>JAQSUU010000066.1:1250000-2500000 GCA_038087645.1 Saccharum hybrid cultivar R570
ATTAATATCGGCCAATTTAGCTTTGATCAAGTTATAGAAAAATACGCCAACAAATATAACACTAAATTGGCTCCATAAAATGTCTTAACTCCACATTAATTTAGTATATTTTTGTGTTTATTACATTTTTATGCTAGGAATACCTAACTTCAAAATTCTGATTCTGTCACTGCTATTTGCACAAAAAAAAATTTAAGTAAAAAATCATAAATGCTACAATCAAAAAACGCTAGCAGCTTGCGTTATTTGCACAGGTCCTTGTAAGTTAGATAAAAATAAAGTGACCTACTACTATAAATTTGTAAGGGTTTGGTTTGAGGAATGATTTAATCCATCGTCTATCCATTTCTTACTTTTTACTTTTTTTTCATTTTGTTTGTGGAATGGAATAGATTGATGCATCACAATTTCATTTCTTACAACATTATTATTATTATTATTATTATTATTATTATTATTATTATTATTATTATTATTATTATTAATAATAATAATAAATTCATTTTACCAAATTTGAGGAATGAGTTCATAATGCACCGACACACCCTTAGAACGGAGTGCTACAGCTGGTATGTCTAGTTCTTAGTAGGACTCTTTCCTATATGACCGAACAACGGTTTTAGTGACCCTTTTGGCATGTGGTCCGCCGTGAAGCTGTACCAGCACCCGATCGACGATCGAAGGACGAATTTTACCTCCAGTCAAATGTAGAGCACATTCACGCAAGAAGCATTGTCTTGCAACGGCGAGTCGATCGTCGTTTCCCCTCTCCGCCAAGGCCCAAGGCGCCTATAAATACCACCCCAGAGCGCTTCATTCCCGTGCACCACCGGCCCACACATCTGAGCCTTCACTCTCCCCAGTCTCCACTCAGCGGTACGCGTGCACCAACAATTGCCATGGCGAAGCAGGCGGTGGCGATGCTCGTGGCCATGGCGCTGGTCGCGGTGGCGGCGACGAGCGCGGGCGGGGCGTCGGCGCAGCAGTGCAACGCGTCCCAGCTGGCGGTGTGCGCGCCGGCGGTCATCAGCGGGTCGGCGCCCACGGCGTCGTGCTGCGCCAACCTGCGCGCGCAGCAGCCGTGCTTCTGCCAGTACGCGCGCAACCCGGCGTACCGCAGCTACATCAACAGCCCCAACGCCCGCCGCACGCTCAGCTCCTGCGGCATCGCCGTCCCGAGCTGCTAGGCGCCCGGCGCCCGGCGGTCGCGCGCGCGCGCTTTGCCTCGCTCTCGTGTGTGGTGTGCCGTCTGAATAAATCGTGTGAATCAGTTGGTCATCGTGGTGTGCGTGCCTTGTTAATGTTAACCGACTGAAGATGCGCTTATGCATGTCAATCGGTCTATTATATCGTATTTGTGCCTCATCATATGGACAATATTTTTTAGAAAAGGATCATATGGACAATATATAATACCAAGAGTGATGGTGTATTTGTGTCATGAATGAAGAAGTTCTTCGTTTGCCGGGAGCATTCATGCCCGACGACGGCGATGGCGTAGCCCCAGCGCCGCCGCTGCAAGCCGGCAAACCATCAAGATTTCCATGTAAGTTCGAATAGCATGCATGTTCATGGCGTCTTTATTACTTACTGGACGTGCTTTCTACAACTTGGGGCTCCAAGATTATTTATTTAACAGTCACACCGTAACAATTAATCTTAGAAACGGACGAGCTCGTATGAACATTAAGCTTAGAAACTCATCCAATGATCGCATCATGCATCTCCATTCATCTTAGATCGGACTCCACACCGTACTTATTATGCACTCACTCTAGCTCGCATGGCACAGAATAGTGCCAAACTAGGGAAATATTCATGTTACAAATAATATTGAGTCAGCTCCACACAATGCCTTGACATGCCGCTCTAACACGTATGAACGTATGAGAGAGTGAATGACCACAGAAACACATTTTACTTTGATATCACAAAAGTACAGATATAGATATCCGAAGGGTACATAGATACATATACAAATAGAGATAGAGATAGACATAGAGATATATAAATATAATATATATAAAATAGATGGAGATAGATGCATATCCACTAAACGGTACTTACACATTGTAACTCATATGGGCACGGAAGAGTGCCAAACCAGGGAAATGTTTCATATTACAAATAGTATTCAGTCGAGCTCCACACAATGCCTTGACATGCTGCTCTAAAGGCCAGAGCGCGCTTCATTCCCGTGCACCACCGGCCCACGCATTTCAGCCTTCATCACTCTCTCCACTCGACCACTCAGATCGAGGAAGGCAACGAGCCAAGAAGCGGTACGCGCACCAAGTGCTATGACGATGGCGGTGGCGATGCTCGTGGCCCTGGCGCTGGTCGTGGTGGCGGCGACGAGCGCCGGCGGGGCGTCGGCGCAGCAGTGCAACCCGACGCAGCTGGCGGTGTGCGCGCCGGCGGTCATCAGCGGGTCGCCGCCCACGGCGTCGTGCTGCTCCAACCTGCGCGCGCAGGAACCATGCTTCTGCCAGTACGCGCGCAACCCGGCGTACCGCAGCTACATCAACAGCCCCAAGGCCCGCCGCACGCTCACCTCCTGCGGCATCGACATCCCGAACTGCTAGGCGGCCGGCGGCCGGCGGCCGGCGGTCGCGTTGCGTTGCGTGCCTGGGCGCGCGCGCGCTTTGCGTCGCTCTTGTGTGTGGTGTGGCGTATGAGAATAAATCGTGTGAATCAGTTGGTCATCGTGGTGTGCGTACCTTGTTAACCGATTGAATGAAGTTGCATTTATGCATGTCGATCGGTCTAGTATGATGATTATCGTATTTGTATCTGGTAATGTGGACAATATTACCAAGAGTGATGGTGTATTTTTGTGTCATGATGCAGAGATGCTTTTCATTTGCCCGGAACATTCATGCTAGACAGCGATGACGTAGCCCAGCGCCGCCGCTGCTAGCCTGCAAACCATAAGATTTCCATTTAAACAGAATCGTGTTCATGGCAAATGGCATAAAGACCACTTCTGCAGTGTATCTTGCCCACCCATAAGGCTGAATTTATTGCATAAAGACTATTTTCACGCTATATTGTGGTATCAATTTCACCATTAAATTCGTCTCAATAAATCCTTCAAAACTAGATCACACATGGATATATTTAGATAAAGTGACAAGTGGGTCCCATAGTGGATAGAGTGGATAGAGGATGATATAGAGGATGGATGGGTGCGGGAGAATTGAATATAGAGGAGAGAATCTTGCTGACTAGGATGTATAGAGGATGAATATAGAGGTCCATGAGTGCGGGTAGTCCACCCGCACTCATGGACCTCTATATTCATCCTCTATACATCCTAGTCAGCAAGATTCTCTCCTCTATATTCAATTCTCCCGCACCCATCCATCCTCTATATCATCCTCTATCCACTCTATCCACTATGGGACCCACTTGTCACTTTATCTAAATATATCCATGTGTGATCTAGTTTTGAAGGATTTATTGAGACGAATTTAATGGTGAAATCGAAAATTAATTTGGATTTTTGGTTTGTGAGTTATAGCATTTTTTCCTTTGTTTAGCTAGTGGGGCCCGTCACTATAGAGTATAGAGTAAGCACAGTACTACTCTAAATATAGAGTGAGAGAAAGGATAGAGTATCGTTTTAGAGTACCCAGTGCAGCAGTTTTTACTCTATATTCATACTCTAAAGCTTTAGAGTATCGTTTTAAGTATCCACTGCGGGTAGTCTAAGACGTCCCAAATCGTGCGGAAAACAAACTTCATATCATGCCTGAGCATGCACAACTCTAACTTGTTTGGGCACATAAGAGTTAGAGATTCATCTAATAATCACACATGTGTTTCCATTCACTTTGGATCAAACTCTGCACCATGTAATATTCTAATTTGTATGGGCATGTAAAGAGTGCCAAACCACATAAACATTCCGTACTCCAAATTATCTTAAGTCTAATTCCACGCAATACCTTAGACATGTTGTTCTAAGTCGTACGCATACATGAGGGAATGAAGGACCACATAAACGCTCTGTACTTTAATATAAAAAATACAGATATAGATATAGACAAAAAAAAAAGATGCAAATATAATATAGATATAGATACTAACAAAATATTAGAATAGATAGAATAGATTTAAAGATAGAGAAGATACATATCCACCAGATAGTGCTTCAACTTTCAGTCCTCAATACAAAGGACCACATAAACGCTTTGTACTTTAATATTAAAAAATACAGGTAGACAAAAAAGATGTAAATATAATATTGATACAGATGTAGATAATGATATAAGATTAGAATAGTACATATCCACCAGACAATTAGCCTGTTCGTTTGGCTGAAAATAAGCGGCTAAAAGCACTGTTGGCTGATTTGTTGTGAAAAAAAACACTGATGGCTGACTGAAAATAAGCGGCTAAAAGCTCAAGCGAACAGGCTGAATGCTTCAACTTTCTCGTCGTCAACACGAAGGACCACATAAACACTTTGTACTTTATTATAAAAAAATACAGATAGACAAAAAAATGTAAATATAATATTAATACAGATATATATACTAATATCAGGTTAGAATAGATAGAAATAGAGATAGATTCGTCCCCACCGGATAGTACTTCAACTTTCCCGTCCTCAATTTGTATGCAATTTAGGAAAACTCTAAAGGGTTGGTGTCGAGTTTTGTCGTTGATCTACTCCATCTGTTTTATTAAATTATAGTTCACTTTACTGAAATCTCTCTAACTTTGATCACATTTTTAGAAAAAATATAACGACTTCTACAAATTATAATGAATGCTTTATCAAAAAAATATTTCGAAAAGAATCTAATAAAATTAATTTAGTGTTCTACATGTTTGTGTATTTTTCTGCAAAGTTAGTCAAAAATTAAACAAGGTTTACTTAGAATAAAATTAAAATAAATTATAATCCGGAACTGATGGAGTATTCTAATCCACGCTTCTGTACCTGAAACTGAAAGCACGAAAAGTGTTTGTTACCTAAAGGGCCGCGGCGCCTAGTCGCGTGGGTGACGAGGTGAGCCGGTGAAGGCCGTTGGGTGCAGACTATCAGTGAAGATCTCGGTTCGCGGTTTGATTGATTTAACCGTTTGGATCACAGCTGAATATGGTTCAATTCAAACTAATAAAATCATAAACATTTGCCTAGTTCCGGTTTTTTTTTTCCCGGTCAGGCCGTCGGTCCGGTACTACGGTGTCCGGTCCTATCATCGTGGCTAGCTGTTACCGAGCGAGGCGTGGCGAGACCGGTTCGGCGAGGCGAGGCCGCGAGGCGCGTGGCAACCTTGCCGTGCCGCGGCGCGGAGCAAACGAATGCTGTCGTTTGCTGGGCCTGGGCGGGCGGGTGCGTGAAGAGCCCGCTCGGCGTGCTCCCCTTCGGCCTTCCAAGCCTGGTTTCGAGGCCCGTGTTAAGAGCAGTTTTTTTTTTTTGTTGAGAATTACACAGTATGCATGCACACAACATGCACGCACACAACATGCACGCACACTCACCCCTATGAACACGTACGCAAACCATATCCCTATAAGCACCTCCAAAGGACTGAGTTGGCAGATCTCGAGATTCACGAATTTACCACTGACGTCTCGCTGTCGACGAGAACGTCGCCTACCACTAAAAGCATTACTGTAGAAGAAGCATCTCACTCTGCCGACACCGTGATGTTCACCTGGAAAAGGGCGCCCGAGCGAGTCCAGACGTTGCTCCCGTCCGAGCGCATCCACCGCGCGCCGTCCTGTCCTCACGTAACAGAAGCGCGTCTATAACCCCACGGCGCCGTAACAGATAGGAGCGCGCCTGCTGTGCCCGCCTTAACCGGCCTGAGGATGCACACGCGGAGGCGTCTGCCGGCCTCAGGCGCCCGCACGGTAATCCACGGCGGCATCCCAGCAGCAGCAGCATAGGTGGGTCACATTGCAACATGTGCAACAGTCGATCTACATTGAAATATCCAAATGCAACACTTGCAACATACGTCTAAAGACAGAAACACATGCAAATACACATGAAAAACACTTGAAAATCATTGCAAACCATATGCAACATCCCAATAAAATACTTGTAATATACGTGTTAAGCATATACAATATCCATACAAATACACTCGCAGCATCGTGTGAAAAAACAGATGAAACATTGGGAACAAAAACTTACAACATGCATGTACAACATTACAACATATGCAACATCTAATTTATTTTTACAACATCCATATAAAACACTTGCAACATATCTCTGAAACAAATAAAACACTTAAAACAGACGCTTGCAATATGCATTTTCAAGCGCAACATCTACTTGTTGCTTGACGAAATGGAGATTCGTCGACTCGGAGCTCGACGCCAGCGCGGAGCACGATGTCGCAGAGTGGTGAGGGGGTGACAACGGGCGGGCAGCTGCGTGGCCGGTCGTCTCTAGCGATAGGGCGGGTGGTGCGATCCCCCGTGGCGAGGCACCCCTGCGGTGGAGGCGGCAGCGCTGCCTGTGGCAAGAGCACACGCTGCTTGCGGCGAGCGACCCTGCGCTGGAGAAGGTGAGCGGCAGGCAGGCGGCGGGGTGGAGTTGGGTGCGGAGGTCACATAGTGCAGTGGATAAGGCCGCTTGTGTGACTAGAGCCTTCTGAGTGGGTCAATGGTTGTGTCCGGGGAACGGACGGCCCTATTCTAATCATTATCGCTTGCAAAATCGTCTACAGAAGAATGCTTCGTTGCTGTGCTTCCACTCTGCCGGAACCGTGGTTTCTATCAGTAAAAACAAAACAAGCACTCCATCGAAAGCCCCAGATCCACCCTGGTGGAACAGTCAGGAACTTGAAACACAATGCAAGCGTTTCTGAGATCAAACTGACACACCACTCTTTTCTTCTCATTTTCCTTTCTTCACAACACAATGACACCATGGAAATTATACAGCACAACACACTCTAGCGAGGTTAAGACAACTATTACAGCTTAGTATATTACTGCACACACGCCAATGGGGAACGAAAGAAAACGAAAGAATATTATTGTGACGAGATCTACATGCTGTGTACTGTAACTCTGACGGACCAACCACACCGCAGGCACCCCTGCTACATACCCGGGGTGCCTGTCTGCCTGGCGTGGCCTGGCCTCCGCGAGCCTCTCTGGTATGGAGCTTCTCTTCAGAAAAAGCTCATCCAGTCTTACGCCCACCTGTACAACGCCCACGGGGTATCGTCTAAATCTTTTTTAGCTACAACAATGTGAGTGGAGCAGCATCATATCAGTCACCGCAAGGAGTTCTTCAGCGACCGAACGGTCATCACGAGCTGCTGCCGCTCGCCTTCCACCTCGGCGAACTTCAGACTAATCTCTGAGTACCGTTCGTGCAGCTCCTTCAGCTCCTCCTCCATCGCCTTGTTCCTCTCCTTCAGTGAGGCCAGCTCCTTTGCTGACTGGTCGGCGGCACTCCTGACATAGATGAGTCGTTGCCAGCAGCAAGAAATGTCAGTCAGATGGCCGTGGTTCATGTGTTTCTGAACTTAATTAAAAGGTGTATGTGTCAGCTAAGTTTAAATGATTGATGTACCTCATGTCATGCCCGTTGCAGTCACCGTCTCCACCCTGTCTGTTGGTGCCTGGCAGTGCAGTAGTGCTCCCAGTGGAGCCGGTATTGTGCTTGATGCGCTTATTATTAGTATGCTGATTGTCCTGCAAACACACAGCACTTTGTGTAACTTTCTGTGCACCAAAGTGTATTATTACAATCTAGTAAGCAGTTCTATGTAAAGGCCGCTCAATTATGTAAAGCAATATAACATGTTCTCATCAGTGGGGCCCTGTATGCAATAAAGCTATTCCATGAGCTATGATGATATGGGAGCCGGTGGATAGAACTAAAGAAAATTTTGTCTTCCCATGTGCAAAGAGACAGAAATCATGACATTTTTTCAGACATGTGCTCATACTTTTGTTGATGCCTTGTCTGATCAATTGCTCATTCTACTGATGTAAATAGAAAAAGGAAGTTACAGCTACTGGTTCAGATGGCAGTCAGGAAAGTTGCAAGAATTTATGTTTCCATTTTTAGAAGGATTTTTTTGCAAATAATGTTTTTAAGCGTTGCAGTTATCAACATCTACATTATCACAAGACCTTTAGGTTATAGATATGCCGAAAGAGAAGAATTGAAGAGTATCCCAGCACACAAACCAATTAAAAGGAGAACTGTCTGCACTGGAACTGGAAACATATTTGCTTTGCAGAATTTACCTTCACATCTGAATTTTGACCATTTGCCTTTGCCCCTTCCCGGGTTTCAAGGGATCTTCTCAGCTTCAGCACCTGAGAAGCAAGGTTGTCTTTCTCAGACTCCTTCTTGGACAGCAAAGTTTTCAAGTTGTCGCACTGGAGTTTCAGTGATCCAATATCTATTTGCAGTTTTCCAATTGTCTCCTCCTTCTCATTCTTCAAACATTTTAAATTGTGTAGTTCGTCCAAATGCATCTTCACTTGGTCCTTGAGGGATACAAGCTCTTTATTCAGTGAAGTAATCTCAGCAGTTTTGTCTTGCAATTGCATGTCCTTTTCACTAATTCCAGCTAATTCCTTGTCTTTCTGCTCATTCTTTTCGAAGAGGTCGTTTCTCTCATTGGATAGCTTGTCGATCTTGGCATTGAGTAGGTCAATTTCTTCTGACAGAGCATTCAGCCTTGCTTCATCACATCTTTTTTGGTTATGGAACTCCTCACTCTTGCTTTTTAGCTCCATCAGTAGCCTGTCTATCTCCTTTGACTTGAAATCCACTAGGGTTATTAGCTGTTGGACCTTCACCCGGTGCTGATCCTGAACTGATCCAAGATCTCCTTGGGCCTTCTGCAGTAACTCTTCTAACTGGCTCTTCTGCAGCTGCAGCTCTGCCACCTCTTTCCTTGCTTGCACAAGGTGTTGTTCGTTTGCACTGAAAGCAGAAGATACCTGTGAAGACAACACCTTGAATTCCTCCTGAAGTCGTTCTGCAGTAGTTGCATTATTCCATCTTATCTTTCTCAGAGAATCCTCAGCCTTAATGGCCCGTTGCTCTTGTTCCACCTTTGCACTCATTATTTCTGCTATGTCAGCCTCAAACTTTTTAGCCTGTGTCTGGAGTTCATTATCCAAGCTCTCAACATTGGCCTCAAGATCACTTATAATAGCCAAATGAGCTGAACACTCATATTGCATCCTTAGCTGCTCCCTCAGTTGTGTTTGCTCCAGCCTTGTAGATATGTCATGGTTCTCTTGCTTTAGAATCTCATAATCAAGTGCAAGTTGCTCCATTTGCATCTCGATATCCTCACGATCTTTCTTGTACAACTCAATTTCATTGCTCAACTCAAGGATTTTCTTTTCAAGCTCAGAGGTAGAGATGTCATCACGCTTCTTTGCTAGTGCATCCAGCATGAGCTCATCTTCCTTCTCTTGGTATGAACTCGTTTCAGATAAGGCTATTTTGTGTCCAGAATTGTGCACATTTGACAGTGCATGCTCATATTCTACCTCCTGCGGATCATCTCGTGTATCCTCTTGCAAAATGGAAATCTCTCTGTTCTTTTGCTCCAACATCTCATCAAGATCTTTCACAGCCAGAAGCAGCTCAGAGTTGGATTCCTGCATCTTTTGCAGTTGTAGACGAAGATCTGCATTTAGATTCTTCTCATGACTTAGATCTTGCTTCAGTTCTTCAATGTGTGACCACGGGTCATCCCCATCTGAGACTGAGAGCCGTTTCCCTGAGCCATTTGAATCATGGATCGTCTTCTTTGCCCCTCTGAGTCCTTCACATTCTCTTCTGAGTGCATCCCTCTCCTCCCTCAGGCTACTCATCTCCTTGGAGAGGTCTTGCCCACGCCGACTCTCCTTCACAATTTGCTTTCGGAGAGTCTGCAACTCCATATCTGAGACATCCAATTTCCTGGTTAAAGTGGCTACCTCACTTCTTAGCTTTTCCACGTCATCATCTTCCCCTCTTAACCCTGCCTCACCAGAATTGCTCGTTGACCCATCAGTACTAGCATCAGGAGCTGAGCTTCCTGACCAGTCACCGGAACTGGTCAATGGGTTCCTCACGGTGCCATTGTTGGCAAATGGTGAGAGAGCATTGCTACTATCCTGAAGAAATGAGTTGTGCATGCTTGCGCTAATCTTGGGGGTATATCTCCCAGAACTTCCATCTGAACCAGACACCGAGACGGCATCGAAACTGCTGCCATTCTGGAGATGGCCCACAGAGTCAACAGACATAGGCACATTTCTTCTTGATGGAAACCTCATGCCGGGAGGTTTTCTTAACAACAATCCATCCTGTACAAGGGAGATATCAACCATCAGGAGAACACAAGAAAATCAAATCACATCTAGCATGCATTGTTCAGTTCTAAAATGTTCCCATCTACAGTCTACAGGCATGAGAAAACCAGATCTCAAACAAAAAGTGACATACAGCTTATTGTCATTCAGATATACGGAGTAACTTAGGCACCCTTTGCCCCTTTTTATTTTGCAATGCTCTTTGTATACCAAAAGCCCTCTTTCTTAGCAATCACAAGATGAAACAAAGCAACCCAATGATGATGAATCCAAACGAGGAAAAGCTCTAAAGAATTCCCCAAAGAACCACTTACTTGCACAGGACTCATCGCATCCGTGGCCGCTCTAGCCTTCTCGCCGTCCTCGTCCTCAAACCGGCTCAGCTGGCTCTGCAGCGTGGTTCTCCTCTGTGGCGTCTTTGCCACCGGCGAGGCGTCGCCGTTCTCGCTGTTGCCACCGGGAGGACAACAAGAGTCAGTAACCAAGCAATGCCCCAACCAAACGAATGCTTAAGGCCTAAACCACAATGCAGTAGCAATGACTATAAAATCTGGTTGAGATGGCTCAATCCCTAAGGCTCAAATAACAATGCAGCGGCGGCAATGGCTAAATCTGGCTGGGGGCGAGACGATCCTTAAAGCTCAAACAAACAACAATGAGGCAGAGATGTGTGCGTAGATTTAATCCACCACCCAACGCACCTCGCGTCGTCTCCGCACCCACCGCCGCCACCCACCACCCGCTGGATGGTCACCTGTCACAGGAAGCGAAGCACCAGCGAAACATCAAAATCAGATAGACCGCGAGCACGTCGCCGTCGCAGGTCACAAGAAAACGGCACGGCCCTTTAAGGGATGCGATGCGAGGGAGGGAGGGGGGAAGAGAGAGAGCAGAGACGGTGATGCTCACGTGCAGCAGCGCGCCGGGGCTGCCCTTGAGCGGGAGCGTCACCGCCGACGGCTTCAACGCGTCGGCGTACTCCGCCAGGTTCACCGTGGCCTCCCCCAGCAGCGCCGCCTTGCTCGACCCCTGCACCGACAGCATTGCCCGAGTCAAGATCGACAGCGGAATCACCGCCGTCGGTTAATCACGAATTAGTTAAGCGGCGGGCGGCGGGCGGCGGCGGCAGGTCGCTTACGGTCTCGTAGACGAGGAACTGGTAGATCTTGTCCTTGCCGGCGGGGAGCTTGGTGGCCTCCATGATAGGGGCCGCCCACCGGCACGCGCCGTCGGTGACCTCCGCGGGCTCCGACCGCGCCGTCGGCCGGCCGGCGTCCTGCGGCGTCACCACCACCATCATTGCCTCCCATCCCAACTCGGGCACCTGCGGCAAGAACCAGCCACCCTCCCGTCACGCGTCAATCAACAACAAAATTAAAAATCCGAAGCTCTGCTTCAGGCCTACGGAGCCGTGCCTGCGTGGCGTGGAACTGCAGCTTGAACACGGCCTTGGCCTTGCCGCCGCCGCCGCGCCACCGCGACTTGAACATGTCGGCGGCGCCGCGCTAGGTCGCTCGCTCGCTCGCTCCCGGAACAGACTCTGCAAGAACGACCTCCGCCCCCCTTCGCCTCGCCCGCTGCCGCTGCCGCTGGGCCAGCGAGCTACTCCTTCACGGGAGCGTCCACCGGTGGCGGCATTGCAATGCCGCGCACGGAAGAAGCCACCGGTCCGCGTGACGCCACCAGGGTCGGTGGTGTGAGGTGCCGATGCGGTGGTGGTGTGAGGTGCTGGTGGTGGTTAGTTGGAGCGCGAAGACCACCACCCCCGCCACATGGTGGCAGAGCAAGCATAGAGCGTGAGGGGGGAAGCGGGCGAGTGGGGGCGAGGCCACTGCAGCTGCAAGCGAAGCGAGCACCGAGCAGGCAGCCTTTGGGCAAAGGCACGCACGCAGGCAGCAACAAGGCCGAGGCAGTGACACTAGCAGTAGATCTAGTGAGAGAGGAAGTGTAGTGAGAGAAGGTTGTGATGATGAGAGGCTATAAAACGGAGGTCAAATTGTTTGGGGAAAAGAGAAATGGAATTGATTTCTTGGGTACTCCTGCAGGCGTAGTACAGCTGGGGAGGAGGGCGATTGGGGTCTGGTGGAGAAGTGATGGATTATAAAATCTGAGCCCCCGATGGAGTATGCTTGCTGCCTGCGGCCTTGCTGTTGCTGCCTGCTGGAGCGTGTCGTAGCTACTGTGCCTCACAGCACAACGGCAGCGACCGGCTGCATCGGTGCCGTGTGGGCCTGGGGATGGCAGTTGCTCCTCTGCCTAGACGCGGGATATTCCTTTTTTTTTTTTTGAGTTCTGCGTCACTGCGTGTTGGATACACTGCTCCCTCCGTCCGGTTGATTATGCAATGGAAAAAGTCTACTTAACCCCCTGAACTATCAGCTAGCGTCTAACTTACACCCCCAACTATAAAACCGTCTGTTTTACACCCTGAACTATTTAAAACCGTTCAAATTACACCCTGAGGCGGTTTTGGACGGCGGTTTTGCTACAGTAACCATGGTTTGCTACAATAACGGCGGTTTTGACTTTTTCTTTTTCTATTTATTTCCGCTGAATCTTTGAAAAATTATAGTAAATCACAGAAAAATCATAAAATAGAAAATCTAATTTTATTGGACTCCACATGAGTAGATCTACACGATGAACATATAATATAGTATGCTTTAGTACAAATTTTTTCTGTAGCTTTAAATTAGTTAGAAAATCAAATTTTATCTGTAATTAATTGGAATAATTCATAGCTACAGCTTCTATGGTCCGATTGTGGTGAAATTTTTATGATGGGGTTATTATTATATGCTTGAACTATAGTAAAAATTTCATACTCATTGGATCATGTATAATTTAGTTATAGATTTATTTATATTTAACAAGCATAAACCTAAACATAAACCTAAATAAATCTATAATTAAGTTATATATGATCCAATGAGTATGAAATTTTTGCTATAGTTCAAACATATAATAATAACCCCATCATAAAAATTTCACCACAATCGGACCATAGAAGCTGTAGCTATGAATTATTCCAATTAATTACAGATAAAATTTGATTTTCTAACTAATTTAAAGCTACAGAAAAAATTTGTACTAAAGCATACTATATTATATGTTCATCGTGTAGATCTACTCATGTGGAGTCCAATAAAATTAGATTTTCTATTTTATGATTTTTCTGTGATTTACTATGATTTTTCAAAGATTCAGTGGAAATAAATAGAAAAAGAAAAAGTCAAAACCGCTGTTACTGTAGCAAAACCATGGTTACTGTAGCAAAACCGCCGTCCAAAACCACCTCAGGGTGTAATTTGAACGGTTTTGAATAGTTCAGGGTGTAAAACAGACGGTTTTATAGTTGGGGGTGTAAGTTAGACGCTAGCTGATAGTTCAGGGGGTTAAGTAGACTTTTTCCATTATGCAATTATAGGAAACGTGTCGTTCAAACTGTGTCAACTTTGACCAAATTTATAGCAAAAAAATATTAACATTTATGTCTCGAAATAAATTTATTATGAAAATATATCTCATAACCAATCTAACGGTACTTATTTTGTCTCATAAGAGTTAGTATTTTTTATATAATTTTAATCAAAATTTGCGATGGCTGACTTCTCGGAATGTGAGAATTGCACATTCATTGAGACGGAGGGAGTACTTGGATCCGTGGAGATGGGATGGAGGCAGGAGAGGACCATGGCATGTGATGTGAGGAACTTACTTGGGACCAAAGTTTCTTACTACTCGTTACTCGTTGCTGATGTTCTACCGTTGGGCAATGGACCATTTGGGTTTTGGTTGTATGCGGAGGTTTTCTAGCTGTTAGCGCGTGAGAGAGAGAGAGAGTGCACTAATGTTCAACATTTGGTTAAAGGCAAACATGACAAGTGGTTGAGTGACTTATATTTCCTCAAAATAGTGAGAAGTGGAGAACAAAATTATAAAGCTCACGGAAAGTATATATTAAGCTAACGATTATAGATGATAAAATGACTTAGTCTATGTTGTGGACTGAGTTGTGTACTATTATTCTAGTATATGACGTAGTGATTATATATGGCCGGTTTTTGGTCAACAAATTTCTAGATTGATGATGTCAAGGAGTTATTATTAGTTGAAGGCCTTGTCTGGAATACGCAAAAAATCATATTCCTACCTTTTTTTCTAAATTGATTCTCGTAAATTTTTTATATAATTCATGTGAAAATCCTGTCCTAAAGAGGTGTAAATTCTTCACATGATTTCATATGTGGCAACAAAGAGAGCACCCTGACAGAATCTTGTATGCATTCCGGAAGTCAAACTGAAGCAATTATATATTTATATGCTTTTGAATTCAAGTTAAAACATTTTACGACAATATCCAATACGTCTTTATTTGTTAAGGATATACAATTTGTTTGACCGAGCTGAAAATTTTCTTAGGAACCACATTGTGAGATCATAAAGGATCTCAGCGGTGAATAGGACATCATCCTTAAGTCTCTAAAAGAGAGAATAATAATAAAGAGATATAAATGGGCTTTACACTAAGGTGGAAAAAAAGAGAAAAGAAGCAAGCATAAGTTTACTGTCAGTTGATGCACGAGCTCTAAAAAAACTTATATATTAATGATGAAATATACCTTAGTAGCCAACTGCTAAATGGATAGGCTAACAAATGAGCTAAACTTTACATACAGCTAGTAATTAACTGTATTATTAGCTGTACTCTAACACAACCTAGTCAGTCGTGCATTCTTGCTCACCTGGAGGCATAATACATCTGGCCTTGCATATGCAAGCAAACGGCCGGTAAAGCACAAGAAGACGCGCTCAGGTGAGGCCACCCTTTTGTCCCTCGCGGCTTTCCATACGTGGGCAGCATCTGACGGCGAGGATGCTGTCCGGCACTCAGCCTATCTGCACTCATGGACCTCTATATTCATTCTCTATATATTCTAGTCAGCAAGATTTTCTTCTCTATACTTAATTCTCTCGCACTCATCTATCATTTATATCATCATCTATCCACTCTATCCACTGTGGGGCTCACTTGTCACTTTATGTAAATATATTTATGTGTGATCTAGTTTTGAAGGATTTATTGAGACGAATTTAATGGTGCAATCGAAATTTAATTTGGATTTTTGGTTTGTGAGTTATAACATTTTTTCCTTTGTTTAGCTAGTGGAGCCCGCCACTACCCACTATAGAATAAACATTATATCACTCTAAATATAAAAAGAGAGAAATGATAGTTTTTACTCTATATCTATACTCTAAAGCTTTAGAGTACCCACTGCGTAGTCTCAGGAAGGAGATCGGACAGCAAACGTGACTGCGGCCCTTTTGCGCATGTGGACGTGCATGCCGTCGACTCTTTTTTTTTTCTCCTCTCCGCGGCCTGCGGTCCTCGAGGTTTACAACTTGGATCCTGGTCCTAGCAACCGTTCCACACGCCCACTGCCTGTTCTCCGTGGACAGGCTGCACCCGTACATCCAACAGGACGTCCCGACAGGCGTATCCCAGTGCTACGCATATACTCCTCCCTCCAAATTCCAGAACAGGGGGCGGTGTGGAGTGCGGACATGGACTGGTGGTAGTAGCTACACCGATCAAACTGCCTAGTAGCTAGTACTCCTGATTTTCTCGTTTCTTGTGGATTGATGGCGAGGAACTGAGGCAGCAAAATATTTTATGGAAACCGCTTAATAGGCTGCGATTTGCGTCCACAGTTTTTCTTTTAGAATACTTTGAAGGAATTTCCTAGAAACATAGAGTATTGCTTCAGGAGAAAAAAAAAGTTCTACATCTCCAGTTCCGAAGCAATGCGTGGCTTACATCAAATTCAGAACACAAGTCATTCTCTTGATGAAACTCGTGCTAATACACTGTCGCTAAAAAAATAAAGAGTTCAGAACATAAGCAGGCACAACCTCTTAACCCTGAAGTTCACTCAAAAGATGCGAAGATAAAAACAAGACATTGACGTCAGAGATTCCAAAGATGACATTCATTTCCACCTCAGTTTTTTTATATCCCTTGACTTTTGCTATAGGCTTATATAGCTAACAAGGACATTTTTTATAAAGGCTAACAAGGATATTTGTATCAATAAAATCTTGTGACCCATGTTATTATTGAATTCGCTGCAAAACAGTACTTGCCGTGAGAGTATTATTTTGCTCTCCTCCAATTTATTTAGTCGTGGAGAATCAAGGTAGATATGCTTTCTTGCGCACTCCTCTCCAACCATCACATTAGTTCGTCCTTATTTATTTCCTAGGGAGAAAGGAAAAAAAACTTGCCGTCCCTCTCTATGCTTTTGTTTTTCTCACTGTTCCTTTGTTATCATCTGATTTTTTGCTCCTTTGTTATCGTCTGAATTTATTTGCCCCTTTGTTATCGTCTGACTTTTTGCGCGCCCGGAAAATCCGCGTTATCTTTTCTCTCAATCATCCGCTCCCTTTTTCTTCTCGTCTATCGTAAGCTGACTTGTGGGCCCTAGTTTTTATTGGAACGAATGCATTTGCGCATCATCAGCTCAAACGCGTCGGTGCTTGGCTGATGACCACTACTAGTTTTCTTTATTTACAATTTACTGCACACAGGAAATAATTGTTCGGCCCAAAAGTGACTGATCGCGCCCTAGGGTAAACCAACCAACCATTTGGTAGTACGGAAAATCCCCAATCTATTGGTTAGGTTATCGCCAGCACTCCCAGCAGATCAGGCCAATCGCAAAAGAGGAAAGAAAGATCGAGCAGAGCGGAGCAGGTCCGTCAATCCAATCAACAGGGAATCCTGCTGTTGCCCGTACAAGATTTCTTTCCCCATTTTTTCACAAAATGGGAGCTTGCGTTGCATCACTCTCGTTCACTCACTCGCATGTGGACCCTCCCGCATTAGGACAGTGCGGTTAGTTGATTGGTTCAATAGCTCTGTTGAAGCGTCGTCATAGCAGTCTTGTCCCCTGGTCTTTCTCCGGCGGCCGGTGACCGGCCGGCCACTGCACTGGTGCGGCACTGCAGCGGCTCCCACGCCGTCGTCTGATTCCTCAGTCCCAGCCGACTCGTACGTAGCCCGCTGCCTGCTGCTCGGTTAGTCTACAGTGATGTTGGGCGCGCTAACTAATTGCATGCCGGCATGCAGCAGATCCATTGGTTGGCCCCAGCCGGCAGCTAGCCATGATCGTTAATCGATCATCTCCTCCAACCTTAGCTTGTATGCCCCGGCTGTACCTGTATCCGTTCGTGTCTGGAGGCAGATCAATTCGGGGTAGGGCATGCTCTCTTGTCTGCTTTTAGTTCGGAATCATTAGTATAGTAGGTGTTGTTTGAGAAAGTCTAGTACGTGACAGTATCCGTCCGAGTCTAGGCGTACGATGCCACAGGAGCTGACGGCGATACAGTCAAAAACACATCTGGAGGCATAGAAACAGTCAAAAACACATCTGGCCTTGCATATGCAAGCAAACGGCCGGTAAAGCACAAGAAGACGCGCTCAGGTGAGGCCACCCTTTTGTCCCTGGCGGCTTTCCATACGTACGCAACATCTGACGGCGAGGATGCTGTCCGGCCCTCAGGAAGGAGATCGGACAGCCAACGTGACTGCGGCCCTTTTGCGCATGTGGACGTGCATGCCGTCGACTCCTTTTTTTTCCCCTCCTCTCCGCGGCCTGCGGTCCTCGAGGTTTACAACTTGGATCCTGGTCCTGGCAACCGTTCCATTCGCCCACTGCCTGTTCTCCGTGGACAGGCTGCACCCGTACATCCAACAGGACGTCCCGACAGGCGTATCCCAGTGCTACGCATATACTCCTCCCTCCAAATTCCAAAACAGGGGGCGGTGTGGAGTGTGGACATGGACTGGTGGTAGTAGCTACACCGATCAAACTGCCTAGTTAGTACTCCTGATTTTCTCGTTTCTTGTGGATTGATGACGAGGCAGCAAAATATTTTATGGAAACCGCTTAATAGGCTGCGATTTGCGTCCACAGTTTTTCTTTTAGAATACTTGAAGGAATTATCTAGAAACATAGAGTACTGCTTCAGGGGAAAAAAGGTTTGACATCTCCAGTTCCGAAGCACCGCGTGGCTTACATCAAATTCAGAACACAAGTCATTCTCTTGATGAAAAACTTGATAATACATGGTCGCTAAAAAGAAAATAAAGAGTTCAGAACATGAGCAGGCACAACCTCGTAACCCTGAAGTTCACTCAAAAGATACGAAGATAAACAACGCCAGAGATTCCAAAGATGACATTCATTTCCACCGCTCAATTTTTTTATATCCCTGGATTGACTTTTGTTATAGGCTTGTAGCTACCAAGGATATCTTTTTTTTTTGTAAAGGCTAACAGGGATATTTGTCTTAATATAAAATCCTGTGACCCATGTTATTATTGCATTCGTTGCGAAAACAGTACTGGCCTGTTATTATATGTATCGGAGTATTATTTTGCTCTCATCCGATTTATTTAGTCGTGAAGAATCGAGGTAGATATGCTTTTCCTGCGCACTCCTCTCCAACCATCAGCTCCTCCTTATTTATTTCCTCCAATCCAAAGAAAATAAAGGTTGCCATTCCTCTCAGTTTTGTTTTTGCACTGTTCCTTTGTTATCGTCTGACTTTTTCCGCCCCCGGAGAACCCGCGTATCTTTTCTCTGAATCATCCGCTCCATTTTTCTTCGTCTATCGTTATCTGACTTATGGGCCCCAGTTTCTCTTGGAACGAATGCGTTTGGTCATCGTCGAGCACTCGTACGTACAGCTCACACGCGTCGGTGCGACGCTGATGGCCACTAGTAGTTTCATTTTATTTACTGCACGCAGGAAATAACTGTTCGGCCCAAAGCGAGTGATCGCGCCTTGGGTAAACCAACCAGGCAGCCAACCCATTTGGTACTGCAAATCTGCAATCTATAGGTTAGGTTATCGCCAGCAGATCAGGCCAATCGCAAGAGAGGAAAGGAAGATCGAGCAGAGCGGAGCAGGTCTCCGTCAGCCCAATCAACAGGGAATCCTGCTGATGCCCGTACAAGATTTCTTTCCCCTTTTTTTGCACAAAAAGGGAGCTTGCATTGCATCACTCATTCACTCACTCGCATGTGGCCCCTCGCGCATTAGGACAGCACGGTGGGTTCAGTAGCTCTGTTGAAGCGTCGAGCGTCGTCATAGGCTCATAGCAGCCTTGTCCCCTGACCTGTCTCCGGCGGCCGGTGACCGGCCGGGCACTGCACTGGTGCGGCACTGCAGCAGCTCCCACTGCACGCCGTCGTCTGATTCTTCGGTCCCAGCCGACTCGTACGTAGCCAGCTGCCCGCTGCTCGGTTGGTCTGCAGTGATGTTGGGCGCACTAACTAATTGCATGAGCACATCGATTGGTTGGTCCCAGCCGGCAGCTAGCCATGATCGTTGATCGATCATCTCCAACCTCAGCTTGCATGCCCCGGCTGTACCTGTATCCGTTAGTGTCTGGAGGCAGATCAATTCGGGGTAGGGCATGCTCTCTTGTCTGCTTTTAGTAGTAGTTGTTTGAGAAAGTCTAGTACGTGACAGTATCCGTCCGAGTCTAGGCGTACGATGCCACAGGAGCTGATAAAACGTACTTCCTCCATCCCAAATTATAAGGCATTCCAAGAATCTTGGAGAGTCAAAGGATCTCAAGTTTGACCAAATTTATGTGATAAGATAATAATATTTATGACATCAATTAAGTATCATTAGATTTTTCATTAATTATATTTTCATAGTACACCTATTTGATGTTATAAATTTTTGTAATTTTCTCTATAATTTTGGTCAAACTTAAGATGCTTTGACTCTCCAAGATTCTTGGAATGCCTTATAATTTGGAATGGAGGGAGTACCTGTCTGAAAAACTTTGTTGCATGGTGAGTTTCCTCTGAATGAATTCAAGGTTCTCCTTTTTTTTCTTTATGATGACCTCTGTGAGGGCGAGAGCGAGACTGCCGACGAGCTGTCATCCCGGGCCTTTGATGGCTTGATGGAGGTCGGAGGACGTACTTCACTGTGGCATTGTCCACTTTTTCTGCGAATAGTTACTCGAGTCAAGGGGAAAAAGGTACAGGTACCGTACCCCGGTTTTACTTTTAGAGGTCAGTTGTTATGGCGATTAATCGCGGCGCGGGCACACAGACTGTACCGGTACGACGCACGGCGAGGTGGTGAGGGGGCACGGGATATGGCAGCGGCGACGGAGACGCGACGGCATGCAAATGCAATGCAACCCGCTGGTCCAAGAGAAAGAGACAGCGGCCAGGTCAATAACCCCACCGCCGTGGCGTCACGTACGCGCCCGCCGCTGCCGCCGTGTGGCCGTGCCCCGCGTCACGTACGCGACGGGATGCATCCGCCGCGGCCCCCCGTGCTCCGTGCACGAGCAAATGGGACGGCCGGGAGCCCCGCTGCCGCGGCAGCAGCGTTCGGTACTGTGAGTGGAGCTAGCGCGCAGTGGCAGACTGGCAGGCATCGTCCGGTGGCTGGCTGGTCCTGTTGGTCCGGACCCCGGAGGAGAGTAGGGCTGCCGCGATGGGGATACATGGCCCTACTGAATAATTGCCGATTAAGGGGAAACTTTTAGGTCATCAAGCAGTGTTACTCTTTTTTAGAAAGGTAATACTAAAGGATATGCTCCAGCCGTGCAACATCCGTGGTAGCAGCGAGCGAGCCTCACAGATCTGCATGCTAGGCGCTGCTGTGGTGCATTGCCGCATTGGTGCCTCTAACGACAGTGGTTTCTGTCGGTTAATGTTAGCCTCTGTCCTCTGCTTTTCTTGTCCAACCAACATGCTCGCCATGTAGCCACGTTACGTACCCATCGTGCTCGAGTGTGGGCTATGAGAATGCCGATTCCGGGCATTCTTGTGTCAGAGTGACAGGAAGGTCTCACGCTTTTTTCGTTGTACCACTTGCAATAATGCTGGTATGTACGTACGTACAGTAGTACTACGTCAAACTGTGTCAACTGCATGGACACGGGGTTGCGTAAGACCAGCACGTTCATTTCTAGTGTAGGTGTAGTCTCTCCTTTTCCTTGGCCCTCTTTTGCCATGTGATCGACCTACGGACAACGGCGACGAGCACTTGCCTCCATC
The DNA here is from genome assembly GCA_038087645.1 of Saccharum hybrid cultivar R570. NCBI lineage: Eukaryota > Viridiplantae > Streptophyta > Magnoliopsida > Poales > Poaceae > Saccharum > Saccharum hybrid cultivar. The sequence goes on from JAQSUU010000066.1 coordinate 1,271,417, forward strand.
GGCTTTGAGCGCTTTGGTGCGTTGCGGCATCGCCTTCGGTCTGTTAGCAAGGGGAGTTGGGTAACTTGACGAAGAATCAAGGCATCTTGGCACATCGGAGACCGAACCACCCCTCGGCCCTGCTGATAACTGCCCACCATCTACTCCTAATCCGCAAGGGAGTCTTTGAGCTCCTGCGCATATGGTGCGGCGTATATACTCCATCCAAGGGAAGGGAGAGTATGGCAATTGTCCTCCACACATGAATTTCAGTTTCTGCCAAAATATGAAATCGGCTTTTAATTATCCGGTGAGTGCTATATCAGCACTTAGCAAATAAGCTTCTAATCCGCAAGGAGTCTTTCAGCTCCTGCGCATGTAGTGCGGCATATAGGACATGTTTGGCTCGTTGCTGCACCTCACCGCAACGCAGCTACGCATGCCACAGCATCATTTGGTTCTTGCCCTACGTGCAGCGTGCCGAAGAAAACATGGCATGGGCTAGTGTATTTTGGTGCCAAAGCTCGCCAAATGTATAGCGTGGAATTTGAACGCCGCACTTTAGGCAAGCCACACTTGTGTTGCGACGTCCTGTGGCCACACGCCAAATAGGCACACTCCATCCAAGAGAAGGGGAGTATGGCAATTGTCCTCCATATACATGAATTTTAGTTCCTGCCAAAAATATGAAATCGGCTTTTATCCGGTGAGTGCTATATCACCACTCAGCAAATAAGCTTCTTTTTCACAATATAAATGATTAGTGCCCCCATCGCCTTTATTGTTCAATCCTTTGGTCAATAGCCTTGCTATTTGTTGGGATGTTGCACAATTCATAAATATCAACCACTTCTATTATTATATTCACTTTCTCGAGGATGAGAGAGCGATGTGGTTACAGTTTAGAGCACATACAACGCACTGTCATGAACGTCTCTATGTCGTGCATATTGCAAAAGGATCCCTTGGGACCTAGGAATAGGTTGAGGCCGTGCTCCAAGACCAAATCGACGATGCCTCTCCCATTATGTTGTGAGTTGTCGTCGACGTGTCCCGATCCGGTGCTTCGCGCGTCAAGTCATGGCCAAGCACGGAAGGAGAAGACACGTGACAAGTTCGTAAGTTCCCCTCGTTGGAGTACTACAACTGCCGCTCTCAGAGTGAGTCCAACAAACGAGGCGTCACCGGCTATGCACAACACGCCCGCCATGCTATGCACAATGATGTCATGGACATAGTGGTGGTGGGAGCTGCCAACATGCCCGTCGAGCCCTCCTACCAGTTGGATTCCATGGAGTTAAGAAAGAGGAAAGTGAAAAGAGAAGAGAGGAGGAAATGAAAAAAGAAGAGGGGGTTGAAGGAAGAAGAGAAATGGAGCACCTCTAAACGTTAACTCTGCATTCGCCCCTGCGTTGGAAGTTTTGCTGTGTTGTTTTGGAGCTTGTTGTTCTTGGTTGCAAGGTAGGTGGTGGAGAAAATTTCCATGAAGTTTTCTAAAAGATTTATTTTCGGAGATGCATGCTTGATGTATGGAGTCCAATTGTAAATAATCATGGCTAGATATAAATATGAAATAATTTACAAACAGTTAAACAAACGGTCCAATTGTACGAGTTGTCAGTTGTGAGTGTGTTAAATTCTAATAACTTGGAAATAATCTTTTGTGTGTTGTGCAAACCCTTATGCAGCTTTGTTTGCCCCATCTGTTTTACTTAAGAAAACCACAATAATGGGACAGCTCCCATAATGTGTAGAGTACTTAACAACAAAAGAATACGACTTTTTTGGGTGCACATGACTCATATTTTCACGTAGAACAAAAGAAAGGCGAAAAAGAAGTAAAGTCAAAGCGGTGGGCGTGGATTTTTTGGAGTCTTTCATCGTTGGGGCTGGCGTGTAGCAGCTGCAGTCATGCAGTGGAAGTAGTTCCTGCCAGCCCAACGGTCACTTTTCCAACCGGCACCTGGTGGGTCCTACTCACTTTTTCTACTGGCTGCTGAGCTTGGAGTACTCTCTCTCTCCCTCGATCTTGATTTCTTATTATTTTCTGCATTTCATATTCTCGTGATTGTTATTTGGAAAAGGATGGTTCACCGACAATAATCCTCCCTGTTAGCGGGGTAGTTGCAGAGAATGGATTCGGAAATGTTCGTGTACAATAGCACGAGGACAGACAAAGACAGAAGGTGGCTGCCAGGGTTTTGTTTAGGTGCTTCAGCACGTTTGAGAGCTGAGGGGCACGTTTGAGAGCTGAAACCGTGGGTGTGTGCGCGTAGCAACTACTCCAGCATCGTCGGTAGGCATGGCATTGAAGCCGTGCCTGAGCTGGCAGCTAATTTATGGCCCTCCACCTCTGCACCGCATGAAATCAAGGGCATGAAATCAAGGGCCTGTTTAGATGGTGAAAAAGTTTGGGTAAAGTTTCTATAGCACTTTTTGTTGTTATTTGGCAAAATTTATCCAATCATAGACTAACTAGGCTCAAAAGATTCGTCTCGATATTTACAGACAAACTATGCAATTAGTTATTTTTACCTACATTTAATGCTCTATGCATGCGTCTAAAGATTCGATGTGACAATTACTGTGCAAACTTTTTTGGGCTTTTTTGGCAACTAAACAGGCTCCAAATGATCTCGTTTAGGTTGAGGTGTAAAGTTGCAGGGTGTCGTATAGAATGTCACGTGATAGTATTGTATAGGGTTTTTGATATTAATAAAAAAATAAATTACAGAATTCGTCAGTAAACTACGAGACGAATTTATTAAGTATAATTAATTCATCATTAGCACATGTGTTACTATAGCATTATTGTTAAATTATGAACTAATTAGGTTTAAAAGATTTGTCTTGCAAATTACATATAATCTGTATAATTAATTATTTTTTTAATCTATATTTGGAACTTGTTGCCCGCGCGAGCGCAGCAACGTTCACCAGCGGTCTGCACTGCAGCGAACGCACGCGGCCGCTCTGCAGACTGCACAGCGTCCGCACTCCGCAGGCACAGGCCTTCGCTCCATAGTACCTCCCAGTCCCATTCCACAGCGTGCAGTGCGTGCAGGTGATCTGTTCCCAAACCAACGTCTACTGTACTCTGCTCCCGCTGTCCCGCACAGTATAATCCAGCCTGTTGCACCCTAAAATGCCAAATTTTTCAAGATTCTCCGTCACATCGAATCTTTGGACGCATGCATGAAGTATTAAATATAGATAAAAAAAATAAAACTAATTACACAGTTTAGACGAAATGGATGAAACGAATCTTTTAAGCCTAATTAGACCATGATTGGACAATATTTGCCAAATAACAACGAAAACGCTACAGTAGCGTTTTGCCAAAAATTTTGGCATCCAATCGGTGCCATAGTGCAGGGTTGTTTAGTCAGAGGTGAAAAGTTTCTGGGTTACGGGTGGTCGGAAGGGGTTTTTTTTATACTAATTAAAAAAACTAATTGCATCACTCGTCTAGAAATCGCGAGACGAATTTATTAAGCCGTCATTAGCACATGTATGTTACTGTAGTACTTAAGGCTAATCATAGACTAATTAGGCTTAAAAGATTCGTCTCGTGGTATGTAACCAAGCTGTGCAATTAGTTTTTTCGTCTATATTTAGTACTCTATGTCTAACATTCGATGTGATAGAATGAAAAAAAAATTTAGGTTGGAACTAAACACCTTACGTCTCCCGTCCAGCGTCTTCCTTCTCCGTGCATCGCAGCCCTCCTATTGTCGGTACTAGCTCGGGGCACGTCAACAACTGATCATCCCAGCAGATATTTGGTCTGATTGGACTGTAAACATGCCACGGTCCCGAATGAAGATGCCAAAAAGACGGCCGGCCGTGGTGTCCAGCCCAGCCCTCCTTACGCCTTGTTTAGTTTTCAATTTTTTTTCCTTCTACAGTAAAAGAAATACATATATGGAGTACTAAATATAGAAAAAAACTAATTATACAGTTCTCGGGGAAATCATGAGACGAATCTTTTAAACCTAATTAGTCCATGAAAAGCTTTAAGTGCTACAGTAACCCCACATGTGCTAACGATAGGTTAATTAGTATTATTAGATTCGTCTTGTAGTTTGGGTTCTGTAATTTGTTTTTTTATTAATATCCGAAAACTCCTCCGACACATCGCAGGAATTTTTTTCTCTTCCAATAAACAAGGCCTTACCATATCGCCCGTCAGGCCGTCACGTTGCCATCGCGCTGCCACGGTCAGCAACCGCAGGACGCAGCCCCTCCTGGAGTAGCTCCCAAGTCCCATCCCATGTGGCGCGATCGATGCGCTCGCGCGGCTCGTCGCTCCGAACGGACGTGCGCCGCCGCCATGATGTCTTGTGCCTGTTGTCTCCGGCCAAGCGCGAAGGCATGCACGGCCACGGCGTCGGCGCGTGATAGCTGACGGGGCACGTACTCCACCTGCTATCATCAGCTTTGATCAGTGTGGCGGCCTGGCGGGCAGCGCTCACCGATCGCATCGGGCGGCCTGCCCCCGCGATCATTCTCATGCGCGCTGCTCGTAAGTTAGGCCTTGTTTAGATGACATCAAAATTCCAAGTTTTTTCACTCTCTCTCCATCACATCAATTTTTAGTCGCTTGCATGGAGTATTAAATGTAGATAAAAAAAATAACTAATTACACAGTTTAGTTGGAAATCACGAGATGAATCTTTTGAGCCTAGTTGGTCCACGATTGGACAATATTTGTCAAATAAGACGAAAGTGGTACTATTCATCGGGCTGAAATTTTTTCAGCATCTAAACGAGGCCTTAGTGCGATCTCGCAGCTGGATGGATCGTGCGGCGTGCCAGGCAGCAGTCAACTTCGGGGATAAGCATGAGTGTGTTTAGTTCGCGAAAATTTTAGGCTTCGTCTGCATTTGTTAATTAGTGTTCGATCATTGAATAATTAGGCTCCAAAAATTCGTCTTATGGTTTTAATTAGATTTTTTCATCTATATTTAATACTTTACGCATGTATCTAAACATTTGATATGACGGAGAATCTTGAAAATTTTCAGGACCTGAGCCCCGGAGGTCCAGACCCCGGAGACGTGGTGGCACGCTGTAAAAGCCGTGCGCGCGCTGGCTGTGGACTGGACTACGGTACTCGACGGTCAAGATGTGACGTAATGGATCGTGTGTTTCTCCGAATCTCCTGAAACAAATGCGGGCTCCTCCCATCCGGACATTTCACATCCACAACCAAAAAAAAGTCAATGCAAGCAGAGAGGAAATTTACCGTGCCAGTAGTATTGCAGTAGTAAGCACTGAGCAGAAAAGCGTGCCAGCCAAGAGCCAAGGCTGTGTCTCTTTCCCGTTTCCGTTGCGATTTTTTTTCGCTGGCCACATATTTATGATCTCTTTCACCAAAGGATTGGCCAAAGCGAAAGAGGAGCAAGCAAACGCGCAGCGCAGGCCCCCACGGTTCTTTCGCGAAAAAAAAGTTGACAGTGAACCGCATCGATCGATTGCTCCCTTTTCCCGCCTCACTCTGCAGATCGATCAGAAGGTGACATGTTATTGTTGCCGCTTGTAAACTTCTATTTTATTCTCCTTAATGAAATGATGCGCAATGCTCTTGCGTATTTGAGGAAAAAAAAACATGTTATTGTTGCCTTCGTTGGCGAATGGCGATAAGCTAATCATCGCAAATGGAGGTCGACGCAGCCCTTGTTATGCTGGTAATCAATCTTGCGGCTGAATTTTCACGCCTTTTTTCCGTCTTGCTGGAAAGCGTCATGCATATGCTTTCTGTGTGCCAACGTCGTCGTCGGTCGTAGCACTAGCATCAGTGGCTTACCAGTAGGACGTTGGTATCACGGTTGGCTAAACCTCAGATGGCTGTGAAGCATGAGCTACCGGCCGGGCCTGCTCTCACCGACGATCTACTTCAGTTCGTGCTTTGTGCTTTGTGGATGCATGGGAATGTAGCTTCAGGCATCAAGCCACATAAAAAATTTGCACACCCTTTCTTTTCTTTTTATAATGTTCATCTGCTTTATGCAGAGTTGCAGTTGATCTGCCTAGCACTAGCTTGCCGCCAAGGTACGAAACCGCTCACGCGCGCGCGCTGTCACGCGTAGCAAGCTTGCGGCTGGAGTTTTGCATGGTTCCAAGCAGAGTGAGAAGAAAAGGGCGAGGTTGAGAGATCTGAGACTGAGAGAATCGATCTGTGCTTGCTCAGTCGGCATCATGTGCCGCTTGTTCGTTGTGGTGGTTAATTTTCAGGCTTTCAGCTCACCCGGCCCCCTGTCTGTCGGACAAGAGAACATTGCATTGCAGTGTTCCGGGACCGGTTAAAACTGCAGAACGAAACTTCCTCTCTGTCTGAAAACCTACAGAGAGAAACAGATCAGAGTAGTGGGCAATGCATGATGGGTAACCTGCCGTTGCTGAAACCTTCTGATTAAATGCTTCCCAGGCCTTGTTTAGATTACAAAGTTTTTCAACTTTAGCTACTGTAGTACTTTCGTTTGTATTTGATAATTAGTGTCCAATCATGGACTAATTAGGCTCAAAAGATTCATCTCGTGATTTACTACAATTAGTTATTTTTTTACCAACATTTAATGTTCTATGCATGCGTCCAAAAATTGATGTGATGGAGAGAGAGTGAAAAAACTTAAAATTTGGAAGGGAAGAGAACAAGGCCCCAGTTGTAAAGGTGAATGGTGGTTAGTGTACTGTGTACATTATGAACAGAATTTTTCTGTACTGTTACGAGTTAGCTTCTGCCAGGCTGAAAAGGTTAAAATTGGAGCAGAGGGAGGGTAGCTAGCCGATTGAAGTTGTAAAGTACTAACAACACATGCAAATCGATCCTTCCTAACTTCCTTCTGCCTGGATCAAAAGGTTAATTAAAATTACAGCACAAGGAGAGTAGCGCTGATTGAAATTCAGTCCTAACAACAACAGTAAACCAATCCTTATGCATCGCTTTAACTGCAAGGAAACTGGGAAAAGTATCTCTTTTGTGTGACGTGCGAATGAACAGTGGTAGTAGTCAAGAAGCTGCGTGCTGGAACAGTGGCACAGAAAAAAGCGTGTAGTGGTAGATGGTACTCTTTGTTAAAGAGAGGAATTTAGAGTTGTGCAGTGATGAGCTGGTGGTGCAGGAGACTGGGCTTAGAAGGTATGGCAGGCGCAGGAAAGAGTGTATGGATTCTTGTTAGCCGTTGCGGTTGCATTGTTCCCATTTTCCCATGGGTAAGATGTTCATTGCAAGATAGCGATTGCACTTAACACTGGCGTTTCTTTGAAAATGAAGTTTCTAGAAGCTAACCATGCGATTCCGTGAGAGGACAATGTGCCATACTGTCATCGCCCACGGACGCAACCCGGAGCGTGAGCTCCGCTGCAAGTCTCGCGAGAAACGCTAAGCACAGAGACCGCCGGCCGGCTGATGGAGACTAGGCCGCTGAATTAATCAACATGGTCGGTTAGGTGCGGCGTCGCGGGCAGTCAGGGCTCTCTCTCTCGAGTACGAATCCGTGCGGTCTGGTCTGTTTCACTTACTTCAGATTTGAAACGAAATACACGGAAGAACGGTGCACTGGATGGGGTGGCGATCAGGGGATTTTGGCCCTTAGCACGTCCATAGCAGCGCATCATTAGACACGACTTTTTGTGCGTGTTTTACGCGTGGTATATCGTCGTGGATAGTGTCTGTGGCAGGGTCTGGATCTTAATGGGCACGGGGAGAGGAATATGATGTTTCTCTGCTGTAGACAGTGACGGCAATTGACAGGCGCACCACAATGATACTACGAAGCAAACATAATAAAAAAGGGGACAGATAACGTTTTAGAGGAAAGCGTGTCAATTAGAATCATTTAGGCCCATTTCAGTCCAAGGCCCAATGTGAATGTGGTTGTTCTCAGGCCGGGGCCCATAGTCTCGTTTGCTGGGTCAACGTCGTCGTCCTCTCCGCGGCCCACAGACAAGGACACGGTGTTGACTGTCTCGAGTCTGTTGACATTGCCAAGGCGGCCGGGCCGAGGAGGCTTCCGAGCTTCGATCCCTCTCCCAGCGCTGGAGGAGGAGATGGCCGTGCCGGCGCCCGCGAAGGTTGCGCGCATGCTCGCGGCCTCCGCGGCGGTGCTCGTGCTGCTGTGGTGTGTCCATTTCCGCGGCGGGCTCTCCCTGGGGTCCCCCGCCAACAAGGGCCTCATCTTCAACGTAAGACTCTTTTCTCTGCGTTTCTTCCCGTGGACATAGGCAGGTAGCATTCGATTTCATGGTCGTAGAGGTCCCCGGGTCCTTGGTTTGGTTGGAATCTGATTGCCGTGAACCCATTCCCGCAAGGCGAACGGGGATCTGCTGTGGTCATACTCTTTTGGTTCAACCACCACCGCGGGGATCGACCGGTTTTAATGCCACATGGCGGTTCATGGCTGCTTAGTTGCTTTTCTGTAACTTGCTAGGCTGTGCTGTGCTGTAATCACTGCTTGCTTGGCTCTAGTGGCCCTGGCCTATGGCAATCTAGCGTTGTAGTGTGCTCAAGTAGGTTTCAGGTGTTTGGAATCTAGATGTTATGTTTCACCATTTTACCTTGCATTACTGCTCTCTTGTTATTTGCTAGCCTAACCCGGGGAGGGCATGTTTAAGTGTGACATCCAATTGAAACGCTGACTTTGTTTTGCTTGTTATCCTAACCTATAATAATTTGGTCAATTTAAATTTCCTTATATGTTTAAGAGTAATGATCTGCATATTTTAAATATGACCACTTTGATTAATTTGAGATCGTTTGTCAGACTACATTACTACAATAGGAATTTGTTAAGACTAGCAATCAGTATATATATCCCTATAGCTTCGGAATGTTCATTAGTCATCACCAACGTGAATGTGATGGGCTGACATCTAATTTAGTGTTCTTATTCAGCTATAAGTTCTTGACTCGAGAAGTAGTATATCAGGCTACATTGCGATGAGAATTGGAGCTTAAGCCCTTCAAAGCTACAACTCTACGCCAGAAAAGTCTCATGGACTTTATGAGGCCTGGCGGCATATAAATGTATATTGATTAGGATTTCCATCCGGCATTGTTAATTTCGTTAGGTCTCTTTTTAACCAAAGTTTGTTACCTACTTTTATTGAAAGCAAATGATTTGTTTTACAACCAAACTGCTGGGGGCACCAGCTTGCAGTGAAGTAACAGAGCACATGAACAAAATATAACTGGAGCTAGAAAATGTACAAAGGGGGATCCAGCTAGTAATCATATTCTAAATAGAAGGGGCCATATATTAATTGTCAATTAATTTAGCTTGGAAAAAATATAGGTACATTAGAGGTTAGATGAAGTATGAGGGGGCATTAATCCCAAGGTCTAGAGTGTTTTCCAAGACAGCATGGAGCAAGGAAAGCTCTAATTGAGGGCCGGTGCCGTAGCACTTTGTCAATTAGGGCAGCAGTAAATTATCAGGCTGGGCTGTTTTACCTTCACAAAAACCCAACGCATGGATCCGGCATTGTAATTACTCTGTTTTATACCTTTACTACAATGACGCGCAGGGGGCCATGCCCCCCTCCCCCCCCCCCCCCACCCCCCCCCCCCCCCCCCCCCCCCCACCCCATCACCCAAATCAGTTACTGCCAACGAAATAAAAACCTAGATCATTTTCTTCTCATCAATAGGAAGCCAAGAAACCAGAAATCATTCATTGACATGGGGAATCCCTAGTTTTAATTTCAACAAAAAGGATCCTTAGACGTATATGGTGTCATGTCCTAATTCCTAATGTGATAAGCCAGGTCTTTGCAGGTGCATCCTGTGCTTATGCTAATAGGATTCATCATCCTAGGGAGCGAAGGTATAGTACAAGTCCTTTTTTATTTACTCGATGGTCTTTCCATCATGTGGCAGTATTGAACATTTGTGACCAAGCTGTTGGATTTGTCTGCAGCCATAATGGGCTACAAAATATGGCCATGGAGTCATGATGCAAACAAGATGATTCACATGCTTCTTCATGCTGTTGCACTCTTCCTGGGTTCTGTTGGGATATATGCTGCCTTCAAATTCCACAATGAAAGTGGAATTAATAATCTCTACAGCTTGCATTCGTGGGTTGGACTTGGAACTATCTGCCTGTACGGTATACAGGTGATGCACACAAACCCTTTTTATTTTTGTAACATTGTGAGCTATGAGGATCATAAAAAAACATTTTGGCATGTGTAACAATGCAAGTATGATTGACCTACTGCTTTATTCATGAAAATAGTGCTTTTCCAGGTGCAAGCCTTGCACTGCTATAGTGCTATCTGAGTATTTGTCAGAATAAATTGTTCAAACTTTGCAATGGAAATATTAAATGAGAATGAAATATATATGGTCATCCTAACTTCTAGCATGGCAATGTTGGCTGAAAACCAAACATCTATAAATTGAACTCCTTTCCTTTCAGCTGAGCTTTGTAAGCATGCAGTGTCCTGTTCTCGTTCACATTGGGTGATGTTTTTTGTTTGGTATAGGGCAGTAATTGATTTGCTGCTATTATTTTTTAGGATAATTTTGCTGCTATTATTATTATTATTTGTAAGACATTTATTTTTATATACAAGGACCAATTCAGAATAAACTTGACCCTTAATGCATTGATTTCATATTTCAGTGGCTACTTGGTGTTACAACCTTCTTCTTCCCTGGTGCTTCGCCAACAGTCCGGCGCAGAATGCTCCCATGGCACGTTCGCGCTGGGCTTGTTGTCTACATACTGGCACTGCTTGCTGCAGAGCTGGGGTTCCTGGAGAAGCTCACCTTCCTTCAGGCTGCCGGCCTTGGCAGGTACAGCCCGGAAGCTCTGCTGGTGAACTTCACAGCTCTTCTGATCCTACTGCTTGGCGCTTCTGTTGTTCTGTATGTCACCGCCCCAATGCACAACGAGCATACGCAGGGGTATTCAGCAGTGCACAAACCCTGAACCACTGATACAGCCTCATCTGTTCCAGATTTCCAGTTGGTGTATCCTTGTACGAGTAAGAATCAAATCCAATCAAATTTTGTCCGCCCGAATTTTTGAGACTTAATAACTAGTTCAGTTTAGTGGCGTGTAAATGTGTAATGATACTACAAAATGCATTCCCCGCTTAACAATAGCAGGAATACAAAGATCTACAGTGAGCTCTTTGGGCCTCTGTGTCTTGAGCAACTCCAGCCAGCAGGAGCCCTCAAATCAGGGGCCACTAATTTTTATTTGAGGGTTTCCCTTACTTTTGAGGGTCTAATTTTTGTACATCTACTCCAATAGGAGCCTTCAAATCCATTCCAGATCAGAGAAGAACAAGGAAATTTCAGCATTACGAGCAGAAAAGGAGTTTTGTGTGGAACCAGCTTAAGACAATGGGGTAGGATTACAGTGGGACCATTAAGAGCAAGAACAAGAGAGAAAGCAAGCTACCGAAGTACCGAAGCAGCACCAAAGCTTCTGCAGGATTTAGATGAGCTGCAAGTGGTAGCCCAAACGAAGGATGATGAGATCGTTAGACTGCAAGTAGAGGTGACAAATGTCAAAGAGAGGATGTTAATTCTCGAGGATGAGCTTCAAAAAATGCGCTCCTTGGTCAAGGATAAAGATGTTGAAACTAATAAAAATAATACGTTAAAAAAACTAATAAAAATAATGATGATCAACGGGCACAAGCATGGGTACTCAATAGTGCGAAACAAGCCCTGAACCACTGATGCAGCCTCGTCTGTTGCAGATTCCAGTTGGTGTATCCTTTACGAGTACGAACCAAATCCGATCAAATTTTGTCCACCCTAGTTTACCTGGATTATTGAGATATAATAACTAGTTCAGTTTAGTGGCGTCTAAATGTATAATGATGATACTGCAAAATGCATTTGCCTCTTAACATAGGAGGAATACAATGATCTACAGCGAGCTATTTGGGCCTGTGTCTGTTCTACCGATCTGCCAAATAAGCCTAGCGAAGAGAAGTACACGGTGACCTCTGACCGGATTTGCCGAAGTTCGTCCTAAATCAGATACGAATCCCTTACGGTAATTACAAACTGAAATCTCCACTAGCACATCCCAAACCAAATAATCCATGAGATTTTGCTACATGTGATGGGATAAGGCTCACGCCGAGATGTAGCTGAATATGATCGCATCCTCGACGCTTCGATCTGGCCTTCTCAATCGTGCAAAGGAACCCTAAATTTGCTTTAAAACTACCCATGTTTTTCATTCTAAAAAACATGATAACTAATCCATTTATATTATTTAAATTACCCACAGGCCACATCTTCTATTATAAAAAGTAAACTAAAATCAGCTCAAAATTTCTAACTACAAATATAAGCTATCTTGAAAAATATTCAATACCCATAAAATACGTTATATGTATATTTCTAAATTGCACACTACTTCTAACACAGTTAAATTAAAGTAATAATATGTGCTACCATGTAGACCAAATATAGGATAAGTATTTGCTCTAACACTTTTATCAAATGTGAAAAAAAATTGTTTGATAAACCACATACCAACAACACTAACAATTTACTTTAAATTATATACTCCATGACAATAAATTTTGTAAGTTGTTACTTTAGCTAGGTTTATACATTTTGATGCATTATCTCATATGTAGTTTAATTTTAAGCATTTTATGTTTTGTAAAGCAGTACTACTACACATGTGATTCTTTGGTATAGAAAATTCAACATCTTGAGTGTCGTGGTGTAGGTTAAAATGACTATTTACGACATTCTAGTAATTAATAGTGGATCCTTCCTAGGACTTAAAATATATTTTTTAATAAATACAAAAGAAAAATATAAATAAGGATGTAATAAGCACCAAAGTTCCAACTTAACATATGCTTAAAAATATACAAGAACTAATAAGATTAATACCTGAATCAAAATATAGATTCACCATGTCACATAAAAATAATGCAACAAAGCTAATATAGCTTATACTTAGGTTTCAACTAAATACACATCGAAAACCCACAGAGGTCTAATACAAAGGATGACAAGATATCTTAATAGTACTAACGGGAGATCCTCAACGGAGCTTTCACCCTCACAAGATTCATTAGAAAAAAGAGACACAACAATTCTTATAATAATCGGAAACATCTAGTCATTAATTTGATTTACTTTAAACACCACAGATAATTTCCCTTGAATCAATTTCATTTTCTATAAAAATTACACACTTCTTCCATTATGAAAAGACATAAATAGCCCCCTATTCTACAACTGAACCACCAACCTTATTCATTATGTAAGATAATTTAAAGTAATCTTTAAATTTTCTTTTAAATTATCCACCTCTGTCATCAAGATAGATAATCTAAAGTAGAAGTTTAGTTTACATCAAAATTACCCATATTTGATGTTATAAAATATATACTAAAATACCCTCAAACCTACATATAATTACCAATATAAGCTACTATTTGAAAAGTATTAAATAACCATAAAGTATTATTTATATGTTTTTAAATTACTCAGATTTACCTAAACGTAAGTGTTATGTGTCACCATGCGTATCAAATTTACATATGCATATATTAGCAGTAAATATATATATTTATAGTTTATTTATCATCATTCCAATGCAAGGACAATGATAATTCATTTTAAGCTATATTAAAATTCTATCTCTGTGACAGTAATTTTTGAGTGCTATTGCTTTATATAAGTTTGTACATTTTGACTACACATCAACATTGTTAGTTTGACGGTAAGCACTTTATTTTTTTAATACAAATCAATGATACAACACATGTAATTCTTTAATAGAGTAAATTCAACATCTTAAGTGTTGTCATACAAGCTGAAACAATTGTTTCTATAATCTAGGATCTAGAATTTATTTTTTAAATAAAATACAAAATAAAAAATGAATAAAAGATACAATAAACACTAGAGTTAGAACTACGTGGATGAAGGAATAGAATAACTAATAAGATTAAAAGCTAAAAGCTAACTATATAGATTTGTGATGTCACAAAAAGATATAACAAAAGCAATTGATGACTTGTGGAAGAACCGACGTGTGGACAATTTGTAAGAAAGTACAACACTGACATAGTAGTTGCGTCAGTAGTACACGGTACTATATATACTAGTTTCAAAGATGAGTAGATTAAGCGATGTGAAAAATGGTAACAAGACTCTCTTTGTTCTATCTCTGCGAAACCTGGCGGGCAAAAAATGGTGGATGAGCTGAATTAACATTGTTGCCCAACAATCACACACCAATCGCTTACACTACCTACAACTTACAAACAAAACCTGCCACCAGTAGTAAGTAACACGACGAACTCTCCACCAAATGCGATCCACGCAATTGTGCATGGCATGTCTATTTTTTTTTTTTTTTGATGCCGTGCCTAGCTCGACCTCGACGCATGCAGCGGGACAACAGTCTCCTAAGCCGAGAAGTAGCTGAGAACGGCGTCCTCCCCTACCATCCAGGCGGAGCCACCGCCGCCATTCGTATCGGCATTCCCGCCGTCGACAGGCCGCTTGCCCTTCTCCGCCCACGCGGCCGCCGTCCACCGCTTCTGCTCGCCGTCCGTCCGCGCCTTCTCCTCTCCGCAGCGTGCAGCCGCGGCAACCCGCGCGGCCCTCCTCTCGGCGCGCCGCTGGGCCACGTACTCCTCCGAGATGTACACGTCCATCGCGACGAATCTTTTGCTACTGCTCCGACTCCGAGAGAACGGCAGCTCGGTAGCCGTTGGGTTTGCCAAGTTTGGAAGGGTGGGGGGTCTGCAGCTGCAGCATGTGGCGCGGCCGGGATTTATCGGGAGCCGGGCGGGCGCCCAACCGGTGGGCACGGCCACGGTTTGGTTTCTCCGGCCTCCGGGCGCTCTCGAAACCAGCCGCGTCGCGCCACGGGCTCCGCTCCCTCGGCCTCCGATTCTGCGAGCCGGAGCTGCCGGTTTCCGCCAGATGCGGTGAGGACCTGGGGTCTCTCTCGAAACGGCACGGGGGGACTGTGGCAGTCGAGTGTGATGTGACCTGGGTCTCCGAGACGCCGAGACGACGGACGGACGTCTCCAGTCCACCGAGGCTCGCGAGCTTGCGGGGCCCGGAGTCACGATTCCCTGTGGCCTGTGGATGCAAGTGAAAAAAAATGTTGCTCTGAACCTGGCGTTCGTATATTCTTGCTTTCCTTCACGAGAAAGAAAGAATCTACCATTCGTAAATCGTAATCGTACCAAATGTGGATGCATCGCGAACTTGAACAGAGCATGGGTCGCGAACCGTGGGCTCAGGTCGCAGCGCGCCGACAGCAGCAAATGCAGAGACGGCAGAACCTGCGTGAGGAGACAGGGTGTGAAGTCTAGCTAAGGCTTTATTTGGCCCTGCACGTGATTAGTGCTTCTTGGGCAAGTTCAGGGGAGGCTAATCGCTTTTATCAGTGTACTACTACCAGCTAGTACCACCAGAGTTGAGTACTAGTAGTTGACTAGGTTGCCTAATTCTGCTACAAAATGCAAAAGCATGAAGACTGACGATGACTCGTCATGTCCATAGTTTTTGTGTACGTGCCCGAATCCCCGGGCGCTGTTGGGTTCTGACTTCTGAGACCCTCAGCTGACAAGTGACAACCCTTCATATTTCACCTGATGAATCTTCACAAAAAAGTAGTTAGGAATATGTTTGTTATATATAGGACTCTTATAACATTGGTATTTGCTTATACCCACACCTCAACATTCTTTTTGCTAGAGAGCACTCTTCAGTTATGATAATTAACTATTATATACACTATATGCATTAAAATAATACTGGTTTCTAGGAGTGCAGGGGAGCACTATGCCATTATCTATTCTATCCTAACCCTTAATAGTTGTCTAATAATTACAAATTTTGCATATAAAGTGAGATAAAGACGAACGCTATATCAAAATTGTAGAGATCTACAACATTATAGTTGACATGTTTTTTTTAAAAAAATTTATTGCCAAAAAAATAAGTTCTCGTATTTTGGAAATTCAAAATTTAGGATTTTGAAATTACCTTGGATGTTGATATGGTATCTAAAAAAGTTGTATTTCCTCTGTTCCAAACTGTAAATCATTCTGTTTTTTCTAGATATATAGTTTTTCTTTTACTAGACTGAAGGAGTGTACATTCTGCCCTATGAATTGAATACCGTGCTAAAGAGCACATGACAGACAGGTTAGGTTACACCCTAATAATTTTCTGGTCTATCCTATGGGCATTATGCCGTTTTTTTAGACTCAGTTTAACTGACAGCATCAGTTGCTTGCAAGGTGGTACTGACCGGTGACAGCTGAATTTGGAAAAGGAAAAGAAAACAACTATCATCCATTGTTATAATTAACTGATTGCTACAAAGGACAAAGCGTTTACCGGCATCTCTTATATATACATGAATGCTCGAGTCCGTCACCAATTCAGAGACCAGAAATGTACTACGGTAAACTGTCGCATTTCATGATAGATCATATAGATGGAAAACCGTCAGTACCGTGCGTGGCTAATAATGATGCCAATCGATCCTTTTGCCCCCATCCTAACTGATTAAGCCATTTGCTCCAGAATAGTTTTTGCTGTGAAAACCAATACCAAAAAGAAAAGGCTGTCGAGGAGAGTAAAAGCATGGGAGCCATTGTAATCTCTTGTTTCCACTGTCGTCAGCCCTTGACGCTCACTATTAACAATGCTCCAAGGTGGAAAGGCAGCGAAACAGGAATAGACTAGCTGGATTTTTTTTGTTGCGAATTATAAGAACCAGAAGGGGGGAATTTTGCACATAGTTTTCTTCGGTAACGCAAAGGAGGGAGGTCGTGAGTCGTGACCTCCCCAGTCAGCAGTCAGTGTCAGTCTGTAACTGTAACTTGTATCTGACGCCGTTCTGTATCCATCTCGCGCGTTGCTTTCTGCTGCCAACCTTTGTTTCTTTTCAGCTCCCCAAAGGTGTTGTGTCCCGTGTCAATCGAGCAAGCCCCCGGCCACATCCGTCTCCAAACATCTTTCTTGGTTTTGCTGTTGTAGGGTTGTTGAAGAAAGCAGTGGGAGATCATCAGAGATGGCCGAGGAGGCCAAGAACGCAGAGGCGGAAGCGCTACCGACCAAGGACATCGCCGAGGAGAAGACGGCCGCACCGGCGCCGGAGGTGACCCTCGTCGTGGTGGAGAGTAAGACTAGTTTTAATTTTGATTGTGGCCACACCGGCTTCCGCAGATCGTATGAACATGATACATGAACTGCACACGAGTAGATATGGCCTCGATTGTGTTTCCATGATGAGTTAATTCACAGTTTGCTTCGGAAACAGAGGGTTAGCATTTCTCGTTGAGCTTGAGGAGGGTGCAGTTAGACACTGATGGACCTCTGAATATAGTAGCCATACTTATAAAATCTTATGGTTTGGCACTTCATGGCAAGATTACAATTTTTAGACCCTGAGATTATGGATTATGACAGTCTAGATATATAAATAAATACTTAAGAATCTTAGAGGATAGCATGGATGCAATGCAGCACAACGTACTCTCATCAATACCAAAATATTTCGTATGTTCATTAGAAGATCAGTTGGAATATACAGAATCCGAGCAGTGCCCGTTGATGATAAACGTGACAACCTCTTCTCTTGCCTTTTGGGACAACAGATGCCGAGACGCCTGCAGCTACAGCCACAGGTGGTGGCTCACGCGACAGAGGTAGTGTGTGCTCTCTACTCTGAATCCACCAAGGAATCGCACGGCGGCGTCCTCACTCTTGTCTCGTTTATTCAGACGCGTTTCTCACCCGGGTCGTGACCGCCAAGAGGACGTCGTTCATCAGGGCCTGGGAGGAGAGCGAGAAGGCCAAAGCCGAGAACAGGCGAAGTCCTCTCCCTCCCTCCCGTACAGATCCTGCAATGCCTTTTGCAGTCTCCATCTCCATGGGTCTGAAATTTCCGTGTGGCGCAGGGCGGCCAGGAGGCTGGCGAGCATCACCTCCTGGGAGAACTCCAAGGTCGCGGAGATGGAGGCCGAGCTCAAGAAGATCCACGTGAGTCGCATGCATAACCAACGCCGATGCAAATGTAATGCCTGCGTATGTTCAACGGAACGAACGGCCGGTGTGTGCGTACGTGCAGGAGCAGCTGGAGACGAAGAAGGCGGCGCAAGCGGAGAAGCTGAAGAACAGCGAGGCGGCGGTGCACAGGGCTGCCGAGGAGAAGCGCGCGGCTGCCGTGGCGCGGCGCGGCGAGGAGGTCATCGCCGCGGAGGAGGCGGCCGCCAGGTACCGCGCCATGGGGCAGGAGCCCACCAGGCTCTTCGGCCTCGGGCTCTTCCGCAGGGGGTAGCCGGACCGCGCCGCTGCTGATTGTGTTGCCTCCTCGCGGTCGCGTTTGCTTGTCCTGTGCCATTGCCTCCTTTTGGCGGTGTGGAGTAGGCACTGGCACGCAGAAGGTTTGCTTGGGCTTTTAGTCTCCTTGTTCATCGTCTCTGTATAACTTACGTTGTATTGTATTAGAAAAGATCTCGTGTACATATATATGCTGCTGCACCTATGAAGCTGGTAACTTTTTTAGGTGTGTTTGGTTACTTTCACGACATTGCATCGTATATCCTGCATGAGTGGATGCATTAGTCTGAAAAATATTATTTGGTTGGTTATCCTGCATGAGTAGATACGGCTGAGTGGACGCGTTAGTCTGAAAATATATTATTTGGTTGGTTGTATGGTGAACGTAGTAATCTCCTGTCAAGATATTTGGTTGCCTATGTGGATAGATACGAGGACTCTTCGCCGGAGGATGACAGGCTGCCAGCACAAGATGCATTGTATCCACTAGCTGGATGGTTAGTGAAGCTCATTTTGAGCATATACGCCCGGCCAGGATGATGACGTATTTTTTGCATTCACTCATGCAGTTTGGATCCACTCAATACGCGACAAAGACGTACTTTCTCTCTTAAATTAGGCAAAATAGCCATATTCGTCCTTGAACTTTTATCGAAAGCTCAAATTCATCTCTCAACTATCAAAAGGGCCAGTTTAATCCTTAAATTTGCAATTTCAGTTTAATCTCGTCCTCTGTCCGACGTTGTCTTCCACGGTAGCTCGCTCCGTTAACACGTGGTCTGTACCAACCATTTCAGATTAGTTGCATATACTTCTATAGAAAAGTAAATTGAAATATCTTTTTTTCTTCTAATGTAGTCTGGCCAAAACAAAAGGCTAGTTTCAAGATGTAAGTGAACAGCTGAAGCATCAGTAAAGGCATCTGATAGTGCCTCTGTTGTCATTGAGATAAATGCAGGAAAAGGGCTGCAACGGCAACCATCAGTGCTACATAGCGGTGGTGCATCTGCAAACATTTAGTCCACTTCACTGGGACATGGATCAGCAGCAGGACAAAGCAGCTCCTCTTAGAAAAAATTAGGAAAACAACTTGGAGGCCTCAAAAAAGAGCATCATGTAATTTCAGTAGGCATTGACTGTCATGGCTAATCCTTTGAACAACCTTTTCTATGTCAGCTGACACTGAGACATGAGATATTTTATTTTCTTGTAAAATCAAAAATCCTTACATGATTATCCACAGGCCTACAACCACCTACGATGCAAAAGCACAAGGCACCCCATGCATCAGTTTACATATTTCTTTTCGCAACCTTTGTCGATCACCATACATATCATCCCATTGTACAGCTAAATGCAGATATAACCGTGTCAAGCTTTGATTCATGGATACAAGGTCTTCAATCACCTTTTTTTGTCTCCCAATAGAACTGTGCTAACGGAGTGACCTACTGTGTTGCAGACGACGTCGGATGAAGGATGAGATCGGACTGAAATTGCAAATTCGAGGACTAAACCGGCCATTTTGATAGTTGAAGGACGAATTTGAGCTTTGGATAAAAGTTCAAGGATGAACCCCGTTCGCTTTGCTGAAAAAATAAGTTGAAAAGTACTGTTAGCTGATTTGTTGTGAGAGAAAAACATTGTTCCTTCGTTGAAAAGTACGGCTTATAAGACAAATATGGCTAATTCACCCTTAAATTATACAAATCCACCAGCGAGGATGAAAGAGGATGAGTTGTTTTTCTTTTTTCTCGAAACACCATGCATTTTTCTAACAAGACGTTTTTCGACAAGTGCGGTGGTCGGCTATCAGCTGAACTGGTCGGAAGGGATGGAACATTCCTCGGTAGACCACCCTTCTGGTCGGGGGCTTCAGGGCTTCAAGCCTCACTGGTCGGAGAAGGTCAAGATGACATGTCACTTCAAAATACATAGTGCTCGGGGACTAGCTGTGGGGGTATAGACTCGTATACCCTCATGGCTCCACATGAGCCGCGCCAGATAAGGTGGCCCGACTCGCTAGAAAGGGCCACGCGGATCTCCGAACTGCTCAGCGAACCATGCGGAGCAAGCAGAGACTACTTGACGGTCAAGGAAACCTAGTCGGTTAGGATAGATGTCGTATCCTCTACAGATACGGGAGTTGTCATTGGCTGGGATTGGATTCCTTAGATCTGTAACCTTGTCTCCCGGACTATATAAGGCGGGCACGAACCCCCCTCAAGATATCTTATCACGCATCAATACAATCCATAAAGACGCAGGACGTAGGGTATTACACAATTTGCGGTCCGAACCTGGATAAATCATGTGTTCCTCTTACGTCACCATCTAAATCGTCATCTTGCGCACCTCCGCCGATAATCTACTACCGTGGGCATACCCACATCTCGTCGACAAGGACGCTGCGCCCACTTCGCTTCCCGCATGCACACGGGGATCGCTGCGTCCGAGGGGACCACCTCTGTCTGCGCCCACTTCCCGCACCTGTGTAAGGTCCTAGATGGCTAGAGGGGGGTGAATAGTCTATTTTAAATTCTACAAGAACCACTAAGCAAACTTGTTAGAATAACAAACGGCGTAAAGCGAGTTTTGCTTTGCCAAAGGTTGTGATGCAAGCCTCCTATCCACAAGTCTAGTAGATTAAGATCTCTAGTTCACACAAGAGCTATGTCACTAAGGTTACACTAGAGAACAAGCTAACACTACTAGCAAAGCTACTACTAGAGCTACACAAGATAAACTAGTGAAAGTAAATGCAAGAGAGAGGATTGTGATTATTATACCGACGGTGAAGTGAAGATGTTGCCAATCACCAAGATGATATACAATCAATCAATATTGACAACAACACAAAATGAAGACCAATCACCGGGAGACAAGAGACACAATATTTGTTCACCCGGTGTTCACTTGTGCACCGACAAGCTACGTCACCGGTTGTGTCGACCAACACCTAGATGGTTCCCCGGTGTGACCCTCAAGTCACTTGCCCCTCAAGGCACGCCCCGCAAGACACCACTCTCAAGTGAGGTAACTCAATGACACGCGGATTCCACTAGAGTTGCTTTTGGCGTCCCGCCGAGGAAAGCACAAGAACCTCTCACAATCAACCGGAGGTGGCCAAGAACAATCACCTTCTCTTGCCAACGCCTCCAACAATCTCCAAGCCGGCTAGGAGCGGTACTCTCCAAGAGTAACAAGAAATCCACCGGCTAAACCACCCACAAGTGCCACTAGATGCCCTCAAGCTATGCAATGCACTTTGGGATCACTCAATCTCACTTTTGATTTGCAATCAAGCAAGGGAGATGAGTGGGAGGAGTAGCTCTAGCTCAAAGGATGCACAAGAGTGTTAGAAATGCCAAGAGACCTCCCCAAGGGCCGGCCAACAAGTATTTATAAGCATCCCGAACAAATAGAGCCGTTACAACTCCACTGACCGTTTTTCGCGGGACGACCGGACGCGCCGGTCGTAACTGACCGGACGCGCTCAACCGCGTCCGGTCGCCCTGCGACGACCACGTGTCCTCCGATTTCAAACGCGACCGTTAGATCCTCCAACAGTCACTGCGCGCCAACGGTCAAACGAGCGACCGGACGCGCTGCTGCAAACGACCGGACGCGCCGATGCGCACAACACCCGCGCCCGCGAAGCAACGACCGGACGCGCTCCTTGCAACGACCGGACGCCACAGTACCCGCGTCTGGTGGGAGTCCAGTAAGCTCCCTGGACGACCGGACACGTCCGATCGTGTGTGACCGGACGCGCACCGCGTCCGACGACTTCGTGAACCGTTGTTCGCATGACCGGACGCGCCGGTCCCGCGTGTCACCGGACGCGCCGGTGGCAGACCCTAGCCCGCACGCCTGACGCCCGCGCTGTACTGACCGGACGCGTCCGGTCACACCGTGACCGCGTCCGGTCACACCGTGACCGCGTCCGGTGCAGCGTCCGGTCACCTCTGTGACCGAGTTCGCCTCCGTTTCTTTTCCGACTTCCGGCGCAATGGAAAATAGGCATTTCATTTCCCCGAAATCGCCTGAATCCCGCGCTCGCACGCTCGGCGGGAGGGAGAGAGGAACCCAAACCCCTCTCTACCCGCAAACTACAGCGCGACCAACGCCACCTTTGCAAATGTGCCAACACCATCAAGTGTACATCTCCATGTGCTTGTGTGTTAGCTTTTTCTCAATCATTTTCAAAGGTTTTCCAGTTAGCTCACTAGGCCCTACATGCAATGCACTTCATGAATTCACCTAGTGGCACCCATGCGTCGAATAACTGATAAGACTTCCCCTCTTAATAGTTCGGCTATCGATCCTAAACCACTCACACCCTCTATGGTGTCTTGAGTGTGAAACAAAATGGCCCTATGGTTATACCTTTGCCTTGAGCCCATTTTGTTTCTCCAAATGATATGTTCCACTTCATATCATCACATGACCGTCTCGATCCATCGACCTTGATTTCACTTGCTCTTCACCGTTGCATTGGTCCGTCGGCGCCAAGTCTTGCTCAAGCTTCACCATCGCATGGTCCTTCGCTTCGAAGCCTCGACTTGCCCTTCACCTTCACAACCGGTCCATCGAGCCAAGCCTCATCTTGGTCTTCACCATCTTGGTCACATGAGTCAATGTCATGTCTCATATTCAATGACCACCTTTATCTAAATCATCCACTTAGATACAAAGGTTAGTCCTAGGTTTCATCAATTAGCCAAAACTAAACTAGGGACTTTCAACCTGGTCATGCACCACTTGCAACATACGTCCGAGACAAATGAAACATTTACAAACATACACTTGCAACTTATGTGTATGACCACTTCAATATATGCAACATCTAAATAAAACACTTGCAACATACGTTTGAAACAACTGAAATATTTGAAACATACACTTGCAACATACGTGTATAGCCAATGCAACATCTAGATAAACACTTGCAACATACATTCGAAACAAGCTGAAACATTTGAAACATATACTTGCAACATACGTGTATAACCCTTACAACATATGCAACATCCAGATAAAACACTTGTAACATACGTTTTAAACATCTAAAACATTTAAAACATACACTTGCAACATTTATGTATAATTATTGCAACATATACAACATTCAGATGAAACACGTGCAACATCTAGATGAAAACATACATCTGAAATGCATAAAACATACGGAGCAAGATGCCATGGAGTAACGAAAAAATTTAGGCCAACACTCTGCTGGCATGCAGATGTGGGCCCGTGCTCCTCTCACAAACGAGTAAACGGCCTGGCTAGACCTGCAACTGGCTAAACACCTACTCCAGCCGGTCGACCAAAGCAACAACGCAGCAGGGTCAGCTAGGCCTGACGCAGACAACACACAAAGATAAAAAGAGCAACACGCAACAGTAGACCTAAGCGCTAGGCAGCTGAGGGTGGGCACGGTAAGGAGGCTTGCGGCCCTAGGCGCGTGTGGCTAGGGGCCTGGGCGGCTGGTCCAGCCAGCAGCAGACACAACAGTCAGCCAGTCCTCTCTCAGCCGCATGCACTACTAGGGTGCGAATCCCATTGTAATCTTGTAACTACGCGTCTTTTTTTTTTGGGCGTAACACGCACGTGGGGGTGGGTCCGTCCGTTCGGACACCCTCAACCAGTGCCGATCCAAGGATTTCGAGGGCCCTCTAGCGAACTCGTCGCAACAGCCCCTCTAGACCTTATATAAAATCTTATAATATATATATAGACGCTAATTTTTGTTGCAAAGCGAAAACAAATCCAGTGATATATTTTTAATTTAACATGTTTGATAATTATCGAGTAACAATGTAGATTAACACAACAATATATTTGTACTTTTAGAACTAATATGATTATCTCAAGGTAGAATAGAACTCCATAATATTCATTGTTTCTCATAAAAAGATACTTCCTTAGGTATTTCTTGATGCAAAATCATCAAGGGCGGTATTGAGATCAATAGTGTCCACTTATGTATAGCACCTTTTTGAGATTCAATAAATTAATCTTCTAGCCTTTTCCATTTCTTTCCTGAGCCCCCGACAAATGTTTCTTAGGTAACATTATAAGATTCTAATACCTAAATTAGAAGAAAAACACGACTATATGAGTACGAGTACTGGAAGTCTCCAATAATTAATTTGGATTATAAAACGATCAAGGAAAAAAATACCTAGGGGCTGGGGCTTGATCAGGACGAACTGATGAATGTGATGAAGTGATGAACCGATGATCCGCTGATCGCGTCGTCGTCGAGTCGAGGGCCCTCGAGTGCTCACTGCTCAGCCTTGGTCGCGCGGCTTGCCGTGCGCCGTTTCCGTGTCTCCAGGTCTCCGCGGTGGTCAGCGGCGTGGCTCCATGACTCTCTGTCTCTATGTCTTTGACTGCTAGGGCAGTGGGGTTGGGCGATCACGTACGTACTGCGACGTATACACGTGGGCACTGGGGAAGCAAGCGCTCGGCGCTCGTGAACATCTTGGGCCGCTCGGCACTAATGACTAAAGGGCTGGGGTCTCTGAATACCTGGGCCTGGGCTCCTTCCTCCGCTGGGCCCTCAGCCGTCGCACCGTTGGCACCTCTCCAGGGCCAACACTGCCCTCAACCAAGCATTGCCGTGAGACAAAGTTTTAAAACTAGAATGACAAATATAAAGAGACGGAGGGTGTATACATGAGCCTTGATCTGGAGTACACTAATAAGCAGCTAAGCAGTCAGCAACTCTATTACATGCTCTTGGTTATACAACAACAAAACAGTGTATAGCCCTATTTAGTTCCCCTCCTAAAGTTTAGTCCCTATCACATCAGATGTTTTGACATATGCATAAAGTATTAAATATAGACTAAAAAATAACTAATTGCACAGAATGCGACTACTTTGCGAGACGAATTTTTTAAGCCTAATTAGTCCATGATTTTGACAACGTGGTGTTACAGTAACACATATGTTAATGACGGATTAATTAGGCTTAATAAATTCGTCTCGTGGATTACTGAGGACTTGTGTAATTTGTTTTATTATTACTATCCGAACACTCCTATGTGATAACCAATGTGACACCCCTGAACTTTATCCTCTGGAGTTAAACACCATCTAAACTGTGACCACGTAAACTCACGGATTCTTCTAAAGAAACCATCATATAAAGCCCTAAGGCCTTGCTCTCTTCCCTTCCAAATTCCAAGTTTTTTAACTTTCTCTCCATTACATCAATTTTTGGACGCATACATAGAGCATTAAATGTTGGTAAAATAAATAACTAATTGCACAAATTAGTTGTAAATCACGAGACGAATCTTTTGAGCCTAGTTAGCCCATAATTGAATAATATTTGTCAAATATAAACGAAAGTGCTACCGTTAGAGATCGGCCTAAATTTGCAAAACCAGTACTAGGCTACGGCCTTGTTTAGATCAACTACAAAAGTTAGAATTTTTTCACTCTCTCCATCACATCAATCTTTAGACGCATGCATGCAATATTAAATGTATGTAAAAAAAATAACTAATTACACAGTTTAGTTGTAAATCATGAAACAAATCTTTTAAAACTAGTTAGTCTATAATTAAATAATATTTATCACATACAAACGAATTCTAACATCTTCTATCTAAACGAGGTGTAGAATAGAAGGTTTGGGCGGAAAGCTTGAAAAGATACCCCGCTTGTCGATTTCTCCCCGAGCCTACCTGGCAAGTGGCGAACGCTCACGGATCCATCCACCTCCGTAGTCCAAAAGCGAAACCCACGCCCGCCGCAACGGCGAAACCGTCGGAACCCTAGATCTCTCTCGCCCGTGCTCCAAAACCCCGGATCCGCCATGCACCAGCCCAGAGCCCGCTACCCACCCGGCTATGGCTCCGGCGGGGAAGGCGGTGCCGGACGTGGCGGCGGCGGCGGCAATGGAGGCGGCGGCGGCGGCGGCGGAAACCACAACTACTACGGCCGGAACCCGCAGCCACAGCAGCAACACCACTACCACCACCAGCAGCAGCAGCAGCACTCGCAAAGGAACTCCTCGCACCAGCAGCAGTGGCTGCGGCGAGACCAGGCCCCCGCCGTTGCGGGGGCAGCCTCCGGAAACGCTGCGGCTAAGACGGCGCCTCAGCTTGACGCCGTAGACTCGAGGTACTGCTTTTGCTTATCTGCACATCTCCTCTGGTGAACCATCTTTGTAGGCTCTGCTTGGTGCTCTGGCGATGTCTAGGGTTTGTGCTTTGTTTTGTACTTTTGTTAGATGTAGAGGCGACAACATGCGGGGTGTTGGAGTGATTTTGGTTGCTTCATTGGTTACATTGGTTCTACTGTTATATCATGCTGACGTGAGTTAATGGGCTTGCTGACTATCCTTTGATTATCTCATGTTTTTGGAAAAAAGAAATATAACCATTGCTGTAAAAATGAACGCTGTTGTGAACTTAATCTGCATATGTATTTGTTTGCCTTATTACACTCGCTTGCCTTTGTCTTGTGTTTTCTATGTACTCCCTCCGTCCCTAAATATCTGTCGTATTCGCTTCCCAAGAAACAACTTTGACTAAATATATATTAAAAAATATTAATGTTTATGATACATAATTAGTATCATTGGATAGATATTTGAATCTAGTTTTTTAATAAATTTATTTGGAGATAGAAATATTGCACGTATTTTCTATAAATCAAGTCAAAGTTATCGGCACGCAAATCGTGGCGACATTTAGGGACAGAGGGAGTATATAAGTGTGTGGTTTTGACATTTTTGTTTACCCATCTCTTCTATTCTCTACTTACCCACATTATATAAATGATCCACATGTCACTGTATTGGATTCAGCACTGGCATGGTTCAAATTAAACTTCTATTACTAGCATCCTCAGTGAGCCCTTCATTTGTTTGTTTCAGTTCTCAAGATTGGAAGGCTCAACTAAATATACCAGCTCCAGATACACGCTACAGGACAGAGGTGAGTTCTCTTTCTAATACTTATTATCCTTCTCTGTTCAAGTATATATGCACAATGCATCCTGGTCCCTTTGAATGGTTTCAGAGTAGTTTTTGAATGGCCCCCATTTGCTTACATCTACAAGCTATTGATATTTTGCCTCTGATATTTGTGTCGTCGTACATAGGATGTCACTGCAACAAAAGGCAATGAGTTTGAAGATTATTTCTTGAAACGTGAACTGCTTATGGGAATATATGAAAAGGGATTTGAAAGGCCATCTCCTATTCAAGAAGAAAGCATTCCTATTGCGCTGACCGGAAGTGATATTCTTGCAAGGGCGAAAAATGGCACTGGAAAGACTGCTGCATTTTGCATTCCAGCACTCGAAAAAATTGATCCTGAAAAAAATGCTATTCAAGGTGAATTATTCTTTTATAAGTTCAAATTGGAATTTAGCATATGGAGTCATTTTTTTTATTGCTGCTAGCTTGCTACCATAACATGAACAACTTAACTGGCCACAAAATAATACAAGTTACTGTTTCACCAATTCCTCTATGTATCCGTTTGTGCTCTATTAATTTTACAAGCTCACTGAAGTATTGTTATTACTTCTGTTGGTCACGTTGATGATTCGGATATGGTGAATGAACCGGTCCTTTAATCCGTATTTTGTATGTACTCGTCCCGTCCCAAAAAAAAGTCTCTATGGGTTCCGTGCTGGTCAAACATTCTTAAGTTTCACTGGGTTTTATAGATATTTATATCTCCATATAAGTTTGTTGTGAAAATATATTCAGCGATTAATTTAATGATATTTATTATGTACTATAAATATAAAAAGTTCTTATATGCATCGGGTCATAGTTAAAAATGTTTGATTTCTTGGGAAGTGAGAATGACACTCTTTGTGGGAAGGAGGGTGTATTAGGTAAATCCACATTCTTGAAATTTTGGTGTGCTGTTTTTATTGACGTCAGAAATAATCACAGAAAAAAAGTTTGGTACTGAAGGTATGAAATGTGGTTTTTTTGTGGACAAGCAGACTTCTATGGCTGTCTGACAGACTGTATCTGTAATAGTGCAACAACATTCTACTTTCTTTGTTGATCACTGGCGCCTTTTCAAAAATGTGTTATGGATGATGTTTATGTAGTGCCAGTTTTAGTTCCACTAGTGAATTAGTTCATAGTTGGGTTTCATATAGTCTCTCTTATTTTTGTTTTCTGCTTCTGTTTGTCTTTTCTTCAGTTGTTATACTAGTACCAACAAGGGAACTGGCTCTGCAAACTTCACAAGTCTGTAAAGAGCTTGGGAAATACCTGAACATTCAAGTTATGGTTAGCACTGGAGGAACCAGCTTGAAGGATGATATCATGCGTTTATACCAACCTGTTCATTTACTCGTTGGGACTCCTGGCCGCATACTTGATCTTACCAGGAAGGGCATTTGTGTGCTGAAAGATTGTTCAATGCTTGTCATGGATGAGGTATAATTAGAAATAATTAACTTCTTTTCTTGTGCTAGCTCGCCTGGTGCAGTTGGTGAGTGCTAGCTCGCCGAGTCACCAGGTCCTGGGTTCAAAGCCGTCTCTCCGCAGAATTTCTGCGGGGGTAAGACTTTGCTTTGGTTATTCCTTTCTCCGGACCCCACTCGTGTGGGAGCCTCTGGCGCTGGGTCTGCCTTGTGCTGTATATATATTTTATCATAGCTTAGTAACTGGAGTGTGTTCTTTTCACAAAGTTTCTTTCCCCCATTTGATTTACACTAAATCATGTCACTTTGCTATATGATGTTGTGTTCCCTCGCTGAAAGGAAATCTGAAATTGCTTTTGTATCTCTTTTCATCAATTTTACTGTGATGTTTGACCACCCTTCTGATTATGTTCCTGATGCTAACATTGGTCTTGATAATGCACACTTGTTGATACACTGCTCAAATAACATTCCAGAACCATGTTCTTGGAGTACTTAGGTCTTAATTTCTACATTTTGCTGATTTGTGGTTTTGGGGGTGCGTTTTGTACCTTTAAAGTGTGTTCATGGTTTGTTTTTGATAATCCTAAGTGTTACAAGCTCATGTTGCTTCTGCAATGATATGATGCAGATGTTGCATCCATTTCATATGTTAATATGTTTATTATCTGCCAAAAATTACAAGTTGAACAAACACATTATTTGGGATATCATGCAGGCAGACAAGCTATTAGCTCCAGAGTTTCAGCCTTCTGTGGAGGCACTTATTCATTTCCATCCACCTAGTCGGCAACTGTTGATGTTTTCAGCAACCTTTCCTGTAACTGTCAAGGAATTCAAAGAGAAATATCTGCCTAGACCTTATGTGATTAATCTAATGGATGAACTGACCCTCAAAGGAATCACACAATATTATGCTTTTGTTGAAGAAAGGCAGAAAGTTCATTGCCTGAATACACTTTTCTCAAAGGTACCGCAAACATTAACTCTATGTTTTGTGTTTCATCTACAGTTAAGTATAAACTGACACATTTCCTGTTTTTTTGTGTGTTTTTGCCAGCTTCAAATTAATCAATCCATTATATTCTGCAACTCTGTTAATAGAGTTGAGCTACTGGCTAAGAAAATAACTGAACTCGGTTATTCATGCTTCTATATTCATGCTAAGATGTTGCAAGACCACAGAAACCGAGTGTTTCATGATTTTCGTAATGGTGCTTGCAGAAACCTTGTGTGCACAGGTCTGTACTGATATTTTCCTATCTTATTAGTCTTTCTCGAATTTAGTAATTTACTTTTCAGCATAGTTTCAATTGTCATTTATGAAGGTTTCCTTATAAGAGTGTCATTGCTCTCTTTGTTGCAGATCTGTTTACCAGAGGAATTGATATCCAGGCTGTTAATGTAGTCATTAATTTTGACTTCCCTAAAACATCTGAGACATATTTACACAGGGTGCTTTTTTGTACCTTGTCTTCTCTACAAGCTGTTGTATTATAACCTTCCTGAATTTAGGCCATGTTTAGTTCCCCAAATTTGGGTCCAAAATGCACTATGCAAAAAGAAGATTTTGTCACATCAAAATGCTAGCACATGCATGGAGTACTAAATATAAATAAAATAAAAAAACTAATTGCACAGTTTTGTTGTACTTTGTGAGACGAACATTTTAAGCCTAATTAATCAATGTTTGGACAATTATTACCAAATAAAAACAAAAATACTACAGTGCCAAACAGTAATTTAGGTATCGCCCATTTGGGGATCTAAACGAGGCCTTAAAATTTATGTGTGTTGTCATGTTCCTAGGTTGGCCGTTCTGGGAGATATGGACACCTTGGTTTGGCAGTGAACTTGATCACTTATGAGGACCGTTTCAACTTGTAAGCCTGCATTAATAAAGTGGTCTGTTTCTGTAGTCTTGCGTGAAGATTCCTGATCCTTTTTTCCCCTTTGTTTTGCAGGTATAGGATTGAGCAAGAACTTGGAACAGAAATTAAGACAATACCCCCACAGATTGACCTGGCCGTATACTGCCAATGATGAAAGCGACAGTTTCAGGATCATCAAACACATTTTATTTTATTTTTAGAAACTTATCAGGCAAATACATCTGTACATAGCAACCCATCAAGTGAGTTCTACTAAGGTGCCACTATTTCCCATGCTACCTAAGTGGCCACATTCCTATATCGTCACAGATATCAAATTCTCTCCCATTCTTGTAGGGTTTTGTTTTGGCGCCTTGATGACGTTTGTAAGCTTGGATTAGTAGATGAAGTGTTTCCTGTAGGCACTGATACTAACCCGTTTCGCTGAGGACATGCACACTGGGCTGCTTTGGAGGCCCAGAACTATGATGAGACGAGACATTATCCTACCTCGCTTGACATTTTCATTCTACCTTTTGCCAGTCTCAGTTCGACTTGAGTTGCTTGTTATCATTTGATTCATCTTCCATTTTTCGTCTTCTTTCCTAATGTTATGATGCATAGGGATGTCTTTCTGTAGCCGTATTCTTTGTTGACTCTGATTTTTCATGATGTATCATTATACGGTTTAACTTGAAATTATTTCTGTTTCAACTTCTTTGCGAGAATACCCGTCTTGTAGTAGTAGAAATGTAGAATCCATGCCCATTGGCGGCACGTATACTAGAAAGTGTCGCAAAACGATGGCGTGGCGTCTGGCTGATCCCCATCGATCAGTTGCGTAGCATCTGAAGTTCAGTCGTCCGACGTTGGGGTGTTAGAGCAACTCCAATCAAGCCCTCATTTTGAGTAGGCTGGAGGATGAGCCGTCCATCCATCGGGAATAGAGAGCTTTTCCATGGGTTTCGATTCTTAAATTCACCCCGTTTGATGGATGGTTTTTGGCTGGCTAATTTTGGCTGATGGTGATTCGTTCTAAGAGGAAAAACATTACTGATTGACTAGTTGATAAACATAAGCGAACAGGGTGATTGAGATGAGGGCTCAAACAGAGTCTTGTGTGGAGTTGCTCCTGCTTCCCATGGAGGGGACCATACTTAACTTTGTTACTATGTAATGGTAATGGTTTTTCTAAAAATTATTTTTCTTCAAACACGATTCGCCGTTTATCCATCTAGAAAGACATTTCAGCCCGGGCAGAAGAGATTGCCAAGACAATAAAAAATGCAGCACATATTCGATCAATTAGCATCTTTGGCTCTAATTCAGTGCTGGTCGATAAGCATGCCTCTGAGTTTTTAAATAGCCAAGTCTTGCGAGTGCTGATTATAGAAGGCGTGGTTGGTGAATGCAATCTTGGACATGTCAGTAGCTCGGCGTTGGTGGCATACCCGTGCGCCCGCGGTGTAGCCGCGTAGGACGTAGCTGTGCTGGCGACAGATGGAAGATGTTCAGACCTTCCGCACTGGACACGCCATCCTCCTCCGGTATCCCGCTTGCAGTACCGGTTACTGCAAAAACGCCCTGCACCGGGAGACGGTAAACGGTGCGCAACGCTCATCCATACGCCAGATATAGCGCTACCGAGTGTTGGAATAAATGGACTAGATTGATTAGGCTAACCCTAGAAGGGTAGCTATATAGTGTAGCATACATGAGCCTCATGTGCCTAGCCACATGGGCCACAGACATATACTCCAACACCCCCCGCAGTCTGAACTACCGACGCAGCGGAGTCAGACTGTACACCAGGAAAAGAAAATACATATGAGCCCCCCACAGACACAACTAGCCACTGGTGATGTTGAGGCTGGAGCGAAAGGCGGTGAAGGTCGACGATGGAAGGCCCTTGGTAAAGATGTCAGCGAACTGGGACATCGTAGGTACATGTAGGACTCGCACCTCGCCGATGGCTACCCGATCACGGACGAAGTGAAGGTCGATCTCCACATGCTTGGTCCGCTGGTGCTGCACGGGGTTGGTGGAGAAGTAGACTGCACTGACGTTGTCGCAGTAGACAAGCGTGCTCTGGAGAAGAGGGTTATAGAGCTCGGCCAGGAGCTGTCAGAGCCAAGAAGCCTCGGCCACGCCATTGGCCACGGCGCGGTACTCCGCCTCGGCACTAGAGCAGGAGGCCACCTGCTGACGCTTGGACGACCAGGACACCAGGTTGCCGCCCAAGAAGACAGCGTAGCCGGAGGTGGAGCGCCGAGTGTCCGGACATCCGGTTCAGTCAGCGTCAGTGTAGACAACCATCTCGGCGGTGGAGGACCGCCGGTGAAGGAGCAGACTGTAGCCCACAGTGCCTCGAAGGTAGCGGAGGAGGCGCTTGAGGGCAGTGAGGTGGGGCTCCCGCGGATCATGCATATGAAGGCACAGCTGCTGAACCGCATAAGTGATGTCCGGTCGAGTGAAGGTGAGGTACTGGAGAGCACCAGCAAGACTCCGGTACGCGGTGGGATCAGACACCGGGTTCCCCTCGGCCTCAGACATCTTGCCCTGCGTGTCAACTGGAGTGGAGCAGGGGTTGCAGTCTGTCATCCCAGCTCGCTCAAGGATGTCAAGAGTGTACTGCCGCTGGTGAAGAAGAAGTCCAGCAGGATGAGGCGCAACAGTGACCCCAAGGAAGTGGTGGAGCACACCCAGATCCTTCATAGCAAATTCCTGCTAGAGAGAGGTGATGATGCGGCGAAGGAGTGACTCACTGGAGGCGGTGAGGACAATGTCATCAACATAGAGCAGTAGATATGCAGTCTTAGCTCCATGGTGGAAGATGAACAGTGACGTGTCGGACTTGGCCTCCACAAACCCCAGTGATCGCAGAAAGGCAGCAAAGCGATGGTTCCATGCCCGGAGGGCCTGCTTGAGGCCGTAGAGAGATCTGTTGAGCCTGCATACCATGTCAGGACACGAGGAGTCAACAAACCCGACCGGCTGAGTGCAGTAAACTGTCTCAGTGAGAAGACCATGCAGAAGGCATTCTTGACATCCAGCTGATGCACGGGCCAAGAGCGAGTGAGTGCGAGGGAGAGCACCGTGCGGACTGTAGCCGGCTTCACCACTGGACTGAAAGTCTCATCATAGTCAACACCAGGCTGCTGAGTGAAACCCCTGAGAACCCAACGAGCCTTGTACCTCTCGAGAGTGCCATCAGCCCGACGCTTGTGTGTCCAGATCCACTTACCGGTGACGACGTTGGAGCCTGGTGGACGTGGCACCAGATCCCAGGTCCGGTTGGCGAGGAGAGCTGCGTACTCCTCTTCCATCGCGTGTCGTCAGTGAGGGTCCAGTAGGGCCTTGCGGACGAAAGAGGGTACCGAAGAGACCTGCGAGTCACCGGGCATCGCAGCAAGAGCCCGGGGCTGCAGGGTCCCAGCCGCGTGTCGCGTCACCATAGGGTGAACATGACGCGGGTGGCGATGAAGCAGCGGGGGGTGGTACACTGACGTCGCGACATGGGCATCCGGGGACCTCGGCGGCGGTGTCGGTGTCGCCGGCTGAGAAGAAGCAGTCGGTGGTAGAGGGTACCCCGGCGAAGAAGGAGCCACCGGTGGAGACGTAGGTGGCGGCTCCGGTCGGGCACGTCGCTGGTAGACGAGCACCGGCTGGGCGAAGCACACAGGTGGTGCCGGAGTCAACGGCCCGGGCCCCGCGTCAGGCGTAGTAACGGGGGCCGACCCGGAAGGTGCGCGGTGCTGGTAGACGAGTGTCGGCTGAGCGAAGCGCGCAGGTGGTGCCAGGGGCGACGGCCCGAGACCCGCGTCAGGCGTAGTGACGGGGGCCGGCCCATGAGGTGACCCCGCTAGGCCCGGGCAGGGGGTGTCACCGGCGGGCGACGAGCTAGGGCACGGCCCCGACAAAGGGCACGGTGGAGCAGTACCTGTGGGAGACAACCGAAAAGGTGGCTCGACCACCGCGTCATTGGGAAATAAGGAGAAAATGTCAAGATTCGGGGTGGACGTGGGAGTGGGGGTGGAGGAGAAGGGGAAGACAAACTCATCAAACACCACGTGGCGAGAGATGAGGACCCGACGAGAGGTAAGATCAAAGCACCGGTACCCCTTGTGATCCGGGGAGTACCCGAGGAAGACACAGAGAGTCGAACGAGGTGCCAGCTTGTGGGGAGCGATAGCTGTAGTGTTAGGGTAACACGCACACCCGAAGACGTGAAGGTGGTCATACCGAGGAGGGGTACCGAAAAGCGCGTGGTGTGGCGTGGGGGCTGGGCAGGCAGCGAAAGGAAGGCGGTTAAGGAGATAGGTGGAGGTGTGCAAGCTCTCAGCCCAGAAGCGCGCAGGGAGTGACGCCTGAAGCAAGAGGGTGCGCATGGTCTCGGCGGTGGTGTACGGGCAAGACATGCGCAACTGGACACCGTGAGAGAGAAAGAAGGCACAGGAGGTGGAGTTATCGAACTCACGACCATTGTCACACTGGACGTCCTTGATGGTGAGGGCGAACTATGTGGACACCCAAGCAAAGAAGTGGAGAATGGCGGGGAAAGCTTCAGACTTTGCACGAAGAGGAAAAGTCCAGGAGTAATGAGAGAAATCATCAAGCACCACAAGATAGAACTTGTAGCGAGAAACGCTGATGACAGGAGATGTCCAGAGGTCGCAATGTACAAGATCAAAGATGTGAGACACCTGGGAAGAAGAACTATGAAAAGGAAGACGGACATAACGGCCCAGCTGACACGCATGGCACAAATGCTCATCGTGAGTCCGAGGACACCGAATGTCGGAACTACGACTGAGCTGCATCAGGGCATCACGACTAGGATGGCCGAGGCGCCGGTGCCAAGTGGTGGAGGAAGTAGTGGTGGCGAAAGCAGCTGACAAAGGGGTCGGCGAAGAAGATGAAGGAGACGCTGGGAAGCGAAGGGTGTAAAGAGGCCCCGTGTTGTCACACCGAAGCAGAGGACGTCGGGAAGCCAAATCTTTGACAGTGAGATCGGAAGAGTCAAACTCCACGAAACATGAATTGTCAGCTGTAAACCGACGAATAGAAAGAAGGTTGTGAACCATAGAAGGTGCCACAAGAACATCAGGAAGACGAAAGGAGCCATGAGCACCGGCGGCACCCACAGACGTGATAGGAAGGCATGACCCATTTGCGACCATGATGGACGAAGGGTGAGAGGAAGAAGGAGGTTGAACAGAAGAGAGTATACTGGAGTCGAGAGTGGTGTGGTAGGTGGCACCCGAATCGGCGATCCACTGTGGGTCGACAGGAGTTCTCGGGCCCATCGTGTTGAAGGAGTGTGCCAAGGCTGCCGAGTCCCAACCGGCCGACCCGGGCGAGGCGCTAGAAGGTGTAGCCCACTGGAATGCTGCTGGGTGAAACCCGGGAGAAGCAGCGGCGAGCATGGCGGTGGCCGACGGGCGAGGCTCACCACCGGGAGCCTGGAAGGGCCATGACGGGTCGTGGAAACCAGAACCCCCACCACGTCCTCGTCCGCAATGACGGCGGCCGCCACAGCCCCCCCCCCGCTCGGCCCGGGGGGAGGAGAACCCAGAAGAAACGACGGCGGCGTAGCGGACGGATGCGGAGTGGCGGTAGGGAAGAGGGTAGCACTTACGCCGGCCCTAGGCATGCGTGGCAGGGCTGCCATGACCGCGGCGTTCGGTGGTGGCATGCCCAAGCCAGCTGTGATAGCGGCACCAGAGAACTCGGGGGGGCAACCGGTGGAGGGGACGGGGCAAGGAACGCCGAGGGCACCAGCGACGCGAACGGGCTGCCTCCGTACCCTGCTGGCCCTCCTCCTGCCCCATACGGCGCCGGCGGCGCGCTGTAGGGAGGCAGGGTCCCGTACGGCTGGGATGGTGGTGCGCCGAACTGCCGGGGTGGCGGCGCGCCGTAGCCACCACCGCCGTAGGGGGGCTGGGAAGGGGGTGGCGGTGTATGCATGCCGCTCGTGTGCTCGGCGCGCGTGTTCCAGCTCACCCATGAGCTGGGGCTCAAATCGGACGGCCAGCAGGTCGAGTGCCTGCTCCGCCAGGCCGAGCCCTCCATCCTGGCCGCCTGGAGACTGGGAGGGAGGCAGGACCTAGCTGCACTCGCTGCACCTCCGGCCTTCGAGCTGCGGGACATGGACTGGCTGGTTGAGCTCGCCAGGGCGGATGTCCTCGGCGGGGGCGTCCTGGTCCTTGGTGAGCTTGACGTAGCGTGACGGGTGGCTACTCGTAGCATCCTCCGCCATGGTGGCCGGATCGGAGGCGACGAGGAGGAAGACTGGAGGTGGAGGAGTAGGCTGCGACGTGGAGGTGGTCGCGGAGGAAGGAGCGCAGCCACGGCCCGACTCCGAGCAGCGCCGGCGGGCAGCAGAGCATCCCGGACCCGGCGAGCCCGGGCGGCCGTGGGCGGGGGCGCCGGAGCCTGGCGGCCTCTGGACGGCGCGATTGGGGCGGGGAGGCGGTGGTGGAGAATCTGCCCTCCGGCCTCCGGTGGATGTCCAGCCATGGCTGCCGGCGTCGGCGGCGCCAGGCAACTGGCGGCGGGCAGGGGAGGGATTGGAGAGACCTGGGCCCAGGAAATGGCGTTGGAGAGGGGGTGGAAAGAGAGGAAGGAGGAGGGAGGAGGAGGAGGGGAGCCAGGGCCAGCCATGGCGCCTGGCGGCGCGCCGAGGGGGGCGGCGGGTGCCTGGCGGCTGCTGTGGCGGCTGCTGGCTGCGGGAGGGAGGGAGAAAAGGGAAAGGAAACTAGGCTCTTGATACCATGTTGGAATGAATGGACTAGATTGATTAGGCAAACCCTAGAATTGGAGATGTCGTTCGTCCTTGCGTTCGTGAGAAAAAGGCAGAAAGCATGCGTGGGAAAGGGAGAGGAGAGAGGTAAAAGCATGCAGCGGCGGGTCCCACTATTTTAAGTAACTAAAAATGTTATAACTCACAAACCAAAAAATCAAATTAAATTCTGATTATACCAAAAAATTTATTTCAATAAATCCTTCAGAACAAGATCTCACATGGATATATTTACATAAAATTTATAGAGTGACAAGTAGGGCTGCTTTTGGTAGTTGGTATAGAGTATGGGATATAGAGGATGATGAGTGCGGAAGAAACGTGTATAGAGAAGAAAATCTTGATGGCCAGGATATATAGAGGATGTAAATAGAGGATGATGAGTGCAGATAGTCTCAGTACCCTAGCCCGGTACACAATCACCACGCGGACCATGGTGTCGCGGCGGAGCTGCTGCTAGGGGCAGCCGATGGAAGGTGCATTTTATCCACGAACGAACCAGTGGTCCTGATCCCGAGAACTCTACTGCCGGGAACGGTTTTAAACCTCCACTCCAGTACTCCACTGGGTGTGCCGGTGTGGCCCTCTACGGAACGGCTGTAAGGTCCTAGATGGCTAGAGGGGGGGGTGAATAGCCTATAAAAAAATCTACAAATACCACTAAGCAAACTTGTTAGAATAACAAACGGCATAAAACGAGTTTTGCTTAGCCAAAGGTTGTGATGCAAGCCTCCTATCCACAAGTCTAGTAGATTATGATCTCTAGTTCACACAAGAGCTATGTCACTAATTTTACACTAGAGAACAAGCTAACAACACTACTAGCAAAGCTACCACTAGAGCTACACAAGATAATCTAGTAAAAGTAAGTGCAAGAGAGAGGATTGTGATTCTTATACCGACGGTGAAGAGAAGATGTTGCCAATCACCAATATGATATACAATCAATCAATATTGACAACAACACAATATGAAGACCAATCACCGGGAGACAAGAGACACAATATTTTTGTTCACCCGGTGTTCACTTATGCACCGATAAGCTACGTCACCGGTTCTTTCGACCAACACTTAGATGGTTTCCCGGTGTGACCCTCAAGTCACTTGCCCCTCAAGACACGCCCCGCAAGGCACCGCAAGACACCACTCTCAAGTGAGGTAACTCAACGACACGCGCATTCCACTAGAGTTGCTTTTGGCGTCCCGCCGAGGAAAGCACAAGAACCTCTCACAATCAACCGGAGGTGGCCAAGAACAATCACCTTCTCTTGCCAATGTCTCCAACAATCTCCAAGCCGGCTAGGAGCGGTACTCTCCAAGAGTAACAAGAAATCCACTGGCTAAGCCACCCACAAGTGCCACTAGATGCCCTCAAGCTATGCAATGCACTTTGGGATCACTCAATCTCACTTTTGATTTGCAATCAAGCAAGAGAGATGAGTGGGAGGAGATGCTTTAGCTCAAAGGATGCACAAGAGTGTTAGAAATGCCAAGAGACCTCCCCAAGGGCCGGCCAACGAGTATTTATAAGCATCCCATGCAAATAGAGCCGTTGCCCCTCCACTGAGCAATTTTCGAGACGACCGGACGCGGTGGTCAAAACTGACCGGACGTGGTGGTCAAAACTGACCGGACGCGGTGGTCAGTAGCGTACTCCAACGGCTAGTTTTTGCGCGTATAAACTTGTTTTGACCGGACGCGGTGGTCACTAACGGGACCGGACGTGGTGGTCGCAGCGAAACAGCGAACAGAGAGGTTCCAGTAAGCTCCCGAAGTGACCAGACTCGCTGCAGCGTCTGGTCACTTTCGCCCACGAAAAACACTGACCGGACGCGGTGGTCGACACTGACCGGACGCGGTGGTCAAAACTGACCGGACGCGGTGGTCACGAGTCCGGTCACAGACCACCCTTCGGTAAAACGGCGATATCTCTTAGCTCCGAACTCCGATTTCGATGATCTTGGACATTTTGGAAAGCTTACTCAAAGGGCTACACAACCCACTAAAGCACTTGATCCAGTTCACAATGGATCAAAGCAGTATTCCACTCCAAGAGCCATCCTAGTGTCCGGACAACACCGAAAAACCTCTCTCTCTTCACCAAGTTGATCAAAATCAACTCCGACACCTTCTCCTTTGCAAATGTGCCAACACCATCAAGTGTACATCTCCATGTGCTTGTGTGTTAGCTTTTTCTCAATCATTTTCAAAGGTTTTCCAGTTAGTTCACTAGGCCCTACATGCAATGCACTTCATGAATTCACCTAGTGGCACCCGTGCGTCGAATAACCGATAAGACTTCCCCTCTTAATAGTTCGGCTATCGACCCTAAACCACTCACACCCTCTATGGTGTCTTGAGTGTAAAACAAAATGGCCCTATGGTTATACCTTTGCCTTGAGCCCATTTTGTTTCTCCAAATGATATGATCCACTTCATATCATCACATGACCGTCTTGATCCATCGACCTTGACTTCACTTGCTCTTCACCGTTGCATCGGTCCATCGGCGCCAAGTCTTGCTCAAGCTTCACCATCGCATGGTCCTTCGCCTCGAAGCCTCGACTAGCCCTTCACCTTCACAACCGGTCCATCGAGCCAAGCCTCATCTTGGTCTTCACCATTTTGGTCATATGAGTCAATGTCATGTCTCATATTCAATGACCACTTTTATCTAAATCATCCACTTAGATACAAAGGTTAGTCCTAGGTTTCATCAATTAGCTAAAACCAAACTAGGGACTTTCAATCTCCCCCTTTTTGGTAATTGATGACAACCCTCACAAAGATGATTTTGATAATAAAAGTTTTGAACTTGTCATACTTGTCCAATCATTTTGCTCATAAGTAAAATTTGTACAATTATCACAAGCTCGGTTTTGGTAGCATTAGCTCCCCCTACATATGTGCATAGAGTTTGGATTGAAAGCTTTGCACATATGCATAGATAGAAGTGTTGGGAGAGTAATTCTACCAAAATGATGCTAAGGTGTAAGAAATGGACCTTTGAAGCGTGATACCAATCGAAGTTGCCTTTTACACCATCCTTAGCATCATGAAGTAACTAGACATCCAACAAAACTCAAGAACCTCGTGAGATCAACATTATATGTAAAGGTTCTTGGACCACTTGTAAAACTTTAGGCATGTCTAGATACCACGTGTAGACTATTCCTATGCATGCTAGTAGATCATTTCATCATCCAAGTTCTATACTAGCATTGCACCACACAAGCATGTATATTGAATTTAAATACATGTGCAATGAGCAAGTCATATGAAAATGCACAAACAAATGCAACAACTTTGTTTATGAGCTTGCTCCCCCTACTTGTGTGTATCAAAAATTTTATTTACCCCTTTATCATGTTGAATCATCTTTTTCTCTCCCCCTTTATCAACAACTTACCCAAAAATGGGATCAAATTGTGGAGAGAAGAAAAATGTTTAATGAAGTAGGTTAAAATTCATCAAATTTGGTTCAACCTAGAACACTTGCCAAAGATATTTAATTCGATTTGAACCAAAGACAAGCTTCTTCACACCTCCTAATAAGGGTTATCTTGCCTATGTTGAATTAAACACTTATAGCAAATCTTCTAGATTCAACACTAGGTGTGCAAGCTCACAAACATGTCATATGCCACCACTAGATCAAAAAAACATAGAGGCAATAGTGGTAACATATATCCATCAAATTCATTTGATTTATCATTAATGCTCATGCATACCACTTAATATGTCTACATGCTCTAGCAAGTCCTTAGCATAGGATGAGTGACATGTCAATCAACTTTACCTTGCAATGTCGAAGGAGAGGCATGTCAATAAGTGGGTGGGGTGCATTCAACTCATGTTTGAGAAATCAAGAATGTTCAATTCATTCCTTAGCTTGCAAAACCTCTTTTCATCAAGTGGCTTAGTGAGAATATCGGCAAGTTGATCATCGGTGCCAACACTTTCAATGGCAATATCTCCCTTTTGTTGATGATCTCTAATAAAATGATGCCTTATGTCAATATGCTTTGTTCTTCCATGTTGAACCGGGTTTTGTGTCATCTTGATTGCACTTTCATTATCACATAGCAATGGCACATTCTTGAAGTTGAGGCTATAATCCTTCAAAATTGATTTCATCCATAGTAATTGTGCACAACAACTCCCTGCACTCACATATTCGGCTTCGGCGGTAGAGATTGCCACACTATTTTGTTTCTTTGAGGACCATGACACAAGTGATCTTCCAAGTAATTGACATGTGCCACTTGTGCTCTTTCTATTGATCTTGCAACCCCCATAGTCGGAGTCCGAATATCCAATCAATTCAATCTTTGACCCCTTGGGATACCATAGTCCAACATCTCTTGTTTGCTTCAAGTACCTCAATATTCTCTTTGCGGCCGTGAGATGACTTTCTCT
The DNA here is from genome assembly GCA_038087645.1 of Saccharum hybrid cultivar R570. Lineage (NCBI taxonomy): Eukaryota > Viridiplantae > Streptophyta > Magnoliopsida > Poales > Poaceae > Saccharum > Saccharum hybrid cultivar. The sequence continues at coordinate 1,313,226 of JAQSUU010000066.1, forward strand.
AGGTGAGGCTTGATATCTAGCACACATGCAAACACTAAACATGACATCCGGCCTTGATGCGGTGACATAAAGTAGACTTCCAATCAAGGACTGATATTTCTTTTGATTCACCATTTTGCCAGCAAGATCACTATCCAAATTTCCATTTGTACCCATTGAAGTTGAAATTAGCTTTGCATCTTGCATTCCAAACTTCTTCAACATGTCCCTTATGTATTTCCCTTGACTCACAAATGTCCCATTCTTCAATTGCTTGACTTGGAGACCAAGGAAGTAGCTAAGTTCACCAATCATAGACATTTCAAACTCTTTGGCCATCATAGCACCAAATTCTTCACAATAAGCTTGATCGGTTGATCCAAAGATGATGTCATCAACATATATTTGCACTATGAATAGATCATTCCTAATCTTCTTGTGAATAGAGTTGTATCAACCTTGCCAATCTTGAATCCAAACAAATCCATGTGCATCAACTCAAATGCTTTGCAAGTGCTCAATGTACTCTTCTTTGGATGTGAGCTTCCAACTTGCTTCCCGGCTTGACATGCACTACAGAGCTTATTCTTCTCAAATTCAACATCTTTCAAACCATTGACAAGATTATGAGTTGTAAGCTTCTTCAATTGTTTCATGCCAACATGACCAAGCCTTCTATGCCATAGCCAACCCATGCTTGATTTGGAGACTAAGCAAGTTGTCAAAGAAGTTTCTCTAGCATTGAAGTCAACTAGGTAGAGATTCTCATATCTAAAGCCCTTGAATTCCACATTTGAACCATCCGCACTAATAACTTCCACATCATCAACCCCAAAGATGCATTTGTAGCCTAGATCACATATTTGTGCCACGGATAGAAGATTGAAATCCAAGCTTTCAACTAGTAACACATTGGAGATACTCATGTCATTTGATATTGCAATCTTTCCCAAGCCAATAACCTTGCCTTTCTTGTTATTGCCAAATGTGATAGAATCAACACCACTATCATTGTCATTGATTGAGTCAAACATTCTTGATGTACCGGTCATGTGTTGAGTGCACCCACTATCAATAATCCAATGCCTTCCTCCGGCTTTGTAATTGACCTACAAGCAAGTCAATGAAGCTTAGGTACCCACTTTTGCTTGGGTCCTTATAGGTCAGTAACTAAGCTCTTTGGTACCCAAATAGCCTTCTTCTTTGGGCCCACAATTGGCGTACCAATAAACTTAGCTTGCACACCCTTCACACTCTTGGTAAGTACATAGCAAGAATCAAAAGGTAGCATTAATAAGGTTCTTGCTTTGGTTCTTTTTATTGCAATTATGCTCTAGGTGCCTAACTTGCTTGCATCTATCGCAAAACCGACCATTGCCCTTCACAAAGCTAGGCTTTGGAGTTGCAAAGGCCGACTTGCCTTTCTTGGGGGTGTAGCCCAATCCCTCTTTGTTAAGAGAGAACCTTTGGCTACCCAAGCACTTAAGCAAGCGGGCCTCACCACCATAGGCCTTGCCTAGGGCGTGAGTGAGCTCATCCACCTCCTTTTTGAGAGTCTCATTCTCAACCATTAGTGAGGCATCACAAGTGAAACCATCACTAGTAGTGAAGGTAGAGTCAGTGGTGGTGAATGAAGAGCTACAAGAAGGGTTAGCATTTGACATGATGATAGGTTCATAAAAGGATTCATCAGTTATATCACATGTAACGCCTATATCACATGATACAACAACCTCCTTCTTTGCTTGTTGCTCAAGTAGCAATGAGTGAGCCTTTTCAAGCTTGGAATGAGCCTTACCAAGATCCTCATGGTCTTCCACTAGACTCTCATGAGTGGTCTTAAGCTCACTAAGAACTTTCTCAAGTATTGCTACTTTCATTGAAAGCTTCTTACACTCCTTGTCCTTGGCAATAGCTATGTCTCTAGTTTGTTACATCAAGTCATATAGTTGTTCTTTAGTTGGTTCATCATCATTATTTTCATTATCATTATCACTATCATGAGCATATTCCATTTCACTTTCGTTATCACTGTCATCATATAATACCTTAGTTTCTTTAGCCATGAAGCATGAAGAGGATGAATCAAATAGTGATGGCTTCTTGTTGATAGCAATGGAAGCAAAAGCCTTGTTGGATGATTCTTCTTCTTCTTCATCATCATCACTTTCCCAAGTGACCACATAGGCACCATTTTTGCCTTTCTTGAATATCATCTTGCCTTCTCTCTTCTTCTTCTCGAACTTGTCCCTCTTGTTGTTCTTCTTCTTGTCATAGGGACACTCGGCTTGAAGGTGTTCGGTGCTATCACAATTGAAGCACTTCCTTTGTTGCTCATTTCTTTTGAAGTTGTCATTTCTCTTCTTAAAGCCTCTTCTCTTAATGAACATGTGACCCATCTTCTTGACTACAAGAGCAAGTGCCTCATCATCAATTTCAAATTCCCCATCTTCATTGTTGTCTTCTTCTTCTTCAATGATGGTAGCTTTACTCTTGGAGGAGGTGGCCTTGAATGCCACTGTCTTCTTCTTCTCATCTTCCACCATCTCCTTGTCATCAACATCTTGATCATATTTGTCATATGTCAATACTTCACCAAGCAAATCATTAGGCTTCATTGCTTCAAGCCCATCTCTTTGCAACATCATGATCAACATCTTGAATCTTCTAGGTAAGCTCAATAAGAACTTGTGACAAAAATCTTGATCTTGAGTCTTGTGCCCTAAGCTCTTGAGATCATTGACTATCACTTACAATCTATAAAATATTTCAATGATTGTTTCATCATCCTTTTTCTTGAAGTTCTCAAACTCACTCTTGAGCCCATATAGCTTGGCACTCTTCACAACCTTAGTGCCTTCATATGTCTCACTCAACCTTGTCCATACTTCACTAGCCAATTCCAATTCCTTGATGCCCTCAAACACTTTTGTGTCAATGCCATTATAGAGTGTATTGAGAGCCATTCTATTGCATGTTCTATTTGCTCTATCCTCATCGGTGAGATGATCGGGATCAATGATAGCAAAATCATTCTCGGTGACTTGCAATACTCTCTCATGAATAGAACCAAGGTACATTGTCATTTTTCTCTTCCAATGAGCAAAAGAACTAACACCATCAAAGAACGGTGGCTTGCCCCCAACATGATTGAACATAATTTGAGCCATTTTTCACACCGAAGGATGTTAAGCCTTGATTAAAACGGTGACCACGGCTCCGATACCACTTGTAAGGTCCTAGATGGCTAGAGGGAGGTTGAATAGCCTATAAAAAAATTTACAAATACCACTAAGCAAACTTGTTAGAATAACAAATGGCGTAAAGCGAGTTTTGCTTAGCCAAAAGGTTGTGATGCAAGCCTCCTATCCACAAGTCTAGTAGGTTATGATCTCTAGTTCACACAAGAGCTATGTCACTAATTTTACACTAGAGAACAAGCTAACAACACTACTAGCAAAGCTACCACTAGAGCTACACAAGATAATCTAGTAAAAGTAAGTGCAAGAGAGAGGATTATGATTCTTATACCGACGGTGAAGAGAAGATGTTGCCAATCACCAATATGATATACAATCAATCAATATTGACAACAACATAATATGAAGACCAATCACCGGGAGACAAGAGACACAATATTTTTGTTCACCCGGTGTTCACTTGTGCACCGACAAGCTACGTCACCGGTTGCTAGAGGGAGGGTGAATAGCCTATAAAAAAAATCTACAAATACCACTAAGCAAACTTGTTAGAATAACAAACGGCGTAAAGCGAGTTTTGTTTAGCCAAAGGTTGTGATGCAAGCCTCCTATCCACAAGTCTAGTAGATTATGATCTCTAGTTCACACAAGAGCTATGTCACTAATTTTACACTAGAGAACAAGCTAACAACACTACTAGCAAAGCTACCACTAGAGCTACACAAGATAATCTAGTAAAAGTAAGTGCAAGAGACAGGATTGTGATTCTTATACCGACGGTGAAGAGAAGATGTTGCCAATCACCAATATGATATACAATCAATCAATATTGACAACAACACAATATGAAGACCAATCACCGGGAGACAAGAGACACAATATTTTTGTTCACCCGGTGTTCACTTGTGCACCGACAAGCTACGTCACCGGTTGTGTCGACCAACACTTAGATGGTTTCCCAATGTGACCCTCAAGTCACTTGCCCCTCAAGACACGCCCCGCAAGGCACCGCAAGACACCACTCTCAAGTGAGGTAACTCAACGACACGCGCATTCCACTAGAGTTGCTTTTGGCGTCCCGCCGAGAAAAGCACAAGAACCACTCACAATCAACCGGAGGTGGCCAAGAATAATCACCTTCTCTTCCCAATGCCTCCAACAATCTCCAAGCCGGCTAGGAGCGGTACTCTCCAAGAGTAACAAGAAATCCACCGGCTAAACCACCCACAAGTGCCACTAGATGCCCTCAAGCTATGCAATGCACTTTGGGATCACTCAATCTCACTTTTGATTTGCAATTAAGCAAGAGAGATGAGTGGGAGGAGATGCTTTAGCTCAAAGGATGCACAATAGTTTTAGAAATGCCAAGAGACCTCCCCAAGGGCCGGCCAACGAGTATTTATAAGCATCCCATGCAAATAGAGCCGTTGCCCCTCCACTGAGCAATTTTCAGGATGACCGGACGCGGTGGTCAAAACTGACCGGACGCGGTGGTCAAAACTGACCGGACGCGGTGGTCAGTAGCGTGCTCCAACGGCTAGTTTTCGCGCGTATAAACTTGTTTTGACCGGACGCGGTGGTCACTAACGGGACCAGACGCGGTGGTCGTAGCGAAACAGCGAACAGAGAGGTTCCAGTAAGCTCCCGAAGTGACCAGACTCGCTGCAGGGTCCGGTCACTTTCGCCCACGAAAAACACTGACCGGACGCGGTGGTCGACACTGACCAGACGCGGTGGTCAAAACTGACCGGACGCGGTGGTCACGAATCCGGTCACAGACCACCCTTCGGTAAAACGACGATATCTCTTAGCTCCGAACTCCGATTTCGATGATCTTAGACATTTTGGAAAGCTTACTCAAAGGGCTACACAACCCACTAAAGCACTTGATCCAGTTCACAATGGATCAAAGCAGTATTCCACTCCAAGAGCCATCCTAGTGTCCGGACAACACCGAAAAACCTCTCTCTCTTCACCAAGTTGATCAAAATCAACTCCGACACCTTCTCCTTTGCAAATGTGCCAACACCATCAAGTGTACATCTCCATGTGCTTGTATGTTAGCTTTTTCTCAATCATTTTCAAAGGTTTTCCAGTTAGCTCACTAGGCCCTACATGCAATGCACTTCATGAATTCACCTAGTGGCACCCGTGCGTCGAATAACCGATAAGACTTCCCCTCTTAATAGTTCGGCTATCGACCCTAAACCATTCACACCCTCTATGGTGTCTTGAGTGTAAAATAAAATGGCCCTATGGTTATACCTTTGCCTTGAGCCCATTTTGTTTCTCCAAATGATATGATCCACTTCATATCATCACATGACCGTCTCGATCCATCGACCTTGACTTCACTTGCTCTTCACCGTTGCATCGGTCCATCGGCGCCAAGTCTTGCTCAAGCTTCACCATCGCATGGTCCTTCGCCTCGAAGCCTCGACTAGCCCTTCACCTTCACAGCCGGTCCATCGAGCCAAGTCTCATCTTGGTCTTCACCATTTTGGTCATATGAGTCAATGTCATGTCTCATATTCAATGACCACCTTTATCTAAATCATCCACTTAGATACAAAGGTTAGTCCTAGGTTTCATCAATTAGCTAAAACCAAACTAGGGACTTTCAACGGCAACAAAACAGATGACCAATTTGTGAACCGAGCTCCGACCGCGCTCGTGAAGGGTGGTGGTTCGAGCACGCGGGGCCGGGCGCAGCGCATGGAGAAAAGGCACGATGCAACCGCGCCTACCACGTTCAAACCGACCCAAACTATGCACACCGGTGCGTCCGGTCATTTGCAGCAGCGCGTCCGGTCGCTCGTTTGACCGTTGGCGCGCAGTGACCGTTGAGGATCTAACGGTCGTGTTTGAAATCGGAGGACACGTGGTCGTCGCAGGGCGACCGGACGCGGTTGAGCGCGTCCGGTCAGTTACGACCGGCGTGTCCGGTCGTCCCGCGAAAAACGGTCAGTGGAGTTGTAACGGCTCTATTTGTTTGAGATGCTTATAAATACTTGTTGGTCGGCCCTTGGGGAGGTCTCTTGGCATTTCTAACACTCTTGTGCATCCTTTGAGCTAGAGCTACTCCTCCCACTCATCTCTCTTGCTTGATTGCAAATCGAAAGTGAGATTGAGTGATCCCAAAGTGCATTGCATAGCTTGAGGGCATCTAGTGGCACTTGTGGGTGGTTTAGCCGGTGGATCTCTTGTTACTCTTGGAGAGTACCGCTCCTAGCCGGCTTGGAGATTGTTGGAGGCGTTGGCAAGAGAAGGTGATTGTTCTTGGCCACCTCCGGTTGATTGTGAGAGGTTCTTGTGCTTTCCTCGGCGGGACGCCAAAAGCAACTCTAGTGGAATCCGCGTGTCATTGAGTTACCTCACTTGAGAGTGGTGTCTTGCGGTGCCTTGCGGGGCGTGCCTTGAGGGGCAAGTGACTTGAGGGTCACACCGGGGAACCATCTAGGTGTTGGTCGACACAACCGGTGACGTAGCTTGTCGGTGTACAAGTGAACACCGGGTGAACAAATATTGTGTCTCTTGTCTCCCGGTGATTGGTCTTCATTTTGTGTTGTTGTCAATATTGATTGATTATATATCATCTTGGTGATTGGCAACATCTTCACTTCACCGTCGGTATAATAATCACAATCCTCTCTCTTGCATTTACATTCACTAGTTTATCTTGTGTAGCTCTAGTAGTAGCTTTGCTAGTAGTGTTAGCTTGTTCTCTAGTGTAACCTTAGTGACTTAGCTCTTGTGTGAACTAGAGATCTTAATCTACTAGACTTGTGGATAGGAGGCTTGCATCACAACCTTTGGCTAAGCAAAACTCGCTTTACGCCGTTTGTTATTCTAATAAGTTTGCTTAGTGGTTCTTGTAGAATTTAAAATAGGCTATTCACCCCCCCTCTAGCCATCTAGGACCTTACAACTGGTATCGGAGCCGTGGTCACCGTTTTAATCAAGGCTTAACATCCTTCGGTGTGAAAAATGGCTCAAATTGTGTTCAATCATGTTGGGGGCAAGCCACCGTTCTTTGATGGTGTTAGTTCTTTTGCTCATTGGAAGAGAAAAATGACAATGTACCTTGGTTCTATTCATGAGAGAGTATTACAAGTCACCGAGAATGATTTTGCTATCATTGATCCCGATCATCTCACCGATGAAGATAGAGCAAATAGAACATGCAATAGAATGGCTCTCAAAAGTATTTGAGGGCATCAAGGATTTAGATTTGGCAAATGAAGTATGGACAAGGTTGAGTGAAACATATGAGGGCACTAAGGTTGTGAAGAGTGCCAAGCTATATGGGCTCAAGAGTGAGTTTGAGAACTTCAAGAAAAAGGATGATGAAACAATCATTGAAATGTTTCATAGATTGCAAGTGATAGTCAATGATCTCAAGAGCTTACGGCACAAGACTCAAGATCAAGATTTTTATCACAAGTTCTTATTGAGCTTACCTAGAAGATTCAAGATGTTGATCATGATGTTGCAAAGAGATGGGCTTGAAGCAATGAAGCCTAATGATTTGCTTGGTGAAGTATTGACCTATGACAAATATGATCAAGATGTTGATGACAAGGAGATGGTGGAAGATGAGAAGAAGAAGACAGTGGCATTCAAGGCCACCTCCTCCAAGAGTAAAGCTACCATCATTGAAGAAGAAGAAGACAACAATGAAGATGGGGAATTTGAAATTGATGATGAGGCACTTGCTCTTGTAGTCAAGAAGATGGGTCACATGTTCATTAAGAGAAGAGGCTTTAAGAAGAGAAATGACAACTTCAAAAGAAATGAGCAACAAAGAAAGTGCTTCAATTGTGATAGCACCGAGCACCTTCAAGCGGAATGTCCTTATGATAAAAAGAAGAACAACAAGAGGGACAAGTTCGAGAAGAAGAAGAGAGAAGGCAAGATGATATTCAAGAAAGGCAAAAATGGTGCCTATGTGGTCACTTGGGAAAGTGATGATGAAGAAGAAGAAGAAGAATCATCCAACAAGGCTTTTGCTTCCATTGCTATCAACAAGAAGCCATCACTATTTGATTCATCCTCTTCATGCTTCATGGCTAAAGAAACTAAGGTATTATATGATGACAGTGATAACGAAAGTGAAATGGAATATGCTCATGATAGTGATAATGATAATGAAAATGATGATGATGAACCAACTAAAGAACAACTATATGACTTGATGCAACAAACTAGAGACATAGCTATTGCCAAGGACAAAGAGTGTAAGAAGCTTTCAATGAAAGTAGCAATACTTGAGAAAGTCCTTAGTGAGCTTAAGACCACTCATGAGAGTCTAGTGGAAGACCATGAGGATCTTGATAAAGCTCATTCCAAGCTTGAAAAAGCACACTCATTGCTACTTGAGCAACAAGCAAGGAAGGAGGTTGTTGTATCATGTGATATAGGTGTTACATGTGATATAATTAATGAATCCTTTAATAAACCTATCATCATGTCAAAAGCTAACCCCTCTTGTAGCTCTTCATCCACCACCACTAACTCTACCTCCACTACTAGTGATGGTTTTACTTGTGATGCCTCACTAATGGTTGAGAATGAGACTCTCAAGAGAGAGGTGGATGAGCTCACTCACGCCCTAGGCAAAGCCTATGGTGGTGAGGCCCGCTTGCTTAAGTGCTTGGATAGCCAAAGGTTCTCTCTTAACAAAGAGGGATTGGGCTATACCCCCAAGAAAGGCAAGTCGGCCTTTGCAACTCCAAAGCCTAGCTTTGTGAAGGGCAATGGTCGGTTTTGCAATAGATGCAAGCAAGTTGGACACCTAGAGCATAATTGCAATAAAAAGAACCAAAGCAAGAACCTTGTTAATGCTATATCCTTTGATTCTTGCTATGTGCTTACCAAGGGAGTGAAGGGTGTGCAAGCTAAGTTTGTTGGTACACCAATTGTGGGCCCAAAGAAGAAGGCTATTTGGGTACCAAAGAGCTTAGTCACTAACCTACAAGGACCCAAGCAAAAATGGGTACCTAAACTTCATTGATTTGCTTGTAGGTCAATTACAAAGCCGGAGGAAGGCATTGGATTATTGATAGTGGGTGCACTCAACACATGACCGGTACATCAAGAATGTTTGACTCAATCAATGACAATGATAGTGGTGTTGATTCTATCACATTTGGCAATAACAAGAAAGGCAAGGTTATTGGCTTGGGAAAGATTGCAATATCAAATGACGTGAGTATCTCCAATGTGTTACTAGTTGAAAGCTTGGATTTCAATCTTCTATCCGTGGCACAAATATGTGATCTAGGCTACAAATGCATCTTTGGAGTTGATGATGTGGAAGTTATTAGTGTGGATGGTTCAAATGTGGAATTCAAGGGCTTTAGATATGAGAATCTCTACCTAGTTGACTTCAATGCTAGAGAAACTTCTTTGACAACTTGCTTAGTCTCCAAATCAAGCATGGGTTGGCTATGGCATAGAAGGCTTGGTCATGTTGGTATGAAACAATTGAAGAAGCTTACAACTCATAATCTTGTCAATGGTTTGAAAGATGTTGAATTTGAGAAGAATAAGCTCTGTAGTGCATGTCAAGCCGGGAAGCAAGTTGGAAGCTCACATCCAAAGAAGAGTACATTGAGCACTTGCAAAGCATTTGAGTTGATGCACATGGATTTGTTTGGACCAACAACATATACAAGCATAGGCGGCAAGAAGTATGGCTTTGTCATAGTGGATGACTTCACAAGATTCACATGGGTATTCTTTCTTAGTGACAAAAGTGAAGTGTTTGACACCTTCAAGACATTTCTCACTAGAGTTCACAATGAGTTTGAGGTTAGAATCAAGAAAGTGAGAAGTGACAATGGAAGTGAGTTCAAGAATACAAGAATTGAAGAACTTTGTGATCATTATGGTATTGGAGATCAATTCTCGGCCAAGTACACTCCACAATCAAATGGTCTAGTTGAGAGGAAGAATAGGACATTGCTTGATATGGCTAGATCAATGCTTCATGAGTACAATGTGAGTCAATCATTTTGGGATGAAGCAATCAATACCGCTTGCTACTACATCAATAGACTATATTGTCATCCATTGCTAGAGAAGACCCCATATGAGCTACTTCATGGAAGAAAGCCCAATATTTCTTATTTTAGGGTTTTTGGTTGCAAATGCTATATCTTGAAGAAAGGCACTAGATTGGAGAAGTTTGACAAAAGATGTGATGAAGGGTTCCTACTTGGTTATTCAACTACAAGCAAAGCATATAGAGTTTGGAACAATTCAAGTGGCATTCTAGAAAAAGTCCATGATGTGCAATTTGATGAAACCAATGGGTCACAAGATGAAGAAGAAAATCTAGATGATATTGGTGGAACTCTATTAGTGGAAGCAATGAAGAACATGGACATTGGGGACATTAGAGCAAAGCAAGTAATTGATATTCAAGATGAAGATAAAGATCAAGTGCTCAATTCACCATTCAAGCAAGTTAGTGACTCTCAAGTGCAAGATCAAGGTGCTAGTTCTTCTCATCAAGATACATCAAGTGATCAACCAAGCTCAAGCAATCAAATGCAAGTACTCCAACCACAACATATTGCAAGAGATCACCCAATTGATAGTGTTATTGGTGATATTAGAAGTGGTGTGCAAACAAGATCAAGATTGGCTATGTTTTGTGAGCATGCATCATTTGTGTCAACCATAGAACCAAAGAAGATAGAAGAAGCTTTGAGGGATGCCGATTGGATCATGGCTATGCAAGAAGAGCTTAATAATTTCACAAGAAATGATGTTTGGGAGTTGGTAGAAAGGCCAAATGACTACAATGTGATTGGAACCAAGTGGGTGTTCAAAAACAAGCAAGATCAAGATGGCATTGTAGTGAGAAACAAAGCAAGGCTAGTTGCTCAAGGTTACACTCAAGTAGAAGGTCTTGACTATGATGAAACATATGCTCCCGTGGCAAGATTGGAGGCAATAAGGATTCTATTGGCTTATGCTTGTGCACACAACATCAAACTATATCAAATGGATGTCAAAAGTGCATTTCTCAATGGGATCATCAATGAGTTAGTCTTTGTTGAGCAACCGCCCGGATTTAAAGATGACAAGAAACCCAACCATGTGTACAAGTTGAAGAAGGCTTTATATGGCTTAAAGCAAGCACCTAGAGCATGGGATGAGAGGCTAAGGGATTTCCTTCTCTCTAAGGGATTCAAGATGGGCAAGGTTGATACAACTCTATTCACCAAGAAGATTGGAAATGATCTATTCATAGTGCAAATATATGTTGATGACATCATCTTTGGATCAACCAATCAAGCTTATTGTGAAGAATTTGGTGCTATGATGGCCAAAGAGTTTGAAATGTCTATGATTGGTGAACTTAGCTACTTCCTTGGTCTCCAAGTCAAGCAATTGAAGAATGGGACATTTGTGAGTCAAGGGAAATACATAAGGGACATGTTGAAGAAGTTTGGAATGCAAGATGCAAAGCCAATTTCAACTCCAATGGGTACAAATGGCAATTTGGATAGTGATCTTGATGGCAATATGGTGAATCAAAAGGAATATCGGTCTTTGATTGGAAGTCTACTCTATGTCACCGCATCAAGGCCGGATGTCATGTTCAGTGTTTGCATGTGTGCTAGATATCAAGCCTCACCTAGAGAGAGTCATCTCACGGCCGCAAAGAGAATATTGAGGTACTTAAAGCAAACAAGAGATGTTGGACTATGGTATCCCAAGGGGTCAAAGTTTGAATTGATTGGATATTCGGACTCCAACTATGGGGGTTGCAAGATCAATAGAAAGAGCACAAGTGGCACATGTCAATTACTTGGAAGATCACTTGTGTCATGGTCCTCAAAGAAACAAAATAGTGTGGCAATCTCTACCGCCGAAGCCGAATATGTGAGTGCGGGGAGTTGTTGTGCACAATTGCTATGGATGAAATCAACTTTGAAGGATTATGGCCTCAACTTCAAGAATGTGCCATTGCTATGTGATAATGAGAGTGCAATCAAGATGATACAAAACCCGATTCAACATGGAAGAACAAAGCATATTGACATAAGGCATCATTTCATTAGAGATCATCAACAAAAGGGAGATATTGCCGTTGAGAGTGTTGGCACCGATGATCAACTTGCCGATATTCTCACTAAGCCACTTGATGAAAAGAGCTTTGGCAAGCTAAGGAATGAATTGAACATTCTTGATTTCTCAAACATGAGTTGAATGCACCCCACTCACTTATTGACATGCCTCTCCTTCGACATTGCAAGGTAAAGTTGATTGACATGACATTCATCCTATGCTAAGGATTTGCTAGAGCATGCAGACATAATAAGCGGTATGCATGAGCATTCATGATAAATCAAATGAATTTGATGGATATATGTTACCACTATTGCCTCTATGTTTGATTTGATCTAGTGGTGGCATATGACATGTTTGTGAGCTTGCAAACCTAGTGTTGAATCTAGAAGATTTGCTATAAGTGTTTAATTCAACATAGGCAAGATAACCCTTATTAGGAGGTGTGAAGAAGCTTGTCTTTGGTTCAAATCGAATTAAATATCTTTGGCAAGTGTTCTAGGTTGAACCAAAATTGATGAATTTTAACCTACTCCATCGAACATTTTTTATCTTCTCTCCACAATTTGATCCCATTTTTGGGTAAGTTGTTGACAAAGGGGGAGAGAAAAAGATGATTCAACATGATAAAGGGGTAAATAAAATTTTTGATGCACACAAGTAGGGGGAGCAAGCTCATAAACAAAGTTGTTGCATTTGCTTGTGCATTTTCATATGACTTGCTCATTGCACATGTATTTAAACTCAATATACATGCTTGTGTGGTGTAATGCTAGTATAGAACTTAGATGATGAAATGATCTACTAGCATGCATAGGAATAGTTTTACTTGTGGTATCTAGACTTGCCTAAAGTTTTTACAAGTGGTCCAAGAACCTTTACATATAATGTTGATCTCACGGGGTTCTTGAGTTTTGTTGGATGTCTAGTTACTTCATGATGCTAAGGATGGTGTAAAAGGCAACTCCGATTGGTATCACGCTTCAAAGGTCTATTTCTTACACCTTAGCATCATTTTGGTAGAATTACTCTCCCAAAACTTCTATCCATGCATATGTGCAAAGCTTTCAATCCAAACTCTATGCACATATGTAGGGGGAGCTAATGCTACCAAAACCGAGCTTGTGATAATTGTCCAAACTTTACTTATGAGCAAAATGATTGGACAAGTATGACAAGTTCAAAACTTTTATTATCAAAATCATCTTTGTGAGGGTTGTCATCAATTACCAAAAAGGGGGAGATTGAAAGTCCCTAGTTTGGTTTTGGCTAATTGATGAAACCTAGGACTAACCTTTGTATCTAAGTGGATGATTTAGATAAAGGTGGTCATTGAATATGAGACATGACATTGACTCATATGACCAAGATGGTGAAGACCAAGATGATGCTTGGCTCGATGGACCGGTTATGAAGGTGAAGGGCTAGTCGAGGCTTCGAAGCGAAGGACCATGCGATGGTGAAGCTTGAGCAAGACTTGGCGCCGACGGACCAATGCAACGGTGAAGAGCAAGTGAAGTCAAGGTCGATGGATCGAGACGGTCATGTGATGATATGAAGTGGATCATATCTTTTGGAGAAACAAAATGGGCTCAAGGCAAAGGTATAACCATAGGGCCATTTTGTTTCACACTCAAGACACCATAGAGGGTGTGAGTGGTTTAGGATCGATAGCCGAACTATTAAGAGGGGAAGTCTTATCGGTTATTCGACGCATGGGTGCCACTAGGTGAATTCATGAAGTGCATTGCATGTAGGGCCTAGTGAGCTAACTGGAAAACCTTTGAAAATGATTGAGAAAAAGCTAACACACAAGCACATGGAGATGTACACTTGATGGTGTTGGCACATTTGCAAAGGTGGCGTTGGTCGCGCTGTGGTTTGCGGGTAGAGAGGGGTTTGGGTTCCTCTCTCCCTCCCGCCGAGCGTGCGAGCGCGGGATTCAGGCGATTTCGGGGAAGTGAAATGCCTATTTTCCATTGCGCCGGAAGTCGGAAAAGAAACGGAGGCGAACGCGGTCACAGAGGTGACCGGACGCTGCACCGGACGCGATCACTCGCGGGACCGGCGCGTCCGGTCAGTACAGCGCGGGCGTCAGGCGTGCGGGCTAGGGTCTGCCACCGGCGCGTCCGGTGACACGCGGGACCGGCGCGTCCAGTCAGGCGAACAGCTGTTCACAAGGACGATCGGACGCGGTGCGCGTCCGGTCACACACGATCGGACGCGTCCGGTCGTCAAGGGAGCTTACTGGACTCCGACCGGACGCGGTCACTGTCGCGTCCGGTCGTTGCGAGGAGCGCGTCCGGTCATGTCTTCGCGCGCGCGGGTACTGTGCACACCGGTGCGTCCGGTCGTTTGCAGCAGCGCGTCCGGTCGCTCGTTTGACCGTTGGCGCGCAGTGACCGTTGAGGATCTAACGGTCGCGTTTGAAATCGGAGGACACGTGGTCGTCGCAGGGCGACCGGACGCGGTTGAGCGCGTCCGGTCAGTTACGACCGGCGCGTCCGGTCGTCCCGCGAAAAACGGTCAGTGGAGTTGTAACGACTCTATTTGTTTGGGATGCTTATAAATACTTGTTGGTCGGCCCTTGGGGAGGTCTCTTGGCATTTCTAACACTCTTGTGCATCCTTTGAGCTAGAGCTACTCCTCCCACTCATCTCTCTTGCTTGATTGCAAATCGAAAGTGAGATTGAGTGATCCCAAAGTGCATTGCATAGCTTGAGGGCATCTAGTGGCACTTGTGGGTGGTTTAGCCGGTGGATCTCTTGTTACTCTTGGAGAGTACCGCTCCTAGCCGGCTTGGAGATTGTTGGAGGCGTTGGCAAGAGAAGGTGATTGTTCTTGGCCACCTCCGGTTGATTGTGAGAGGTTCTTGTGCTTTCCTCGGCGGGACGCCAAAAGCAACTCTAGTGGAATCCGCGTGTCATTGAGTTACCTCACTTGAGAGTGGTGTCTTGCGGTGCCTTGCGGGGCGTGCCTTGAGGGGCAAGTGACTTGAGGGTCACACCGGGGAACCATCTAGGTGTTGGTCGACACAACCGGTGACGTAGCTTGTCGGTGCACAAGTGAACACCGGGTGAACAAATATTGTGTCTCTTGTCTCCCGGTGATTGGTCTTCATTTTGTGTTGTTGTCAATATTGATTGATTGTATATCATCTTGGTGATTGGCAACATCTTCACTTCACCGTCGGTATAATAATCACAATCCTCTCTCTTGCATTTACATTCACTAGTTTATCTTGTGTAGCTCTAGTAGTAGCTTTGCTAGTAGTGTTAGCTTGTTCTCTAGTGTAACCTTAGTGACTTAGCTCTTGTGTGAACTAGAGATCTTAATCTACTAGACTTGTGGATAGGAGGCTTGCATCACAACCTTTGGCTAAGCAAAACTCGCTTTACGCCGTTTGTTATTCTAACAAGTTTGCTTAGTGGTTGTTGTAGAATTTAAAATAGGCTATTCACCCCCCCTCTAGCCATCTAGGACCTTACACCCTCGTCGTCTCCCCGGCCGCCCTCTTAGCGGCCGCTGCCTCGCCAGATCCCGTCCCAAGAATCCCGTGGCAATCCGGTTGCTTGGGGACGGACCGACGGAGGGAGGATGGGCAGCGCCAGCGCGTTCGTCATCAGGTGGATCAACTTCTTCACCATGGTCAGTCAGTCGCCTCGGCCCAGCTTCGTCCTTCATTTCCTCCCTTGCTCCCCTCCTTCCTTCTCCAATCAGAGGAGGTGTTTTGCTTTCGCTCGGCCTTGCCTTGCTTGAGGCCGATTCTCTCGATTCCTGGTGTCCCGTATTTGCTCGCCATTTTTTTAGCTGGTCCGTTTTTTTCTCAGAAAAAGTTGCTGTCTGGTTACTTCTTCATGCTCGGGGTGAGCTAGCAAGCATTCAGAATTCATTCCTGGTTCAGCTGCTCTTTAGGTTTCGTCATCTCTGTTGCGAATTGGGGTTTTTAGCTTCATTTTACCCTGGTTCGGCGCCTGATTGCTGAAGTACACTTTCCCCACCATTTTACCTTTTTGTCTAACCAATTAAACCACGAGAAAATCATTATCGGTCCGTCCTAAATAAATTTGTCGCTAAAATGTACATATGTACCATGTAAACCCCGATGAGAGTTACCATGCAGAAGCAAAGGTGTCTCTTGTCATAATCGTCAACGGACAGACCAGTACTTTGGTTATGGTACAAAAAAAGTCATGCGACTCGATATTTAACTATGTCAACACATAAATAGTATGAAAATATCTCTGTGCTTTGCAACAGAAATAAATCTATCAAGATTGTATTTCAAATTTGATGCAGATTTAATAGGGCATTGTCATACAATTGTCAAGATGTTACTATCATCATAAAATAAATTATAACTTTTAAATTTTACAGAGATGATAAAACATAAATAAACATGTACCATTTCAATTGTTGTTTTTCATGAATATTGATATTTTTTATTCCGTTACAACGAATGGATATATTTGCTAGTAAAACCTTAAATTCGCAAAACTAGTACAAGGACTTGAAAGTTTGGGCGGAAAGCTTCAAAAAAATACCCCGCTTAACGATAAATTGTAACAACATAGACTCATGGATTCTTCTAAGGAAACCACCGTGTATAAAAGCCTTAAATTCGCAAAACTAGTTCAGGGACTCGAAAGTTTGGGCGGAAAGCTTCAAAAGATACCTCGCTTGACGATTTCTCCCCCGAGCCTACCTGGCAAGTGGCAACCTTATTACCTGTTTAAAAGCGAGGTCTTGTTCTCTTTCCTTCCAAATTCTAAGTTTTTTTACTCTCTCCATCACATTAATTTTGGACGCATGCATGGAGCATTAAATGTTGGTAAAATAAATAACTAATTGCACAGATTAGTTGCAAATCACGAGACGAATCTTTTAAGCCTAGGTAGTCTATCATTAAGGCTGTGTTTAGTTCTCAAATTTAAAGTGCCAAAATTCACTGTAGCGACACTTTAACATTTCATTTGTATTTGGTAATAATTGTCCAACCGTTGACTAATTGGGCTCAAAATGTTCGTCTCACAAAGTACAACCAAACTGTACAATTAGTTTTTGATTTTATCCATATTTAATACTATCGCAAGTTTGATGTGACAGATATTTTTTTTATAATGCACTTTTTAGTGAAACCAAACACAGCCTAAACAATATTTATGAAATACAAACGAAAGTGTTAAAAATTCTCTTCCCACAGTCTAATCAAGGCCCGAACTCCCACGGATCCATCCACCTCCGAAGTCCAAAAGCGAAACCCACGCCCGCCTCAACGGCGAAACCGTCGGAACCCTAGATCTCTCTCGCCCGTGCTCCAAAACCCCAGATCCGCCATGGACCAGCCCAGAGCCCGCTACCCACCCGGCTATGGCTCCGGCGGGGGAGGCGGTGCCGGACGTGGCGGCGGCGGCGGCGGCGGAAACCACAACTACTCCGGCCGGAACCCGCAGCCACAGCAGCAACACCACTACCAGCAGCAGCAGCAGCACTCGCAAAGGAACTCCTCGCACCAGCAGCAGTGGCTGCGGCGAGACCAGGCCCCCGCCGTTGCGGGGGCAGCCTCCGGAAACGCTGCGGCTAAGACGGCGCCTCAGCTTGACGCCGTAGACTCGAGGTACTGCTTTTGCTTATCTGCACATCTCCTCTGGTGAACCATATTTGTAGGCTCTGCTTGGTGCTTTGGCGATGTCTAGGGTTTGTGCTTTGTTTTGTAATTGTTAGATGTAGAGGCGACAACATGCGGGGTGTTGGAGTGATTTTGGTTGCTTCATTGGTTACATTAGTTCTACTGTTATATCATGCTGATGTGAGTTAATGGGCTTGCTGACTATCCTTCGATTATCTCGTGTTTTTGGAAAAAAGAAATATAACCATTGCTGTAAAAATGACTAACGCTGTTGTGAACTTAGGGGGTGTTTGGGACTACTCCACAAACTCCATTGTGGAGCAGCTCCACAAAAACCTGGAGTTTGTGGAGCACTTGTTTAGGTGCTCTCACAACTTCACCCTTTTTCCTCGAATAGAGTGTGTGGAGCTGAAACTGTTTGGCTAAAAAACGTGAAGCGGAGCAGTCCCAAACACCCCCTTAATCTGCATTTGTATTTGTTTGCCTTATTACACTCACTTGCCTTTATCTTGTGTTTTCTATGTATATAAGTGTGTGGTTTTGATATTTTTGTTTACCTGTTTCTGCTATTCTCTGCTTACCCACATTATATAAATGATCCACATGGCACTGTATTGGATTCAGCACTGGCATGGTTCAAATTAAACTTCTATTACTAGCATCCTCAGTGAGCCCTTCATTTGTTTGTTTCAGTTCTCAAGATTGGAAGGCTCAACTAAATATACCAGCTCCAGATACACGCTACAGGACAGAGGTGAGTTCTCTTTCTAATACTTATTATCCTTCTCTTGTTCAAGTATATATGCACAATGCATCCTGGTCCCTTTGAATGGTTTCAGAGTAGTTTTTGAATGACCCCCATTTGCTTACATCTACAAGCTATTGATATTTTGCCTCTGATATTTGTGTCGTCGTACATAGGATGTCACTGCAACAAAAGGCAATGAGTTTGAAGATTATTTCTTGAAACGTGAACTGCTTATGGGAATATATGAAAAGGGATTTGAAAGGCCATCTCCTATTCAAGAAGAAAGCATTCCTATTGCGCTGACCGGAAGTGATATTCTTGCAAGGGCGAAAAATGGCACTGGAAAGACTGCTGCATTTTGCATTCCGGCACTCGAAAAAATTGATCCTGAAAAAAATGCTATTCAAGGTGAATTATTCTTTTATATGTTCAAATTGGAATTTAGCATATGGAGTCATTTTTTTAATTGCTGCTAGCTTGCTACCATAACATGAACAACTTAACTGGCCACAAAATAATACAAGTTACTGTTTCACCAATTCCTCTATGTATCCGTTTGTGCTCTATTAATTTTACAAGCCCACTGAAGTATTGTTATTACTTACTACTGTTGGTCACGTTGATGATTCGGATATGGTGAATGAACCAGTCCTTTAATCCGTCTTTCGTATGTACTCGTCCCATCCCAAAAAATGTCTCTATGGGTTCCGTGCTGGTCAAAAATTCTTAAGTTTCACTGGGTTTTATAGATATTTTTATCTCCATATAAGTTTGTTGTGAAAATATATTCAGCGATTAATTTAATGATATTTATTATGTACTATAAATATAAAAAAAGTTATTATATGCATTGGGTCATAGTTAAATATGTTTGATTTCTTGGGAAGTGAGAATGACACTCTTTGTGGGAAGGAGGGCGTATTAGGTAAATCAACATTCTTGAAATTTTGGTGTGCTGTTTTTATTGACGTCAGAAATAATCACAGAAAAAAAGTTTGGTACTGAAGGTATGAAATGTGGTTTTTTTGTTTACAAGCAGACTTCTTTGGTTGTTTGAAAGAATGTATCTGTAATAGTGCAACAACATTCTACTTTCTTTGTTGATCACTGGCGCCTTTTCAAAAATGTGTTATGGATGATGTTTATGTACTGCCAGTTTTACTTCCACTAGTGAATTAGTTCATAGTTGGGTTTCATATAGTCTCTCTTATTTTTGTTTTCTGCTTCTGTTGTCTTTTCTTCAGTTGTTATACTAGTACCAACAAGGGAACTGGCTCTGCAAACTTCACAAGTCTGTAAAGAGCTTGGGAAATACCTGAACATTCAAGTTATGGTTAGCACTGGAGGAACCAGCTTGAAGGATGACATCATGCGTTTATACCAACCTGTTCATTTACTCGTTGGGACTCCTGGCCGCATACTTGATCTTACCAGGAAGGGCATTTGTGTGCTGAAAGATTGTTCAATGCTTGTCATGGATGAGGTATAATTAGAAATAATTAACTTCTTTTCTTGTGCTGTATATATATTTTATCATAGCTTAGTCACTGGAGTGTGTTCTTTTCACAAAGTTTCTTTCCCCCATTTGATTTACACTAAATCATGTCACTTTGCTATATGATGTTATGTTCCCTCACTGAAAGAAAAATCTGAAATTGCTTTTGTATTTCTTTTCATCAATTTTACTGTGATGTTGACTGCCCTTCTGATTATGTTCCTGATGCTATGATAATGCACAGTTGTTGATACACTGCTCAAATAACATTGCAGAACCATGTTCTTGTAGTACTTAGGTCTTAATTTCTACAATTTGCTGATTTGCGGTTTTGGGGGTGCATTTTGTACCTTTAAAGTGTGTTCATGGTTTGTTTTTGTTAGTCCTAAGTGTTACAAGCTCATGTTGCTTCTGCAATGATATGATGCAGATGTTGCATCCATTTCATATGTTAATATGTTTATTATCTGCCAAAAATTACAAGTTGAACAAACACATTATTTGGGATATCATGCAGGCAGACAAGCTATTAGCTCCAGAGTTTCAGCCTTCTGTGGAGGCACTTATTCATTTCCTTCCACCTAGTCGGCAACTGTTGATGTTTTCAGCAACCTTTCCTGTAACTGTCAAGGAATTCAAAGAGAAATATCTGCCTAGACCTTATGTGATTAATCTAATGGATGAACTGACCCTCAAAGGAATCACACAATACTATGCTTTTGTTGAAGAAAGGCAGAAAGTTCATTGCCTGAATACACTTTTCTCAAAGGTTCAGCAAACATTAACTCTATGTTTTGTGTTTCATCAACATTTAAGTATAAACTGACACATTTCCTGTTTTTTTGTGTGTTTTTGCCAGCTTCAAATTAATCAATCCATTATATTCTGCAACTCTGTTAATAGAGTTGAGCTACTGGCTAAGAAAATAACTGAACTCGGTTATTCATGCTTCTATATTCATGCTAAGATGTTGCAAGACCACAGAAACCGAGTGTTTCATGATTTTCGTAATGGTGCTTGCAGAAACCTTGTGTGCACAGGTCTGTACTGATATTTTCCTATCTTATTAGTCTTTCTCGAATTTAGTAATTTACTTTTCAGCATAGTTTCAATTGTCATTTATGAAGGTTTCCTTATAAGAGTGTCATTGCCCTCTTTGTTGCAGATCTGTTTACCAGAGGAATTGATATCCAGGCTGTTAATGTAGTCATTAATTTTGACTTCCCTAAAACATCTGAGACATATTTACACAGGGTGCTTTTTTGTACCTTTTCTTCTCTACAAGCTGTTTGTTTTATAACCTTCCTGAATTTAAAATTTATGTGTGTTGTCGTGTTCCTAGGTTGGCCGTTCTGGGAGATATGGACACCTTGGTTTGGCAGTGAACTTGATCACTTATGAGGACCGTTTCAACTTGTAAGCCTGCATTAATAAAGTGGTCTGTTTCTCTAGTCTTGCGTGAAGGTTCCTGATCCTGTTTTCCCCTTTGTTTTGCAGGTATAGGATTGAGCAAGAACTTGGAACAGAAATTAAGACAATACCCCCACAGATTGACCTGGCCGTATACTGCCAATGATGAAAGCGACAGTTTCAGGATCATCAAACACATTTTTTTTGTGAGAAACTTATCAGGCAAATACATCTGTACATAGCAACCCATCAAGTGAGTTCTCCAACTAAGGCACCACTATTTCCCAAGCTACCTAAATGGCTACATTCCTATATCGTCAACGATAAAATTCTCACCCATTCTTGTAGGGTTTTGTTTTGGCGCCTTGATGACGTTTGTAAGCTTGGATTAGTAGAGGAAGTGTTTCCTGTAGGCACTGATACTAACCCGTTTAGCTGAGGGCATGCACACTGGGCTGCTTGGAGGCCCAGAACTATGATGAGACGAGACTTTATCTTACCTCGCTTGACATTTTCATTCTACCTTTTGCCAGTCTCTGTTCGACTTGAGTTGCTTGTTATCATTTGATTCATCTTCCATTTTTCGTCTTCTTTCCTAATGTTATGATGCATAGGGATGTCTTTCTGTAGCCGTATTCTTTGTTGACTTTGATTTTTCATGATGTATCAATATACAGTTTAACTTGAAATTATTTCTGTTTCAACTTCTTTGCGAGAATACCCGTCTTGTAGTAGTAGAAATGTAGAATCCAAGCCCATTGGCGGCACGTATACTAGAAAGTGTCGCAAAAATGATGCCGTGGCCTGCTGGCGTGGCGTCTGGCTGATCCCCATCGATCAGTTGCGTAGCATCTGAAGTAAAGTCGTCCGACGTTGGGGTGTTAGAGCAACTCCAATCAAGCCCTCATTTTGAGTAGGCTGGAGGATGATCCGTCCATCCATCGGGAATCGAGAGCTTTTCCATGGGTTTCAATCCTCAAATTCACCCTGTTTGCTGGATGGTTTTTGGTTGATGCTGATTCGTTGTAAGAGAAAAACATTACTGATTAGCTGGCTGGCTGATAAGCACAAACGAACAGGGTGATTGAGATAAGAGTCTTGCGTGGAGTTGCTCCTGCTTCCCATGGAGGGGACCATACTTAACTTTGTTACTATATGGAATGGTAATGGTTTTTCTAAAAATTATTTTTCTTCAAACACGATTCGCCGTTTATCCATCCAGAAAGACATTTCAGCCCGGGCAGAAGAGATTGCCAAGACAATAAAAAATGCAGCACATATTCGATCAATTAGCATCTTTGGCTCTAATTCAGTGCTGGTCGATAAACAGCGTCTGAGTTTTTAAACAGCCAAGTCTTGCGAGTGCTGAATATGGAAGGCGTGAATGGTGAATGCAATCTTGGACATGTCAGTAGCTCGGCGTTGGTGGCATACCCGTGCGCCCACGGTGGAGCCACGTAGGACGTAGCTGTGCTGGCGACAGATGGAAGATGTTCAGTACCCCAGCCCCGTACGCAGAGCCTGTTCACCCGGTTTATAATCCGTTTTTTTTTCGGTCGGAACAGTATTTTTCTCTCACAACAAATCAGCCAACCGTGTTTTTCAGCCGACTTATCAGCCCATCGGGGCCGCAATCACCACGCGGACCATGGCGTTGCGCCGGAGCTGCTGCTAGGGGCAGCCGATGGAAGGTGCGTTTTATCCACGAACGAACCAGCGGTCCTGATCCCAAGAACTCTACTGCCGGGAACGGTTTTAAACCTCCACTCCAGTACTCCACTGGGTGTGCCGGTGTGGCCCTCTGCGGAACGGCAACAAAAGTACAAAACCGATGGCCGATTCGTGAACCGAGCTCCGACCGCGCTCGTGAATGGTGGTGGTTCGAGCACGCGGGGCCGGGCGCAGCGCACGGAGAAAAGGCACGACGCGACCGCGCCTACCACGTTCAAACCGACCCGAACGGACGCCTTTTTGTCCCTTTTCTCTCGGCCCCCACCCGGCCCGCCGGCCGGACCATTCACCACGCGCTCACCGCTGCCAGCTTCTGGAGCTCGCACCGCTCCCGTGTCCCAACACAGCAGGAGCAGCCTGCAGCCGACTGCCGACTCCACCCCGGGCGGTCGACCTCCCTCCCCCCACCGACACTGCGGGCCCGCGAGCGGAGGCCCCACATGTCAGCCTCTTCACTCGGTGCCCACCGCGACAGCGCGAGCAGGTGGCCCACCCGCTGCTTATCTGCGACCGTTGCCTTTAAGCTCGCACGCGAACCGACCCACACACTCTGCGCGAGCCACTGCCACCGCCGCCGCCGCCTTCGGTCTCCGTCTCCACCGGTGCCCTCGTCGTCTCCCCGGCCGCCCTCTCAGCGGCCGCTGCCTCGCCAGATCCCGTCCCGAGAATCCCGTGGCAGTGGCAATCCGGTTGCTTGGGGACGGACCGACGGAGGGAGGATGGGCAGCGCCAGCGCGTTCGTCATCAGGTGGATCAACTTCTTCACCATGGTCAGTCAGTCGCCTCGGCCCAGCTCCGTCCTTCATTTCCTCCCTTGCTCCCCTCCTTCCTTCTCCAATCAGAGGAGGTGTTTTGCTTTCGCTCGGCCTTGCCTTGCTTGAGGCCGATTCTCGATTCCTGGTGTCCCGTATTTGCTCGCCATTTTTTAGCTGGTCCGTTTTTTTCTCAGAAAAAGTTGCTGTCTGGTTACTTCTTCATGCTCGGAGTGAGCTAGCAAGCATTCAGAATTCATTCCTGGTTCAGCTGCTGTTTTAGGTTTCGTCATCTCTGTTGCGAATTGGGGTTTTTAGCTTCATTTTACCCCGGTTCGGCGCCTGATTGCTGAAGTACACTTTCCCCACCATTTTACTTTACCCTCTCTCTGTTTTTTTCCCCTTAAACTTGCATTTTGTCTGAAATTTTTTGGGTTCGTTTCGTCATTCTCTATCTGTTGCTTCTACCCCGTGCATTCACTACGTTGTATACCTTGCATCGCTTCCCAATTCCTTGCGCATTGATGTGGTATTGGTCTTGGCAATTGTTTAACTTCATCATAGCTCCTGGTTCATATTATTAGCATACGAACATAGGCAAAGAGAGATTGCTTACTAATTTCGTGACAAATAACTTCTCGGTGTAACTTTCTTGCTCTGCTTTTCCTCGGACAGATACTGGCACTACTGGTGGTGGGTTTCGGGTTCTGGATGAGCACCCACAACGACGAGTGCAGGCGGTCCTTGACCGTCCCTGTCATTGCTCTCGGTGGAGTGATCTTTCTCATGTGCGCATCTAATCACATCCGCGTCACCAAGCCGTGGTGAATTATGATGCTCTCCATTTAACCGGCTCACTGACAATTTACACTGCAGATCGCTCGTCGGATTCCTTGGTGCTTGGAAGAACGTTTCCTGCTTGCTCTGGACAGTATCCTTCCTTCCCCGTGAACCGGATTAGTAAAGTCACAGTCACATGAGTGGCTACTAATAGTTTTGGTGCCTTATTTTTCGGGTACTTTTGGAGCTATCTGTTACCTTGACATGTGGGCGCCTAGTACCTAATCATGCTGTTCGTGGTCTTGGTGGCAATCATGGTGTTCACGGTGCTTGCGTAAGTCCCTCTGCTTAATTTGTGGTGTGATGGCATTGACACGGCCTTTATAGCGGATGACTTGGTGGCAATGATGGTGTACTTTTTGTTTGAAAAATTTGTTGTTGGGCGCATTGATTATGTGATGGTATTATGTTGTACTCCACCATTTGGAGTTATTCTGAAGTCCTAATTCCCAATTGACTGTTTGACTTAATAACCTTTTTTAGCAGTTTGTTTGTAGCTACGAGGAACTCATTCTTGGTTTGTACTGCTGCAGGTTTATCATAACAAACTCTGGAAGTGGTCATACTGTTCCTGGGGCTAGGTATGTGGCTATTAGTATCATTAAAAGATCATGCCCCAGCGAGTTCAAGCTTTTAGAGTATGGAAACATTACAGATACTAACCCAAACCGATCTATCCGCTGCTACAATCATAGAAGGAAAAAAGAGATAATTTTGAACCTTTCCCATGACTTCAAAGTTTTAAAATGCCATATTGCCATCGAAACACTAATGGAGTAGCCCATGGTTAGGACACTATGGTAGGAGAGAGTTTTCCTCTGGATTCTTGTCTAAATGTGTCGGCAGCTTTAGACCTTAATCGTTAACATGATCTGCTAATTTAAATTTAAGCTCACTGAAACATTTCTTATGTTCTATGTAGTTATAAAGAGTATCGTCTTCAGGATTACAGCTCCTGGTTTGTCAAACAGGCATGTCACATTTCTTTGTTGGAAAAATTATGTTTTCTTCCATACGATACAACAGATTTGAATATTCCACTGCGCTCATAACTCTCTTCATTTATTTTTCTTCAACTACAGCTCGATGACACAGAGAAATGGGCTCGCCTGAAGAGCTGCCTAGTGAAGACAGATGACTGCAATAACTTGTCAAAAAGATACAAGGTGACTATCTGTTCTTCACATCTTTCACTTGATTTACTCTGTTGGAGTTGCTCCCTTTGCAACCGTTCCTTTCGTTGAGATCTTATTTATAGTCCCCAACTCTATGCACACTGCAAGAGAATACAAGCTTGCAGACCTTACTCCCATGGAGTCGGGTTGCTGCCGCCCACCAGCAGAGTACGCACCTGAATGTCCACCTCAACCATTCCCTGTGGTCACGGTAATCTCAGACATTGTCATCATCAGTTCATCACATCGCTCTGATTTTCAGGTGCGGGTACCCAGCTCTGAATGCATCCTATTTCGATCTGAGCTATCATCCGGTGAGCACCAACGTCGACTGCAAACTGTACAAGAACGCCCGATCTGTCAGGTGCTACGACTGCAATTCTTGCAAGTAAGCCACTCAGACATCTCACTCCCTAAGCTCCGAAGCATCAAAACCATTTGGGGATGCTAACGCGGCAATACTGTCTTCTAGAGCTGGGGTCGCGCAGTACATGAAGACAGAGTGGCGAGTGGTGGCTATCTTCAACGTGATATTGTTCGTCATCCTGGTAAGCCTGGGTGTCGAATTAGCCACAAACACTTATCTGCTACCTGTTTTATCTCCGTTGTCGTACTGATCTGCTCACTGTTTTTTTCCCTATTATATTGTGGCTAGTCGTTCGTGTACTTTGTTGGCTGCTGTGCGCGGCGAAACACTGGAGGAAGCGATGCGAAAGGTCGTGGCAGGTGACAAACAGTTCGAGGTGAAGCGCTTGGCCATCCGATGTGGAGTTAGCTTAGTAACCCCCTGTAAAATTGTTCCATCAAATTCCTATTCCTTTGATGAAGTTTGGACCTATCGCTGCCTAGTAATACTCACCCTATTCGGTTGGCTGTAAAAGTACTGTTGAATGGCTGATGCTGATTTGTTGTGAGAGAAAAACAAACTAATTCTGACAGATAAGAAGCGAACGGGGCCTCTGAACACGTTTCTTCGTGGTAAAAAGAAATATCATTTCACTTCTGATCTCATGCCTATTTTCTGGACTGAGTGAAACCCCGGTGTCTGGCACTTATTACAATAATCATGAAAAGTACGGTTCCTGTGGTAGTATGAAGCAAGCTCAACGGATCTCAAAATTGAGCGTTCCCTGGTGACGAAATCTTGTCTAAGCAAATGAATGTGGCCATACAATAGCCATATGCGTGGGCATCAATCTCCGCCGAAATGCTTTCTAGATGAGCAGCTAATTTAGAAATAGTTAACAAAAAGCTGTCAAAACAAATGTCTTAAGTCTGATATATTCCTTCAATGGAACATCAGGAACATCTGCTTCCATGCAGGTCGTGATATTTTTGGGTTTATTTGTCGCTCACAAGGGGGCTGTAAATAGGGTACCACATTTTCCGAGCGACGTAGTCAACTGCTTCCGACTGCAACACACGAGGAACATATTTGAGACACTGCAGTAGGTTTTAAACTTTAACAATAGGAATGTGACGTTTTTTTCTCCAATGTGTAGCGTGGTACCTCTGACATGCTCCCAAGCTCCCTAGGACCCACATCGCAACACCCCTCAGCCAGGTCTTCAGCAACAGCAGCACGGACGACTGCAGCGCCGACACGTGCAGTGATGTGCCTAATACTGCAGCGTTTGGCGGGTGTTACTGGACCATCAGTTGAAATGAATATGGAAGATAGCACTTGCATCAATGTGGTGTGGTAAGTGGTAACAGCACTCGGTGGAGCAGAGCTCACCTGGAGACTGAAGGAAAGAGGATTCCTTTCCGAATTTCATCATCTGTGATGTATGATGCCAGGCTGCATTGCAAAAATAAATAGATGCTTATCAATTTTTGCGATCCTCTCCACACGAACAGCAAACAGAATGACTCCAGTGGAAACAATTTTAGTGTAGTTGATATCTTATGCCAGTGGAAATTCAGCAAAGCAAGATACAGGGGCACCTAATCAGGTGGGTCAACCATATAATTTTATCAAGCAAGGCTTACCACTCAGCTGCTGCTTGAAGCATGCCGTCTGAAATATGCCGAGCACCTGAAAGAAGGGCACCTAAACCAATCCTGATTTTTCAAAAAACTTCTATCAGTATCAGTAGAGCACAAAAGCCAAATACTAGGAAAGGTGAAAGGTTGTCATACCCAGGAAATAGATACATGTTGTTTGCTTGATTAGCATAACCGGTTTTACCATTTCCTAAGAAATCAAGGCCCCAGCATTAGCAATCATGTACTAGAAAGTATTGCTAGCAAACAATATAAAAGATAGCAAGGAAGGAATTACCTAAAGAAACATTACTAAAAGGGCTTCCACTAGCAAATATCGCATTCTCTCCAACATGCTTGAATACATCATCAGGAGTGCATTCAGCTGTAATGTAATAAAAAGAGAAGATCAAATTAGTATTTCATCTTTGGCTTCCCCTCTCTCTCAGACAAAAAAGTAGCATTTCACCATAGGGTATATCTGTAGGTATCTGCGCACAAACCTTTAGTAGTAGGGTTGGACATTGCAAAAACTGCAGGGCGAGGGGAATCGGATTCTTTCATAGCTTTGAGAACCTGGAGATGTATGGAGTTACCACTCAGTTGTAAAAGCATGACCACTTGGAGTACGATTTGACATTTCCAATATGGTCTTAATTACAAACACAAGGAATGCGGCTTTGATGCTCAACATTCATCAATATGTACAATTAAGCAATTTAATTAGGACTCTGCTGCATGATGAAATTTCATAAGGAAAAAAAAATCCAGTACTTCTCTTAAATGGTGATGCTTGCCCAACAAGCAACATTACTAAACAAGGCTAGACTAGATTAGGCAAGTACACAACTAGCAACAGCCAAACCACTATTTCTGTTGTGCAGCTCTGGACTGTCAACCAAAGTCCTTGGCCACAATGATTGATAGTGTTCACTAGTCAGGCCAGAGAAATCTGTCTGTATAAGAAAGGTAATACTTGATACTGTCGTCGTCCATGAGATCATTCATGAATCATGTACATGTTCAATCATTCTTATCTATAAGATAAACCGGATCATTTTTTGGATCATGTGTTCACCCATAAGGCAGTACTTGATGCAGTCATCCACTGGCATCATAAGAATGCATTTGTATGTGCCAAAGTTATTGGTGGAGGGAATATTTTCGAAATTCAGGGGAAAAAAAGAAACTATGATCCCAGTCCTTGACGAAACTTAAATGGATAAATTAGTGCTAACAATGAGCACCGACTGAGGACTGCTAAATCAGGACTGGTAAGATAGGACAAAAGGCATTCCTTAACTTGTTGCAAATCCTGAAATAAGTAATTCTTGGATTCTTGTGTTTACCTCCTCGTCAAATATGCCCCCAACTCCAGATAGTCCTAAAAGCACATGAGGCTTAACTTTCTTGACCTGACGATTAGTATCAAACTGAATTAGCCCAAGCACAGAAGCATTTATATAATAGTAGTCTAAGCTGCAACAGCTGAAAATGTGATTGTCGAAATCATATTATCATACCACTTCAACAAGACTAGCCCCCTCATGGAGATCAGGGATCTCATCGGGACCAAAACCTCTGGCAAACCGTGCCACTGCAGAATCCAGATCCTTCCTAGCTTTCGTAATAAGGCCCTACAAGTACGGCACAACAAGAGGGCATAATTTATCAGATTTTGCCATTTAGTTTGAACACATGTAAACGACATTTGTTTAGTGTAAAAAGCAGAAAAAAATATTTGTTTGGCTAAAGTTGACTTACATCTTTGTCCAGAACCCAGAACTGATTATGCCCCTCCCCGGTTCTGTGGATTCCAGGCATTCTTAACATTGCCTGTTTAGCCATGCTAAGCACACCTATCCCAGCACTGGATTCTAAAGAGGAATTAGAATGTACGAACCACATTTTTGACAATGAACATGCCATAGAAAATAGACACGGGAAATTCTACAAAAATGTCAAACATATCAGATACCTTCCAGCTCCCACAACGACGATCTTTTGATTCGTAAAATCCTGGAGATGACGGCCCTGTGCTCTAACAGCACCAAGTAGGCCAGCTAGAGCAACTCCAGCTGTCCCCTATTTTAAATAGGATAAGCCCATCAAACAATAATATATAAAACTGGATGAAAAGAACTTTGCAGAATAAATTACGTAATAATAGTTTGAGAATCAAAATACCTGTACATCATCATTGAACATGCAAAATCGGTTCCGATACCTCTGAAGAGTCTCAAAGGCCCATTTCATTTGGAAGTCTTCGAACTGTGATTTTATCACTTCAGAAAGGGAGCAATATTTTGAGCGAAAATAGTAGGGGAAGCCCCTAGTGTGGTAAATATTTATTTATAATAGAATTCCTAAAAAAACAAAGAAGCAAACAGGTATCTCTTGAGATAATAAAAGAAGAGCTAAAGGGAAGGCCAAGAAGACCCAGTTCTCTCCAGGAGAGAGGAAAGTGGAAAAAAGCAGACAGCAAGAACAACTACCAAGTGATTGGAGCCAAGAAGAAAAGAACAATTCTAACTCAGTGAAAGGAGCAATCTTGAACAATCCCGTAGAGGATGGCCTTAAAGCACACATACCTGAACAACTGCTTTAGGCCAACGTGCATGGACAGCCTCCATGAATTCATCTACAACAGCCAAGTATTCTTCTCCTTCCAGCCGAGGTTGCCTCAGTCCTAAATCTAAGTAAACTTAACTGAATAAGGTCTGCGGCCATGTATTTATTTACAAGCAAATACATATTTTTTCCTCTAAATAAACAGCATTCAGAATTTCATTTAATCAAAGAAATTGTTATAAAAACGTTGTAAAAATAATGTCACAAAAAAACATCAGGAATTAGGTTTAATGTATCTCACGCACATAGCTTGTCGTCCAGAAGCTTTTGATTATTTGTTCCCACATCAAGCATTATTGGAAGAACCTGCAAGTATAAATGTATTCTCAGAGCAGGAAAAAGGTGCCATAAAGGGCAGGCTATTGAATATAGCTGGTGCCTAGTTCACCGTGTTCTATGAAGTAAACATATAAGTAATTAATATGTAACTGATATCATTCCAGACAGGTATCAGGAATTCAGGATGTTCCATACCTTTTGTGGGTTAATACCAGCAGCTGCAACATAAACATCCAGTTTACCAATAGGTATGCCTATGCCCTGAACACCAAGGTCACCTAAGCCTAGAATGCGACTCCCATCAGTCACAACTATCATGTCAACCTGAAAAAAGTGTTCAACCACTTACGTGAAGGCATGCTATACAGCCAGAATTGGAAGAACTCATGCTGCATATTGACATATCAGTTCCATGGTCTCTAAACATAAACACATTA
Organism: Saccharum hybrid cultivar R570; assembly: GCA_038087645.1. NCBI lineage: Eukaryota > Viridiplantae > Streptophyta > Magnoliopsida > Poales > Poaceae > Saccharum > Saccharum hybrid cultivar. Next base: position 1,344,602 of record JAQSUU010000066.1, read on the forward strand.
AGCATAACAGAGTTTAACATGAAAATTAACAGTATGTTTAAATGCAAATTACTGTGTGATTGCCATTATGACATACTGAAATATACTAGCATGCAGTACAGCTCTAGGAAACCACTAGCATCAATCAAATGTTATGATTCGGTTTCAGATATTATTAGTTGAATCGATACTCAAATAATCTCGACCTTAATCTCTTTACTAGAGGCACTACTTTATGAGGTGCATTCAGACAGCAGTTTCAGCTATACCTTCTCTGCTGGCCAGTTGTAAATCATCGACATCATCTCCCCCTTATCCTTTGCACTGAAATACATCCCACGGGGTCGTCTGAACAGACCACTGTAATTTTCACAGACCAAGCCCACAGTGGGAGTGTATATTATTGGTGCAAAATCCTTGATATTGTCAATTAGCACCTGGCAAAAAGAGCACATATTTATTACCATATATAACAACAACAATAACATAGCCTTTTGTCCCAAGCAAGTTGGGGTAGGCTAGAGATGAAACACAAAAGAGACGAGAAAAATGGAGACACATAAAGGGACATAAAAGGCACGAGACAGAAAGAGGTCACGGTTCAGGTACGTTGATTGCTAGTCTCCAAGCGCTCCTGTCCATAGCTAAATCCTGGGAGATATTCCACTCCTTAAGGTCTCTCTTAACGGACTCGTCCCAAGTTAGTTTAGGTCAATCGCCATTGTATAAGCACTCAAAATTCAGGTCAATCGCCATTGTATCATTTTTTTCTAAACACACACTAAGGGCTCACCCTGTAGTACAACGTCTCGTTCCGATCGTGCAGCCTATTGAGGATCCTCCATTTGGCCAGCGCGACGATGGAGTCCGGCTCGCCGCGCGTGTTGTGCTCCAGCGACCGGAACGAGTTTACTGCAACGAAGCAAGCACGCGCATATAAATCATAATAACACGTCGCCTGAGCAACGACAGATTCCGTGATCCCGCAACCTATTCGGCGCGTCGCAAACTCGACGAATAAGGAAACACGGACGCAAACGGGAGGGGCGACTCACTGAATCGCTCGTACTGCTGCTCGAAGGACATGACCCGCGGCGGGAGCAGGCCGCGGAGGCCGAGGCGGTCGCGCTCCGTCATGGGGAACGCCGTGTCCTGCGGCCAAACGGAATGGAAGCCCCGGTAAGCTGAGACCGCATCGAGTCCGCGCGCAACCGCGAGATCGGGGTGGGGGACTCAGCGTATGGCTGGCTACCTACCTTGTTGTACCATGGGTCGTGGAGGATGTCGTTGCCGCGCTTGTGCACGATGCAGGGCCCCGGCACGGCGGCGCCGGCGGGCGCCGGGGGCGCGGACGACGACAGGAGGCGCCGGACCTGCGCCGACCGCCGCGCCGCCGAACGCCACATCGCGGGCGAGATCATCTGACACGCCGCGCGGTCAGGTGGTCCAAATCCAATGCTCGTCGCTGCAGGTCTGCAGCCGCGTCCGACACGGTGCGGTGCGGTGCGGTGGTGGTGGCCGAGGCCCCTAGCTCCTGGGAGATTTGAAGGGGAGGCGTCGCCGCGCGGTGCGGGCACCCGCGGTGAGGGCAGGAGGAGAGGAGGCCCCGGTCGGGGCGGGGGGGTATGGGTGGGGTGGGTGGTGGAGACCTGGAGGCTGGAGGTGGACCGGTGGAGGGGTGATGCGCTGATGGCTGAATCGTGGTGCGATGCGGCGCGCACGCGAGCGCACAACCGCGGCAGGTCGTGGGCTCGTGGCTCGTGGTCCTGGAACGCGCGGGGAGGAGAGGTGGGGCCGGGTCGCCGGGGTCAGAAGGGAGGTGAGAGGTGGCGGCGGAGGAGTGGACGCGGGCCGGGACGCGGCTCTACTAGTGAAGGCGTTGTCGGCGGCGAGTTCCGCAGCGCGACTATGAGCCTGTTTGGGAGATTCGAAACAATAAAGGATGATTTGCTTGGCGCACCCAGCGTACGGGTCCATACGAGACTATTTCAACTATGGCCATGGCTTTGTTTAGATCTGAAATTTTTAGAAAAAAAATTCGGGTAGTACTTTCGTTGTTATTTGGTAAAAATTGTCAAACCATGGACTAACTAGGCTTAAAAAATTTATCTCAACATTTACAGATAAACTGTGCAATTAGTTATTTTTTTTACCTGCATTTAATGCTTCATGCATGTGTCCAAAGATTCGATGTAACGGGTACTGTGTAAAATATTTTGGGTGTTTTTGAAAACTAAACGGGGCCGAGTTTGCCTAGCTTCTGATTGCGTTAATATTGCCAAATCATTTCATTTGCATTAGGTAATAAATCGCCTGAACAAATTGTTTGTCCTGTTAAAACTTATGCAAAAGTTTAGGTGACAAATTTGGTCCTGTATTGTTTGATCGGAACACCAAGTGCCCAGATGTTTGGACAGAAGGTCGCATCCGGACGCATCTTCCTGCTTCCGCTCCATCCACTCGGACTCGCGGCAGATCTGCCACGCGTGCGGGCCATGTGGGACCGTCCTACCTGCTCCTTTCCACGAGCACATGCGGTTCCGCTCGCTCTGTTTTGCACGTGCACGCGGGAATTTGAAAAGCAGATGTACTTTTGCAACCTCCAAAACTAGTTTTGCAACATCTAGAGGAAAACACTTGCAACACGTGTTTAAAAACAAATGAAACATTTAGAACATAAATTTGCAACATACATGTTAAGCCAGTAACACATGGAACATCCAGATTTACTTTGCAATATCCAAATAAAACAGTTGCAACATATGTCTACTAAAACACTTGAAACATATACTTGCAACGTACATGTGTATCCATTGCAACACATGTAACATCCTCGATATATTGTTGCAACATTAAAATAAAACACTTGCAACATTCATATAAAACACCTGCAACATGCATATGAAACACCTGAAACACTTACAACATGCATATGAAACACTTGCAACATTCAGATGAAACACTTGTAACATTCATATGAAACACCTGAAACACTTGAAACATACTCTTGCAACATGCTTTCAGCATAACATCTTCTTCCTACTTGGGCTAATGGAGGCTCGTCGACGTGGAGAGAGGGGAGAGGCCGTCGGTCTTGCACGAGCTAGCGCCGGAGAAGGATGGAGGCGCTCGGATCTCGCTGCTCCGGATCTCGGAGTGGGGCACGACAGTGGATGGAAGGCCGCTGGTCTTGCACGAGCTAGCGTCGGAGAAGGATGGAGGCGCTCAGATCTTGCCGCTACGAATCTCGGAGTGGGGCGCGACAATGAATGGAGGCACGGCGAAGGATGGAGCGCGGCGTAGCCGGGGCGTGCGCGGCCAAGGGAGTGACACGAGAGGGGAGCGCGTGACTCGAGTAGAGGCACGGCGTGTGTGGGGGGGCGGGGGCGCTGCTCGGGCAGAGGTGCGTCGTGGTCGATGGAACATAAGCCGTGGTGAGGGAAGGGGGATGGAGGATGAGCGGAGTGGGTTTTTTTGAGAGAGATGGGAGCCGGTCCTACGCAGGTCAAGCCGCATCTGGACGCCCGTGGAGAATCATTATCGTTGTTCGATACATAGAGAAACTAACAGCTAGTTGAATCAGACTAAAGTTTAGTTCACATGTTTGGATGGTCTAAATCTTACCTTCACCTAAAGTTTCATTCGGTGATCCAAACAGACCTTAAAAAGCTACTAACTATAGTAGTGGAGCTATTTAGATCTACATGATAATAGTTAGTTGAATAGTTGGTAGAATGTATATGAACTATTAGAAACCCTTAACCAACTAATTAGCTAATTATTAATACCTCTTGAAAGGATCAAGATGCCCAAGAGGGGGGTGAATTGGGCTTTTCTAAAAATTAATTGCAAGAATTAAATCCTACAGGCCGGAATTCACCCCTAGTGCCTACTTGTGTTCCTAGAGAGTCTACCGTTAAAAAGTTTTGCACCCTAGTTTCCAATCCTAGTCTAGCATGGCAATTCTAGGAATGTAAAACAAGCAATGAAAGTAAATACGAGAAAGTAATTGCTTGAATGTAAAGGGGCAAGGAACACGGCGATGTTTTTCCGAGGTATCGGAGAGTCGCCACTCCCCACTAGTCCTCGTTGGAGCACCCGCGCAAGGGTGTCGCTCCCCCTTGATCCGCGCAAGGATCAAGTGCTCTCTACGGGTTGATTCTTCGACACTCCGTCGCGGCGAATCACCCAAAACCGCTCACAACTTGAGTTGGGTCATCCACAAGCTCCGCCGGATGATCACCAAACTCCCAATCACCACCAAGCCATCTAGGTGATGGCGATCACCAAGAGTAACAAGCTAGAACTCTCACTTGACCACAACGAGCCCAAATGAGGAGGTGGATGCACACTTGCTACTCTCGAATCACTAGTGAGGAAACTCAAACTTTGATTCTCAAATCTCTATTCTCACTAGAGCTCTTGCACTCCCTTGCACTCTAAAGGGTTTTCTCAGATGTTTGAATGAGCAAGAGACCTCTAAAAGAGGTGGAGGGGTTGTATTTATACACCCCTCAGAGAAAACGAACCGTTACTTTCTGACACGGGGTCACCGGACGCGCCGGTGCAACGCACCGGACGCGCCGGTCCCCCGTAACGGTCAAAACCCGTTTTTGAAATCGAACCACCGGACGCACCGGTCAGGTAGCACCGGACGCGTCCGACGTGCAAGGGTGCTTACTGGACTCACACCGGACGCGAGGCCGCGTCCGATGCCTGAAGACCGGACGCGTCCGGTCCTCTCAGGACCTTACTGGACTCGCACCGGACTCGCCGATCAAGTCCAGGTCGCGTCCGACGGGCGTTCTCCCTGGATGACACGCGTCGGTCGCTGACCACTGCGTCCGGTCCTCGCGAGGACCGCGTCCGGTGGTCAGGCCCGAAACCTAGCGCGGTTAAGTACACACCGGACGCGTCCGGTGTTCCCGAAGACCGCGTCCGGTGCCTAGAAAACAGCCCGAAACGCGTCGCAACTTCAACCAAGTTGCTTCTAACTGAACCTTGAGCCAATCTAGGGTTGCCTAGCGCCAAGTTTAACAAGTGTGCACCACACCTAAACATAGGACTCGCCTAGGTCAAGCTACCCATTCATGCCCCCCTTTATAGTACGGCCAAAAGAGAAAAACGAAGATCCTAACGACTATTCCGAATGTGTCTCAACACTTCGTCATCCGGAACTAACCATCCTTAATCTTGACGTCACTCTTTTGAAAACCGAAACGATTTCCATCAAGGGACACGAAGCCACAGTGCTCAAAGCAGTTATCACCTCCATGACCTATCTTACCAATGTTTCTGCAAAACACACGTTAGTCATGGTAATAAAGTGTTGTCATTAATTACCGAAACCAAACCTTGGGGCCTAGATGCTTTCAATCTCCCCCTTTTTGGTGATTGATGACAACACTAAGTTTCAATGGATTAGAGTGAAGGTTTTCGAGCATGCTTGGTTTACATAAGCAAAAGACAATAAGCATACAAGGTTAGGAATTGCTTATGTGCTCCAAGCCAAAAGAGTGTACTTCATAAGATAAGACAACAAGCGTTAGTACACATAAAGATATAGCTCATAAGTAATCGGAGTAAGGCACGGAAGCACAACCTTAGAGCTATAGCTAAAACGGTGACATATATTAATCACAGTGACGAATAAGACATTAAGACTCGAAGTTTTTATGACTCGACGACAATGTCACACGAATGCAATGCTGAGAATAAACATGATATGCATGAATGTAGCACACGAAAAACGAAAACCCACTAACAAACTCCCCCTGAAACTACTCTCTCTCCCCCTTTGGCATCAAGCGCCAAAAACTAAACTAATCTGACGGGGGGACAGACGGAGTCGTGTCGGGTGCCGAGGTGCGCGGAGTGATCACGAAGTGAAGCGAATCCTCGGAGTCTGAGCTATCTGGCTGACCCTCTGAAGAAGCACGTGGCTGTGAAGCGGTCTGGGTCTGAGCAGGAACAGGCACTGACTGTGAAGTAACAAGTGGATCTGTCTGAGTAACCTGAGCCTGAAGTGCGCCAGTAGCTGGGGGATCTGTCGAGGCAACTGAAGAAGGGATGGTCTCTGTAGTCCCTGTCCCTGTCACTGGTGGAACGACTGCCTCGGAAGCTGACAACCCTGACGAAGAGTGAAACGTAGTCGTGTGCGAGGGTGTCGGCTGACCAGTCAACTCGCTGTAAGTGGCACTGAAGTCACCAAGAGGTGTGCCTGTCAGAAGATGCGGGCGAGGCTGGTCTGACGGTGTGAACCCCGTATGGATAGGTGTGAAGCTCGGGGACTGAAAAGACTGGGGAACCTGCTGCTGTGGAGATGTAAACTGAAGACTCGGCTGTCCCTGACTCGATGGACCGCTGGAATGCAGAGCCGGAGTCATAATAGATGCAGGCGGAGGAACCCCAACTGTGATGAGATGCCGCAGAAGATCCATGTACTGCTGCTGACTCTGTCTCTGCATCTCAACCTGCTGCCTCTGGATCTCTAGCTGCTGTCTCTGAAACTCGTCCTGGCGAGCCTGTATCTGTGCTAGTGCTGCAGCTGTATCCTGTGCCTGGCGCTGTATCTGCTGCTGCTGCTGCTCCTGAGCCTGGGTCAGCCTCTCAAGGATAGCCACCATGGCTGGGTCTGAGCGGGAGGCTGAGCCAGATCCACCGGCCTCGTGGTCATGAGACCGAGGAGACCGGTACCTGGGGATGGGCTGGTAGTCCTCATCTGTGCTGTCTGAAGTGACATCCTCAGGTATCTCAGCAGGCTGAGTGTCAAGGTCTGCGAGCTCTGCCTCGGCAAGCTCGTCAACTCTAGCGTCCTGCTCAGCTGCTGTCTCAGGAACCTCTGGACGCTCACGCTGTCCTGGTGCTGGAGCCTGCTCTCTAGTGATAGAAGCCCAAAGCTGTCTGATATCATAGTCAGGGAAAGCTGTAGTAGTGTTGGCAATCTCTGCCCTGATCTCTGGTGGCATCTGGATAGCAGATCTGATAATGAAACAAATCCAGTGGGCATAGGGAAGCTGACGGTTGCCCTTGAAGCCCTCAGCAATGGTGTCCTCCATCTCACTGAGAATAAGATCCCAGATATCAAACCGTCGCTGTGTCACAAGGTGGTGAACAACCCAAAGCTGCATCCTCGTCAGTCCCTCTCTGTAGCCAAGTCGAGGTAGTAGAGTGCGTCTGAGTATAGCATCCAAGACTCGGGCAAGAGGCGTCAGGCTGGCAGGTGTACGACGTGACCCTTCGCCAAAAGGCTCGCGAAAACAGGGTCGAACCAGGTCGGTGGGTGGCACTGAACCGCCGTGAGGGCGTCTGGGAGGTGGAGTCTGGCCATAGCACAACTGGTGGATCCTCGTGTCAGAAGCAGGTAGTCTGAGGATCTCTCGAGCTCTGGAGCTGTAGAGTCTGTGGTCGCGGCCTCTGAATGCGAAGTGAATAAACTCATGAGCAGGATCAATCCACAAAGAAGCATAGAACTCCCTGACCCATGTACCGCAGTAAGCACCTGTCCGTCCAAGTAGATCTGATAAGCCAGGCAGATAGGACAGGTGAGGACGGAGCTGCTCTCCCACAACATCAACCAATGCCTCTAGTCGACATACCCTCTGAGGTCTGAAAGCAATCCCACTTCAACTAGGGCCCTGTAGAAGTCCTCCTGAAGTGGGGTATAGAAACCCTCTGAAGCTCTGGGATCTCTGACAGGTGGAAACCATCGACTGACCTCCACAAACCTCAAGTTCTTCACCTGACGTGAAGAAGCACCCCTCAGGTCTAAGTGCACAACCGGGGGTGACCCTCTAACTCTGGGAGGAGGTCGTGCTCCACGACGCGGGCCCTCTGGCCTGGGTGTCACCTGTGAACGAGCACGTGTGGAGCGGCGACGTGGTGGAGACTGAGCTGCCTGCTCCTCTGTATCCTCAGTGGCCTGTGGAGCCTCAGTAGTCTGGGTAGCCTCAGTAGCGGGTGTAGTCTCTGTAGCCTGTGCCTGCTCTGAGGGTGGATCAACTGACATCTGCTCTGAAGGTGCTGTATCCTCGGTACCCTCAGTGGCCTCAGTGCCGAGCTGTCGACCTTCAAGGTGAAAGCGACGCTCGCCTATGTGCAAGCCACTGCGTCTGCCACCTCTCTCTGCCTGCTCTGCGGCGTCTGCCACAGCCTGAGCGACCTCTGCATCTGAAAGTGTCCTCCTCTTCTTCTTGACTGCAAACTTGATGCGCTTACCACGCGCAATCTCATCACGACGGGGAGGACTGTTGTCCCCGTCACCAGGAGCACCTCCGGCGTTCTTGCAACGCACCATGCTGACTGACTGCCTGAAAACCTCTGTGAGATGATGAACTGACACTCGAGAGGCTTGGCCTCAATCCGTATCCGCAGGCTTGGCCTCGGATTTAGCAAACAGATCTGACCCGGCACACCGACTGACTCGCTGCACGTATGGAATAGAGAGATATACAATAAGCATATATATATATCTAAAGATACGAAACCCTAGATAGCAAGCACGTGAGATACGAAGTGAAGCGACGCTAAGCTACCTCGGATCGACGAGACGACGGTGAAGGGACGAGGTGACCTAGTTCGCGAGAACTCCCGAGATTCGGCGATCGAGCACTGAAACGACCAATCGAGATAGCAATGAAAGGTTATGGTCAACGGCAAGCCCTAACGAGAGAATTGAAAGGACTTGAATCGAAAACGGAATCGAGTCGAGCCGTTACCGGAGTTAGGGTTACCAAACCCTAATCTAGGGTTTAGGGGTAAACCCTAGGTGAAACCCGTGGCCAAAGAGGAGGAATCGAAGTGCCCGGGCGCACGGGGGAGAACTTGCGGCGCTGGAGGAGACCACAGCTGGTTGGCACACCGGCGGCGAGGTGGACAGCGGCGGTTAGCGGCGGCGCACGGTGGTGGCGCGGGCGCGGGCTTGCGAGCAGAGAGCGAGCTGGGCGCGGCGCGGCAGGGAGGAGCGAGCAGTGGGCGAGCTGGCGCAGCGCGATGGGAGCCGCCGGAGAGAAGGAAGGAGGCAGGTGAGTGGCGGCTCCGGCGGATTTGTCACGGCGGGTCGGCGAGACAAGACGGCGGCGGCGGATTCGTACGGTGAGGAAAAACAAAGTCACGAAGACGAACCGGTTTTATGAGGGCTGAGATCCGCTCGATTCGGTAGCACCGGACGCGGTGGTGAAAATCACCGGACGCGGTGGTGCAGCGTCCGGTGACACTCCAGTAAGCTCCTGGAGTCACCGGGCGCGTCCGGTGTGGACAGACCGGACGCGGTCAGAGTCCGATGGCTGAGTGCTCGGGAATTCATCGCGGAGCACCGGACGCGGTGGTGGTAGCCGGGACCGGACGCGGTGGTGGTCAGAGGCGCGTCCGGTGCAGCGTCCGGTGCCTAGATCTGGACTTTGTCTTCTGGAAAACCGGACGCGCTGGTGGACACAGGGACCGGACGCGGTGGTGCAGCAACACTGCGTCCGGTGCAGCGTCCGGTCGCTGTTTTTCGCCATTCTTCATTCCGAATTTCGACGCGACTTCTCCCAATCAAGTTCCAATTCAAAGAGACACAAATAAACACCAATTGGAACCCGATATGAGTGACCTCACTCAAACCCTCAAATTTTTAAAATATTTTGCCTTAGGCTAGTATTATTTTTACGAAAATAGGCAATAAACACCCGAGGAGCAACGTATGGCCATGCAATAGAGTTTTTGGACCTTTAGGAGCATCAAATGCTCTCTCTATTCATGGACGAACACAGAGGTTGCTCAAAGCTAAACCGAAAAGAAACGACAAACAAACAACCATGCATATGCAATGCAATACAAGAAAGTAAAGCTAGGTTGCTTGTCAAGTTTGATCCACGGTTAGGCTTCTTCACTCCTCCAAAGGAGGGTTATCGTAACCGTGTTAGCCAAGCCCTAAATGCATTGCGATAAAGTAAACATGACATATGATACAATGCAATGCAAGGGACAACACGTGCTCATTTTTTAAAGTTACTTGAATCAAGCACATTAAGTTCACTTCTTAGCCTACAAAAGGTAGCCTCGTCCAAAGGTTTAGTGAAGATATCCGCTAATTGATTTTCACTTCGTACACCTTCTAGTGATATGTCATTTTTAGCAACGTGATCTCTTAGAAAGTGATGGCGGATATCAATGTGCTTGGTGCGAGAGTGTTGTACCGGATTGTTAGCAATTTTAACGGCACTTTCATTGTCACATAAAAGTGGCACCTTTTCAAGAACAACTCCATAGTCTAGGAGGGTTTGTTTCATATATAAGATTTGTGCACAACAAGCCCCCGCGGCAATGTATTCCGCCTCGGCGGTGGACAAGGCCACACTATTTTGCTTTTTAGATGACCAAGATACTAGGGATCTCCCAAGTAAATGGCACCCTCCGGATGTGCTTTTTCTATCAATTTTGCAACCGGCATAATCCGAATCGGAATAGCCAACTAGTTGGAATCTAGCTCCTTTGGGATACCATAAACCAATACTTGGAGTGTGCTTAAGATATCTTAGAATTCTTTTTACGGCACTTAAGTGAGGTTCTTTAGGGCACGCTTGAAAGCGAGCACACATGCACACACTAAACATGATATCGGGCCTAGATGCGGTAAGGTACAACAAGCTACCAATCATAGAACGGTAGAGAGTTTGATCAACCGGTTTACCTCCCTCATCTAGGTCGAGATGTCCATTTGATGGCATTGGGGTCTTGATTGGCTTGCATTCTTCCATCTTGAATCTTTTGAGAAGATCCTTGGTATACTTTTCTTGAGAGATGAAAATCCCTTCTCTCATTTGCTTGACTTGAAAACCAAGGAAGAATGTGAGCTCACCAATCATTGACATCTCGAACTCCTTCGACATCAATTCACCGAACTCCTTGCAATAATCTTCATTTGTTGACCCGAAGATGATATCATCAACATATACTTGACAAATGAAGATCTCCCCATTAAGCTTCTTGGTGAATAGTGTGGTGTCGACCTTCCCGATGGTGAAGCCCTTCTCAATGAGAAAGTCCCGGAGGCGCTCATACCACGCTCTAGGGGCTTGTTTGAGCCCATATAGCGCCTTGGACAACCTATAAACATGATTAGGATATCTAGGGTCTTCAAACCCGGGAGGTTGATTGACATAGACTAGTTCATTTATAAAGCCATTTAAGAATGCACTTTTCACATCCATTTGATATAATTTCATATCATGATGTGATGCATATGCAAGGAGGATACGAATGGCTTCAAGTCTTGCAACGGGTGCAAAGGTCTCTCCAAAATCAAGCCCTTCAACTTGAGAGAACCCCTTTGCAACTAGTCTTGCCTTGTTCCTCACTACTATGCCTTGGTCATCTTGCTTGTTTCGGAACACCCACTTGGTTCCAATGACTCTTGCACCTTTAGGATGCTCTTCAAGTGTCCAAACTTGGTTGCGGGTGAAGTTGTTCAATTCTTCATGCATGGCATTCACCCAATCCGGATCTTGAAGAGCTTCTTCTACATTCTTAGGTTCAACACAAGAGACAAAAGAGTGATGTTCAACGAAAGAAGCTAGCTTTTGAGATCGAGTCATTACTCTCTTTGTAGGACTCCCTATGATGAGTTCTTGTGGATGAGCTTGAAGTAGAGGTGAGTTTCTTCTATCAACCACTTGAGGAGGTGGATTGGGAGCATCAACATCTTGTGCTTGTGCCTCGGCTTGTTCATGAGAGACATAGGTATCTTCATTTTCAATTCTCTCATTCTTGTCATCATCTTGAGGCACATGTGATGAAGATGGTGGATCAATGATTTGCACATCGTCTTCATCATCTTTTGGCTTGATGTCTCCCACGGGCATGTTCTTCATGGCCTCCCTCAAGGGTTCATCACCTACATCATCACAATTCTCAATTGCTCCTTGGGAGCCGTTAGATTCATCAAATTCCACATCATATGTTTCTTCAACCAAACCGGTGGCATGGTTAAATACTCTATATGCTTTGGACTTTGATGAGTAACCAACAAGAAAACCAATATCACAACGTCTTTGAAACTTCCCTAGGTGTTGACGCTTCTTGTAGATGTAGCATTTGCAACCAAACACCCGGAAGAATGAGACGTCCGGCTTCTTCCCATTAAGCAACTCATAGGGGGTCTTGCCAAGAAACTTTTGGAGGAAGAGGCGATTTGAAGCATAGCATGCGGTGTTGATTGCCTCGGCCCAAAACTTTTCGGGAGTATTGTACTCATCTAACATTGTTCTTGCAAGGGTGATCAAAGTCCGGTTCTTTCTCTCAACTACACCATTTTGTTGAGGAGTGTAGGTTGAAGAAACTTCATGCTTGATTCCAATTTCATCACAATAAGCTTCAATGTTGGTGTTGTCAAACTCTTTGCCATTGTCACTTCTAATCTTCTTTATCTTGACTTCAAATTCATTTTGAGCTCTCTTTGCAAACTTCTTGAAGCAACTTGCCACTTCGGATTTGTCATGAAGGAAGAAGGTCCATGTATATCTTGAGTAGTCATCCACTATCACAAGACAATAGAGATTACCACCCAAGCTCTTGTATGTTGTAGGCCCGAACAAATCCATGTGTAGAAGTTCTAGCACTCTTGAGGTTGACATGAAAGCCTTGGTGGGATGAGTGTTTGCAACTTGTTTGCCCGCTTGACATGCACTACAAGGTTTGTCCTTTTCGAACTTCACATCCTTCAATCCTCTTACTAGTTCTTTCTTCAATAGCTTGTTGAGAGTGCTCATTCCAACATGTGCAAGCCTCCTATGCCAAAGCCAACCAAGTGAGGTCTTGGTGAACAAACATGTCATCAAATTTGCATCTTCGGAGGTGAAGTCAACAAGATAAAGATTGTTGTATCTAAAGCCTTTGAATATCACTTGCTTGTCATCTATCTTTGAAACTTCAACTTCATTTGGTGTGAACAAGCATTGGAAGCCAAGATCACAAAGTTGCCCAACGGATAACAAGTTGAAACTCAATGAAGCAACATAGAGCACATTTGAGAGTGAGTGATCATTTGATATTGCAATCTTGCCTATACCCTTGACTTTGCTCTTTGAATTATCCCCAAATGTGATCTTCTCTTGACATATCCCATTTTCTTCAATGGAGGTGAACATACGAGGATCACCGGTCATATGTTGAGTGCAACCACTATCAATAACCCAATGAGATCCACCGGTCTTGTAGTTCACCTACACACAAGAGATCAAGCTTTTTGTTTAGGGACCCAAACTTGAGAGGGACCCTTGACTTTCTCAACTAGTGACTTGGCAACCCATATTTTCTTTGGCCTATTCTTGTTTGGGGGACCCAAAAACATGACTTTCATCTTTCCATTTGAATCTTTTCTTAGCATGTAATGAGCATTGAAGGCAAAGGGTCTAGCATGCTTGGGCAAAGGTTGTGGTGGTGGAGTTTTGCATTCATGAGCAAAATGACCTTCTTGACCACACTCAACACATCTCTTTGGCTTGGGCTTTGATTTGCTTTGTTGTTGAGCTTTTGCCTTCTTCTCTTGATTTGCCAAGTACCCAATACCACTTCTATCCATCTTCATCACGGTGTTCATGAGGAGCTCACTTTGCAAATATTGGCCTCTTGTGAACTTGCTTAGGCCGGTCTTGAGATGCTCTTTTTCTTGCTTGAGCTTCTTATTCTCTTCAATGAGTGACTCATTTGTTGTTTGCTTCTCAAGAGCCATCAAACCTTTAAGCTTCTTGTTCTCATTTGCAAGCTTCTCATTCTCACACTTGATCTTGGCATAATCATCATGGTTGCATGACTCAACCACACTCTTGCCTTTGCTACTAGAACCTTGCTCAATGCTTTCAATGATCAAATCATCACATGATGTAGCTATATCACACTTAACAACATTGTTAGTAGCATCATGTGTCTCAAGAGCAAGTTCATTAGCAACCACAAGACTATCATTGTTGGAAGATGATGAGCCCTCTTCCGGAGTGATGTGCATGTACATCTCATGAGCATTGATCTTCCCCAATACTTGAGTCGGTGTTGCGGTGGAGAGATCACTTTGATGAAGCACGGTGACAATGTGACCATACTTCTCAACGGGAAGAACACTCAAGATCCTCCTTGCAACATCCGATTGACTCATTTGAGTGAGCCCAAGAGCATTGAGGTCCTCTACAAGAACATTCAAGCGAGTGTACATTTCATTAGCACTTTCTTTGGGAAGCATCTCAAAAGAATTAATTTTCTTTAAAGCAATATGATAGCGTTCCTCACGCTCACTCTTAGTTCCCTCATGGAGAGCACAAAGATTTTGCCACAAATCATGAGCGTTCTTTGCATTACGCACACGATTGAAGATATCTTTGCCTAAGCCCCGGTAGAGTGCATTTTTGGCCTTTGCATTCCACCGGTCGTACTTCTCCTCGTCACCCGTGGGGTTTGCGGGATCCTTGATAGCGGGAAGCCCTTCGGTTGCGGCTCTAAGACACCCGGCATCTATGGCTTCGAGGTACGCCTCCATGCGGATTTTCCAATATGGAAAATCATCCCCCTCAAAGGTGGGAGGTGGTCCTTCCCCGTTAGACATCTTGCTCTAGGCGGTAAAGCCTAAATTAGGAGCAACACGGCTCCGATACCAATTGAAAGGATCAAGATGCCCAAGAGGGGGGGGTGAATTGGGCTTTTCTAAAAATTAATTGCAAGAATTAAATCCTACAGGCCGGAATTCACCCCTAGTGCCTACTTGTGTTCCTAGAGAGTCTACCGTTAAAAAGTTTTGCACCCTAGTTTCCAATCCTAGTCTAGCATGGCAATTCTAGGAATGTAAAACAAGCAATGAAAGTAAATACGAGAAAGTAATTGCTTGAATGTAAAGGGGCAAGGAACACGGCGATGTTTTTCCGAGGTATCGGAGACTCGCCACTCCCCACTAGTCCTCGTTGGAGCACCCGCGCAAGGGTGTCGCTCCCCCTTGATCCGCGCAAGGATCAAGTGCTCTCTACGGGTTGATTCTTCGACACTCCGTCGCGGCGAATCACCCAAAACCGCTCACAACTTGAGTTGGGTCATCCACAAGCTCCGCCGGATGATCACCAAACTCCCAATCACCACCAAGCCATCTAGGTGATGGCGATCACCAAGAGTAACAAGCTAGAACTCTCACTTGACCACAACGAGCCCAAATGAGGAGGTGGATGCACACTTGCTACTCTCGAATCACTAGTGAGGAAACTCAAACTTTGATTCTCAAATCTCTATTCTCACTAGAGCTCTTGCACTCCCTTGCACTCTAAAGGGTTTTCTCAGATGTTTGAATGAGCAAGAGACCTCTAAAAGAGGTGGAGGGGTTGTATTTATACACCCCTCAGAGAAAACGAACCGTTACTTTCTGACACGGGGTCACCGGACGCGCCGGTGCAACGCACCGGACGCGCCGGTCCCCCGTAACGGTCAAAACCCGTTTTTGAAATCGAACCACCGGACGCACCGGTCAGGTAGCACCGGACGCGTCCGACGTGCAAGGGTGCTTACTGGACTCACACCGGACGCGAGGCCGCGTCCGATGCCTGAAGACCGGACGCGTCCGGTCCTCTCAGGACCTTACTGGACTCGCACCGGACTCGCCGATCAAGTCCAGGTCGCGTCCGACGGGCGTTCTCCCTGGATGACACGTGTCGGTCGCTGACCACTGCGTCCGGTCCTCGCGAGGACCATGTCCGGTGGTCAGGCCCGAAACCTAGCGCGGTTAAGTACACACCGGACGCGTCCGGTGTTCCCGAAGACCGCGTCCGGTGCCTAGAAAACAGCCCGAAACGCGTCGCAACTTCAACCAAGTTGCTTCTAACTGAACCTTGAGCCAATCTAGGGTTGCCTAGCGCCAAGTTTAACAAGTGTGCACCACACCTAAACATAGGACTCGCCTAGGTCAAGCTACCCATTCATGCCCCCCTTTATAGTACGGCCAAAAGAGAAAAACGAAGATCCTAACGACTATTCCGAATGTGTCTCAACACTTCGTCATCCGGAACTAACCATCCTTAATCTTGACGTCACTCTTTTGAAAACCGAAACGATTTCCATCAAGGGACACGAAGCCACAGTGCTCAAAGCAGTTATCACCTCCATGACCTATCTTACCAATGTTTCTGCAAAACACACGTTAGTCATGGTAATAAAGTGTTGTCATTAATTACCGAAACCAAACCTTGGGGCCTAGATGCTTTCACCTCTCCTTGCTAATAGTTAGTCTATTAGCATATCTTATTGATTACCACCCACTAATTTTAGGGGGTGTCTGCTTGTGATGAAAAACCGGCTGCCGCTGCAGCTGTGGCTAAAGTTGCACGCACATATGACACTGTGTGACACCGCAACCGCAGTAGCTGTGGCCGATTCGAACACCCCCTTAGCTGCTAAGGGTGTGTTCACTTCTCATACAAATTCAAAATATTTTCTCTTTCACCTATCACATCGAATCTTTGGACATATGTATGGAGCATTAAATGTAGGTAAAAAAGATAACTAATTGTATAGTTTGTCTATAAATGTCGAGACGAATCTTTTGAACCTAGTTAGTCCATGGTTGGACAAATTTTGCCAAATAGTGACGAAATATGCTACAGTAACTTTTCGTCCACTTTTCACCAAGTGAACACACCCTAACTAGTATTAGCACGGATGGATGCACCACCAGGGCCGTCCCTGCGGGCGTGCAGCCAGGGCGACGGCGCAGGGCCTCCAGTTCTGATAGGCCTCCAATTTTATAGTGCCGTAACTCATAGAGCTAAGCAGATTTTGTTTCGTTGGCCCAAAACAGGATCGCCCACTAGCAAGCTTAATGAAAAAACGGTTTTCTGGCCAGCTGCACGGCATCATTTTGTCTCCCGACTCCTGCGATCCCAAACTTGTCCATCTCCTATCGGCCACGTATCGCGAGTGACAGCAACGGCGAGGCACCAAGGCGAGGCCCTTAAGGCTGAAGCTAATACTAATCATTCATATTTCTTTTTTTTCCATTCATTCACAATGAACTAAGCGGATCGGTCTCTAAATTTTGTTCTTTTCATCTAGACTCGCCTAGTGGACTAGTATTTGAAGATAGAAGGCATATCTTCTGTAAATTGGTCTAAAAATTTTGAATCGAGGTTAGCAAAAGTGTAAGAAAAAACAAAGAATAAAGATTTTTTTCTAGACTAATGGGCCTCATTTTTTTGTTTTGTACAAGGCCTCATATCTCCTTGGGACGGCCCTGGCACCACATGCTCTAAGTAACATCAAGAGTTGTTGATTACCAAGTTAAAAGATCTTGAAATCGACGTTAGATCTAGTGTAGCTTGCTGAGAGAAATTGAATGAGTTTCTTTCTTTTCCCTAACCCTCGGGTTTGTCTTATCTAAGCTGCTGTGATGTGATTGAATTCTGATTGCAACAAACATGGACAGAGTGGCAAACTTTTTTATTATTTTTTTATCGGGCCGATGATGTGCCGATGGGCTTGCTGAATTGGATTGCTTAGGGGGTGAAAGACCAAGATGGTTCGGCCACAGACCACGAGCCCACGACCATCCAACTTGGTTGAATTGACTTTTGCTTAATTCAAAGTTAATTACTGTGCATCAGCGATGATGACTCAAATGTTCGTCACTTTCTCTTTTGACTCCTGTTTGGATGAAGGACTAGTGATTAGTCTAACTAGTTGGATTGTATGGACTAGTAAACTAACAGCTAGTTAGGGCTTTAGCTAGTTGTTAGACTAATCACTAGTCCACCTATTTTGATTCTTAAGGACTAAACTTTAGCTAACTAGTTGTTAGTCTAAATCCCTGGATCTATCTAACGCCGCCCATGGTCCGTACAACTCGGCGGTCCGTATAACCTCCTGTTCAGTGGATGGTTTGTTACTCCTCCTGATGAAGTTCGTACCAGTTAAATAAAGAAGGGGGACGCTTTGCTAAAAAAATCTAGGCATCGGTGGCCGCCCAGTACAACTCGCGAAGCAGACTTATCCCCGTACTTCCTCTGTCCCAGAAAAAGTGTCGTTTTAGGTTTTTCAGACATCGTGTTTGACCGTTCGTCTTATTCAAAAATTTTGTGCAAATTATAAAATAAATAAATCATTATTGAAGTATCTCTAATGATAAAATAAGTCATAACAAAATAAATAATATTTATTAAAATTTTTTGAATAAGACGAACGGTCAAACACGATATCTGAAAAACCTAAAACGACAATTTTTCTGGGACGGAGGGAGTAGCAAGGAGTATATTATATTTCGTCACGTACGCTCACGGTCCGTTTCACTGATGCAGAATTTCTTAGACATTGTGCTTGCCACCACACGAATGGGCGCCGCGGAGAATCGGAGCTGGATGGCCGGGCAGGTGCTTGCCGCCGTCCGGCGGCAACCGCTGAAGTGCACCCGCTCGTGCACGGTGCAGTGCACCAGAGAACCGAGAACCAGCTGACAGGAGGAACCAACCAGATGCCTCTGTGCTCTGGGCTCTGGCCTTTACCCGCAATGCCCTGCCTGGGGTTCGGGGTCATCAGCCACGTACACTTTTGGTGAGGCACGCCTATCAGGGACCGTTCGTGCAACGACGATTCGACCAAGAATCCGACCAAATCTGTGCTAGCGGTGTGCTTTCCTCGCGCCATGGCCCTTTCTCTGGAATCTCTCTGCCCAGCTTTTGGTTCCTCGGTTCGATCCTGAAAGCGGAAAGCAGAAGATGCCGATCTCGACTCGACGGAACGGCGGAATCAGGGCCTGTTTAGTTGCAAAAAAATTTGCAAAACGACACTGTAGCACGTTTCGTTGTTATTTGGTAATTAGTGTCCAATTATGGTCTAATTAGGCTTAAAAGATTCGTCTCGTTCATTTCGTCTAAACTGTGTAATTAGTTTTATTTTTTATCTATATTTAATGCTTCATGCATGTGTCAAAGATTCGATGCGACGGAGAATCTGAAAAATTTTGTAAAATTTTCTATGAACTAAACAGGGCCTCAGTGTTGTTGGCTCCCCTTGGCCTGGGCCGCCTGGCAGTTGGCGTTTTGTGGGCTGCTCTGGTCTTTTTCTCGTATATACACCCACGGGCCACGGCCCGATACTCAAGCCTGGGTCCGCGCATGATTTCTGGGCCCAGCAAATAAGTTTCAGTCCTTCCTAAAAAAAAAGCAAATAAGTTTGAGTCGTACAGACTGTACAGTAGAAGGCCTGTGGTTGCATTTTTGTACGAAAACGGCAACGCGGTCGACGAAATTTTGCAACTCATTAGCCCTCAGCAGCGGTCCTCTCAAAAAAAAAAAAAAACAGCGTGAGCTCACATCTCCGCATGAAGAAAAAGAAAAACAGCGTGAGGACTGAGTGGAACAGATTTTTTCACACAAGCAGTTCCACCGATGAAACTGAAGCTGTTTTGAAAAAAAAACCTTTGATAAAATAGTTTTTATAGTAAATTTGAGAGAGGGGACTGAGAGCAACCTCAATGTATTCAGCTGAACCGGTCCATATGAGTGGGGCCCACAGCAGGTAGCAGTAGCTAAGTTGTGCGCCACAATGTATCAGCCCAGCTCGTCCATAGCAGTGAGTCCCACGGTGGAATAAAAAAATCTCCGTCATCAACCTCCCTTGTCCGTTCGCGTGAGTGCTGGAAGCTCCGTCCTTCCCTTTCTGTCAGATGTATAGTAGAAATACCATTTTTTATTTGTTTATGGGCTGCCCATAGTGCTATGGTAGCTTTTATTATTTCTTCCCTAAGGACTACAGCCACAATATATCAGTCACATAGTAGGAAATATTTAATTCACTGTGGACTGCTTTTTCCCAACATTGTGGTTGCTCCGAGGGAATCTTGAATTTTCAGCTCTACCAAGCTCCCACACATGTGGACAGTGAGAGCGGATTTTAAAAAGGAGCTATTCTATTTTTTAATCCGTTTGTTATAAAAAAAACAGCTTCTCAAGCCGCTGGGAAACCTGTGCCAGATATAGTCTACTGTTTTACAAACGTACTCCCTCTGAAAATACAAGGATGCTCAGAGAACTTGTTCTAAAAGAAGTAGGAATTTAGTTTTTCTTAAAGAAGAAGTACGAATTTGGATTAAAAAAAGGAAGAAGTATATGAATTATTGGATGAAAAGGTACCAAAGTACACGTATACAAATGTACAGACTACGTACAACATCACAACAACCCATAGCCGCCGGTCTCAGTACCGCACTGCACAAATGCGCGCATTTCAGCCGGGGAGCGTAGGTATACAGTACATATACATCGACGTAACTCCACGCACACATCAACTTCGTTCACCCACTACGCATCACGCAAGCTCGTGATCCGCCGATTACCTATATGCCATAGCACGAAGCGAAAACGATGCTTTGATCGGCGCCGCGCACGCCTGCCTCAGCTGTCAGCTCACCTCAGAGCGCGGACCTGATGACGGGGAACGCGTCCTGCTGCTGCTCTGCGTCTGCGGGCGGGCTCAGCAGCTTGCCCATCTCCTGCACGAACGTCTCCATGGCGGGGCCGGGCAGGCACATGGGCACGACGATGCCGTCCTCGCCCTTGGCGTTCTTGAACGGGATGAAGAAGCTGGCCACCCCGGGGATGGCGCCCACGCCGCCCTTGGCGGGGCCGCCGTACACCGGCTTGCCCCAGCCGAAGTCGAGGTCGCCGAACCCGGCCTTGGTCACGTCGGACGCCAGGTACGCGCGCACCGCCGTGAAGTGCGGCCGGCCGCGCAGCACCATCAGGTCGGCCACCGACCGCATGTACTCCACGTTCACCTCGCCCTTGGCGCGCTTCACCAGCTCCACGGCGTAGCCCAGCGGCTTCGCGGCGAGCTCACCGGCCGTCGCGACGGCGACCGGGAACGCGAAGGCGTTGCCGTAGTAGCCCTCCGGGATGGCGATCCCGGACTTGCCGCTGCGGGCGTTGACGATGCAGATCATCCGCATCACCTCGTCGGCGTCCGGCGCCAGCGCCGCGGTGCGGCACTTCCAGAGGAGCCCCGTGAGGAGGTCGAACGTGGAGGCGCGCGCGCGGAGCGCCGGCGGGAGGTTGGCGCGGATGGCGGCAATCTCCTGGCGCCCGAAGAAGAAGGAGCGGTGCACCATGTCGTCCAGCGGGATGAGGGTGCCCTTGGTGTCCGGCACCTCGTCGTACTCGCGGTGCGCGAACGCCGGCCGCGGCGGGTCGCGCGCCTCCAGCAGCTCGCGGCCCCACACCGGCCGGACCGTCGGCGCCGCCGCGCCCCGCGCCAGCTCCGCCACGGCGCCCAGGAACTGCACGAGCCCCTGCGCGTCCGCCATCGTGTGATGCAGCCGCACACCCAGGATGAAGCCCCCACACGCCAGCCGCGTAACCTGCACGTCACATAAGTTTTGTTTAATTACCCATGCACGTGTACGTGTGCGGCACACACGTGAAAACGAAAGTGGCGTCGGCATCAAGTACTATACCTGGAAGAGGAGGAGCGGCGAGCCGAGGACCTCGGACGACCCCGGGACGTCGAAGATGAGCTCGTCGAGGCACGGGAACGGCGGCTGCAGCGCGTCCCCGAAGTGGTCGAGCCGGACGTCGGCGTCGGCCTCGATGAACAGCACGCCCTCGCCCGTGCACTCCACGGCGAGCTTGCGGCCTTCCAGCTCCCTGAGCCGCCCGGCGAACGGGTAGTAGTGCACGAGCGCCCTGGCGACGGCGTCCCGGATGACCGGCGCGGGGTCCCGCCCGCCCATGAGCGCGTTCCGGCGGTAGAACTGGATGACGGGGATGTGGAACCGCAGCCCGTCCTGGTCGTCGATGTCCGAGAGCCGCTTCAGCTCCCGCGGCGTCGCTGACGCCGGCGCCACCAGCACCGCCGGACGCCTCCGCACCGTGAACTTGAGCGACGACGCCATTCGTATCGTAGCTTGCTCTGTTACGCACAGTGACTCACTGGTGCTCACTGGGCCTGGACTCTGGAGGAGGTGGCAAAGGCTGCTCGTGGCTGCTCCTGCCGCTGGGTTTGGTGTGCCGAAGGGAGGGGCACTGGGCGCAAATATATACATACTCGACCGCACAGTACAGCGAGAATGTCAGAGATGGTTTTGCAGTGGAAACGAGGGAGCAGTTGGGCCTCGTTTAGATTGCGGAATTGGGGGTGAAAAACACTGTATCAGAATTCCTGTAGCATTTCGTTTGTATTTGGTAAAAATTATCCAAATTTTGACTAACTAGGCTTAAAATGTTCGTCTCGCAAAGTACAACAAAACTGTACAATTAGTTTTTGATTTCATCAACATTTAGTACTCCATGCATTTGCCGACATTTTGATGTGACGGGGAATCTTCTTTTTCATAGTGGAATTTGGTGGGAGAATTGGGAATCTAAACATGGCCTTGCTAAACAAGTTACACGCCCAGCCTCGCCCTCGTCATGTCAGGTCAAGTCAACAGAAAAAGGCGATCGACCTCGCTTTCCCAAGGAAGACGGAGCCGAGAGGGAGTGGAGTAGTACTCATCATCACAGCTTTGGTAATTTTCTTGTACTATGTTATAGTAGGATTTTAAGATGCTAAAGGGCGCGTCCGGTTTTGATCACTGGCTGTTCAAATTTGTGCGGCCACAGTGTGCACGAGCTGAACAGTAGGGAATGGGTCCGGACGTCCGGGAGAGGGGTGGCGTTTGGCGCGTGGCGACGCCGCCGCGAGGGCCAGCGGTGTGCGTAGCGACTAGCGAGCGTCGTGGAGCGGAGGTGGTACGGTGGGAAACATATGATACAGGATTAGGCTATCCGCACTCATGGACCTCTATATTTATTCTTCATACGTCCTATTATCTACTCTATACTCAATTCTCTCGTACTCATCCATCCTCTATATCATCCTTTATCCACTCTATCCACTATGGGACCCACCTGTCACTTTATCTAAATATATCTATGTGTGATCTAGTTTTGAAGGATTTATTGAGATGAATTTAATGGTGCAATCGAGATTTAATTTGAACTTTTGGTTTGTAAGTTATAACATTTTTTCCCTTTTGTTTAGCCAGTGGGATCCGCCACTGCCCACCATAGAATAAGCACTGTACTACTCTAAATATTAAGTGAGAGAAAAAATAGAGTATCATTTTTAAATACCAGTGCATCAGTTTTTACTCTATATTCGTACTCTAGAGCTCGAGACTACCCACCGCGGGCAGTATTACAGGAACTCGCGGCCTCTGCTGCTCGGCTCATAACGTCCGGATCGAACGCAGACGTGTGGATACCTCTGCTACAAGTTCAGAACGGAGGGCTAGCTTCGACCTCGGGACTTGTTTAGATACGTCCAAAAGTTAGAATTTTTTCACTCTCTCTCCATCACATTAATTTTTAACCGCTTGCATGGAGTATTAAATATAGGTAAAAAAATAACTAATTACACAGTTTAGTTGGAAATCACGAGATGAATCTTTTGAGCCTAGTTAGTCCACGATTGGACAATATTTGTCAAATAAGACAAAAATGGTATTATTCATCCAGTTGAAAAAATTTGCAAACTAAACGTGGCCTCGGTAAAATTTTCAGTGACCATACTGTAGGTCAGTAGCAATGAGCGTGTGCACATGGCATTTTGCTGTTGGGCCTTGTTTAGATGGCAAACTTTGGAGGCAAAGTTTGTATAGTAAGTGTCCCGTCACACTGTAGCAATTTTGTTTTTATTTGGTAATAATTATCTAAATATTGATTAATTAGACTTAAAATGTTCGTCTCGCAAAGTACAACAAAACTGTGTAATTAGTTTTTGATTTCATCTATATATGTGCCGGTATTTTGATGTGACGAGGAATAGGAATTCTATATAGTGAATTTAAGAGGCAAACTTTGGAATCTAAACAAGGCCTTGGTGACTTGGTGCTGACAGCTGAGCACTGAAGCCCCTGTCGTCCTCGCAGCGCTACTGCACCAGCACGTACAGTACACGAGCCTGCTGCGACCCACCCGCCCCCCCCCCCCCCCCACCCCCACCCCCAAACGAGGGGCGAAAGTGATGGTGTTCCCATCCTTCATCCCTGCAGTATTTTTTTTGAAACACACACCTGCATTATTGCAACCGAGAAAACTTACTTACTCCCTCCGTCCCATTGAAAGTGTCGCCCGGGAAACGTGTTTGTGAGGGGGACACGGTTTTCCAACGACACTTTCAATGGGACGGAGGGAGTACGCAGTACTCACATGCCATTCGTGTGGTGGTGACCGGCCTGTGTTGGTGTTGCTTTCCTTGCGCGTGGCGCGCGTGTGAAAGGACCGTGTGGCGGCCGTTCCCGCAGGCATCGTTTTTGCAAAAAGGATATTTTCCCTCAAAGTTACAGGGATGCATCCTAGTCGTCCGGCCTGTTCAAAGCAACTACTCTGGAATTACTGCTGCATTATCCGCCTCACTCGAGGGATCTTCAGACACAGCCTCCTGCTCCTTTCTCTGGAATTTCACTAGAAGTTCTGCGCGCTGCATGCCGGGCTCCAAACTAATGCAGGAATTGAAGCTGAATTTTCAATGCGGGTGGCTCTCACCGTCCTCCTTGGCTGCTGCAACCGCAAGTGCGCGGCGAGAGCGGCGGAGGACCATGGATTGACGAAGTGGGAAGCGACAGAGATGGATCGGATCGGATAACACGAAAGTGGTATGGTATGCTTGCCTGCACTAACGCGAACGAAGTGGGTGGGCCGTCTAGCGTCAACTGATCGCTACTCGCCACTAGTAACAAAAGCACTGGCCACTGGGCATCGACACGACCCGGCCTCGTGCGTGCAATTTCCTTCGTTCGGTCCATTTCATCCTTCTCCTTCAGCTGGCGAGTCCATTCATAATTCTAGTTCGTTCTAGCTAGAACGAACCAGATAGTAGTTATTAGATGGATAATGGAGTAGTACATAATTAAGCCGGGGGCAGGTCTGAAGTCTGAACAATTAGCGCGTCATTGGCAGGTGGTTCGATGGAAATTAAGATAGGAGTAGGAGGCCGTGTCTCGCTGCACAAGCGAACAACGAGCAGCCTGCCTGGCAGCGCATGCGGCATGTCTGAGACTCAGAGTGAGAGCATCTCTTGCCCTCGTGAAAGCGAGCACACGCAGCACAGGTCTGGCTCTGCCTAACTGACCAGCGTAGAACTGACCAACGCCTCCCTCGGTCGGTCAGTCCCAGTCAGCTCGTCCGATCGTCTTTTCCTCGCCCGGAACACGCGCTGGCCAGTCGTGTTCAACGTTTGTTAAACTCAAGACATCGCTCCAAATTAAGTATCGCTCTCAAGGACTCAACTGCTTCTTGGAAGTATCTAGGAAACGTGGTTTACGAATCCTTAGTAAGCATCTCCTCTAAAAAAAATAAGGGTCCTGTGTAAGCATGATACATATAGGACACAATAATGCTGAACTGAACTCATCTATAATTGGGTAAATGGTACTATATAAGAGTAGGTTTTTTTTCCCATGTGAAACATGATTTGTTCATGACTACATGCTCTTCTCCGCTGAATTTTCTCGATCGAGCACCGATTTTTTTAAAAAAAACATAAAGAACTTTCCCCGCAGAAATTTCGTCTTGGGTAGCACTGACGGAAGCACTCGTCTACGTTCAGTCAGTCCTCTGAAAGTTTTCCAAGTCTATAAAATGCTGACTAGCTAGGCGTTACGCATTTAGCTTCCAAGTTGTCCTCTAGTCAAGGCCATGTTTAGTTCTCAGAAAATTTTGCAAAATTTTTTAGATTTCTTATCACATCGAATCTTTGGACACATGCATGAAACATTAAATATAGATAAAAAATAAAACTAATTATACAGTTTAGACGAAATGGACGAGACGAATCTTTTAAGCCTAATTAGACCATGATTGGACAATATTTACCAAATAACAACGAAAAGAATTACAGTGCCGTTTTGCAAAAAAATTTGCATCTAAACGTAGCCTAAAGAAAGAGGTAAAAAGTTCTCAAGATAGAGTGATGCATGCAATGCAATGGCTCCGTTCGACTGGAATTATAAGCCGGCTGAAAAACACTATTGGGTGATTTTTTTTAAGAAAAATACTGTTTTGACTGAAAAAACAAGCTGAATAAGACGGATTATAAGCCAGATGAACAGGGCCAATATTTGCTATGGCTGTGTTTAGTTCCTCCAAAAATGTACTATACAGAAAAAAAGATTCTCCATCACATCAAACTTGCGATACATGCAAGGAGTACTAAATGTAGATGAAATCAAAAACTAATTGTACAGCTTGGTTGTACTTTGCGAGACGAACGTTTTAAACCTAATTAGTCAACGGTTAGACACTATTTGTCAAATAAAGCCAAAACGTGCTACGGTGCATTTTTCACCCTTTTATATATATATATGCATACTGATGTGCTAGTATAAAACTAGCAACAGTAACATGTCGAGACCTGCATGGCTGCATATTTTATATGTTGGACTGCATAAGACTATCCGCACTCATGGACCTCTATATTCATCCTCTAAAAGAAATATTATATCCTAGTCATAACAAAATATACAGTTTTTCCGTATTCATCCGTCCTCTATATCATCCTCTATCCACTATGGGGCCCACTTGTCACTTTATCTAAATATATCCATGTGAGATCTTGTTTTGAAGAATTTATTGAAACGAATTTAATGGTGCAATCGGAATTTAATTTGGCTTTTTGGTTTGTGAGTTATCGCATTTTTTAGCGAGTAGTAACCGTGGGACCCGCGAAGATTCTTTTCCTCTCTCTCACCGCGCTGCCTCCGCGGGCGCTGGCCGCTGGTCACCGTACCGTCCTGTAAATGGCACTGTAGCCGCTGGCTTTAGCGTGTGCCGACTGATAGCGTGTTCGGTAGAGTATGCCGATGCAGCCATCTTTCTACGCCAAACGCATTTAGCGTTTCTTTTACCGGCACCGCTGCACATGGTCTAATACATAACGACTTGGGCTGGTCAGACTCAGACTCTCGGCTTTCCCACTTGCATTGAACACTTGACCTGACGAGTGACGACCGATGACTGGATGAGTTTTGGTCCTCTCCGTTCTCACTGTTCATTGGCTCTTTCCGGACAAGAAATTCAAGTGCTTGTGCGCAGTGTGCTAGTGGCAATTAGTTGGCTTCTTCCGAGAAAATCTGTCCCGAACAAAATCGCGTCAGAACTTTTAGCATTGTCGCCATGCTTTTAACCCTTCATTCACGGGCTTACAGTCACATTTCTATGTACTAGCACATGACTGTCCCAGCAGGGCCTTGTTTAGTTCCCCTCAAAATTCCAAATTTTTTCATTCTCTTTCCATTACATTAATTTTTAGCCGTTTGTATGGAGTATTAAATGTAGGTAAAAAAATAACTAATTACATAGTTTAGTTGGAAATCACGAGATGAATCTTTTAAGTCTAGTTGGTCCATGATTAAACAATATTTGTCAAATAAGACGAAAGTGGCACTATTCATCAGGTTGAAATTTTTTCCAATCTAAACATGGCCTAGTTTCAATAAGATGAGCAGCGCTGACCAGAATGAGTGGTCATTTCCTCGCATAATCCATGCAAATGCAGGTTCTTCGTCCAGTTTTATGTCCGGGACCACTAGTGGGCCCAAGGCAACCCAAGCCACAATCACGCCTAGGGCAGGGTTGACACCAGAGGACATCAACGAACAAATTATCAGATTACCTTTACCTCTACTAGTTACTGTTTATCTTCTTTCTTTGTACCTCATTGCTATCTTCCAATCTCTCTGATCTGACCTCTCTGCCCTGAGGATCTGTACCCCGTTAACTTGAATCAAGTTATCTGTTAGCGGATCCTATTGGGTTGCTAACAACTAGTATCGGAGCAGTAGATTCTCGGAACCATAGCACCATGAGTTCCCCTACTGAGATCTCTCCTTCTACCCAGTTCCTCCTCGACGAGATCCGCAGGAGGTTTGATGAGTTCGACGCTCGGATGGAGCAGCGTTTCTCGCAGGCCATGGCCGCGCTAGAGCCGTGGGGCGCCATTGTCAAGCTCCGCACCGGCGGCCTCGAGCAGTTCGGTGCGACGCCGCAAGTCATGGCCGACAACTGGAGCGGACGGTTCGAGGAGGCTGTCCGCATCATGGAGGAGCACATCTACGAGCAGTGGTCTGCCGCCGTTGATGCTGTGGTGGTTCCGGACAACTGGGGAGGGATGTTCGAGCAGCCGGCCCACACCTCGGAGGAGCACCGGCTCGACCTCACTGCCGACGTCGTCTTCACGGGGTTCACGTCCACCGTTCAGATCTGAATCTCAGAGCTCGAGTACATCCCCGCCTTGAACAAGGAGCCGGAGGTGGTAGAGGTGTACAAGAAGGTCCTCCCATCCATCGGCAGCGAGGTGCTCCTCACCGAGTGTTCCCCCGTCTCCGCGCTCAACCGCGATTCGCTCGCCCAGCACCCCTGCGAGTTCATCGTGGGCGACCTCTCCACTCTGCGTCCGCATCAACCTCAGCTTCGCCAGCCACGGCGTGCTCCTCTGCACCCGCCTCCGTTTCGCTAACCGTGGCGTTCTCCTCTGCGTTCGCCCCGGCTTTGACAACCGCGGCATGCACCACCACGCCCGCCTTGGCTTCGCCGACCGCGGCAAGCTCCTCCACTGCGTCGTGGACGGCCTCCACGGCTCTTGGTTCGAGGCCGCGTCCTCGACTTCTAGCCCGCGCATGGCCCTATACTCGTCATCCTCAGGGAGCCCTGCGAGGTCGCCTCCGCTGCTGCCGTCTTCGGCTACGGCCTCTCCCACGCCACCGCCAACGCTCGGGCGCTCCCCATGGGTTCCGGATTCTGTGACCAGGCCAACGCCGGCAGGGGCGATTTCTAGGGGTTCGTCCAGATCTCCACCACCAAGCTCTATCCCCGCCACCCGTCTTCCCCAAGTAGTTCCCCACATGCGTCGCGTCCATGCCTTCTGCGACCGCGACGGAGCACGCGCGCGCCTCTCAATTTCGTGGATCCCCGTGGGTGCCGAAGGACTGAGCTCCAACGGCCACGTCTCCTTCCGCTCTGCCTTCCACCACGATGAAGCGCCCAAGTTTCGATTCAAGCTCTCTGGCTCTGAGGCCCCCACGCTCCTCCTCGCCTACGCCGTTGCCGCGCACGCTGAGGTGCATCGCCTCCTCCTCAACCCGTACCAAGTCACGGCGCCCGCCAAGGAGCTGCGACTGTCACCGTCGTCGGCACTCCTCCCCAAGCTCCACGGGAAAACCTGCAGTATCATGAGCCAGGACCCCCTAGACGCCACCGTGCGCCGCGCCATCCATGTCCGCGACGACTTGCTGCTGGCTGCTTCGGAGGCGCTGGCAGAGCAGGCCACCAAGGAGCGCTTCACCAAGGCCTACGAGCTCATCCTCGCTAGTTGCCTGCCCCATCCTGACGACTTCGTCAAGGATATTGAGAGCTGCATGTGCCTGCCCACCAGGTGTTCGGTGTATTGCTGCAGTGGTTTCACTTCCATGTTGACCACAACAATGAGCAGTTCTACCCCAATTTGGATGTCTGCCAAGGTTGACAATAGCTTTGAGCGCAGGGTATCAGCATCTACAACTACGAGTACTCTTGGAAAGCTTGACCAAATGCTGAAGAGGTACTCGCTAACTTTAGCCCTGCATACTCCATTGGTGTTGTTATCTTCTACTCGGCATCTGAGATACATGGAGTTCAGAGGTTGTTTGGAAAATTGATCAATCAGTGCCCGGTGCCATTCTCTCCGTTCTCAGCTCCAGTGGTTCTCAAAGCACCGGGGTGAAAGGTCCTTGTTTGGTTTTGGTAATTGAGTGACAACCTTAGGTGGATTAATTATGTTTAATGTGAGATACACAGGAGATTAGTCCACAGGTGATGGTGTCATGGAGGAGCTTATTGCATATGAGACATGACATGGAGTCATGTGATCAAGGTGGAGAAGATCAAGACATGACTTGGCTCAACGGACCGGTTGCAAGTGTGAAGGGCAAGTCGAAGGCTTTGAAGCGAGGGACCGCGTGTGACGGTGAAGCTTGGGCAAGACTTGGCGCCGATGGACCGAGGCAACGGTGAAGAGCAAGTGAGGTCAAGATCGATGAACCAATACGGTCATGTGATGATATGAAGTGGATCATATCATTTGGTGATTGGTTGGTGCATGTGTTGCATCAACGTCGGAGGAGTTGGAATGAAATGCGCAAGACAAAGGTATAACCATAGGGCATTTCCATTTCACCGGTCATAGGTGTGTAAAGAAGTTGATGACCGAGTTTTAGGATAGATGGCCGTACTATCAAGAGGGGCAAACTTGTTTGCATATCGGTCATCTAGTGCCACTTGAGTGATCTAACCTTGCATACGCGTTAGGATCGAGTGGCGAGGCAAGTTGAGTGCCTAACTTCTTTGAGAAAAATGATTGTGAAAATGCTAACACACTCGCACATGACAATGATCACTTGGTGGTGTTAGCACATTTACGATGGCGATGGAGTTTGAGCGGTAGAGAGGGTTTGGGGTCCTCTCTCCCTCCCGGCGAGCTTGCGAGGCGGGATTCAGGCGTTTTCAAGGAGTTGAAATGACTATTTTCCTTTACGCCAATGTCGAGATTTGGAGGCGTTGTCACATGATGGTTTCACAAGCTAAAACATGTGCTAAAGTGATAACATTCTTAGTCTACCTCTTAAGTGAAAGGGTGAATCAACCGGAGCGAGCAAACGTTGCATACACGCTGAGAAATGGGCGACAGACGCACCTTAGGGGGGCGACAGACGCTGGCCGAGCGTCTGTCGGCAAAACCTAGTGCGGGCGCGCACTGATGTTCACGTCAGACACGGTGACGAGGCCGCGACAGACGCTGGCATAGTCACCGTTCCCGCGTCTGTCGCGTGGACGATTTCAGCGCCTTTTTGAGTGAGCGTCAGACGCGTTAGTCGGTCGAGCACCAGACGCGTCTGTCGGCTGGGTTCGCGTTTTGAGCTTTCTAGAGTGCGTCCGTCGCGGCAGCAGACGCGCGGCCTCCGAGCGTCGGATGCGTCTGACGCAGTGGGCGCGAACGCGATGAATTCAAGCGGTCGAACACGTGGCGGCCGTAGGGGCGACGGATGCTATTATGCAGTGTCTGTCGCCCCCGAAAATTGCCCAGTGAGGTTTCTAACGGCTCTATTCGTTTGTGGGCTTATAAATAGAAGTTGTGGCCGACCTTGGCTGGGTGCTGAGCACACTATAGTCTTTCTGGCTTGTGTGGTAGTGCTTCGGAGCCCTCTAACTCACTCATGCTTGATGGTGTTCATCGGATCGAGTGAGAGAGTGATTCTAGTGCGATTACATTGAGAGATTGCATCGTGTGGAACTAGGTGATCGTGTTGCAAGCCGGTGGTGCTTGTTACTCTTGGAGGTTGCCACCTCCTAGACGGCTTGGTGGCTTGTGGCTCCGTCGAAGCTCGCAAGAAGATTGTGCGAGGCTCCGGAGAAGCTTTGTGAGGGGGATTGTGCTCACCCCGCGGGGATCGCGAAGAGCAACTCTAGTTGAGCGTGTCATTGAGATACCACACTTGATGGTGGGTTCTTGCGGCGCCTTTTGAGAGGCTCGGTGTGTGACCGATTAGCCGCCGAACCACGAAGTGTTGGTCGACACAACGGGGACGTAGCTTGGTGGCAACCAAGTGAACCTCGGGAGAAAATCACCGTGTCAACATTGTCTACTCTTCTCGGTGGTTTGCCTTCGTGCAACACAAGCTTGTATTTACTTTCATATATTTCTTGATTGTGCAGTTGCTCTTGTTCTAGTTGTGCTTGTGTAGCTAGCTAGATATCTTCTTGCCTATGTAGCTAGAAGTATCCCCTTTGCGTGGCTAATTTGGTTTGTGTAACCTTGTTAGTCACATTGCTTAGTGTGTGTAGCTAAGTTTTTTTGTGCTCTCTAATTTGGCACTGGTTGCCTTGTTATTGAGCTTTGCTAGCGAGCTTAGGCTTTGTGCTTTTGCTTCACTAGTTGTGTAGGATCTCCCTCCGTTGGCAAAGTACTAGTGCATAGGTTTGTGTGACCTTGCTCTAGAATTGATGAAGTGAGCTCTTGCTTAGCTTAGCATCTTTGTTTCCTAATTAGAATCTTTTCTAAGGTGCTTAAGAATTTAGTTAGAGGGGTGAAGTCTTGACTAGACCGATAAGTTTAATTCCGCATTTGTTTTGGTTAGCCGACGTGTTTAATTTTTAGAAAGGACTATTCACCCCCCTCTAGTCCGCCATCTCGACCCTTCACAGGGTCACCATTTATGTTGTTTGAGATCAAGGGTGATGCAGTCCATCTTAGGCCAATCCCTTGGCCATTTTTCTGTGGTTATGCAGCACCTGTGCACTTGGAGGCATCTCTGTCAGTGAATACTATGCTTGCGGACTCCACACAGCTATGTTTTGGTTTATGGTTGCCGTTCTATCTAGGTTGGTTTGTTGTGCAGAGTAGCGAAAGCGTGGTGCAAATCATTGTGTGGCCAATCATTATGCATGAGATTTCAGCTACTAATATGGAACATTTTCTGGATTCAGTTCAGATTAAGGGCAAATTGTTAAATCATGCTGTAGTTTTTCACAAGCGATTAAGTGACATTTGTATGGTACTAACTATCAGAGAGCTATGTGATCAAGTGTTGGCCCTTTCTGAGTATAAAGCCGAGTTGTATGAGTATATAAGAAGCAGGATGAACACTATCGCGCCAATCTGACAGCACTGGTGGGAGAATTAGTTGATGCTCGCCTTCTTGTGCATGGTAGAAGTTTGCTAAACCTAGCCAAGGCAATAGATATTCACCTTCTTGACCAAGTGATTTTTCTTGAGACTGTCAGTGCAGACATGAATGATACAGTGTTACTGAACATTTTCAGTCGGGCGATCAACTTTTCTGTCTTGCTGCACCAGCTCAAGTCTAGAGCCCAAGTTACTGCGCCGATCAAGTCCAGAGCTCACGTCACTGTGGCTGCTCTCATTGTAGTGTCTGACTATTTGTTGCTACAGTTTGTTGCAATTCCTCACCCTGGATACAAGTTTTCAGTTAGAATGATAACATACAAGCTGTGTTTTCCCTTGAAGGCATCATGGCAACTACCTGCATTAGTCGGATTCATCAATGATGGGCTTGATGTTGTGGTTGATGATCATGCCGATAAGGACCATGAACATGAAGCGGAAGATGCTATCCCTGCTGAACCAACTGCGAAGAATGCTGCAGCTCCACCTTCACTACCCAAAGATAATGGAAGACAACTTTCCAAGAAGGTACTGAAGACACACGTGATCTTCTAGTTTCTTTGGGATTCTGGTGGTTTCGATCTTCTCCATCAGCTTGGGGGCAAGCCGAAGCTTAAGAAGGGGGGAATGTCAGGGACCACTACCTAGTGTGCCCAAGGCAACCCAAGCCAGACAGACACGCCTTGGATAAAAGGTAATCCGATAATTTGTTCGATGATGTCCTCTGGTGTCAACCCTGCCCCTTTTGTATCCAAGGCGTGACTATCTAGCTTGGGTTGCCTTGGGCCCACTAGGTAGTGGTCCCTGACATTTTATTGGACAATCCTTTTCAGAGAGAATTACACTTTTATTACAGCGTGCGACCGTGCGTGGTGCATGAAGGTTCAAAGACAGATCGATGCAAAGAGCCAAAGATGCATGATGTCCTCAGTCCCTAGGGGCTATTTTCTTGGCCCGTCTGATCCATGCCAAATGTTGGTATGCCAATCAACTTTGGCTTTTGTTTGGTTTAGATTAGATCCAACATTTGGCGTGTCGTGGAAATTTTGGCAGCAACCAACTACATATGCAACAAACAAGGGAGATACTATATTCTAGGCACCCAAAAAAATCATTTCTTTCAAGCGACGCACCGTTCATCTTCCACCTCTCGCCATGGCATCTGCACCGCCATAGGGTTTCGTCGGAGCTCCATTGCCGCGGTTACCGTGCCTGCGGTGGAATCCCTCTTCCCCTCTGAAAGCCCAAGTTTGGTTTTGGTAATTAATGACACCAAGTTGCTAATGCCATGTGTTAAGTGTTTTGAGTTAGGCATAAGCAACACATGTGATGAAGGTGTTTGTGGCAAGGAGTGGTGGCCACAAGATCACAAAGAGATGGTGCATGAACATGAAATGACGATCATGGTGGAGATGCTCATAAAATGATGGACATGATGATCTAGTGGAAGAGAAGGATCTAAGAGCGCAAGGCAAAGGTATAACCATAGGGTTTTCCTTTTGCCGGTCTAAGATGAGTAGAGAAGTGATTGACCGGATTTAGGATACATAGCCGACTATCAAGAGGGGCAATCACGGTTAGCTCGGGAATCAAGTGCCACTAGATCAATGTCTTGAGCATATGCATTAGGGTCTAGTAAAGAGCTAACATAACACCTTGGAAAATATTTGTGAAAATGCTAACACACATGCACGTGGTGGTGTACACTTGGTGGTGTTAGCACATTTGCGAAGGCAGTGGTGTTTGAGCGGTAATAAGGGGTTTGGGGTTCGCTCTCCCTCCCGCCGAGCGTGCGAGCGCGGGATTCAGGCGTTTTCGAGCAAATGAAATGCCTATTTTCTATTGCGCCGGAGGCGAGAAAAGGTGGCGAAAGTCCAAATTGTTTTTCACTGAAAAACAGCGATCGGACGCTGCACCGGACGCGTCCTGAGCGCAGAAGAAGAGCGAGCGACCGGCGCGTCCGGTCCCTCACGGAACCGGAGCGTCCGGTCAGGCGTCTAGAGGAGTGGTGTGCTGATCGGACGCGCGGCGCGTTCGGTCACGTGCGATCGGACGCGTCCGGTCTCGACGGGAGCTTACTGGACCGCGACCGGACGCTGACACTGTCGCGTCCGGTCAAACGCTAGAGCGCGTCCGGTCACGGCAACGGTAACTTCTGACGCGCACTGTTCACGCTTGTCCTGTAGTGACCGGACGCGTCCGGTCACCCTGACTGGAGCGTCCGGTCAGCGCGTTTTTTTGCTGCGTCGTCCGTAACGGCTAGCTGTGTACCCCTTCGTTATAAATAGAGGATGTCCGGGGTTTGAGGGTAATGCTTGCACATTTTGAGACCTAGAGACATCCTTTGAGCTAGAGAACAACCCCTCCACTCATCTCTTTGCTTGGTTGCACATCTTGAGTGAGATTGAGTGAGATTCAAGTGCATTGCTTGAGAATTGCATTCTAGAGGCACTTGATCTTTGAGTTGCTGCGGATTTCTTGTTACTCTTCCGTGTTTCCCGACACGGTAGACGGCTTGGAGCAGCGGAGGTGATTGAGCTCGCAATTGGAGATTGTTGGAGCCCTCACCAAGTGTTGTAAGGGGTTCTTGATCCTTCCCCGCAGGAGTTCGCGAATTGGATACTCTAGTGGAGCTCGTGGCTTGGAGGATCCCCATCTTATGTGCGGTTGTGCGGTGCCCGCCGAGGGCTCGACTCTTGATAGTCGATTAGCTCGTGAACCGACAAGTGGGTGTATCGCCACAACGGGGAGTAGCTTGCCGGGAAGCAAGTGAACCTCGGGATAAATTCTTGTGTCATTCTCTTCCCGAGGATTTCTCTTGTGTGATTGATTGATTGGTACTTCTCATCTCTACACGGCGGTATAATCACTCGAAGCTCTTCTCTCGTATTACTTCTTGTATCTAGCTTATTGTTGTTGTTGTGTTTAGTGGATAGCCTTGTACTAGACTTATGTAGGTGGCTTGCTTAATTAGTTAGAGCTAGTGCATTTTGCTCCGCCACCTTTTATACTAACTTGTGGTTAAGTAATTCTTGTAGAAGTTTTAATTAGGCTATTCACCCCCCTCTAGCCTATTTGGACCTTACAAGTGGTATCGGAGCCGAGGCACCGTTAATTTGAGGCTTAACAACCTACGGTGAAGAAGAAATGGCTCAATTAAGTTTGCACATCAACAACACCAAGAAGGCACCTCACTTTGATGGCACAAATTATGCATATTGGAAGGTTAAGATGACCGCACACCTCAAGTCAATCAATAGAGAAGTGTGGAAAGTCACCGAAACAAAATTTGAGGTTGCTAATCCGGAAGCACCTACACCGGTGGAAGAGAAGAAGCTCCAATGCAATGACATTGCCATTAGTGCTCTTCATGAGGCACTAGATGACAAGACCTTTGAGCAAGTGAAGAACATTGAGATCGCTCATGATGCTTGGGCCAAGCTAGAAGAAACATTTGAGGGCACCGAAGGCACAAAGACCGCTAAAGCATATATCTTGCAAGAAAAATTTTCAAGCTTCAAGATGCAAGAAGATGAGAGTGTACCGGAGATGTTTCATAGATTGCAAGTCATTGTCAATGAGCTCAAGGCACTTGGTGAGGAAGTCAAGGACAACCAATTCTCTATGAAGTTCTTGAGAAGCTTGCCCAAGAGGTTTGATACATTGATCACCGTGCTAGTGAGGACTACATTGAAGGATTCAACTCCTCAACAAATATTTCAAGAAGTGATGACCGATGATTCATATAGAGAAGATGATGAGAAGGATGAGTTGGTCAAGAAGAAAAAGAAGGAAAATGAGAAGAAGGATGATGAGAAGAAGAAGAGTGTGGCATTCAAAGCCACCACATCCAAGGGCAAATCCAAGATTGAATCATCAAGTGATGAAGACTCAAGCTCTTGTGATAGTGATGACATTGATGAGAAGATGGCTCTTTTTGTCAAGCAATTTGGCAAATTCATGAAGAAGAAGGGCTTTCGTGCAAGAAGGAGGAAGAACTCATCCAAGAAGAATGAGCATGCCATGAGATGTTTTAGATGCCATAGCAAGGACCATCTCATTGCAAGGTGTCCTTATGATAGTGATGATGAAGATGCTATCAAGAAGGAGAGGAAGAAGCAAAAGAAGAAACAAGAAAAGAAGGAGAGTTCTCATAAGAAGAAGAATGATTCTCATGTTGCTACATGGGATAGTGATGATTCCTCAAGTGATGATGAGGATGACAACAAGAGCAAGAAGAAGGGACACGCTAGTATTGCCATCCAAGAGAAGGTCTCCCTCTTCGACACTCCATCGTGCTTCATGGCTAAGGCCGCTAAGGTATCATCCGAAGATGAGAGTGATCATGATAGTGCTAGTGATAGTGATAGTGATGATGATGATCTAACTAAAGATGAACTAATCACTATGCTAGAAGATTGCACTCAACATTTTAAAGAATCTAGAAAGGAGTGCAAGGGCTTGCTTAAGAAAAAGAAAAACCTTATGCAAGAACTTGATGAACTTAGAGCATCTTATGAGAGTCTAAAGGTAGACCATAAGAAGCTTTAAAAGTCTCACACTAAGCTTGAAGAAGCTCATTCCTCTCTAGTTGAAAAATATGAAAACATGCCAACTAATGTTGAGAAAGCTAAAACTTGCAACATAGGCATATCATGTGATATAATTGATGAATCTCTTCATAAGCCTATCAATGTTGCACCCACTAACCCTTTATGTAGCTCATCTACATCATTCTCATCTAGTAGTGACGGTTTCACTTGTGATCCCACACTTATAGTTGAGAATGAAAATCTCAAGAAGGAGGTAAAAGAGCTCAATCACACATTAGCTAAGGCTTATGGGGGTGAGGACCGCTTGCTTATGTGCTTGGGTAGCCAAAGGGCTTCTCTCTACAAAGAGGGATTGGGCTATAACCCCAAGAAAGGCAAGGCCGCTTTTGCTCCTCACAAGACTCGTTTTGTGAAGAACAATAGTAGCTATTGCAAAGTGTGCAAGCAAGTCGGTCACATAGAGCAACAATGCATGAACAAGAAATCCAATGCTAATGTATCCTCAATTAAGTTTGATTCTTTCTATATACTTACCAAGGGTACAAATGGTGTTCATGCTAAGTTCATTGGTACACCATGGATGGGCTCAAAGAAGAAAGTCATTTGGATACCAAAGAGCTTGGTCACTAACCTTGGAGGACCCAAACAAGTTTGGGTACCTAAAAAGAATTGATCTTATCTTGTAGGTTAATTATAAAGCCGGAGGAAGGCATTGGGTGCTTGATAGTGGGTGCACTCAACATATGACCGGTGATTCTTGTATGTTCAAATCAATTGATACAAGTCAAAATGGTGGTTTTGATGCTATCACTTTCGGCAACAACAAAAGAGGCAAGGTCAAGGGGCTTGGTAAAATTGCCATCTCAAATGACATGAGCATATCTAATGTATTGCTAGTTGAGAGCTTGGATTTCAATCTTTTGTCGGTAGCACAACTTTGTGATCTTGGCTTCAAATGCATATTTGGTAGTGATGATGTTGAAGTCATTAGTGTTGATGGATCAAATTTGATATTCAAAGGATTTAGACATGGTAGTTTATACTTGGTTGACTTCAATGATAGTGAGACACAATTGACATCATGCTTGCTTAGCAAATCTAGTATGGGTTGGTTATGGCATAGAAGGCTTGGTCATGTTGGAATGAAACAATTGAACAAACTTTTGAGGCATGACTTAGTTAGAGGCTTGAAGGATGTCACCTTTGAGAAGGATAAACCTTGTAGTGCTTGTCAAGCCGGCAAACAAGTTGGAAATACACATCCTAGTAAGAGTGAAATGAGCACATCAAAGGCATTTGAGCTATTGCACATGGACTTGTTTGGGCCAACAACATACACTAGCATTGGTGGCAACAAGTATGGTTTTGTGATTGTTGATGACTACACTAGATACACTTGGGTGTTCTTTCTTTATGACAAGAGTGATGTACATGATCTATTCAAATCTTTTGTCAAGAGAGTGCAAAATGAGTTTGAGACTACCATCAAGAAAATTAGAAGTGACAATGGTAGTGAATTCAAGAACACAAGAATTGAGGAATTGTGTGATGATCTTGGTATTGGACATCAATTCTCTCCAACCTACACTCCTCAATCCAATGGCGTAGTTGAAAGAAAAAATAGAACCTTGATTGACATGGCTAGATCAATGCTTAGTGAATACAATGTGAGTCATTCATTTTGGAGTGAAGCTATCAACACGGCTTGCTATTGTAGCAACCGTCTCTATTGCCATGGAAAGCTTGATAAGACACCATATGAGCTATTGAATGGAAGAAAACCCAACATTGCATACTTTGGAGTGTTTGGTTGCAAATGCTATATTCTCAAGAAAGGCATTAGATTGAGCAAGTTTGAAAAGAAATGTGATGAAGGGTTCTTACTTGGTTATTCTACCACAAGCAAAGCATATAGAGTTTGGAATCTCACAAATGGCACCTTGGAAGAAGTTCATGATGTTGAGTTTGATGAAACCCAAGGGTCTCAAAATGAAAATCAAAATCTTGATGATGTGAGAGGAGATCAATTGGCAAAAGCAATGAAGAACATAGATATTGGTGATGTTAGGCCAAGGCAAGTTGATGATGATGATGATTCTCATGTGATCAACCAAAGTGTGCAAATTGATACAAATCAAGCAAGCTCTAGTGGTACTCATGATGAAGCTCAAGTTCAAGGTCAAACAAGTGGAAGCAATCAACTCCCAATACTCCAACCTACTAGCATTGCAAGAGATCATCCATTAGACCAAATCATTGGTGGAATTCAAAGTGGTGTTCAAACTAGATCGAGATTAGCATCCTTTTGTGAGCACTACTCATTTGTGTCACTTGAAGAACCTAAGAAAATAGAAAATGCATTGAAAGATTCCGATTGGGTAAATGCCATGCATGAAGAGCTAAACAACTTCACTAGAAATCAAGTTTGGGAACTTGTTGAGAGGCCAAAGAACTACAATGTGATTGGTACTAAGTGGGTCTTTAGAAACAAGCAAGATCAAGATGGCATGGTTGTGAGGAATAAAGCAAGATTAGTGGCACAAGGATACACTCAAGTTGAGGGTCTTGACTTTGGAGAAACATATGCACCGGTTGCAAGATTGGAGGCAATTAGAATCTTATTAGCATATGCTTGTGCACACAACATCAAGCTCTATCAAATGGATGTCAAAAATGCATTTCTTAATGGTTACATCAATGAAGAAGTTTATATTGAGCAACCTCTCGGTTTTGAAAATGACAAGAAGCCCAACCATGTTTACAAGCTCAAAAAGGCATTGTATGGTTTGAAGCAAGCACCTAGAGCATGGTATGAGAGGTTGAGGGACTTTCTTCTCTCTAAAGGGTTCAAGATGGGAAAGGTTGACACCACTCTCTTCACCAAGAAGCTTGGAAATGACTTGTTTGTGTTGCAAATCTATGTGGATGACATTATCTTTGGATCAACTAACCAAGATTTTTGTGAAGAATTTGGAAATATGATGGCAAAAGAGTTTGAGATGTCTATGATTGGAGAGCTTAGTTACTTTCTTGGACTTCAAATCAAGCAAATGAAGAATGGCACTTTTGTAAGTTAAGGGAAGTACATCAAGGACATGATCAAGAAGTTTGGATTGCAAGATGCTAAGCCAATGAGTACACCAATGGGCATAAATGATCAATTAGGTATTGATGCAAGTGGCAACATGGTAGATCAAAAGCAATACCGGTCTATGATTGGAAGTTTGCTATATGTCACCGCTTCTAGGCCGGATGTGATGTTTAGTGTGTGCAAGTGTGCAAGATATCAAGCTTCACCTAGAGAAAGTCACTTGAAAGCAACCAAGAGGATATTGAGATATCTTAAGGGTACTCATGATGTTGGATTATGGTTTCCAAAGGGGTCTAATTTTGAGTTGATTGGATATTCGGACTCCGACTATGGTGGATGCAAGATTGATAGAATGAGCACAAGTGGCACTTGTCAATTGCTTGGAAGGTCTCTTGTTTCATGGTCATCAAAGAAACAAAATAGTATTGCACTATCTACCGCCGAGGCCGAATATATTAGTGCCGGTAGTTGTTGTGCACAATTGCTTTGGATGAAGGCCACTTTGAATGATTTTGGAATTAAGTTCAAGAATGTGCCATTATTTTGTG
This sequence comes from Saccharum hybrid cultivar R570, assembly GCA_038087645.1. Classification (NCBI taxonomy): domain Eukaryota; kingdom Viridiplantae; phylum Streptophyta; class Magnoliopsida; order Poales; family Poaceae; genus Saccharum; species Saccharum hybrid cultivar. Next base: position 1,385,464 of record JAQSUU010000066.1, read on the forward strand.
ACAATGAAAGTGCTATCAAGATGACTCAAAATCCGGTTCAACATTCAAGAACAAAGCACATTGACATAAGGCATCACTTCATAAGAGACCATCAACAAAAGGGTGATATTAGCATTGAAAGCATTGGCACCGAAGATCAACTAGCCGACATATTCACAAAGCCACTTGATGAGAAGAGATTTTACAAGTTGAAGAATGAATTGAACATACTTGACTTCTCCAACTTAAAATGAGTGCACCCCCACATTCTTATATGACATGCCTCTCCTCCGACATAGCAAGGTAAAGTTGTTTGGCATATCATCCATACTTTGCTAAGGACATGTTTAGAACATATAGACATATTTGCATGACAAATAGGTTCATTCATGAAAATCAAATGATTTTGATGTATATATGGTACCACTATTGCTTCTATGCTTTGATTGATCTAGTGGTAGCATATGACATGTTTGTGGGCTTGCAAACCTAGTGTTGAATCTAGAAAATGAGCTCATGATGTGTAATTCAACATGGTCAAGATAACCCTTATACTTCATGAGGTGTGAAGAAGCTTGTCCTTGGATCAAACCGAATTACATATTCTAGGCAAGTGATCTAGATTGAACCATAATTTGGACTCCCTCATATTGATTGACTTGACTCTCACTAAAATTGGCACCTTTTTGGTGATTGTTGACAAAGGGGGAGAGAAAAGTCACAAAGATAAAAAGTCAAAGATAGAAAAGTCACAAAGATAAAAAGTTAAGTTGCAAAGGAGGAAAAAGTTTTAGTAAGGGAGAGAGAAAGCAAAAGTTATGACATTGGTAAGGGATCAATTAAAATTTGAGCACACAAGTAGGGGGAGTAAGCTCATAAACTATTTGTTGCATTTGTATGTGCATTAACATGATGAATTGTTGCATTGTAATGCTTAAATTCATATTCATGTTTGTACGGTGATTGCTAGAAATAGAACTTGAATGATGAATTGTTGAGAGTAGCTTTACAAGTGGTATCTAGACACCTTTGCTTATAATGTTGATCTCACGGGGTACTTTAGTGTTTGTGATCTTTACAAGTGATGTATTACAAGTGGTGTCTAGCTACATCGATGCTAAGGATGGTATATAAAGGCAACTCCGATTGGTATCACGCTTCAAAGGTCCATTCTATATACCTTAGCATCAATTAGATAGTAGTAACTCTCCCAAAATTCAAATCCATACATATGTGCACAATTGAACCAAACTCATGGAAGCACATATGTAGGGGGAGCTAATACTATCGAAATTGAAAATTGATTTCATTTCATATCTTTGTGATGGTTGTCATCAATTACCAAAAAGGGGGAGATTGAAAGCCCAAGTTTGGTTTTGGTAATTAATGACACCAAGTTGTTAATGCCATGTGTTAAGTGTTTTGAGTTAGGCATAAGCAACACATGTGATGAAGGTGTTTGTGGCAAGGAGTGGTGGCCACAAGATCACAAAGAGATGGTGCATGAACATGAAATGACGATCATGGTGGAGATGCTCATAAAATGATGGACATGATGATCTAGTGGAAGAGAAGGATCTAAGAGCGCAAGGCAAAGGTATAACCATAGGGTTTTCCTTTTGCCGGTCTAAGATGAGTAGAGAAGTGATTGACCGGATTTAGGATACATAGCCGACTATCAAGAGGGGCAATCACGGTTAGCTCGGGAATCAAGTGCCACTAGATCAATGTCTTGAGCATATGCATTAGGGTCTAGTAAAGAGCTAACATAACGCCTTGGAAAATATTTGTGAAAATGCTAACACACATGCACGTGGTGGTGTACACTTGGTGGTGTTAGCACATTTGCGAAGGCGGTGGTGTTTGAGCGGTAATAAGGGGTTTGGGGTTCGCTCTCCCTCCCGCCGAGCGTGCGAGCGTGGGATTCAGGCGTTTTCGAGCAAATGAAATGCCTATTTTCTATTGCGCCGGAGGCGAGAAAAGGTGGCGAAAGTCCAAATTGTTTTTCACTGAAAAACAGCGATCGGACGCTGCACCGGACGCGGTTCCGGTTTGACCGGACGCGTCCGGTCAGTTCAATGTGGCGCAGCACTAGGGTTTGTGACCGGACGCTGGTCTGGCCTGACCAGCGCGTCCGGTCAGTTCTCCTGAGCGCAGAAGAAGAGCGAGCGACCGGCGCGTCCGGTCCCTCACGGAACCGGAGCGTCCGGTCAGGCGTCTAGAGGAGCGGTGTGCTGATCGGACGCGCGGCGCGTCCGGTCACGTGCGATCGGACGCGTCCGGTCTCGACGGGAGCTTACTGGACCGCGACCGGACGCTGACACTGTCGCGTCCGGTCAAACGCTAGAGCGCGTCCGGTCACGGCAACGGTAACTTCTGACGCGCACTGTTCACGCTTGTCCTGTAGTGACCGGAGCGTTCGGTCAGCGCGTTTTTTGCTGCGTCGTCCGTAACGGCTAGCTGCGTACCCCTTCGTTATAAATAGAGGATGTCCGGGGTTTGAGGGTAATGCTTGCACATTTTGAGACCTAGAGACATCCTTTGAGCTAGAGAACAACCCCTCCACTCATCTCTTTGCTTGGTTGCACATCTTGAGTGAGATTGAGTGAGATTCAAGTGCATTGCTTGAGAGTTGCATTCTAGAGGCACTTGATCTTTGAGTTGCTGCGGATTTCTTGTTACTCTTCCGTGTTTCCCGACACGGTAGACGGCTTGGAGCAGCGGAGGTGATTGAGCTCGCAATTAGAGATTGTTGGAGCCCTCACCAAGTGTTGTAAGGGGTTCTTGATCCTTCCCCGTGGGAGTTCGCGAATTGGATACTCTAGTGGAGCTCGTGGCTTGGAGGATCCCCATCTTGTGTGCGGTTGTGCGGTGCCCACCGAGGGCTCGACTCTTGATAGTCGATTAGCTCGTGAACCGACAAGTGGGTGTATCGCCACAACGGGGAGTAGCTTGCCGGGAAGCAAGTGAACCTCGGGATAAATTCTTGTGTCATTCTCTTCCCGAGGATTTCTCTTGTGTGATTGATTGATTGGTACTTCTCATCTCTACACGGCGGTATAATCACTCGAAGCTCTTCTCTCGTATTACTTCTTGTATCTAGCTTGTTGTTGTTGTTGTGTTTAGTGGATAGCCTTGTACTAGACTTATGTAGGTGGCTTGCTTAATTAGTTAGAGCTAGTGCATTTTGCTCCGCCACCTTTTGTACTAACTTGTGGTTAAGTAATTCTTGTAGAAGTTTTAATTAGGCTATTCACCCCCCTCTAGCCTATTTGGACCTTACACCCTCCCCACTCCCGCTGTCGCTTTCTTCTCCAACTCCGGGAACGGCCATGACTCCCCTGCCTCGACCTGGCCTGGCCGCCTCCACCGCCACTAGGGCTGGCCCTGAACCGCCTGGTTGCCATCCCCACCGCCTGGGGCCCCTCCTTTTTCTAAGGTCACCGAAGTTGGGAGAGAGAAGATCGCCGGAGTTGGGAGAGAGAGAGATAGAGAGAGGGAGGAGAACCTCACCGGAACCTAGCTCGTAGATCCAAGAGAAGGAGGAGGAGCCGCCTACCACGCCGGCGGTGGCGCCACCATCGAAGGGGACAAAGCGAGGAGACGCGTGGGGAGGAGTGCGTGCGCGCCAGGCGCATCGGGGAGGAGCCGCCGCCGAAACTCGCCTCTGCTGGAGGGGAGAGAGGGAGGAGCCGCATGTGAGCGGGGCGCATGGGAGCGAGAGTGCTGAACAAATCTCAAGCGTCTGCTCTAGGAAATGTTAACAAACAAAGATACACGAGAAGCCATGGCTGGCGAATTGGGAAACCCCAATTTAGGTTGCTCTCCTGGCATGCTGCATGCATCCGGTCTTCAATTGAGAATAATTTTCTAATCTGTTCAATAGATTTTTAATTTGTTTGTACTATTGTATTTCTTAAAATTTAATCTACAAGCTAAGATGACAATTAACTATGTTTTCATGCTAAGTTAATGGATCAACACATCATATTAGTTATTTTGGCAAGTATTTGGCATGGCGCAATCCAAAAGCTACTTTTCACTTGGCTACTCATTACTCATTAGGCAATTCTTACTACTGAGTTTCACGGCGTTGTTTGTAAACATGAATAAAATAATCACCCTCACCTGATGCATAATTTATTTCATTATTTCATAAAACATTTCATTCCATGACTATCTAAAGGTGTAAACCGAGCCAGGGGAGTTTCATCTACATAAAATTCACTTCTTATTTCTCTTATTTAAAAACTTGTCATATTTATCAAAAAATGCTTATGGAGCAAACTATCAAATGTGAATGAAATTTAGACGAAACTTCCATTAAACTAGTCTTAGCTATACTCCCGTATACTTCAATGTGTCAATCCAAATTTAAGAAAGGAAGTGATGTGGCGAAGGACACAATGATGGGAAGGGACGAGGAAAAGGAGTGGTATGGAGAGGCGTCATTGCGTGAGAGACACGACTTCGTTTCCCATAACATGAAACCACTCCCGTAGGGCGAAAGCATGATGCAATTGGCCATGTGGCTGACATGCGCCGAGCGCTCGTTCCCCCAATAGTTCTAGAGGCTTGCACCTGCTCCCATTGAATTCTTCATTTGAGAGTTAATGACACCTTCAACGTGCCGATAAGGCTCTCTACAGCTACACCACGTATGAAAGAGAAGAGATGAGAGAGAAAATGGTGTCGCTAGGTATAGCAAGAGCCGATACACATCCTTTCATGTGTGGCATGGGGCCCACAGATGTTCCTGTTGTCCATCTCTTCGTCTTGGCGAAAGGGTAGAGCCACACGATAATGAGGTGGAACCGCCGGCTCGAGCGGTTGAATCTTTGCTCGGAGTGCCGACGAGGAGGAGGATGTGCGGACGCCGACACACGAAGTTTGGTTCTTGGCGTCAGTTTTCAGCCAAATCTCAAGAACCAAATTTTTTTTGGTGTTGCAGCTTTATGTTGGGCAATGTGGTTGAATAGAAATAATTTGGTATTCAACATACTTAAAGTAACACCTTTTTACAAAGTCATTTTTAGGATGGAATATTGGATTCGGATATGGACCTTTCTACATAAAGAAGAAGAAAGACCACACCACTGATGCTTGCCGGACGTTGGAAACAGTCATCATGGAGGTCTCCGCGAAGTTTGGATGGAAGTTACAGATATAATTAAAGCTTAGTTTTTTTTGTTCTTTTAATCCTTCGTCTTCATCGAGTAAAGTCGTTGTGTCTTCTTTATATGCGAATTGAGCTTCAATGCTCTTTTTATAATGAACGAGCTGTGTACCATCCTCAGATAGTAGAGGCTGGACCATTGTCCCATTCTCTAAAAAATGGTCTAGGTGGACATGACACATAGATCTTATAGCGAGCAAACTTATTTAATCATTGTGGATGCCCTAAGGGTACTCACAATGTAGAAACTATGGTAGTTTCTATAGATATTAATTGCACTACCACGTAGACAATTTGCTGATGTGGCAAGTGATTTAATGAGGAAAGAGAGAAAAAATCCAAGAAACCAAGTCTAACTAAGAAACTAGATCTTCACGTTTATTAATAGACAAGAAACTACTCGTAACCCATTTGGAGAATGAATATAGTTTATATCACTTCTTATGTCCTGTACTGTAGAAAATATTACACTAGGAAGGATAGTTTCTTGATACGATGTACTATGCTATAGAAATTGCTAATAGTTTTATGCATGGGAAGTACCCTAAGCTATTTGATTTCACTTGGCTACTCATTACCTGTTCGTCCACAATTTTATTTCAGAGAAGTGCATAGGCATTGATTAAAAAATATTGTCAATTATGGTGACGACTAAGGCCTGCTCGCTGCAGCTGCGGCTGTCTGTGGTAGTTGCTATAATAGATACTAGTAGTTTTTTTAGCAGGCCTATTTAGCCCATGTTTAGTTTGCAATTTTTTTTAGAAAAACACTGTAGCACTTTCGTTTGTATTTGACAAACTTTATTCAATCATAGATTAACTAGGCTTAAAAGATTCATCTTAACATTTACAGACAAACTGTGCAATTAGTTATTTTTTTATCTACATTTAATGCTTCATACATGTGCCGACATATACGATGTGACGGGGAATCTTGAAAACTTTTTGTATTTTGAAGCAAACTAAATCTGGCCTTAGATTAGTTTTTTCAAGTCATTGTTGACTGGTGCCACCATCAAAATTACTCAAAGTTGGACAGATATAGTTTATTTTCTTTTCCAATAAGTCGGCAGGATTCGTTTTAAAATTTTGAATGATTTTGTTTGCTTTTTTTTAGTTTTTTTAGAGCGTTTGCATTTTAGTGAAGTACCTATCCTATGATTCTATGAATTTTCTTTCTTATTATCGATGGTCGTACAAATGGGCCAGCCAAAGCCCAATAACGAATCCCATTAGAGATGGCCCGAGCTGAAACCAAAAAAGAAAAAAAAACGAAAAGAAGAACAGAAGTCGATCCTGAATCCAGGCCCAACCTTTTCGCCATAAAAGTTGGCGGATCCGCTCCGCGCCACTCATCGGGCATCGGAGAGATGCGCGCGGGCGGCGGCGCGCGCCCCCGACACGCACCACTCTCCCCGACAGCCTCCACCACTGCCACGCTACTAGTGCCCGCCTCCGTCGCCATGCCCACGCCGCGCCTCGCGCACCTCCGCCAGCTCCTCCTCTCACTCCGCTCCGCTCCTCTCCGCCCGCTGCCTCCCAACCTAGGCCACCCGCTCCCCGGGCCGCTTCACCCGTCCCTTCTCCTCCCCCGTGCCATGGCTGGCGTCGCGCACCCAGGTGAGCGGCGACGAGCCAGCTGAGCCCGTACCGTTAAGTCTCCGTTGGCTTTCTGGTTGGTGAATCGATGGTGCGTGTGGAGCGCAGGTTTGGCGACGGGGTCGACGGAATACGAGGAGGTGCTCGGGTGCCTCGCGTCGCTGATAACGCAGAAGGTGCGCGCGGACACCGGCAACCGCGGCAACCAGTGGGAACTCATGGCCAAGTACGTGCAGGTGGGTGACGCCGGGGTGTTTCCGTTTGGTTCGTGTCTCGTCTGCTGCTGCTGCTGCTGCTGTTTCTGATTGAGGTGTGGTTGTGTTGTCAGATACTTGAACTGGAGGAGTCCATCGCGCAGTTGAAAGTGGTTCACGTTGCTGGGACCAAAGGGAAGGTAACCGCTGCTTCTGCTGTTGCACTGTGGGGTTAGCCTTTTCTTATTCCGATGGATTTAGCTATGCGGTTTCAGTAACACACTTATTGGTGATCTTGCACAATCACGATTCATGACGGTAGTTGTTATGGAGTTATAAAAATATCTCAGTGATCAGTGCTAGATCCAATTTGTTTCTTTTTTTTTCTAGAACACGCTGGAGAGTTGTCTATCTTTGTATTAAGAAGAAAGAGGGTCCAGAACCCTTACAACACACACCCACACACCCTGTGGATCCAATTTGTATCTGTTTGGCCTGTGTTTCCCTATGGAACATTGGAGCCAATGTCTTGGCACTAAAAAAGGAGAGCCCACAGGAGGAATCATGTGTCTTTAATTTCTGGGAGACCAGGGTAATTGAAATCATAATCTTTTTTTTGAATGAACCTGGCAGGGGCACTGCCTCTCAATCAAGGAAGGAAAGAGAGTTTATGTACAGAAAGTGCCATCGGCACGAAACCCGCAAAGGGCACATAGAGTAAACTAAAGCACATAGCACACACGTCCTGGGGGATAGATACAAGGTCTAAGTCAGGTTGTTGAAGACCCTAAAGCATAGGTCGATGTCCTCTTTGGTTTTGGAGGCTATTTGCCGGACATCCATCACCAAATTTTGGAAAATCCTTCTGTTTCTTTCCTTCCAAATGTTCCACATTGTGTAGATGACCACCCCGTTGAAGTGTCTACATCTCTGCCTTGGGATGTTGGCCGCCCCCTGTTGAAATCATAATCGCAACCAGCAAATCTTTGTTGTAGAACGGTTTACTTTGGAAACCTGCATACCTGTGGAGTTTCTCTTTCCTGAGAAATGGACCGGACTGCAATGCAAGCTTTGTTTGCCAGACCGATGTAAATGAACTGAAGCTCTTTTTAGATTGTTCTAGTGTTCAATATACTGTGGAAACTCTATGCCAATCTTGCAAAGGAAAATGTTTAATGGATGCATCTTGAAATCTCTGTATCTTTTCTATCCTTTAGGGTTCAACCTGCACATTTGCTGAGTCAATCCTTCGATCATGTGGTTTCCGCACCGGGCTCTTCACTTCACCACATTTGATGGATGTCCGCGAGCGATTTCGGCTTGATGGGTACTTTTCTCCGTTACCGCCTTTCAACCTTTATTTTGTTTATCAGTTCGGTATGTTTAGCTTGTTCTCGTTGTACCTGAAGGCATTTATTGTTGAGTTGCTTGAATTTATTTATTTCTTTCTATCATTATGTGCCTTGACACTTATTGAATATCCTATGTTCTGATGAGTCTATAGGCTGGACATTTCGGAAGAAAAGTTTATTAGGTATTTCTGGTGGTGCTGGAACAAACTTAAGGTAACTATCCACCTGATTTTCTTTATATGGTTGGTGAAATATAAAAGAAACATCAGTGGATCTGCGACATTTCACTCTGAGTTTATGGGCTCCTTGGAAACAATCATTGACACTGTTGAAATATTTGTTGTACCTTCCAGGACAGGACTGGTGATGGTGTACCAATGCCAGCCTACTTTAGGTTCCTTGCACTGCTAGCATTCAAGATCTTTTCAGATGAGCAGGTTAATACTTTGTAAAACACTTTCTAGTCCACAACTTTTTTTAATCATGTAGTGGGTGTAGGGAGCGTATCCCAGCTTCCTTTTTTAATGGGATTTAGAAGTCTTTTCCCAGTCTGAGGGAATTCGTGGATGTTGCCTCATTTTGTATGAAAATAAATTGGTTGAAAAGCATATTTTATGTCATAGTGGAACCTAAAATATTGCTTCCTCCATAATACCTGTCATCATCTCCACTAGAACTGTCTGCTGCTAATGCTCTTGACAGATATGACACATTATTAATAATCTGCATTATAAAGTCCTTAATTATCTAATAATTTTATTTAAGAAGCACTACCGTTTTAGGTAGATGAAGCCGTCGTATGCTGCTTAAACTTTTTATGCTTTCCTAGCAGCATGCTCAAACATTTTCCTCGTTTTATCCTGTTTAAGCAGGTGGATGTCGCAGTGCTCGAGGTTGGTTTGGGAGGGAAGTATGATGCAACGAATGTGGTGTGTAGCATGCTTATTATTATTTTTCTATTCAAATAACAATACGTGGTAGTAGAAAGTGTTCATGATTCCTACTATATAATCACCATTCACCAAACAAAAAGGAAGCTTGTTGACTAGCAAGACTTATGTTGATATACCATCTTGACTTTCTGATTGAAATGCTGAACCTTACAACTATATTTTGTATTAAAAAAGTTTGGACTGAGATCTCTGTGCAAGCTTAATAATTAGTGATGCTGTAGTTGGCTCATATAGGTTCAGTTGCACTGTGCATAGTCTGTTTGAAGTTCACACCTAGGGCATGTGAAAATCATTAACAATAGCTTGACTTGAACAAATGCTGAGTAACATAGCTGATTTATAAACACTTGCAGGTCAGAGCACCTGTAGTTTGTGGAGTATCATCCCTTGGGTATGATCATATGGAAATTCTTGGTTAGTTATGAAACTGAAAGATGAAATAGCATCCTTAGTAGATTTGTTTCACACAGCCAATGCTTGTTCTTCCCAATGAGCAGGAAACACACTTGGAGAAATTGCTGGAGAGAAGGCTGGGATACTTAAGGTTTTTTGCTAGCTTTGCCTGGATATTCATCAGCTGACCTACTGTAGCTAAAACTTTTTTTTTTCTTGTTTCTTATATGGCCTTTCTCAATACAGAAAGGAGTTTCGGCGTATACAGTTCCACAGCCAGAAGAGGCAATGTCTGTGCTGATGCAGCGAGCTTCTGAGTTGGGTGTATGTTACATTTGATGGTGCAGTCCTTTTTAGTTGTCACCATATTTTGCATGTTATGGACTGGGGCATTGGACTGGAGCCATGGTTTCAGCAGTTCAAGGACAAGCAATAGCTGCTCATTCATCAGCGCAACAAACTAGTTATGTGTCTGGCAACAGTGTGAAGGTTAGATTAGTATGGATTGGTTTGTTAGATAAGATCCTTGAGTTGAATCTGTTAGCTATGCTTGTTAGGACTTAGGAGCCATCCTATGAAAGGGGGGCAATACGGCAAGCTCTAAGGATAAGCAAGGAGAACCCTAGAAAGCAGTCAGAGCCTCTAGACTGTAGAGGGAGGGCGACTAGCTGGTTCTTCCTGCTATCCCAGAGCCTCCAGTGGGAGGTGACGACTCTGGTGAAGCAGTCGGAAGAACTGCAACACAAATAGTCGCAATACAAAGATGCAGTTGGAGAAGTGGTCCATGGCTCCATACCACTGCAAGTGCAGTCAATGCCATGGTCTAAGGCAGACAAAGGCAGTGGCAATACTGGTGGTGAAGATGACACTGATGCCACCGTTGAAGGAGGCATGGGTGCAGCAAGCGAGGTTGTTGGCGAAGTCACAAAGGAAGACCTTTCTCAGTGGTTAGCGACGGTTCTTCCTACTATCCCATCTATCCCTAGATCTTGATGTATACCTTTGTTTTATAGGCCGGCTCCTAATAAATATAGCTAACAAATACAACCAAATGACCTTAACTAACAAACTGATCAATACTAATCTAATCTTCACATGTTTCCTTGGCTGACCACACGGCTAATTTGTTGTGTTGATGTGCAGCTGTTGCTTGGCCTTGAACTGCTGAACCCATGGCTCCAAGCCAATGCCTAGTCATAACGCTGCCTTTATTGATTTGTCCATTAACATGATTATAATTACGATCAGCTTTTGATATAATCAACTGAAATTCTCTAAAGGTTTCTCTTCAAGTAGTCCAGCCTTTGGACCCACAGAAATTAGAGGATCAACCTCTTGGACTCCATGGTGAACACCAATACATGAATGCAGGTCTTGCAGTTGCATTGGCTAATGCCTGGCTTGAGAGACAAGGCCATTTGAACAGAATACATTTCAAACATTCTGTATGTACTCCAAATATGTATGTATTTATTTCCCTGCAACACATATTAGCGGCATTTGTCATTCTACCACTGAATGCAGGGCACCTTGCCAGATCAGTTCATCAAAGGGCTGTCAAGTGCTTGTCTGCAAGGTCGAGCACAGATTGTTCCAGATCCACAAGTGAACTCAGAAAATGATAAGGATTGTGATTCTTCATTGGTTTTCTATTTGGATGGGGCACATAGCCCAGAAAGCATGGAAATGTGTGCAAGATGGTTTGCCCACGTTACAAATAATGGAGTGCAGACAGGTTCTTTGGAGCAGCCTCATACTGACAGGGATTCTAGGAAGGTATGCATTACAGTGGCAGTTTTCGTGTCGAATCACATCCCTCCCTCCCTCCCTCTCTCTCTCTCTCTCTCTCTCTCCCTCCCGCGCGTGTGCATACCATTTTTCTTCACTTATTATATATTATTATGCATCCTCTTAGATTTTTTATATTTGCAGTTTCTCCTTTTCAATTGCATGACTGTAAGAGATCCTCAGAGATTGCTCCCACGTCTTCTGGATACATGTGCTCAAAATGGTACATCAATCAAATTCTTTATTTCTGTTTGAAGATCTTGAACCATATAATATTTCCTTCTGTAGTTACATGTAATGATGTGTGGAGAAAATACAAGATTCTCCTATAACCAATGCTGATATGCATATCATGTAGAAAATGTCCTTTGTTCCAATGAGTGGCTAGTTAACCAGCTTGTTAAGTATTGTATGAACTAGCTGCCATACTCTGTATTTGCTTGCTCTTCAAGATCAATGTACTTGTATCATGAGTTGCATGAATGCTCCTGTTGGTCTTATAATATTAGTAACCATTTTTCTCAGGGCTCCACTTTGAGCAGGCCTTATTTGTGCCAAACCAATCACAGTACAACAAGCTTGGTTCCCTTGCATCCCCACCTTCAGAGCGTGAACAAATTGATTTGTCATGGCAGTTGTCACTCCAAAAGGTGTGGGAAAACTTGCCTCATGGCAATAAAGGTTGTTCCAAACTTCATTGTGAAATTGTGTTTAGTTGTCAGCATGTGTTTTCTTATTGAAACATTGAGCTGAAGATGATATACGGACTTTTATGGGAATGCTGCAGGTCTAAATGATTCAAACTCTAGCAGAACTAGCTCAGTTTTTGAATCTCTTCCTTTGGCAATTAAATGGCTAAGGGAAACTGCTCAACAAAACCAGTCGATTCAATTTCAGGTGAAAGCATATGCTACAATCTCTATAATGTTCTCTCAAATGTTCCACAGCACTTAGACATCCTATCCTATGCATCTAGAGTGTTCGGTCCATGATTCGCTCAGATTTGCAGAATTGAGTGCTAGTGTATCATATTTTCTGCAGTAACCGTCACTGATTCATGTACTTCTTCATTGATATTGTCATGTATTGTGTGTTATCCTGTTAATCTGATTGCTGGTGTACGACTCTGCGTACACATTTATGTTTTCTTGCTTTTCTTTTGTTGTGTTTTCCATTACTTTGAATATCTAACATCTTTGTTAAATTTGTTTTTGGTTTTATGTTCCTTCCATTATACTATTACATGGTATAGGCGTATAGCTATTTTCTACATTTTACATTTCTCTAGCAACTGCTTTCCTACTTACTGATACATTTGCATTTCCACACTGAGCCAGGTCTTAGTTGCTGGCTCCCTGCACCTTGTTGGTGATGTCATAAGATTGCTCAAGAAGTAACTTCATTTGGAATGGCACATTGTTCAGATTGAAATGTCTGCCTGCGGACCACTATGGCACTAACTTGAGCTTATCGAAATTTGTGATTGGGATAACGCAACATACCAACTTGGTTAGAAGAATTGAAAGGCATTTTGATTTCAGTTCCGATCAACTGTAAAATTGTTGTATGTCATCGTTTCTTTAAGTTCCTGCCTTTTTTGGCATTATGTGCCATTACATCCTCAGTCAAGAAGAATGTAACCAAATTTTAGAATGTACAAACAGGGAATTATATTATATCAATCATACCATTTATTTATACTTCTCTGGAAAATCAGTATTTTATAAATCATCTATTCTATAAATGTTTGTTGTGGAAACTGCAGATGTATTTTTCGGCCACGTTCCCGTTGGAGAGTAGCTGTCGACATCAGTGGTTGTCCTGGATTTCCCTGAGTACTTTGCATAGAAGCAGAACTGAAACTGACACGGTACACCCTCTTTTGCAGAATGAATTCTTGGGAGTGAAACCAGCGCCTTGTTTAGATTGCAACTTTTTACAATCTGGACTACTGTAGTATTTTCGTTTGTATTTGGCAATTAGTGTCCGATCGTGGACTAATTAAGCTCAAAAGATTCGTTTCGCTAATTACAGACAAAATGTGTAATTAGTTATTTTTTACCTATATTTAGTGCTTTATGCATGCGTCTAAAGATTGATGTGATGGAGAGAGTGTAAAAATTTAGAATTTGGAAGCTAACTAAACAAGGCCCAGATTAAAACCATAAAAAAGGTCCTGAACTAGAAAAGACTTTTTTACATACGCAAGAGAAAAGATAGGTATATATTTGTCTTGGGTCTTACCATTTCCCCCCTTTCCTCTAGTTAGGGTGTGTTTGGTTTGCTGGATATCCCTAGATGGGAGATGACGGTCCATGGACAAGCGCTGTTTGGTTCGTGGGACAAGCTAGATATGAATATCCCTGACAGAGGAATATTCTCTTAGATGCTAGATATCCCTGCCACTAAAAAATTGCCTGGCGAGCTCATCCATGTTTTCTAATCTATGTCATTAGTAAATAATTAAGGATTATTAGTTGTTATATTATTGTTTAGCAATTATGATGTCGAGATTAACCTTGATAACTGCCAATATGTTAATTAGTGCATGTTTTGTATGCTAATTAGGATAATTATTGTGCTAATTAATTTTTTTATTTGTAATTAGTGATTATCACGACAAAATTAGTGTTAATGTATAATTATTTAGTGTATAATTAGTTGTTATTTTTAAATAATATAAATATAATTAGTCAAGAATTCTCGTCCCGTTCACTCTCATCCATCTAACCAAACAGAAAAATGGCTCGTCCCATCCATCCAACCAAATAGACAATATGGATATCCATATCCCTAAATCCATGGATGACCATATCCCATCCACTCTTGTCTTTCAACCAAACACACCCTTAATTGCTAGAGAATTCTATTCCTGTCATTCAACGCGCTAGTTTCTGTTCTTGTTCTTTGATTCTATATATAAGTTTATTTGTCATTCTGTCCTCTGAAATACAATTCATTTTCATGGCCATACTTCTCAAAAAGGCTAATTGCATTTTCTTTACAATTAGCTATTGTATTATGAAAATATACCTTTTTAGTCACCTGTGTTTCTGGTGCACTAGGAATAACATTGGTCGACAGATAACACTGGGTTTTAGTTTCCCATTGCTTCTGCAGATGTCTCATACTATTTGTGGCCATTACGTATCATTGGACACCAGTATGGTTCCATCACTTTGTGTAGGAGAAAAGGCAAAAATTACAGCCATGCAAGGAAGTGCTCAAAGCTAGCGTTACGACGTGGCACTTCTATTCTTATATACACCAGTCTAACGCCCTAACCTCTTCAATTTATTCCTATCTTTTCTCGTGCAAAAGGATTCAGGCGCTGTATTATTTTAAAGCTTCTGTCACTCCGTGTGCCCACCCTCTGTTTGGCTTCCTTCTGCATCTATTAGGTTGTAGATTGAGAGCCAAAACCAAATTATCTTTTTTTTTTGAGCAAAAACCAAATTATCTTGATACCACTAGCTAGAAGGGTTGTGCCAGCCAACACTGGTTAGCAGCTACTCCCTCCATTTCGAATTACAAGTCATTTCAAGAATCTTGGAGAGTCAAAGTATCTCAAGTTTGATTAAAATTATAGAGAAAATAGTAAAGATTTATGACATAAATAGGTATACTATAAAATATAATTAATGAAGAATCTAATGATACTTAGTTAGCATCATAAATGTTATTATCTTATCATATAAATTTGATCAAACTTGAGATGTTTTGACTCTCCGAAATTCTTGGAATGACTTGTAATTTGGGATGGAGGGAGTAAGCAATATATTTTAGGCACCACCACTGAGATATCAAGATGACGTTCCCTGGTACGCAGGATAAGTTGCAAAGCTTGTGACAAAAATGTCCATTTCATTGCTGTACTTGTGTGTGGAAATTTACTTAAGAGATTTTCAAGCCAGTGGAAAGCAACACTACCTCCTCAAACTTTTGCAAAGCTTGTGTGAAGTTTAGTAACGGAAATGCATGTCCACTCGCATGCGAGCTCTACGATATCTGGCGATTAAACCTCTGTACCTTGGTTGAACTCTCTAGTTATTTTCCTTCTCTCCCAGAGTTTATCTTGCTCGTCTGAACTCTGAGGGCTTGTTTGGAAGAATTTCACACGAATTGTGCACAAATTTCATAGGAATAAGTTCAATTTTACAGGAAAAATGAAGGAGGCAGATGATCATGTGGATGAGCGATAGCACAAACGTTTCTGACAGCTGTTCGAGGAGACAGGACAGGCAGACAACCTCAGCCTGCTCAAGCCCGCATCCGCCAAGAATGCCTATGAAGTACGTACCCGAGGCCGCAGCCTGCAATCCGCAAAGGCAGATGCGGAGGCGGGCGCAACGCAGGAAGAAGCGTCACACGGAGCAGGTGCCGGAAACCGCAGAGCACCAGGAAAAACCTACGCGTAACGCACGACGTTGGATGTCACACTTTATTAGAGGCTTATATTACGGCCTTACCGCTTACAGCCCTGTTTTTGACCCCCTCAACACGAGCGTCTCCCGGTCGTTCTCTACCTCCCTTGGCATCTTCTGTCGGCTGTCCTAGATCTTTTATCAGGCTTGCTAGCATCCGGACATGTCTGCGCTCGTGCTTGCAGTTCGTTTTCCACGTCGTTTTACGTGCCCACATAGGGCCTGCATCACCCTGAAAGTCACCGGCATCAAGAAGAGGGTGAGGAGACGATGGATGCCTAGCCAGCGTCGGGAGGTGAGGAGACACCGAGGCGAGGCAGCAGAATGCGAGAGGAGAGATATAATACCTGATCTACTTTTAAAACATCCAGATCCAACACTTGTAACATGTATCTGAGGGCAGATAAAACACCTGAAACATGCATCTTAAATACTTGAAAATCATTGTAAAATATACACAACATATAGATAAAACACTTGTAACATATGTGTAAAACATATGCAACATCCAAATAAACACACTTACAATATAAATCTGGAAAAACATATGAAACATTAAAAACAAAAGCTTGCAACATACGTGTACAACCATTGCAACATCTCGATCTACTTTTGCAACATCCGTATAAAAACACTTATAACATACCTCTGAAACACTTGAAACACACGCTTGCAACATGCGTTTTTCACCCTTCTTCCGTACGACGCAGCGCAAAGCGGGGGATGGGCAGGCACAGGGTAGCACCGTCGTGGCATCTTTTGGAGGCAAGCCGGGGGGGAGGAGGGGGTGGCGGGGATAGACCGCCGGTGAGCTTTGTCCGCGCTGTGGGCTGCCGCCGTCGCAAGCGGATGGGGAGGGAGGCGGGGACAGGCCAACAATGGGCGTAGGGTGTCGGCGTGCTCTGGCCTGGAGGAAGGGGCCGGTCGCAAGCGCAGGCGGCTGCTGACAAGCTCTGGTCGAGCGGGGGCGGTGGGGAGCTTCAATCGAGCAAGGAGGGGGGTAGCTAGGAGGGAGAAGAGGCTGGCAACGGGCGATGGCCGGCGAAGGCGCCACGGGGGATGGCTCAGGATGAGGCGCTGCGGGGAGTGGGACGAGCGAACAGCCACATGTAGGCATGCACGGAAGCAGCAGTGGGGCGGGAGGGGTTCGAGCCCCTTTACCGCTGCAGGGCCCGTGGAACTCCCTGAAGCCTCCCTTGAATTTTCAGCCGTAGATGCATAAGGTAGGAGAGACTGAGATTTGCTCAAAGTAGAAGACATCCTCTTTTACTAATTGGGCTAGCAATTCTACAGACACAGAGGATTATCTAGCCAAGACGTAAGACCCAACCAGTGAAAGAAACTCTATCTCAACTTCCCAATCCAGAATCCACCATGTCCGTCCGCCGTCACCAATCCATCGGCTTCGAGTGGTGGCTTCACGCATCACGCGTGGGTGAGTGGGGAGCAGCCGAGCGGACAGCTAGGCGCGGCGGGCGGGCAGGCGCTGGCGGCCGGTGGGCAGGCCACACGCCGCAGGCGCAGCGTTGTGGGCGGGGGCATGCCGTCGTCTGAGGGGGCTACATGCATCTAGATCTAGGTGGGCAGGTGACTTTTTTTTCGTGAAACTGAGTCTGTGGTTGGTGGTTGTCTAATTGTCATGAACTCATGATAGATTTCAGTTTTTAGTTTTTCAATATATCAATGATAGACTGTATTTTGTGATTTTCATCGTTCATCGATGTTTCAAGTGAGGGGTCATAGTGTGGTTACATTGCTGTAGCATTATTGTTCAGTCTCTCCTAGAATTTTTTCAGCTTCCATCCTGCATTGCATGTGGGGAGTTTTTTTAAGAGAGACGGGCACCCAAACAGACATACGCCCTCGTATTATCATTATCGATCCTTATTCGTTCGTGCCAATGTTTGATCAACGGGAGAAAAAGAAAGTACAAGAGTCGCTGAACGTGTCCGACAGGACGACGCAAATTCGCTGGGTCTTGCCTGATGTCTCAGTGTGTCGTGTCGTGCTGACGGCGCCTCGGCGGGCTTCAATCTGTGCGTCAGTGCGTGCTCACAATTCAGAACACGTGTGAGTATGAGTTCCACAAGGCGTGCATTTTTTCTACACCGTTGAGCCCTCGGGTGTCAAAGCTCCCGTACCCAATGTCACTGCTCCATCCCGATCATGCGCTCGATGTGAAGCAAGGAGAGACGTATGGCCAAGAGAGGAACAACCAGGCACAACAGAATCGCATATCAATGAAAACAAAAAACTCACCGGCGAACTGTCTGTCGCCTTATTACAATGCTGTTGTCATCCGTGAAAAACGGTGGACAGACACTGTTGCTATCGCCCTTTTGGTTTGGTTTTGGATGGGCGGACAGGACAGCGGTGGCTGTGGGGACTGCTCACTGCTGTTAGGCAAATCCAAAAGATTAGGCTGCACCAGCAGGAAACTGCGTCGCGCCAACCCGCCTTACGGTCCAGACTTCCAGCTAAAAAAACACGGACGTGGAGAAGTTGCACACAGGCGACTAGTCAAGCAACGTGTGAGAGATGAGCAGGCTAGACCGCCAGAAGGACTAGACAAGCAACGTGCGAGTCCCAGAATCAGTAACTTTCAGGCGGACGACCTCGGGTTGCACACGCAGCTGCCTCTGCCTGCCTCCATTGACGTGAATCAAAGTCATTTTCCTTATTATTATTTTCCAGGCGCGCCCGTGACCGTGATCCTCCCTCTCCTCCCCTAATCAGGACCACCACGCAAACCGCACGCAGTCCTCTGGGTTGAGTCCTGTACACGTCACCTAATCCACACCGCCAGGCAGGCAGAGAAATCTACCGGCCGCAGGAGGCGAAGCGAGGAAAAAGCGGGAGCTGGCAGCGCGATGACGCCGCGGAGAGGGAGACAGGTGACGTCAGATGCCTTTTGACTGACAGTCTGACGCGTGACGCCTCCCTCTCCGTGGAACTGCAAGGAAGAAAAGCTGCTGCGGCCCGGCAGCATATTCCGGCTTGGGCCTTGTTCAGTTCCCCAATTCTCTCCCCTAATTCCACTGTGCAAAAAGAAGATTCCCCGTCACATCAAAATGTCGGCAAATGCATGGAATACTAAATGTTGATAAAATCAAAAACTAATTGCACAGTTTTATTGTACTTTGCGAGACGAACATTTTAAGCCTAGTTAGTCAAAATTTGGATAATTTTTACCAAATACAAACGAAATGCTACAGGAATTCTGATACAGTGTTTTTCTCCCCAATTCACCAATCTAAACAAGGCCTTGGCTTCGCGATCGGGGTACTATGCGCGTCCCAGGAAAAAAAAAGGGCCGCGTCGGTTTCCGTCTCTGCACTGCAGTGCGCGGGGTTGGGACGGTTGTTGTTGACTTGTTGGTGAGGCGAAGGCAGTAGGAGAAGCGGGAAGCGCCCGCTGCCCGGCCCACCGGGAGAAAGTTCGTGTGCGCCGCCCGCGCGCGCGCTCCCTTCCTTTTCAGAAGAAAAGCAGGGCAGGGCATCCGCGATTTCGGCGAGATTCGAGGGCTGGCGCCGTCACGTCTGATCGGGGACACCGGATCTCGCACGCACGCCTTCGTCGGTGTATAAGAGCAAGTAAAATAATAATAGTTCTAGTCAAACATACACTGATGTTAAAGAGAGGAAACGATAAGAATTTAGATTTTCATGTACTCCCTCTGTTCGTTCTAGGAGCCGGGGATCTACGGAGGAAGCCAACAAAGGGCTTGTTTAGTGTATAAGAGCAAGTAAAATAATAATAGTTCTAGTCAAACATACACTGATGTTAAAGAGAGGAAACGATAAGAATTTAGATTTTCATGTACTCCCTCTGTTCGTTCTAGGAGCCGGGGATCTACGGAGGAAGCCAACAAAGGGCTTGTTTAGTTCGTGAAAAAGTTTAGGTTCGGCTACTGTAGTATTTTTCGTTTTATTTGGCAATTTGTGTCCAATCATAGACTAATTAGGCTCAAAAGATTTGTCTCGTGATTTATAACTAAACTGTGTAATTAGTTTTTTTTTTCATCTATATTTAATACTCCATGCATGTGTCGCAAGATTTGATATGACAGATACTGTATCACTTTTGGGGTTTCTTTTTGAACTAAACAGGCTCAAATGACCTTGGTATTCTCTCTGTTAAAAAGCTGTTGTGAATGGACTGGGTGAAGTGAGTGGCGAGCAGATGGGTCAAAGACTGCTGCGCCTGATAGGCTAGGCTGCTGTACATGCACTAACGGAGAAAGTAAGCTAGAATGTCTTTCTTTGGGTACAAAATTTGAATGTTACGACGTCTTCAGTTCTGAGACGGAGGGAGTAAGCAACAAGTTGAATACGAGAGCTTAAGCAGTTACTGGTGGTGTACGCATAAATGTGAAGACAATTAGAAAATAGAATGTGTTATATAGATAAAAGTAGTAGTAGTAATAATAGTAATAGTAATAGTAGTAGTAATAATAATAATAATAATAATAATAATAATAATAATAATAATAATAATAATAATAATAATAAAAAGTTTCTTATATATACTTGGTTTGATTTTACAACTTAGCTAATAGCCAAACACTTGGTTTTATTATTGGACTTATTTTAAGCGAGTGTTTTGAGCATCAAGTATTCAAGCGCAGTGGATTCGCAAGCGGGGAGTCCGGAGATGGCACCATCGCCAATGGTGGGGGCGAGCGAAACTGCGTCGGGGCTATGGCGTTGTGGGCAAGGGTGGCTGGAACCAAGCGCTTCCATGCAAGGAAAGAAGAAAGAAAAGAGGATGTTTTACTGATGGATGCGGGCCACAGTCACAAGTTTATTATCTTATTACTCTAATCAAACAATAAAACAGAACGATTCCATCATTCCTCTAATTGAACAAATCTATAGGATCATCCTGCCCATAGAAATACTCGCTTCATCCACAAAAAAATATAATTCTTGCTTTTTGAGAAGTCAAGCCGTTCAACTTTGATAAGTTTATATTAAAAAAGTACTAACATTTATGATATAAAATAAGTACCATTGGATTAATTATAGAATATATTTCTATAATAATTTATTTGGACACAGATGCTTATACTATTTACTGTAAATTTGGTCAAACTTGAATTAGATTTATCGGCACGGATCCCATAATTACATTCTTTTGTGACGCGGTAGTACAATAGATTTCTCACTCCCTTTTTGTCTCCGAACCAAAAGCATCTTAGATAACTCATGAAATGGACTGGTTATGATTTGCCACTAAGATTTTATTTTTTTCACAAGATTTTAGCTCAGCTCAATAAGAATGATCAAGGCCATCAGAGTTAGCGGCTGAGCAAGGTGTCAACTAAAATACCTATAAGTGCGAGCGTTGTATACGAAACGTTTATGTAAGTAAATCTATGGTATCAAAATATATATCCATATTTATATCTACATCTAAACACACACACACACAGATATATATATATATATATATATATATATATATATATATATATATATATATATATATATATATTATCTACACCTAAGCATAGGAGTATCTGTATCTATATCTATTCAAATATATTACAAAGGAAATGAATTTTTCTAACTATCTATTTTTACTTCTTCACATCTCTTTTTGTTTCATATACGATCTAAATTTATAACCCATGCTTATACGAGTTAAAATAACACGCGGTCAGCAACAAGAGGAATTTAATTTCAAGACATTGGAACTCAAGTCGTAGATCATCCAAATAATCGCTTAGCTCCATTAGAACACACGCATATATTTGCTAGTAGTAAAAATACAATCTAATAATCTGGTTGTGTGGTAATGGCAACGGAAGTTGCTACTTCCTCCGTCCGAGAATAGATGACGTTATGGGATACGTGCAGGTCAGACTTTCTCAATTTTGACTAAATTTGTAGAAAATACGTGCAAAATTTATATCTCCAAATAAATTTATTATGAAAGTATATTCAACGATCTATCTAATAATATTAATTATGTATTATAAATATTAATATTATTTTATATATAATTAGTCAAAGTTTAAAAAAGTTGACTTCTCGAGAACCGAGAATGACTTCTATTTTGAGACAGATGGAGAACCGTATCTTGCAAAATTTTTCAGATTCCCCGTCACATCGAATCTTTAGACACATGCATGAAGCATTAAATATAAATAAAAAATAAAACTAATTACACAGTTCGGACAAAATGAACGAGACGAATCTTTTAAACCTAATTAGACCATAATTGGACACTAATTGCCAAATAACAACGAAAATGCTACAGTACCATTTTGCCAAAAATTTGGCAACTAAACCGGCCCTAAACATCCATCAACGGGTGTATCCTGACTGTATCCAGTGTGGAATGGAAAAACATAAACACGGCCAGCCAGCAGGGCGAGCCACGGTTCACGGCTTCACGCGGACGCGCCCTACTATTTACTGTAAATTTGGTCAAACTTGAATTAGATTTATCGGCACGGATCCCATAATTACATTCTTTTGTGACGCGGTAGTACAATAGATTTCTCACTCCCTTTTTGTCTCCGAACCAAAAGCATCTTAGATAACTCATGAAATGGACTGGTTATGATTTGCCACTAAGATTTTATTTTTTTCACAAGATTTTAGCTCAGCTCAATAAGAATGATCAAGGCCATCAGAGTTAGCGGCTGAGCAAGGTGTCAACTAAAATACCTATAAGTGCGAGCGTTGTATACGAAACGTTTATGTAAGTAAATCTATGGTATCAAAATATATATCCATATTTATATCTACATCTAAACACACACACACACAGATATATATATATATATATATATATATATATATATATATATATATATATATATATATATATATATATATTATCTACACCTAAGCATAGGAGTATCTGTATCTATATCTATTCAAATATATTACAAAGGAAATGAATTTTTCTAACTATCTATTTTTACTTCTTCACATCTCTTTTTGTTTCATATACGATCTAAATTTATAACCCATGCTTATACGAGTTAAAATAACACGCGGTCAGCAACAAGAGGAATTTAATTTCAAGACATTGGAACTCAAGTCGTAGATCATCCAAATAATCGCTTAGCTCCATTAGAACACACGCATATATTTGCTAGTAGTAAAAATACAATCTAATAATCTGGTTGTGTGGTAATGGCAACGGAAGTTGCTACTTCCTCCGTCCGAGAATAGATGACGTTATGGGATACGTGCAGGTCAGACTTTCTCAATTTTGACTAAATTTGTAGAAAATACGTGCAAAATTTATATCTCCAAATAAATTTATTATGAAAGTATATTCAACGATCTATCTAATAATATTAATTATGTATTATAAATATTAATATTATTTTATATATAATTAGTCAAAGTTTAAAAAAGTTGACTTCTCGAGAACCGAGAATGACTTCTATTTTGAGACAGATGGAGAACCGTATCTTGCAAAATTTTTCAGATTCCCCGTCACATCGAATCTTTAGACACATGCATGAAGCATTAAATATAAATAAAAAATAAAACTAATTACACAGTTCGGACAAAATGAACGAGACGAATCTTTTAAACCTAATTAGACCATAATTGGACACTAATTGCCAAATAACAACGAAAATGCTACAGTACCATTTTGCCAAAAATTTGGCAACTAAACCGGCCCTAAACATCCATCAACGGGTGTATCCTGACTGTATCCAGTGTGGAATGGAAAAACATAAACACGGCCAGCCAGCAGGGCGAGCCACGGTTCACGGCTTCACGCGGACGCGCCCGCAACCCGACCCGACCCGTTTTTAACCCCGTCTGGCTCTGGCCCTCTTCCCCGTCGATCCCCTACCCTTCGTCGTCCCGGCCGAGAGGGAGGCGCGGCCCCAATTCCCACCGCCTCCGGCCGCCATCGCCGCGGCCGGGAAGACCTTGTCGCTCGCGCCTCCGCCGAGCACAAACGCCGCGCCAGTCCCTCCATGTTCTCCCGCGGCCGAATTCTCCACGCGACGCTCCGCACTCCGCTGCTTCGTGCCGGCGCCCGCAGCGCCGTCCTCTCCTCTCCCCGGAGTCTAGTGTGGGCAGAGATCCGTCCGGGTTTGGTCTTGGTCCGATTCCTTCCCGTGCAGGTAAGCGATTTCTCCGAGTAATTCTTCGCTCGCTGGGATGGATTCCTTTGTTCTTATTTCGAACAATCAAACCCAGTTCCCTGTGTTCTTATTTCGAACAATCAAACCTAGTTTTCGGCCATTTCCATGGCTCAAGTCAAATTCACCTTTAATTTAATAATACTCTCGGGTTTTGTTCCTAGTGATTGACAATCCCCAATTGCCAGTTGTGATTCCGTTAAATTTGTAGCCGCGATTTTGTATTTTTGTTTTTCTTATGCCGTAGTCTGCAGCTGTTCTCAGTAGGGGTTCATTTTCTTCTCCTCTGTCCCGGGGGAGGGGGGCCCGGGGGCCTCATAGCCTTGATTTTAGTCGGGTACTCGGGTTGATCTGTGTTTCGTTTGTGTTATTTTAACAATCTTCTGGTCTATTTCTGTAGTTTTGGCAAAGTGATTTCAAAATTTCTCTAGCGAAACTGTATGCACTTTGTTCTGTCTACTGCTGAATATATTTGCAGGGATGCAAAAGCTTTTGGATTCGTACTCACAGTACATTTCTGTGTGGGATCAGGGGTTGGATGGAATTTTCATATCGTATAAAGTTCTACTGTGTGTCAGTGGTCTACTAACCATATATACTGTCCTCAGTGACGAACATCTTCATATTGTGTTGGTCAGATTGAAGAAGAAATATGAAATAACTGTAGCCACCATTCCTGAAGCTTAACCTGATCCCCATTGTTGGGTACCAAAAACAAGGGGTACCCACAATCAACGATCAAGAAAAACAAAACCACGCCAAAAGCTCTGCCCACAAAAACGGGATGAGCCGAAACAGCGAACGAAACGCCTCGACCACGTTCCGACTCGTACGAGGCTCGCTCGACGGGACGCCTCGACCACGTTCCGACTCGCACGAGGCTCGCTCGACAGGACGCCTCAATTACCGAGAAATCTCCGACTCGCACGACCCTGGGTCGGGCCGGTCGACCTACCTCACTCACCAACTCTGAGACAAAAGTCAGAGCATTTAATGCAACTGCCAACCACTTCCTACCCCCATGGCTACAGCGGTAATCAGCATGAAAGCAGTACCGGTGTCAGATCTCACTTTTTACCGCCCATCCCGGGATGGGCGGTGAAAATCTGTCACTGTACGCGCCATACCAGGCACTATTCCGCCACTGATCACCCTCGAGGGAGAATACGACGAGTACCGTACCCCGCAATTCCGGGGACTCGACCTTATCCATTCATCATTGACTCACCTCGACCCGTCCTTGACCCGGCCTCGATCAACCGCTAGTCAAACATGAAAACAAGGCTCGCATGCCATAGGATCCGGAGTCTTTTCACCGTCTCTTCCTCTACGTCATCATGGTATCCGGGGATGGCCGGCCATTCTCGGGGCACGTCGCTACAGCAGCCTCTACAGCGGACAAACTTCACCCCTAAGGCACCCCCGACATCCCTGCCTCCTCTTGACCCTATAAAAGGGCAGGCAGGGGACTCTACGAAGGGAGGGGATAGGCGGACGACAGACAAACAACAAAGCCAGTCACCATCCTACCATAGAAGATCAACATCTCAAGCAATCTCCTCTGTACTCTCACTTTTTCTCTCTGAGACCTGGGATCGGCTCCCTCTCTCACAGCTTGTAACCCCTACGCAAGCACTTAGGTGCAAGGAAATACAATACTCCCCCCTCCCCGCTGGACGTAGGGCATTCTTTTGCCCGAACCAGGATAAACCTCCGTGTACTCTCCTTGCATCACCATCCAGATTAGGAACACGCAATATTGATTCACTCGTTGGCTTAGGATCCTCGCAGGACCGAACGCCGACACCCATAGTGCCAACACCCCTCACCCACCCACACACACACCCAAATAATGAAAAAAAACAATGATGCTGGTAATTTCAATCCATAGTTTCAGTGGGATTCAACGTTGGAAGGTACAATGTTTAGAAATATATTTATTGTGATTCTACTGCCTACTTCACTATTGTTGATCTCCACAGTCCACTACTAGTAAAATGTAACGTTCTTACAAGTACAATTTGTGGCAGTGTACATTTCAGTGATACTGGTCCTGTGAACTTTAGCTCCACTGCATGTACATCTTTTGTTTGTTTATTAATTCACGCTTGCAATGGCTGCAGTATGGCGATTGGTCAGATAATTAATTTTATCACTAATTGTATTTCTGTTCCTTTTCAGGATTTTTGTTAATGATGGGAGAGAATAAATGGATGGGAAAAAGATGGGAGGACATGGACACTGATGTCCTTGTGAAGATATTCAAGGAACTAAATTTGGTTGAGCTGTCACCGGTATCTCAAGTCTGTCGTTTGTGGCGTTCTGCCTGTTCAGATCCACTTATTTGGGGCACTCTTGACTTTGGATTGTTAAAATCCAATTTTATCCAGACAAGAGCATCACCGTATATTTGGGTTGATGATAGGTCTGACAAGAGACTTGCAAGAATACTACGGGTGGCTATGGCAATTAGCTGTGGGAATGTCAATTGCTTGATATTCCATTACAATTTGTTCATGAAAGATGAGCACCTTCATTTCATCTCAGAAAGGTAACAACACCTTGTATGTTTTATCAATGTTATGGTTCCACATTCCTATGTTGATGTGTCATATTTGATGTGTGATATGTTGCTAATCCTACGAGTCGATTTTTCAACACAATAGTTGAACCATCTTATGGTTTTCTATAGAAATGTCCAAATGGGTGCATGTATCTAGTGGTGATGTATGAGCTGTGCAGTTGAATCTTGCATAAACATTTATGCATTATCAGAAGTAAATATTCTATGTAAATTGCAACTATTCTTTCATGCACTTTTGTGTTAGTAAATTTGGATAGCCGCTATTTCATAGCCATTCAAACAGGTGGGGGTCTAGGGAAGGCTGTTTCCTTGAGTTAATGCTGCTCTTGTTTCTTTGGTACATTATTCTTCTGATTATATCTTGTTGTTCTGTGGTCTTGTTTCATTGAAGAAGCTAACACTATATAGTCTTGCCTGATGTCTAGCAGGTCTCCTCACTTAAAACGGTTGGTTATGCCAGCATGGAACCGCATCACCAAAGTGGCAATATGTCAAGCTATCCAGAGGTGGCAGGAGCTGGAGTCCTTGACAATGCCTACCATAGGACATCCTCCATATATTATGGAAGAGATAGCAAGGAGCTGCAAGAATTTCACAGAACTTAAGATCATGGGCTCATTTGATCAGCAATTTGCCTCGGCAATCCTGCAGTACCTTCCAAAGTTGAGAGTGCTGAGCCTTCGTTGCTCTAAAGTGTCCATGGATGCACTGCAATGCTTGCTGAACTCGATGGAATATCTTGAGGTTCTGAATATCTCCCACTGCCTGCTGTTGGTCGTCGCGGCAAATGGGCGGAAGCAAGTGGTTCATGAACTGGACAGCCAAATTCTCGAGAGAGCTTCACAGCTGCGTGAATTCCACTACTGCCAGAGTAGGCTGTGCGTCGCGTGCCAGCGGATGGTGGTGGATGAAGGCATCATGCGCTGGTACAGGTACGAGGATTGGTTCTGGCGTCGGGATGAGGTGAGGTCCCTTGATCTGCTGCAAGATTATGGGAAGC
Organism: Saccharum hybrid cultivar R570; assembly: GCA_038087645.1. NCBI lineage: Eukaryota > Viridiplantae > Streptophyta > Magnoliopsida > Poales > Poaceae > Saccharum > Saccharum hybrid cultivar. Next base: position 1,413,030 of record JAQSUU010000066.1, read on the forward strand.
TGTTTGATGCTGGTTGCGAGAGGTTGACGTCTGTGGAGTAGATGCTGATAATAATAGGGGAACAAAATCCGCCTCCTCAGTGTAGAAACTAGCTGACAGGCATTCCTAAAACATAGCAAGCGACGAGTTGTGACAATAGATAAATAATAATATCGACAACAACGTGCGTGAATATATGGGGTGCGCGTGTGTTTAGTTTAGCTAGTGCTGTAAATCCATGAATAGTTCGTCTTGTTTGGAAGAGTTTGTGATAGCCAGTATGGTGACAAGAGTGCACAACTCTGCGCAATTTGTTTTAAGTGATGTTGCATTGGACATCAAGTATAGTATTTGGCTTTATACACTGTTAGCGTAAAGGCTAACCCTGCTAGACTGCCAGTGCTAGTTAGCCGTAACGAGTCCCGTGCTGGTTCTTTTTTTTTATGCGAAAAAAAAATGTTATTGACGTTCTCTGTCTCTGCTCAAAAGTCTGCCCTACCCTTTTGGCGCCTTTGAGTTCTTCGTGAAAATGCATTCTGGATGGTTTGAGCTGGTTTTAAATTATTCAAATTGAAGTGTTATGATCCTAGCTTGTTTTGTATTAATGATGTAGTGACGTCAAGCCCGTTCGCTTCACTGAAAAACTATGACTGAAAGTACCATTCGCTGATTTGTTGCGAGAGAAAAACACTAAGAAAAACTGAAAAGTAAGGATTATAAGACAAGCGAACATAGTCCTCGGTAATAATACTATAAAATAAGGTAGCATCTGGCTATAAAAAAGAAACAGAAAAATGAGATAGCATCACACGCCCTTTTAAGCGGCCAACCGCCATTAGCAACGTCATAAGTGACATCGTGTCGTCGCAAAGTCACTATCTCATCATTAGTACGCCAAGTGCACTTGCACGTACGTCACCACCGGCACAATTAGCTTATATATGTTGTAAAACAATATTTACTTTCAAATAAACGTGCTGACAATTATTCCTTTTAAATTAGCGTTCCCTTTGGTACTTGGTGGCGACAGGTGAAGCGTATTTGTACACGTATACGGGTATAAAATGGGTGGGGCACACCGGGGCACATTGTTATGTTCGGAAACAATAATAATTTCACCTGCGCGAAGAAAATTCCCAGCTTACCACATGACAATGACATCGTCTCATTTTCAAGCCGATCAGTTGCTGTCAGCCATAGTGATCTGGTACAGTAGTATCACGACTCACGAATAGTGCTTGTCTGCTTGATGACGTTTTCTTTTGGAGGGAAATGCAGCCTGCAGAATCTTCTATTGGGAGAGCTGTTGGGTTGCCGTGGTCTGAGGCTCTGAGCTGAAGAATAAAGGCTACGCCTAACCGGAGACAAGAGGACAAAAAAAAACGCTCTCAAGCAACAGCAACCGCTCTTGGGCTCCTGTTTTAGCTTCTCGATCGTCGAGGGCCCCGTTTGTCCCAGCACAAGCGTCAATCAAACGCGCGGCGGTGCGGCGACCGGCGAGCCACCACACTCGCCGCCGGCGCACAAACTGTAAAACCGACAAGCAGAAAAGATGCCTGGCAAAGGCAAGGTAGGATTTACCTACCTACTCCTACCAGGGATCCACAGTTCCACACCACAGCGCAGAGCTTCTCCTGAATTCGCACCCGTGAAACGACAGTCACTCGTGGGTCGTGGCCCCCCTGGCCCTTGCTCATCCACATCGATCCTGCACTACACTGCTCCTATGGTCCTAGCCTTTCGGCGCAGTAACAGTAATCCACCCGCACGATTCGAAAAAGAATGAAGTAACCCGCTGATCACTGCACATACATGGTCACCTCTGGGGCTGTAGAAGTACTCGCCCCGTCCTAAAATAAGTCTTCATCTCATAATTTGAGTCAACAATCACAACTTTAACTAAATACATATAAAAAATAATAATATTTGTAATACTAGATAAACATCATTATTAACTACGTACGTTGTATTACGGTCCGCAATGCAACCGTTGCACCTAGGTGACGGGGACGGCCACGGCCGCAACCTTCACGATCACCGCACGTAGCCGCGACATGTAGCATCGGCTCTTGCAATTAGTCATCGTCTGTAGTCCACGATCATCGCCTCCTACCATCATCGTGTCATCGCAAAAGGTTCAGAATTCATAATACTAGGCCGCTGTTTTGGTACTCCTACATGTCATTTGTCAGTAGCGAGGCGAACTGGGCAAGTCGAGTGTTGACATTCATGGGCCTACTGAAGATAGCTAAAAGGACGCGGGCGGATCCTGTGCTTCTCGTCCCTTCCAGAGCGCTACAGTTGAGAGCGGCGACCATGGGCAATCTCGCGTTCCCCCGCCGATTCGCCCTCGCCCTCGCCGGCGTAAGAGGAGGGGGGGATGAATTGATGGAGGATTTGTATATACCCGTACTTATTAGGTTTAGGTTAAATAAGTTAGGATTAGGTTGCCCCATGCCGGCGGTGTGGTCTGGGTTCGTCTTCCTGGCCGACGCCTCTAGCGAGCGTCGGCGTGGACGTGCGGAGGACGGCTCCGACATCTACGGCGGCTTCCCCGACTTTGCTGGTGGCGACCGTACCAGTGAAGAGCACGAGCTCGTCGGATCTGGAGTTCTGTGCCTCCTCTAGATCTGGTCAAGTTCGCCTTTTGCCTCTCTCTCATCTTCTCTGACGAACCCCTCCGGCGAAGATCTTGGGAGGTATGTCTACTGGCTCGTCGTGAAACCGGGTTGGCTCTTACCTACCACCTGCTATGGTGGTTTCATTCCCCTTCTGGCTGTGCCGCCATCCAGCGTGTGGGGACTGCTGGTAGCTCTTGAGGCGCCATGTTCCTCATACTCCGGCGATGTGATGGCCGGTTGCCATCTTTTTCGCCCTGGGCGTTCAGCAGTCACAAAGTATGTCGATGATTTCGACATACTGCTTTTGGTGCCAATTAAAGGTTGTGTTCAATCGTCGGGATGGAGGTTAGCTTCAAGCTCCAAGTTGCTCCGACTGCCGGTGACGAGGACGACAAGGAGGAATATTGTGCAAGGACTATGTTGTAATTTTTTCTTTCTTCAAGGGTGTCTTTGCAAGTCTTGGAATGTAAACTTTATAAAATTATATATATGAATATAAACCTGGTTTCTCAATAAAAAAAACTGAAGATATCTAAAAGGTTCTCTATAATTTCTTGCTAAAAAAGGTTCTCTATAATTTTCAGCAGAACATTTTTTTTCATAACACGGCACAACCATTTGGATTTTTAGCCGGAGAGACGCACTGCGCATGATGGGCGTTGGCCAACGGCCATTCCGGGGTACAGTAGTACTCCACAGAGAGACAGTCGCAGATGGGTCTGATAGCTCGTTGGAACATCACCATTTATCCTTTAAAAAACCAAAGAAAGATAGGAAAAATCACTGATTGGCACCACACTGGTACAGGTACAACATAACACTTAAAAAACTTTTTAAAAAAATTAACTGTTGAAATTAAGTGCCCTGTGACGGAATTGTGACTGTGACCCCCAGAGCCCAGAAGGGCTATGGCCGTCGTCAGCACTTCCGTCAGCTGGAAAGTTCTAGAGGCGTTTTGGGCTGCCCTGCGAACAAATGTGGAACAAGGTCGCCTTTATTTTGACTCTACAGTAGATATAATTTTCAAGGTTGTTTTTTAATTTAAGAAACGATGTGATTTCATTCCCTTTTCACTTTTTTTTGGTTTACAAAAAAAAAGATGATTATCATCTTCTTATTTCTTATATAAACTAATAATTAATATATAAATAAGGAATGATTTGATTGTACCAAAATATATGAGATAAACCACTTTATGTAGCACGAGACGTTTCTCAAACCAAACAAGCCTATAAATTTCCACACGGCACAAGTCATGTCAATTCCAATTGCCGTAAATCCCTGATCAGATATATTTGATATAATAATATTCAAAATGTAATCAAATCCACGATAGACTTAGGCAAATTATTGGAGTATATAATTTGGTGTTAGACACGTAGGATCCCACTTACATCTGGGCTCCAGATCCGAGGCATCCAATTGGGGGCGATTATACCTCGAGATCTCCGCTGCACCCTGCGACACCTCCCCGAGAGCAGCAGCTCTGTGCCTCTGTTCATCCCTCTATAAAATGCTGCAGATATTTTTCTCCGCCTCCTCGCTGCCCTTTCCAAGTCGCCCGAAAAGACGAGACTACCCCGCTCTCCCGAAAGTCAGAGGGGAGGAAGGGATAGCGCATCGTCATCGCACCTCCACTCGCCGGCGAGCCAGACTACCACAACCAGTGAATCAGGCAGGCAGCGATGGCGGTGACGGAGGTGTGGGAGACGCTGAAGCAGGCGATCGTCGCGTACACGGGGCTGTCGCCGGCGGCCTTCTTCACGGCCGTCGCGGTGGCGGCCGCGCTGTACCACGTCGTGTCGGGGCTCTTCGCGGCCCCGCCCCCGCCGCCGCCGCGCCCGCGGGAGGAGCCCGAGGCGGAGCCGCTCCCGCCCCCTGTGCAGTTGGGGGAGGTCTCCGAGGAGGAGCTCCGCAAGTACGACGGCTCCGATCCTAAGAAGCCGCTCCTCATGGCCATCAAGGGCCAGATCTACGACGTCACCCAGAGCAGGTCCGATCTTTGCACCAAAACCCTAACTTACCCCCTGTTTTCATGAATCGATCGTTGGTCAAGTGATTAGATTTTGTTGCGGTGGCCCGATGCTGCCGTAGTCGAGTCAGTATTCATCATATAATCTATTATTATGCCCTATATATGTGTAGAAGTATCGCCCCTACTATTGCTGTATGATTGTTGATGAAGTTGCATAATTGGCCGGCTTTGCTGTACTATTTGGATGACCTGACTGAGTACGGCTTGCTGATTTTTTAGCACATACCGATTGCGTTATCGGTTCAATGATAGTTAGCTTTTGCAGATGTAACTATAGATTTGTTTTTTCTGATGATTGGAGTAATCCAAGTGATAAATTTGCTCGAATTTCTGAGGTTTTGAATGCCTTGTCTATTTGAGCTTTTTGATATTGTCGTCTCTGTCTTCCCGGATTATGGGAGTAATCTTGGTTATAAATCGGCTGGAATTTCTCGTTTAATATCTTGGCGCATTCGGGGCCTCAGTTGACTGGGTGGCATCAAGATATGGAAAGCATCGATTAATTGCTTTGTTGTTTGTTATGGGGACATGTGCTAGTACTAATCCTAGCATAGGATCTGTGGGCTGTGTAGCCACAATCACAACAGAGAACAGACATTAGGATTTCCTGTGACTCAAGTTTCAGACTTTCTCAATTTTAATTTGTATTATTATTTATTTCTTAAAAATAGTAAAACGTATCCGCGTATCATGTTTTCTAGAAAATTGCCGTATCCGCGTATCATGTTTTCTAGAAAATTGCTGTATCCGCGTATCCATATCCTTCCGATACCGATACGCGTATCCATATCTGTGCTGCATAGGGGACATGCTGCAGGTTGCAGCATTTGTAACTGCCTGTGGTTCAGTTCGTTGAGGTCAAAAAATCATGTTCTATTGAATTTACTGGTTTGGTCCATTAGTAGTTGTGCAATATGAACTACCGCTACGGTTAGCAATATGAGCTGCGACTATGGTTAGCTAGGGGATGAATTTTTTCTACATTGGGTGAAAATTTAAGGTCTGGATCTCGGGCAGCAGGTCCACAACAAACTTTTGGGGCCTTGATATCAATTCCCTAATGTTTGTTGGGATCGCTTTCGCTGAATTTTTCTTTGTTGTTTGGTATACCTAATCAATTTCTATTTGATTAGAATCTTTTAGCACCAGTTGACTGTATGCCATCTGAGATGATGGCTGTAGAGTTGATAATGGAGAGTATATATGCTGATGATTGCCTGATTTGATATAGAGATTCAATGCTCATATAATAAGTTAACGTACCAATTTTTTACCTGTTGTGCTTGGATAAGTATTCCTTTCATCTTTGCAGCTGGGATTCCCAGACTTGCCAGTGAAAAGATATGTGGTAAATATAGATAGGCGCTTCCTAAAAAAAAAGTTTGTGATATTTTTACTAGTAAAGCGTTCTGATTCAATGGGAGATGAGGGCTACTTTTGGTTATGTTTTTTTATTTGGCACTGGTTGCCCCGGAGAATTAGTGAAAGCTGTTTTAATGGTTCTTTTCTTGCTTTATTCTTTTTTTTAGAAGTTTTGTGGTTAGATCTGGCAATGGAATACTATATCTGATATCTCTTAACTAGCCCTTGGTATGCAAGATGCAGTTGCAGCTGTACCCATATTTTGTGGTGGATGATGTGTTTTAAAACTTCTTAGATCTGTTATATTATTATATGCACATCTATCTTTGATTGTGCTTGTACTTTCACAATCACAATCATTCCACATTGCACGGCTGTCCTTGCAAAACACATGATCACTTTTATATTTTGCATGCTTATGCTTATTTTATTCAAGAATAGTTGTGCTCATATGGTCAGTTGTGAATTCACTTCAGTGACTTGCATGTTAGAAATTTGTTGTGAGGTTCTCTTACGGTTCAACCAACCCTCTCCTTTCCCCTTCTTACTTTACACATAGAGTTCTGTATTTATAATGTTTATTAATGACCCTATGCAGAATGTTCTATGGACCTGGCGGACCTTATGCCCTATTCGCTGGTAAAGATGCCAGCAGAGCCCTAGCAAAGATGTCCTTTGAGCCGCAGGATCTTACTGGCGACATCTCTGGCCTAGGCCCATTTGAGCTTGACGCCCTGCAGGATTGGGAATACAAGTTCATGAGCAAGTATGTGAAGGTTGGTACTGTCAAGAAGACTGTCCCTGTTGAAGACGGCAGCACCGCAAGCACGGCCCCTGAAACCAGTGAGGTCACCACTGAGGCTGATAAGGCACCGGCAACAGAAGAGAAGCCAAGGGAGGTATCTTCGGAGGCGGTTAAGGAGAAGGAAGCCCCAGCTGATGAAGGTGCCCAGGAAAACTAGAGCTTCTCAGAGCCTTCTGTGTATGCAGCAATAATTCTGACATGGTCCCATTCGGTTCGTGCTAGGGCCCTGCTATCCTCTCATATCAGCAGCATGGCCTGTGTAATTGGATATGTCATCTGTACCAGCGCCATTGCCCTTGAGGTGCTGGTGCTTTATATATTGTTATATAGTCGTCGTTGCAGATTTTAGGACCAGGTTGTGCGCTTTACTCTGTTTGATCGGATAATCGGTGCTACTTTAAAATGAGTTATTTTGTCTATACCCTATAAGATTATCCTACGTCGGAAATTCCTCAGTTACTCATCTCACCCATTTGGTAGGAACGCAATTAATATGGGTTATCAGTTGGTTAAACTAATTATTAATTAGTCCTTACATTGTAAGCCTGTGTAGTTATGCTACTCCCGTTTAGATACTTGGGCTACTCTGAGGGCTAAGAGGAAGAAGAGACTCACCAAGAAAGAACATGAACTTAGTGTACATGGGAACAGAGGTGCGCATGGGAGCGGGCGACCCTGTCGTCTTTGTCGTGCTTGCCTGCCCGCCCCACCCTTGTCTTTCTCGCCCACTGCCCTAGCCAACGACGCCCTCACCGCCGGTCACGCCGTCCATCGTCCACCCCCGCTATGCCACCCCCGTCCTCCACTAGTGTCGATCAAAGGAGGAAGAACGGCCGGTCTCCCATGCCATGAGCTCTCCCCAACCGGTTTTCTTCCACCACCCGCTTAGCGGCTCCCCGCCACCACCACCGCTCCGGTGACCGCTTGAGGCCCCCTCCCCCTTGTAAAGGCATCAGCAATGAAGGTCCCCTACGAACCTTAAATCCCTAACCCGAAACTTTTAACCCCACCGCCACTGCCCCACCCCTCCCTTCCTCCCTAATTTCGGTGCCGTCGACCGGTCACACGCTCCAACGCAGTGCGACCAGTCACCAAACTAATAGACCCTTAATATTTGCATCATTTATAAACACAACATTTATAAAGGGAGATGAACATTTTACAAGTTGCCTATAGCCTACCAACTATATTCCCGACATATCTTCAATAGTACGGTCCCTCCGATACCCCCCATGGTTCACATCCTCAGGTTTCGTCTTGATACCTTCGAGAGCTCTTCGCCTTCTCACATTAGAGCCGCTTTTCATCTTTGTACTATCTTGATTTGCTTTTGGCAACCTTTGAGGGCCTTGCAACTACATAAAAAGGAAGCACCTTCGCCACTTCATTGGGGTGATGGAAAGAAACGTGTCTTCAAAGATTTCAACCCAAAGGTAGCCCATATAGATGTATATGTGATGTGTTATTTGGTTCTCCCTAATATGCGAGGAGATTCTATTTTTGCATGCCCCATTAGTTTGTGCAGTTTTTCGTTGTCTAATATGACTGAATTTGGCATATAGCTAATGTAGTTTTGGGCCTGCTTTGATGATACTATAATATTGACCATTAAATAGAATTTAGTTGCAATGCATAAGTCTAGATATATTCTAGTGTAGAAACCAAACATCCAAGTACAATATATGATATGTACTAGATATAAGTTCCTTGTAGGGTTTCACACACGTGGGGATATGCCATAAAAGTGTTGTGAAAGTGATATATTCGAAATGTGACTCTTGTGGCACAGAGTCAAAACCATGTGTTCTAAGAGGTTGAATGGCATGGGAAAGTCAAAGTTGTCTTTTGGAGCTTTGTCAGTTCATCGTAGAGTCATGGTGTCATACAAGAGTTCCTACTCCAGTATTCCGCTAGCTATATTCTTGGAGGTTAGCTCTTGTGAGTTTCTGCTACATGTTTAGATATCTGTCTTTTTCACTGCGTATCCTAAGAGTTCTCGGCAGTACTGCAGAGAAAGACTCATCCAAGGCTCTGCTCATCCGGCTTATAATCCATACTTTTTAGCTTGTTTTTTCAATCAGAACAGTGTTTTTCTCTCACAATAAATCAACAAATAGTATTTTTCAACCGGTTTATCAGCACAACCGAACGGGGCGTTGGCTGACTCTGCTTCAACTTCAATTAAGTCAAAGAAACTGCGCCCTTGTACACTGCTGCCCGCCGCGCCTCGCGCACCCCTAAGGCCCTAACTAATTTTGTTGTAAAAAAGGCCCTAACTAATTCCAAATGAAAAGTTGTTTAACTGGCGCAAAGAGTGTGAACGAGTATTATGTATTTCCTTCCATTTGGAGTTAGGGTGTGTTTAGTTCCTCATTTCCTCTAAAAAATTTTGGGTTTTGGCCTACTATTTTGCAAAATAAAACTAAACATCATGCAAAATTTTTGGCAAAAAGGTATCCATTCTTCATTTTGGATTTTGGCGTTAAGAGGCCAAAAAAGCCAAAAGACTAAAAAACTCTTACCCCACCCCATGAAAATTTTGGTATTTTGGATGTAACTAAACACACATGAAAATTTTGGCATTTTACATTTTGTATTCCATGAGGAACTAAATACAGCTTAGGGTGTGTTTAGTTCCCCATTTCCCTAAAAAAATTTGGGTTTTGGCCCACCATTTTGTAAAATAGAACTAAACACCATGCAAAATTTTTAGCAAAAATGTATCCATTCTTCATTTTAGATTTTGGCTTTAAGAGGTAAAAAAACCAAAAGACCAAAAAGCTCTCACCGACCCTATGAAAAATTTAGCATTTTAGATGAAATTAAACACACTCATAAAAATTTTAGCATTTTACATTTTATCATTCGAAAGTAGTTGGCATTTTGCATTTTGCGTACTAAGGGCAGTCCCAATGGTGCATTGATGATGGTTTCTATCATCATTAAATGACTTGCCACGTAGGCAAAATGCTGACATGGTAACGTAATTAATGAAGAAAGAGAGCAAAAATCATAGAAATGGTTTCTTTATGAAGAAATCAGGTCTACTCTTGACCCAATGCACTAAGAAACCATGAAATCATCATTGGGGAGAAACCACCAGTTTCTAGGAAGCTCGTGTCGCACTCCCATTGAAGGAAGAAGATAGAGTTGGGAGGAGAAAGAAAAAATAATTATTACTCATAAAAACTATGGGTTAGAAAACAATACTTTTTTTTAAGTACGGTATCCCATGTTATAGAAACTACTGATTTCTTTCATTGGGACTGCCCTAACACAGCCTGGGTGCGCCAGACAAGCATCACTCATTAACGGTGAAGGAGACAATCAATTGTATCTCCACTGGCTTCAGCAGGTGTTCTGAATGGCTTCTTGCTCCTCCGTCCTCGCCGCACCATCGCTCTCCGCCTCGGCGCCGTCCAGCTCCAGCCGGCGGCGCGCGAGTACGGTTGTATGTCTCCAGGGTGGTCGCCACGGCAGGGTCGCGTCCTGCGGCGTGCGGTGTAGCGCCGGCGGGCAGGGCGGGGTCAAGGTCCCTGCGAAGCGTAATCTCCCGCTCGCACTGAACCTCTAACCTCGCTCTCGTGTAGACTTCGCATGGAAGTCCGACCGGTTTTATTGGTGGATGCCGCAGTGTCGGAGCTGTGGGCGGCGGCGAAGGGCGCGCCTCCTCTGGCCGTGCTCGCGGGTGTGGCGGCGGCGGTGGCCGTCTACAAGGTTGGGTCCAGTCTCCTTGCGCCGCGACGTCCCCCGCCCCGTCGGTGATTAGTCATGCTGTGTTCTTTCATGAGGTCATGTAATCTATAGGCTTAGAGCTTGTTTGCTGCTAGTTCATACGGTCTCTCTCACTTTTGTCACTTTTGAGATCTGCTATTTCATCTGTCAGAGACTGTGAAACTTTGTAGTAATAATGGATGGTTGAGTGCAAAGCTCTTGCTGAGGCCGAAATAAAATTCCTTCATCTACAGAATGTTTTCTGATGATGAGAATTTTCACTGGGATTTGTGATTCTGACATTGTATTTTTCTCTACACGATTAACTGTTAGTCTTTTCAATGGATTTTCTCAGATGATCCTGTGATACGGTATGGTATGCCGATTGAAACTGTAAGATGGGAACCACATCTAGTGGTCAATTGCGGTGCAACCCCTCTCTGCAAGTGAAAAAAAAAACAGCACTAACTAACTGACTGCTCGTCCAAGACTAGCATACAGAGGGGCGTGCTCTTGTCCATGTGCAGACTAAAATAAGATGAGCTCTGTGATGTCTTCGATAGAAATAAAATAGTGCTACTATGATCGGTGAGTTAGCCAGTAGTACACTCCAAGGGTTCTAAAAAACAACATCAGCATTGTTGATTCCCAAACGCCTCGTGACAAGCAATGAAGTATGATCCAAATGCGTACCGTTGTTTAGTCAGGCAGGTGGCAGCTGATAGATTAATTAAAGAAACAAGGACAGTAGAGGATAGTTTTTTTTTTCTCTTCAGCTTCTCGTCTTTGAGTAGTACTCCCTCCATCCCAAATTATAAGACATTTCAAGAATCTTGGAGAGTCAAACAATCTCAAGTTTGACCAAATTTATATGATAAGATAATAATATTTATGACACTAATTAAGTATCATTAGATTCTTCATTAATTATATTTTCATAGTATACCTATTTGATGTTATAAATTTTTGTAATTTTCTCTATAATTTTGGTCAAACTTAAGATGCTTTGACTCTCTAAGATTCTTGGAATGTCTTATAATTTGGAATGGAGGGAGTAGATGGTAATTCATCAGGAAAATGGCACAAGTAAAGGAAAAATCTTTATGTATTGTTCAGCTGTAACACGTAGGCTGGGTTTAAGAAATTAATGCGACATGATTGGAGTTGACGAACGAACACGTTAGCACCGCGGCATTTTTCTCAAGTGTGAAGAGGAGAGGATAGGTGGGGACTGCTGGAAATTCTGCAACTTTTGGTCAACTGCGTATCCTTGATGGATGTTCCGAATTTTCAACTGTATGTGTGAGCAAAGAATGCAACTCTGAACTTGTTTGTCCTGTTGTTAATCCAAATGGACAGGGCGTTTTGACCCTGGAATGGAACTCTAAAAGATGTTAGACACCAGAATTAACTTTGAAAAGATAGGATTTTCCTCGATGTGGCCAAACTGCCCAAACAGGCGATGTAGGATCGTATTCACTGGATGCTCAGTCAACTTTGTGACTGGAATCTAAATTCGGCTGCCGTCCAGCCCCAACTGCTCTTTTGCCCTCGAGTAATCATACAAGCAAGCTATGATGTCACACCATATGAGATATTGAGATGACGACGAATCTGTCATGCATTAGACAAATGCAACATGTAAGCAATAATTAGACGAATCCAAAGTTGGAGCAAGGCCACCCCACCGAACCTGTGGTGCTCTGCTACTTAACTCTGGAAGTGAGCCCAAGCAGTCCTCGCCGATCAGCAATTCAGTTCAGCATCAACTTACTTGCATAGTTGCATGGTTGCTTGATGCTTTACCTTGCCCCAACTCCATATCCCTCTTCCAGTCCAGCTTTCTTGCTCCTGTTCTTCACCACGTCAATGATGACTTCAACATGGCGTACCCTCATGCTATTAGTATGCGTACTGCTAATCGCAGAGTTTACCAGTTTCAGTGAAGGGAGGCTAATCGTCGCTGGAGAAGACGAGATACCGGCGGCGTCTTCAGTGAAGGAGCAGATGTACAAAATAGCAAGAGCGCAAGAACATCTTGGCAGTGGCTCTCCTCCCGGCCGAATGTATCAAGCGTCTGCAAGGCCAGTGCCTCGAAGCTCAAATCCCCTGCATAACCGATAGTTCAGGTGACCTCATTTTGTCTGGCAATCCGTAGAACAACCGTAGACAAGACAAGGCGAACTGACGACACACACCGGGTGGATATCCTGTGCAGGCTGTTCACGACGGTGATAAGAGATGCCTCGCCGGTGGCTTCGCTGAACGCTGGTTGGACAAATGGGCCTGGCAGTGGCTGACGACTGGGGAGGAAGAAAAGGAGGGAAATAGCAAAAAAAAAATGGTGGTCTGCCAGAGAGGGTGCTTGGGCCTTAGGCGGGGCCTGGAGTGCAGCGGCCTGTTATCCTCCCACCGTTGGAAGCGGGCGGTAATCGCTGCTCTGTGAAGCCAGCCTCACGCATTGCCCGCCGCTCTAGGTGCCGGGACGCCAAGGCCTTCGCCGAAGCACCCGCAGCCCACTACGCAACTTGGAACGGGCAGGCCGCAGATTGCAACACCAAGCCCAGGTCCAAGCGCCACAATTGGCATCCACACCACCTTATTGCCCCCGCTTGGGTCACAAGCAGTCGCTACCTGCTCGGCGAGTGAGCAACTGAGTGTTGGCTATTTAAGTTGGTGTTATGCTCTGTGAACAGGCAGTGTGGTACTAAACGGCATTATTGGTGTCACTCCAGTAATCCCAGTTGGCAAAGTTTCTGCTTTTGAACCATTCTTAACTTGTAGGGAGAGAGTGGGCCTTTCCTGTAATTTTGTCGCCTTGGGCCATTCTTAACCTGTGTTGATGGTTGGGCTTGTCTGAAGAATTTTCACAAGTGAGACTGTGAAAGTGGCAGCATCCGAGAAGAAAGAAGGGCGTCGTCAGGCGTCAGCTGGAAGAGCTGCTCACGTCCGTAAGCCCATAACGATATCAAGCCGTCAATCTGAGCTCTGTATCTTTGAATTCTCATTTCAGATACGGATGAAACTCCAATCAGTACTTAAACCTTCTTTCCTCCTTAATTGGATGACAGAGCCCCGTAGGTTAAAATACTCAATTTAGTACTTGTTTTTAGAACACATTCATACCTATTTATTCGAACTCACATTCTGAAAGATCCTGGCAAACTGCTTCGCACCACTATAAATATATAATTCCTCCATATTCAGTGAAAATTGGACGTACTACAATCCTGGTGTGCATCATAACACGATATACTGAAAGTACATGTAAATTTCTCTAGAAGGGTGCACCATCGTTTTTCGAAAGCGTGCTTGGCATGTTCTTAATTAAGAGAAGTTGGACATAAGATACACCACCCGAATTGCACTACGGCGAGCTGCCGCCGGCAAGAACAGGTTGAACACTGACACTAATCACCGGCTCCAACAGTGGCGCTAGACGGTTGAACTAGGCGGGGAACTAATTTTGCGACTAAGCACACGAACCATGTCTAGCCTAAGAAGCAGCGGCTGCGGACAGCGGTGCCAAGCTCCAGAAGCCGGCAGCGACCCATGAGTCGACCTCTTCGATGATCATAGTGAGAACTTGGGCCGCCGTCTTGGAGACGTTGTCGAACTGTTGCGTTCCTTCCAAATCATCCATGAGACGAGCAATACAAGGGAGTCAAAGCCTCGTCGGAAGGATTCCGGAACGGCTCGCCGCGTCTGCTGCCACCAGTCCGCCAACTTGGAGGTAGCGGCCTATCCCAGGTGCTGGCAGCCAACTCTCGCCAACAGGCGGTGCCAAACCTCGCGTGTTAACACGCATGAGAGCTCCCGCCTGCCCCTTCCGCACTCCTCATCCCCTGCCGCAGCGTACCAACACACGGCGTCCTCCCCCACCAGGAGCCCCCTAACGCCCGCAGATCCAGCGGCTCTCTCCTCCACCCCGGCGAGATCAATGGAGGTGGCACGTGGGTGTTGCAGGGGAGTGGGTGGCTCTCCTCCACCCCGGCGCGGCGCCCTCCCCATCCCCGGCGACACCCTCTCTCACCCCGGTGACCGAGCTCACCCCACCCCGATGGCCATGGCGCTCCTCGTCTCTCATCCCCCATCGTCACCGTTGAGCCAAGCTTGGTACTGGTGGCGCTGGTGCTCGTGCGCCACCGCTCGTCTTCGGCTCTGACCCCGACGACTTAAATTGACCGGCCCATACTTCTTCTCCCCTATGTTGTAAATGTATGTGTATAGGTGTTTCAGTCGTTTTAAAGGAATGTTGCAGTTGTTTCTTATGGATGTTGCAATAGAAGATCGTTGCACATATTACATATATTGCAAGTGTTTTAGAAGCATGTTACAAGCTTTTGTTCAAAGTGTTTTATCTGTTTTTGGACGTATGTTGCAATCATTTTTTGTCTTGATGTTACATATTTTGTCAGACATATGTTGCAACAATATGTTCCAAATGTTTCAATTGTTTCAGTCTTATGTTGCAGTGTTTTTTCATATCGCAATTGTTTTATTTGGATGTTGCGTATGTTTTCACACACATATTGCAGGCGTATGTCCTAAATGTTTCATCTATTTCAAATGTATGTTGCATTCGAGTGTTTCATATTGTAAGTGCAGATCGCCGGCGTTGGTGTCCATGAGGGCGGACAGGGCCAAGCCGCGGCCATCGACGTGTGGAGGAGGTGCGAGCTGCCGCCGGCGGTGTGGAGAGGAGGCACAGGCTGCGCGGTGCTGTTGTGGAAGAGGCGGGGGCGAGTCTTTTGGGCAGCTTGAAAGAGGCAAGTGCCGCGCTGGTGTGGAAGAGGCGGGGCGAGTCATTCGAGTAGCGTGGGCAGTGGATCTGAAGCGGGCAGTTCGGATGCGAGCGCGGGAAACGGAGCTAGCACATATGTCATGTGAATCCGAGCGGATAAAGCGGAACAGCTGTCGGTGTCTGGACGGACGAAGACGTCCGGACGCTAGTGCTGCCGTTTTTATAATTGTAAATAGCAAAACTTGTATGTGACGCCTTAAATCAGAGTCTGCTTATCCAAACGCAGACTCTAAATTTTTGCTTTTTATGTCTCAATTCTTTAAGTACAAGTTGTAGTATCTGAACTTACGCACTACTCACACCATCACATGTACAGAAACTCACACACATTAGTACGCAAGCTAAACCTACACCTAATGAAGAGGCTTGCATGTGGTTGAGAGGTATCTAAAGTCTTCCAGGTTGTGTACATGACAGACACGTCTTTCTGACCATTGTGTAAGACAATGAAATTTATATAAGAATTACTATTCCGAGGGAGGAAATCACACGCTCGGGCAGCCACGAACCCTGACCGGTGGCCTCCACTCCGGGAGAGCCTACCAACCGAGCTACGGCTCGGTCCCCGACTCCAAAATTTTGTTGGCACGCGCTGCATGTGCGAATCTGCGTCCGTTGTGGCACTGGTATGTGATGGGCTGAAACGCCCAACGTATGCTGCTTCCTTCTCCTTATTTAAGGCCCATTGGTAAATCAGCACGACGAGGCCCAGACATCATGGACGGTGCTTTTTTGTCTTTTTTTTTTACAAAGTCTTTGCTAAGAATTGTCTGATTGGTTTTTACTGCATTATTCCAACAGATACTTCAGTACTGAACTACTGAAGAAAAACTCTTGGACCCTATAAAAAAAAACTCTTGGACACTGCAGAAGAAAAAAGGATAGAAATCTACAAGAAACATGACCGTCCCGTGCCTCCATAAACTTTCACAACATCAGTACGTCAGTCATGGGGATTGAATAGCTTGCGGCTGTTTAAGGACCAGTATGCATAGTAAGTTGGCTAGCCAATTTAGGGTCTGTTCCACAGAAATTAGTTCAATTTCACAGAAAAAATATAGGAAAAGAAAAAAAAATCATGTATTCAAAACTTGTACATGATATGTTGACAGTATGGATGCAAGTGGACTAACCTACGAAACCCATTTACATCCCTAGTTGAAAGTAAAGGGGAAAGCAGAAGAACATTATGCTGCTTCATTTTGCAAAGTTTCGGTGGAAATTCTGAAAAAGAAGATAATAGTTCATACATTCAATTGAGCATTGCATCATTTAGTGAAATTTCAAGACAGATTATATAACAAATGGAGTATAAAAAAAATTGAAGGAAGCGTAGAGCTAAGAGCATATGATCTGAATGTCGTTAATCCAAAAGGCCTCCGATAGACAACAGCTAAAATTTCTACCTAGTACTTCATAACCGATTAAAAAATTCCAAGGCGTGCCATTTTTGGTCAGGCAGCAGATTAAAGAAACTAAGTGCAGTACAAGACAACGTTTTTGTGCTGCTTCTATTGCCTCGAATAAAATAATCGATTATTACATGAGGGCCACTCCAATGACTCCATATGAGTATATAACCATTAGACCATATGAGATGAGGACGCCATTTGCAATTAGACATATCCAAACCTGGAGAGCATGCATGAGTACTGCCCATTTAACTTTGATTCTACTTGATAGGATCCCTTTCCTTTTGAAGTTCTCCTTGAACAACTTTATCAATTGTTTGATTCTTCTGTAACCTGAGACGCAGTTCACACCAAGTAGCCATATTCATAACATGTTCTGCACTAGTTTCATGCTCTCTAAGTCTAGTGCCAAGATGATGCCAGTTCCTAAAACCTTCATTTGCTAAATGACCTTTTCCATGCCCCTTTCTCAATAGTTTGCAACACAAACAAAATACTCTATCAAGCTCCTTGCTGTACACAAGCCATTCCCTGTCACTTTTCTCCATTGGAGAGAACTCTAGTGTATGATGATGCAGAGAATTTGTCTCGGGGACCTTTCACTACCGGAATCCGCTTCTTTGCCGAGCGTCGGAGGCTTTGCCGAGCGTTTTTTTTCGGGCGCTCGGCAAAGAAGGCTTTGCCGAGAGCCAAATAAAAAACACTCGGCAAAGCCTCTGCACTCGGCAAAGAAGGCTTTGCCGAGCGCCCGATAAACGGCTCTCGGCAAAGAAGTTTCTTTGCCGAGTGCCAAAAAAAAACACTCGACAAAGGCTTCTTTGCCGAGTGCCAAAGTAAAACACTCGGCAAAGCAATTTTTCAAACCACATTTTGGTGCCCTAAACGAATTTAAATAAAAAAGTTTTCAACTACAAAGTTTCATAACTTCTCATGATCTACAAACTTTATATTGGTCATTTCTTCATTCGACAAAGTAATAATTACGTTGTTCATAAAATCTATATGTCTCTCACGTAGTTTCATGAAACTACAAGAGAGATATATAAGATTTGTGAACAATGTTAGCACCACAATTTTGGATGAAAAAACTTCCTAAATGAAGTTTGTAGATCTCGAAAGATTATGAAACATTGTAGTTGACCACTTTTTAATTTGAATTCATCTTGTCATGCAAATCTACATTTGAAATTCAAAATTTTAAAATTTTAAAATTTGATTTTTTTCAAAAGACCTCGGATGGAAAAACTTCCTAAATGAAGTTTGTAGATCTCGAAAAGTTATGAAACATCGTAGTTGACCACTTTTTCATTTGAATTCATCTTGTCATGCAAAACTACGTTTGAAATTCAAAATTTTAAAATTCGAATTTTTCAAAAGACCTCGGATGGAAAAACTTCCTAAATGAAGTTTGTAGATATTGAAAAGTTATGAAATATTGTAGTTGACCACTTTTTCATTTGAATTCATCTTGTCATGCAAAACTACGTTTGAAATTCAAAATTTTAAAATTCGAATTTTTCAAAAGACCTCGGATGAAAAAACTTTCTATATGAAAAATGTAGTGCTCGAAAAATTATGAAACTTTGTAGTTGACAACTTTTTGATTTGAATTCATTTAGGGCCTCAAACAATCAATTTTTACTTAGTTTAGTATAATATTTGAGTAACCGAAACAGCATATAGACGCATGTGTATAGTGCAGGTGACGGAGGAGGTATCGCGTGAGGGAGAGGTCACGAGTTCGAATCCCGCCGACCGCGTAGTCGCGAAAAATGCCGCGACTTGCGACGGAGACGGACGGGCGCTGGCCAGTGGGCCCCTCCCCCGATTAAAATTTTTTTTATGTTTTTTTCGTATTTTTTATTTCGCGCTTTGCCGAGCGTTGGGCACTCGGCAAAGGCTTTGCCGAGTGCCCGATAAACGGCTCTCGGCAAAGAAGCCTTTGCCGATCGGATTTGTACCGAGGGCGCTTTGCCGAGAGATACGCTCGACAAAGGCTTTGCCGAGGGCCTTAGAGGCTTTGCCGAGAGCCTGAGGCCCTCGGCAAAGCAGCCGGCTCTGGTAGTGTTTCTCAATAGACAGGTCTCTTTTAGGACCCTTTTGCACCAAAATATCAATCGTCTAAGAATCGAGCGCATCAAGTTCTTAGGTCAAATATATCCGGCTGCAAATCATTATTGATGCCCTTGCTGCTGTTATCTTCGATACTTGGTGATGTATCCAAGCTGGGATTAACTACATCGGCATGGCTACTAACTTCATCGGCAACGGCAATGTTAGCATGTTCACCTTGAACAATTTCAGCATTCTGAGCCTCGACTCGTACTCCAATGTTAGCATCGTCACCACGACCCTCATCTGGATCAGCATTTGGAGTTTGATTCTTAGGACTTAAACGAGATTCTTTCACAACAAATCTATCAAGAGCGCCCTTCTGAGATTGAGCAGCTGCTTCTAGTCTTCTTTTCTTCTTACGCTTTTCGTGGCCAGATTCATACTTCCTATACATGACGAGGCTTGAAATCTGCTTGTGATCCAAACAAAACTATGTTGGAATTGATCTCCCACCAAGATGGCCCAACGACCACTTGGGCCTTGACTCGTGGCCTGATCGGGGGCATCCAGCCCAAGCACGGCTGGTGGGCCCCCGTCGCACAGTGCCATATAAGAAGGGGGTGGGAGCCACTGGCTCAAGGCGCGAGGTTCACTGTCGCCATCACCCTAGCCCTAATCCGATCCCGAGGGCGGCACTGCCAGCGGCGGGAAGCTCCTCGCCACTGCTTCCTTTCTTCACCGCCCATCGCTGCCCTAGCCCAGATCTTCACCGACGAACCTGTGATCAACGCCGATGGTATGTGCCTAGTCCCAACTCTCATTCTCCATCTCTATCTCTCCCATACACACGATATCTATGGCAAACTCAAAGGAACCCCACTGACCTACACCTACATGATCCTAAAAGTACAACAATGGTACCGGAGCCAGGTTCTTGGTGTAGATCTAGGCTCGGGGACGAAGCAAACAGAGAAAGTGGATTCGATTTGATTCGGATTTCACCGAACCCTAACCCTAACTGGAAAAGTGAAAAGGAGGCTCTTACCCGGGCTCCTCCGCCGCCGTCCCCATGGAGCGCGGGAAGGAAGCCGCCGCCGCGCCGTGCGCGCGAGCTCCGGCCAGGGCACCACCAAAGGACCGCTCGATGGCGGCGCGCTCACCCTCGGGGAGAACGCGCACGCCGGCGAGGGGGGCTGTGGTGGCATCGTTACCTTTCTCCGGTCGCCATGTGCAGCTGTCTCTTGCTCGGTGCGGGGCTAGGACAGAGGAGAAGGGGAAGGAGCAGAAAAGAAAAGAGGAAGGCGAGCTGCCTACCGGCTACCGCCGCACGGACGTCGGTCGTGGCTTTCGGGCCTGCGGCGCTGAGAAAGAATGGAGGGGAAGGGATCATACCCGGGTGCCGCCACTACGCCGGCACGAGGGAAGAAGACGAGCCGCTGCTCAGCGCATGGTCGCCGGCGCCTGCGCTCAGGGCGCCGTCACGAGGCCACTGGACGACAGCGCGCCCATCCTAGGGTGGACGCGCGCACCGGCTAGGGGCCCGACGGCGGCGCCGCCACGCCGCTTCAATCCATGGGTCACCTCGGGTGGCCGCCGGCCGCTATAGCCGGCTCACTCGGCTGCTTCCCAGTGCGGCGCTGAGAAAAGAATGGAAAAGAGGAAGAAAGGATGTCCGGGGGAACCGCCAGCACGAGATCCGGCGGGGCCATGACCTCGCCGGCGGCGGCTGCTCGAGCGTGAAAGGCGGAGGGAGAAATGGAACTGGTCTAGGGTTTTTTTTCGGGTCGCAGCCGGCGTGGGGCTTTTGTTCCTCCTACACGCGCGCGCGGCCGTCAATCATGATGAACGGCTGACAGTGGCCGGGCTTCTTTTGGCCCAGGCGGGATAGAACAATCCCAGCCCAGGCCCAGGTTGCGGCCTGGGCGGGAGGCAGCACGCGTGCGCGAAAGAAATGGGCCGCTGGCCTGCTACGCTGGAAAGCACGCAGCACGCGCGAGTGCTGGGCCGTGGGCCGCACAGCGCTGGCTCGGGCTAAATGTACAGGATGGGCTGGTTTGGGCTGCTGGGCTTTTGAGTCCAATTGCACAGTGAAGTTTAATGAACTGTTTAAATTTCGTTCTTTTCTCTATTCAAATTTGAACCAACGGGATGATTTGTTTAGAGAGTAGAAGAGAATAGTATAGTGCTTCTGAAAAGTGGATAAAGTAATTTATTCCGCTGCAAAGTTAAAGGTTTATTGTCTTCTCACTAAATCCGAACCAACGGGAGGATTTAATTTGAAGAGCAGTTATAGCTATACAGTAGATAATGAAAAGTTGATCCTCCAATTAAAGTTGGAACCAACGGAAATTTTAATTGGAGGAATAATTTGTTTATAGTTAAGATAAATTATAATATTGTTATTTTCTGACCAACGTTGATGATAATAATATTATAAGTTTATTTAAGAGTTTAAGTTTAAAGAAAATTATGATGTTGTTATTTTCTGACCAATGTTGATGATAATAATATTATAATTCTATGAGTTTTATGTTTAAAGTTTAAATCTCTAATGAATTTTGCATCATAGTGACCAATTTTCAGAGAATAGATAAGAAACAATAGATGCTCCAGAGCGAGCATAATGTAATGTATTTTCATGTTTCCGCTGCAACAGTGATGATGATCTTCAAAATTAAATCTGAAACAACAGGAGAATTTAATTTTGAAGAGGGTTATAAGATAATTGAGTTTTCATATGTTATTTTCATTTCTGCCCAACGGTGATGTGGAATTGATGTTTATAAATGATGGTTTTGTTCTATTTCTGCCCAACGGTGATATAGAATAGAACTTAAAGATTTAAAAGTTTAATGTGCATGTCTTCAACCAGACCAATGTAGGGTTATTTCCATGCTTATTATTATTGATTATTGATTAATGTTTTCAGACAAAGAACTTCATGTCTTTATTCTTAAAGGGTGAAAAGAAAATGAGTTGGGTACTTGTGACTCAGAAGATGAAAAGTGCAATTTTTGCAGAAAGAAGACCATTGTACAAGGGACTGCGGTCTCTTTAAAGAATGGCTTCAAAAGAAAAATGATTCTAGGATATTGATCCAAGAAATAGAACATTAAGAGTTTATTTTAAGAGATACCTTTTATGTACTCTTTATGAAAAGTTTTTAGTTTTCAATTTTATCATCATGATAAAAGATGTAAAAAGTAATATAATTTTTAGACTTAATCATCATGATTTGAAATGTAATAAGTGACATGCATGTTTAATTTGACCAACGTCGGATTAAGCATGTGTGTTAAAGAGTATTTGGATTTATTTCTAAATTTGATTGAATAAGAGCCAATATTGACATTTATGTCCCTTCAAGAAAATTATCTCGCTTGGCGGGAAAAAGTTTGTGATAGTACCCGTATGACGGGAAAAGTTTGAGAAAATACCCGCATGGCGGAGTAAAGTTGGCATAGTACTTATGTTAATAAATCCTACATGACGGGAGAAATTTGACATAGTATTTATCCTACATGGCAGGAGAAAATTGTAATGACTCATGTGCTTTGAGTGTATTCCGCACAGGGAGAAAAGTTTAGGGTAGCTCTTATGCTATCCTAGTATAAGTTTAAGAAGAACAGAAAGTTACAGACGAACCTCAAGATAAGAATGACATACAAGGGTGACTTGCGAAAGTATTAATGATAAAAGACTCTGTTGAGTTCTTGAAGTGAAATGAGGAAAAAGTAAAGTATTAATGATAAAAGACTCTGTTGAGTTCTTGGAGTGAAATGAGGAAAAGTACTCCCAACGAATTAAGAAATAATTTCATTTACATGATGTAATCATGTGGATGAAGAAAGTAATCAAAGTTTCCTCATTCACAAGAGTTCTGAATAGTTTTCGAAATTGTGGTAGAAAAGTTCGTACCACATTTCGAGGGAGAGAAAGGTGAGATCAATTAAGAAAGACAATTAAGAAAGATACTTCCTCATAATTCAGACAATGCGATGCATACTAAAGTGATCTATAAAAGATGAATGTGATCGTCGGGGGAGTAAGACGGTCATAATATCGATACCCCTAAAGTAAAGATATAGCTAAATTCATGGATCTTTTACAGTTCCAACAGAAAGATAGCATAGTCAGCCAGTATTTATACTGGACGTGTTCAGAGTTTTAAAGGCGGTGCTAAATGCACCATATGAGTTTTAGCAGATTGAACCCAAAATAAGAAAATTAAAGATGGAACAATCTGGGAGAGCATGGTACAAAGAAACCTGACTCCGCAAGGAGGATGAATAATGTAAACAAGGATCTTGTTACACAGGACCTTATAGAATCAATTGTCTTTGGCAATAAAGGTCAAGAAATGCTAGTAGCTAAGGTCCCAGAAAGTCTTAAAGAATAAGAAAATCAGATATTTTGACGATTATAAAGTCTATATTAGTGAAATTCAAATGGAGGGTAATCCCACCTAATTTGAAGAAGCCATGAGAGGCGTTCACTCGTCCAAGTGGCAAGAAGCAAAGGAAGATGAAATGAAATCGATAATACCAATAACATTTTAGGATCTAGAATAAATTTCTAAGGAGCCAAAACAGTAGGCTGTAATGGGTCTACAAGACAAAATGTGACTCCAAAGGAAATATGTAAAGATGTGGAGCGCGACTTGAATCAAAAGTTTTGCGCGAAGCGAATGAATAGATTACAATGAGTGCTAGTGGCACATAAGATCTGAGTTACATCAGATGAAAGTAAAGACAACATTTCTCAATAGGATTTGTATGAAAATGATTACGTGGCACAACCCAGAGGTTTTGTCATGAAAAGAAAAGAATGTAAGGGATGCCATCTGTAGAAATCTCTTATGGACTGAAGCAAATCTCTAGACAATGGCATTTAAAGTTGAAGAGTCAATTAGAAATTTTGGATTAAAGAGAATGAGAGGACAATTCCGTTTGTACAAAGTTATAGAAGGGGAAATTCATTTCCTAATCTTGTGTGGTTGACACCTTAATTGTTAATAGTGATGTCAATCTACTGCATGAGAAGAAGTTCTTGTCCTCAAAGTTCAATAAGAAAATTCTCGGTGAAATGTATCTCGTTATAAGAATTGAAATTCACCGAGATAAAAGAAAAGGGGTATTATGACTATCGCATAGGCATGCTAAGAAAAGTTTCTAAAGAAATAAAGTACCTATGCGGGTAAACCTACGCCTGTTCTCATGGTCAGGGTAATAGTTTTGAGAACTTTAATGTTCCAAAGGCAATGTGAGATTGTTATAGATGGACGTCCTATATGCTTCAGCTGTTGAAAGCTTAATGAGTACAAAGATGAGACCTTACCCTGACACAGTTTACGTATCCGGGTTGTTTTGGCAAAAGTCCAGTCCAGATATAGATCACTGGAATGGAGTTAAAAATATCAGTCTCATGCTAAAAAGGAAAGAACAAGTACTCTCAAGTAGTTGTGGGTACAAATGTTATATTTTAGCGAGATGTTTAGTGAAACTCACATAGTAGCTGACACTCGCAGTTGGAGTTTTATTGTGGAAAAGCTCCAAAGAAACAATTCTAGTATTATCAATGATGTAAAGTTATAATATAGCATGATATAAGGCTAAGGAACAGGCAAAATAGTTAAGGAACTTAAACCTGGAATTGATAATGGTTGTCAACAGCAATAACCATTTAAGTAGTTTTGCTCCTATAACAACGAGTCAAGTGTGCTGCCAAATACATTGACATTAAAGTTATACGTTGTTAAGGAGAAAGTCCGGAATCATACTAAAAGTATTGAATGTAAAAGTGACAAGCAAGTGCTTGCGGATCCGCTTACCAAAGGCTTACCACCCAATGTGTTCAGAGAACACACAGTCGACATGGGTCTATGGTATAGCCTATGATTTCCGGACAATAAAGGGCCCAAAAGTTAAAGAATCTGTTTCAGATCAGAGATGTGTATTGTAGTTGTTAAATCTATCGGCGACTGACCGTGACGATGAGGCATGCTCTATACACTAATTTGTGATGAAACAAATAAAAGTGAAAACTATTAAAGTCAAAGTTTAAAGTTAAAGTATAAGATGAGATTAAGGGGGAGAATGTTGGAATTGATCTCCCACCAAGATGGCCCAACGGCCACTTGGGCCTTGACTCGTGCCCTGATCGGGGGCGTCCAGCCCAAGCACGGCTGGTGGGCCCCCGTCGCACAGTGCCATATAAGAAGGGGGTGGGAGCCACTGGCTCAAGGCGCGAGGTTCACTGTCGCCATCACCCTAGCCCTAATCTGATCCCGAGGACGGCACTGCCAGCGGCGGGAAGCTCCTCGCCACTGCTTCCTTTCTTCACCGCCCATCGCTGCCCTAGCGCAGATCTTCACCGACGAACCTGTGATCAACGCCGATGGTATGTGCCTAGTCCCAACTCTCATTCTCCATCTCTATCTCTCCCATACACACGATATCTATGGCAAACTCAAAGGAACCCCACTGACCTACACTTACATGATCCTAAAAGTACAACAAACTAAACTAACTAATGCAGTTCGAACGGGACATATGCATGAATTCTAGGGTTAGCAAGGCAGGGAAAGAATCGAACCTTGAGGGAGCCCCGTCACTTGGGCCTTGTCGTACGTCTCGGCGACTCGGCGCTGGCGGTCACCGGTCAGCACCCGGCACGGGCGGCACTGCGTCGCAGGGAACTAAAGAGCTCGAGACGATCAGTGTTTTCTGATGTATCGCATGATCGCATCTGCCGTAGTCTGTTCCTCCCTGCCCTTCACATTCCGCGTATCGAAGAACCGAGAACGCTACAAAAGTTAGTGGCCGGCAGCGGCAGCCGCGTTGATCAATGAGATGAACAAATCAGTGGGAGATAAAGAAAGAGATTGAGAGTGGGAGCAACCTGGAGGAGGCAGGAACGGACGTTCGGCGGCAGGAGACGAAGAGCCGCCCAGGTGGACTGGCGGAATACCAATCAATCGATAGCATCGGCGGCGTTGGGAGAGTATCACGTATAATAACAATTGGGCTGTGGGATATATGAGGCGGTTTTTCTTTTCCCAATCAAAGCATACGAAGATAACTACAGTATAAGATCTAGGGGCCCAATTGTTCGGGTGCGTGTGCAATCGGACTAAGAGGCAGCAGTGGGGCCATGCTGGTTGACAACTCGGTTGACGTTGCCAAATGCCAAGGAGGAGGGTCATGCTGGCATGCTGCTTTGTGTTTACCATAATGGTACAATGAAGACGTACGGCCCGTGACGCGCTCCTTAAAAAAAATCCCTGTCTGCTCCCGCGGTGCCTCCATCCCGCACATCCCCCGCTGTGCCTCCACCTGCCGCTAGTCGCTGCACCTACTACTGGCCCCTTCCTCTCGTCCCCCACCTGATCAGAGCTCCCCATTGGCCAGAGCTCGTCGGCCGCCGCCTATGCCTGCGGCCGGCCCCTTCCTCCCGGTCCTCGTCCGGCCAGAGCCTGCCGGTGGCCTACGCCATCGCTGGGCTATCCTCGCCTTCCCCTCCACCTACCTGCGACGGCGGCAGCCCGCATGCTGGCCAAAGCTCGCCGGTGTCCTGTCCCCGTTGCCCTCTCCGCTTGCCTCCAGAAGGGGTTGCAACGGTGCTGCCCTTCGCTCCCCATCCCCGCTTGCGCTGCATCGTATGGAAGAAGAAGGGTAAAAAAATGTATGTTGCAAGCCTATGTTTTAGGTGTTTCGGATGTTTCATAGGTATGCTGCAATGTTTCATAAGGATGTTACAAAAGTAGATTGGGATGTTGCATATGTTGCTATGGTTGTACATGTATGTTGCAAGCTTTTGTTCTTAATATTTTATCTGTTTTTTTCAAATTTACGTTGCAAATGTGTTTATTCGGATGTTGCATATATTTCACATATATGTTGCAAGTGTTTTATTTAGATGTTGCATATGTTTTATAATGGTTTTGAGGTGCTCTTGTAAGTGTTTAAGATGCATGTTTTGAGTGTTTCATCCGTCTTCAGACGTATGTTGCAAGTGTTGCATCTAGATGTTTCAAAAGTAGATTGGGTATTGCATCTCGCTCCCTCCTCGTCTTCGGCTGCCCTCGCCTCGGTGTCTCCACCTTCTCTCGGTGCCGGCTGGGCATCTGAACTAGAGGCGTAGGCGGGCGCCGCCCCCTCCCCTTCTTCTCGATGCTAGCGGCGCGTCGTGGGATGGCGGTGCGGCGAGGACGGGCGCCACGAGTACATGCGGGCGCATGCTCCTTCTGTTCCGTTACACGGGGAAGGGATAGGTGCGCTCGTTTATTCTTTTATGCACTGAGATTGGGCGGCTCCTATTCCTCGAATCGAAGAGCCCCAAGCTGCGTCTGGACACGTCCACGGGCCGAACATCCGGACGCTAGTCCTCCCGTTGTGTTTCTCAAATAGTAGTGAACCTAAAACTTAGGCTAAGGGAAATGCACTCTGGCATGATTACGTGACACGCGAAAATAAATGCAGACGAACATTGAATCTTCAAATGACACACATCTAAAATTTGCAGTCGCTCGAGATCTCTGCAGCAATTTTGGAGCCCATAATAAGGGAAAAAATAAAAAGAAATCAAATCATCACACAACTCCCTGTACGGAGTCACAGATCCATCAACTGTTACAATGGGGACGCAGACACGCAGTGCCGCATTTTTTGTTCTTGGCTTGGAACACAACGGATCAAGCAAGAACTAATAATAAATCAATAAATGGATGGTATCATCATCACGCATGCTGAACCGCGATCCATGCCATGCCTGGTCGTCACGTCACATCTTGGCGGTGGCGAAGGAGGCGGAGGATCCGGACCGGTCGTAGTAGTACTCGGGGATGGCCTGCGGCGGGCGGGAGAAGGAGCGGTCGGCCTCCTCGAGGTCCTCCTCGTCGTCGTAGTCGCCGTCGTCCTCCGCGGTGTGGAGGTGGATGCAGGAGCAGCGCTCCAGGGACGCGAAGAAGGCCGACGCCACGCCGGTCGCCACCCACATCGCGTACCCCTCCATGTTCCCGTACGACAGGATGCCGCCGTTGGCGTTGATGCCGTTCATGGCTGCCGGAGGAGGGAGAGCGGAGACGAGGCGGTGGACGATTGGTCGGTCGGTTGGTTTGGTTGGTTTGCCTTCGGTTTCAGACCCGTCTCTGTGTGCGTTGTTATTGTTGTTTCGATTTTTTTAGACAAAAAGACAGTGATGCTTGTTCCGAAATTAGGAGAGTTAGCCTGTCAACTCTTATTTTAGAAGGTTGCGACGCGTGAGCCATGCACAATATTGGGTTATTCTGTGCCCAAAAGAGAACAAAAGAGAGTTATTAGAAAAGATGGTGATGTTCCTGAAAAGTGAGCGTCCTCACCAACGGTGGCGGAGCTCTCGGTAGGGCTAGGTGTGGCAGCCGCCCTACCTCAAATTTGCCATGCTCTTCATTATTCTGGTTGGTTCACATGTCATCTCTTAATGGCTACTTCCTCTGTCCCTTTATATGTGTCGTTCTAGGAGTAGTTGTTGTCTAGATTTACACAACCTTCAATGCATCTGTACACACCTATGTCCAGGTTCAGTTAATTTTTGCTGCACTTTGTAGAGAGCCAAAACGACAGACATATCCGGACAGAGGGAGTATGCAATTAATCAAGGCAGGGAGCTCAGATGATTCTACTGTGCCACACCTTGCTTTCTATTTGTCCTCTGCCACTGCTCACCAAGTCAGCAGGCATAATTGCTTGGTGATGCACAAGACAGCGCAAGAGATGTTTGTTCTTCGACATGCTGCTGATTGGAAGATGTAGGAGATCCTAGATTCCTAGCAGATGAAACAGCATCCCTGCATGTATCTTTCTGTTGGTATGAGTGGCAAATAGATCCACTTAGTTAAGCTAGCTAGGTCTGAACCAATGCGACGTTTAGTTGCTCCTGCATGTATCTTTCTGTTGGCTGGTATAGGGCTGGTTAAACTATGGTGAAACCCCATGTGTTATGTCACGAGTGCTCACAAATTACCATTTCAAAGTCTCGTTGTAGGTTTACTAAATAGAATGAATAGGTTCCACAATGGAAAACACAAAATCTATTCAATCCGTTTACTGTGATTGCAACACTCTGGGCGTTCGACGAATCGCTTGACCCGTTGAGGTGGTGTTTGTGTTACTCAAGTATACCTATCGTAGAACAAAGGATAGAAAAATCATTTTTATTCACTTTGGATAGCTATAAGATGGAGGTGCATCATAAGAAACTTGTTCATGTCAAGATTGTTACTCGACTATATCTATTATTCCCTCACAAAGGAGACTTCGAGAAAAATAAATAAACTAATAAACCATTTAGTCGCCTAAAGATTGATTTATTTGTAGATAGATTTTTAAGCTAAAAATCTATTTATTCGGGACAGAGGATTAGTTTTTTTAATAAACTTTTAGCTTCTCATCACATCAAAAAAAGTTATTTAAAACGTATTTTTAACTTTTAGTTCATTTCATAAAAAATTTGCTTTTCAAAAGCCAACTTAATAGTTAGGTTGTTTGTTTTAGCTTTTGAATTTCAGATTCTATAAGTTTTCAAAATCCAACTCAACCGCCCACTTGCATCGAACAGAACATAAGGATTAAGGCTGTGTTCAGATCCGAAATATTTGGGGGAAAAATTCCTATAGCACTTTTGTTGTTATTTGGCAAAATTTATCCGATCATGAATTAATTAAGCTCAAAAGATTCATCTCGACATTTACAGACAAACTGTATAATTAGTTATTTTTTTACTTACATTTAATATTTCATACATGTATTTAAATATTCAATGTGATAGGTGACAGAAGAAATATTTTGGAAAATGAACGGGGCCTAAGAAGAAACGACCAGAATTCGTCCGAAAATAGACCGGGTTGGTGCTCCCAAATGGTCGTTGGTCGCGGCGCGTCGGGACGCCTCGAGTGTCACGTGGGCTCCGTGGGGCCTCCCGCCAAGTCGGGAGAACAGGGACACGTGGCACGGATAAGCCGATAAGATAGCGGGCCTGGAGAACTCTGCCTCATCGCCACCCTCTCTTCTCCCTCCCCCTTCCCCTTCACCTCACACAGGCCAAGCCAGCCAGCCACACCGCAACCGCATTGGCATGGCGTCGTCGTCCTGCCTCGCCTCGCCGTCCGGCGCCGCGCTCTGCCGCCCGCGGCGGCCGAGGTGCCGCGTCGCGTGCTCGGCGGCCGACGCCGGCGGGAACACCGAGCCGGCGTGGGCCAAGGGCGCCGGCCGCCTCGCGTGCGGCGTGCTGGCGGCCTGGGCCGTCGCGTCCGCGTCCAATCCGGTCATTGCCGCCAGCCAGGTTGGTGAATCTGAATACCCCTCTTTCTTATCACACATTCGCGTTGTGGGCGGGGTGCAATTTCTGGAATGTAGTTTTTATCGATAACGTCACGTTGCATTAGGCAGTACTCCCTTCATTTCAAATTACAAGGCATTCCAAGAATCTTGGAGAGTCAAATCATCTTAAGTTTGACTGAAATTATAGAGAAAATTATAAAAATTATAACATCAAATAGATATACTATGTGAAAATATAATTAATGAAGAATCTAATGATACTTAATTGGTGTCATAAATATTATTATCTTATCATATAAATTTGGTTAAACTTGAGATCCTTTGACTCTTCGAGATTCTTAGAATGCCTTATAATTTGGGATGGAGGGAGTAAAAGGGAGCTATTGCTGGGATGGAATTTTTAATCTCTGTCAAATGTTAGTCTCGGTCTGGGTCACTGGGTGTGATTTTTCTGATTGAATCGGCCTCACATTTTGCGATCTGATAGCAGGCATAGTCTCTATTTACTGTTTCCGTTAATTCAATTCAGAATTAACGAGTTGCCGTAAAATATATAGAGCTGCTCCATTGAAAATTTCTTTACATGGAAAACAATAACTAGTTAAGTACAAGATGTTTTTCCTTAAGAAAAATTCTAAAAGCGTTGGAAGATTTTGAGGGTTCTGTTAAAAGAGACATTGGTACTTCACTACTCAAAAGTTAAGTACAAGGTATTTCTCATGGTGATAAAATAAAATCGGATCAGTCTCAGGAGTTTGAGCTGTTCCAGTTAAAGAATATATAGTACAACTACCGCAGCATTTGATGTGGGTTACTGCAACATGCCAACATCAGTTGTTGAAGCTCAGCACGTTATTCAATTCAATTTTCTATATGTTCAGAAAATCACCTGAAATTTAGCATCACTTGCGCTCAATCTAAAGCTAGAAATAAATTCTGTTCTTTGTTAGTCTTATGAGACTTCAGATTAGCATTGCATCTTCAAAAGTGGGTTCTGGTACTGTGGTAGAGCTACAGAGAAGAGGGGAATATTTGTGGAGAAATAACTATTGTGCTTTATTTGGTGATCCGTTTAACCGGATGAAGCATGCCCATTTTCACTTTGCTTAGGTTGAGTTGTGACCTATGAATACATTTTACTCCCTCTGTTTCAAATTGTAAGACGTTTTGGCTTTTCTAGATACATTGTTTTTACTATGTATCTAGACATAGACGTTTTATAATTTGGAATGGAGGAAATACTATTTTAGCTTTAAGACCTGAATATATAGTCAGTCTACTCAGCATTTTCAGAAGCAGCATCATAAATCTTGGACTTCTTTTGCTCACTACAGTGCTGAGTTACTTTACTGACATTACATTATTCACTGTTTGCTTTATTTTCTTAGAGATTGCCTCCCCTCTCAACGGAGCCAAACCGATGTGAGCGTGCATTTGTGGGGAATACAATTGGTCAGGCAAATGGGGTGTATGACAAGCCCCTTGATCTCCGGTTCTGTGATTACTCGAATGAGAAAACTAATCTAAAAGGCAAGTCTTTAGCTGCAGCATTGATGTCCGAGGCAAAGTTTGACGGCGCTGACATGTCTGAAGTTGTCATGTCCAAAGCTTATGCTGTTGGTGCAAGTTTCAAAGGTAGTAACTAATTGTGCACCTCTGCTTTTTTAAGGAAAATTGTACAGCTTATTCTGTTGTTATTGTTCACTGCACAATATTGCTGAATTGTTTTACTTATACTGTAATACAGTATACTGAATGAACAGAATGATGAGCTCTTCTGGTTCAAATGCTTTTTCAGGAACCGACTTCACGAATGCAGTGATAGACCGTGTTAATTTCGAGAAGGCCGATCTCACAGGGGCAATCTTTAAGAACACAGTTTTGTCAGGATCGACCTTTGATGATGCGAAGATGGACGATGTTGTGTTTGAGGACACAATCATTGGCTACGTTGACCTTCAGAAGCTCTGTACAAACACCAGTATCAGCCCAGATGCAAGATTGGAGCTGGGCTGTAGGTGATTCACCAGCGTTCATCCCTATGGTTCATGTTAATACATATGATGATATCGTCCGATGAGTGTTCATGCCTGTCTATAGAGCCACCATGACAAAGACGCGATCCCCAGCAGAAAGACGTGATGCTGATTTTCTCCATATCTATCTATGTACAAACACAAACCTCTGTATATCTCAGATATCAGCAGCAATGTAACCATGCTCCTTAGTTCTTACACTTGCAAACTTAAACATCCCATATATATACATATATAAAAGGAAGCACTATGGTTTCCCCACACCACACACATATTATTATTGTTCATTCACAATGCAGTTATAACAACATTACTATCTCATGATGGACCCATGACTTGGAATGGAAAGATGCATGGATGCTTTATTCTACATACTACTAGTACTGGCATCACACGCTCTAACATGCGCTAGTTTTGCCAACATTATTGTTTGCCTCCTGGAGGTCCTGGGTTGGCTCCTTGATGCGCATCCATCTACTAGTATACTGGAAAACTGGCCCCTACAAGGGCCGATGTTGCTCATGGATGATACTATGCTTGCTGTATAGCCATTGCCGGGCACGCGGCACCTAGACGCACCATCTAAATGGCCGGCCCGCTGCCGGGCACTTGCCGGTGGTAAGGTCTTTTCTTCTTGTCTTGTTTGGATGCATTGTATTTCCGATCGAAGGGCTGCGGTTCATTCGACGTCGTTGCCGTTGTTCTGCTTGCCGCTGTCGATGAGGCAGGTCTCGACGCCGCCGGTCATCCAGAGGAACCACGCGTAGCTGCTCCGGTGGTGGCTGCTCTCGGGCTCCTCGTCGATGGCGCCGGTAAACATGTCCTCCGCGCCGCCCATGTCGCCGCGGGCGTGCCAGAGGAACATGCC
Organism: Saccharum hybrid cultivar R570; assembly: GCA_038087645.1. Taxonomy (NCBI): domain Eukaryota; kingdom Viridiplantae; phylum Streptophyta; class Magnoliopsida; order Poales; family Poaceae; genus Saccharum; species Saccharum hybrid cultivar. The sequence goes on from JAQSUU010000066.1 coordinate 1,446,039, forward strand.
GTACCTCCGCATCGCTTCGCCGTCCGGTGGTTCGGCGGCCACCGCCTGCTTGAAGTACATCTCCGCCCTGTCGTCACATGTGTGCCGTGGTCAAACCAAGATTCAAAAAGGTTTTTTTTTTTGAGGAAAAGATTCAAAAAGGTTAGTTAGATCTTGATTGAATGAAGGGTTGCATTTGCATGCATGCAACAAGAAGCACCTATTGATGTCCTTGTCGAACTCGTAGAGGAGTTGCGCGTAGTTGGACAGGATGAGCGAGTTGGCGCCGCCTGAGGCGATGACCCTCTCGTACGCCGCCTTCCGGCGCCGCGCGCGGGCGCTGTCTATCTCCTTGATCTCTTCCTCGTCGAGTTCCTCCTGGCCGTAGCTGTCCCCGAACAGGCCGCCGCCATGCAAGATGCCGATCTGGCCCCACAGCTCCTTCTCCATGTCCGCCTCCACCAGCTCCGGCATGTCGTCCTCGGGTGGTTCCTCCGCCGCGTCCCCGTTGCCGTCGGGGCGGTCAGCCTCTGCTGCGTTGCCCGACGACACCTCGGGCTTCTTCGCCTCCTTGCGGCCCCTCTCCGCCTCCACGATTGTGCCGAGGCAGCAGGCGACCATCCCCAGCAGCCCGACGGCGAGATCCGGCGACTGGAGGTGAACCTTGCTGAAGACCCACGCCACGGCGCCACCGGCGCCGCGCGCGGCCTCGGCGGCGCCCCCTGCCGCCGCGCCCTGGACGGCCTCCACGGCCTTGACAAGGGCCGCCACGGCGCACCCGGCCGCGCTCGTGGCCATCGCCCGCGGCACCCCTCGCTGCGCCGCCGCCTGCTTCCTCCTGGCCTGGATGGCGCGCAGCGACGCCGGCATCGCGGCCATGGACGGCGGCTGCTGCTGGTCGTCCCCGGCGCCGCACGCCGCGGGCCTGAAGGACCGCGCGTTCCTCCGCTCCCCGGCCCTCGCGGGCGCCGGGAACGCCGCCAGCGCCAACGGGACGCTCCTGGGCATGGCGACCACGCTCGCTGGCGTCATCCTCGCGACCCACCGACAAGGCAACGCAAGGGACTCTCCTGAACGGAAAGGGTGTTGTGTTGGTTAGGAACGGAGCCTCCAACCGAAGGCGGAGTGGAATGGCGATCTAGCTTGCGGATGCGGAGAGGGAGGGAGATGCAATGGCGGCATTTATAGCCCCCCCGGGCCGTGCCACGTCGGGGAAGGGTCGTGCTCCTGGACGATGCGTGCCTTGCGCGCCAGTTCGGGCCAGTTCAGCGCCTGCTTAATTTCGTCGCGGGGCAACGGGAAAAAGGCTCGGCCGCGCGCTGCTCTCGGCGAGGGTCGTTTTGGCCGCGCGCGGTGGCAGCACCCGCTCGTGTGACGCGCACGGCGATCTGGCGTGGCACAGCACCGTGGTATGGTATCCAACCTGGACGGGAACGTGTCCTCTGCCGATACCGGAAAAAAGATTAACCAATCATTTGCAAAATTAATTAAAATTACTCCTGTATCGAAGAAATTATACATTGTTTATTTTTCTTTTATTAGGAAAAAACAGCATCGAAGAAATTACTCAAGGTTGCTACGGCATGTGACAGTGTTCCGTGTTCCAAATTGCGCGTCGTTTATGTAGTATTGTCACTGCTCGGGATTTTTAAGAAAACTTGAAACGATTGATTGTTTTATATTATAATTCTTTTCTTATAACAAAACTAATTTAATTGTCTTATATTATCATGGTCCATTGTGTGTCATGCGATGTGCGTACACGAAACCAGTGCTACGAGGTTGGATTGCACGATAAGAGTATCGTGTGCGGTTGTGGCATTACACGTAAAAAGGGAAAAACAAATGTGTGGTCTATTGTCGCTTCTAACAATCTGACGTGGGAGAATTGTCATACGTTGCGTTGTCGTATTAGCCTATATTGCTCTAGCAGAATCAAAGATAACTATGAGTTGGCATCGACGATATTCTCACTAAACCCAGTTGTTGATGCAAGAAACAACACGCGGAAGTTGTATAGAATAGGGTATATTGTGCACCAAACCAACACTACAGGTTGGTTTGCACGTCAAGTGTAAGATGTATGGTTGTCACATTACACGTCAAAAGAAGGAATCAACAAATATGTGGTGCAACGTGGGCTTCCACTATCTGACATGGCGATTTGATTTATTGTTTTAGATTATATTTCTTTTCATTTAGCGGAGCTAGTTTAATTATCTTGTATTTACCATGGTGCATTGTGTGTCATGTGATGTGCGTACACTGAACCAATGCTACAAGGTTGGATTGCACGATAAGGACGTGATGTGTGGTTGTGACATTACACGTAAAAAGGGGAAAACAAATGTGCAGTCCATTATCACTTCTAAAAATCTGACGTGGGAGAATTGGCATACGTTGCATTGTCGTATTAGTCTATATTGATCTAGCAGAATCAAAGATAACTACGAGTTGGCATCTATAGTCTCACTAAACCAAGTTGTTGATGCAAGAAACGACACGCAGAAGTTGTACAAAATAGGGTGCATGTGCACCGAACCAACGCTATAGGTTGAATTGCACGTTAAGAGTAATATGTTTTTGTCGCATTACATGTCAAATGAAGGAATCAAATATGTGGTGTAGCATGGGCTTCCACTATCTGACGTGGGAGGATTAGCATACATTATATTGTTGTATTAGTCCATATATATCCAGTTGTCGGCGCCGTTGGACCAGGGGTCCCTCCTAACACACGATGGCCATGACCCAGTGCCCTTATAGCTATGGTTCAACCACTGGAAATGGCGTGGTGGTCGGGCAGAGCAGGACCCAAAAGGGTCCTTGGCGATTAACCACCTAGGGAGGAAGTGTGCTTGGCCAGGGACGCCTGCCAAGTACTCATGTATCGATTACATCACCAAGTCAGTCGGATGGGCCCTTGGGAAGGTGCTTGGAGATTTTAGCATTACCCCTTGTCATGTTCACGCGTGATGGGTTAGATCGATAGATTAAATGGGATGGAACTATTAGAGAACGGGAGTGGGCAGATGCTATCATAATTACTTACTCTTGTCCCATTCGTAAGCATGTATCGGTTCATCGGGTTATTGTTGTGCCTCCCAAGGCGTGAGGACGACAAGGCAGCCCCACAATAGGACACAAGGGCACGTCAGCCGTGAGCTAGCATGCATCAGGGATGCGCCCCCTCCTAAGAGGGGGTATAAAAGGTGGATTTCTGGGAGGGGGAGGACTTCAGAAGAACAAAGACAGTACACAGAAAGCTCTACCTTACCTAGGATATACAACTTTTACCCTAACGAGGGCAAACCGTCGCCCATTGTCTTCCACCGAGCTAGAATTCTCCCTTCAAGCCCCCCTGAAAGGTCTAAAATGGCTAGAGTGGGGTGAATAGCCTAAATTAAAACTCTACAAATCACTAGAACAAAGATTAGTAACACAAATGGCGATACATGCGGTTTGCTCTAGCTCTAAGTGTTAAGCAAGCCACCTAGTTGCAATTCTAGTTACCTAATGTCTCTATGACACACACAAGCTAGGTTTCTACAACTACTACTACCTAGAGTGCTAGCAACAAGAACCGGCACAACTAAACAAGCTATAACACAAGGTAAAGTTGTGGTAAGTAAATGATGGGAAGATGATTTTATACCGACGTATAGAGGCAAGTGAACCAATGAAGAATACCCATGTGAAGCCAATCACCGGGAGACAATCAATCACAATAACAAGAGATATACCAAGATTTTCTCCAGTGGTTCACGTGCTTACCGGCACGCTAGTCCCCATTGCGTCGACCAACACTACGTGGTTTGGCGGCTAATTGGGAATCCACACCCAAGCTCTCCAAGAGCGCCGCAAGAACCTACCGCTAGTAAGGTAACTTAATGGCACGCGCAATATATTAGAGCTACCTTATGGCTCTTCGCCGGGAAGGTGCAAAGCCCCTCACAAGTCGCCGGAGCCGGCCACAAACAACCTCCAAATCATGCTGGACCTCCTTCATTGCTCCAAGCCGTCTAGGTGGCAGCAACCACTAAGAGAAACAAGAATCCCGCAGCAAAAGAACACCCAAGTGCCAACTAGATGCAAACTCACAAGCAAATGCACTTGAGATCACTCAACCTCACTTTGATTAGGCAATCAAGCAAGGGAGATGAGTGAGAGGGGATTTGCTCAACTCAAGAGGATGTTAGAGAGTCAAAATATCCAAGAGAGATATCCCCAAACCGGCCAAACACATATTTATAAGCAACTCCAAATAATAGAGCCGTTAGGAGCAAAGTGCTGCTGCTATCGTGCTGACCGAACGCGCCGGCCGATCTGACCGGACGCGGACACAGCGTCCGATTACACTGCGCACCTCCGCCCAATGCTCGCCACGTGTCCCGTTTTAAATTTCGTTCGTTCAATTTTCAACGGTCACAAAACGTTATCTTCTCAGTCATAGCATGACCGGACGCGATGCTAGAATTGACCGGACGCGCCCTGGTGTCTGGTCGCGATGAATTCACGCTGCTAAACACTTCGACCGGACGCACTGCAGAATTGACCGGATGCGGCACACCCGGCGTCCGATTTGAGTACAGAAAGGGTCCAGAGCTAACTTGTAAATTCCATTCCGGAGTCCATTCCGTTTTGGCTATTGGAATGGAACATTCCGGTTCCGGCCCATACCGGTGTACCATTCCGGACTTTATAATAATAATAGGAGTATGTGAATAAACTTATACATAAATGTACATATAAATATATTTTGACTTAACTTATGACGTAATTAATATTTTTTACCAAACTAAGATGTCATTCAACAAGTTCATATGACCTTATTTCAAATTTTAAACTCCAAAGTTTATACATGGAAAAATATAATACATGCAGTCACGGCCGGTATTGACCGGTATTTGATCGGTATTAGCCGATATTTGACCGGTATTGACCGGCATTGACCGATATTGACCGGTATTTGACCCGGTACAGGATTGGGGCTCTTCTATACCGATTTAGGGACCGGTACGAGACATTTCGGCCATTCCGGCCGGTACCGGAATGGAATTCACAACTATGGTCCAGAGAGCATTTTTATCGACCGGACGCGTCCGATCGTGACTGATTGGACACGCCACCGTGTCCGATCAACCCCTCGCTTTCTGCTGTCCCTATGGGCGTCTGACCGAACACGCCGGTCCCGTGAGTGACCGGACGCGCCGGTGGCAAACCCTAGTCCGCGCGCCTCTGCTGCAGCGTTGAACTGACCGGACGCGCCTGCCGCGTCCGGTTACTTCGACCTCAACGTCCGGTCACTATTGGTGACCTCCGTTCATCTTCGTTTCTATCCACGATGACTTAGAGAAATTCTCCGCCTTCGGCGTAGTAGAAAATAAGCATTTCACTTTCACGAAAGCACTCAAACTCCAACGCCTTCGCAAATGTGCTAACACCACCAAGAGTACATTGTCACGTGAATGTGTGTTAGTATTTTCACAATCATTTTTAAGACGTTAAGTTAGCTCACCACTAGATCTAAATGCATATGAAAATGAATCTTCATCTAGTGGCACTTAAGTGATCAATAGCCCCGGAAATTTTCCTCTTTATAGTACGGCTATCGATCCTAAGTGTGATCACACCATCTATGGTGTCTTGATCACCAAAAGCAAATCCTATTGATACCTTTGTCTTGAGCTCCATAGGGTTGCACTCCATCTCCTCTTCTTCTCCAAGTATGGCACCAAGTCATCATGATCAACATGCATCTTGCCATCACTTAGGAGTGTACCAATCACCTTTTGCTATCAACACTCAAGCACATGTAATTAGTACTTAGGTTTCATCAATTAGCCAAAACCAAACTAGGGACTTTCACCCCCACACCGAACATCGAGCCAGTCCTTCCTGGTTTGCCGGCTTACACCGCTAACACCAATGGAATCAGGAATAACTATGAGTTGGCATCTATATCTTCACCAAATTCGATTATTGATACAAGAAAGAACACACAAAACTTGTATAGGTAAGGGTGTGGTATTGGGATCATGTACTCATTTTTGTTAGAATTGGCATGTCTATTTGAGGATATGAGGGAGTGACAAGAAAGTATAATACAAGTATGAAGTGCAAATGCAAGTCAAAATTAAAAAAGGGGTATGTGCACCATCATGAATTTCCACTATTTTTTGACGTGGAAAGATTATAAAGTACGTCATGTTTGCATGTGCAATTCTTGGAAGACTAGGAACAATCATGAATTGACATGTATGTCCTAAATTTAGTTGTTGGTTTTAGGAGGAAACAACAAATACACAAAGGTTGAATACAACTAGATGATATTGTGTTAAGGAGCAATTTTGATTGGGCAACCGGTGTATATATGAATTATATCTATTCTCACATACATGGAAATATTAAAGTAGGTCAAGTGTAAGAAGCATCATGTGTGCATTACTTGTCAGAATAAAGGGAAAAACCCTATTTGACATAGGTCATTTGACGCACACTATATATGTTATGTTTCTTAATATGACGACCTAGATTAATTATTTTAGATTCCCATTCTTTTATTTGTGAAAGTAGTTTCCTTATGTTGATTGTGGCCCATTGCGTGTGTCATAGTTCAAGAACTTGAATGCGAATGTCATAGCAGTTTAGGAACCGACATTCCCCAACATTTCTAGAAGCTCAGCTTGAAGAATTTACGTGATGGGATTTTCTCTTCGCGCATAGCATGTGCGGCCGGTTATTTATTTATTTTTTCTCAAATACACAAAAGGTTTGCACATCTTTGTATTAAGATCGAGAAATAGTGAAAGTTACAACCATGCGCCACGAATGGCACACTAGGCGACGGATAGTGATATGCCGGTTATTTATTTTGTCATAGCATGTGTTAGTTATTATGTTTATGTAGTATATTACTAGGAGAAAATATCCTTCCAGGACTAGGAACTCTCATTGGGCCTTTGATATCTGAATATCTGATGCCTGGAAGGTGAGCCCGACAATTGCATCTGTGCAACAGTTTTGGTCATAAAAAAAAATAGAAACGTCAACTCTAAGGACATTCTAGTGCATAGTATTATCTTTCATTCACCCTCAAAAGTTGGATGGTAGATTAGATTGGTAACGCCGTGTAAGAAAGCTTTGCCTAAGCTGCACCTCTCACAAGGGGTCGATAATGAGCCACCTGCACTTTTTTTAGCTTTCTTCGAAATTGGCATAACGCTATCTATCATAGTCTCCTAAATTGTTTGAGACCCAACTTTAAACCGTGCTTAACGAGCCGAGGCAAACTAAAAAATCATTCAAAATCAAGTCATTTTTATTTTAAAAGCAAAACAAGTTCAATCGGGGTGCTTTTGAAATAAGCAACTGAGCCAGCTCAATGAGCTTTTTGTCCACAAGTCTACCACAGGTCCACAAGTGATGGCTCTACACTTCAAAATAACACTAACACGAATCTTCCATAGAAATCAAAAGTTGCACGCCGATGCAAAAAAAGAGGAAATCTACACATACTGGTTTAACATTTCAACACAGCATAATCAACAAAATATCGCCACTAGAAACAGTAACCACATGATCCACATTTCACAATTACAACAGGCTATCAAATGTTGGAATTAAATTCCCTGAATCATAAAATCATAAAATTAATAAATTCCCTGAATCATGAACAGCATGTTATACAATAAAGTGCAGAGTTGCAGTGATGTTCAGAATAAAGGTATTGCTTGTCCCTAAGTTCATGGCCTGATATGCAGCGTGCACAGAGCATAAATCTACCATGAACCTACAGCGCCATGGGCTGGGTTTTCAAAGTGGGAGAAGCCCCAGTACGTCTTCAGGGAGTACGGTGGGTGGATGGTTGGTCCTTCAGTTGTGATCCTGGCAATCTGTCATTCAACAGCTGGTTAGAGCAATCTGTAAGTTTAGCAAACTAAGCATTTCTCAACCAGCTTTACAGCTTCTTCAAAAAGTAATATCCTCACGCCATTCAGCACGAAGTATTGGGATCGCCAGATGATTTCCAAATCCAGTAGCAACATAGTTTTCCTCAAAATGGGTACCAATCATGTTAACCTGCACAGGCCAAGAATTAGGCATAAGATGTTGACAATCCTAATTTTAAATCTCACAAATCCAATAAAAAGAACCCAAGGCTGCTAGTTAGACATCGATACACAACATCATACTTAGTATGGGAGTCACCGCTGGTCTGCGACATCAATAGATGAGCATGGTACGCGAATATGTGTTGTTGATCTCTGCATCGCGATGCTACTTTCATCCGGGCGAGCAGTCAGTCCCCACCAAGGGGTTTTTTTTTTTTTTGGGGGGGGGGGGGGGGGGGGTTGGGGGGGTGTTGTTGATCTTCTAGTGCCAACAGTTTCTATTCCCAAGTGCCCAGTGAAAAGTAAGATACTATCATTTCAAAGAAGAGCATACCATGCCAAGGTACTTCTCATCACCCTTTGGACCCTTTTTAACTCCACCAAGTACAAGTGAATTCCAGAAAGGATCAAACTTGTTGCGTCTGGTGTACATTACTCTTGTCAAATAACTGTGGATCTCTTTGGGGCCCAAGGACTCAAGGAGATTCCATCATCCCACATATGATCAGACAAACTGAAAACAAAGGGCCAATGAAGAGTTTCAAATATCCATAGCATTACAGAGAGAAACATGAGTTCCGATTATGAAGTTCCATATTCACCCATTAGTTATGAAACATTTTTCTCGAACACTATTAGTTAAGGAACATACGTTAGTTCATCTAGATAGCGTAAAATCTCTTGGAAATCACTGAACTCTCCGCTTGTCCAATGAGGCTATGCTTGCCAAATGCCTTAATGCGTTCCACACTCTAGTATCTCAAAGTTGACCCATACGTGTTCGCAAAAAAAAAAAAGTTGACCCATACGAGGCTGCAAAAAGAAGTTAATACTGAAGTTCCCATTGTGATAATGGTATATGTCTATGCAGATGAACCGGGACTAACCTCCAGTGTCACATGCCATGATGACACCATCCCTGTATTTCAAGGCAATGACTGAAGTACCAGTCACGTACGGATACCTATTGATGTGAAACAATGGCAGGAGTATGTGAATGGATAGGCTTATCAAAAGCAATGCACCACAATAGAACCATAGAAGAGTTGAATAGAAATGCCACACAACAGGGAAACTTGGACAGTGGAGGTGTTTTGAAAATAACATGCACACAATTAATGGCAGTCATACTGCTCTAACAGAGAACGCTAGAAACAAAAGCAATAACAAGGATAGTGTTCACAGCTAATACTTGTAACAGTAACAGATATAGTATTGCTAATAAGTGTATATACTAGGTCAATGTGCAGTAGCATACTCCAGTTTAAAAACATTGAACAGTATAGAATGATAATCACTTAAAAAACCTAGCCCATCGTTGCAATGATAAGATCACATAGTATATTAAGTGTAAACAGAAAAGGCAAGGGGCAGACAATAGATAGAACACTCATAACCAGAAGTAAAGGAAAAGCATATTATTCGAAAGTACAAAAGATCAAGATCTTACATGGTCAAGCTGCGCTGGCAGTTGACATCCTGTATAAAGTAAAGATATTAATAAACATGTCATACTGTCAGTATGATCGACAGGATAATTGAAGACGCACAAATCATAGTCAGTGTTAGCGCAACAAGAGCACAGAGTCCAGAAAAAATACTGTAGACCACAAGTTGGTTAGCTAAATCAAAATAAAATGCTAGAGCCAAAAGGCTCAAGGGCTCCCCTGAAATGCAAGTAAAACTAAAATTTTCTAACAATATTTCTTGGGCAAATAAAATTAATCAAGGGCAACCAATGCTAATGAAAGTTGACATCTTTTGCTCTCCCACAGATGTATCTTGTGGCATGAAAATGTTTCAATCAAGATTCTAATCTGTCATGAAGCAGTAACAGAGCCCATGCCCATCACATAAATAACAATTTTCAGCATGTGTAGTCACGACCTATACTTTCCTACATCTTCGATATAAATAAGCACATCTCCAAATGACACAGCAGTACAAAGAATTACATGCTCTACACTCTATTTCTCAGAATCTACGTGCACGTTCTCCACAACGTTGGAATGCAGAGCCGGGGGCGTACCATGGAGCTGGAGGGCTGGACGAGGAGCTTCTTCTTGGACTTGAGCTTCTCCACCACCGCCAGCGGTCTCAGCAAGTCGACGTCGTCCTGCGCCTCTGCGGCACCTGCAACACCACCGCTGCCAAAACAACATCGATCAGAACCCTAAGTCTGACCAAGAAAAAGGACGAGCAAGGGACCGGAAGTATTCTGTCGGAATGGGCCGCTGTGAGTACAGTGGTGACAGGCTAGTGTTCGCTCCGGCGGCTCCACTTTAGAGGAGAGGATCTCCGGAGAAGGAAGCGGCGGCGGGGCGTCCGAACTCGAGAGGCAGAGCATAGGGTTGCGGTGGTGCTTGTAGTGGAGGGTGAAGCGATCTGCGATATGGACTCGGATCTAGAGAAGGCAGGAAGAGGAGGAGAAATTCGGAATTGGAAAAGGCAAAACTTGCAGTCTTGCAGAAGAAGAACAAGCAGAAACGGCGGAGGAATCGAAACGAGTTCAGAATTCGGACCTGTACAATTTGTTTTTTTTTTTGTTCCATTGAAACACAGAGTCTGTACCCGACATACGTGGGCTTAAACTATGGTCTCATTACATTGATCCCAAAACTGAAAGAGGCTAACAATATTAAACAATTTAGGCCTATATGTCTTCTCAATGTTGATTACAAATGGTTCACAAAGGTTCTAACTATGAGGTTAGCTAAATATGCTCAAAAGTTGATAAGCCCAGCACAGACAGCTTTCATACCAGGGAGATATATTCTAGAGGGGATTGTCATGCTACATGAGGTCTTACACCATCTTAGAGTGCATCATCGGCAAGGAATCATCTTAAAGCTGGACTTTGAAAAGGCATACGATAAGGTGCAATGGTCTTTCATGATAGAGGTGTTAAAAAGGAAGAACTTTGCTCCAAAATGGATTGGTTGGATGAGACAAGTGATAGAGGGAGGTAGAGTGGGGATTATCATCAATGGACAGCTCGGTAATTATTTCAGAACATACAAAGGGCTACGGCAAGGCGACCCCCTGTCCCCTTTACTTTTCAACCTAGTAGGAGACACTTTATCAATGATACTGGAGAAAGCAAAGAACAATGGGTTAATCAGGGGTCTGGTTCCAGATTTGATAGAAGGAGGACTGACACATTTACAGTACGTGGATGACACTATCCTCCTTTTAGATCTAGATGATGAATCCATTTGCAATACAAAATTCCTATTGTTCTGTTTTGAGGCAATGTCGGGTTTGAAGATCAATTATCAGAAAAGTGAAATTTTTGTGCTAGAAGCTACAATAGAGAAACAACGGGAGGTGGCTGATCTTTTCAATTGTAACATAGGGAGCTTCCCGATGAAATATCTTGGAGTAATGCTTGACAGATACTATATGAGCTCTTCAGATTTTGATTATGTGTATCAAAAGGTGGAAAAGAGAGTTCCAACTTGGCAAAGCTGCTTATTATCTTATGGAGATAAGATGATATTAACGGAGTCATGTCTTAGTTCCGTACCAAATTATGTGATGGGAGTTTTTCACCTGAAGAGAGAGGCACATCACAAAATGGAAACAGCAAGATCCAACTTCTTCTGGCATGGAGCAGGTCAGAAGAAAAAGTATCATATGATGAGATGGGAGGTCCTTGCTACACCAAAGCCAGTAGGAGGGCTTGGTTTTACTGATACTAGGGTGATGAATCAGTGTCTTCTATCTAAGTGGATTTTTAAGCTTGAAAGAGGAGACAATAACCCATGTTGCAAGATGTTGAGAGCAAAATACCTTGGGGAGGGTGGCTTTTATAGTTCAAAAAGTAAAGGAGTTTCCCAGTTTTGGGCAGGTCTACATGATATCAAACAGTTTTGTGCCAGAGGTTTGATTTATGTAGTTAAAAATGGCAAGAAAGCTAGATTTTGGTTGGATGTCTGGTTGGGGCTATGCCCACTTTATCTTACATATAGCAAAATTTATATGATCTGTAATGAGCAAAACAGTACAGTATATGATGTACTGCAGGACAATGGAGTGAATCTCACATTTAGAAGATCCTTTGGGACAGCTGAGATAGAAGAGTGGCGGGATTTACTTTCACAGGTCAATGGGGTTTGATTACAAGATGAGCCAGACACTGTAACCTGGGCACTAGAGAGGAAAGGCAATTTTACTACAGCATCATTGTATAAAAGAGCTGACTTTTACAGGAGAAGAAAATAGAGAGATCATGAGCATATGGAGAGCCAAAATTCCATTGAAAATTAAATTTTTTCTGTGGTCTTTATATTCTGATTGCCTCCCATCGGCAGAACAATTGGTAAAGAGGAATTGGCCTGGGGATGAGCAGTGCAAAATATGTGGGCAAATAGAAACATCCCAACATGTTTTTGTCTAGTGTCACTTTGCACAGTTTTGCTTGTGGACATATCGTGATGCACTCTCCTGGCAATGTACACCTATAACCGTACAACATTTTTTGAGTCTCAGTAGGGGCAGAGGAGATGTACCTAAGTCCAAAATGATCTTTATTTTAGCTTGTGTATGCTGGAGTTTATGGCTTATTCGAAATGACTATGTCTTTAATAATAGAATCATATCAAGTCCAAATGTGGTGATTCATCGATCGATCATGTTTATGCAGAAGTGGAGCATCCTAATCAGGGACAAGGAAAGAGGCTAGATCTCGAAGACGGTGGACAAATTATCAAGGCATTTGGAGCCAAGCGGCCAAGACTAGTGGTGTAGATATGTTTCAGCATCTATCTTCACAACTGTGCTCGTTGTGCACAAGTCTGTAATAAGCTTAGACGTTCAAGCTTTTGTTTCTTCTTAAAACTGGGTGTGATGAGTGGGTTGTGCCGAGGACACTTTGTTACTTGCTACCTATAAAACTGGTATTCCAGTAGACTATTGCTTTCTATAAAAAACGGGACCAATCGGCCTTTGGTCTAAACATACGTGGGCTGGGCTTGGCCTGACGCCTGAGCTTGATGGGCTCCCCGCACGACTGCACATGACCCCAAATAGGGCCAAATGGCACCAGGCCGCCAATCCGTGCTTGAAGAGCATCTAATCCACGCGGCCGACGGCGGATCTGGCAACAGGGAGGAAAAAAAAATAGCGCGAGTGTATTGACGGTCGCCGCTTTGCTAGCTTTTGACTGATCGAGAGCATGCATGCGTCAAGGGAGAAAACGAAGCCTTGTTGCTTGCATCTCATCTCACGTGCATGCATGCTTTGCACCAGTCATGCCGTTGGAGAACGCGGCACCGTCCATCCGGAATCAAAGCGCCGCAGTTGCATCTTTTCGGTCCGAGCGCGTTTTCCCCGGCCGGGAAAGCCACGAAATGGCGTATTGGCCTTGTTGCGCGGAAGGCTCGCGCGGGGCGGCCGGCCGTGCAGTGCTTAGCTGCATGCCTGCATCCATCCTCGATCGAACCTCGATCCGTTTACGCGTTCAGAATTTGGAACCGTAGTGCATCCCAGCTCCTCCTACTTTGCGAAAATGACGAGATGCCTGAAGAGGCAGGCAGGCACAAATTAAAGGAGGACGCATACGGCTCGCTGCGAATAGGTAAGGTATATATAGCCGTATAGGTAGCCGTGTAGGGCTCACCCGTGTCATCACGCCGCGCACATGCCCCATGCCCAGCAACCAAACCGTGCAAGACTGAAAGATCAAAGACGGCCGGCCGGGTTGCCCAACATTTTTCGAGTTCCATGAATCGACTGCCTTTGCCTCGAAGGCTGCAGGATGGTTGTCGCGACACGGAAGAAGACCACTGGCGGCCAACCACGGGCCATCTTGGCTCACTCGACCACCCGACTCCTCGCCACGCACTGCCACTGATGGATTCTTCATCAAGCTAGTCTGTCAAGCACCTTGTCATGACCCCGAGAGATATGCCAAGGCGACGGCGGAAGGGAAGCAGCAGGCCTGGAAGCGGAGGTGTTTGGGATCCGGCAAGGAAGTGGCTGACTGGTGGACCCAGAAGCCGGAGTGAATGACGAGTGGACCCGATCGAGTTAGGGAAGTCGGTGCTGTGTCGCCTTATAAGGGCGGAGAACGGCTTGTAACCAACATGTCTGTTAATAACTGAAATGAAATCAAAACCGAACAGGAGAGTTCTTCCTCGCGGGCTCCTGCCACGCTGAAATTCCTCCCAATCCCTATCCATTTCTCGCTAAATCTTCCCAAATTCTACCTCTGCTATCTTAGTTCATCGCACACCTGTGCTCGCCGGCGCGCAGCTGCGAGCCACCGCCACCGTGTTCATCGCGGCATCGAAGATGGAGTGCCCAAAGCCCTCCGCCGTTTCCGCGCTGGTCCTCCTCGTCCACGTGATCGCCGCGGAACCAGGGATCGCCTTGAAGCTGGAGCCGACAGGCACGAGCACCCACATCCCGCCTCTCCTCGACTGCGCTCCGGCCCCCGCGGGTGCAGCGCCCTCTAACAACCTCAGCGCGTTCCGCAACAACGTCCTGGCAGTCCTCGGCGCGCTTCCGGCGGCCGCCGCGGCCGTGCCCACGGGCTTCGTCGCCGCCGGGCAGTCCGGTGGGGCTGTCGGCGACGACCGCGCCTTCGCGCGCGCGTTCTGCTTCGGCTTCGGCGCGCGTCGTCGCGGCTCCGTCCCCGGCGACAACTGCCTGGAAATGCCTGTCCGCCGCCGCCCAGGACGTCGCCGACGGATGCCACGGACGCCGCGGGGCGGTCTGGCGCGCCGGCTGCTTCCTCTCGTACGCGGACACCAACACGTCCACGCCCCGCGAAGACGCGTGGCGCGGCTGGTTCTACGACGACGACGCGCCGACCGCTGCGGAGCTGGGGACGTGCGTGGCCAACCGCACCGCGGCGGAGTGCTCCCGGTGCCTGAACGAGTCGGCGCAAGTGGTTCCAGCGCTCAAGGAAGGGAGGCAGCTTTCGTTGGTCCACGGCGACGCGGTGGTGGTCGTCGGCTACTCCTGCTACCTGCGCGTCCCGTTATTCCCTCCTCCAACGACGCGGTTGCCGGTGTGGGTGGACTACGGTGAGCTCACCAGTTCTCTCTTCCCCCCTTTTACCTTAGAAACTGACATCATTGGATCATGATGGAGCTTCTTTTTTTTTTTTGTATCTGCACTCTGCAGCCGTGGACGTCTTTGACATGGTTGTGGTACTGCTCATTGAAATCGGCGGCATACTGTTTTGCATCCGCATAGCTCGCCTGGTTAATCCAGCTGCATGAGGTGGAGGTGGCCGCTGCAAATCATGCAGGTTGCCAGCAATGGAATTGAAGTGCATACAGTCGATCATAGGGTGTGTTTAGTTGGTGCAAAGTGGGTGAAAAAGTTACTGTAGCACTTTTTATTTTTATTTGACAAATATTGTCCAGCCATGTAGTAACTAGGCTCAAAAGATTCGTCTCATAAAAACCAGATAAACTTAGCAATTAGTTATTTTTTTACCTATATTTAATACTTCATGCATATGTCCAAATATTTGATATGATGGGTGGAAGAGGAAATATTTTGGGTTTGCATGGAAAGTGAACGGGCCTATAGTACTAATAATTATACTGTATATATATCCTAGTGCTTGAGCCTGTCTGCCAGAGGAAAACACAAGTGCTGAAAGGTGTACGAGCCTGTTTAGTTTCCAAAAAGAGAACCCAAAAAGTGCTACAGTACCTGTCACATCAAATCTTGCGGCACATGCATAGAGTACTAAATGTAGACGAAAGAAAAAAACTAATTACACAGTTTAGTTATAAATCACGAGACAAATCTTTTGAGCCTAATTAGTCCATAATTGGACAAAAATTGCCAAATAAAACGAAAATTGCTACAACAGCCGAACCCAAAAATTTTCATCAACTAAACAAGCCCTACGTCTCAATATTTCTTGTTCAGCGTCAGCAATTTGCTGGTTCGATTTTTCCCTGGTCCCTGCCCATGTTCTGATGTTCATGTGATTTTGATGATTTGATCTATCTGCGGAACTGGTAGCACCAAACATTAGTCACGACACGAGTCCACGATGCCTGCCCTGTTTGTCTTATTTTCTACTCACGCAGTGGACAGGCAGAGCCCGACGGCCGTGATAGAATCAACACATGAGTATCTTCATTGAACAGCTTAATTATCTCATCTGGGCCGTGACAGAATCACCAGAACGCCAGCTGTCAGGCAACCATGCCCAGCCCAATTAAGCCTTGCCAATTGCCGTGCGTCGTTTATTGTGGGCTTGTGGCCCATCGACAGGAAGCTAAGGCCTACGCGCAGTGCAAAGTTTAGAGTGCCCCAGCCCATGTGTCGTGCATAAACTGAGGGAAAAAGTTTAATTTAGGTCCCTCAATTATTATGGTCGTTCGATCTTCTTCACTAGACTATAAAAACAGTTTTTTTAACCTTCCTCAACTTTTAAAACTATTTGTTTTTATACAATGGGTGGTTGATAGTGGTTTTGCTGATATGTTGTCATGTCAGATAGGGTAAATCGAACTAATTTGAAAGTTTAAGAAGGTAAATCGGACTAAAAATATTTTAAAAATATTAATTAAAATATTAAAAAAATTATAAAAATATTTTTTTCATAATTTTATCCAAAATATTTCTTCATAAAAAATAATGCAATTGAAAATCATAAAATGTTGTTTAATGTTAAAACTTCATGGAAAATTTGTTTTACTTCGAAAAATTACGCAACTAGTTTCAGATTTTCTCTAAAATCATACTCTATCTTAGGGTACCTAGTTTGAAATTGTTTGAATCTTGATAAACTAGTTTTGGTACTTATTTACTAGCAGAAGCTCTAGTTAGTAGTTACTTACTATAATATTAGTCGATGTTGACCGTTCGACTAAAGCCCTGTTCGCTTGTTTTATAATCCGTACTTTTCAGTTTGTTTTTTTAGCTAAAACAATATTTTTCCCTCACAATAAATCAACGAACAGTGCTTTCAGCCATGGCTTTTTAGCGAAGCAAACGGGCTCTAAATAGATCTGTTGACCTAGGTGGCTACATGCACCTTGCCGCACAAAATTTTTATAAATTGTATAAGATTAAACCAAATTTTAGGATTTTTAATTGCATTATTTTTATGTGAAAAATTAAAAAAATATTTTAGTGAACTAAAAATATTTCTAGTCTGATTTACCTCCCTGCACTTTCAACTTAGTACAATTTATCCTCCTCTGACACGGCACCACATCAGTAAAACCACCATCAAAACCACCCAAGGTGCAAAAACAAACCGTTTTAAAAGTTGAGGGAGGTTAAAAAACCGATTTTATAGTTCAGGGAGGAAAATCAGATTACCATGATAGTTGAGAGAGGTAAATTGGACTTTTTCCTAAACACTGAGCCATGTTGAATTGTCGAGTATGTCGTTGCCATGTTTCGTACTTCCTCCATCCCAAAATACACACATTTTTTTCTTTTTGAGAAATCAAATCATTTTAAGTTTCACTAGAAATATAGAAAATATTATCAATATTTGTATCTTAAAATAAATTTATTATAGAAATATATTCAGTGTTCAATTTAATAATACTTATTATACAGAAAAACTCGGCAGGTCTCACCGCCCTTTGTCCTTCAGTTAGCTAGCCAGACTATGCAGTCCATTTTTGTTTGGTTGTCTTAACCGGTAGCACTTTGAATCTACCACCCTGTTCGGCTGAGCTTATCAGCACGGCTTATCAGTCGTGGAACAATATTTTTCTCTCATAGTAAAACAGCCACAGCCGGCTTATAAGCCGCAGAAACAGCCTGCCGAACATGGTGTACGATGCACAGAGCAGTTGTTTGGTTGCGTTGATCCACACTCGCACTTGCATCGTCGTGCTCTCACGCGCACGCTCACGCTTACGCTGCCTATGCGAGCTAGGCCGCCCAAAATGGATTCGTTTCCTACGGGTCAGGTTGTGGGGCATCAGCTAGGCCCAGAAAGAAATATGTACAATCAAACGGTTTCAGCCTGCTTCCTAGAAGTCACGCGAGGCTATATCCAGCCAATCAATTGTTTCAAAATATATCCAGCCATTATCAAACAGGCTTGTAGACTCGTAGTCACCCTATTCCACCAACTCTGGCATTCGCAGCTGGCTACTCCCGTGATCTCCACCTCGACTATAGTGGAATGGCAATAGTAGCGAAGATTGTCCTCCGTACCGCACGCTCGAGGGACTCTCCTGAAGATTAGCCGACGTGTCTCTTACTTTCTCTCCTAGGTAACCTTGTCCTCTCTACTATATGATGGACGATAGCAGCTCCCTTTCCTTCTTCCTTGCATCCCTTCTTCTCCGAGGCTTTCAAGTTCTACGCGATCCTCGACACACACACCATTTATAACATCCACTGTAAACTTGAGCGCTTGGGCTCAGGAACACGATCGGAACTACCTGACTAGATGTAAGACTCTTCTTCGAACCAATATAAATCTTGAGTCACAGAGTGCTAAGCCATGTATCTAGACAAAACACACGATTAAACTTTTGGCAATACGAAACATCGAAAAGGCCTACAAGAATGGCTAGTAATGCAACAGAATGATGGCAATGTATTATCGTCAATCATCTACATCTACAATCTTCTAATAACCCCTCACAATGTTGTGAAGCGCGTGCATAAGTTTCCAGCGCATTTCTCTTCTTTTCTTCCACCTCAACATAAATCTGACATGACATCTTTTACAACCTGTGTACATTATCTTATTTATTGCTCTAAAGTATAGACGATGATTCTTCACGGGAAGCAAGTCGTTTGCAATCAACTTATTTATTGCTCCTAAGGCCTCGTTTGGCTGCTAATAAGCCAGCTGAAAAACACTACTGGTCCATTTGTTGTGAGAGAAAAACATTGTTCCGACTAAAAAAAATAAGCTGAAAAGTACGAATTATAAGTCGGATGAACAGGGTCTTACGACGTGCTTGGTTTTGCAGGGCAAGGCTGCACTCGCCTTGCCTGCCTCGGCTCGAGCACCGTACCGAGGTGCTCATCAGGGCAAGAGAGTCAATTAGCTCACCTAAGCCAACAAGAAAAAGTTTATCCACGCAAAAACTGAAGTGAGCTAGCTACACATCCAGACACCTTGTTCGCTCTGATTCCTAGCTTGCCCAGGTGATACATTGCTCGGCAAAAAAAAAAAATCAAGCATACTCTTTATCCTTGTTCGTTCACAAGGGTCATGGACTCATGGGCCACTCCACTCCAATCCACCTCCCCCAGGAGATTCTGGCGAGCTGCAGCCTGCACCAGAGCCGTGAGTCGGTGGGTTGTCGTGAGGCCTTGAGGTGGGAATCGCGCGCACAGCGTTGCGTTCATGGGATGTGAACGTGAACGTGCGATGGGGCATGTCGACGGCCGGGACGTGGCGCTGAGCCGGCGCCCAACCGCCGCGTGCGCGCATGGCTTCACTCTCTTGGTCCCTGCCGCGTGCACGCAGCCACGCACGGGAACCCCGGCCGCAACCGCACGTACGTCGCGCCCCGTCGGCGACTCGGCGGTCTCTACTGACGGATCCCGTGGTGCACGGGCACGTCAAGCGTCGCGAATCACGAAAGACAAGTTAGCGGCCGCATTTTCTGTGTCCCAGCCCGGTCACGAGCGAGAGCGAACGGCGGGCAGCGAGGCAACCACGCAGGGCCACGAGCGAAAGGTGGCGAGAGAGCGGCGGCACCAGCCTTTCCAGGGGAAGGCATGACCAGACGGGAAAACGGGCAGGAGCGGCCGAGCGAGGGATCGCTTTTCGGTGGCGGGCCCTGTTTTCGGCGCAGCCGTCGCCGATGCCTTTCGGCGGTTGTGACGGAAAGGACCAAGTTGAGACTGCTACTAGGCGGCTAGGCGAGCAGGTCATCAGGTGAAAACAAAGGATGAATGTCACGCTTTGGGATTTTATGCGGCATGCGCTGGTGTTCACGCTACTGTACTACTCATAGGGCCTGTTAGATGGTGAAAAATTTTGGGTAAATTCCTGTAGCACTTTTCGTTGTTATTTGGCAAAATTTATCCAATTATGGACTAACTACGCTCAAAAGATTCGTTTCGACATTTACAGACAAACTGTGCAATTAGTTATTTTTTTACCTACATTTAATACTCTATGCATGCGTCCAAAGATTCGATGTAACGGCTACTACGCAAACTTTTTTTTTTTTACCTCTTTGACCAACTAAACAGGCCCCTAGTATACTTGTAGAAAATTTGCAGACCCATCACATCCCTGGAGGCCTGGACAAGAAAACGTCATCTGCACTCAGCAAGTAGTGATGACTAATGACTGATGACTCCGTTCCAACAAGGGCGCAATTGCTGAGCTTCGAGACCATCTTTTCCCGGGCAGCCTAGAGAATGCGCAGACCATTCGATTTCGATGGTGAAGCTTTGGTATCTGCCTGTTCGGTCTGCACTACTCCCACCTTGTCCTTGGGGACAGAAGATCTAATGGGAGATTTGTGCGTCGACCCTTCTTGCTGGAGGATATCAACGTCATATCAATATGCTCGCCCAACCTCACGTACGAGCACTTCTGTTGTAAACAAAAATAAAAACAAGTGCTCTGGTTTCTAGCCAATCCTAGCTAGATGCATTATTTGGACAGTTAGACCAAACAGTACAGGACATGGCTTAGCCCAGGTTTCCAAGTTTAAAATCCGGCTCGTCATCACCTCAATTCAGTATGCTTTTGCATCCGCGCATCAGAAGGGTACACGAATCATCCCCACCAAATGGGCATGAAAAAAAAAAGAGAAAGAAAGAATGAAACGAACGAGATCAATGGCAATGGCAGTAAGAGTGGCAATGCCTGCTCTCCTGCGCCCCCGCGCTCGCGCAGGGGGTCCGGGCCTGGGCCTGGAGCGCCTGCGCCGGCGGCAGCGGCACGCCGCAGGCTCTCCGGAGCTCCTCGTACCTGCGGAGGTCGAACCCCCTGGCCTGCATCACGCGCTTCTGCTTGGCCGCGAACCGGCTCTCGAAGAAGCCCTCGAACGACGGCTCTTTCTTGGTCCGGAGGAAGAAGGCGTAGCCGGCCATGAAGTACATGGACGTCACGTAGAAGCAGATGGGCTCCATCACGTCCCACGACAGCTCCCAGAAGGTGAGCCGCATGAACCCGGCCGTCTGGACCACCAGGTACGCCAGCCCGCACCACAGCTCCCGGCGTACCTTCGCCGCCGCGACATGGTCGATGTCTGCCTTCTGCGCCTCCATGGCCTTCAGCTCCTCCTCCCTTGCGGGGTCGCTCTCGGCGGCGGCGGCGGGCAGCGCTTGCCGCACGGGAATGGCCGTCTCGATTGCCTTGACGACCTGCGGTTGTCATCAGACACAAGACAAAACGTTCCCACGATTTACTTGGCTGCTCTTCTTTTTTCAGGGGAGATCCATCAAAAGAAAGAGCAATGCTGATAGGAGAAGATTGCCATCAAGGACCAAATGAAATGCAAATGCCTCAACTTTTGAATGTTATTTATGCCTATGCAGTAGTCAAAAAGTAATACAAGTGCTTAAATCTAAATGCAAATATTATTATGTTTTGGGAAGTAAGAAACTTTTTGCCTCTGCTCATGGTCTGCAATCGATAAGCAGTTTGCATAAGGAAATAATGCACATGCTGACGTGGATTGGCTTGTGCAAGATATAAGATTGTTTAATTGGACATGGAAGGAACATGTATGGGACACGCCTCCAGCATCTAGACTGTAGCGTGTAAAAAAAATGCGGTTAATTACAAGAGTAAATCATGTGAAAGTTTTCAAAACTGTCCTTTCTGCAACAGCCCACCACGGTACCACCACTACCATAGGGACATATTGCCAAATTGTCTGGCTGTAGCCACCAAACAAAACTAGATCAATCAAGATTTTTTTTAAAAAGGCTGAAGGTGCTTCTAGTGCTGCCCAGATGCTAAGACCTAATCTGGCTCACATGCATGTGAAGTGTTCACCGAACTTTGTTTCGGTCACCCAAAACAAAAGAAAAGTAGATCAGCCATAACTTTTGGGCCCTGCATTATCAGTATCCTATTATTCAAATGGATAGTGACGCTAATGCATTCAGCTAATCAGCTAGGGGAAAAAAGGATTAGCAATAGTAAGTTAGTAACTAAAATAACATGGTCTGATAAGTGATAAACTTAGGATGTAACTCAAACAGAAAGGTGAAAAAAAACAGCTATTCCCTTTGATAAAAGAACGAACTCCCCTAGTTCTTTTATAAAAGGAAAGATATTTTTATGCCACATATAATGAAAATCAAATAATTAACTTTTTGTGGTTTACTCCCCCAAAATCAGAAGATTCCCCTACCCTAAATCAAATCAAAAGTACCATAAACTTGCGAATTAACAATTTTACCCTACAATAAACTAGCGACAAGGACACCTCATGATAGTCTAGCTGGTGTCACGATTGCCAGAAACAGCAAATGTACTGGGAAATAAGTTATTGGGCATATACTCCCTCCATCCCAAATTATAAGACGTTTGACTTTTTTAACACCAAGTTTGATCACTCGTCTTATTCAAAAATTTGTGCAAAATATCAATTCTTTTATCGTGGCTTGGTATATTAATAAAAGTTCCTCAAGAATGACTTAAATTTGACTATGTTTGCACAAATTTTTTGAATAAGACGAATGGTCAAGCTTGGGATAAAAAAGTCAAACGTCTTATAATTTGGGATGGAGGGAGTATGTATTAGCTAACTGACAGCTTTTTTTTTTTTTGGCTATATACGTAACTAATTTTTATACAAATTGAAAGGTTCATCATCATCAATTCAACCCTCCACCACTGGCATGTGATGGGGCTACATCTGTAAATTATCTATTGAAACACTACACTTTGCCAATATATAGTTACCAAATGAAATACTAACTTCTTTTTTTCTCAAAATTAATGGTGCCCAGAAGAAGGCCAGGTGAATTCTCCTCATGTTCATTCATCGGAGTTAAGATTCAGATTTTTTTTTTTCATTCATCGGAGTTAAGATTCAGATTTTTTTTTCAATCATGAGGTGTACCCTCTCAGATTTGGAGAGAGGGGATAAATTTAGTTTTTTTTTCTTCTGTTTTTTTTGAGAGAAGAAAAACTCCCATCTTGGAGCGGAGTAAAATTGCCCAAACTTTGGGTGGCAACATCTCTTATTATCGTTTTAGAACAGCGCCCTTTCTTTGAATCTTTTCCTGTTGGGAAACATAGAAAAAAACACGCGGAAAGTCTCATCAGATCTCTGTGGTTTCCAAATGAAATCTCTACCCGGTCGCCCGGAAAGAAATTATCAGCACACAAGAGAGAAGTAAAGAAACCAACGTGTCTTTTTCTCTTTAAGACATCCTAACTGCAAAAGCAAAAGCTAGACAGGGAAAACATTTGAAGAAGAATCAAGCAACATTAAGCTGATGGATGGATGGATTGAAAATGAGCAGTATAGTATAAATACGAAGATGGGGGGCGAGAATCGTACCATATCGGGCCTGAGGAAGACGGTCTTGCCGAGCACGATGACGGATCCGGACTCGTCGAGCGCGCGCGCGACGGAGGGGCCCGCGTCCGGGCCGGCGGCGTCGCAGTAGAGGCGCAGGAAGTCGGCGTACGGCACGGCGCCGGCGCCGGACGCCCGAATCCGCGCGCGCGCCGCCTCCATCTGCGTGGCGCGCAGCACCTTGCGCGCCTCCTCCACCGTGAGGCTCGCGGCCGCGGGCAGCGCCGCCGCGTCCGGGTCCCGCCTGGCCGGCGCCGGAGCCGCGGGCGGCACGAGGCCGTCGAGGTTGATCCGCGGGAACGCGAAGCCGACCCCGAGGTCCCGGATCCGGTCGGCGGCCAGGGGCATGAAGCCGCGGTCGGGCGGCACGGCGGGGCGGAACGCCGGCTGCTCCTGCAGGAACCGCCGCCGGAGCCCGAACGTCGCCGACGACGACGACGGCGACGCGAAGCGCTGCGCCACGGCTCTCCTCAGCACGGCCGCCATTGCTGCTGACGCTGCTTAATGGGCCGGCACCAAGCTCCTCCGATTCGACGGGAGATGGAAAGAAGGATGAACGGGCTGTAATGTAACCAATCAATGGAGGTGGGGTGCGGTGGTGGATTTGATTGAGGGAGGTGTGGGGTTGCAGTGCCGCGGCTATTTATACCGCCCACGCGACGATGACAAGGACACGACAGACGATACCAGCCGTTGCCCCGCTTGGGTGTTGGGTCCAGCTCGCGTTCCTATTCCTACTTCCAACACGGGTCTCATCGGATCAGCACGGGTAATTCGGTCTCCCTGCATTCCTGTCCTTCGGCAGCCAGCTCAATTTACCAATCGTTTTGGGCTGTGTTCATTTGACATGCGAACCAAAATATTTCCTCTTCCACCCGTCATATCGAATCTTTGAACATACAGTACTGCTCTGTCCCGTTTTCAGAGTCGCTTTAGTATTCAATGAGGTGCAGTGAAAATTCTTTGAACTAGGACGGTGCCTCTGCCCAGATACATGAATGAATTTGTGAACCTGGACACTTCATGCCAGTGCCAGAATGACTCTGAAAACAGGAGAGAGGGAGTATGTATGGAGCATTAAATGTAGGTAAAAAAAATAACTAATTATATAGTTTGTCTATAAAGTTCGAGACGAATCTTTTGAGTCTAATTAATCCATGGTTGAATAAATTTTACCAAATAACAACGAAAAGTGCTACAGTAACTTTTCACCCAATTTTTCTCAACTAAACACACCCTTGGTCATTAATCCACAAATTAAAAGGCACACTTAATGCGCCTCAGGAAAACATACTATTTCATCCTAAGTGCTAAAAATTACAGAGTTTCTATAGACACGGCCTATAGAAACTATAGTCTAATGCATAGTTTCTACGAAACAATTTTTATTCAATCACATACATTCTCTCTCCATTCTCTACCAATCGTATTTCTTCATGTCTTGGTTCTCGTGCAGATATGATTTCTAACTTAAACCCAGTTTCTATTATTTTTTCTCTTACTCTTCAATAACTGGCTTGCCACATCAGCAAAACATTTAGGTGGCAGTACAATTAATGTCCATAGAAACTATGATAGTTTCTGCATTAGGAGTGCCCTAATCAACTCAATCAGTGAACCTAAGGTTTTCATATAATATTTTAAAATTTTCTTTGTGGATATGTTATTTTACTGCACTTATTCAAATATGATACCTTTTCTTAAAAATGTTTTCTTTGCAAACGGTTCATTTTCTATGAGGATTTCTTGTAAAATTTTGGGCTACATGTGCTCTGATATATTATACCTGTTTTCCAATTATAGAGGCTAGTACAGCTTGCTCGTAAGATTTTTGTACGCTTCGATTCGAAGCATTTTAAATATTTCATATATATTTATTAAAAACCGAGCTAAAACTATCGAGTTCACTGCGTGTTAGAACAATCTAGAAACGTGTATCGCGAGCGCGTGTGTTTGGTCGATCGGAGTACGACATGTACGAGTACGCTTTGGCGAAAGGTACTTCGTTCGTAGCTTGTGGTGGAGGCGTTTACGCTTACGGACGAGTTTTTATCATGTGTATGTCATGTTCCGTGCTGGAAAAATGAAAAATCTCTCACGGACGTCGAGCTCGGTCATCGTCGTGCAGCAAACGAGTGAACCACTCCACAGTCCCCCACGTATACGTTATGTTACTGTCGAACGGCGGCGGAAGCGGAACGCTCTGCTCACACGTCTATTTGGAGCCGAGCCCCCATGATAAATCGTGCGAGGCGTGGCACAACAAAAGTGTGTTAATTGCGTGCGTCATATATAGCACACGATAAGATGCGTATGGGGTCGTATAGAAGTTTTAAATTTTAAATTTCCATCTCCACGCAAAAGGTATGGATAACTGGATTGGATCACCAACACGAATTGAGATGTGAACGAAGTCCCTTTGCGATAAAATAAGCTCCTCTTTTTTTTTTACATAGGTAGCATGCCCGTGCGTTGTTACGGGACAACTAAATTTTTATATTAAAAATACACAGATCGCACAATAAGATAATAATACTGTAAAATTAAATATTCACGTTAAAATGACATCAATACAAAAAGCAAAGTTCGTAAGATTAACACGGTCAGGAAGAGCACGACGTCGTAGGCTCATCGACTTTACTATATAGACCTTTCCAATTTTTTTGTTGACTCAAATAATTAACAAATAGGCAATATCCTGCCACATTTTTGTGGACTATTCACTGTGTTTTTTAAGAAAACATGTGATGGAGAGACATGGTTGGTTGTTAACTTTTTTTACATCATCATTTATCCAATTGAAAAGAGAGGACCACAATTTATTTTAAGAAAACAATGTCTATGAATTGTCACGTTCTCAGAAAACTGGTTGTCATTTTTCTATTTTTGCTAGTAAAATTATCTGAGCTTCGTATGTATAACCTGAAAACTGAACTACTTGTCATATTCCTATTTTTTCAATAAAATTATCTGAGCTTCATATTTATAACGTGGACTCAACACGGCCATGCCAATATTTAAAAAGTTACCTTAGTTACAATATCATTATGTTAAGCACAATAACATGGCAGCTGATTGTGGTCTGCATCAAGCATCAGTGTATCAATGCTAACTATTGACTCATCCTGTAGAGTTTACAAATGTAAGCCATGGCAATAAATTGCAACAATTCAGGGCAAGTTCTTGCATTCCCTCTTTTTTAAGATTTAACTTCAGTGAGAAATCATCATTCTTTTTCTTGCCTGCTGATACCAGATTGTTCAAAAATAAACAAAGATCAATCCATAGACATTTTACAGTGCAGAGATAGACTTCTGATCTGGCTTGGTGTTGCTGTTATGGAGACACCAATTCAACGAGCGAGGTATGGAGATGCAATGACCTAATGCCAAACATCTTAATACCATTCAGTGTAATAAAAAAATAGCAAGCCAAAAATTCAGTGGCCATAAACAAAGTAGACAAGAGAAAAATATTTAATATATTTCACCAGTAAAGTATCTAAGTACACTAATCTCATGAATTGAGACTATCAGTAAATAAATAAGGCTCGAGCTACTTGAAACGAGATTGGTACAAACAAAGGGCTAACTATGCTACAAAAAAAACAATAGCATCCAGTGTGCATGCACACAATATCGAACAAATAGATGATTAACTATATAACAAGAACGTCTGCAACATCATGAACTATAGTTGTATAACATCATGAACGGCGAGTGATGGATGACGAGTGACGTCGATCGGTCTACATACGCGAAGACGACGGCTTGGGTGCACGACTCAGGTGGCGTCGAGACAGTGCCGTGGCAGCCGAGGGCGACGGCTCGGGTGCATGGCGCAGGCAAACGGCGAGGACTACGGCGCGGGCATCATGGAGGCAGCGATGTTTCTAGGTACACAGTGCGGGCGAATGACGAGGACGATGGTGTGGCGTCATGGAGGCAGCAGTGTGGCGCACGACGAGGATGACGGCGTGGGCGCACGGACAGGACAATGGAGCAGGTCGTGGAGGGAAGATCGCACGGGGAGGTGATCTTGCGGCGACCTTGCGGTGATTGATGATGTAGCCACAAGTGCATCCACCAGTAGACAGACGGTGGACGATCCGTTGCTGTTGCTTCTCCACTACACGACGAGGAAGAAGTAGGGGTGGCTCGATCATGCAGGGGCGGGAGGCATGAGGCGCGTGACGATCGTCTCTGTGCAGCGACGAGTGACACACTTGAGTTCTGCCAAGAAGACGTGCTCGATCACGACGAGTGACACACTCGATCGTTCAGCGACGAGTGACGCACTCGATCGTGCAGCGACGAGCGACGATGGTCTTTCGTGTTTGTAGCGCATGCAAATCTGAGTCAAGACTTTCATATTTATGGTCCGAGTGCGGTTTGATTAAGCGTGAGACGTGGGTGATCGCTTTCCTTGTTTGAGGCAATTAGGGTCAAGACTTTCCGTGTTTGAGCGCATGCAAATCATGGTCAAGACTTTGCATGTTTGTAGCGCATGCAAATCAGGGTCAAGACTTTCCATGTTTGTCGCAAGAGGGCGGTGCAAAGGTGAGACGAAACTTTTGTCGCACCAAATAATTGTCTTACTTTTATTCTTTTTAGTTGTAGGAGATGTGGTTGGTGTAAGAGAGACCTAGCCACACACAAGAAACTTCGTGGCTCCATGATTGTTGAATAAGCTTGATGACTAGCATCTAAGAGCATCTCCAAATGTTCCAAAAAGAAGTTCTTAAAACCAATGGGTTTCTTGTATTATTGCCAAAAAAATGTGAAAGCATATTTGTTGGCTTCGTTTTCAAAATCTCACACCCAAAATATAAAAAAATTCAGTCTCACGTGAACATCTGATGCCCGTATCATCGTTCAATAAGCTTGATGACTAATGACGTAGTATTGATGAAAACATAATGAAATGCAAGTACGCGTCAAGTAAAATCTAAATGTTCATTATGTGTCCTACTCCCTGCTTCTCAAATTATAAGTCATTCTCACTTTTTTTTGGAGAGTCAAAGTATCTCAAGTTTGACCGAACTTATATAATAAAATAATAATATTTATTATATCAAATAAATATCATTAAATTCTTTATTAATTATGTTTTCATAATATATCTATTTAACATCATAATATTTGTAATTCTTCTCTATATATTTTTGGTCAAACTTGAGATACTTTGACTCTAAAAAAAGTTGGAACGACTTATAACTTTGGGCGAAGGGAGTAATATGGTAGGCAAACAAGTTAGATGAATTAAAATATTTTATTCTAATTGTATGATTTATTATATATATATAAGACATCAATAATATGGCTAGAGTTTTGTCATCATATATACACTATTAAAATATATATACTAAGTAAAAAATTATGGTTATCCTGGGGGCATTTGCCCCTCCCCTGGCTCCACCCTTGGTGGCAGAGAAGGTCGGCTTTTAGGGCCTACAACTTCTTTTGACGCTAATAACTCCTACATAAAATTAGCTAGTTAACAATTAGCTACGTTGGTCTAATAATTAGCACCGTTGCACGACGGTGGAGGTAACGCACGACGTCAGTCCAATAGCCAACGGCGTCTCTAGG
This sequence comes from Saccharum hybrid cultivar R570, assembly GCA_038087645.1. NCBI lineage: Eukaryota > Viridiplantae > Streptophyta > Magnoliopsida > Poales > Poaceae > Saccharum > Saccharum hybrid cultivar. The sequence goes on from JAQSUU010000066.1 coordinate 1,475,184, forward strand.
AGTAGCAGAAGCTAAGAGATCGTAACCCTTCATATACTATATTGGAGGATTAACTCAACTCTATTTTCATTAATCATAAGTGTGTTTATATAGAGATTACATGGGGATACAAAGAGATAGGAAAGCTGAAAATAAAGAGACTACAACTTTTAATATTCTAGTAACATATAGAAATTTAGGAAGGGGTCTAGATGGCATCGTCGTGCAAGAGTTTAGTTAATATAGTACAACACTAGTCTTGAATATATAACATGTCAGATCCACATTAACACTAAGTTAGCATATGACACGTCAGTGGATTGAGCGGGTCAAACCCATTTAGACTAGTGTTGAAACCCGACACAAGTTTAGAGACCCAAAAGTCTAAAAATAAAAGTTTAGAATATAAAGGCATCATCTTCGAAGTTTTTAAACCATCCGTACATTTTTACCCTAACTCGTTTTTTTGTTTGGGGTTGACATGGTATGTTTTACCTCATTTTTCTTGAAAATGAGGCCATTGATATGTGGTTTGTGCCCTGATTGACAAATGCAAGTTTTAGTTGGTAATGCTGCCCTCAACGATCAAAGAAGCATTCTTTAGAAAAAACTGATCTACAATATTCAGTCCAAATTGACGGTCAAAATTTCAAATTTTTGGCCAACTTTGTGAAAACATCAAGTATTTATAACTAATGTGGTACTCAAAATATTGGAAACACTTATATACTCTTGTAAAAATTGGTGGCCTCTATTTTTATCTTGCAGCTACCTGCGTGAATCGATTCTTTTGTGCCAAGTGCATATATGCCGGTATTGTCGTACGTAATGGAGTGGGAAAGAATTGCATCCTCATGTTTATCGTCCTTGCTGTACAAACGATCTTTGAGGAATATATTGAACTGATGACTGGCACGGCAAGCTAGAAAATCTTTCTCGTGTCCATGTCTAGGGATAGCAAGACATGCCTGCAAAGAACCTCATCTCTGCCCCGTCAAAAATGGCGAGCGTAGTACAGTACAGCACTGAGTATCTCCAAAAGATCAACCAAAAAAAACTAGCCAAGTTTACTGATTTAGCTACTCTAAAACAGATTTGATAAAAAAATAATAGACTACTCCAACAGACTATAAAACCAAGAGGTTGGATGGTTAGTAAGGTAGGCTATCTAAAAGTAAAGAGCGAATTAGGTGGAATGCAGAGCTACTAAATTGAGAGAGTCATTTATAAAATCTATTAGAGACGTTTTTCTTTTAATAATAGCCAAATTTATTTTTAGAAAACGATTTGGCTTATTTGTTGGAGATGCTCGATTGGAATCCTGTAGGAAATACCGAATACGGATGAGAAATGTTGAGAGGAGCATCGAGTTGATCACATAATTGAAGCATCGGCATGCATTTTGGCCTGCTTGATCTGTAGCCTTGTATACATCTCTTCCATGTTGATCGATATGTATATCTGAATATCTCCCATACGGCATCCAGCCTCGAAGCTAGCATCGAAGCTTTCCGATAGAGCAGTGCAGCACTACTCTTCTATAAATGTCCCGGCCATATACAGCCTTCCCTGATGCACGCCTACCTCTGTTTTCATTCGTGATAAAAAAAAGAATGATATCCACAAATATCCGATGCATCTAGTAAGCTCGTGTGTACCTTTTTCTTTTAACGGAAGACCGAGCTCCAACATGCGTCCTGGAAAATCTAGGCCCAGCCTTGGACCAGCACCACACGATCGGGCCCGTGGCCTCGTGCGGGTGCCAGTCCGTGTCCACCGCCGCGCGCAACTTGTCAACCCGTCAACTACTCTACGCCTCTACCGGGCAGGGCAGGGCGGCACCGGCACGGCACTGCCCCGCGGCCTACTCTACGTCACGAGTCACGCCGTCACGCGTCCCCTGGCCGGCCGCGGAAAAAGTCCCGGAGTCGCCCGCTGCACCAGGCACAGGCAGCGGCGCAGCGCGCGATGCCTTCAGCGCCGGCCGCTTGCTGTCACCGACGCCAACAGGTGTCGCGGGCGCGGCTGCCTTGCGTGGCTGCGTGCCCGCTTCATCTGTTGCCCTGTTGGCCCCGAGCGGTGACCGCGCGCGCGCGCGCGCGCGCGTCCCAGTCTCACGGTCGCGGCCCGTGTGCCGCGCGGCGTGGGACACGCGGTCACGTCGCGCACTCGCATCGCATGAACCTGACTGGCTGGCTACCCGAGGCCAAACGGCGCGCTGCGCACGGCAAGGAGGAGCCACAAACTTGGACGGCAGGACGACGGGTTGGGTATGGTCTCGTCGTATGGGCTCGCGCACAGATCGGACGTTTTGCGTCAGAACCGCAACAATGGTTCGATGCGTTGCATTCCACTCGCATAGCGGCACATCCTGAACGCATTTGGTTGACGTACGTATACGTTCTTGGTTTTCTGGAATTGAAGGGACTTCGGCCGTGTTTAGATGAAAAAAAAAGGTAAAATTTTTTGCACAGTAACTATCCCATCGAATCTTTGGTCGTATGCATGGAGTATTAAATGTAGGTAAAAAAATAACTAATTACATAGTTTGTCTGTAAATGTCGAGACGAATCTTTTGAGCCTAGTTAGTCTATGGTTAGACAAATTTTGCCAAATAATAACGAAAAGTGCTACATGAATTTTTTCCTAAAAATTTTCACAGCTAAACGGGGCCTTCATTCATTTCTCTGGCGTATCACACATGGCCAAATATATATATAGTATCATCGACGAATCATGAGATATCGCGCTGCACACCGGAGGAAGCGAGATGACAAAAACACGGCGCCATCGAGGGCAAGGTGCGGCCTCCCCCGGTTGCCGATTTCTCTTCCAAAAGAATGGATGGGTGCGTGTGCGCGTCCAAGAAAACGGGCCGGGTGTCAACGTGGCTCTTCACTCTCTGCGCGCTAGCCGCAAGCTGTACGCGACATCTGCCCATGACTGCTTTGCCATATTTTCTTTTGCTGACTCGATGAACGTGAAGCGTATGCACTAACGCCCCGTTTGGTTTGGTGTTAAAGTTTAATAAACACTATAGCAATTTCGTCCTATTTGACAAAAAATTTCTAATTTTAGACTAATTAGGCTTAATAGATTCGTTTCGTAAATTACTCCTAATCTATGCCGACATGCATGTAATTAGTCTACATTTAGTACTCCATACATTTGAGGGAACATTGATGTGATGGGAGTTAAACTTTAACACACTCAAACCAAACGGGCCTAAAATCAGCAGGGGGACGAGGAACATGTTTTCTCTCTGGGACATTTTAATTTTTCACCGAGGGAAGAGACAAACGGCGGTGAAACGATGTGGGCTTCCTGGAAGAGCGCTCCCGACATGTTGGTTTCGCTTTGCCGGAGGTCGGTAGATGCAGATGTACTATGCAAAAGACAATACTATGCAAAAACAATGCTGGATTACATTGTTTTGTGCGTAGCGGCATGCGGCATCAATGTCCTGCTCCTCCGTATGCCGGTGGATGGCATACAAGATCTGCGCATATGCTGCGTCTGCGTGCAATACCCTTTCCTTTCCATCAGCGGCATATTCCTGCAAGATATGCTCACTCGTAGTGCCAAACAACTAAACAAAGCCAAAGGCAGGCACTTTTTTTTTGTTTTCGACGAAAGAAAAATTATGTTAGATAATAGTTGGGTTCATCAATACATTATTACAAGCACTCTGGAATACACTACATATACGAAAACTGATTTATATAGATTGTACCCACGCTGTGAATAGCTCCAAATCTCAAAACCAAATCTGTTTGACACTTCGTATGACCGCACAGGCAAACACTCGCTGAGAACATATGCCCAACGAATGACGGCCAACATCCCTGCAAGCGGGGATGAAAAACTATTTCTTTCTTGTGTCTTCCTTCTTCTTCTTTCTGTCACCGAAGAATGAACAAGACTGATCTAAAGATTATTCAAACGCATGCCCATGTCTTGTTTCATATAAGCCCCAAATTATAAGTAAGATATTGCTACTTCCTCTGCTCCGAACTATAAGTCATTTCAACTTTCTGAAAGAGTCAAAGCATCTAAAATTTAACCAAATTTATATAATAAAATGTAACATTTATGATATCAAATAAGTATTATTAGATTCTTCATTAATTATATTTTTATTGTACCTATTTGATGTTATAAATACTTATAATTCTCTCTATAATTTTGGTCAGACTTGAGATGCTTTAACTCTCTAAGCAAAAATTAGAATGTCTTATAATTTGGAATAGAATTACTCGCCTCCTGCAGTACCACGTCAGATCGGTTATGAGATATGATTATGTGAATCCTTGATGTGAACTGAAAGGCAAGATATGGTCACTAATGGAGGGGCCGGAGGTTCGGCAGTTATTTTTTTAGGTTAACTTTCGGCAGTTATATGAGTTGGAAGAACTCGACACTTGGGCCAATGGGGATATTGGGACATGGCTCGATTTGGTTCTTCGGGAGCTTTGTTTGAATTTTTCAAAACTGCATTTGCTTTTAAAAAAAAAAGGCAAAAGCCAACCAAAAGTGTGAAAAGTAGAAACTATTTTTTTTGTATAAGTAGCTATTTTTTGTAGTGCAATTTTAAAACCGAGTTTTTGGTTGTTGTTTTTCTATTCTTTGAAATGGTGAAAATAGAGAATTGTTTCATAGTTGTTTAAAAAATAGACATATGAGGCCAAATTTTATACTTGTTTTAACCAAATAGCTTATAGCTTTTCGACACCTTATAACCTACAACATTTTTCCACCGTTCACGGCTCATAGAATTTTTTTTTCTAGAAACCACGGTTTAACCAAACACACCCTTCCTCGTCACCTCGCTGGGTCGCACCGCGGCACCGCGCTAGGCCGCTGCTGCCGCAGAGAAGTAAGGTAGCGTTTGGTTGAGAGTCAAGGTGGGGTGGGATGGTCCTGTCTCTGGTTTCTGGGATGGGACGGGGATGGGATGACTCTAATTTCTGCTTGGTTAAAGAGGGATGGGACCGACCCATTTTCTGTTTGGTTTGGCGATATCAAAAGTGGGATCACCCACTTACACATGGGCTCCATTTATCAGTTTTGTTCTTTTTTTCCTCCCCTCATTGAAATTTCCGGACCCAACGCCCTATCGGAATTTCCGGCCCGAGCTCGTACCCAGCACGCTCGCCCGCACGTACGCCCACCGGGTCCGCTGCTCGCCTGCTGCTACGCCCGCTCGGCTGCTGCTCGCACATCGCAGGACCGCTGCTCGCAGCTCGTCCTCGCGCCTCCTCCAAGCTCGTCCTCTCCGGTGGGTCGTAGCTCGTCCTCGCGCCTCCTCGAAGCTCATCCTCACCGGCAGGTCGCAGTTCGTCCCTTGCGTCCACGCGCTGGAGCGCTGCCCCTGCGCTCGCCCGCCGGAGCGCCGCACCAGCTCCTCTTCTTCCTTTCCCTCGCGCGTAGCAGCAATCGTCCCACCTTCGCTCGCCCCCGTTCGCTCAATTTGCGGGGCAGGGACGTCCCGCATCTGAGGAGAATATTCCCCTTAGGGACCATCCCACCCTAGTTCGCCCCAAAGAGGGACCATCCCACCCAGTCCCACCAACCAAACACTACCAAAAAGAGGGGGGCGTGGTTGCGCCAAAGAGGGACCATCCCAACCAAACACTACCAAAAGAACATGGGAGGGGGATGGATGGGGTCATCATCCATGCCAGGGGTAGGTGGGGCAGCTACTCTACTTTACCCGTTTACCGATTGGAGGAGCTCCATGTCAGAGACTCAGACTAAGAACACATGGCAGGTCGGGAACGACGGAACCTCAGTTGCTATAACAATATGGTTGCGCCAAAGAGGGACCATCCCAACCAAACACTACCAAAAGAATAGGGGAGGGGGATGGATGGGGTCTGAAAGGATCAAGATGCCCAAGAGGGGGGGTGAATTGGGCTTTTCTAAAAATTAATTGCAAGAATTAAATCCTACAAGCCGGAATTCACCCCTAGTGCCTACTTGTGTTCCTAGAGAGTCTACCGATAAAAGTTTTGCACCCTAGTTTCCAATCCTAGTCTAGCATGGCAAATCTAGGAAAGTAAATCAAGCAATGAATGTAAATACGAGAATGTAAATGCTTGAATGTAAAGGGCAAGGAACACGGCGATGTTTTTCCGAGGTATCGGAGAGTCGCCACTCCCCACTAGTCCTCGTTAGAGCACCCGCGCAAGGGTGTAGCTCCCCCTTGATCCGCGCAAGGATCAAGTGCTCTCTACGGGTTGATTCTTCGACACTCCGTCGCGGTGAATCACCCAAAACCGCTCACAACATGAGTTGGGTCATCCACAAGCTCCGCCGGATGATCACCAAACTTCCAATCACCACCAAGCCGTCTAGGTGATGGCGATCACCAAGAGTAACAAGCTAGAACTCTCACTTGACCACAACGAGCCCAAATGAGGAGATGGATGCACACTTGCTACTCTCTAATCACTAGTGAGGAAACTCAAACTTTGATTCTCAAATCTCTATCCTCACTAGAGCTCTTGCACTCCCTTGCACTCTAAAGGGTTTTCTCAGGTGTTCAAATGAGCAAGAGACCTCTAAAAGAGGTGGAGGGGATGTATTTATACACCCCCGAGACAAAACGAACCGTTATGTTCTGACACGGGCTGACCGGACGCGCCGGTCGAACTGACCGGACGCGCCGGTCGCCCGTAACGGTCAAATCCCGATTTTCAACTGAACGACCGGACGCGTCCGATCGTGCAAAGGAGCAAACTGTACTCGCACCGGACGCGAGGCCGCGTCCGGTCGGTGATGACCGGACGCGTCCGGTCGTCTCTGGACCTTACTGGACTGTGACCGGACGCGCCGATCACCTCCAGGCCGCGTCCGACGGGTGTTTCCCTCAAGTGACACGTGTCGGCCGCTGACCACCGCGTCCGGTCCTCGCGAGGACCGCGTCCGGTCGTCAGGGCCGAAACCTGAGTCGCGGTTACGTACTGACCGGACGCGTCCGGTCAGTGGAAAACAGCCCGAAACTTTCCGAAACGCGTCGCAACTTCAACCAAGTTGCTTCCAACTGAACTTTGAGCTATTCTAGGGTTGCCTAGCGCCAAGTTTAACAAGTGTGCACCACACCTAAACATAGGACTCACCTAGGTCAAGCTACCCGTTCATGCCCCCCTTTATAGTACGGCCAAAAGAGAAAAACGAAGATCCTAACGACTATTCCGAATGTGTCTCAACACCTCGACATCCGGAACTAACCGTCCTTAATCTTGACGTCACTCTTTTGAAAACCGAAACGATTTCCATCAAGGGACACGAATACCATGGTGCCCAAAGCAGTTATCACCTCCATGACCTAACTTACCAAAGTTTCTGCAAAACACACGTTAGTCATGGTAATAAAGCGTTGTCATCAATTGCCGAAACCAAACCTCGGGGCCTAGATGCTTTCAATCTCCCCCTTTTTGGTGATTGATGACAACACTAAGGATTCAAAAGATTTGAGTGGAGGTTTTCGAGCATGCTTGGTTCACATAAGCAAAAGACAATAAGCACAAAGGGTTAGGAATTGCTTATGTGCCCCAAGCCAAAAGAGTGTACTCATAAGATAAGATATGAAGAGTTAGTACACAAAAAGATATAGCTCATAAGAAATCGGAGTAAGGCACGGAAGCACAACCTTAGAGCTATAACTAAAACGGTGACATTTATTAATACTGTGACGAGAATAACACATTAAGACTCAAAGTTTACGACTCGACGACAATGTCACACGAATGCAATGCTGAAAAGTAAACATGATGCATGAATGTAGCACACAAAGAACGAAAACCCACTATCAAAACTCCCCCTGAAACTACTCTCTCTCTCCCCCTTTGGCATCAAGCGCCAAAAAACTAATCTAATGACCTGACGGGGGAACAGATGGAGTCGTGTTGGGTGCCGAGGTGCGCGGAGTAATCATGAAGTGTAGCGAGTCACCCTCGAAGTCTGAGCTATCTGGCTGACCCTCTGAAGAAGCACGTGGCTGCGAAGCAATCTGGGTCTGAGCAGGAACAGGCACTGACTGAGTAGCAACAAGTGGATCTGTCTGAGTGACCTGAGCCTGTAGTGAGCCAGTAGCTGGGGGATCTGTCGAGGCAACTGAAGAAGGGATGGTCTCTGTAGTCCCGGTCCCTGTCACTGGAGGAATAGCTGCCTCGGGAGCTGACATCCCTGACGAAGTATGAAATGTAGTAGTATGCGAGGGTGTCGGCTGACCAGTCAACTCACTGTAAGTAGCACTGAAATCACCAATAGGTGTGCCTGTCAAGAGGTGCGGGCGAGGCTGGTCTGACGGTGTAAACCCCGTATGAATAGGAGTGAAGCTCGGGGACTGAAAAGACTGGGGAACCTGCTGCTGTGGAGATGTAAACTGGAAGCTCGGCTGTCCCTGACTCGACGGACCACTAGAATGCAAAGCCTGAGTCATGACAGAAGCAGGCGGAGGAACCCCGACTGTGACAAGGTGGCGCAGGAGATCCATGTACTGTTGCTGACTCTGTCGCTGCATCTCAACTTGTTGCCTCTGGATCTCAAGCTGCTGTCGCTGAAACTCGTCCTGACGAGCCTGAATCTGTGTAAGTGCTGCAGCTGTGTCCTGTGCTTGTCTCTGAATCTGCTGCTGCTGCTCCTGAGCCTGGGTCAACCTCTCAAGAATAGCCACCATGGCTGGGTCTGAGCGGGAGGCTGAACCAGAGCCACCGGCCTCGTGATCGTGAGACCGAGGAGACCGGTACCTGGGGATGGGCTGGTAGTCCTCATCTGTGCTGTCAGAAGTCACATCCTCAGGTATATCAGCAGTCTGAGCCTCAAGGTCCGCAAGCTCTGCCTCGGCAAGCTCGTCCACTGTAGCGTCCTGCTCTGCTGCTGTCTCAGGAACCTCTGGGCGCTCACGCTGTCCTGGCACTGGGGCCTGATCTCTAGTAACTGAGGCCCAAAGCTGACGGATATCATAATCAGGGAAAGCAGTGGTAGTGTTAGATATCTCCGCCCTGATCTCTGGTGGCATCTGAATAGAAGATCTAATAATGAAGCAAATCCAGTGTGCATAGGGCAGCTGACGATTACCCTTGAAGCCCTCAGCAATGGTGTCCTCCATCTCACTAAGTATAAGATCCCAGATGTCAAACTGTCTCTGTGAGAGGAGGTGGTGAACAACCCAAAGCTGCATACGTGTCAGTCCCTCTCTGTAGCCAAGTCTGGGAAGTAGAGTGCGTCTGAGAATAGCATCCAAGACTCTGGCAAGTGGTGTCAGGCTGGCAGGCGTACGACGAGACCCTTCGCCAAAAGGCTCACGGAAACAGGGTCGAACTAGGTCTGTAGGTGGCACTGCTCCGCCGTGAGGGCGTCTGGGTGGAGGAGTCTGTCCATAACACAGCTGATGGATCCTCGTGTCAGAAGCTGGAAGTCTGAGGATCTCTCGAGCTCTGGAGCTGTAAAGTCTGTGATCGCGGCCTCTGAAAGCAAAGTGAATGAACTCATGGGCAGGATCAATCCAAAGTGAAGCATAGAACTCCCTGACCCATGTGCCGCAGTATGCACCTGTCCGTCCAAGAAGATCTGACAAACCAGGCATATAGGACAGGTGCGGACGGAGCTGCTCTCCTACAACATCAACAAGTGCCTCAAGCCGACATACCCTCTGAGGTCTGAAAGCAATACCACTGTCAACTAAGGCCCTGTAGAAATCCTCCTGAAGTGGGGTATAGAAACCCTCTGAAGCTCTGTGATCTCTGACAGGTGGGAACCAACGGCTGACCTCCACAAACCTCAACCCCTGCACCTGACGTGCTGTAGCACCCCTTAGGTCAAAGCGCTCGACCGGGGGTGAACCTCTAACTCTGGGAGGAGGACGTGCTCCACGATGCTGGCCCTCTGGCCTAGGAGTCACCTGAGTACGAGCACGTGTGGAGCGGCGATGTGGTGGAGATTGAGCTGGCTGCTCCTCTGTGTCCTCTGTAGCCTGTGGAGCCTCGGTAGCCTGTGGAGCCTCTGTAGCCTCTGTCGGCTCTGTGGGTGGATCAACTGACATCTGCTCTGTAGCTCCAGTATCCTTGGTACCCTCAGTGGCCTCAGTGCCGAGCTGTCGACCTTCAAGGTGAAAGCGACGCTCGCCTATGTGTATGCCACTGCGTCTGCCACCTCTCTCTGCCTGCTCTGCAGCATCTGCCACGGCCTGAGCAATCTCTGCATCTGAAGGTGTCTTCTTCTTCTTTCTGGCCATCATCTTGATGCGCTTTCCACGCGCAATCTCAGACCGACGAGTAGAACTGTCGTCCCCGTCACCAGGACCACCACCGGCGTTCTTGCAACGCACCATGCTGACAAACTGACTGAGAGCCTCTGATAGATGGTGAACTGACACTCGAGAGGCTTGGCCTCAATCCGTATCCGCAGGCTTGGCCTCGGATTCAGCAAACAGATCTGACCCTGACACACCGACTGACTCGCTGCACCGATGGAATAGAGAGATATACTATAAGCACATATATAACTAAAAGGTGCGAAACCCTAGAGATAGCAAGCATATTAGATACGAAGTGAATCGTGACGCGAAGCTACCTCAGATCGGCGAGACGACGGTGACAAGAAGCGGTGCCCTAGGTCGCAAGAATCTCCGAATTCGACGATCGAGCTCTGAAAGGACCGAGTCGAGATAATCAACGGATAACAACGGTCAAGGTTAGCCTTAACAACAGAATTGACGAGACTTGAACGAAAAACGAACGAGTCGTCACCTGAAGCGAGGGTTTCGAGCAAACCCTAGGCTAGGGTTAGGGCAAACCCTAGGTGGCTCGGCCGAAGATGGAAAACGAGGTGCACGGGTGGCTAGGCACGGAGGGAAGGGCTGCAGCTGCGGCTGGTGCGGCTCACGGCGGCGGAGGACTTGCCGACGGCGAGGTGGAACGGCGGGCGCGCGGTGGCGAGCGGCTGCGGTGAGGCAGCAGGCGAGCGGCTTGGGCGCGAGGAAGATGGCGCGAGGAAGAGCGGGCGCGCGCGGTGGAGCACTGCAAGGTCGCCGGCGGCGAGCAGACGGCGAGAGCGCGGCGGAGGACGGCGAACTCGGCGAGCTAGGGTTGGCGGCGGCGGATTCGGTCGGGTGAGAGAAAAACGGACGAGATCGAACAGTTATATGAGGGGCTTAGATCCGCTCGACGCGTGATGACCGGACGCGGTGGTCGTTATGACCGGACGCGGTGGTGCAGCGTCCGGTCACACTCCAGTAAGCTCCTGGAGTGACCGGACGCGTCCGGTGCGGACTGATCGGACGCGGTCAGAGTCCGGTCGCTGGGAGCTCGGGAATTCATCGCGGATGACCGAACGCGGTGGTGGTAGCCGGGACCGGACGCGGTGGTCAACACAGGTGCGTCCGGTGCAGCGTCCGGTCACTAGGTCTGGAGAAGGTCTTCTGGATGACCGGACGCGCTGGTGGACGCCGGGACCGGACGCGGTGGTGAAGCATCACTGCGTCCGGTGCAGCGTCCGGTCCAGCGTCCGGTCGCTGTTCTTCGCCCTTCTTCGTTCCAAACTCCGACGCGACTTCTCCCAACCAAGTTCCAATTCAAAGAGACACAAATAAACACCAATTGGAACCTGATATGAGTGACCTCACTCAAACCCTCAAATTTTTCAAAATATTTTGCCTTAGGCTAGTATTATTTTTAGGAAAATAGGCAATAAACACCCGAGGAGCAACGTATGGCCATGCAATAGAGTTTTTGGACCTTTAGGAGCGTCGAAAAGCTCTCTCTATCCATGGATGAACACAGAGGTTGCTCAAGGCTAAACCGAAAAGAAACGACAAACAAACAACCATGCATATGCAATGCAATACAAGAAAGTAAAGCTAGGTTGCTTGTCAAGTTTGATCCACGGTTAGGCTTCTTCACTCCTCCAAAGGAGGGTTATCGTAACCGTGTTAGCCAAGCCCTAAATGCATTGCGATAAGATAAACATGACATATATTACAATGCAATGCAAAGGACAACACACGCTCATTTTTTAAAGTTACTTGAATCAAGCACATTGAGTTCACTTCTTAGCCTACAAAAAGTGGCCTCATCCAAAGGTTTAGTGAAGATATCCGCTAATTGATTTTCACTTCGTACACCTTCTAGTGATATGTCATTTTTAGCAACGTGATCTCTTAGAAAGTGATGGCGGATATCAATGTGCTTGGTGCGTGAGTGTTGTACCGGATTGTTAGCAATTTTAACAGCACTTTCATTGTCACATAAAAGTGGCACATTTTCAAGAACAATTCCATAGTCTAGGAGGGTTTGTTTCATATATAAGATTTGTGCACAACAAGCCCCCGCGGCAATGTATTCCGCCTCGGCGGTGGACAAAGCCACACTATTTTGCTTTTTAGATGACCAAGATACTAAGGATCTCCCAAGCAAATGGCACCCTCCGGATGTGCTTTTTCTATCAATCTTGCAACCGGCATAATCCGAATCGGAATAGCCAACTAGTTAGAATCTAGCTCCTTTGGGATACCAAAGACCAATGCTTGGGGTGTGCTTAAGATATCTTAGGATTCTTTTTACGGCACTTAAGTGAGGTTCTTTAGGGCACGCTTGAAAGCGAGCACACATGCACACACTAAACATGATATCGGGCCTAGATGCGGTAAGGTACAACAAGCTACCAATCATAGAACGGTAGAGAGTTTGATCAACCGGTTTACCTCCCTTATCTAGGTCGAGATGTCCATTTGATGGCATTGGGGTCTTGATTGGCTTGCATTCTTCCATCTTGAATCTTTTGAGAAGATCCTTGGTATACTTTTCTTGAGAGATGAAAATCCCTTCTCTCATTTGCTTGACTTGAAAACCAAGGAAGAATGTGAGCTCACCAATCATTGACATCTCGAACTCCTTCGACATTAATTCACCAAATTCCTTGCAATAATCTTCATTTGTTGACCCGAAGATGATATCATCAACATACACTTGACAAATGAAGATCTCCCCATTAAGCTTCTTGGTGAATAGTGTGGTGTCGACCTTCCCAATGGTGAAGCCCTTCTCAATGAGGAAGTCTCGGAGGCGCTCATACCACGCTCTAGGGGCTTGCTTGAGCCCATATAGCGCCTTGGACAACCTGTAAACATGATTAGGATATCTAGGGTCTTCAAACCCGGGAGGTTGATTGACATAGACTAGTTCATTTATAAAGCCATTTAAGAATGCACTTTTCACATCCATTTGATATAGTTTCATATCATGATGTGATGCATATGCAAGGAGGATACGAATGGCTTCAAGTCTTACAACGGGTGCAAAGGTCTCCCCAAAATCAAGGCCTTCAACTTGAGAGAACCCCTTTGCAACTAGTCTTGCCTTGTTCCTCACTACTATGCCTTGGTCATCTTGCTTGTTTCGGAACACCCACTTGGTTCCAATGACTCTTGCACCTTTAGGATGCTCTTCAAGTGTCCATACTTGATTGCGGGTGAAGTTGTTCAATTCTTCATGCATGGCATTCACCCAATCCGGATCTTGAAGAGCTTCTTCTACATTCTTAGGTTCAACACAAGAGACAAAAGAGTGATGTTCAACAAAAGAAGCTAGCTTTTGAGATCGAGTCATTACTCCCTTTGTAGGACTCCCTATGATGAGTTCTTGTGGATGTGCTTGAAGTAGAGGTGAATTTCTTCTATCTACCACTTGAGGAGGTGGATGGGGAGCATCAACATCTTGAGCTTGTGCCTCGGCTTGTTCATGAGAGACATAAGAATCTTCATTTTTAACTCTCTCATTCTTGTCATCATCTTGAGGCACACGTGATGAAGATGGTGGATCAACAATTTGTACATCGTCATCATCATCTTTTGGCTTGATGTCTCCCACCGGCATATTCTTCATGGCCTCCCTCAAGGGTTCATCACCTACATCATCACAATTCTCAATTGCTCCTTGGGAGCCGTTAGATTCATCAAATTCCACATCATATGTTTCTTCAACCAAACCGGTGGTATGGTTAAATACTCTATATGCTTTGGACTTTGATGAGTAACCAACAAGAAAACCAATATCACAACGTCTTTGAAACTTCCCTAGGTGTTGACGCTTCTTGTAGATGTAGCATTTGCAACCAAACACCCGGAAGAATGAGACGTCCGGCTTCTTCCCATTAAGCAACTCATAGGGGGTCTTGCCAAGAAACTTTTGGAGGAAGAGGCGATTTGAAGCATAGCATGCGGTGTTGATTGCCTCGGCCCAAAACTTTTCCGGAGTGTTGTACTCATCTAGCATTGTTCTTGCAAGGGTGATCAAAGTCCGGTTCTTTCTCTCAACTACACCATTTTGTTGAGGGGTGTAGGTTGAAGAGACCTCATGCTTGATTCCAATTTCATCACAATAAGCTTCAATGTTGGTGTTGTCAAACTCTTTGCCATTGTCACTTCTAATCTTCTTTATCTTGACTTCAAATTTATTTTGAGCTCTCTTTGCAAATTTTTTGAAGCAACTTGCCACTTCGGATTTGTCATGAAGGAAGAAAGTCCATGTATATCTTGAGTAGTCATCCACTATCACAAGACAATAGAGATTACCACCCAAGCTCTTGTAAGTTGTAGGCCCAAACAAATCCATGTGAAGAAGTTCTAGCACTCTTGAAGTTGACATGAAAGCTTTGGTTGGATGAGTGTTTGCAACTTGTTTGCCCGCTTGACATGCACTACAAGGTTTGTCCTTTTCAAACTTCACATCCTTCAATCCTCTCACTAATTCTTTCTTCAATAGCTTGTTGAGAGTGCTCATTCCAACATGTGCAAGCCTCCTATGCCAAAGCCAACCAAGTGAGGTCTTGGTGAACAAACATGTCATCAAATTTGCATCTTCGGAGGTGAAGTCAACAAGATAAAGATTGTTGTATCTAAAGCCTTTGAATATCACTTGCTTGTCATCTATCTTTGAAACTTCCACTTCATTTGGTGTGAACAAGCATTGGAAGCCAAGGTCACAAAGTTGCCCGACGGATAATAAGTTGAAACTCAATGAAGCAACATAGAGCACATTTGAGAGTGAGTGATCATTTGATATTGCAATCTTGCCTATACCCTTGACTTTGCTCTTTGAATTATCCCCAAATGTGATCTTCTCTTGACATATCCCATTCTCTTCAATGGAGGTGAACATACGAGGATCACCGGTCATATGTTGAGTGCAACCACTATCAATAACCCAATGAGATCCACCGGTCTTGTAGTTCACCTACACACAAGAGATCAAGCTTTTTGTTTAGGGACCCAAACTTGAGAGGGGCCCTTGACTTTCTCAACTAGTGACTTGGCAACCCATATTTTCTTTGGCCTATTCTTGTTTGGGGGACCCAAAAACATGACTTTCATCTTTCCATTTGAATCTTTTCTTAGTATGTAATGAGCATTGAAGACAAAGGGTCTAGCATGCTTGGGCAAGGGTTGTGGTGGTGGAGTTTTGCATTCATGAGCAAAGTGACCTTCTTGACCACACTCAACACATCTCTTTGGCTTGGGCTTTGACTTGCTTTGTTGTTGTTGAGCTTTTGCCTTCTTCTCTTGATTTGCCAAGTACCCAATACCACTTCTATCCATCTTCGTTACGGTGTTCATGAGGAGCTCACTTTGCAAATATTGGCCTCTTGTGAACTTGCTTAGACCGGTCTTGAGATGCTCTTTTTCTTGCTTGAGCTTTTTGTTCTCTTCAATGAGTGACTCATTTGTTGTTTGCTTCTCAAGAGCCATCAAACCTTTAAGCTTCTTGTTCTCATTTGCAAGCTTCTCATTCTCACACTTGATCTTGGCATAATCATCATAGTTGCTTGACTCAACCACACTCTTGCCTTTGCTACTAGAACCTTGCTCAATGCTTTCAATGATCAAGTCATCACATGATGTAGCTATATCACACTTAACAACATTGTTAGTAGCATCATGTGTCTCAAGAGCAAGTTCATTAGCAACCACAAGACTATCATAGTCAATTTTTAATGTGGTGTATTTGTCTTTTAGAGAGCTATGTCTAGTGATGAGCTTATCATGCTTCTTCTCAAGTTTATCATGTTGATCTTTAAGCTCTTTATTAGAGGTTTTGAGCTCCTTGAGAGTGGAAGACATAACTTCATTTTGATCTCTAAGCTCACCACTAGTCTTTTGAGCATTTTCAAGCTTAGATGAGAGTGATTCATTTTCATTTTGAAGATCATCATTTTCACTTCTAGTCCTTCTTATGATTTTAGTGTATTTGTTTAGCAATTTTACAAGTTCATCATAAGAAGGTGCATCATATTCATCATCACTATCACTATCATCATCATCATCACTATCATGGTTTTGTACCTTTCGTTCACCCTTGGCCATAAGGCATAGGTGAGTAGTGGACGATGATGGTGAAGAAGGCGGTGAAGGTGGTGATGAAGATGTCGGTGAAGATGATGGCCCCATCACAAATGCGGCAACCTTCTCTTTCTCATCATCGCTCTCATCTTCGGAGGAGTCACAAGATGATTCAATGTCGGTGAGCCAATCACCAACAATATATGCCTTTCCTCCCTTCTTCTTCTTGTAGAACTCCTTCTTGCCATCCTTCTTCTTGTATGGCTTGTTCTTCTTCTTCTCATCTTCTTCATCACTTGAATCATTTTTCTTGCCCTTGTTCTTGTTCTTGTACTTGTCTTTTGGTGGTCTAGGGCATTGATGAGCTAGGTGGCCAAGTTCACCACAATTGTAGCAATCCATCTCCGAGATGGGCTTTCTCTTGCTACTTGTGAAGAATTTCTTTTTCTTGCCATCGAACTTGATGCCACTTTTGTTGAGCTTCTTTAGCATCTTGGTGGTCTTTCTCACCATGAGTGCAAGTGATTCATCATCAATATCACTTTCACTTGAGCTCTCTTGCACAATCATGGCTTGGCCCTTCTTCTTCTTCTTGTCATGGCTAGCTTTGAAGGCCAAGTCTTTCTTCTTGGAAGATGATGAGCCCTCTTCCGGAGTGATGTGCATGTACATCTCATGAGCATTGATCTTCCCCAATACTTGTGTCGGAGTTGCGGTGGAGAGATCACTTTGATGAAGCACGGTGACAATGTGACCATACTTCTCAACGGGAAGAACACTCAAGATCCTCCTTGCAACATCCGATTGGCTCATTTGAGTGAGCCCAAGAGCATTGAGGTCCTCTACAAGAACATTCAAGCGAGTGTACATGTCATTAGCACTTTCTTTGGGAAGCATCTCAAAAGAATTAATCTTCTTTAAAGCAATATGATAGCGTTCCTCACGCTCACTCTTAGTTCCCTCATGGAGAGCACAAAGATTCTCCCACAAATCATGAGCGTTCTTTGCATTACGCACACGATTGAAGATATCTTTGCCTAAGCCCCGGTAGAGTGCATTTTTGGCCTTTGCATTCCACCGGTCGTACTTCTCCTCGTCACCAATGGGGTTTGCGGGATCCTTGATAGCGGGAAGCCCTTGGGTTGCGGCTCTAAGGCACCCGACATCTATGGCTTCGAGATACGCCTCCATGCGGATTTTCCAATATGGAAAATCATCCCCCTCAAAGGTGGGAGGTGGTCCTTCCCCGTTAGACATCTTGCTCTAGGCGGTAAAGCCTAAATTAGGAGCAACACGGCTCCGATACCAATTAAAAGGATCAAGATGCCCAAGAGGGGGGGGTGAATTGGGCTTTTCTAAAAATTAATTGCAAGAATTAAATCCTACAAGCCGGAATTCACCCCTAGTGCCTACTTGTGTTCCTAGAGAGTCTACCGATAAAAGTTTTGCACCCTAGTTTCCAATCCTAGTCTAGCATGGCAAATCTAGGAAAGTAAATCAAGCAATGAATGTAAATACGAGAATGTAAATGCTTGAATGTAAAGGGCAAGGAACACGGCGATGTTTTTCCGAGGTATCGGAGAGTCGCCACTCCCCACTAGTCCTCGTTGGAGCACCCGCGCAAGGGTGTAGCTCCCCCTTGATCCACGCAAGGATCAAGTGCTCTCTACGAGTTGATTCTTCGACACTCCGTCGCGGTGAATCACCCAAAACCGCTCACAACATGAGTTGGGTCATCCACAAGCTCCGCCGGATGATCACCAAACTCCCAATCACCACCAAGCCGTCTAGGTGATGGCGATCACCAAGAGTAACAAGCTAGAACTCTCACTTGACCACAACGAGCCCAAATGAGGAGATGGATGCACACTTGCTACTCTCTAATCACTAGTGAGGAAACTCAAACTTTGATTCTCAAATCTCTATCCTCACTAGAGCTCTTGCACTCCCTTGCACTCTAAAGGGTTTTCTCAGGTGTTCAAATGAGCAAGAGACCTCTAAAAGAGGTGGAGGGGATGTATTTATACACCCCCGAGACAAAACGAACCGTTATGTTCTGACACGGGCTGACCAGACGCGCCGGTCGAACTGACCGGACGCGCCGGTCGCCCGTAACGGTCAAATCCCGATTTTCAACTGAACGACCGGACGCGCCGGTCAGGGGTGACCGGACGCGTCCGATCGTGCAAAGGAGCAAACTGTACTCGCACCGGACGCGAGGCCGTGTCCGGTCGGTGATGACCGGACGCGTCCGGTCGTCTCTGGACCTTACTGGACTGTGACCGGACGCGCCGATCACCTCCAGGCCACGTCCGACGGGTGTTTCCCTCAAGTGACACGTGTCGGCCGCTGACCACCGCGTCCGGTCCTCGCGAGGACCGCGTCCGGTCGTCAGGGCCGAAACCTGAGCCGCGGTTACGTACTGACCGGACGCGTCCGGTCGTGCCGAAGACCGCGTCCGGTCAGTGGAAAACAGCCCGAAACTTTCCGAAACGCGTCGCAACTTCAACCAAGTTGCTTCCAACTGAACTTTGAGCTATTCTAGGGTTGCCTAGCGCCAAGTTTAACAAGTGTGCACCACACCTAAACATAGGACTCACCTAGGTCAAGCTACCCGTTCATGCCCCCCTTTATAGTACGGCCAAAAGAGAAAAACGAAGATCCTAACGACTATTCCGAATGTGTCTCAACACCTCGACATCCGGAACTAACCGTCCTTAATCTTGACGTCACTCTTTTGAAAACCGAAACGATTTCCATCAAGGGACACGAATACCATGGTGCCCAAAGCAGTTATCACCTCCATGACCTAACTTACCAAAGTTTCTGCAAAACACACGTTAGTCATGGTAATAAAGCGTTGTCATCAATTGCCGAAACCAAACCTCGGGGCCTAGATGCTTTCAGGGTCATCATCCATGCTAGGGGTAGGTGGGGCAGCTACTCTACTTTACCCGTTTACCGATTGGAGGAGCTCCATGTCAGAGACTCAGACTTAGTGTCGGGTACTTAAAACTAGGGGTACCCACAATCAACGATTAAGAAAAACAAAACGCTACCTGCAAACGAGACGAGCCAAAATAGCGGACGAGACGCCTCGACTACGTTCCGACTCGTGCGAGGCTCGCTCGACGGAACGCCTCGACTACGTTCCGACTCGCACGAGGCTCGCTTGACAAGGCATCTCGACTATCGGGAAATCTCCGACTCGCACGACCCCGGGTCGGGCCGCTCGACCCACCTTATTCACTAACTTCGAGACAAAAGTCAGAGCATTTAATGCAACCACCTACTACTTCCTACCATCATGGCTACAGCAGTTACCGACGTGGAAGCAGTGCCGATGTCAAATCTTACTTTTTTACTGCCCATCCCGGGATGGAAGGTGAAAACCTATCACTGTACGCACCATACCGCGCACTATTTTACCACCGATCACCCTCGAGGGAGGATACGACAAAGACCGTACCCCACGATCTCGGGGATTCAGCCTTATCCACCCGTCCTCAACACATCCTCGACCTGGCCTCGACCCAGCCTCGACCTACTATCGGTCAGCAGGGAGAAAGGGCCGACGTGGCACAGGGCTCGGGGTCTTTTCACCGTCTCGTCCTCTACGTCACCATGGTGTCCAGGAATGGCCGGCCATTCCCGGGGCACGTCGCTACTGCCACCTCTATAGGGGTCGACAAAACTTCACCTCAAAGGCACCCCCGGCGTCCCAGCCTCCTCTTACCCTATAAAAGGGCAGGCTGGGGCTCTACAAGGGGCAAGCCAAGCGCAAGCAAGCAAAGGCAGAAGAACAACGAACCACAAACAACGAAGAACCAATCTCCTTTTGTACTCTTATTTTTCCTTTGAGACCTGGGCTCGGTTCCCTCTCTCACAGCTTGTAACCCCTACGCAAGCACTTAGCTGCAAGGAAATACAATTCTCTCTCTCCCCGCTGGACGTAGGGCCTTCCTTTGTCCGAACCAGGATAAACCTCCGTGTATCCTCCTTGCATCACCATCCAGATTAGGGACACGCAGCATTTGGTTCACTCGTTGGCTTAGGACCCCGCGGGACCGAACGCCGACACTAAGAACACATGGCAGGCCGGGAACGACGAAACCTCAGTTGCTATAACAATATGTATATCCAAAAATCTAGCAAATGAAGACGGCGACGACGTAATCTCTTGTTTCAAGAGCAGCCGTCTTAGGCTCTGTTTGGTTTCTGAATCATTCAGTTTAACTCCCATCATATCAATGTTGCGGCAAATGTATGTAGTACTAAATGTAGACTAATTGTATACATGTCGCACAGATTAGGAGTAATTTACGAGACGAATGTATTAAGCCTAATTAGTCCAAAATTAGAAACTTTTTTATCAAATAAGACGAAAGTGCTAAAGTGTTTGTTAAACCTTTAACACCTCTAAGAGCAACTCCAACAATTTGCCATCCCTCCTCCCCATCCTTCATTTTTTGGCAAATTGAGAAAAAACACTCTCCAATAGTTTGCCATCTCTCCTCCCCATCTTTGCCAAGTTCGCATAATTCCCTCCACAGCGCGGATATATGCGCGCTCGTGACCCGCGCGCATCCAGTCGCGAGACGCGCCGCCGGCTTCTTCGCGCGAGCGCGAAGGGCTTCTTCCCACGCGCGCGTTCTTCTTCCTGCGACGGTGATCGATCGTGTACGTGAAGCCGAGCCAGCGGATCGCGTGTTCTTCTTCTTCCTGCGACGGTTCTGCCGGCGGAGATCATCACCGAGGCCGGCGGCTGCTTTCTCGATCGTGTACGTGAAGCCGAGTTGGTACGGTTCTGCCGGCGGAGATCATCACCGAGGCCGGCGGCTACTTTCACCGAGTTGCTTCTGCCGGCGGAGATCATCACCGAGGCCGGCGGCTGCTAGGGTTCGATCAGGTATGGTCTTTGTTTTTCGATTCCGCCGGATGGGTTTGGATAGGGTTTAGGTTCCGACGCGGTCGATTGTAGACGTGCTGCTGGCCGACGTGCTGCTGTGCCCCGGTGATGGCCGACGTGCTGATGGCCGACGTGCTCCTATGTCTGCTTTTGCCTATACGTCATGGTGGACTGCTTGCCCGGCTGCTGCTGCCTTCTTTGCTGCTGCTGGAGTAGTACATGGTGGACTGCTTGCCATCAGCACTTCGGCCATCACCGGGGAATAGCAGCACGTTGGTATGCCCCGGTGACTGCTATGCCCCAGTGAATGGTTGCCCGGCTACTGATGCTTGCCTGCTAGTGTCATATAGTGTTTGGATAGGGTTCAGTTGTATTCTTCTTTTTTTCATGGTTTATAGAAGCACTAGATGACACTGTTTTCATGGTTTATTTGCATTTGTATTCTTTTTTTTTGTTCAATTTGCTCCTGCTGTTAGAAATACTAGATCATACTGTACACATGGATTAATTGCATTTGTAATTCTTCTTCATTTGTCATCTGATGATGAATCGTCGTCCAACTCTTTTTGGAGAAGTGATTTGAAACCACTCATGGCTTCACCTGCAAATGACAATTGTAACAACAATCAATCTGTACAGCATGCTGACCTTTTCCATCCATAGCTAAAAACATCTGTACTATACAGTTTGTATACAATCTGACGTGCTTTGCCCATCTTTCCTAGAACCATCTGTGTAAGCGGCTGTACCTGTCAGATGGCATACGATGGCCGGCCAGTAGTTGAGGGCGGGCGGCTGGAACCACCTGCCTAGCGATCTGCA
Organism: Saccharum hybrid cultivar R570; assembly: GCA_038087645.1. NCBI lineage: Eukaryota > Viridiplantae > Streptophyta > Magnoliopsida > Poales > Poaceae > Saccharum > Saccharum hybrid cultivar. Next base: position 1,497,233 of record JAQSUU010000066.1, read on the forward strand.
CCGGCTGCCTGGAAAGTCCTGCCGCCCGGCTGGGATGTCCTGGTGGGCCGGCTGGCAGGTCACTGAGGAGACCTAGCTAGCGATCTGAACCGCGATACGAAGGAGAAAGAGATGGCGGCGGCGTTTTGGCACGAACACACGTGAGGGAATACGCGCGTTCCAGTGACAAAAAAATCATATTGTGGACCCAACTTTTGATTTTGCCAAATGAATTATGGCAAACTATTGGAGATTGACTTTTTTTTCCTTTGCATATCATTTGGGAAGTTGCCAAACTCTAGGATTTGGGAAACAAAATATCCCAAATGTTGGAGTTGCTCTAACCAAACAGCCCTCAGTCATCAAGTCACATCTACCAGCATCATAGTACGAGTAGTATCAAAACCACTCTACTCCTATAAAAGGTAAATGACGACTTGTGTCATTGTGTGAGACATGTGTGCATCTCCCATGCATGCACGTGCACAGCTTCCTCGGCATACAGATCGTACCGGATGAGCACATATAAGTGTAAGTGCACAGCTTCCGTCTTAAAATAACGGCACATCTTTTTTTTAAAAAAATATGTTTAAGTTTAACTAAATATTTTTTATTTTTATTTTCTTAAAAAAAATAAAAATGGAGCTCCACGGACCGCGCGCGCACGGCCCCGTCGGTCCATCCCAGTCCCGGCCAAACCATCGCCAGCCAAATGAGCCAATTCCAGGTTCGAGCATACGTATACGCGCTGTGCTCGTGTCGTGTTGACCGTCTTTTTTTTTTTTGCCCTTTTTTTTTTGAAAGATTCTCTTAAATAGGCCCCTGGCGGAAAGATTTCAAAAAATGGACCCTCAGCTTTGCGCCATGGACCATGGCGCCAAGCTATAACGTCATGGCGCCAGGAAACATGGCGCCAAGATCCGTCCGACGTGGCCACACGTAAATCTACGTGGCGCAAGGCTTGGCGCCACGGATCTTGGCGCCAAGCCTTGGAGCCACGGATCTTGGCGCCAAGCCCCTGCAAAAAATGTCGGCCCCTTCCTTTTCTTCTTCCTTCTCTTTCTTTTCTTCCTCATTCTCTCTTCTTCTTCTTTGTTCGTCCGGCCGGCCCACGCCCGACGCCGCCGCCACCCGCCCGACGCCGCCGCCGGTCACCGCGCCGCCCCACGCGCCGCCGGCCGCCGGCCACCGCCGCCCGCCGCCCCCCGCGCCGGCTGCCGCCGCCCGCGCCGGCCGTCTCCGCCCGCGCCGCCTCCGCCGCCCCCGCCGGCCGCCGCCGCCCCCCCCCCCCCCCCCGCCGGCGCCGCCCCCCCCCCCCCCCGCCGCCGGCCCTTCGGTATGGTTTTTTGTTTTTTTATAGTTAGGATTAGTTAATTTTAATATATATTTTTTAGTTAGTATTTATTGTTTAGTTTAGTATGAATATTTATATTGTTTAGTTTTAATATATATTTTAATATTGTTTAGTTAGTATTTATTTTGTTTAGTTAGTATTTATTGTTTAATTTTTTTTATAGTTTAGTATGAATATTTATTGTTTAGTTTGATTATTTATTTTTTAGTAGATATGATTATTTATTTTTTTAGTATGTATTTTTAAATTATTATTAATTAGTTAGTTATTTAGTTAGCTAATTATTTTTTAGTATTAGTTAGTTATTTTTTAGTTATTATTTTATTTCGAGTTAGTTATTTAGTTAGTTAGTAGTAGTATGCTTAATTACATAGTTAGTTGTTGACTAATAAAATGTGCCTGTGCTTTTTAGTTAATTAGTATTTTTTAGTTAGTAGTAGTTAGTATGTAATTTTTAGTAGTTAGTAGTAGTTAATATCTATTTTTTAGTTAATTAATTAGTTAGTTAGTAGTGAATAATTAGTAGTTAGTAGTACTTAGTATGTACTTCATATTTATTAGAGACCTATTACTTATTATGTTTTAAATATATTGGAGTAAAACAATTATGCTTAGTATGCTTAGTTATGTTTTCGAACTAGATGGACAACCTAGTGAGCATTTATTATGGAGGAACTGTAGAACGAGATCGCTATGGATATGTTGAGCTTGTTGACATGCAAAGTGTGCCTGTGCTATTCAATGAGAGGCCATCATTCAGTGAGTTGACTGCAAGAGCTCGTGAGGAGGTACATTGCCGTAGAGATGATGACATCATAGTTGAGGGTGTACTTCACCTCGGTTACCCTCCCAACATGCTAAGGAAGATGATCCCAATAGGTTGTGCAGATCAGTGGGACAACTATGTGAGATCGGCTATGAAAAGCCAGTTCCAAAGTTTGGATGTGGTTGTGCAGCGGGTGCTCGTTGATCCCATCCCTCTTGGGTTGTCCCCGCCAATGGGTGAGCAGGCATATTTTGAACCTCCCGTCCCGGAACGTGATGTGGATGCGGAGGTCCCGCCTACCGTTCCCGATGCACAATCTGCCTCCAATGATGTGGCACATCCTCCTCAAGAGATCCCTTTGACACAGAATCATCCGAGTAAGTGTCAATTAGGTGTCCTTTTTTTCTTTGAAACTTAAGTCTTTTCTTTTCATCCACTCTTCTTATCATCTCTTCTTCGTTGTTGCAATGTTGCAGGAGATGTTCCCGATAATGAGGGCGCTCCTGCTGCTGATGCTCAAGTCCAGATTGGAGATGGAATCCGCGCCTCCAATAGTGTAGAAATTATGAATGATTCAGAGCCATATGAGATCGCAAGGGCTGTTGATTCTGACGATGATTGTCCCGTTGGAGAGCTCACGGAGAGTGACGTTGGAGAGCTCACGTTGAGATGTCATGTGCTCTACTTTTATATATCGATTTGCGTAACAGTGAATTACAACCTAAAACTATGTTGTAGGGTAACTCCCTCAAGATGTCTGTCCAAGAAATCGAACGGTTTCGTCCGAGGGTGAGGGACGACGAGACACGTAGCTTCCTCGATGTAAGTACCTATAAATATGCAAATATTAGAGTACTAATACGTTCAATACATTGACTAAACATGATTTTGTGCACCAGAGATTGGCACGTCGGCTACGCCGTACCGCGGCGCGCTGTGGTTGCAGGACAGGCACGACGGAGGACGTGTACGTGCCTTCTGCACCCAGAGGTGGCGTAGGTTCGTCTAGCCACCCACCTACAGGGTCGCGAGACCAAGGCACCGAGGAGGACGACGACGAGGACGACGACGACGACGACGAGGACGAGGATCAGGGGCACGAGGAGATTGGACTGTCTCAACTAGACGATGCTCTCTGGACTCAGCCTACGCAGCCGGTCGGTACCAGGCGACGTCGACCACCTGACCCTTATACTCCAGGCACCCACGCTCTTGGATACAAGGGCAAGGGTAAGTCTAGGAGACAGTGAGGGATTGTAGGCGACTTTTGGACTGTATGGACTATTATTATGGACTTTTATATCCTATTTTTATGTACTGAATGAACTACTATGGAGTTTATGACATATGCACTTTAAACGTGGGTGCTGATGATGATCATATATTTGTTTAAGGTGAATGCCATATATAATTGTTGATGACATATTTATGTGATATCTGTGTTTGGATTGAATCAAAAACAGGGAAAACTCTGCCAAAATTTTCTGAAACATGTCAAGTCGTGCAGTACACCGATAGCATATAGCCTTTTCAGTGATTTATCATGTCACTATCCTATGGTACATCCTCTTTTACAGATGAATTGATTGATCAAGGAATCTAGCCTTTACAGATGAGTTTTCAAATAGGCTTTTCAGTAATTCAAATAGGCTTTTCAGGGATAGCGTCTAGGCTTTTCAGGAGCATTAAAGCCACAATACAGCGGCTCTCCACTCCAATGCTGGCTATATATACACCTTCCTCCATACAATGCTAGTCACTTGAAACCAGAAGTTGGTTATCCACGAGTAGTAATGTCTGGAGGGTCATCTAGAGGGAAGGGAACGGGGGGGAGCAAGGGTACTCCCATTGTGTGGGAGGGGTCTCTGGGTCCGGAAGACTTTGATGAGCCAGTGTATCATTTTCCTGTCGAGACCAAGAGAGATTTCACCAAAGAGTGTCCACTCCGAGGATATGATAACCGGAAAGAAGATTGGCCAAAATGTAGGCATGGTGAGGACTGCTTAGTGCAGATGTTCGTCGAGGGTTTGGATGGAGGTCGCCGATTCTTCAAATGTCCGCGAGCAGAGGTAACTGGTTTTAAAATTTGTTACTCAAGGAAACTCTCCATTATTTTGCATCTCATAGGCGTTACTAACTGCATGTTCAATGAAATCTTTGAAATGCAATGTTCAGAGTCCAAAGAAAACTGTGGCTTCACTAGATGGGTCGATCCTAGACCAATCAATCCCCACGCACAGTACATCTACTACTTGCAAGACCGTATCTTCGAACTAGAAAGGGAAGTTAGCAATGGTTACAAGGACGAGGAAGCAGACGATACCAGTAGTGGTGCTGTTTCACAGGACGGACCATGCCATGATCCATATTGCAGCTGCCCTAACCACAAGAACAACGGGCCTCCGCCACCACCCCCCGCCACCTCCACCATCAACAATGGGAGGGTACTATGGAGAAGGGGCTACACAGTTCGCTATGTGGCCGCACTACTAGATAGAACGAATCTAGCATATGCACATGCCATGTAATGTACTTGTTGTTCGCTCTAATTACCTAAGGCATGTTAGGTTTAGTCCAGGACATATGTGCCCTTGTTTGGTACAAGTTCTGACATGCCATGTCCTATGTTATGCGTGGTGAATTGTGAAATCCAGTACTTCCTTATATTATATGTGCAACTCGATAACTAGTTTCAGTAACTCAATCACATTAAACATGATATATGACAACACCAAGCATGGTCCAAAAACTTAAAGTGCATATGAAGTACATGACGACGAATTAAATAACACAGAACATGTCCTACGTACATGATTTACCTAAAGTACATCGACCATGTTCTGGGCATACAACTAGCATACTACTGAGTACAACGAGGCCACTTTCCCTTGTTCTGGGCATCGGGATTCTCCTCCATCGCTGCCTTCGCTCGACGCACGCGCTCAAGCTTCCTCTCCCTCTCCTCCCTACACGCAGCAACACGCCTCATTTCCTCCTCTTCCTTGTGCTCCTTCGCTGCTGCCTCCTCTCTACGTCTCTTCTCTAAGATCTCCAGGCGCTCCGCATCCCACTCCTTCAAGCCTTGTAGAAGCCGCATGTCAGCCTCCTTGATCTCAGTGTCGATCCACTGCTCAAAATCACATAGCGGTGGAGGGGTCTGCAGCAAATTCAATTGTTTCAAATCCAATTATTAAGCAAAACTTCATATGACACAAATTAATTAATAAACAAAAGCAATTTCTCACAATAAATGTACTGCGGCGCTGACGCTCTGTTGGTTCCTATGCAAAATTAGAACACATCCAATATCTCTACTTATATGTTGCATCATCTTCGGAAATTTCTACCTTGTAAGGATCACCACAAAAGCACATGGGTATTGGCACACCGCTAGGGAGCGGCTTTAGGACGTATGGACTTTCGGTCATCCGTCCATAGCTACAATTCAATAAATACGGTTCTAATATAACAAAACAAATAACAATAAATCTTAAAAATAAAGGTTTATTATACGATGAAATGAATGTACACATACCTTTGTTTTCTAGCTTTTCCACGCCTAGGCATCCTACGGTTGAACAATACATACGTATTTTAAAATGTGAAGTTCATAGGTAAAGAAAATGCCTTCATTTTACCAAATCGATTCGAATAAATTAAGGAAGGGTGACAGGATACCTACCTCTCGAAGATCCACGGATAAAATCCAACTTCTCACGGTCCAATTGCTCGATTAAAGAGCAACGGCAGAAGTGTCTAAATGAAAAACCCGAAGAGAAGGAGTAAGAAAACGAGAATGACTCGGGGAGGAAGAGGGGGGCCAGGTTAAAATATAGGTGCTTGGCGCCAGGGACCATGGCTCCAAGGCTTGCCGCCAAGATCCATGGCGCCAAGCCTTGGCGCCATGATCCATGGCGCCAAGCTATGCCACGTAGATTCACGCGTGGCCACGTCGGATGGATCTTGGCGCCATGTTTCCTGGCGCCATGACGTTATAGCTTGGCGCCATCGACCATGGCGCCAAGCTGAGGGTCCATTTTTTGAAATCTTTCCGCCAAGGGCCTATTTGAGAGAATCTTTCAAAAAAAAGGGCCAAAAAAAAAAGACGGTCGTGTCGAAGCCTGGGAGGCTTGGCCAGCTATTGCGCCTTGGAAATTTTAGTTTCTTTTTTCCGACCATGTTTAACTACATCTATTGAAGATTTTTAATACAGTAATAGTGTTTAAGAAACTACCACATTAAATGATACAAGGTTGAAACATTACAAGATTAATTTAAAACATCTACCGTTGGATTTTTTATAATAATCTAGTAACCCAAAATAACAAAACTCCCATGACAAATAGGATAAAAAACTAAATTTATTGGATGCTATCAGAATTTGTAGTTTAATTTCCATATGAAATGCAAAACATTATATTTAAATAAGGTGTCCATATCTTTTTTAGAAATAAAGATTCTAATTATTTTATTTTTTTCTTAAAAAAAAGAAAATTATATGTGCTGTTCATTGTGGCCGATCCTAACTATAACGAGTAGTGAATGGTTTTGATACATTAGATTATTATTAGAAAGGATACCCCCACACGATTTTTTATAATAGCTATGTGGAGTATGTGCTAATATATGCATTGAGAATGTATCAAGAGAGGACAATTACAATGAAACAATTAAAAACAAAGTTTACATATAATGAAAAATAGCTATTCTTGCTATTTGCTTAGAGGACCTTACTAGTTTTTTTTATTAAGAGAATGATTTTAATTTCTTTTCATCTGCACCACTTATTACAGACGATTAAACTAACATAAAACATGTTAAACTTAGGCCCTATTTATTGGATTCACTATCTGCTAATAGTTAGCTGGCTAATAGCTCATATCTAATATTAGTTAGCTAACTATTAGCTATCTATTAATTGGAGGGTGTTTGTATGCACAGCTAATGAAAAATGCTACTAAAATAACTATTAGATGTTATTATCTCATTTGGTCCAACTAGTGATATACTAGTCATTATCTAGAGGTCTAAATAACAAGTAGTTGTTTTATTAGCTGCCCATGTTTAGATCCAAAAGAGATACTGACTATTAGCAAATAATCCCTCAGTCTTTAAAAGAATCAATTCTTTGAGAAAAATTTGTTCACAAATAAATCGATTCCTGGCGTGGACGCACAGCTGGCCGGCATCGGAGTTATCATGTCATCAATTAAAGAAAGCCACGCATCTCCCTCTGTCTCTCTCCTGCAATAACCGCCTTCTCCCCCACCATCCATCCCCGCCCCCCCCCCCCCCCCCCCCCCCCCCCCCTCTCCACTTTTCGGGTGTACTCCTACTTGTACTGGCGTCCGTTAAATGTTGCACTGGATGAGTGTCGATACCGAACGGATAGTCATGGTTTCCTGTGCAACAGTAATGGTGGAACTCAGTTTAATGAAGGGTAGAATAGTCTTTTTTTCTACTACACTAATCTGTCATAAAGTTTCTAGGACTTGATTCTTTCAAAAACAGAGGGAATAACCATTATCTACATAGATCCAAATAGAGCCTTAAAACTCAATTCTAATATTATTTGGCCATGCAAAGGAAGCAAAGAAATACATAGTCACCATTTCTAGCTCTAGGCACACTTGATGAATAAGTTCTTTGTTGTCATCACACAGCTGTAGCTACGCCCAATGTCATAACCAGTGCTTTCCACTAAATAAGATATAAAAAAAGTTTTAGGTTGCCATTTGTCAGACAACTTAATTCTTTGTAAGCCTTATTGAGTAACAAATGGCTGCACCTCATGTTAACAACCAAGATTTGTTATCCCATGCCCTCGTTTATGCCATCTATGAAAAAGGTCAATAACATTAACACCCAAAGATGGTCTTAAGCTTAAAACAATGTATACGGCACGCGAAAGAAACTTTTAGCTGATACTTACTACTCCATTCGTTGTAAAAAAAAAGAATCCATAAACTAGCTTTAGTCAAGTTTTGTAATGTTTGACTTGTTTTATAGAAAAAAAATTATATACCAAAATCAATTTGTTATGAAAATATATTTTATTATTAATCTAACGATACTTATTTGGTATAAAAATATTAGTAATTTTTTATATAGAGGTAGTTAAAGTTGAAATTGTTCGTGTTCTTTTTCGGCCGAGTGAGTACCTTGTGCCTAGATAGATTAAAAGAAAAATCTCAATGGGGTTTACGCTAGCTTGCACTTCACTAGCAGAGAACCTACCTTTAGTCCCGGTTCCTAACCCCCTTTACTCCCGGTTTTGAAACCGGGACTACGGAATCGGGACCTCTCGATTTTTAGTCCCGGTTCTTTACTCCCGGTTTTGGAACCGGGACTACGGAATCGGGACCTCTCAATTTTTAGGTGTTTATTGGGTAAAAAAAGATGCATTTGTGGAGATTCGAACCCAAGACCTCCCACTTCAGCCCTTGCACGCGTTGTCATCTCAACTCCCATCACACATCTGACTTAGATAAGATATGCTCTCCTTTTAAATTCACTCTGGGGACACCTTTAGTCCAGGTTCGTGTCTAAAACCGGGACTAAAAGTCACACTTTTAGTCTGGGTTCGTGTCTCAAACCGTGACTAAAAGTTTCTCGCACTGACATGCCTTGGTAAACCGGGACTAAAGGTCCAGTCATCTTTTTAGTCCCGGTCTGGGCTACCAACCGGGACTAAATATCTTTTTGTCCCGGGCGCAGATTTCGCCGAGACTATTGCAAATTTTAGACATCGACCAACATAGTTCTCATGGCGTCGTCTAGGCGTCCAGGCGCTCCCCCATCGCCTTGCAGAATGGGCGCCTAGGCGAGCAAGGCGGGCGCCTAGGCGTCTAGGCGGTGGTACATCGCCGTGCCTCGCCTTTACGCCGTAAGAACTATGTCGATCAAAGGCCTGTTCTCTAGTAGTGCTTCCTCGAAGCGAGGGGGAGGGTCCACCCAATGTGTGATACGGTCAGACTTTAGTAACCCATAAACTAGCTCCCATCACTCTTTGATCCGTGATATGTTCGCAGCGACTTCATGCTTCACATGCACCATGCACCATGCACCTGTCGATGACAGGTGGGACCAATTTTGCGTCCCATTTGTCGCTTGAACTTTATACCCATGTATGCCAGAACGGCGCGTAAGCAAGCCAACGAAAGACTTGTGTCATTGTGTTGTGTGGCGTGGATCGTGAATTCGTGATGTGGTGTGAGTGTGAAACAATGCCCATGAATGAAAAACTTTGAAAGCAGAAGATGGAGGTTGGGGTTGGAGGCCATGCAGTAGTGGACAACCAATGTTCCACTGCATGGTTCACCGGAGCCTGTAGATTTTTGGCGGACACAGATATACTTCTATGAATTTGGACAGATTTAAAAATAAAACTAGAATAACATTGTATTTTTCTGGATGGAGTGTGTACTGTTTATCCAGTAGTCACTCCTTTTTCATGAGGTGAGGAAAAAGCGAAACAAATTTGAAGTTGCCAGACGCATAGGTGGCCATGTTGGCGTGGCCGCTGTCTCACAGAACCTGAACTTCGATGCGAGCACATGGAGATGCTGCATGCCTACTCAGTACACAGTACATGGCCATGTTGCGATTCCTTCAGAGCCTGTTTAGTTTGCAACCTAAAAAGTGCTACAGTACCTGTTACATCAAATCTTACGGCACTTGTATGGAGTACTAAATATAGACGAAAGAAAAAACTAATTACATAGTTTAGTTGTAAATCACGAGAAAAATCTTTTGAACCTAATTAGTTCATGATTGGACATAAATTATCAAATAAAACAAAAAGTGCTGCAGTAGCCAAACCCAAAAAGATTCTCTTGTGGCAGCCTACTGTAGTTGGAAAACTATTCGATGGCACTCGTACAGTTGTGGTATTGACTGGCAGTCCGGGAGATTCTTTGCTCCCTGCCAGATTCTGTTGTCGCCGAGGCCCACGGCCACGGGACACGTTTCGCCGGGCGGAGACCTCCGAGCCAGCTCCATGCGCCGTGTCCCACGGGACACGTTTCGCTAGCCAGTGCTGATGGCCCGCCTGGCCCATGAGCTTCTGATGCCACGGTCATCTGCCGCCTCCTTCGCAAAACTTCCACTCCATCCTTCATGGGGATATATATATATATATTTTTTTTTTGATCGGATCGTTCATGGGGATATTGGCAAACGACCAAGCAACCATTTATGAATCCTACGAAATCCTTTCGCGGGTCCCTTTCCAAAGCCCGGCCAAACGATAAGTTGAAGAGGAAAACAAACAACAGACTGGGGGTCCTTGCTTTTGATTAGGCAGAAAGAAAGGCAACTAAATCCCAGCCGAAAGACACGTACTCTATATGCTAATAATAATGCTCATGCATAGAGACGGAGCTTCTTGAATCAGTTCGTCCCCGGCAAAACATAGCTATCATCTGACGCAGGGCTGAAGCAGATGCCAAATTTACTGTTTGACACTGTAGTATATTGTAGTATTTCGTTTGTATTTAGTAATAATTGTCCAACCATTGACTAATTAGACTTGAAATGTTCGTCTCGTAAAGTACAACCAAATTATGTAATTAGTTTTTGATTTCGTCTACATTTAATACTTCATACATGTACCCATGTGATGAAAAATCTTCTTTTTTGCATAGTGCCAAATTCAGAAGTTTGAGAGGAACTAAACCAGGCTGACGAGGGGCTGAGGGCGTGCTGGTCTTCTTGGCTTCTCACGATAAGTTGGGAGTGGTCGTGGAGCAAGCTGGGTCACACAAGATCGCTACATGGCACTATACGGAGTATGTGCCAAGATTCTCTCGTGCGGTAGCCATCGATGCTTCGATGGCACTGCTAGTCCGGTAGCGGTATCCCGTGGGATATCCTCTTCTACTACTTTGCCATATTCTTAACACAACACGTTCCTCGAATGCAGCGGAAAAAATGGCGGAACACGAGCCAGGTGAACACAACGAGGAGGCGCGAAGCACGGAAGCAGCAAAGCTAGCTAGCAGACGCAAGCAGGCGGTGGCCGTGAAACCCAGCAGGGAATAATCTTTGGCTTGTGCGCGGCGGTTACTGCAATGCAGACATATACTAGTTAGATAGCAGTAGTGTTCGTTCCGTGTGAGGTCGCACAGCATGCATGAGGTTACTCAACGATGCGATCCGACACGGCAGGCCACTTACCGTGTGTTTGGTTGTGGGATCAGTGGGTTGGAACGGCTCTAACTTATGTTTTGGGATGGCTTTAACCCTTCCTTTGTTTGGTTGTGAGAGTGGGTTCGCTCTGTTGTCTGTTTGGTTGGAGGATTTAGATGGGGTTGGATGGATTTTACACGTGAGACAGGCCAACCCGAGCGGAGCGGCTCCGTCCGTCGTTTTTCGGCGGTCCAAACGAACCCGCATCTTCAAGGAATATTCCCCTGGGAGCCAACCTAACCCACCCCGAAACTCTATCCAAACAGCCAAAAAGTGGGTCGAACCCGCTCCGGCTCGCTCCGCTCTCCAACCAAACACACGGTTAGTTTTGCCTCTGAGAGTTCTTCAAACGATGCCATAACATTAATTTCAGTTTCTAGGTGCTCTTACACGGAGTTGCAGACGATGTCCAAGTCGTGTGGGTGTCTAACTCCACTCCAGTGCCTCTCATCCAAAAGGAGGTAGAAAGGAAAAAAGATGATACGAAAGAAAGAATAAATAATATGAATGGGATCACACTAGTTTACCACTTCCTTGAACTGAGGAGGTTGGTGTGGACGTGTGGTGCACCACCGAATGTGTTGTGACCTAGTCAGGCTCCATTAGTGCGCCATGCTTTGACTCTGCTACATCTGCCCATATATACTCCATAGCAAGAGCTACATGCGTCACATTCCCTGAGCCTACCAATGACAGGCGGGAGCAAGGCAGCTGCCAATGTGTAGTGCAGTCATCTGCTAAATAGCTCTTTGCAACCCGGGCACAACACGTAATTTCTCCATCATCCCATTGTCCATGGACCCGGCTGCCAGGTGAGGGGAGGAGGAGGTAAAAGCCTGCAGCTTTTCAAGCGAAAACCGTGAAGTCTGAGGGCATTTCGTTCTGGCCGTGCGTGCGGTGCGGCCGGTTGCTCGGCGAAGCGGATGGGTGCCCGCTAGCAGTGTTGTGTTTCGTGTCAGACGACCACGCAGCGTGGATTCCTCCACGATGCCGTATCATTCTTGCTCAGAAAACTTTCATGTCGATTCGAGGCCCAGGCCACGAGAGGGTGGCGGTGAACTGGTTTGTGGTAGGTGCGCTGCTAGTGTTCCACATGGGAGATGGGACCCACAGGTTGGAACATGGAAGACGGCTGATGAAAATGAAAAGCTGACTGGGCAGCCACGTTCTGTAAGCAGCAAATCAACAAAAAAAAAGAGAGAAGGAATTCCCCGTGGCCTTATTATAAGGAACCAATTACAAGAACAGTGAACAGAGAATCTGTTGCTTCAGAATTTCCGAAAAAAAGAAGTTACATGAATTCGACGATTAATTCTGCATTAACCAATGTCTTGTTTCATCCTCTCCTATCCTCTCCTCCTTAATACCTTTGGCAGTAGAGCGTGGCTAGCACCCGGATGTCCAGACGCTAGCCCCCGCCTGGATGTCCGTGCCGTTGCCTCCTCCCACGCCTGCCTGCCCATATCTCGTTTGCTGCGCCCGCTCGCAAGCATGTGAGGCCCGCCCACGCCAGTGGGGACCGCCTCCGCCTTCCCGCGCCTGACACCAAGGCGAGATAACAGAAAGGTGAGGGAGATGCAACATTAGGTCTAATTTTGAAACATCTAGATGCAACAAATACAATATATGTTAGAAAACAAATGAAACATTTGATACATGTGTTTGAAACACTTACAAAAACACCTAAAAACACTTGGAACCATTGTAAATATATGCAATATCCCGATAAAACACTTTGCACCCTATGTGTGAAAACATATGCAACATCCAGATAAACATATTGCAACATACTTCGGGAAAACACAGATGAAACATTGAGAACAAGAGCTTGCAACATGCGTGTACTACCATTGCAACATGTGCAACATCATAATATACTTTTGCAACATTCGTATGAAACACTTGCAACATACCTCTGAAACATTTGAAACACTGAAATAGACGCTTGCAACATGCAGTTTCAGCGTAAACATCTCCTTACGCTGCTTGGGAGAATGGAGGCTCGTCGGCATGTGGAGATTGCCGGAGGTAGCGGCCCGGCGGTGTTTGTAGGCAGCAGCTCGGTGGTGGCAGCGTGACAGGGCAGGGAGGCAGGGCCTCGCACCACGACTCGTAGGCGGCTACGCGCCAGGCAGGTCTGGCAACCGCACCGCCGTGACTCACAGGCAGCCGTGCGCTGAAACCAGGAGAGGACAGCCGCGCGTCGCATCTGGTAGGGCTGGGCGGCTGGTAGTTGAGCGCCGCTTGCGGGAGCGAAGCGGAGCGAAGTGTGTGAGTTGATTTTAGTTTAGGCGAGTGGCGCATGCAGCAGTGAGTGGAGCGAGGCGTCCAGTCTTTCGGACGTCTTAATGGTAGCATTATCGTTGGCAGTACGTGTATTGGCTAACCCTTTGCATCCAACGAATCCAAACCAGAACCACGTTTGATCTTCGCATTTCGAAGAGTACCGAGCAAAAGCAACAGAGGGCTACTGACCTGCTGTGCTGGCGTGACAGCGCCCGTGTGAAAGGTCCTTGTTTGGTTTTGGTAATTGAGTGACATCTTAGGTGGACTAATATGTGGTTATGTGAGATACACAGAAGATTAGTCCACATGTGATGGTGTCATGAAAGAGCTCATTGCATATGAGATATAACATGGAGTCATGTAACCAAGGTGGAGAAGATCAAGATAAGGCTTGGCTCGATGGACCGGTTGCGAGGGTGAAGGGCAAGTTGTGTGATGGCTTGGCGCCGAAGGACCAAGGCAACGGTGAAGAGCAGGTGAAGTCAAGATCGATAAACCAATAACGGTCACGTGATGATATGAAGTGGATCATATCATTTGGTGATTGGTTGGTGCATGTGTTGCATCAACTTTGGAGGAGATTGTAATACCCTTGGTGTTATAGAAACTAAAAACGTGCCATGTCATCATATGCACTGGAAAGCATTCATGATTAAGTTAACCATGTTGTGCATCAACTCAAATAAGTTTATGTTTCCTAGGTTGATTGTGTTTCTGTGGTGCGTGACTAAAATCTGAAAATCCTAATTTCGAATGTCACCGCAAATACTTAGTTTATGCCCTATGTAAGTTGAGGTGTACGATTGTGTTGTACACTAGTGTCACTTGTAGGGTATGAGCTCAAGTCCAACTCATAAAATAAAGCATCAAGTTTGAGTTTGAATTTGGAATCCAAAACTTGTTGCAAGTTTTCTGATTCGGATTCGAATTCAAATTTGAGGAATTATTAAAAGAATTTCCGAAGTCAACCTGGTCAACCAAGAGTGGTATTTGGTCAAACATGTGATGCTTGACTCAATGATGCCCTTGGGTGATGGTGTGATCACTAAATAATCACCAATTAATAGAACATCAAGTTTCAATTTGAAATCTTTCCAAAAACCCTAAAATGCAAAACCCTGATTTTACCCCTTTTTGAATAATTCAAAATCTAAGCAAAATTTGGGAAAAAGTTTGAAACCAAGTTTTTAGATCTTTTCAAGGGCTACAAGTTTGGTGTTTTGAGTTTTCAATGTTTCAGTGTAAAATTTGGAGTAATTTTGAAAAGATTCAAATCTCAAATTTAACCCCTTTTCATCTCCCCATTCCAATTTCAAAATGGAAGCATATTTTGAAAATGTTTTGAATAAAAAATTTGTAGGTATTACCTAGATGTACAACTTTGGTATTTTTAGTTTTTAAAGTTTCAATATAAAATTCAAAGTAATTTTGAATTTACAAATTTTTAGAAAATGTCCCCTTTTAAATTTAAATTCAAATTTCAAAATCTAGGCTGAATTTGAAAATGTTTATATTTAGAAAGTTGTAGAACTTTGAAAATTGAGCAACTTTTGTATTTACAGATTTTCAACTTTTATAGAAAAATTGAGAGTAATTTGGGAATTTTCTCTAGTGGCATTTTTGTAATATTGTCGAAATCCAGCCAACGGCAGGGCGCCACCTCCCACCCAACGCCTGCGGCCTTTGGTCGGCTTCCATGCGTGCCCGCGACTGCCAGTAGCTGCTTCGCGCTGGTCAGTTCGCCCCGCGTATCGCCATCACGTTACTCGACCACCTGTATAAAGCCCGAGCGTCGTCATCGTCGTGTCTTTCTTTTCTTCCTCTGCTTCCTCATCGTCGCCGTCGTTCTCTTAGCCGCCGACGTACACCACCGTCACCGCTTTGCCTCTGTTCGTTCCATCTCGCCCTGTTGTTCGCAACGTCGTTGTGCTTCGATTGCGCCCCTTCGCGTTTAGCCTCGCTACCTGAGCCGAGCGCGCGCAGCCGTCTTCTCCACGGACGGCAACAGCGCCGCCGCGGGTGCCTCACCGTGGCCAGCCGCCTCCCGTGCTCTTCTGCTTCAACCGATCACGGTTTTGTGGTCGTGGTATGCCCCTAGTGCTCCCTGTCCATCCCATTTAGATTTTACCGGCTTGTCTCGCCGGAGCGGCGTGAGTCGTCACCACGAGCCACCATGGCCGTCGGGGAGGGGTCACCGGAGTTCGAGCTTCGGTGTAGAGCGTCGTAGTGAGTTCGCGGGGTCAGCAGGGTCGTGTTGGTCCAGCTCGATCTCACCGGGGTCTCGCCGTCGGCGAGATGGCGGTCGGCGGCCACCGTTGGCCATCGGTCGGTGGGAGGAGGAAGATGACGGGCGGGGCCGCCTCGTCAGTGAGGGAGAGAGCGCACGAGTGGGCCGCGCGGCCTGGCTCTGCTGGGCCGAGAGAGAGGGGAGCGTGGGCACGCGTGCGGGCCGCGATCGCGAGCGCGCGTGACTGGGCCGCCACGGTGTGCTGGGCCGAGCGAGGGTGAAGGAAGAGGGAAGCGGCCCGTGCTGCTAGTTTTTGTTTTGGAAAAAGTCTAATTGACCCCCCAACTATAGGGGGTGGTCTAGTTTATCCCCCGAACTATGAAATGGTCTAATTTACCCTCTGAACTTTGCAAAACCGGTCAAATCACCCCCTCGGGCGGTTTTGGGCGGTGGTTTTGCTACAGTGTCAGCGGTTTTGCTACAGTAACAGCGGTTTTGTCTTTTTCTTTTTAATTTATTTCGTCTGAATCTTTGAAAAATCATAGTAAATCATAGAAAAATCATAAAATAAAAAATCTAATTTTGTTGGACTCCACATGAGTAGATCTATACAGTGAATATATAATATAGTATACTTTAGTACAAAATTTTTGTTGTATGAATTATTCAAATTAATTACAGAAAAAAAATAGATCAAAATTTACAGCAAAAACTTTGTACTAAAGCATACTATATTATATATTCACTGTGTAGATCTACTCATGTGGAGTCCAACAAAATTGGATTTTCTATTTTATGATTTTTCTGTGAGTTACTATGATTTTTCAAAGATTCAGACGAAATAAATAAAAAAGAAAAAGACAAAAACACTGTAGCAAAACCACCGCCCAAAACCGCCCGAGGGGGTGATTTGGCCGGGTTTTCAAAGTTCAGGAGGTAAATTAGACCATTTCATAGTTCAGGGGGTAAACTAGACCACCCCTTATAGTTGGGGGGGGTCAATTAGACTTTTTCCTTTTTGTTTTTCTTTTTCAAAAATATGAATAGTAACCAGTTTTGTTTATTTTGTTGTGGATTATTTAAAATTCTAAAAATAGTAAAAATTATTGTGTAACCTCTCTGTATCATGTACTATTTATAAAAAATATTAAATGTCAATTTTATTTACTTTTTATAAGTTATTTAATTAGCTCAATTAATTAATAAATGGTTTTTCCATAATTTTTTGAGGCTTAATTAATTATCCAAAAATTATGAAAATTGTTTTGCCACTTAGTTATGATATAAGCTTCCTAAAATAAAAATTTGAGCTTAATTAGATAAAGTTAATTTTATTCTTAATTTATGCTTTATTAATTAATTAGTTAATCATGTAATTAGGGCTGAATGATTAGGGTTGTTTGACTTTGTGATTGAGTGTTGACTTTGGGTCATTAACACTTAATGACCTTTAGCACCCTTAATTGATTGTTTGAGCTCTCTTAATTATGTTGTTAAGGCTTAATTGGTGTTATTTCATGTGATAAACGAAAGTCCTTAATGAAGTATTAACTTAATCGAACCCTAAGTTAGAGTTAGGTTAGAATCTATTGTTTTGCAACTATATCGCGAAGGAAAGTTGTACTCAAGTTATTAACCTTGTTATACATCCATCAAGCATCATGTTTATTACTTCATCATCTTGAGCATACGTTATCGTCGCGTGTAGTCTCCGTGAATGAGGAGATTGCCGAAGTTGAATCCGTCCCCGAAGAAGAGCCGACGTCCATGGAGGTGGAATTTGATATTTGTGGTACTGACCCAGAATCTGAACTTCTCGTCGACCAAGGCAAGCCCCGGTTACATTTAACCTTTCCTTGCGTTTTGAAAAATTTTACTTCACTTATATTAATACTTTATTGCATTAAGTGATAGGAGTTGAGTGAAACCTAATTACTGCATTACCATCCTTGATACTTCGATATCATCCTTGTTACTGTTTTTATTTAAAAATACTTAGTATGCTTAGCCATGCTTAATGAGAAAACTTAAAAATGTTAAGCAAAGTTTGAAGGATTGTTGGACAACCACTTGATGAATAATAATGATGATAATCTGGGACCGGTCGGTGGACTTGCATCGAGAAAGGAGTCCCCATGTAGTATCTCTGACTATGTCAGTTAAGGACCGTACCATTGATTGAATTGTGTGCGTCGAGAATTTATAACTAACCACATGGTTCGGTAAGCCTAAGACCTCGGTAATTCTAACATGTGAACGACCAACCGCGCACTGGGAGTGGAGAGATGGTGAGAGTAGTGTGTACCTCATAGCCAAGGGCTAGATTGGAGGTGTACTATACTCTCGGGTGGCGTTGGACCCGGTCATGTTTTGGAGGATCCGAGTGAAGGTTGATATCTGTAGGTTAAAGTCTTACATATGTCATGTGGTTATGGATCCCTAGCTGGGTATATGTTGGTATAAATTAATGCACACTATACTTTATCCGCAAGCGCACAGATAACGTCTATCGATGTAGCACTTCACCAGGATGACCCAGTTTTAATATCAAACCCAAAGGAGCAGAGTATGGTTTTCTTAAGTCTTAAGCTTTATGGTGACCAATGGTGGGTTCTTACGGCGCCTTTTGAGAGGCTCGATGTGTGACCGATTAGCCGCCGAACTACGAAGTGTTGGTCGATATAACGAGGACTAGCTTGGTGGCAACCAAGTGAACCTCGGTGAAAAATCACCGTGTCAACTTTGTGTTCATCTTCTCGGTGGTTTGCTCTCCGATACATAAGCTTGTTTTTATATTCATATACTCGTGCTTGTGTAGTTGCTCTTGTGACTAGTTTGCTTGTGTAGCTTGTTAGTTATCTTCTTGCTTGTGTAGCTGGTAGTATCCCCTTGCGTGACTAATTTGGTTTGTGTAACCTTGTTAGTCACATTTCTTAGTTTGTGTAGCTAAGTAATTTGTTCTCTTTAATTTAGCATTGGTTGCCTTGTTATTGAGTTTTGCTAGTGAGCTTAGGCTTTGTGTGCTTTGCTTCACTAGTCTGTATAGGTGTTCCACGGTTTGATTGAAAGTACTAGTTGTATAGGTTTGTGTGACATTGCAAGCTAGAATTGTTTAGAAGAGCACTAACTAGCCTGACACATTTGTTGCCTAATTCGGATCTTTTCTAAGATGCTTGAGAACTTAGTTAGAGGGGTGAAGTCTTGGCTAGACCGATAAGTTTAATTCCGCATTTGTTTCGGTTAGCCGACGTTTAATTTTTAGAAAGACTATTCACCCCCCTCTAGTCCGTCATCTCAACCCTTCACCGTGAACTTCTGTTGAAGATGGGGGTGCGGGTGCGGCCGGAGATGCCATGATGGGCTGATGGACCACTTGGCCCATGAGCTTCTCATGTCACGGTCACCCGCGACCTCCTTCGCAAAACTTCCACTCTATCTTCCCTGGGGATCTTTGCAAACAACCAAGCAAACAAAGATGAATGAATGAATCCCACTAAATCCTTTCGTCGATCTCTTTCCACGTCCTGTTCGCTTGAACTTATCAACCATGGTATAGTGTTTTTCTCTTAGAACAAATCAGTCAACGGTACTTTCAGCCATAGCGTATCAGCCATGCGAACATGGCGCCAAAACCCGGCCAAAAGAGAAATTGAAGAGGAAAACCGGGGGGGAGGGGTCCTTGCTTTTGAAGTTTTGATGATTAGGCAGAAAGAAAGGCAATTAAATCCCAGCTGAAAGACACCTATTATATGCTAATAATAATGCTCATAGAGACGGAGGAGCCTCTTCGATCAGTTCGTCTCCGGCAAAAACATTACTATCATCTGACGCAGCAGGCATGAAGCAGCAACAGAAAATTGCCATGGAATGCTGGCCTACCTGCTTCTTGGCTTACGCCTCGATTAGACCGTGAAAAGTTAAAATTTTTCAAACTGTAGCACTTTCATTTGTATTTGACAATTAGTGTTCAATCATGGATTAATTAGGCTCAAAAGATTTGCTTCGTTATTTATAACTAAATTGTGCAATTAGTTATTTTTAAGTTGGTGTGTGTGGTCGTGGGCAAGCTGGGTCACACAATATCAGTACTACGTGGCACTATAATACTCACTCTGAGTCCTAGAATAGATGATGCCATGAGATACATGTAGATCAAACTTTCTTAACTTTAACTAGATTTGTAGAAAATACATGCAACATTTATATCTCCAAATAAGTTTATTATGAAAGTATATTCAACGATCTATCCAATAATACTAATGTATTATAAATATTAGTATTCTTTTATATATAATTGGTCAAAGTTTAAAAAAACTGACTCTCTATGAGCGAGAATAACTTTTATGTAGGGACAGAGCAGTACGTTCCAAGATTCTCTCGTGCGGTAGCTATCATCGATGCCTCAAGGGCGCTGCTAGCGCCCGGACGTCTAGATCCGGGCGCTAGCGGCCGGACGCCGGAACAGCCCACTCCGCCCCCCGCCGCAACAGTCCGCCCCTCCTCCAACGAAAAATGAAAATAGAAACGCGACCACCGCCCCCGCTCCCTCCGCGCGGGAAACCTACGAACCACCGCCCCCGCTCCCCCCCGCACGCGAAACCTGCGAACCCCCGCCCCGCCCCCGCACCCGCACGGAGAAGGAAGGCGGGCACCCCCGTGCGCACGGATTTTGCCCACGCCGCAAACCTCGCCGACCCCCACCAGATCCGCCCCACCGCCAACTCGCCCCCAGAGCCCACCCCCATCCCCATGCCGCTGCAAAAAGAGTAGGAAGAACTGAAACATCAAAGCAATACTAGTGCAAAAAAAAAGCTACTGCAACAAGAATAAGAAGTTAATGCAACAAGGAGAAGAAGCTACTGCAACAAGAACAAGAAGCTACTGCACCAAAGGGGAAAAGAAGATACTGCAACAAAAGAGAAGAAGTTGTTCCAACAAAGAGAAAAAGCTGCTGCAACAGAGGAGAAGAAGCTACTGCACCAAAGCGGAAAAAAGATACTGCAACAAAAAGAAGTTACTGCAACAAAAGAGAAGAGCTACTGCAACGAAAGAGAAGAGCTACTGAAACAGCAGAAGCGATGCTACTGCAAAAAAAACAAGGGGAAGAAACTATTGAAACATCTCAAAAATAACTACTGCAACATCAGAGAATCGTGCGAAAAGTATTTCACATCATCTGTTGCGTGTAGATCTGAAAATCGCCACCAAACCGTTTAGATCCAGGGGAGGGAGGAGGGAGGAAGGAGGAGGAAGAAGACGGCCAGATCCAGAGAAGGAGGAGGGAGTAGAGCTCAGATCCAGAGGAGAACGAGAAGGGGAGGAAGGAACAGCTCAGATCCGCGAAGAATCCCCCTACCTCGCCGGAACCCACCGTCGTCGAGCATAGCTCCAGTGGCTGAAGGTCGCCAGAGCAAGAGAGGAAGCGGGGGGAGGAGAGGCCGCAGCTCGCAGGCTCCGCCGCCGCTCTCTCTCTCTTGGCGTCGTGGCTGTCGCGGGAGCACAGAGGGACGGAGCGAGGGAGGGGAGAAGGGAGAGGGAGCCCCGGCAAGTGCACCGTAGAGCGGCTCGCAGAGCGAGTGCGCAGCGGCGAAGAGAGCGAGGCGAGTGCGGCTGCGAGTGGAGGAAGAAAGAAGACGAGCAGATGCGTGCGAGCGGGCTGCGGGCGTGGAAGCACGGCGCGGGTGCGGTCTGTGAGTAGATAATGAGAGCGGGCGAGAGCGGGTTGGGTCGCGCCGCTTCGCGTGGGCGCACGTCGCGTCCGTCCGGACTCGTCCGGACGTCTTCACCCTATCAATACCGATGCCTCAATGGATGGCACTGCTACTCCAGTAGTTCGGTAGCGGTGTCCCGTGGGATAGCCTCTTCTACTTACCAGATTCATCTTTTGCATGCCTAAGACTACCCGCAGTGGATACTCTAAAACGATACTCTAAAGCTTTAAGTATGAATATAGAGTAAAAACTGCTGCACTGGGTACTCTAAAACGATACTCTATCCTTTCTCTCACTCTATATTTAGAGTACTACAATGATTACTCTATACTCTATAGTGACGGGTTCCACTAGCTAAACAAAGGAAAAAATGCTATAACTCACAAACTAAAAATCCAAATTAAATTTCAATTGCACTATTAAATTCGTCTCAATAAATCCTTCAAAACTAGATCACACATGGATATATTTAGATAAAGTAACAAGTGGGTCCTACAGTAGATATAGAGGAGGATATAGAGGATGGATGGGTGCGGGAGAATTAAGTATAGAGAAGAGAATCTTGCTGACTAGGACGTATAGAGGATGAATATAGAGGTCCATGAGTGCGGGTAGTCTAACCCAATAGCTAGAACACGCGTTCCGCGTTCCTCGAATGCACGGAGAAAAGAAAAAGAAAATGGCAGAAGACGATCGAGCCAGGTGAACACAACGAGGAGGTGCGAAGCAGCAAGCTAGTTTGCAGACGCAAGAAGCGTTCGACCAGGCGTTGGCCGTGAAACCCAGCAGGGAATAATCGTTGGCTTGTGCGGTGGTTACTGCAACATTGTTAGCAGTAGTAGTGCTTCCTTCTCATGTGGAGACTGCATATATGAGCGGTTGGAATATGTTCTGGGCTACACAAATCTCGCCTTCCCTTGATGAAAGTTGTTCTCTGTTATTTTCATGGATCGTCAAATATAAAAAACAAAGACATAAAAATATATCGAGGTGTAATGGTCACAGCTTGTATTGCTAGCTGGAATATTCAGTATGCGAGTCTTCCTCAGTAGTCGCAGGTCGCCGCCTCCGTGCCAGCGCCGCGGCCTCAGCCTCGCCGAGCGTCCCTCCGCCCTCCTGTGCGCCGCCGTTGCCGAGACCTGAGTGGCAGCTGCTGGGCTTGGGTCGGACATGGGTTGGGCCATGGGTTGGGCCACCCCCAGTCCAGATCCAAATCGAAATTAATTTTAATTAATTATCCTGGTGCTTTAACATCTGTGCAACTTTGTTAAAGAGGATCACCGGAGCAAAACTCTATAACAATACCATTCTTTTAGTGGTTAGACAATGACCCCGTGACAGTGATGCAGTTATGGTGAGTTCACTGATCTCAAGTCAGTTGAAGGTGCTCATATTTTTTTTGCGACAGTTGAAGGTGCTCATAGATATAAGATATACTGCCTCCATCCTACAATAGATGACCTTTTAGCTCTGTGCATGGAAGAACAGTGAAAAAAGACAGGAAAGGAGAGAGAGATAGAACATGCACTGAAAAATAAGAATGACAACTAATTTAGGATAAGTGTACAAGACTAGGAGGTCAAGTAGTATAGGACAGAGAGAGTATTTACAAGGTGAGTGTACATGAGCATCTATGTTCGTAGTGTGATTTAAACAATAATGATAATAAATTAGGTCCAATCACGGAGCCAACTCACGCATGATTAGTATTACGACTGATCCCAATAGCCTTGCTATCCATGATCTTCTATAACACATTATTCTCTTGGGCCTTCTTGCCTAGGGCCCTACAGCGCACATTTCACATGCTGGGTTTATTTGTCTAAAGGCATGATTGGTACAATGAGGGATCTTCATATCTTGCCATCGATGAATCCTCTGTAAAGATTCTTCTATGGGGTCTTCTTGCCCAGGGCTCTAGGTAAATGAAACACATATCGCATCTCCAGTCTATTTGGTTGAAGTCCTGGGCTATTTGGTTTGCAAAGCATTATGTTCGAATTTTGATAAAATCGGCTTGGATAGACAAATAGAAAGATAATCTATTTGGTTAGTGCTTCCTGTCGATGTCCACATTAAATCCATCAATAGCCTTACAGGGTGTTAGAATCTCTTGCAGAAGAAGTGCCGAGAGTTTCTTCTGACAAAAGCTTGAAGCAGGCATGCATTGGAGCGAGAGGAGCAATACCTCATCACACTTTTTCAGGGACCACAACTCACCACCCGTATGCTGCTATGTAAGAGAGCGAAGAAATGATAACACTATCTCGGGTGCTGGGTTGGGATGTGCTGCTCTATCTACATGGAGAAATTGACGGGTTGCTCTATCTACATGGCCCACTACTTTTCCTTGAGACCAATGCTCATATTAGCCTATGTTGTTGTTGCCCTTAGAAGCCTCTGTCTGATAAGACCAATAAATGTATAAAACATGTTTGCTAGTCTATAGAAGAGGTGATAAGTTCATTGACTCAATCAATCAATGGCATGCTTATAAATAAATAAACAATGTTAAAGATATAAAAAATACTAATAGTACAATTTAAATATAAAAAAATAAATTCTTTATGATGTTAATCTATATAAAGTATATATGGTTGATGTGCACTCTTATAGTCTGATTACCAAAATAAAATATTGACTTTTTTCTTTTTATTAATTCATAACAATCGTAAAAGCAATTTTTCTAGAAGATATAAACATTTTAATTGTAAGCTAGTACATTTGCTTAAAAGAGTAGGGAGAGAAATGAAAATAAATTATATTTTTTACAAGTCTTCTTATAGTGTTGACAGAACTATGTCCTTTTCCTTTAAAAAGGAGAGCTAGTTTACACAAGCAGCCCAAGTGATTAGATTAGATACATATATAACGATTTTCACTAAATTAAACAGCGCATAGGCAGGTACGAGACAGCTATCAGTTCAGGTAATCTAGCCTAGGCTCGTAACCAAACAAGCCCTCATGCGTGGATGATCGGTGGATAAACCACACGCAACGAGCGAGCCAAGAACCATGAAACGAGAAACAGCAACATACGTATAACGATAATGATACGCCACGACATTCGTCCGTTGTGACGAACCGCGCGTCTCCTGCCCGGGTGAGCCAAGGTCAATGCTAGTGGTGCTCGCGCGCCACCGCTCGCTATTGGCTTCCACCACGACATCTGGAATCAATTGGCCCCGGCCTTCCCTACGTGGCAAAACGCATGTTTGAAGTGTTTTAGATGTTTTATAGGTATGTTTCAAGTGTTTTATACGGATGTTGCAATAGTAATTTTTGGATATTGCACATGTTGCAATGGTTATACACGTATATTACAAGAGTTTGTTCAAAATGTTTCATCTATTTTAGACACATGTTGCAATTGTTTTATTTAGTTGTTGCATATGCGGCAATGGTTATGCTGCAAATGTATGTTATAAATGTTTCATCTGTTTTAGACGTATGTTGCAATTGTTTTATCTGAGTGTTGCAAAAGTAGATCTGGATGTAGAGTTGTTGCGCGAGGAAGAGAGAGCTAGCACGGGACCATGGTGGCGTTGATGTGGGGAGGAGGCGCAGACCGCACAACACCGGTGTGGAAGAGGCGGGAAGTCATCTGAGCCGTGTGAAAGAGGCGGGTGCAAAGCAGTGTGGAAGAGACTCACAAGGCACTGGTGTGGAAGAGGCGGGGCCGAGTCATCCGGGCGGCGTAGGCAGCGGAGCGAAAAGGATCGGTCCGAACACGAGCGCAGGAAGCAGAGCTGGCGTGAGCGATGCCCGAATCCAAGAGACCAGGGCGGAATAGGCGCAGGCGTTTGGACGCACGCAACCGTCCAGACGTTCATGTGCTACTCTTTCCGGATGAAGCAAATGCCAACTCAAAACTTTTTTCTAGGTCTTATTCAAAGAAATCATTGGCTTCGATAACGAGAGCATTTCTCTCAGGTTTGCTGAGCGCTAGAAGTTGCGGCAATATAATGTAATTCTTTGTTTTTGTTTAGATGATCAAATAATTTTAGAATTAAATTTTAAGTGAAAATTTATCTGTGTGATGCTAAACTTTTGTAATAAGTGATTTGATTGTCTTGTTTGTGAGAGATGAAGTCAGAATCTTCACTTACATCAAAGAAAAAAACATAGTCTAAATAAATAGAACGAAACAAGGCCACGCTCAACACCTGCTCTCGGTCCACCTCACACCATTGCTGGACCTGTCTTGCACTAACACCCACACAAACGACCAGAGCAACACGGACGAAAAAAAAGGAGATGGTGTGCGCATAAGGTCCTGTGCGGATTAGATTAATGAAATTTGGCTATTGCTCTATTGGGCTTCGGTCTTCTGGGTACTAGGTATGATTGTTATGAACCTTCACTGTCAATCCACTATCAATCACAAGTATAAGAGTATTGGATACAATTTCTGGAGAATTAGAGGGAATTTAGACAGAGAATAGCAGGGATCAGAGGCAGGGAAGCAACAACAGTAGAGGGTTGTGAGACTTGGACAGAGGTCGGGAGGTAGACGATGAACGCCCTGTTCGCTTAGCTGATAAGCTATGACTGAAAGTACTATTCGCTAGTTTATTGTGAGAGAAAAATACTGTTGAATAGCTGGCTGATTTGGCAGGCCGCTCTGATCCTGTTCGATGCGCCTGAAGTTCTCTCTCCTGTTACTTGTAGTCTGGCCTTTCTGGTATACGGGCCGAGGCTGGCTCATAAGCCCACACCTTTGTGCAGTATCGCAGCCCACCGAGCCTAGTACCTGACATTTCCCACCTTAAAATGCGGCTTGCCCCCAAGCCGCAGCTGTCGTCAAGGCTACCGGGGTCCCAAACGAGCCTCATCAGCCTTTTAGAAGTGACCTTGGAGTTCAACTTACTCCCTTTCCAGCAGTTATAGTCAGTGAGAAGAAGTTGTTGTGCCACCGAGAGATTGTCCGTGACAAACATAGGTATGCTACGTCCTCTGCGATGGCTTGTTGATTATCAAATCGCATCTTTCCTTGCCCAGGCACTTACGGATGATCCATGGAAATAGAGCACCCTTGTAGACACCCAGATCAAAAGATAGTACATTCTGGACCACTACTGTATGAAACTGATCGACATATTCCTGATCCAAATCACTTGCCAGCTGCTGTGTCACACTTGTCTTCTTATCAGTTGAACAATTCTCCAAACATTCAGCTCTCTGTAAATACTTTAGCTTTAAGCCCAATGATCCATGAACAGAAACAAGCTTTACTGTCTCATTGCTATCACCATCAAGGTCTCTAATACCACCCAGTGACTGTACATGTACAGTTTGTACAAGGCACTTTATTTCTGAAAAATCATTCTCAGGCCAGAAATGCAAGTAGCCTGTAGAATCCCAAGATGGTATTGTATTTATTTATCATATTCAAGTGATAGCATTGAGCGTGGACCAAAACTTGTAGCTGTGTCTGGTACACACTCCAAGCTTCTCCTAAATACCATAGGAATACAGAGGCACCCTCAGATAACTTCAATTGATTGGCCGGTTCCAAATAGCTGAACTGCACATTGGTTTCCTTGAAGAGCACTTTGAATGTATATGTGGGCACCCACACTGGGGTCCAGAACTTTTGCAAGAGCACAAAAATGAAATGGCAACTCATGTGTAATATCAGACCATAGTAATTGCAGAGTAGAACCTCCAGGATCCCAAAGTGCAAAACCTGTTGCAAGTAACAGCTCAAAATTGGGAATGTTCCAACCACTTTGATCGGGTGGTTTTGGCTGTGGTAAAAGATCATGCCCTCTAACTACCATTGAGCACTTGCCACTAACCCATCAAAATAGAGCATCCCTGTAGACAAATAGCCCAATGACCACTCTGTCTGATCACATTCTAAAAGTGAAGGAAAGGGAATGCTCCTCTGTAATTGTTTGGTAAGCATTTGGACACCCTAGAACTGGACTGATGGGTAATAGTGCAGAGGTGAAAATGCTTGTTCTTGGTGGTGAGGGAATCTCACATTGCCTTGATGCAATTCCCAGGAAGCAGCAGACTGCATCATGTACTGACATAGCTGGTATACTCACATTGTTTGACAGAGCAGACTGCTCCTCTTGCAGACTCGACATTCCAACGAACACCTTTGCTGCATGAATGGAGAGAGCGCCTGGCCTGCTCGAGACAGCAACCATGAGCATCGAGGGCACATCCCGTGGTGGAGGAGGGGTTGATGAAGCCGGTGCTGCAGTAGAGGTTGTCCTCGATGACGAAAGTGAAGTAGCGGAAGAAGCTGGTGTTGGCGAACTGCTACCACTTCATTTCGCATCAACAAAGCAACCAGGAAAACGACTTCAGGCTACTGAGTACTGACGCCACTACCACCGATACAAACTCAAGAACACTGCTACTTGTTCTTAGAAACAATTCAACAACTGCCCAAAATTACACTCCACCGAGAAGTGCTCATCTAGTACTGTTTGTTTTTTTTTCCTTCCCGGACTCCAACAGTCAGCTAGCTACCGAGTACCGACCCATATCTTCCTGCTTCTACTTGAGTCAGTATGCAGTTAACTTTTATTTCTTTATCTTTTCGCAGGTGAGGCATAGTCCTTTCACCAAATTTGGGCCGTGTTTAGTTCGGCGTTTGCCGAGTTACTATGCAGTACTGTAGCATTTTGTTTTTATTTGGTAATAATTGTCCAAACATTAACTAATTAGACTTAAAACGTTCGTCTCGCAAAGTACAACAAAACTGTACAATTAGTTTTTGATTTCACCTACATTTTATACTCCATGCATATGCCGACATTTTGATGTGATGAGAATCTTCTTTTTGTATAGTGGAATTTGGGAGACAAATTTGGTATCTAACCAAGGCCTTGTACTGTATTGGAAAGCTTATATAAATACTACTATGTCTACTTGTTCCAGTTCTGCTATATGAATTCTACTGGGAAAGCTTATCGCCGCAGAGGTACGGGGTGTCCTCTGCGACCAGTGCTGCCAGCTGGCACTACTAGCACGACTAGCATTACTCATGACTCTCTCCTCTATTATACGACTAGCCGATACTGCTACAAGGAATGGGGAAAGAGATGCTAGTCCAAGCCAAGCCACATTCGTAATTCCGCCGTCACCACGCGGCTTGCATCAGACATATTTGTGAACTGGCCTTCTTATGCTTGCTTCCATTTCTTTTTCATTTTGCAATAAAGTACAAATTCCTTTGTTTGTCCTACAAAAATGTAGCAGATATTGTTGCATATTTTTAGGGTCTTAAACATAGCCTCCATAGCACCTTAACAAATGAAAGACGAGCCAAAGGCAACAGGTGCTTTAGCTTTCTGTAACTGTCGAGATATAAACATGGTGATTCTTCCTCTAGCTCCATGGCGCCGTTGTCACTAGAATCCTCGCAACTCACAAGATAGCAGTATCTACTCCCTGCACCAGTCCAATATGCCAAGCCTACTCCAGGAAGCCAGACGGCTGATCCGGTGATCCCAGGGGCTCGGGGCAAAACCTAAAGAAGATCTATTTGCTTCTGCACAATTTCCCTGATGAATCTCATCTTGTTGGCCATTCTTCCTGCCAGTTCATCCATGAAGGAACAGGCACGCTAGTTCATCCACGAAGGAACAAGTATGCACTGAAGAGAGTGTAATTTTTCTGATGCTTGCAAGCTCCAATCTTGAAGACATGAACTGTCGTGCAGGTGAGGTTTCATGTGCTTGGCCAACATCACTAACAAAACAGCAGCAAGTGGGCATCTTTCAAACAAGTATTGGTTGATGAGCTATGAATTCTCAGGGAAGACGGTCTGGATGAACTTCAAGAAACGCTCTGAGTAGAACTGGGGGTCCACAGCAGAGATTGAGACCGAATCATATTGCATGGACTTGACAGCATGCTCGATTTTCTTTGTCATGTTGTACTCTTGCAATATGTCAATGATGCCTAGGTAGAGGACGACATCATACACCTCACGAAATGGTTTGCTTTCATCTTTCTTAGGGATTTGCTCTGCCCTTGCAGGCAGGTTAACTCCTAGCTGGATATGAAGCCTGACAAAAATAAGAAAGGCATTAAAAAAAGAAGAAGCTGTAATTGTCCCCCTTTGAAACTACAAACACTGTGCCAGTGCAACACAATTTCCACAAGCTACTCAGAGTATTTGAACTACAAACAATTACCTGGCTGTACCAGGCAGCAGAAGGTCTACTTCGCCAAATCCAGCAGCTGATGCACGCAAACGGCTGCCTCTTATGTGAGGACCAACAACAACACTGTTCTCACCACTGCTTTGAACCAAGACTAGTCCTTCTGGATAGCTAAGGGCATCATCTTCTTGAGCATCTGTGCCAACCATTTTTGACCAAACATTAGCGCACCAGTCTTAAAAAAAACATGGAAATGCACAAGTTAAAGCAATAAAAAGAGGCATTGCAGATCAATAGCGACTATCAGACATATTTGTACATCACACAAGACAACTTAAGGCTGCCTAGCTCAAACATGATTTGGAAATTAAGAAAGTTTAGGACTACGCAACATGCTAAGGATTTCCAGGTAATTTTGGATGTTGGGATGCATAATTCGAGCTCCTTTTGAACAAAAATGAATTTAAAATGATCATTAGCTTGGCAACTACAGCCTACAGGCTCCAGCTGGACACAAAGAGTAGATATACTTCACTATTGAAACGAATCAATGAGTATTTTCCTTACACTCAGGGAGCAACATTTTATGGAAGGTGTTAGGCGTGTCCTTACTCCTCACCTTCTTCTGAAACAACAGTCAACCTATCTGCTGCCATGCTTCGGTGATAGGATGCACGTGTCCGCAAGTGCTGTGGAGCTCTATAATGAACACCAAGCAGTAGGCTGTAATCCATTATCCGCTGTGTTCTCAAAAAATCACTGTCTGTTTCAATCTGCCTGAAGAATAATCAACAGTATTTGAGATAAGTGTAATGTGATCACATAACAGAACACATAAGAAGCATGATTTCTAGAGAAAATATGCTCACTTAAGTAGAGCCTCACGCCAGGAAGGTTCAAGATAAAAGGAATAGTTAAGATCCAAATCCTTCAGAGTTGTGTTCTCGTCAATTTCAATTTTGTCAGTGGAGCGGCCTAAAGATGATCCTTTCAAATCAAACCTCCGGTGAATTCTCAATTCAGTGCAAAACATGTTTCCCATTACAACAAACCGGAACTGCAATTTACAGATATTAAAGAAGGATCATTACATTAAAAAGGAAGGGAAAAAACTAAACTAAAGAAACCTTAGATGAAATCGGTGCTGATGTCAATCATTACCTTTTGACCACTAGAAGGTTTCACCCTGTGGAGGCCAAAAAACTTAGTTATGAGGGTGTTCTCATAGGTATGGACATGATCATAATAGTTTGGAAGCATTCGTAAAAGAACCTACAGGATAGTATAGAGTCATGAAAAGTTCAATTTCGCTTCCTAGGCAAATGGCCGTACTATACATGCACAAACTATCCAACAATCATGACAGCTAAGAAATACAATCTCTGTAGTCTAAATAGATAATGAACCTGCACTTCAGATTTTCGGAGAGTCTTAATCATGAACCTATCATCTTGTGACAAGAAAAAGACACTTCCACTCTTTCCAGGGGAAGATAGTTCCCTAAGAGCAGAATTTCCACATATGGAGATCATATAGTCTGCAGCATCAATCTTGAACATCTCTCTCAAATTCCTACAAAAGTGGATCGATATTGTGTTTTAAAGTATGAGTCTGGAACAGAGAGAATATTATAATTTAAGTCAGGAGAAACAACAAAAAGAATATGTCAACAAGAGGTCACCATGAACAAAATTGTGTTAAGTGTGTAGAATCTAAAGGTCACTTGATTTGCAGTGGATAAGGACATCGCATCTTTTTTAGATGCACATATTGGCATAAATGTCAGAGATGCGGACCTGAAAACCATGGGACAGTAGTCTTTCCATTTAAAATCTTCCGCTGAATGTGAAGGAGTAAGCCGAGATCCTTCTTTTGGGAAGTTCATCCAGAAACTTGCTCTTGGTCCAAAATCTGAAGCACGAACTTCACGTTTTTGAATTGGTGTAATCTTTCCAACTGTGTACCTAAGTACAAAAAAACATTGCCGATTTCAAACATAATTAAAAAACAATCTGTAAACATCATACTCTGGATTTAATTAAACAACATGTATGTTGCAGGAGCTAGCAGTTCCTAACACGAAAAGCGCAGGTTGCAAGCTGGAGGCAGTAATCACTACTTGCAGTAGTTCATACTTCTCAATGTACCATGCAAATGGCACTACAAACTTTGAATGGGGCGAGTTCCAAACCACATCTGCTATGTGTTTATGAGAGATACAATCTTTTGCATTTTTTTTTCAAAAAGCAACCACTACTTGCTGGTGCTAGTGCATCACTCAGACCTTACATCATTGCTCTCTAGAAGCTAAAGAATAAATGATACCAACCATTTTTTTTAAAACACATCATTAGTTGCACAAGCCTGATGACAAGGTACCTGTTATTATATGGCATGATATTACTATATGGTTGCAAGAGAGGATTATTCTATAAACAAGAACATTCAGTAGGGAGTAGCTAGGCCAGTAATAGCTGAACAAACAATGAACAGTAAAAAAGAATGCAAACTGAAACCATGATCTCAGGAGGTGCTACCTGATTCCAAGCTGCAGGCTGAGCATTAAATCGTAGCTTCTGTGTCCCTTAATTATTGTCTCTCCAGGCTTTTTTGTGTCCCTCACTATTTTCTTCTGGCGGCGTTTTGTCTTCTTTGAGGAGTCTGAAAAACTCCTGTCAAGTACCACCTCACTGATTAGAACACCTTGCATGTATTCTCTTTCCAGTATGGGCAAACGTGAATCACTCAAGTTTTCCAAGCTTTCTAGGCCAGAACTTTCACTCGATTCATGGCCAATAAACTTTTCAATAGCCACCTCAAGACTCCACCGTCTTTCCAAAGACACATTCTTCAAAGGAGGCTGCTCAGTTGAATTCCTATTGTACACAACATCTGAAGATTGCCTAGTCATACCAACCTTCATGTTCCCCATGTCAACCGAGGAAGAGTGAAGTATGCGTGAACCATGATTCTGCTTTCTAATGTCAGGCAATACACCACGGTTTCTTAGATTATTGATATACCGCTCATCGTTAACAGGAACTCTGCAACCATTC
Organism: Saccharum hybrid cultivar R570; assembly: GCA_038087645.1. Classification (NCBI taxonomy): domain Eukaryota; kingdom Viridiplantae; phylum Streptophyta; class Magnoliopsida; order Poales; family Poaceae; genus Saccharum; species Saccharum hybrid cultivar. Next base: position 1,529,930 of record JAQSUU010000066.1, read on the forward strand.
GGATAGAATTTACCTTTCCCATCCTTCAGTCCCCTTGTCCATGTTCCAATATAATACCCGCATTCATTCCATGTATAGATTCCATACCCATGCATCATGCCATCCATCCAGTTACCCTCATATGAGTCCCCATTTTTCCATGTAAGAGTTCCTTTCCCTGACATCTTGCCATTTTTCATGTTGCCAACGTAAGTGTCCCCATTCGCCCATGTGTACTTTCCATGACCTACTATTTCTCCCTGAATCCACGAACCTTCAAACATGTCTCCATTTGGATATGTCTGATGTCCAAGCCCATGCTTGCGATTCAACTTCCACCGTCCCTTGTAGATGATTTTATCTGGACCCGTATAGATGCCTTCACCGAATACGTAGCCACCAGAATACTCACCCTCATAGGTAGCTCCAGATGGCCATCGCGTCTTTCCTTGCCCATGCCTCATCCCTCTCCTCCACTCACCCTCATAGGTGCAACCATCTGACCAGCGATACTGGCCTGAACCCTCTGGTGTGTTCCCCAACAATGTGCCGGAATAAATATCTCCATTAGCAAACCTGATCTCCCCAACTCTGAAACCAGGATTTGTTCCAGCAGCAGTTGAATCTTGGCCATTTCCCAAACTGGCCAACACCTTCTTGTCTATGTTGCAACTAGTGCCTCGGAATAAGTCAACCCTTGCAGAATGGGAGACCACTTCTAGCTCATTTCGAAGAGCCACAGGGGCTGTCATGCATAACCCCTTGGAGGACTGATCCACAAAAATGCAAAAGCTAATATCCAAAGCACTGCCTGAGAAAGGTTAGATGAGATATGTAAGCCATACTATTTATAAGATGCACTGGAATTAACCAAGTTATAAACATTCCATTTTTAGGAACTTTTTTCCACAAATTGTTACAAGATTAAAGAAGGATGCAGAGAGGCTACAATGAACAATCTGTCCTACTGAGAGAACAATAGGAGACACCCTGGCGTTAATCTGGAATACTTGATCCTTTACCTTATTTCACCTTAAGGTGTTTGAAGGAATTTCGCTCAATCATGCTGAATTTACTATGGTTCTTTCTTATTTACCTTATTTCATGCATAAGCTGAAAGGCCCTAATGAATGTCTGATCAATCCTGGTTAATCTGGAAGAATCCCGATTTCCCTTAAGGTGTTTCCTATTGTTTTTTCCGTTCCTATTGTTCTTTCCGTAGCGCAGATTGTTTACTGTAGCATCCCTGTGCTTTTCTTTAATCTTATAATGATTTGTGGAGAACAATTTCTAAACATTTTAATTAAGGATAAATTGCAATTAGGAATTTGTAGGTACATATCAATTCATATATGAAAAGAAAAATAGTCTCAAAAGTATCTCTAACTCATGGTCTACACAGCTCAGCCTAACCATGTGCTACACATACTAAAGCAAGTACACTAGAGACAACACCGACATGGCTCAGAGTCTGAGAATCATGAATATTCTTTTAACCTTTTCCTAAGAAAAGCAAAACAACTGATTATGTCTGATTCAGTGGGCGGAAGCACATACATGATCATTGTAGTTTTGCATGGTTCTAAATTTCTAATCGCCAACTGTGAGTTATATTTTCAGAAGAGTTACAGGAGACTGCAAGAGAGGTAAGGAACGGGGGCAGGCTTACCTCACCACTTTGGAAGGGGAGCTCGCCGGAGGGGATGAGAGAGGCCTCGTCGACGGCACTACCTCGCAGACCTGCAGAGAGAGAGAGAGAGAGGAAGAAGAGGTGAGGACGGAGAGGATCCGTGCGGCTAGCGGAGGGACAACTGTCTCCATGTGAGAAAAAAGGGGGACAGTGGAGGCAGGGGGTGCGCTGCCAGAGCAAGGGGAGGGGAGAAGCGGTGCTGTACTGCTGTGGACGGCGCAGACCTTCGCCGCCGGATCCACGAATCGCGTCACGCCGATGGGGATCCGGCCGTGGGAGGAGGACTCACCCGGAACTGAGGTAGCTCGCCGGAGAGGAGCGGGTTTCCGCCGGAGGAGGTGGTGAGGCTCGCGGCGTCTGGAGGCGGCGCAGTGCAGCCTGGGAATGAGGAAACGGGAGGCGTGCTCGTGTGTTGATCGGCGGACGGAGCCACGGAGGCGTCTGGCCCGCTGAGCTGCTGCTGCAGACTCTCTGCAAGTCCGCGAGTGGATGCTGCGGCCTGCGGGCTGTGGCCTCTGTGGGGAGAGCAGGTAGCGGACGTAGACGAAGACGAGGACGCCGGCTGTGGTTAGCGATTGGATTTGGCCTCTTGGTCTTGGACCCGCTCGCCGATCGTGGTCGTGGGGAAAAAAAATAAGGGGGGGGGGGGGGGGGGGGGGGGGGGGGGGGGGGGGGGCGAAAAGCTAGATGATTGGGAGATACTCCGTAGAAAGGGATATAAACAGATTATAATTACACTATTTTATTGATCATGTCTCTACTTACTCACTAATCTTTCTATCTTTTGGCTGTGGTGCCTATATTAGCCCAAATTAAGTAAGTAGGTGTGACATGTCAATTTGGCCGTGATTGGTTACGAGGCCAAAAGAAAATTTTCATGTACTGTCAGAACTTGAACTGCTAAAATAAGGCTCTGTTTGGTTTCCTTAAAGTTTAACTCTCATCACATCAACGTTCCCTCAAATATATGGAGTATTAAATATAGACTAATTACATGCATGTCAGCACAGATTAGAAGTAATTTACGAGACAAATCTATTAAGCCTAATTAGTCAAAGATTGGAAACTTTTTTATCAAATAAGACGAAAGTGCTACAGTATTTATTAAACTTTAACTCGTCCAACCAAACACCCCCTAATACTTCCTTCGTCGTGACACGTTCCATCAGAGGTAAAGTCCTTCTAAATACAGTATATTTTGATTGAGCTTTGATTTTTCTCAATTGTTAAAAGAATTAATATCATCTTGTAGCCACTCTAAACATATATCTATTGATTTAAGTTTTATGCCATAAATTTGTGTATGATTTAACTATAACTGTTGATTAAACTTTGTAAACAATTTTAATAGTTGAATTAAATATGTTTATTATTTCTTGACGGAGGGAGTAAAAGATACTCCGTGGTTGAGTGATTAAGTTTATTTTGGCTTGATTTTCAAGGCAAATGCCATTTTCTTTGCCATTAGCACAGATGGTCCAGCGTAGGATGTAAAGAGACACACAATCTTTGAATACACTACTCTTGGCACCGCCACGGCGGCTTCATTGGAGGGGAGCTAGTGACGTTTTGATAGACTAGAGGGAGGGAGGGACGGAAAAGCAGTAGCACGCATCTAGTGATGTTATGAGCAGACTGGTGCACTGGTGCTGCCTTGCATTTCTTTTGTTTCGTTTTCTGTTACCTAGGCGATCGAAGGGCCAGGTACTTTGTTAATTGTACGAGGCAAGGCGGGGTAGCAATAATATCCATTTGTTGGATGCTTTCCTAGGGCAATTGTGTTGGGTCGGCACGCACACCACATCAAAAGTCAACGCCCGTATGAGCCCACGTGCTAGTGGCGTGGAGCGAAGTCTGTTTGAATCTATTAGCACTGTCCTGTTCAGAAATAGTAATTGTATTTGACAGAAGAAATGTCAAATTTTATAGATTTTGACCAATAATTAGTCAAATTGTATGAAAATTTAGAGCATAAAACTTACATCAATAGATTTATGTCAAAAGTGCCTATAAGCTGATATTGATTTTTAAGCCATTGACTTTATATTATAAGAGAGATTAATGATAAAAAATCGTATGATACGATTACCATTTTTGAACGGATGGAGTAAAAATTAGCAGCTAAAATTAATACTAGTGGATCTAAACAGATCTGCTAATAAATTTGCTAATTATTAGTTGAAAGGATGCTAACTATTAGTTTCATTAGTAGGTTCGGAGTTGTTAATATGTGCTAATAGTTCATATACACCTTTAACTCACTATCCAACTACCTATATTAGCAAGTGGATATAAACAACCTCCTGCTAAAAATTAGCAGCTATTAGCTAGCTAACTTTTTGCGCTAATAGATCGAACAAACCCTTAATATATCTATTAATTAGCACGTTAACCACGTTAAACGAGCGCCCGCCCATATAATGTATTGACATGGCACATAGGTAAAGAAGGAGGAGAAGGAAGTTGTATCATGGTAGAAATGAAGCTTAGCATAGAACTGTAAGGTCTAAATGGCTAGAGGGGGGTGAATAGCCTATTTAAAAATCTACAAGCTTCACTAAACAACCACGTTAGTATAAAAGATGGCTAAGCTAAATCTAGCACTAGCTCAACTATACTATGCAAGCCACCTACACAATTCTAGTGAAGCAAGGCTATGATCTCTAATACACACCAACAAGACTAAGTCACTAAGCTACTTACTCCTATGTGATAAAAGCTACACTTAGCAAACTACACTAAGAATAGTACTAGAAAGTAAAGAGCAAGTGACTTGATTCTTATACCAACGATGTAGAGAAGTAATGCACTCGAAGAATCAATCACAATGATCAACCACAAGAGAAATCCTCGGCAAAGAGATGACACAAGATTTTTTACCGAGGTTCACTTGCTTCCCGGCAAGCTACTCCTCGTTGTGACGATACACCCACTTGTCGGTTCACGAGCTAATCGACTATCAAGAGTCGAGCCCTCGGCGGGTGCCGCACAACCGCACACAAGATGGGGATCCTCCAAGCCACGAGCTCCACTAGAGTATCCAATTTGCGAACTCCCGCGGGGAAAAATCAAGAACCCCTTACAACACTTGGTGAGGGCTCCAACAATCTCCAATTGCGAGCTCAATCACCTCCGCTGCTCCAAGCCGTCTACCGTGTCGGGAAACACGGAAGAGTAACAAGAAATCCGTAGCAACTCGAAGATCAAGTGCCTCTAGAATGCAACTCTCAAGCAATGCACTTGAATCTCACTCAATCTCACTCAAGATGTGCAACCAAGCAAAGAGATGAGTGGAGGGGTTGTTCTCTAACTCAAAGGATGTCTCTAGGTCTCAAAATGTGCAAGAGTTACCCTCAAACCCCGGACATCCTCTATTTATAACGAAGGGGTACGCAGCTAGCCGTTACGGAAGACGCAGCGAAAATCGTGCTGACCGGACGCTCCGGTCAGGGTGACCGGACGCGTCCGGTCACTACAGGACAAGCATGAACAGTGCGTGTCAGAACTAGCCGTTGCCGTGACCGGACGCGCTCAGCCGTTTGACCGGACGCGACAGTGCCAGCGTCCGGTCGCGTTCCAGTAAGCTCCCGTTGAGATCGGACGCGTCCGATCGCTCGTGACCGGACGCGCCCCGCGTCCGATCGGCACTCCGCTGCGCTCTGCCCCTCTGGACGTCTGACCGGACGCTCCGGTTCCGTGAGGGACCGGACGCGCCGGTCGCGCGCTCTACTTCTGCGCACAGGTGTACTGATCGGACGCGCTGGTCAGGCCAGACCAGCGTCCGGTCACAAACCCTAGTGCCCGCGCCACGTTGCACTGACCAGACGCGTCCGGTTAAACCGTGACCGCGTCCGGTGCAGCGTCCGATCGCCGTTTTTCAGTGAAAAACAATTTGGACTTTCGCCACCTTTTCTAGACTCCGGCGCAATAGAAAATAGGCATTTCATTTCCTCGAAAACGCCTGAATCCCGCGCTCACAAGCTCAGCGGGAGGGAGAGCAAACCCCAAACCCCTTACTACCGCTCAAACACCACCGCCTTCGCAAATGTGCTAACACCACCAAGTGTACACCATCAATGTGCATGTGTGTTAGCATTTCACAAACATTTTTCAAGGCGTTAAGTTAGCTCTCTACTAGATCCTAATGCATATGCTCAAGACATTGATCTAGTGGCACTTGATTTCCGAGCTAACTGTGATTGCCCCTCTTGATAGTCGGCTATGTATCCTAAACCCGGTCAATCACTTCTCTACTCAACTTAGACCGGCAAAAGGAAAACCCTATAGTTATACCTTTGCCTTGCGCTCTTAGATCATTCTCTTCCACTTGATCATCATGTCCATCATATTATGTGCATCTTCACCATGATCGTCATTTCATGTCCATGCACCATTTCTTTGTGATTTTGTGGTCACCACTCCTTGCCATTTCCACCTCCATCACATGTTGCTCATGCCTAGCTTAATCACACTTGATACAATAGCATTAGCAACTTGGTGTCATTAATTACCAAAACCAAACTTGGGCTTTCAATCTCCCCCTTTTTGGTAATTGATGACAACCATCACAAAGATATGAAGTGAAATCAATTTTCAATTTCGATAGTATTAGCTCCCCCTACATATGTGCTTCCATGAGTTTGGTTCAATTGTGCACATATGTATGGATTTGAAATTTGGGAGAGTTACTACTATCAAATTGATGCTAAGGTATATAGAATGGACCTTTGAAGCGTGATACCAATCGGAGTTGCCTTTATATACCATCCTTAGCATTGATGTAGCTAGACACCACTTGTAATACATCACTTGTAAAGATCACAAACACTAAAGTACCCCGTGAGATCAACATTATAAGCAAAGGTGTCTAGATACCACTTGTAAAGCTACTCACAACAAATCATCATTCAAGTTCTATTTCTAGCAATCACCACACAAGCAAGAATATGAATTTAAGCTTTGCAATGCAACAATTCATCATGTTAATGCACATTCAAATGCAACAAATAATTCATGAGCTTGCTCCCCCTACTTGTGTGCTCAATTTTAATTGATCCCTTTCCAATGTCATTCTCTCCCCTTTGCAACTTAACTTTTTTATCTTTGTGACTTTTCTATCTTTGTGACTTTTCTCTCCTCCTTTGTCAACAATCACCAAAAAGGTGCCAATTTTAGTGAGAGTTAAGTCAATTAATATGAGGGAGTCTAAATTATGGTTCAATCTAGATCACTTGCCTAGAATATGTAATTCGGTTTGATCCAAGGACAAGCTTCTTCACACCTCATAAAGTATAAGGGTTATCTTGACCATGTTGAATTACACATCATGAGCTCATTTTCTAGATTCAACACTAGGTTTGCAAGCCCACAAACATGTCATATGCTACCACTAGATCAATCAAAACATAGAAGCAATAGTGGTACCATATATACATTAAACTCATTTGATTTTCATGAATGAGCCTATTTGTCATGTAAATATGTCTACATGTTCTAAACATGTCCTTAGCAAAGTATGAATGATATGCCAAACAACTTTACCTTGCTATGTCAGAGGAGAGGCATGTCATATAAGAATGTGGGGGTGCACTCATTTCAAGTTGGAGAAGTCAAGTATGTTCAATTCATTCTTCAACTTGTAAAATCTTTTCTCATCAAGTGGCTTTGTGAATATGTCGGCTAGTTGATCTTCGGTGCCAATGCTCTCAATGCTAATATCACCCTTTTGTTGATGGTCTCTTATGAAGTGATGCCTTATGTCAATGTGCTTTGTTCTTGAATGTTGAACCGGATTTTGTGTCATCTTGATTGCACTTTCATTGTCACAAAACAATGGCACATTCTTGAACTTAATTCCAAAATCATTCAAAGTTGCTTTCATCCAAAGCAATTGTGCACAACAACTACCGGCACTAATGTATTCGGCCTCGACGGTAGATAGTGCAACACTATTTTGTTTCTTTGATGACCATAAAACAAGAGACCTTCCAAGCAATTGACAAGTGCCACTTGTGCTCATTCTATCAATCTTGCATCCACCATAGTCGGAGTCCGAATATCCAATCAACTCAAAATTAGACCCCTTTAGAAACCATAATCCAACATCATGAGTGCCCTTAAGATATCTCAATATCCTCTTGGTTGCTTTCAAGTGACTTTCTCTAGGTGAAGCTTGATATCTTGCACACTTGCACACACTAAACATCACATCCGGCCTCGAAGCGGTGACATAGAGCAAACTTCTAATCATAGACCGGTATTGCTTTTGATCTACCATGTTGCCACTAGCATCAACACCCAATTGATCATTTGTGCCCATTGGTGTACTCATTTGCTTAGCATCTTGCAATCTAAACTTCTTGATCATGTCCTTGATGTACTTCCCTTGACTTACAAAAGTGCCATTCTTCATTTGCTTGATTTGAAGTCCAAGAAAGTAACTAAGCTCTCCAATCATAGACATCTCAAACTCATTTGCCATCATATTTCCAAACTCTTTACAAAGATCTTGATTGGTTGATCCAAAGATAATGTCATCCACATCGATTTGCAACACAAACAAGTCATTTCCAAGCTTCTTGGTGAAGAGAGTGGTGTCAACGTTTCCCATCTTGAACCCTTTAGAGAGAAGAAAGTCCCTCAACCTCTCATACCATGCTCTAGGTGCTTGCTTCAAACCATACAATGCCTTCTTTAGCTTGAAAACATGGTTGGGCTTCTTGTCATCTTCAAAACCGGGAGGTTGCTCAACATAAACTTCTTCATTGATGTAGCCATTGAGAAATGCACTCTTGACATCCATTTGATAGAGCTTGATGTTGTGTGCACAAGCATATGCTAATAAGATTCTAATTGCCTCCAATCTTGCAACCGGTGCATATGTCTCACCAAAATCAAGACCCTCAACTTGAGTATATCCTTGTGCTACCAATCTTGCTTTGTTTCTCACAACCATACCATCTTGATCTTGCTTATTTCTAAAGACCCACTTAGTGCCAATCACATTGTAGTTCTTTGGCCTCTCAACAAGTTCCCAAACTTGATTTCTAGTGAAGTTGTTTAGTTCTTCATGTATGGCATTTACCCAATCGGAATCCTTCAAAGCATCTTCTATTTTCTTAGGTTCTTCAAGTGACATAAATGAGTAGTGCTCACAAAAGGATGCTAATCTTGATCTAGTTTGAACACCACTTTGAATTCCACCAATGATTTGATCCAATGGATGATCTCTTGCAATACTAGTAGGTTGGAGTATTGGGAGTTGATTGCTTCCACTTGTTTGACCTTGAACTTGAGCTTCATCATTAGAACCACTAGAGCTTGCTTGATTTGTATCAATTTGCACACTTTGGTTGATCACATGAATATCATCATCATCAACTTGCCTTGGCCTAACATCACCAATGTCCATGTTCTTCATTGCATTTGATAATTGATCTCCTCTCACATCATCAAGGTTTTGAGCTTCATTTTGAGATCCTTGGGTTTCATCAAACTCAACATCATGAACTTCTTCCAAGGTGCCATTTGTGAGATTCCAAACTCTATATGCTTTGCTTGTGGTAGAATAACCAAGTAAGAATCCTTCATCACATTTCTTTTCAAACTTGCTCAATCTAGTGCCTTTCTTGAGAATATAGCATTTGCAACCAAACACTCTAAAGTATGCAATGTTGGGCTTTCTTCCATTCAATAGCTCATATGGTGTCTTCCCAAGCTTCCCATGGCAATAAAGACGGTTGCTACAATAGCAAGCCGTGTTGATAGCTTCACTCCAAAATGAATGACTCACATTGTATTCACTAAGCATTGATCTAGCCATGTCAATCAAAGTTCTATTCTTTCTTTCAACTACACCATTGGATTGAGGAGTGTAGGTTGGAGAGAATTGATGTCCAATACCAAGATCATCACACAATTCCTCAATTCTTGTGTTCTTGAACTCACTACCATTGTCACTTCTAATCTTCTTGATGGTGATTTCAAACTCATTTTGCACTCTTTTGACAAAAGATTTGAATAGATCATAAACATCACTCTTGTCATAGAGAAAGAACACCCAAGTGTATCTAGTGTAGTCATCAACAATCACAAAACCATACTTGTTTCCACCAATGCTAGTGTATGTTGTTGGCCCAAACAAGTCCATGTGCAATAGCTCAAATGCCTTTGATGTGCTCATTTCACTCTTACTAGAATGTGTATTTCCAACTTGTTTACCGGCTTGACAAGCACTACATGGTTTATCCTTTTCAAAAGTCACATCTTTCAAGCCTCTAACTAAGTCATGCCTCAAAAGTTTGTTCAATTGTTTCATTCCAACATGACCAAGCCTTCTATGCCATAACCAACCCATACTAGATTTGCTAAGCAAGCATGATGTCAATTGGGTCTCACTATCATTGAAGTCAACTAAGTATAAGCTACCATGTCTAAATCCTTTGAATATCACATTTGATCCATCAACACTTATGACTTCAACATCATCACTACCAAATATGCACTTGAAGCCAAGATCACAAAGTTGTGCCACCGATAAAAGATTGAAATCCAAGCTCTCAACTAGCAACACATTAGATATGCTCATGTCATTTGAGATAGCAATTTTACCATGCCCCTTGACCTTGCCTTTCTTGTTGTTGCCGAAAGTGATAGCATCAAAACCACCATTTTGACTTGTATCAATTGATTTGAACATATAAGAATCCCCAGTCATATGTTGAGTGCACCCACTATCAAGCACCCAATGCCTTCCTCCGGCTTTGTAATTGACCTATAAGATAAGATCAATTCTTTTTAGGTACCCAAATTTGTTTGGGTCCTCCAAGGTTAGTGACCAAGCTCTTTGGTACCCAAATGGCTTTCTTCTTTGAGCCCATCCATGGTGCACCAATGAACTTAGCATGAACACCATTTGTACCCTTGGTAAGTATATAGAAAGAATCAAACTTAATTAAGGATACATTAGCATTGGATTTCTTGTTCATGCAATGTTGCTCTATATGACCAACTTGCTTGCAACTTTTGCAATAGCTACCATTGTTCTTCACAAAACGAGTCTTGTGAGGGGCAAAAGCGGCCTTGCCTTTCTTGGGGTTATAGCCCAATCCCTCTTTGTAGAGAGAAGCTCTTTGGCTACCCAAGCACATAAGAAAGCGGTCCTCACCACCATAAGCCTTAGCTAAGGTGTGATTGAGCTCTTTTACCTCCTTCTTCAGATTTTTATTCTCAACTATAAGTGTGGAGTCACAAGTGAAACCATCACCACTAGATGAGGATGATGTAGATGCGCTACATGAAGGGTTAGTGGTAGCAACAACAATATGCTTATGACAAGATTCATCAATTATATCACAAGATATGCCTATGTTGCAAGTTTTAGCTTTCTCAATATTAGTTGGCATGTTTTCACATTTTTCAACTAGAGAGGAATGGGCTTCTTCAAGCTTAGTGTGAGACTTTTGAAGCTTCTTATGGTCTACCTTTAGACTCTCATAAGATGCCCTAAGCTCATCAAGTTCTTGCATAAGGTTTTTCTTTTCCTTAAGCAAGCCCTTACACTCCTTTCTAGATTCTTTAAAGTGTTGAGTGCAATCTTCTAGCATAGTGATTAGTTCATCTTTAGTGAATTCTTCTTCATCACTATCACTATCACTAGCATTATCATGATCACTCTCATCATCAGATGATACCTTAGAGGCCTTAGCCATGAAGCACGATGGAGTGTCGAAGAGGGAGACCTTCTCTTGGATGGCAATGCTAGCATGTCCCTTCTTTTTGCTCTTATTGTCATCCTCATCATCACTTGAGGAATCATCACTATCCCATGTAGCAACATGAGAGTCATTCTTCTTTTTATGAGAGCTCTCCTTCTTTTCTTGCTTCTTCTTTTGCTTCTTTCTCTCCTTCTTGATAGCATCTTCATCATCACTATCATAAGGACACTTTGCAATGAGATGGTCCTTGCTATGGCATCTAAAACATCTCATGGTATGCTCATTCTTCTTGGATGAGTTCTTCCTCCTTCTTGCACGAAAGCCCTTCTTCTTCATGAATTTACCAAATTGCTTGACAAAAAGAGCCATCTTCTCATCAATGTCATCACTATCACAAGAGCTTGAGTCTTCATCACTTGATGATTTAATCTTGGATTTGCCCTTGGATGTGGTGGCTTTGAATGCCACACTCTTCTTCTCATCATCCTTCTTCTCATTTTCCTTCTTCTTCTTCTTGACCAATTCATCATTCTCATCATCTTCTCTATATAAATCATCGGTCATTACTTCTTGAAATATTTGTTGAGGAGTTGAATCCTTCAACGTAGTCCTCACTAGCACGGTGATCAATGTATCAAATCTCTTGGGCAAGCTTCTCAAGAACTTCATAGAGAATTGGTTGTCCTTGACCTCCTCACCAAGTGTCTTGAGCTCATTGACAATGACTTGCAATCGATGAAACATTTCCGGTACACTTTCATCATCTTGCATCTTGAAGCTTGAAAATTTTTCTTGTAAGATATATGCTTTAGCGGTCTTTGTGCCTTCGGTGCCCTCAAATGTTTCTTCAAGCTTGGCCCAAGCATCATGTGCAACTTCTATGTTCTTCACTTGCTAAAATGTCTTATCATCTAATGCCTCATGAAGAGCACTAATTGCAATGTCATTGCATTGGAGCTTCTTCTCTTCCACCGGTGTAGGTGCTTCCGGATTAGCAACCTCAAATTTTGTTTCGGTGACCTTCCACACTTCTCTATTGATTGACTTGAGGTGTGCGGTCATCTTAATCTTCCAATATGCATAATTTGTGCCATCAAAGTGAGGTGCCTTCTTGGTGTTGTTGATGTGCAAACTTAATTGAGCCATTTCTTCACCGGAGGTTGTTAAGCCTTAATCAAACGGTGCCTCGGCTCCGATACCACTTGTAAGGTCCAAATGGCTAGAGGGGGGTGAATAGCCTATTTAAAAATCTACAAGCTTCACTAAACAACCACGTTAGTATAAAAGATGGCTAAGCTAAATCTAGCACTAGCTCAACTATACTATGCAAGCCACCTATACAATTCTAGTGAAGCAAGGCTATGATCTCTAATACACACCAACAAGACTAAGTCACTAAGCTACTTACTCCTATGTGATAAAAGCTACACTTAGCAAACTACACTAGGAATAGTAATAGAAAGTAAAGAGCAAGTGACTTGATTCTTATACCAACGATGTAGAGAAGTAATGCACTCGAAGAATCAATCACATTGATCAACCACAAGAGAAATCCTCGGCAAAGAGATGACACAAGATTTTTTACCGAGGTTCACTTGCTTCCCGGTAAGCTACTCCTCGTTGTGGCGATGCACCCACTTGTCGGTTCACGAGCTAATCGACTATCAAGAGTCGAGCCCTCGGCGGGTGCCGCACAACCGCACATAAGATGGGGATCCTCCAAGCCACGAGCTCCACTAGAGTATCCAATTTGCGAACTCCCGCGGGGAAGGATCAAGAACCCCTTACAACACTTGGTGAGGGCTCCAACAATCTCCAATTGCGAGCTCAATCACCTCCGCTGCTCCAAGCCGTCTACCGTGTCGGGAAACACGGAAGAGTAACAAGAAATCCGCAGCAACTCGAAGATCAAGTGCCTCTAGAATGCAACTCTCAAGCAATGCACTTGAATCTCACTCAATCTCACTCAAGATGTGCAACCAAGCAAAGAGATGAGTGGAGGGGTTGTTCTCTAGCTCAAAGGATGTCTCTAGGTCTCAAAATGTGCAAGAGTTACCCTCAAACCCCGGACATCCTCTATTTATAACGAAGGGGTACGCAGCTAGCCGTTACGGAAGACGCAGCGAAAATCGTGCTGACCGGACGCTCCGGTCAGGGTGACCGGACGCGTCCGGTCACTACAGGACAAGCGTGAACAGTGCGTGTCAGAACTAGCCGTTGCCGTGACCGGACGCGCTCAGCCGTTTGACCGGATGCGACAGTGCCAGCGTCCGGTCGCGTTCCAGTAAGCTCCCGTTGAGACCGGACGCGTCCGATCGCTCGTGACCGGACGCGCCCCGCGTCCGATCGGCACTCCGCTGCGCTCTGCCCCTCTAGACGTCTGACCGGACACTCCGGTTCCGTGAGGGACCGGACGCGCCGGTCGCGCGCTCTATTTCTGCGCACAGGTGTACTGACCGGACGCGCTGGTCAGGCCAGACCAGCGTCCGGTCACAAACCCTAGTGCCCGCGCCACGTTGCACTGACTAGACGCGTCCGGTAAAACCGTGACCACGTCCGGTGCAGCGTCCGATCGCCGTTTTTCAGTGAAAAACAATTTGGACTTTCGCCACCTTTTCTAGACTCCGGCGCAATAGAAAATAGGCATTTCATTTCCTCGAAAACGCCTGAATCCCGCGCTCGCAAGCTCAGCGGGAGGGAGAGCGAACCCCAAACCCCTTACTACCGCTCAAACACCACCGCCTTCGCAAATGTGCTAACACCACCAAGTGTACACCATCAATGTGCATGTGTGTTAGCATTTCACAAACATTTTTCAAGGCGTTAAGTTAGCTCTCTACTAGATCCTAATGCATATGCTCAAGACATTGATCTAGTGGCACTTGATTTCCGAGCTAACTGTGATTGCCCCTCTTGATAGTCGGCTATGTATCCTAAACCCGGTCAATCACTTCTCTACTCAACTTAGACCGGCAAAAGGAAAACCCTATAGTTATACCTTTGCCTTGCGCTCTTAGATCATTCTCTTCCACTTGATCATCATGTCCATCATATTATGTGCATCTTCACCATGATCGTCATTTCATGTCCATGCACCATTTCTTTGTGATTTTGTGGTCACCACTCCTTGCCATTTCCACCTCCATCACATGTTGCTCATGCCTAGCTTAATCACACTTGATACAATAGCATTAGCAACTTGGTGTCATTAATTACCAAAACCGCTTTCAAGAACCCAAAATTAGAAAAACGAGTCAATATTTTTTGTCTATTCGTATAGAAGTGCTCCTTCCATGCTGGAAAACTTACTATTCAATCAAAATTTGTCTATGAAATTTGTTATTGTAGCATTTGGACAGCTATTGAGCCCCGTGCTTATCAACTCGATCGCTTATCTTCTGTTTATCCAACCCCCATCTGCATAGCTTCATGCAGATCCTTAATTACAGTTACATGCATAGTAATTATCTGAGACAATTAACCATGTGTTTCTATGGAAGATGTCTAACAAACAGAGATACCATGGTAATTTGAGTTACACATCAATACTATATGAAATATTCTAGAATGACATTTTTTAGGTAGAGGGAATACATAACAATTAATTGTGTTCATGTAACACCCTAAAATTTTGAAAGGAAGAAAAATAGGAGAAATATGATTTTTATATATTTTTGTGAGCATGCAAATTTAGAATGATAATAATTTTTATCAATTTAAAATCAAATATAAGGGTAGAAACATGATTGAGCATTCATGCTGCTGCATTTGAAATTTTGTATTGAGTGGTTTAAATCAAATTCAAAATGAATTTAAAAATCTTTTGAAAATGGCTTTAAAAAATTGGAAAAAGAAAATGAAAAGGGTTTTCTTCTCCTTTATGTTTTCGGCCCGTTTTCCTTCCGCAGCCCATTGCCTCGGCCTGCCAGCGGCGGCCCGCTTCTCTTTCCCCTCCGCGCCCGCATCCTCTCTCTGGGCCGAGCCCAGCCAGCGGCCGCGGCCCAACTCGCGCGCGCTGTCTTCCTCCCGCTCCCGCGTCGCTGACATCCTGGACCCACGTGTTAGGCACCTTCTTCCTCCCCACGCCGCCGGATTCCTTTCCTTCCTTTCCCCAATCCGAGTCGATCTCCCCAATCTCTCTCTTTCCTTCTTTAGCGGTGCTCCCGGGCTATAAAAACGGAGCCGTGCCACCCTCCGCAATCCATCTTGCCTTGTTGCAGTTCCTGTGGTGGCCGAGAGCTAGGTCACCGCGAGCTCGAGTTTCACCGCCGCCATCCCGAGCTAACCACCGCCCTCAGCCCGTCCTCCGGTCTTCTTTTCGCGCGGGGTAAGATCGCCGTGGGCCGCTCTTTCTCCCGGTGCTTTCGGTTTGGCGAACGGTGGTCGGTAAGGCCGTTTTCTCAAACTCCGGTGAGCTCGGGCCGTGTCCGGCAATGGCGCCGCCGTCGGGCTCCTGTAGCCGCCGGCCGTTCTCTCTCTCCTTTCCCCCGATTAGATCTAGACCGTTCGTTTTGAATCCGACGATCGAAAATCGAAGATACCCGTTCGGCTGTAACATTTGCTAAAGAGACCCTGTAAAATTTAAGTTATAAACCCGCAGTCCAAAACGTAATAACCCGCGTTCGTTTTGATCTTTTGAAAGCGTATTTCGTCTCGGTAATTGAAAAATACGTTTTATGATATTTACAGTTTTGCCACTAATCTTGTT
Organism: Saccharum hybrid cultivar R570; assembly: GCA_038087645.1. Taxonomy (NCBI): domain Eukaryota; kingdom Viridiplantae; phylum Streptophyta; class Magnoliopsida; order Poales; family Poaceae; genus Saccharum; species Saccharum hybrid cultivar. Next base: position 1,546,023 of record JAQSUU010000066.1, read on the forward strand.
TTAGTCGTAGAATCTCCGTTTTAACTCCGATTTGACCCATTCAAATTACGTTAGATTCATATTTGCGAGCCCTACATGATGATAGAACTGTACAGTAGGTTTGAGATAATTTATTTTCGAGATTATATTAAAGTATTTATTTTTCTATAGAAAATCTTCGTAAATTCATAACTTCGTCGTTTTAGCTCCGTTTTTCGTGATCTTCGCGTCTGTGTGATCCTAGCGAGTTGTAGATTCGTTTTAAAGACTTTTTATATTATTTTCTTACAGTTGGTGTACTGTTCTAATTATAGTCTTGTTTGTTTATGCATGATTGCCTCTGGATGTATGTTGTTGCTGTTATTGATCGAGTATAGACGGTGAGCAATTCGTTGGGGATCAAGAGCCTTTGTACGAGCAAGATCTTCAGGACCAGTTTGAGCAAGGCAAGTATAGCATGGGATTATCCTTGTTGTCCTACTCACATTATGCGAATAATATCATTATGTATCTATTCCCTTGTTAAGGATGACTTAGTGTTGATCCTACACCTTGATACCTATTATATTGCATTGAGTAGTATGGCTAGTGCTTAAACATGGACTATGATCATGTAAATTGATTAATGGAATATGCAACAAACATTAAAAGATGATTTTGATTAATGTTTAAAGGGGATTAGAGCATGGGGGTTACTTTTGATGCTCTAATTACTCTCCATAAGGACTCATCTATAAGCAAACATCCGGGATTTACAGTACAACTGTGGGGGCTATATGGCTCTGGCTTTAGTCATATAGAAGGACATTTTCTAGCTTGTTAGTGGTAACCTTTTTGGCGTAAGAATGGCTTGACGAATCGGGTATAGTGCGGCCTCTGTCCTTATGTGTATAGGCTGCGGGTTATTGTGCCATTTGGAAGGGGGCTCTACATCTGTTTGCCGAGTAAATCTAATGGCCCTAACTTGTTAGACAAACCTTCGAAAGAGTTCATAGTGTTTCTCTGCCTGCTCACCTTGGTAGTGTTTTGGGAGTAATTAACCCAAGCATATGGGCAACACGACTCACAGTGAAAGTGTACAACCTCTGCAGAGTGTAAAACTGTTATAACAACCGTGCTCATGGTTACGAGTGGCCTTGAACCCTTATGGAATAGTTGATAATTATTAATGGTTATGTTTTTGCTATTCATCAATCATTTCACATGGATCATATGTTTATTGTTTACATTGAGACATATTGATGCTATTGATATGCTAAAATTATGCTAACTAAAAGCTACATGCTGATAAACCAATGTTATGCCTTTGAGCCTCATGAACTCCATGTTACACTTGTTGAGTACGAGATGTACTTACGCTTGTTTATTTTTCTTACTTGGATAAAAATCCCGGATGGGTAACAGATGGTGCTAATAGTGACTACTACGCCTACTTCCCTAAATATTACTAGACTTGCAGTCAACCAGTCAATGTGCCTGTGATTGGAGCTACCACGAGAGTTTATTATTTTTACTTCCGCTACATTTGTGTTAAGACTCTGTGTTAAATATCGTGATGTAATAACATTTGTGATGATACTTCCGTTATAATTTGTTAACTTATGTGTAATTGATCTCTGGACACACATAAGAGTATGCATTCCATTTGGTCTTTAAATGGGTGTGGCAGTTCAAAGGCTTACAAAGCAATAATATGATACAATGCATCATATGAATTATTTTTACATGCCTACTCAATATTATCATAGGGACGTGACAGTCTTATTTATAGTATTATACTCCCTCTGGCCTAAGGTAAACTAGATTTTCAGTTGTCCTAAGATCTAGATTTGAGCAAGTTTGTATAAGATAATATTAACATCTACCATATCAAAGAGATAAATTATGATAATACATTTTATAATATATCTATTGAAGCTTATTTGATATTATAATTATTATTTTTCTGTAAATTTAATCAAATTTAGACTGATTTGGCTTAGGACAACTAAACATTTCTTATACTCCCTTCATTTCAAATTATAAACCATTTTAGCTTTTTAAGTAAATAGCTTTTGTTATGTATTTAAACATATATATTTAGACATATAACAAAAACTATATACTCAGAAAAGATAATATAACTTATAATAGCTTAGAACAGAGGAAATATGATACAATACAATATGATTAGCCAAATGTTGTCCCCCCTACCCACCTGCCGTTGCAAGCGAAGGTTTAGATCAATTGATGGATCAGGTCTCGGGCGGAGTTCATTAATTAAGTACCACTGAGGAGATGCATGATTAAGGCTCAATCATCGATGGATAGAACAATGAAACATATATTTGTTGGAGTTGCAGATAGACTATAAAACTACTATACTATTTCAGCACTCATCAGTCAAGCATCTCTTATCCCGGCCGGCGTAAACCAAACGAAGCAAATAGACTTATCGTAGAGTACTTTCTTTGTCTGTGAATAAATCAATTTCAAAAATTATCTTACATCAAAATTTTTAAGGTTTGATCGAATTTATAGAAAAAAAATGTTAAGGTTTGTGATAACATTAGATACACCATAAACTATGTTTTCATAAATATGCTCATTTGGTATCACAAATATTTACATTTTTTTATAAATTTGGTTAAACATAAAAAGTTTAGCTTATGACAACTCTAGCAATTGATTTATTCAGGATTGAGGTAGTAATATATAACAGTAGCATCAATATTCTATTAGAGAAAGCAAGCAACAGAGTTACAGAGGTCGCTTTCGATCGGGTGTGCCGCCATGCCGGCACACATCTAATGTCCAATGCATGGGAATGGGATAATATAGAATTACACGCAAAATGTATTTGGAAGCACCTCAGCAACCTCCTGACATCGTCCATCTATTTCCTTTGTGTTTCTTATGCGTGCTGTGACACTGGAAGCTAGATGCAGGCACTACGCATGGTGTGGATCGTCTCTACTTGTCTCGTAAACCACCGCTCGCGCCACTCTACGCATACACCCAACATAGACATGTGGATTGTGTTGGATTTAATTGGGCTTAGCTTATCATATGTTCAACTAAATCAAAATAATTTTTAAGGCCTAGAATAAATACTATGTGCAATAAAGGTGTAGTCCTATATGGGGACTGACTAGAGGTTGAATCAACTTAGATATGGATCTATTGTGAAACTGAGAGAGGTGGGAGGTATCCTACACGAGCCATGGCTGACCCAAGCAACAACGCTGTGGTGCCTTCGGCATTGGTCGTGCTTCGAGGTACATTCTCGTATGTTTCTTTTTCATATAAATAAAATATATAATCAGTATGATTGTTAGCATTGTTTAGCGGGTTAGTCATATCCAAAAAGAATAAGATCACACCTGCACCTGATTGGCACCATTACCTTACCGTTTTTCTAGATTACTGAATTGAGTTTCCACGTGCCCCTCTGTGGCTCTATGTACACAACCTTACAAGTTTCAACATGGATCGGAGTATTTGATTTTTAGTTTCTTCATCATTTGCATTCCCCTCGGCAATTTTTGGCCTTTGGATTTTTGAGAAACGGCATGGATAGCGCTCGGACGTTCAGACGAACGTGAGCGTCCGGACGTCCGTACAGCCTGCTCCTGTCCGCTAATTCGCCCCGCCCTGCATGCGCACTCTGCCCCCGCCGCTGCGCTCACACGTCTAGGCGACTCGCCTCTCATGTGCAGTCCGCCCCGTCCGCCTCGATTAGACCCGCCCCCATCCGTCTGGCCGTTCGCCCCGCCCCGTCGTGCCTCAACCGTCGGTCCTAGCGCCGCCGCGCGCCACGTCCACCGGCCCCCCGACTCGCCGTGCCCTATTTCCTCAGCGCCCGTGCCGTGCCACCATCACTCCCCGCGTCCCTGACTCTCCGAACAACATGAAATACTTAGATGCGACATAGGTCGTCTGAAAAAGATAAAACATCTGGAACATGCACTTGCAACATATGTGCAAAACATATGCAACATCTAGATAAAAAATATTTACAACTTGCAACATGAAAACACTTGCTGCAACATAAGACTAAAACAAATGAAGCATTTGAAACATACTATTACAACATATGTGCGAAACATATGTAACATCTAGATAAAACACTTGCAACTTGCAACATGAAAACACTTGCTGCAACATAAGACTGAAACATATGAAACATGTTGTAGCAACATATGTGTGAAACATGTGCAACATCCAGATCAAAACGCTTACAAAGATGAAACATATTGAACAAACGTTTGCAACATGCCTATGAAACACTTGCAACATATGCAACATCCCTAATCTACTTTTGCAACATCCATCTAAAAAAAGTATCTCGTGTTTTCCATTTCCATTGGGTCTCGTGCAGGCTGCAGAAGTGAGATCAAGTCGGTGAAACAATTGCAATATACCTCTAAAACGTCTGAAACACTTGAAACATACATTTGCAATATTGGGGAGGAGAGGTCTGGGCTGGTCGATTTCGTCCGTCGGGGTGGGAGTCGGCGGCAAGCAGCGATGCGCGAGCACCACTAGCATCCGGCCACGCGCATGGGTGCCTTTGGCTCAGCCGAGGAAGACCCGAGGCGCCCCGGTACGTGCGCCCAATGGCCATCGGCTAGGGCGGCTATGGGGAGGCATCCCGGCGGCGTTGGGAGTTGGGGAAGATGCCGGGGAGGCGCTTTGCTGTCAGCGGACACGAGATAGAGAGCGAGAGATGGGGAGAGCTGAGGCAGCGCGCGTAGGATGGGGATGTGGCGAGGGATGGCCGCGGTGGACGGGCCGCACGATGCGCGGGTCGAATCCGCGCGGGCTAGGCACGAGACAGGTGGGGCGAGCGGTGGGAGAGAGGGAGCAAGTGTCACGGGCAAGGCGTGAGTCGCAGGCCAGCGCGGGCGAAAGCGGCGAGGTGGAGTGAGGCATGCGGCGTCCAGATGGGGCAGACGCCCGTGGCCAAGCATCATCGTTTGAGAAAACTATCAATTTGCTTTTGAAACAAAACAATTTAACATATGACTTCTGACAAAAAAAATCCCCCTGTTCGGCTAAGCTTATCAGCCGGCTTATAAGCCAAAAAACAGCCGTGGAACAGTGTTTTTCTCTCACAGCAAAACAGCCACAGCCGGCTTATAAGTCAAAAAACAGCCTGCCGAACAGGGCCCATGTTAGTTCCGCATGGGGGCTGCCTTAAATGGTTTGATTTTTTTTTGAGTAAGCGCGGTTTAAAATCTGTTCTCCTAGGATTCTATGCATTATAACGACGGAAAAACAGAGCTTAAAACTAGCCAGTTGCACAATAAAGAACCAAAAAGAACCGAACAGAGCATCATCATCTTCATAGTTTATTGACTCAAATTATTCGTAACAAAGGCTATTATAAAAGGATAATGCAACTTGACTACTTGAGCACCCTATAAACGACGATGGCTATATATTCCTACTACTTACGTAGTACACACATAGGGTATGATTTCATATTGTGGGCGATACTAAACTAGAGTTGTTAGCAGCTAACGCCCGGCGGCCCATGGCGCGACAGTGACATATTTGATATTTACTGGCATGCTAACAACCGTTCTCGTTTCTTAATCTGTATAATCAGGTTGGCACTTATTGCCCTGTACTGGTTTTAATTTAAGAGGAATCGTATAAACAAAGTGCCGATCTGCAGGAATAAGATCCATAACACATCATCACTGTTAACTTACTCTGGTACATTGCATCTAGGACTAAAGCAAGCTTTGATTGGATGCTGCATATATACTCTGATCCAGTTGGTTTATTTTACTAGGGAAAGATATATCTTTCACTCAGTCAAGTGTTCTCTACCTTTTCCAGCACTCATTGCTTCAACATCCCCGGCTCAGTTGAGACCGGAGTGTCTCTTTTGATTTTCGTAGGTTAGAGTGCAGGCTGGGGGGAGATCACAAGAGTTTGCTTGTGGGCATAACATGTACTACTGCAGAAACATTTTTCGAGGTGTTTTTTTTTCATGAAACAGTTTGACTTTCAAACTATCCCTAGAAATACAGTACAAGAGGTCAACTAGGAGCGGTGGGTAATATCAACAGACCCAAAATTCAAGGGTTTAGAGTTTCTTCAATTCCATCCGTTGCGCCTACTTTCATTTCTAGCAAACTTTGGTAAATGACATGGAAAGTGATATCAAGTAGCCGGGGGACACTAGAAAAAAAAATACATTTGACTAGTGGACACTTTGACTTGAGGCTAAATTTCTTATGAACATCGTCATGATTAAAATAATGGTTTTGGGGCTAAGTAGAAGGGAGAAAGGTGATGAAATGCCTTATTTGCCCCTGGCTCTACTAGCCTTTCTTTTTCCCCCATTCCCTTTTCTTATGTCTCCTTTGGAATAGAGGAAATTTTTTTATTTCCTATGTTTTCATGTGAAAATGAACTGTTCTTGTGAAATTGCTTCACAATATAATTCTGTGTGCACGTCCACGCCTTCGACAGTGTCACGAGACCGGCGTGACACAATAGGACAAACAACTTCACCACCTCTAGGGACAACGGGCTCCTGGGCCCACTCGTCAGCCCCTCAGGCGGGGGCTCCTTCATGACCAAGGAAGCCTCGAAAAGGTTTACTCGGGGGAGGCCGCGCCACAGTAGATAGCCCCTGATGGTCAAGTGCTAGGTGGTGGCAGCGGCGTCAGGCACCGGTTGCAGCTCCATCGACTCCTCCCTATGCGATAAGGTGAGGTCCATCCACGCTGCGGCAAGGTACTCATGCACCACGGTGTACGTGGACCGAAGTCTAAAACCTAAACCGACTTGTTCCCGACCCCTCCTTGGAATATAAAGGGAGGGTTGGTTCCCATAGAGGGGGAGAGGATCGAATAGTAGATGATTCCCAACCAGACGAACTCGACAACCTAGCTAGAGAAAGCTGGTTCCTTACTCACTGTGGAGGAACACCACCGACAAACCCGTAGGATAGTACCAAGCGATCCCCTGCCAAACTCTCGATCTCCATTGTTGTAATCCCCGATTTGGGTGCATTAGAACATGAAGAACACTACACTGCTAGATGTTGGGCTCATAAGCCCGAACCAGGATAGATTGTTGTGTCTCCCTTGTATTTTTGAGTGCCCGAGCCACCGGGGACCCACACATCAACTTTCGACGAACAACCACGATTCTTGCCGTGGTTACAAACCAGCGACAGCGAGTGAAAGGAAGAGAGACGATGACAAACCTTGATGGAAGCATTGAAGGGAAAGTGAGGGTAGGACGCTCAGACATCCTCCATGAGGGTGAGGGTTGGTACCACCAGAGAGAAATATGGTTATGGGTTGTTATGAGCTTAATACTAACAAAATGAACATCCCTAAGGCATCAATCCTAATGTTTGAACGCATTTCCTTAATTGATTTCCAAAGCCCATGAATAGCACTACTACCTCCAATCCTGTTGTTTCTTGTTCGGATTAGCAGTAATCTCTTCTAGAAGTTCATGTTGAGAATCTTCTAGATTTGCATTGGCACTGCTAGCTTCAATGTATGACTACTTATGAGGTTGGTATGTGATGAAAATTCCCTATCCATGAGAAGAATCTTCTAAGTCTATAATTTTAGGACAAAATTGGACACACATTTAATCATGATTCAACTTCCAATCCAATTGAATTTTAACATTTCTAGATGAGGAATTAGAGAGAAGTGAAAAGCTCAAAATGTAGATTCACAGTGGGAGAAAAACTCAAATTGTAGATTCATAGTGGAGTCCTAATTCTAGCTAGATCTTAAGAGACTGGTGGGGAGTCGCCGGCTACAGTGCTATGAACGCTGGAAAGAATGGATGAATGTCGGAAGGGTGTGTGTACGTGTGGTTGCGAGATGGTTGTATAGGCCGTAGGCCCGTAGGTGTAGGCCACCTATCCGATTTTAGCCTCATGTGGGTCTAAATTAAGAGGGTGTACCTGGTGTTATTGGGTCGTGGTTCTACTGACCCTAGGCTTAGGTCTGCTCTTGACACACCATACTCTAGGGATGCAAGTGGGTTTGTCCAAGAACCTGCAAATATGTTTAATCATTAAGGCTATTTACATGTTCACGAACAAACATGCTTGCATCCTTTACTCATACATCCACGGGTATATTCTAATCACACATCTATGTGTAAATTGTACACATGAGTGGAGATTGTACCAATACTTGATTTATGGTGAAACATACCATGACATACTACATAATACCTAATGTCTAAGGATATTCATCTTTTTATTAGTATGCCCACCCACCATTGCCTTATAAAAAAACCCCAACATTAGATGCAGCAATACATGGATAGATAATTAGATAAAAGCGGGTAGGATCATAGCATATTTGACTGTGCGACGGGATCACCTTTGTTTGCTGTGGAACACGTAGAAATAAAGGAATGTAGGTGGAGACATGAAAGGTAGCTACTAGAGGGTGCAACAGCCTAGCTAGCCTTACCTTTTCTTGTCAGTTACACTACTTTTCGTGATCGCTACGCACAATATCTCTCTATTTTCATCTTCCATATATTCTGATCAGGTGCTTCTTTTAGAAAGGACAGACGACCTTTTTTTGCTTCTTCACATAGAAGGTTCTCTAGCAGGGAAGCAGGTGCTCATCTGGTAGCACTGACACACATGCACTATCCTGGTCCACCATTTCTCAGCATGAAATGAAATTCTCTCGCATGGTCTGGTCTCACCACTCTATTTCTCTAGGACAGCTGACCTATAGCTACATCTAATTATCGTAATACAGATAAACTTTTCATCCTTAGCTTCTCTATTATAATTTTTTGGACTAAAATGGTCGATGCATACAAACTAATATGATATTAGTTATGTTTCATCCTCCTTCCCTATCTTATGCCTACCATGTTGTCACCACGGTAACTTGGCTTCCTCTTGAGTTTGTTTTGAATTACAGTACAGATGTAGATGCTCGCATACAAGTAAGCACATCCACCTGTATAAATGCACGTACACATGCTACCCTCATGAACACATATGAAAGACTAAGCCAGTACCTGCATCTAGTTGAGAATTTAATCTAGGTGTTCAAGTTCAGCCCCACAAGTAACATAAGTAGCCGAGTTACTCTAAGTTCGCGACTTTTCGCTCTTGAATTATTAGGACCTTGTGGTCGTATGTTGTCACCATAATAGCTTGGCTTCAGTAGGGTGCCATAGTGTTAACTTGACTTCGCTCTATTTCAAATTACAAGCCATTTTAACTTTTATCTAGATACATGGTAAAATTATATATTTAGACATAGCGTATATCTATATACACAACAAAAGCTATGTATGTCATAGAAAAATCAAAACGACATAAAATTTGGAGCAGAGGGAGCATTAGCTAACTAGCAGCCCTTTGATTTGCTTCATTTCCTATAACTAACAACATCCGTGTCCTTGCATATATGCACCAATGTTACAAATATCTGGCTATAATTGTCGCTATCTCTATCTGTTTGAGAAGGATTTCTATTTTTATGTATAATTTAGCTGTTAGGTGCCACTATAGTTGGCTATCTGCGATTTCAGGAGGTAGATCGCTAACCAAAACTTTAACGTCACTTTGATTTGTATAAGAGATCAAAGAAAGAATTAGATGTTTGGTTTGGCATCCCAGTCACGACCCGTCCAATAAGCGAGCATACAGGGACCGATGCATATGATCGCAGCAGCTTGCTTATTATCGTCCACATGGATAATATATCGCTCCCACTAATAAAAAGACAACAAACACCTAGCTCAGTTGCCTACTTCTTGTCGTGCCCCATCGCTTCCTATCGTTTTCGAGAGGTCAGTTGATCCCAAATCTGATTAATGTATAAAAAATAATTTATTGAACTTGATATGATAAGTAACATTAGATTAATTATTATGAAATCTGTTACCAAAGTAGTGGTGCCCGACCGATGCGATATCTGTCCACCGTCACACCCGCGCGCGTGCGTTCTGTCTTGTGCCTTTCGCGCGCTGTATAGCTGTTCTTGTTAGCCACATCGACCATCACACGTACGAGTAGTTCTCACAACTGACACGGCAACCGGCCGGACATGTATATGAGGCTCCTGACCTGTCGGCCGGCAGCTGGCGTTGCGCTTCACGCTCTCTGGCCTCTCGCCCTCTCCACCTCTTGTGGTGGCTGCCGGCTGGCCGGCCCGGAGACGGCCGCCACCTAACATGCAGTAGCCGAGTAATCCCTCCGTCCCTGAATATCTGTCGTTTACGTTTTCTGAGAAATAACTTTAACAAAATATATATTAAAAAATATTAATATTTATGGTATATAATTGATATCATTGGAAAGATCTTTGAATCTAGTTTTTTAATAAATTTATTTGAAGATAAAAATACTGCACGTATTTTCTACAAATCGAGTCAAACTTGCGGCATGAAAACCGAAAACGATAGATAAATGGGGACGGAGGGAGGAGTAGGTAGGAGATCGGATCACGGTCGGCCGCTGGCAGGCGGCAGGTATTCAGACGACTGCAGTAGGGTGCGGTGTGGCCGGTCGGCAGGCCGGGTATCAGGCCATGGCAGAGCAACCGAGCGAGTAAAATACTGGGCGAGCTGTGGACTGCGTTCATCGGGCGGCCGCACCAGGTCCGGTCCGATTATTATTCCAGTCGAACCACAGCCAGACATGCAAACTTTCCACCGTCTGACCGTCCAATAATCGAAGCAAGCAACTAGAGCATCCGCATCACGGCCTATCTATTCTTATCAGCACCTCACCATTCATGAAGTATCCATCAGCCAACTTATACCGAGTATTGGCGCCAGATTTCCTCCCTGTCTTTATGGGATCATCTACAGGAGCTACTGGTTTCTCTACAAGACTTTGCAGCAAGCATTGATCACTAATTTCACTAATTTGAAACCACAAAAGAAAAGAGTCACTGTTTCCCACTCTTTCAATGCTTTCTCAGCCCTATCACTCACAACACCACTGCCATGTGAGGCCATCACATACAAGAAAGTATTGTGCTGTTTTGTGTAAGCAGTGGCCATGTGTCAAACTAATGAGAAGAGCTCAAGAACAAAGAAGGAACAAATGAACAGAGAAAAGGGATTATTTAGTGATCCACAACAGGCGCATATCTACTCGCATTCTCCTGCAAGGATTCTCTCTGTTTCCTCATCAGCCTCAAGGCCATCTTTCTTCATACGCTCAAGCAAATCGGACACCGGCTTTCCTGCACGGACATAGGTCTTCAGTAAACAATGGTAAACATCCCTAGTCAAAGGATCCAGCTTCTGTAGCATACTCGCCATCTCCTCAGCTGCTTCTACATCCTTTTGATTCATGAAGTGCTCCAGGCTCATTAGCACATTTGTGAGGTCAGGTTTCCATGGAGGCGTCGCAGATTCAAGAGCCTTCCTTGTCATGTCCACTGCTTTTAGTACCTGACCGGTTTTAAAAAACCCACCAGCCAACTTATACCAAGTATTAGCGTAAGGTATCCTCCCTTTCTTGATGGCGTCATCCACAAGAGCTACTGCCTTCTCCACAAGACCGTCTCTACAATAAGCATCAACCATCAAGTTGATTAATCTGAAATCATGATAACGAAGACACACCGTTTCCCACTCTTTCAATGTTGCTTCCGCCCCATCAATGTCGTTCATCTTGAGTAACGCACTGATCCTCGACAAGTACATCGTGTTGGATGGTGGCACTTTGGATTTGTAGACACTCCAAATGCGTCCAACCTCAGGATACATCCCCAGATCAGTATATGTCTTGAGTAAGAAAGCGTATGCGATCCTACTACTCTTTGGAGATATCCGCCTCTCGGCTTCCAGGAGAGCCATGGCAGCCCTCACCTGCATCCCAGATTTCATGAACAAGCTCGCTGCCAAAGCATGTCCATGCCAACTCACAAGCTTCTCGTGTGGATTGGCCTTGTCGAGCACCTTACCAACACCCTCGACATCTTCAGCAGCAATGTACGCAGCTAACATACTCTCCACACTGAACGTATCAGGTTTCACACCTTTCTCTTCCATGTCCTGGAACATGGCGTGCACCCTTTCAAGCTGCCCGGTCTCTAAGTAAAGCTTCATCATCGAAGTGTATGCAAAGGAACTCTTCATCCCCATCTCCTGCATCTTCGCGAAGTGCTCCTCAGCCTTGTCGACAGCCTTCGCCTCCACATAACATTTCAGGAGGGAGCCGTAGCACTGCGGCTTCCTCAGCTGCTTCGGTACCATGCCAAAGTACTCGACAGCTTTCTCAAGGCCGTGCACCTTGCTGATTAGGTCCAGTCGGTACGCGACGTCACCGGCCGACAGGTGGAGGTGCCTCCGGTCGGTCATCCAGAACGACAGCTGCAAGAACGCAACGAATCGCCTGACTCAGCGAGCGGAATGTGCATGGGAAATGACAAATGAGCGAGAATCTTAAAAAAAAAAGCAATTCGAGGGGTAGGTTTAGGGGGAGGAGGGTTTGTCTGGGACCTCGAGTGCGTGGGCGAAGCGGCGGAGGCCGACAAGCTTCTTGACGATGGCCTGGATGACGAACTTCTTGACGGTATGGCCTTCTTGATCCCATTGCTTCAGGACGGGGGATAGCGGGATGGATGGGCGCCCGACATTCATGATGCGGCGGTACAGGTCGTCCGGCAGAGGTTGCCGCAGCGTCGGGGACATGGAGGTGGAGGGGGAGGGAGAGGCGGCGGCGGCACCCTCGGCAGCCGTGGAGAAGCGGCGGAGGAGAAGCCGGTACATGGTGGCGCGGCGCTCCGGCGGCTCTGTGCGGGCCGCTAGAGTGCGAGGGTTTCGGGGGAAGGGGAAGAAGGGAAGCCAACGAGAATTGGGCCGAAATGGCCAAAAGCCCAAAGGCCCCACGGGCTATGGCAAAGGCAGCGCCGAGCCGCCAACGTCCACGCCATTCGCCATGGCCCCTCTCTTCGCCGCGGCGCGCCGCCTGCTCAGCCTTGGCCGCCGCGGAGGACTCCTCCCCGTGGCCCCCTCTCGCGCCGTTGCCACCTCGTCTCGCAGCAACAGCGAGGAGGAGCGACCGCCGCCGGCGCGGCCGCGGAGCCTGCAGTCCACGCTGTGGCCGCTGGGCCACCCGGGCACACTCCTTGTGCCGGAGATCGAACTGTGGGCGGCGCGGCCCAGAAATCGCCTCCGAGCCGTCGAGCTCCAACGCATCGTCAGGGAGCTCCGCAAGCGCCGCCGCCACCGCCAGGCCCTCGAGGTAAATACGGCTCTCCTTTCATTTCTAGGTTGCTTATTGTGTGATTGGCGCATGGAAGGTATTCGATGAAAGGATATGGGGGGATGGTTATGTTTTCCTTGTTGATGCTGTACATGTCCGTATCATCTGTCTCTTCGTATTTGCATTTGAGGTGTATCTGTATGATATAATGCTGCTACAGAAAGAGCCGATTACGATGTAATGCAGAAATTTCTGAAATGCGATGGGCAACTTATTGGTACAATGCTGATCAGGTGAAATATGTGAATGCTTTTTTCTTCTGTGAGCAACATGGGTAGGACTGATACAAAGAGGGCAACTTGAGTTGTAGTTAGGAATTCAGGAGTCTAGAGAGATTTTGGCCGGCTCTTCAGTCATAGGTACTACTAATGTGCTTGTTCGCAAAAAAAAAAAGGTACTACTAATGTGCTGACCAATCTGTATCCACAATGCTGACCAACATATAAGATTCAGTACAAGCTTGGCCATCATTGCTTCATAGCACATGATTAGTGAATACATGTCCTCAAGAAGCATATATGTTCTAGGACCTAGCGCCGCAGACTTGCTGTATGCACAGTTTTGTATGTATTCTTGGCATTCCTCATCGATCATTATCTTCTTTTCACTTTGCACAGGTCTCTGAGTGGATGAATCTCAAGGGTCACGTCAATTTTCTGCCAAGGGATCATGCTATTCACCTGGATTTAATTGGTCAAATCCATGGAGTTGGAGCAGCAGAGACCTACTTCAATAACCTGTCTGACAAAGATAAGACAGAGAAACCCTATGGTGCACTTCTCAACTGCTACACACGAGAACTCTTGGTCGACAAAGCGTTGGCCCATTTTCAGAATATGAAAGAGCTGGGTTTTGTGTTCTCCACGCTCCCCTACAATAACCTCATGGGCCTCTATACCAACATAGGGCAGCATGAGAGGGTCCCTTCAGTGATGGCACAAATGAAGAGCGATGGGATTGTTCCTGATAATTTTAGCTACAGAATATGCATAAATTCTTATGGCACAAGAGCTGACTTTTTTGGGTTGGAGAACACCCTGGAGGAGATGGAATGTGAGCCTCAAATTGTTGTTGACTGGAATACCTATGCTGTTGTGGCAAGCAACTACATTAAGGGTGACCTAAGGGAGAAGGCATACTCTGCCTTAAGGAAAGCAGAGGCAAAAATGGATAAAAAGGATGCGGATGCCTATAGCCACTTGATTTCCTTGTATGGCCACCTTGGGGACAAATCAGAAATCAAGAGGCTATGGGCACTGCAAATGTCGAACTGTAAGAGGTATATTAACAAGGACTACACCAATATGCTTGCAGTGCTTGTGAAGCTTGATGATATCACAGAAGCTGAAGACTTGCTGAAAGAGTGGGAGTCTAGCAAAAATGCATTCGACTTCCAAGTTCCAAATGTCCTGCTCACAGGGTACCGCCAAAAGGGCTTGCTGGACAAGGCGGAGACGCTGCTCGACGGCTTCTTGAAAAAGGGAAAGATGCCTCCTTCAACCAGCTGGGGGATTGTGGCAATTGGCTATGCGGAGAAAGGTGATGTCGCGAAAGCATATGAGCTGACCAAAAATGCCCTCTGTGTGTACGCCCCCAATACCGGCTGGATCCCGAGGCCTTCAATGATCGAGATGATACTTAAGTATCTTGGAGATGAAGGGGAGGTCAAGGATGTCGAAGCTTTCATTAGTCTGCTGAAAGTTGCTGTGCCAGTGAACTCTGATATGACCGAGGCTTTGTCGAGGGCTCGTGCGAGAGAAGAACGGAAAGCTGAAGAGGCAACGGAAGCTCCTCGCGAGGATAATATTGCCTGAGCTGATTGTCAATGAAACGGTGTTTCAGGACTGCTGTCTGATCCTATGTACTAGTAGTAGATTAAATTAGTACTCCTATATACTAGTAGTAGTTAGCTACAACCCTTCCTTTGATAGTTCGTTGTTTTTATTAATCATCAGTTTTATGGTGGTGTTTGGTTCGCCATTTTGTAACATAATTATCAGATCAATGATGGGAAGCGATACCATTTCGACTGCACACCAGTCCACTTGGGTTGGAAGGTTGGGGTTTAGGGTTAAATTGGGGTGGATTAACGTGTATGATTGGTTGATTGGTTGGTGGAGGTGGCCCGGCAATGTGTTACTGTTATACTGTACCATGTAATCCGTTACTGGCCAGTTCAATTTTTAAGCCATCCTAGTTCATTATTATCCTTCGATTAAGCAGCTCCGCTGCCTCCGTCTTCCCCTGCAACCGTGCCATTGTTGCCACTTGCCAGAGGAGATCGGACGCAGGGAAGTCGGGTTCATCTTGGATAGGCCGGTCGCGTGCTGTCGCTGGATAAAAACGCTCCATGGCGTAGATCGGGACGTACGGCTGTGTCGACACTGTCTGTGAACCGATGCACGACCATCTCACCGTCTTCCAGATGCCCGAGGGCTGCGATAATCTCGCCGGCGTGGCTAGGGCCCGGACATCCGGACGCCAGCCCTCGTCCGCCATGCCTGTTGCATCCGTCCTACCTGTCACGCATGTTGCTAAGCCTGATCCGCATGCAACTGTTGTGCCTACGCACATACTCTAGCATGCTGATGCACCTACGCATGCTGTTGTGCGTCTCGTGCCTGTTGATGCCCGCCTCGTGCCTGCTAACCACCCACGCCCGCTTCACTTGCTGCGCACGTATGTTGCAACATGAAGCCCTTCTGCAACATACGTCTCAAATAGGTAAAATATTTGCAACATACGCTTGCAACATATTTGTATAGCAACTGCAACATATGCAACATCCAGATAAATACACTTGTAACATACGTCTAAAACAGAT
Organism: Saccharum hybrid cultivar R570; assembly: GCA_038087645.1. Taxonomy (NCBI): domain Eukaryota; kingdom Viridiplantae; phylum Streptophyta; class Magnoliopsida; order Poales; family Poaceae; genus Saccharum; species Saccharum hybrid cultivar. The sequence continues at coordinate 1,562,060 of JAQSUU010000066.1, forward strand.
GAAACATTTTGAATGGACGCTTGCAACATATGTATATAGCCACTGAAACATATGCAACATCCAAATAAAACACTTACAACATATGTCTAAAACATATAAAACATACACTTGCAACGTATGTGTATAGTATTGCAACATATGCAATATGCAGTTGAAACACATACAAGACTTGGATGAAACACATGCAACATTCATCTAAACACATGAAACATATACACTCCTCTCTCTGTCGGTACTTCTCTCTGGTCACATCACATGCACAGGCCCACGTGCCCTGCATGCGCTCCCATGCATTATCCCACGCCGCATGCACCACATGCCGAATGAGTGGCCACGCACACTCCCATGCGCTGCCCCCACATAAAGGACCGGTGCAGGGCGCGCTTGACTACAACTACGCGCACCGCTTTTTTTTCTTTGGTCGTCACGCGCGCGCGGAGGTTGGTATGTCTGGACGGACGAACGTCTTGGACCAAGCATTACTGTAGGCGTCAAAAGTGTTTCAAAACGACGTGGTATATATGTATATCGTTACCTTACCAAACCAAGCAAAGGCCGTATAATATGAATAGCAAATATGTCCGTATACTATAATGGAACCTACGGCTTGTTACGCGGTCACCTAAACAATTTTCACCTCAGAGATTTAATAAACAAAATCGTGTTATGTATCACGATTCGTCTTAAGGTTAGACCCCACGTCATGTCTTAACATGCCGCTTTCTCTCATATGGGTACACGAAAAAGTGTGTTAAAGTGAGTTGATGATCAGCAATCGGCGACGTATGAAAAAGATGGATACAAGTATATTTTTTTAATTAAGAGTGAGCAACAGAGTCATACTTCATAATTGCCAAAACAAAATAATGGATATTGGAAGTTTATAGTTCATATATATGTTACTTTACTTTTATGATTATTCACGTGTTAACTTTGTTCACGTCTACTCCCTCCGTCCCATTGAAAGTGTCGTTGGAAAAGCGTGCCCTCCTCACAAACACGTTTCCCGGGCGACACTTTCAATGGGACGGAGGGAGTACGTACTATTATTCAGATACTACTATACTAGCTCGCTGCATGTTTTAGCTTCAGTGCCTCAGAGACACGAAACAAAACAACGACTGCCCGAGACTCACCCCACTGCCTTCTACCACCGCTGATCCCCTCCCTTCCCTCTCCGGCATCACGCTGGAGTCCGAAGGGAGTAGAGATTCATCATTTTTTTAATAAGTTTCTAAGTAAATTGAGTCCTTAAGGTTAGGGTTTCTTCATGCCAAGTTTCTTGGTATTGGAAATTTATCTTCTCCTTTTCAGCGATGACGAGGGGTAGGGTGGAATCGTTTTCTTCATGACGGCTTTGTTAAATATGAGGACGATAACTACGGCGTCAACAACTTCACCGGCATGACGATATGGAGACCTTTCTTTTCCAGGTGGCGATATCAAGGCGGAGATGATGTCGCCGCCATGAAATAATTTTCTCTGGTCACTTCTCCATTTTGTTGTGGTTAGATCTGGTCACGATGAAGGACTAGGGAGAATAATTTTTAGATCTGACTTTCTTAATCTTCGGTGGCAGAAAGAAGAAGCAGGGAGACACAAGAAAGAAGAAGTTTCTCAACTCCGCCTGCAGGGATGTTGGCCGTCGTTCATTGGGCATCTGTTCTCAGGCATGTTGCCGAGTGTTTGCCTGTGCGATCATCCATACGAAGTGTCAAACAAGTTTGGTGTTGAGTTTTGGATCTATTCACAGCGTGGGTACAATTTAGATGAAAATCAGTTTCTAAATAGGGTATTTCAGAGTGCTTGTAACGTGTTGATATACCCAACTATTATCTAATATAATTCTTCTTTCGTCGAAAAAAAAGCTTTAGTGCCTCAGAGGTGACCCATGCTTCAGGCCGTGCAAATAAGAAGGGAAAGTAGATACTTGTGACTTAGAAATTTATTTAATATAGCATCGTATTATAATTCATCTTGAAATGAGACTTTGTTTTGCTTTTGTATGCAAACTGCTCCAGCTCGTATAGACAAGAAAACTTTGGGGATTTATCCAATGACAGAATCATGTGATCAATTTATCTTAGGGTTGGATTTCACGCTATGCTTCAACTCAACACGGTGCTCTAACTTGTACGTGCACGGAAAAGAGTAAAATTCCAAAGAAATGATGATATTTTTTTAGTAAGGAACTATCCTAAAAAGATTTGATGATTAGTCGGTACAATGCTATTTTGAAGACATGTTTGTTACATCTCAACCGTTGGGAAAGTCATTAATAACAGATCAACATGTTGTACGTGCACGAAAAAGAGTAAAGTTCCAAAGAAATGCTGTTGTTATTTTTAGTAAGGAACTGTCCTAAAAAGATTTGATGATTAATCGGCACAATGCTATTTTGAAGACATGTTTGTTACATCTCAACCGTTGGCAAAGTCACTAATAATAGATCAACATGTTTGAACGAGACTTCGTTGATGAAAAAAAAACAAAAACAAAGATCAGCAGCCTGTAAGATTTGAGAATTCGGACGTTCTTTCCTAGTACCAGGGGGAAAAAAGTAAGTGAAACGTATGGAAGCAATGAGAAAAAAAAAGCAAAATAAAATACGGACACCCTGCCGGACACCGAGCGAATACGGATATGGATAAGACAGAAAAATACGGAAAGGGGTAGGCAGAAAAAAAAGGTATGGCAAATTTTGTCTCTTTATTATTAGATATAGAAAAATTTAAATGGTTATACACACGAAAAATTAAAATGCAGATAATTGATAATCTTGCATCAATTACTCATAATATTGGTCATAAAGTTTTGGGCTAAACCAGACATTGCTTTGGGCCCAAGCCCATACAGCCTGCACCCCTTTACTTTCCTTGTCCCTCGAGAACCGGCACACACGGTCTAAAAAATCCTCTATTTGAACTCTTGAACACCTTACGCTGTCCATAAAAAATAAACTGCCCCACTCAAGGCTTTGTTTGGATGCGCATGTATTCATCGCAATCCACATGTGTTAAAGTATATTAGAGTGAAATTAAATTAAATTTTATTTCATTCCACTCCAACACATGTAGATTAAGATGGATATACATGCATCCAATCGAGGCCTTAAAAAAAGTCAACAGCGGTGTAACTAACGGAGCTACGCTCGATTCGCCAAGACGCCAAGAAGTTCATTCACCAATGTAGGACCATACGACGATCGCTAATAAGGTGAGGGTTCAGGGTGAGGTAGGAAATTTTTAATGCATTTTGTATTTTGTAAGGCTTGTTAATGACTTAAAAGCTTTTCGTGTACGAGTTCATGGGCTTCTTTTTTTATTCTTTCTTTTTGTTTCTTTTCCTCCTGAAACAGAAGGTATGAAATATATTGTAGTCCATCAACCAACATGTTGTAGTAGGATGGTCGATCACTTCGCTTACGATCCGGTAATTATGATGGCGTGTGAGAGTGAGTGATGATTACTGGTGGCATTAGAGAACGCCTGCAGTGTTGTGCGAGGAGAATGATCGATCGGATTTGGCTTTGGCTGCATGCATCCATTGCATGTGGAGCCCTATCGATTTGTCTCGATTGGGTGCGGTCCACCACTTCCCACACCGGATGCTGGAATGCAGAATGCTCTAGTTGATTGTGCTAGCTAGCTGCTGCTTCCGTAGGATCCAACACTGATCATTCCTGCGTGCTTAGTACTGGCAGAGCCAGTATTATAGTATGCGTCCCTTTGTTTAGTTAGCATGCATGCCCTTGCGACGCGACACTAATCATGCCTGCTTGTTTGGACAATCAATTGCTAGTCGTTAACGTTACAGTAACACCTGACCGGAAAACGAGCTGCCGCTACGGCACATTCTTTCCAGGATTATGTCGTAGCTGGTGTGCATTATTACGTGGATGAAGAGATCAGGGACTCCTTTACAATGTAGAAATTCCAAAATGTAGCAGCAGAAATAACAAATAATTGAATAATAGCTCTTTTTATTTTGCAAAATCTAGAAATTCTGCTCGTGCAGAGAAATCTAGCTAGAATGTCTGGGTGTGTGCAATGCATGTTCATACGTGCCATTTGAGCTGAAACCTTGCAGGCTACAATTTGTTAAGGAGTCTTTTGAAAAGCCTCGTCTTGGAAGTGTTTAAGACGTTGGCCGCCTCAGGCAGATGGTTATCATGATTTATGGGTAAAATTATATAAGCTTTGTAGAGTTATTTAAAATTGATATATTGTCTATGCTCTCAGTCATGAGTGGCCTATATGTTTTTCTATTAGGTGGTTTGATGAATGGTCTAGAATATGACTAATCTTGATGTTAATTAATTCTATTCGCTTGGGGCTCTAAGCATAACCAAGCAAATTAGGTTTAATAAATAAAACATGATCAATTAAAAATGCTTACCGTGATACGAAGGAGTTTTGAGTCTTGCACAAGCTCACACTTGCTTAAAGTTCAATAAAATATTAGATGGGTACTAAATGGTGGTTCAAGTGTGGGCTTTTTCCTAAGGAGTTCCAAGAGTGTTAGACAAGTGTTCTAGTCAGTCGCCTCTGTGGATTATGGAGCCTTGAAGAAAAGTTTGAGAATAGTTTCTGATGTACTCTGTTATAGATGTAAGTCTTAATGTAACTATGTTTACAACATATAATGAAGCATTGTTTCAAATATTTCCTATATTTATCGATATATTTATTTTTTTTCATAAAATATCGATATATTTGTTGTGTGGACACCCTAGGCATACATATAGTTAGCACTTGATTTTCTTTCGAAACCAGGTGTGACACCCACCTAGCATGCATGTCCGGACCGTGTTCACCTATGTAAAGATCAAAAAAATAACATTATGCAAATAGCATGTCGATTAGATAAATATAAAGAATTCTAAGAGTTTTGCTTTGGGTACCTAAACCCTATGAATTAGATCTGGCACTATTTATTATGGTCCCACCTGTTGTTTATAAAACATTGGTTAACCAAATAGCATGTCTATAATTTAGTTCAACTAGCAAATATACATGTGCGTTGTAACGAGAGAGAAAAAAAACTACCAAACTTTAATAGGAAACGAGGACGTGAAGGTTAAATGTCTATTTATGCTTTACCCTCTCTATAAAACTTAAAAGCTATATTTTATTTTATATTGACTATGGCATCCAATATATGTTATTAATATTGACAATAATATGACAATGTCATATTAAGTCTTTATCGAATCAAATTACTATCTTGTTAGGTTTTTTCTCTTGTTATAAGACACATAAATATTTACTTGTAAATATGTCATAACTTTAATTTTCATACTATCTTTGTGTTGAAAGAGCTAAATATTGAGTCCTGGGATTTTCTTTGAGGACACATAAAAATATGTAATTCTAATATCTAATTAGAGCTGGTAAGGAGATAGTTGTCATCATATTAAGGATTTGGTGATTATGATGGAGATCTCTCTCGGTCTTCACATGACAACTCTTGTCGAGGATTAGCACCGATACATGCATATAACTTGACATACATTAATTTAGATTAAATTGGATAACTAAGTGTTCAGCATTTCATTGATTAGTTGGACGGTTCTAATAAAAATAAGTTTTATTCTAAAACTACATCGACATTGATTTATTTGGTGGGGAAAGATCAAGGATCTAATGACTTGTAATATCACATTCATTATTTATTTTTGTTTTTTTATAAAAAATAGATAGAATAGACATAAGTGTTGGTCTTTGGACTCAATAAATACTAGTCCCTCCGTTTTTAATTTATAGGTTGTTTTAGTATTTCTAAATACACAACTTTTGGTATTTCAATTTAAAGGTCATTGGCATTTCTAAATACACAAATTTTACCAAAGCGAACTATATATTTTAGAACAGAATGTGGTAGTGAAAAACTCCCGAATTTCTAATTTTTGTAGACGCATGGAGCGCGAATTCACTGCGAGAAATGTTGATCGTATCACAAAGGCCATGTTTAGTTCCCCAAATTTGTCCCCTAATTCTACTATGCAAAAGAAGATTCCCGTCACATCAAAATGTCGGCACATACATGGAGTACTAAATGTAGATGAAATTAAAAACTAATTGCACGGTTTTGTTGTACTTTGCGAGACGAACGTTTTGAGCCTAATTAGTCAATGTTTGGACAATTTTTACCAAATAAAAACAAAATGCTACAGTGCTTCTACAGTAGTTTTTGCCAACTTTGCTACCCCAAAGTTGGGCAACTAAACAAGGTCAGAAAGTCTCTGCTGTTATATGGATTTATCATATGAAGAAAAAGACATCAATTTGGTGGACCCCGTGCGGCCCCACGCCACATGGCGTGTGGAGAAAGTCTCTGCTGATATCTGAAGAAAAAGTGCTACGAGTGCGCGAGAGCCGTTGCTCTCAAGCAAACCCAGAAAATGGCGGCTTCCTTCCTCTTCCCGCACGCATTCCTTTCTCCTCGTGTCGTGTCTCCTTGCAATGCATTCCCACTGACTCCGGCAGGCACTCACACTCCACTGCCATCACCCTCGCTCCCTCTCTCCAGGAGTTCATCACTCTCTCTCTCTCTGTCTCTTACCGATGTCGTGTCCACTCCTCACGCTCACCTCACTCCTCTTCCTCGTCCACTCGGCCGCCGCCGCCGGCGACACCAGGCGGGCGCTGCACGAGCCGCTCTTCCCCATCGAATGGACCCCGCCGCCGTCCACCACGGCGCCGCCAGCACCGGGGTTCGCCGCCGATCCCTCCACGCCCGTCCCACCCGTCGACAACGGCGGGCCGGCGCTGCTCCCCGCTCCGCCGCCACCGAACACCGTCGCCGCGGACGCCTCTTCGTCCAGCACGGGCCCGGCGCCGCGGCTCCACGGCGGCGGCGGCGGAACGCCCAAGGCCACCATTGTCGTCGCGTCCGCCGCCGCGGCGGCCGTCCTCGCGCTGCTCGCCTTCGCCGCCGCGTTTCTCCTCACGGGCCGTCTCGCTCGGCGGCACCCCGCGTGGGCGCACAAACCGCCCGGCCTCGCCGCCGCCACGCACCCTGGGCCTGCCTCCGCGGTCGTGCTACACGCCGACGCTGTGGGCACCTCTGCGGCGGCCTCGTCGTCGGGTGCCGGTGCCACACCGTACCGGAAGGCGCGCTCGGAGCGCGCTAGGCGGGGCATGTGCCGCGACGTCGACACCGTCCCGAGCCCGGAACTCAGGCCGCTCCCGCCGCTTCGGCGCGCGGGATCGTCCGACGAGGACGCCGCGTACTACACGCCGGGCCAGCGCTCGGCGGGGTCTGCCGGCGGCGAGGGCGCCGGGACGTGGAGCGAGGCGACCGCGTCCAGCCCACGGACCACCACCCCCTCCCGCCGCAGCCTCCCCAGCCTTACCAGCGATTTCTTCCCACCCACGCCGGCCGCCGCCGTTCCAGCTGCAACCGTGGCGCCTCCTCCGCCCGCTCCTCCTGCGCCACGCTCGCGACGCACTCAGCCGCGGACCCGTTTCTCCGCCGGCTCCGCCTCGGATATGATCAAGCAAATGGTCTCGCCACCCTCCAACCCACCTCATCCTCCTCCACCACCACCGCCGCCGCCGCCGCCGCCAGCGCCAAGATGCACCAACGCAATCCCAAAACCTCCGCCGCCACCACGGGAGCCATCCGCTGCACCATTATCAACGCGCCGGTTTCACAAACTAGAGCAAACAGAGGGGCCAAGTGTCGCTGTGCCGAGAGCACCCGTCATGGCGGTGAACAAGGACAATGACGGCATGCCAATTCGGGCGCACGATGATCCTGCCAGTGACGAAGCCCGTCCCAAGCTGAAGCCGCTGCACTGGGACAAGGTCCGGGCGTGCTCCGACCGCGACATGGTCTGGGACCGCCTCAAGTCCAACTCATTCCAGTTAAGATACATTCTCAGAACAGAGACACGATTAAAATCATTAAAAATTGTGATGTTGACACGAGTTTCTGGCAGGTTGGATGAGGACATGATCGAGGTGCTTTTCACGAACAATGCTGCAAATGCACCTCCTAGGGACACACTGAGAAAACCTGGAGTGCCGCAATGTAGTGCCCAAGAGAAGGTTCTTGATCCTAAGAAGGCACAGAACATTGCCATCCTGCTGCGCGCACTGAATGTCACTCTGGAAGAGGTCTCCGATGCACTGCTAGATGGTGAGAAATCCTTGGATTGACCATTATGTATAAGTTCTTGGTCCATTATTGTTAATTACTCCTAGTTATGAGACATTTCTAAGGTAACCTTAACAACATAATTTGCTGAAATATTTGACTCCACAGGAAAGCTCTGAATATCCAATCATCATTATGTGATTGTATCACAGCATTTGACGGAACTCAGAGTACTTGTTAGCAGATCGTTTCATTATGCATGTAGTTTGATTCTTCATCTTGAGCGTACTCTGAACAAACTTGGCAAACCAGTTCACAGCAAGCATCACATAGGTTCTTGATATTATAGCTGCAGGCAACAGATGTTTGGTTTCTAATATCAGGACTACTGTAATTTTGGACTAAGTATTTTTAGAATTAACACATGTTTCGAAGCTTAATATCTTTTAATGCTCATTTCAATGGGTATTGAAGTATATTTGACTTCGGATTCAAATTAAGGCAAATATGCAATACATACTGCTCCAGAATGTTCAGTCAACTACATGACAGCATTCAAAGCTATTCTGTCTAGTTCTACTCACAATGTTTATTGCTACTGACATTCTTAAACAGGCAATGCTGAATGTCTGGGGGCGGATTTGTTGGAAACCTTAGTAAAGATGGCTCCTACAAAAGAGGAAGAACTGAAACTTCGAAACTTTACTGGGGACTTATCAAAGCTTGGTTCCGCAGAGCGTTTTCTCAAGGCACTGCTTGATATACCTTTTTCCTTCAAAAGGGTTGATGCTATGCTCTATCGAGCAAATTTTGAGAGCGAAATTAATTACCTCAGGAAATCTTTCGAGACATTAGAGGTATGCTGGTTCACTTTGCATAGTAGTTTCTATGATCAGTGGCTGCACATGAATTTGTATATTCGTCATTTACTATCTACTATTGCCTGTAAGGATGTAACCAGTATGGGTCATTTGGTGTCAATTTTTAGACTGCACAACTGCCAAAGTGCAGAACAAAGTAACTGTTTTGCAACAAACTCTTCATTCACATCGTAGATATTTGAGCAGTTCATAGCATATCAGTCACTGGCCTTCAGCCATTGCCAGTTCGGCACTTATGTGCATCTGACAGTGGAACCCACGCAACAGCTTCAGGCGTAATACTGTAGTTGCAGGTCAAGTTATCGGCGAAATTATAAGTCTTTCTGATTTCCGTGCCTTTTTAGCAATGATGCAACTGTATGTATGAGTAGCTGACAGCTGACATTATTGGCATGGTTTTGCAGGGAGCTTGTGATGATTTAAAAGGCAGTAGATTGTTCCTGAAGCTACTTGAAGCTGTCCTGCAAGCTGGGAACCGAATGAATGTTGGCACAAACCGTGGTCAGGCAAAAGCTTTCAAGCTGGACACTCTACTCAAACTCGCAGACGTCAAAGGCACCGATGGCAAAACCACCTTGCTACACTTTGTTGTCCAAGAAATCGTCCGGTCTGAAGATGCAAAATCCGAGAAAGCTGTAGAAGATGAAGCCAGAAATATCGTCAAAGATGAAATGTTCCGTAAGCAAGGACTGAAAGTTGTATCTGGGCTGAGCAATGAGCTCGGGAATGTCAAGAAAGCAGCTAGCATGGATTTCGATGTGCTGCACAGCTATGTATCCAAGCTTCAGGCTGGTCTTGGCAAGATCAATTCGGTCCTCCTGCTCGAGAAGCAGTGCACCCAAGGCCAGAATTTCTTCGCGAGGATGCGTGATTTTCTCAAGGAAGCTGAGATGGAGATCAAACAAGTCAGGTGCGATGAGGAGAGGGCTCTGGGAAGAGTGAAAGAGATCACTGAGTATTTCCATGGTGATGCTGCAAAGGAGGAAGCGCACCCTCTGAGGATATTCATGGTGGTGAGGGACTTCCTGTCCATGCTGGACCATGTCTGCAAGGAGGTCAGCCAGCAGGACAGGACGGTCGTTGGATCTGCAAGGTCCTTCCGTATGTCAGCGATCACGGCAATGGCGAACCTGAAAATGTGCGGCCAGCAAGCAAGAGACGACGACGACGAAGACAGTTGGTCGCTGTAGGAAATGGGGATCAGGGACAGGGAGGAGGGAAACGAACAGAACCACAAGAACCCTATATAGATGAATATTGTTACATCTTACCATAGCACACATATGTAAGTTTTGATAAGTACGAAGATAGGGTCAAATCATATGTTGTATAATTATGGATGCATCGAATTCTTTCTTGTACAAAATAAATAAGTAGCTGAGAATATTTTATTTTGTGATCCTCTATAGCTATATATAATCCCTTTGGAATAGAAAGCGAAGTTATTTTTTTTAACACCACCAGGAGAACTGGCATATCATATAAGAACTCGAATGCACCCGTAATGTCAGTGTGCTCAAACATAGATGAGATTGTTCGAAGTTTTCAATGAAAAATGTAACGGGGCACTATATTAATTAACGTTTTAATCTTCAGGTGATATTTATGACGACAAGTTCTTTCGATTGTATTTCAGGATTCTTACGATGTTTCAGTGCTACTAAAGAAATTTTTTCTAGTAATTTTTCCGTCGGACCAATCGGAGAACATGTACTGCAAGAAAGAGTGTCAAGATTTTGATAGGTTGTCAAACTCCACGCGAGATATGGAATTTTTTTTTCTTAGTGCTTAGCATTTTAGCAACGCAAGCTTGTCTTTTGAACACCTTTAAAGGAAAATAAGAAGAGCATGCAGGAGAACAAAAGTATTGGCCTGTTAAATTTGAATTGTGCTTTCTCGCAAAAGGAAATTGAATTGTGCTAGCTAAAGGGCAGAGAAAATGAAAAAGGGTGATAACAAATGAAGAGCAGCTCCCGGTGAAGCAATCATCATCGTTGTTTTTGCTCCGTTGTGCTGGCTGAACTTAACCATTATCGCAGTTGCACACACAAGCGATATGATCTCTGTTACCCATATATATTTGCATAAAGATAAAGAGACCAAAGCATGATTACAGACAAGATATACGTTTCATGACTTTTTCTGCAGAAAAACTTCATTGCATCTTTCTTTCTATCCGAAGGATATCATAGCGCCGTGCATGGGAATGGAAGGAACTTGATGCATTCGAGCATCAAAAGTTATTTTGTAGCATAGATATAGAAGATCGAGACCAGAAATACAAACTTTCAGTATATAAACATTAGTTGTGTTAGATTAACTGCATCACAGAAAATGACCACGGAGAGCACAACATAAAAAGGAGAGACAAACCTCACGCATCAGCCTAGGATTTGTTTTGACTTTATCCCTAGGCCTTGGTTAGTTTTGGACTTCAGCTAAGCCGGGCTATAGCGAGGGGTTGGCCTAGGTAAGGTGAACTAGATCACTACACACTCTAACAAGTATCATTAAAACCTAAGAGCTTCTCCAACCACTATTTGTCTAAACGAATCGTTTAGTCCGTTTAAATAACGTTTAAATAGTAAATGAAGGCCACATGTGTCGTTTAGACCCTAATAGTGATTAATACGGTTCAACCATTTAAACCCGTTAAAAGTGTCTAAATGATCTAAACAAAACGAGTTAAACATGACTGATGAGCCAAAATGCCACTTAATTCACCATTTAGTCAACTAGAGGATTACAACAACTACATTTGGTACCCAACTAATTAACATCGTAAGTATATGAGATGGAGTGGATTTAATTTCTTCCAAACAAATTATTTAATAGAATACTTATTTTTTACATGTGTAAATATGCGTGTTTTCTAGTATATTGGACTTTTACATACATAAATATTTATATTTTAGTATTACTATACAAAGTTGTTTATATTGTTTAACTCCGTTTAAACACTATCTTAAACATAGTGTGATCTACTTTTTATTGTTTAGCATTTAGGATAACACTGTCTCCAAAAGATAACTTATCCCACATCTTCCAAAAAGTCTATGTAGGTGATCTCCAATATAATGCTACATGGGCTACTACATCAAGCCACAGGGCTCGGACGGAGGGTGGCTTATTGTCATAAATATTGGATTTTTTCTATGAATTTGATCAGAACAAAAAAAGCTTGTTGATTTAGCTTCTATCAAAAATACTTTTACATTTAGCTTTACATACTTTTTGATGTGTATTGAGCCACAAGTATCTTTTTGCGAACTCTAAGAGATAGAGGTGTCGCGCTCTAGGGCAATAGCAAGATGAGGCATCACGCTGTAGGGCGGGAGCAAGATGAGGCGTCATGCTCTAGGGAAAGAGCATGACCGTGCATAGGAAAGAGCATGATCGTGCATATGTGAAGGCCCCCATCCCCATAACACGTGGTTTTACATATAGGGTTGGATATCGAGCTAGCTCAACTTGATATGGATTGTTAAGATAGTGAGCTCACCTCGGCTTGTTATCTTAATGAGCTAGAAGACCGGCTTGTTTGCGAACTCAAGCTGGTTTGCTTGGTTCGTGAGCTAGGCAATAAAATACCCAAAGTATAATCTATAGAGTGAATTCCACCGGTGGTCCTTAAACTTGTATCGAATTCTCACTAGCTCCCGGTACTCCAAAATTGAATATTAGGGGTCCCTAAACTATGTTTACTATGTCAACCTAGTCCTAACAAGCAAACCCCATCCTACCTCATCTAGGCCGCTAATGTGGAGTGCCAATGTGTGTGTTTCTAGCCACGTGAGATTTGAGTCACATGTCAGGTGGGGTAAAATATCCAGAAACCCTGCTTATCAATCCTTTCATTGCACACCCCACATAATTGTTTGCCTTCACCGAGGAGGGGCATTGCGATGACAAGGTGACACCTTGGCCGGAGTTGAAGCCTGTCGACCTAAGGAGAGGGTCAGGGTCAAAGCCAGGACTCTGCTTTAGCTTCCCTATGGACCCGCGTAGGCAGAAGGAAGGAGAACCACCGTTGGACTACTATCCTAGAACTATTTTGGCTTTTGAAATCCAATCTTGTCCAATAGGTTTAGATCATGATTGTAGATTTTTTTGGATTCTCGGATACTGCTGAAGCTAGGGTTTAGGATTTTAGTCAATTGCTTTTTTGTTATTGCACAAGCTAGGGTTTATTAGTCTCATATGATGAAATTAGCAAATTTGTTTTTGTTCTTGACGTCCCTACTGCCAGAGATGAGTAAGATGGTGGATGTCAGGGTGGGTGTGGTGGAGATGGTTGCCGATATTTTAAAATGAGATGTTGCAGACTAAGGGCGTGTTTAGTTGAGCTCCTCATGGCTCCGGCTCTATGCTACAGTATCCGAGGAGTCAGAGTCAAAGGAACTAAAAATATTTAGAGAAAAGAGACAAAAAATGGTTTTAATGAACAGGACCATGGGTATAGTGCAGGAGAGCCCTTCCAAATGAGGCCTAAGTAATGGCTAAAACCCATGAGGATGTGCCTCACTAGCAATGATCGAGTTGAGCGGTGACAACATGTTTCAAAGAAAGATGTTATAAGATAGATTGAACGGGCTAGGTCAGATAGAAGGGCAGATTAATATGTGTCGCTTAATTGTTGGCTTAGGTGAACCATAGACAACTGTCATAACTGGTATACTTCCTCCATTCTAAACTGGAAGTCCTTGTCTTTTTTAGGTAAGCTGTTTTTTAATACACACCGATATATATTATGTACAGATATATATATTAAACATAATCTATCTAGAAAAGGTAGACTGATTTATAATTTGAAATGAGTGAGTAATTGGCAGGCAGGAAGCGATGGCATCAACAGTATTGTCGTATGTTTGCATGCATGTGCAGAAAATATAGGAAAAAAATTAACGGGACACATTGGAGAGAAGCAAAAAATGGTGGTTCCATGGAGAGGAGAGTAACGAACGGAGGGAGGCACCCTCCACAAAAGGTGGTGGTTCGATGGAGAGCAGAGCAGGGACGGAGTGAGCCACCCTCCGCGTACAGGCCGTCCAGATTTACGATCGTGACCGTCACACCGGATAACCTGCAGTGAGCCAAGGATGTCGGATCTAGTCTATGTGTTGCTCTGCGCTATAGATGGCCAATGGGCCGACATGGCCTGATGGGGGTCAGACCGACAAGGCACGACGTGCCCTGCGGGCCGTGCCGCCATGGACTTCATGCCTGGCCGACAGCCCAGGCACGGCCTGTTGGGCCGTTTTTCATGCCGGGCCGGCCTGAGAAGCATGAATAACCCAGCGTGCCGAGCCAGCCCAAGGCCCACTGCACCGACAAAGAGAGAGGGGGGAGGCTATGCTACCATCGTTGCTCCAGAAGGCCATGGACGACGCGACCTCTCAGTACCCTGACTTGGCAGGATCCGCGGAGGATGAGCGATGAGGAGGCCGGATCCGTGGAGAACGAGACCGGATCCACGCAAAGGAGGCATAGGGAGGAGCAGCAGTGTGAGGCGGCGAGGAGGAGGTGGCCACCATCGATGGCAGTGCGGGGGCGGTGAGGAGGTGGTAGCCACTGTCGGCGCTCGGCGTTGGGGCCGCGGAGGTGAGTCGGGAGAGTGCGACAGCCAGCTGGGAGGCGAGTCGTGCGAGAGAGAGAGTGGGGCGGGGAGGCGAGGTGGTAAGCGAGTCACTGGTGGAGTGGTGGTGGTGGATGCGGCGGGCTTCGGTCGTCGGGTGAGACCACGAGAGAGAGTAGAGCCAGAGAGCAGCGCGGCGCGGCGGGATGGGAATGAGGATTAGGGTTAGGGTTAGGGTAGTTGTAAGGTCCAAATGGCTAGAGGGGGGGTGAATAGCCTATTTAAAATTCTACAAGCTTCACTAAACAACCACGTTAGTATAAAAGATGGCTAAGCTAATTCTAGCACTAGCTCAACTACACTATGCAAGCCACCTATACAATACTAGTGAAAGCAAGGCTATGATCTCTAATACACACCAACAAGACTAAGTCACTAAGCTACTTACTCCTATGTGATAAAGGCTACACTGAGCAAACTACACAAGGACTAGTACAAGAAAGTAAAGAGCAAGTGACTTGATTCTTATACCAACGATGTAGAGAAGTAATGCACTTAAAGAATCAATCACAAGAGAAATCCTCGGCAAAGAGATGACACAAGATTTTTACCGAGGTTCACTTGCTTCCTGGCAAGCTACTCCTCGTTGTGGCGATGCACCCACTTGTCGGTTCGCGAGCTAATCGACTATCAAGAGTCGAGCCCTCGGAGGGTGCCGCACAACCGCACACAAGATGGGGATCCTCCAAGCCACGAGCTTCACTAGAGTATCCAATTAACGAACTCCCGCGGGGAAGGATCAAGAACCCCTTACAACACTTGGTGAGGGCTCTAACAATCTCCAATTGCGAGCTCAATCACCTCCGCTGCTCCAAGCGGTCTACCGTGTCGGGAAACACGGAAGAGTAACAAGAAATCCGCAGCAACTCGAAGATCAAGTGCCTCTAGAATGCAACTCTCAAGCAATGCACTTGAATCTCACTCAATCTCACTCAAGATGTGCAACTATGCAAAGAGATGAGTGGAGGGGTTGTTCTCTAGCTCAAAGGATGTCTCTAGGTCTCAAAATGTGTAAGAGTTTTCCCTCAAACCCCGGACATCCTCTATTTATAACGAAGGAGTACGCAGCTAGCCGTTACGGACGACGCAGCAAAAATCGCGCTGACCGGACGCTCCGGTCAGGGTGACCGGATGCGTCCGGTCACTACACGACAAGCGAAAATAGTGCGCGTCAGAACTAGCCGTTGCCGTGACCGGACGCGCTCAGCCGTTTGACCGGACGCGACAGTGCCAGCGTCCGGTCGCATTCCAGTAAGCTCCCGTCGAGACCGGACGCGTCCGATCGCACGTGACCGGACGCGCCGCGCGTCCGATCAACACTCTACCCTTCTGGACGCCTGACCGGACGCTCCGGTTCCGTGAGGGACCGGACGCGCCGGTCGCGCACTCTACTTCAGCGCACAGGAGAACTGACCGGACGCGCTGGTCAGGCCAGACCAGCGTCCGGTCACAAACCAAGACCGCGTTGAACTGACCGGACGCGTCCGGTCAAACCAAGACCGCGTCTGGTGCAGCGTCCGGTCACCACAGTGACCGCCGTTCGCCTCCGTTACTTTTCCGACTTTCGGCGCAGTGGAAAATAGGCATTTCATTTCCTAAAAAACGCCTGAATCCCGCGCTCGCACGCTCGGCGGGAGGGAGAGCGAACCCCAAACCTCTTACTACCGCTCAAACACCACCGCCTTTGCAAATGTGCTAACACCACCAAGTGTACACCACCATGTGCATGTGTGTTAGCCTTTCACAAACATTTTCAAAGCGTTATGTTAGCTCTCTACTAGATCCTAATGCATATGCTCAAGACATTGATCTAGTGGCACTTGATTCCCGAGCTAACCGTGATTGCCCCTCTTGATAGTCGGCTATGTATCCTTAATCCGGTCAATCACTTCTCTACTCATCTTAGACCGGCAAAAAGGAAAACCCTATGGTTATACCTTTGCCTTGCGCTCTTAGATCCTTCTCTTCCACTTGATCATCATGTCCATCATATTATGTGCGTCTCCACCATGATCTTGCTCATCATTTCATGCACCAAATCATGTGGTCTTGTGGCCATCTCTCCATGCCATTTCCACCTCCATCACATGTTGCTTATGCCTAGCTTAATCACACTTGATACAAAGCATTAGCAACTTGGTGTCATTAATTACCAAAACCAAACTTGGGCTTTCAGTAGTGGGGTGGGGGGAGCCGCTGCGGTTATATAGACCGGAGGGGTAGGGGCAGTGGGCTGGGCCTGGGCCGTCTAAGTGGCTAGCAGGCTGGCTAGACGGGCCACCACCCGACCTACCGCTGAGGAACGGGCCGTGCCATGCCGACCCACGTGCCTAGGGTAAGGCCCAAGCATGGTCTGCTCCTCCTGGCCATGCCAGCCCGGGCCCGTTGGTCATCGGGCCGAGCCGGACTTGGGCCGGGCCAAAAAAGGGCCTCGTACCGGGCCAATGGGCTCGGGCTGCATGGACATCTATACTCTGCGCTCCACGATCGAGACCGTCACACCAGATAACCTGAAGTGAGCCAAGGATGTCGGATCCAGTCTATGCGTTGCTCTATGCTCCTCCGAGCCAGCACCTTTGCCCCCAAGCTTGGGATGACGTAGGCCACCGCTACGAGGCCCGGCGAGGAGTTGCTGGTCGGGCACGTCGTTAAGCTGGTCGCGTCCAGTGAAATGCTTTGGTATGGTACTAAACCAAACTACGATGGTCAGAGCACCTGTGTTGTGCAGGCGATCGAGAAGTGGAAGTCGGATACGCACCTGCCAATCTGTCATCATGCGCATGGTACGTCGGCATCACCTATGATTGGATCCACTGTAGGTTCTGGCGTTCTGCTCACGCGGAGGTGAAAGCTCTAGTTTGGTTTTGGTTAATTGATGAAACCCTAAGTGCTAATCTATTTTCTCTAGTGATCATGAGATAGGGAAGCACATTCCAAGTGGTGATGCAAATGGTGAAGATCATGATGATGGTGTGACCATGGTGATGATCAAATGCTCGGACTTGGAAAAGAAGAAAGAGACAAACAAAAAGCTCAAGGCAAAGGTGAAACTTGATACGAGCATTTTGTTTTGGTGATCAAGACACCTAGTGGGTGTAATCACATTTAGGATTGATAGTCATATTATTAAGAAGGGTGAAACTCGTATCGTAATGCGGTTATCAAAGTGCCACTAGATGTTCTAACTCATTGCATATGCATTTAGATTCTAGTGAGTCTTAACACCCTCAAAAATATTTGTGAAAATATGCTAACACACGTGCACAAGGTGAAAAACTTGGTGGTTAGCACATTTGATCAAGGGTGGCAAAATTGGAGTTGATCTAGGGGTGTTGGACCCTGATCATTGGAGCATCGGACCGTCCTCTGGCTGGGTCCGGCAGCTAACCCTGGCGTAGGGGCTCGGGTGCAGGAGCGTTGGACCCTGCAGCGCGGTGGTGTCGAATGGCACGCGCGAACTGTTCCTCTAGGTGAGGAACTAGCGCGGCGTGCGCTGGCCTGACACATGGAGGCATTGGACCAAGGGTTGCGTCCGACCGAGGTCTGACCGAAAAACACGTTCTGGACCTTCTCGGTGTAAAAATCACGGGCGTCGGACCCTAGCCTTCGGTGCGTCCGACGCTGAGTCCGACGATGGAGTTGTAAGCGTGATCGTTTGACCGTTGGCAGCAATAGTTAACTTACTTTGAACGAGGACGCATGGTAGCTCATGGTTGGTTAAGACTGGCATCGAACCTGACCCTCGGACGGTCCGACGCCCCGAGGCCATGAGTCCGATAGTCACTTATGTGACCCAACGGCTCTATTTCGAGGGGGGCCTCTATTTAAGCCCCATGGCCTGCCCTTGCTCACTCTCTTGGCCATTTTCATTGACATAGCAACCTAGTGAGCTGAGTCAAAGCCCTCCCACTCATCTCCATCATTGATTCATCATCTTTGTGAGATTGGGAGTAAATCTAAGTGCATTGCTTAAGTAATTGCATCCAGAGGCACTTGGTAATTGTGTTTCACTGCGGATTTCGCTTGTTTCTCTTGGTAGTTGCCGCCACCTAGACGGCTTGGTGCAGCGAGGATCGTCGAGCGGAGTAAGGTGATTGTCAGAGGCTCCGATCGTGGTGTTTGTGAGGGGTTCTTGACCTTTCCCTGGCGGAGAGCCAAAAGGTACTCAAGTGGATTGCTCGTAGCTTGTGGATCCCTATCTTGTGTTGGTTGTGCGGCACCCGATTACGGGTTAGGAGTGTGATGCCTATTAGCGTGTGAACCTCCAAGTGAGTGAATCGCTACAACGAGGACATAGCTTGCCGGCAAGCAAGTGAACCTTGGGGATAAATCATTGTGTCATCTTGTCCCGAGGATTTCATTGGTTCTCTTGTGATTGATTGATCTTCTCTTGCCACGGCGGTATAAACATCACTACCTCTCTTGTATTTATATTCCTAGTGTAGCTAAGTTCTTTAGTGTAATTAGTTTTGAGAGTTAGTTTGTGTCTTGTCTAGTGGTTGGTGAGGCTCTTTAGTTAGTCTTTGAGAGCTCACTAACTTAGTGGTAGTGACTTAGCCTCTTGTGTGAATTAGATATCATAGATAACTAGAATTATGGATAAGAGGCTTGCATTTTGAGTAGGCTAGCGCAACACTCGCTTTACTTTATAATTGTCTAACCACTTGGCTTAAGTGTTGTTGTAGAAATTTTTATGGGCTATTAACCCCTCTAGCCATTAGGACCTTATAGAAGGCACTGGTTGTGAAGCCATCGGTGCATGCCATGGCGATCACATAGGCTGTAAGGGAAAGGCGGGAAGCTATTAGCACCTTTTTTTTAGGAAAAGGAAGCTATTCACACCTGGCAGGGCAATATTAGCACCTGTTCGTTTGAACTACTTCAGTAGTACTTTTCAGCGAACGAACAATGTTTTCTCCACACAACATTTTAGCATAAGTATCAGCATAAGCCAAATTTCAGCGAAATGAATAGGACGATGATCCCGTTCAGTTTACCGGCAATTTCAGAACTCGCAGATGATGCAGGTGCCTATATTAGGCAAATCTAGAAATGGCAGGATTCACATCCAGGACCTTCAAAAACAAATGTGAAATAGAGGAAGTTTAGCATCTCTTAAATTACTAACTTACAGAATAAATTGTTTTAGTAGGGTTGTAAGCTTGTCCTTTTGTACAAATTCATGAGGAGCCAGTGGCGGAACTAGGGCTAGCACCCCCCGAACGACTATATTCTGGCACGAAGGTTTTCTCCCCGCCTGTTGTGCATGGCCTTGACAAGAGCGAGCGCACCACCTCACCCAAGATATGCTGGTGCGCCGAGCATGACACAGCGGATTACGTCGTATGGAAAAGCCTGAAGTCCGAAAGGAAAACTTAAATACGACACACATTGAAAACTTTAATCAGACGCGGATGAGCATGCATATTTTGTGGTGGTCGGGTGTGTCAGTAGCATCTACCATGTGGACTCTGCCAATTTATATATTTCCAACAACAATTGTGATATTCACAAACATTAGGGCTAATTTGAAAGCAAGGGGGAGGCACACCTACGGATAGAAAACCCTCCACGAAGAAAACAATAATTATTCATATTATTTTTCATGGATTTTCCACCCTGAAAAAAGTTAGGGACCCACGGGATTTGAGTTTCTAAAAGGGGTCTAATTGTTCTTTTAGGGCTCGTTCGGTTAGAAAAAAAACATGCCAGGAATTATTCTGGCTACTAACTTATACAAATTAAATAGCAATTCCGGCTAGGAACTCTTCCCGGCAGTCATTCCTGACAAAGCGAATGGGGCCTCATGGATATAGATGTAAGGGTCTAAGAAGCAGGGCAAGGTCCCATGCCGAGCCTGCTAAGCCGGTTTCCACAGAACCGGTGTTCTTTCTTTTGTCTTGGGCCCACCCCCTGTCCACCAAAAATTTTTTGATTATTGTTTATCTATATTTTTTAAGACATGCTCGCCATTATGGGTAATTTGATTAATGGCTGGCTTCTATTTATCTAGTGTCAAATTCCCATCTTTCTCGATACGATACAATAAACTTATTTGATCACCTTTCGATTTTTTCGATTTACACAGGTGTTATCGCCTAGGACATCCGTCTCTGTAAATTGATTTTTAGATATAGGCATTTTAAGATACTCATCTCTAAAAATCACTATTACCAGAGGTGGTCATTCTAAGGATCCATCTTTAAAAATCGATCAACAGAGGCAGACATCATAAAAGGCCCAACTATAAAATAGTTAAATCAAAAAATAATCCATAACTTTTCCATATGAAGTCGAATAAAGATGAACTTTATATCAAAATTGTATCTATAGACACGATCTACAACTTTGTAGTTGAAATTTTTATCTGAAACTATTTAGAGTCCCAAAATATTATTTTAAGTTCATGGATTTTGAAATTTGAAATTTAAAATTTCCAAACAATCTTGAATGTCAACATAGTCCATACCAAAGTTACAGTTCTAGATACAATCTACAACTTTGTAGTTGAAATTTTTTTGATTTGAAATTATTTAGAGTCCCAAAAATGTGTTTCAAGTTCTTAGATTTAGAATTTCAAAATTTAGAGTTTTTAAATGATCATGAGTGTTCACATGGTTAATGCCAAAGTTGTAGTGGGAAACCTGATCTACAAGTTTTTTGTTGATATATGAAAGCATCTAGGCCCCAAGGTTTGGTTTCGGCAATTGATGACAACGCCTTATTACCATGACTAACGTGTGTTTTGCAGAAACGTTGGTAAGTTAGGTCATGGAGATTATAACTGCTTTGGGCACCATGGCATTCGTGTCCCTTGATGGAAATCGTTTCGGTTTTCAAAAGAGTGACGTCAAGACTAAGGACGGTTAGTTCCGGATGTCGAGGTGTTGAGACACATTCGGAATAGTCGTTAGGATCTTCGTTTTTCTCTTTTGGCCGTACTATAAAGGGGGGCATGAACGGGTAGCTTGACCTAGGCGAGTCCTATGTTTAGGTGTGGTGCACACTTGTTAAACTTGGCGCTAGGCAACCCTAGAATAGCTCAAAGTTCAGTTGGAAGCAACTTGGTTGAAGTTGCGACGCGTTTCGGAAAGTTTCGGGTTGTTTCCCATTGACCGGACGCGGTCTTCGGAATGACCGGACGCGGTCCTCGCGAGGACCGGACGCGGTGGTCAGTGGCCGACACGTGTCACTTGAGGGAAACACCCGTCGGACGCGACCTGGGTGTGATCGGCGCGTCCGGTCATAGTCCAGTAAGGTCCAGAGAGGACCGGACGCGTCCGGTCATCAACGATCGGACGCGGTCTCGCGTCCGGTGCGAGTACAGTAAGCTCCTTTGCACGATCGGATGCGTCCGGTCACCCCTGACCGGCGCGTCTGGTCATTCAGTTGAAAATCGCGTTTTGACCGTTACGGTCGACCGGCGCGTCCGGTCAGTTCGACCGGCGCGTCCGGTCAGCCCGTGTCAGAACATAACGGTTCGTTTTCTTTGAGGGGTGTATAAATACATCCCCTCCACCTCTTTTAGAGGTCTCTTGCTCATTTGAACATCTGAGAAAACCCTTTAGAGTGCAAGGGAGTGCAAGAGCTCTAGTGAGGATAGAGATTTGAGAATCAAAGTTTGAGAGTTCCTCACTAGTGATTAGAGAGTAGCAAGTGTGCATCCATCTCCTCATTTGGGCTCGTTGTGGTCAAGTGAGAGTTCTAGCTTGTTACTCTTGGTGATCGCCATCACCTAGACGGCTTGGTGGTGATTGGGAGTTTGGTGATCATCCGGCGGAGCTTGTGGATGACCCAACTCATGTTGTGAGCGGTTTTGGGTGATTCATCGCGACGGAGTGTCGAAGAATCAACCCGTAGAGAGCACTTGATCCTTGCGCGGACAAGGGGGAGCGACACCCTTGCGCGGGTGCTCCAACGAGGACTAGTGGGGAGTGGCGACTCTCCGATACCTCGGAAAAACATCGCCGTGTTTCTTGCCCTTTACATTCAAGCATTTACATTCTCGTATTTACTTTCATTGCTTGATTTACTTTCCTAGAATTGCCATGCTAGACTAGGATTGGAAACTAGGGTGCAAAACTTTTATCGGTAGACTCTCTAGGAACACAAGTAGGCACTAGGGGTGAATTCCGGCTTGTAGGATTTAATTCTTGCAATTAATTTTTAGAAAAGCCCAATTCACCCCCCCTCTTGGGCATCTTGATCCTTTCAATTGGTATCGGAGCCGTGTTGCTCCTAATTTAGGCTTTACCGCCTAGAGCAAGATGTCTAACGGGGAAGAACCACCTCCCACCTTTGAGGGAGATGATTTTCCATATTGGAAAATCCGCATGGAGACGTATCTCGAAGCCATAGATGTCGGGTGCCTTAGAGCCGCAACCCAAGGGCTTCCCGCTATCAAGGATCCCGCAAACCCCATTGGTGACGAGGAGAAGTACGACCGGTGGAATGCAAAGGCCAAAAATGAACTCTACCGGGGCTTAGGCAAAGATATCTTCAATCGTGTGCGTAATGCAAAAAACGCTCATGATTTGTGGGAAAATCTTTGTGCTCTCCATGAGGGAACTAAGAGTGAGCGTGAGGAACGCTATCATATTGCTTTAAAGAAAATTAATTCTTTTGAGATGCTTTCCAAAGAAAGTGCTAATGACATGTACACTCGCTTGAATGTTCTTGTAGAGGACCTCAATGCTCTTGGGCTCACTCAAATGAGCCAATCGGATATTGCAAGGAGGATCTTGAGTGTTCTTCTCGTTGAGAAGTATGGTCACATTGTCACCGTGCTTCATCAAAGTGATCTCTCCACCGCAACACCGACACAAGTATTGGAGAAGATCAATGCTCATGAGATGTACATGCACATCACTCCGGAAGAGGGCTCATCATCTTCCAAGAAGAAAGACTTGGCCTTCAAAGCTAGCCATGACAAGAAGAAGAAGAAGGGCCAAGCCATGATGGTACAAGAAAGCTCAAGTGAAAGTGATGTCGATGATGAATCACTTGCACTCATGGTGAGAAAGACCACCAAGATGCTAAAGAAGCTCAACAAGAGTGGCATCAAGTTCGATGGTAAGAAAAAGAAATTCTTCACAAGTAGCAAGAGAAAGCCCATCTCGGAGATGGATTGCTACAATTGTGGTGAACTTGGCCACCTAGCTCATCAATGCCCTAGACCACCAAAAGACAAGTTCAAGAACAAGAACAAGGGCAAGAAAAATGATTCAAGTGATGAAGAAGATGAGAAAAAGAAGAACAAGCCATACAAGAAGAAGGATGGCAAGAAGAAGGAGTTCTACAAGAAGAAGAAGGGAGGAAAGGCATACATTGTTGGTGATTGGCTCACCGACATTGAATCATCTTGTGATTCCTCCGAAGATGAGAGCAATGATGAGAAAGAGAAAGTTGCCGCTTTTGTGATGGGGCCATCATCTTCACCAACATCTTCACCATCACCTTCACCGCCTCCTTCACCATCATCGTCCACTACTCACCTATGCCTTATGGCCAAGGGTGAATGAAAGGTACAAAACCATGATAGTGATGATGATGATGATAGTGATAGTGATGATGAATATGACGCACCTTCTTATGATGAACTTGTAAAATTGCTAAATAAATACACTAAAATCATAAGAAGGACAAGAAATGAAAATGATGAGCTTCAAAATGAAAATGAATCACTATCATCAAAGCTTGAAAATACTCAAAAGACTAGTGGTGAGCTTAGAGATCAAAATGAAGTTATGTCTTCCACTCTCAAGGAGCTCAAAACCTCAAACAAAGAGCTTAAAGATCAACATGATAAACTTGAGAAGAAGCATGATGAGCTCATCACTAGACATAACTCTTTGAAAGACAAATACACCACATTAAAAATTGACTATGATAGTCTTGTGGTTGCTAATGAACTTACTCTTGAGACACATGATGCTACTAACAATGTTGTTAAGTGTGATATAGCTACATCATGTGATGATTTGATCATTGAAAGCATTGAGCAAGGTTCTAGTAGCAAAGACAAGAGTGTGGTTGAGTCAAACAACTATGATGATTATGCCAAGATCAAGTGTGAGAATGAGAAGCTTGCAAATGAGAACAAGAAGCTTAAAGGTTTGATGGCTCTTGAGAAGCAAACAACAAATGAGTCACTCATTGAAGAGAACAAGAAGCTCAAGCAAGAAAAAGAGCATCTCAAGACCGGTCTAAGCAAGTTCACAAGAGGCCAATATTTGCAAAGTGAGCTCCTCATGAACACCGTAATGAAGATGGATAGAAGTGGTATTGGGTACTTGGCAAATCAAGAGAAGAAGGCAAAATCTCAACAACAAAGCAAGTCAAAGCCCAAGCCAAAGAGATGTGTTGAGTGTGGTCAAGAAGGTCACTTTGCTCATGAATGCAAAACTCCACCACCACAACCCTTGCCCAAGCATGCTAGACCCTTTGCCTTCAATGCTCATTACATGCTAAGAAAAGATTCAAATGGAAAGATGAAAGTCATGTTCTTGGGTCCCCCAAACAAGAATAGGCCAAAGAAAATATGGGTTGCCAAGTCACTAGTTGAGAAAGTCAAGGGCCCCTCTGAAAGCTCTATGTTTGGTGTTGGTAATTAGTGACAATGCCTAAGTACTAATCCTATGCCTAAGTTGTATGTAGCATATGAGGATTAGTACATTCCAAGGTTGGTGGCAAGATGGACATGGTGATCATGATGGCCACACTTGGATTTGGATGCAACCCTACGTGATCAAGGCAAAGGTATATGCTTAAGGGTTGTGTTTTAGTAACCAAGACACCTAGCGGGTGTGGTTACATTATAGGATAGATAGCCGTAGTATAAAGAGGGGAATGACGTGGCTATTGAACTCCTAAGTGCCTCTAGGTGTGCATTTCATGTCATATGCATTTGGATAGAACTAATAACGCCTCGAAAACTGATTGTGAAAATGCTAACACACTCACACATGACGTGATCACTTGGTGGTGTTAGCACATTTGTGATGGCGGTGGAGTTTGAGCGGTAGAGAGGGTTTGGGTTCCTCTCTCCCTCCCGCCGAGCGTGCGAGCGCGGGATTCAGGCGATTTCGGGGAAATGAAATGCCTATTTTCCACTACGCCGGAAGTCGGAAATCAGACGGAAATCAAACGGAAGCGAACGGAGGTCACAGTGGTGACCGGACGCTGGACCGGACACGGTCACTGTTTGACCGGACGCGTCCGGTCAGTGTCCAGTGTCTGCGCGTTTTTCAGTTGTGTGATCGGACGCGAGGCGCGTCCGGTCACAGGCGACCGGACGCGTCCGGTCGTCCAGGGAGCTTACTGGACTCCGACCGGACGCGGGCACTGTGGCGTCCGGTCAGTTCTTCAGCGCGTCCGGTCGATGGTTCGTTTTGCGCGACTCAGGGTTGACCAGCGCGTCCGGTCAGTCACGGGACCGGCGCGTCCGGTCGTGACCAGCGCGTCCGGTCGTTGCGACCGGCGCGTCCGGTCAGTGCTTCGCGAAACTAGCCGTTACTCGACCGGCGCGTCCGGTCAGTCGGACCAGCGCGTCCGGTCAGCGCGATTTCAGCTGGATCTCGTTCCTAACGGCTATATTCGAAGGGGTACGTCTATAAATACTCGTTGGCCGGCTCAAGGCTCTAACTCTTGGACATTTGACATACTTGTGAGCACTTTGAGCTAAGCAACTCCCCTCCCACTCATCTCTCTTGCTTCTTTGCATATTCGAAGTGAGATTGAGTGATCCAAGTGCATTTGCATTGTGAGATTGCATCTAGTTGGCACTTGGTGGTTGATTTGCTGCGGGATTCTTGTTTCTCTTGGTGGTTGCCGCCACCTAGACGGCTTGGAGCAGCTTGGAGGCGTTGGCAAGAGTTGGTGATTGTTCTTGGCCACCTCCGGTGATTGTGAGGGGTTTGTGCCTACCTCGGCGAAGCGCCAAAGGCAACATTAGTAAATTGCTCGTGTCATTACAACCTTTTGCCATTTGGTAGGTTCTTGTGGCGCCTTTTGAGAGGCTCGGTGTGAGACCGATTAGCCACCGAACCACGTGGTGAAGAGGGACACAACGGGGACTAGCGTGCCGGCAAGCACGTGAACCTCGGGATAAATCTTTGTGTCATCATTCTTATTGTGATTGATCGATCCCGGTGGTTGTATATTGTGGAATTCATCTCTTGATCATATTGTTTGGTTGGCTCAATACTTCGCCCCTCGGTGATACCCTTCTAACTCTCTCTTGTATTAATTTCTTAGTTACTTTGCTAGAGTAGCTCTTTTGTGCAGCTTGCTAGTTGTAGTTTCCTTCTCAGTTTGACTTGTGCGGTTGAGTGCAAATATACTAGAATTGTGAATTGGATAGGTGGCTTGCAAACACCCCGTAGGCTAAGCAAAACACGCATCTCGCTATTTGTTATATTGATAAACTTGTTTAGCTTGTCTTTGTAGAAATTTTTATAAGGCTATTCACCCCCCCTCTAGCCATCAAGACCTTTCACCCTCTCAAGTTTGGGTCCCTAAACAAAAAGCTTGATCTCTTATGTGTAGGTGAACTACAAGACCAGTGGATCTCATTGGGTTATTGATAGTGGTTGCACTCAACATATGACCGGTGATCCTCGTATGTTCACCTCCATTGAAGAGAATGGGATATGTCAAGAGAAGATCACATTTGGGGATAATTCAAAGAGCAAAGTCAAGGGTATAGGCAAGATTGCAATATCAAATGATCACTCACTCTCAAATGTGCTCTATGTTGCTTCATTGAGTTTCAACTTATTATCCGTCGGGCAACTTTGTGACCTTGGCTTCCAATGCTTGTTCACACCAAATGAAGTGGAAGTTTCAAAGATAGATGACAAGCAAGTGATATTCAAAGGCTTTAGATACAACAATCTTTATCTTGTTGACTTCACCTCCGAAGATGCAAATTTGATGACATGTTTGTTCACCAAGACCTCACTTGGTTGGCTTTGGCATAGGAGGCTTGTACATGTTGGAATGAGCACTCTCAACAAGCTATTGAAGAAAGAACTAGTGAGAGGATTGAAGGATGTGAAGTTTGAAAAGGACAAACCTTGTAGTGCATGTCAAGCGGGTAAACAAGTTGCAAACACTCATCCAACCAAAGCTTTCATGTCAACCTCAAGAGTGCTAGAACTTCTACACATGGATTTGTTTGGGCCTACAACATACAAGAGCTTGGGTGGTAATCTCTATTGTCTTGTGATAGTGGATGACTACTCAAGGTATACATGGACTTTCTTCCTTCATGACAAATCCGAAGTGGCAAGTTGCTTCAAGAAGTTTGCAAAGAGAGCTCAAAATGAATTTGAAGTCAAGATAAAGAAAATTAGAAGTGACAATGGCAAAGAGTTTGACAACACCAACATTGAAGCTTATTGTGATGAAATTGGAATCAAGCATGAGGTCTCTTCAACCTACACTCCTCAACAAAATGGTGTAGTTGAGAGAAAGAACCGGACTTTGATCACCCTTGCAAGAACAATGCTAGATGAGTACAACACTCCAGAAAAGTTTTGGGACGAGGCAATCAACACCGCATGTTATGCTTCAAATCGCCTCTTCCTCCAAAAGTTTCTTGGCAAGACCCCCTATGAGTTGCTTAATGGGAAGAAGTCGGACGTCTCATTCTTCCGGGTGTTTGGTTGCAAATGCTACATCTACAAGAAGCGTCAACACCTAGGGAAGTTTCAAAGACGTTGTGATATTGGTTTTCTTGTTGGTTACTCATCAAAGTCCAAAGCATATAGAGTATTTAACCATGCCACCGGCTTGGTTGAAGAAACATATGATGTGGAATTTGATGAATCTAACGGCTCCCAAGGAGCAATTGAGAATTGTGATGATGTAGGTGATGAACCCTTGAGGGAGGCCATGAAGAACATGCCCGTGGGAGACATCAAGCCAAAAGATGATGAAGACGATGTGCAAATCATTGATCCACCATCTTCATCACGTGTGCCTCAAGATGATGACAAGAATGAGAGAGTTGAAAATGAAGACACCTATATCTCTCATGAACAAGCCGAGGCACAAGCTCAAGATGTTGATGCTCCCCCTCCACCTCCTCAAGTGGTTGATAGAAGAAATTCACCTCTACTTCAAGCACATCCACAAGAACTCATCATAGGGAGTCCTACTAAGGGAGTGATGACTCGATCTCAAAAGCTTGCTTCTTTTGTTGAACATCACTCTTTTGTCTCTTGTGTTGAACCTAAAAATGTAGAAGAAGCTCTTCAAGATCCGGATTGGGTGAATGCTATGCATGAAGAATTGAACAACTTCACCCGCAATCAAGTATGGACACTTGAAGAGCATCCTAAAGGTGCAAGAGTCATTGGAACCAAGTGGGTGTTCCGAAACAAGCAAGATGACCAAGGCATAGTAGTGAGGAACAAGGCAAGACTAGTTGCAAAGGGGTTCTCTCAAGTTGAAGGCCTTGATTTTGGAGAGACCTTTGCACCCGTTGCAAGACTAGAAGCCATTCGTATCCTCCTTGCATATGCATCACATCATGATATGAAACTATATCAAATGGATGTGAAAAGTGCATTCTTAAATGGCTTTATAAATGAACTAGTCTATGTCAATCAACCTCCCGGGTTTGAAGACCCTAGATATTCTAATCATGTTTATAGGTTGTCCAAGGCGCTATATGGGCTCAAGCAAGCCCCTAGAGTATGGTATGAGCGCCTCCGAGACTTCCTCATTGAGAAGGGCTTCACCATTGGGAAGGTCGACACCACACTATTCACCAAGAAGCTTAATGGGGAGATCTTCATTTGTCAAGTGTATGTTGATGATATCATCTTCGGGTCAACAAATGAAGATTATTGAAGGAATTTGGTGAATTGATGTCGAAGGAGTTCGAGATGTCTATGATTGGTGAGCTCACATTCTTCCTTGGGTTTCAAGTCAAGCAAATGAGAGAAGGGATCTTTATCTCTCAAGAAAAGTATACCAAGGATCTTCTCAAAAGATTCAAGATGGAAGAATGCAAACCAATCAAGACCCCAATGCCATCAAATGGACATCTCGACCTAGATGAGGGAGGTAAACCGGTTGATCAAACTCTCTACCGTTCTATGATTGGTAGCTTGTTGTACCTTACCGCATCTAGGCCCGATATCATGTTTAGTGTGTGTGCATGTGTGCTCGCTTTCAAGCGTGCCCTAAAGAACCTCACTTAAGTGCCGTAAAAAGAATCCTAAGATATCTTAAGCACACCCCAAGCATTGGTCTTTGGTATCCCAAAGGAGCTAGATTTCAACTAGTTGGCTATTCCGATTCGGATTATGCCGGTTGCAAAATTGATAGAAAGAGCACATCCGGAGGGTGCCATTTGCTTGGGAGATCCTTAGTATCTTGGTCATCTAAAAAGCAAAATAGTGTGGCTTTGTCCACCGCCGAGGCGGAATACATTGCCGCGGGGGCTTGTTGTGCACAAATCTTATATATGAAACAAACCCTCCTAGACTATGGAATTGTTCTTGAAAAGGTGCCACTTTTATGTGACAATGAAAGTGCCGTTAAAATTGCTAACAATCCGGTACAACACTCTCGCACCAAGCACATTGATATCCGCCATCACTTTCTAAGAGATCACGTTGCTAAAAATGACATATCACTAGAAGGTGTACGAAGTGAAAATCAATTGGCGGATATCTTCACTAAACCTTTGGATGAGGCTACTTTTTGTAGGCTAAGAAGTGAACTAAATGTGCTTGACTCAAGTAACTTTAAAAGATGAGCGTGTGTTGTCCCTTGCATTGCATTGTATTATATGTCACGTTTATTTTATCACAATGCATTTAGGGCTTGGCTAACACGGTTACGATAACCCTCCTTTGGAGGAGTGAAGAAGCCTAACCGTGGATAAAACTTGACAAGCAACCTAGCTTTACTTTCTTGTATTGCATTGCATATGCATGGTTGTTCGTTTGTCGTTTCTTTTTGGTTTAGCTTTGAGCAACCTCTGTGTTCGTCCATGGATAGAGAGAGCTTTTTGATGCTCCTAAAGGTCCAAAAACTCTATTGCATGGCCATACGTTGCTCCTCGGGTGTTCATTGCCTATTTTCCTAAAAATAATACTAGCCTAAGGCAAAATATTTTGAAAAATTTGAGGGTTTGAGTGAGGTCACTCATATCAGGTTCCAATTGGTGTTTATTTGTGTCTCTTTGAATTGGAACTTGATTGGGAGAAGTCGCGTCGGAGTTTGGAACGAAGAAAGGCGAAGAACAACGACCGGACGCTGGACCGGACGCTGCACCGGACGCAGTGATGCTTCACCACCGCGTCCGGTCCCGGCGTCCACCAGCGCGTCCGGTCATCCAGAAGATCAACTCCAGACCTAGTGACCGGACGCTGCACCGGACGCGCCTGTGTTGACCACCGCGTCCGGTCCCGGCTACCACCACCGCGTCCGGTCATCCGCGATGAATTCCCGAGCTCCCAGCGACCGGACTCTGACCGCGTCCGGTCAGTCCGCACCGGACACGTCCAGTCACTCCAAGAGCTTACTGGAGTGTGACCGGACGCTGCACCACCGCGTCCGGTCATAACGACCACCGCGTCCGGTCATCGCGCGTCGAGCGGATCTGAGCCCCTCATAAAACCATTCGTCCTCGATCTATTTTTTTTCACCCGAACAAAATCCGCCGCCGCCGCTTGCCCTTCTCGCCGTCTCGCCGCGCCCTCGCCGTGTTCGCTGTCCTCTGCCGTGACCGTGCCGAGCCTAGCCGCGTGCCTCCTCGCCGGCTGCCCGCGCGCGCGCACCTTCTCACGCCCGAGCCGCCCCCGTGCTGCCCGCAAGCCGCACGCCACCGCCGCCGCAACCGCCGCCGGCAAGCCCTCCACCACCTGACCTCACCACAGCAGCCGCAGCTCTTCCCCCGTGCAGCCCTAGTCCCTCATCCTTCACCTTCGCTCGAGCTCCTAGGGTTTCACCCAAACCCTAACCTAGGGTTTACCCTAAACCGTTCTCCAGGTAACGAAATCGATCGTTCTCGATTCAATTTCGTTTCTTGTCGTTGCTAGGGCTAACCTTGACCGTTTTCATCCATTGAATATCTCGACTCGGTCCTTTCAGAGCTCGATCGTCGAATTCGGGGATTCTCGTGACCTAGGTCACCGCATCTTCTCACCGTCGTCTCACCGATCCGAGGTAGCTTCGCGTCACGATTCACTTCGTATCTCACATGCTTGCTATCTCTAGGGTTTCGTATCTTTAGTTATATATGTGCTTATAGTATATCTTTCTATTCCATCGATGCAGCGAGTTAGTCGGTGTGTCAGGGTCAGATCTGTTCGCTGAATCTGAGGTCAAGCCTGCGGATACGGATTGAGGCCAAGCCTCTCGAGTGTCAGTTCACCATCTTACAGAGGTTCTCAGTCAGTTGATCAGCATGGTGCGTTGCAAGAACGCCGGTGGTGCTCCTGGTGACGGGGACGACAGTCCTCCCCGTCGTGCTGAGATTGCGCGTGGTAAGCGCATCAAGATGATGGCCAGGAAGAAGAAGAAGACGCTTACAGAGGCAGAGGTTGCTCAGGCCGTGGCAGATGCTGCAGAGCAGGCAGAGAGAGGTGGTAGGCGCAGTGGCATACATATAGGCGAGCGTCGCTTTCACCTTGAAGGTCGACAGCTCGGCACTGAGGCCACTGAGGGTACCGAGGATACTGGACCTACAGAGCAGATGTCAGTTGATCCACCCACAGAGCCGACAGAGGCTACAGAGGCTCCACAGGCTACCGAGGCTCCACAGGCTACAGAGGATATAGAGGAGCAGCCAGCTCAGTCTCCACCACGTCGCCGCTCCACACGTGCTCGTACTCAGGTGACACCTAGGCCAGAGGGCCAGCGTCGTGGAGCACGTCCTCCTCCCAGAGCCAGAGGTTCACCCCCGGTCGAGCACTTTGACCTAAGGGGTGCTACAGCACGTCAGGTGCAGGGGTTGAGGTTCGTGGAGGTCAGCCGTTGGTTCCCACCTGTCAGAGATCACAGAGCTTCAGAGGGTTTCTATACCCCACTTCAGGAGGATTTCTACAGGGCCTTAGTTGACAGTGGTATTGCTTTCAGACCACAGAGGGTGTGTCGGCTTGAGGCACTAGTTGCTGTTGTGGGAGAGCAGCTTCGTCCGCACCTGTCCTATATGTCTGGTTTGTCGGATCTTCTTGGACGGACAGGTGCATACTACGGCACATGGGTCAGGGAGTTCTATGCTTCACTTTGGATTGATCATGCCCATGAGTTCATTCACTTTGCATTTAGAGGCCGCGATCACAGACTTTACAGCTCCAGAGCTCGAGAGATCCTCAGACTACCAGCTTCTGACACGAGGATCCATCAGTTGTGTTATGGACAGACTCCTCCACCCAGACGCCCTCACGGCGGAGCAGTGCCACCTACAGACCTAGTTCGACCCTGCTTTCGTGAGCCTTTTGGCAAAGGGTCCCCTCATACACCTACCAGCCTGACGCCACTTGCCAGGGTCTTGGATGCTATTCTCAGACGTACTCTACTTCCCAGACTTGGCTACAGAGAGGGACTGACACGTATGCAGCTTTGGGTTGTTCACCACCTCCTCTCACAGACACAGTTTGACATCTGGGATCTTATACTTAGTGAGATGGAGGACACCATTGCTGAGGGCTTCAAGGGTAATCGTCAGCTGCCCTATGCACATTGGATCTGCTTTATCATTAGATCTTCTATTCAGATGCCACCAGAGATCAGGGCGGAGATATCAGACACTACCACTGCTTTCCCTGATTATGATATCCGTCAGCTTTGGGCCTCGGTTACTAGAGATCAGGCCCCAGTGTCAGGACAGCGTGAGCGCCCAGACGTTCCTGAGACAGCAGCTGAGCAGAATGCCAGAGTTGACGAGCTTGCTGAGGCAGAGCTTGCGGATCTTGAGGCTTAGACTGCTGATATACCTGAGGATGTGACTTCTGACAGCACAGATGAGGACTACCAGCCCATCCCCAGGTACCGGTCTCCTCGGTCTCACGACCACGAGGCCGGTGGCTCTGGCTCAGCCTCCCGCTCAGACCCAGCCATGGTGGCTATTCTTGAGAGGTTGACCTAGGCTCAGGAGCAGCAGCAGCAGATTCAGCGACAGGCACAGGACACAGCTGCAGCACTTGCACAGATTCAGGCTCGTCAGGACGAGTTTCAGCGACAGCAGCTTGAGATCCAGAGGCAACAAGTTGAGATGCAGCGACAGAGTCCGCAGCAGTACATGGATCTCCTGCGCCACCTTGTCACAGTCGGGGTTCCTCCGCCTGCTTCTGTCATGACTCAGGCTTTGCATTCCAGTGGTCCGTCGAGTCAGGGACAGCCGAGCTTCTAGTTTACATCTCCACAGCAGCAGGTTCCCCAGTCTTTTTAGTCCCCGAGCTTCACTCCTATTCATACGGGGTTTACACCGTCAGACCAGCTTCGCCCGCACCTCCTGACAGGCACACCTATCGGTGATTTCAGTGCTACCTACAGCGAGTTGACTGGTCAGTCGACACCCTCGCACACTACTACGTTTCATACTTCGTCAGGGTTGTCAGCTCCCGAGGCAGCTATTCCTCCAGTGACAGGGACTGGGACTACAGAGACCATCCCTTCTTCAGTTGCCTCGACAGATCCCCCAGCTATTGGCTCACTACAGGCTCAGGTCACTCAGACAGATCCACTTGTTGCTACTCAGTCAGTGCCTGTTCCTGCTCAGACCCAGACCGCTTCACAGCCACGTGCTTCTTCAGAGGGTCAGCCAGATAGCTCAGACTCCGAGGGTGATTCGCTACACTTCGTGATTACTCCGCGCACCTCGGCACCCGACACGACTCCGTCTGTCCCCCCGTCAGATCATTAGCTTAGTTTTTGGCGCTTGATGCCAAAGGGGGAGAGAGAGTAGTTTCAGGGGGAGTTTTGACAGAGGGTTTTCGTTCTTTGTGTGCTATATTCATGCATCATGTTTACTTTTCAGCATTGCATTCGTGTGACATTGTCATCGCGTTGTAAACTTTGAGTCTTAATGTGTTATTCTCGTCACAGTGTTAATATATGTCACCGTTTTAGTTATAGCTCTAAGGTTGTGCTTCCGTGCCTTACTCTGATTTCTTATGAGCTATATCTTTATGTGTACTAACTCTTTTTGTCTTATCTTATGAGTACACTCTTTTGGCTTGGGGCACATAAGCAATTCCTAACCCTTTTGTGCTTATTGCTTTTTGCTTATGTGAACCAAGCATGCTCGAAAACCTCAACTCTAATCTTTCGAACCTTAGTGTTGTCATCAATCACCAAAAAGGGGGAGATTGAAAGCATCTAGGCCCCAAGGTTTGGTTTCGGCAATTGATGACAACGCCTTATTACCATGACTAACGTGTGTTTTGCAGAAACGTTGGTAAGTTAGTCATGGAGATTATAACTGCTTTGGGCACCATGGCATTCGTGTCCCTTGATGGAAATCGTTTCGGTTTTCAAAAGAGTGACGTCAAGATTAAGGACGGTTAGTTCCGGATGTCGAGGTGTTGAGACACATTCAGAATAGTCGTTAGGATCTTCGTTTTTCTCTTTAGGCCGTACTATAAAGGGGCATGAACGGGTAGCTTGACCTAGGCGAGTCCTATGTTTAGGTGTGGTGCACACTTGTTAAACTTGGCGATAGGCAACCCTAGAATAGCTCAAAGTTCAGTTGGAAGCAACTTGGTTGAAGTTGCGACGCGTTTCGGAAAGTTTCGGGCTGTTTCCCACTGTCCGGACGCGGTCTTCGGAATGACCGGACGCGTCCGGTCAGTACGTAACCGCGGCTAGGGTTTCGGCCCTGACGACCGGACGCGGTCCTCGCGAGGACCGGACGCGGTGGTCAGTGGCCGACACGTGTCACTTGAGGGAAACACCCGTCGGACGCGACCTGGGTGTGATCGGCGCGTCCGGTCACAGTCCAGTAATGTCCAGAGAGGACCGGATGCGTCCGGTCATCAACGATCGGACGCGGTCTCGCGTCCGGTGCGAGTACAGTAAGCTCCTTTGCACGATCGGACGCGTTCGGTCACCCCTGACCGGCGCGTCCGGTCATTCAGTTGAAAATCGCGTTTTGACCGTTACGGGCGACCGGCGCGTCCGGTCAGTTCGACCGGCGCATCCGGTCAGCCCGTGTCAGAACATAACGGTTTGTTTTCTTTGAGGGGTGTATAAATACATCCCCTCCACCTCTTTTAGAGGTCTCTTGCTCATTTGAACATCTGAGAAAACCCTTTAGAGTGCAAGGGAGTGCAAGAGCTCTAGTGAGGATAGAGATTTGAGAATCAAAGTTTGAGAGTTCCTCACTAGTGATTAGAGAGTAGCAAGTGTGCATCCATCTCCTCATTTGGGCTCGTTGTGGTCAAGTGAGAGTTCTAGCTTGTTACTCTTGGTGATCGCCATCACCTAGACGGCTTGGTGGTGATTGGGAGTTTGGTGATCATCCGGCGAAGCTTGTGGATGACCCAACTCATGTTGTGAGTGGTTTTGGGTGATTCACCGCGACGGAGTGTCGAAGAATCAACCCGTAGAGAGCACTTGATCCTTGCGCGGATCAAGGGGGAGCGACACCCTTGCGCGGGTGCTCCAACGAGGACTAGTGGGGAGTGGCGACTCTCCGATACCTCGGAAAAACATCGCCGTGTTCCTTGCCCTTTACATTCAAGCATTTACATTCTCGTATTTACTTTCATTGCTTGATTTACTTTCCTAGAATTGCCATGCTAGACTAGGATTGGAAACTAGGATGCAAAACTTATATCGGTAGACTCTCTAGGAACACAAGTAGGCACTAGGGGTGAATTCCGGCTTGTAGGATTTAATTCTTACAATTAATTTTTAGAAAAGCCCAATTCACCCCCTGTCTTGGGCATCTTGATCCTTTCAATATATTTCTGATTTGAAGTTGTTTAGAGTCTCAAATATTTATTTTAAATTTGCTAATTTTGATATTCCATTTTTTAAAAATTTTGAAACAATCTCGGATGAAGACACCCTTTATCAAAATTGCAGAGCTTAACGAGACCTAAAACTTTACAGTTAAATTTTTCATTTAAAATCATTAGGGGCTGAAATATTCAATTATACAAGATTACGAAATATTAATATAGAAGATAGCTATCTATCTAGATATACTCACAGAAGAGTGTACGGTCTAGTTGCAGGGAAGTATTATGTGTGTGCTCAAATTGCCAGACACAATTTTTTTTTGGCTTTTTAGGTTTTCTGGAAATGATTTACAAACACGGTCCATTATTTGTCAGAGACGGTCGTGGTGCTGCCTCAGAAAATCCTTTCCATAATAGTGCAAGCCAGTTTTTCTAGATTGCCAATTTTGATTCAGTCAACATAATTTGAAATGACCTTATTTGTGATTGTTCATGCATACTACAATTCAGCAGGAAGAAGCACAAAATAACAAGCTGCATCCTTGTCTGATGAACACTGGGTCACATCTATCACTGCATTTGATGGCTTCCAAACACTAGAAAATAGTGATGGAGATCATCAGTTCATTCCTCAGCATTCATGCGGTAAAAATAAGGTAGCCGGCAAGGTTCGCCATCCACATCCTGAAGAAGGCCAGCCTTTTTGTAGCATTCAACACTATCTGCTAGTGTCTCCTCCAGTTTCCTTGGTTCCCATCCCAGATCAAGCAGTTTACCTGAAGTAACTGCAACCTTACATCCAACATCTACCATCCTGGACATGGATATATACATATATATATATGTAAGTTTCAATAATACTAAAGATGTCACTTAGTTGTCCACACCACTCTTCTTATGGTGGTATATGCTATATATATATATATACTTACTTGTCCACATAACTGTAATTAGGGTACATGCTCTTCATAATAGCCAACAAGTCTTTTATGTCCATTTGGTCTAATGAGCATATGTATCTCGAAGATGGTTCAGCATTCTCATATGCTAGAAGAAAGGCATCGGCAACATCACGAACATCCACTATGGGCCAGAATTTGTTGTTCATTGTGTCATGACCTCCTGCAATGGAATAAAAATACAAGGAAGTTTGTCAGAGGCGAGTACCAAGGTAACAGAAGAGTTAAATAGTATTAGTAGTATACATAACCTTTTATCATATATACGAGAACTTTGCTGCTAGTGTTGAGTACCACAGTCTGCAACAGAGGGCCAAAGACGAGACCAGGCAAAAGTGTCACAACATGCAGTCCGTTCCTTTTGCCGTATTCCAGAGCTATCTCTTCTGATTCGGTCTTTGCAAGAGCATACCAAATCTGATATAACAAGTAAAATAAGTGCATTTCTGAGTATGCAACTGGATAAGTCTATGTCCATATACATACCTAGAAATCTATTTATTTTAGGACAGAGAAGTAAAAAGTAAATTATGCTTGAATGCTAGACCTTTCAATAATGCACATGAAGATTTTGGTAGAATGGCAGCTTCTGGTATGTAAATAAACTAGTAGTAAACATGATGGCATTTCTGAGTTCTGACCTTATTCTGCTTGCAGAAGTCTTTATCTGACCAGCAACTCTCATCTATAAGTTTATCTTCAGGCCAGTTCGGATCAAAACTGACAGAAGCCAGAGACGAGACCAGGATGATTTTCTGCACTTTCGTAGCTGAGCAAGCTTCCAGTACGTTCATGGTGCCTTTCACTGTTGGAGCCATCATCTCTTTCTGTACAGTACAGATGAGGTTAGCAAAAGGACAGTAACTAAAGAATAATAGAGGGTTAATGTTTCAGTTGCTCATATACGTTGAGTAAACACTGCTAACACAAACAGAAGCTCACTTTGTAACGAACAAAAACCTTTGCACATCAGTTTATTTTTCTTAGTTTTATTTATGGACTTCTATTTTTTCTATTTTTGTTCTAATTCATATTCCTCTAACTTCGGCTAAGATTATAGAAAATATATTGGCATCCACAATACCAAATAAATACACTATCTAAGACAAATTTGGTAGCGGATTGTAAACTAATTTGATAAGATGTCGATGTTAGTGTATTTTTCATAAACTTGGTTAAAATGAAAGGATTTTAACTAAGGGCAAGGCTAATTGGACCTGCGTCTTGGAAGGGAGTATTAAAAAAAAACTTTGTGAATCCTAAATCGCAATGTAGGCGCTCAGGCTTGGTGGCAGAGATGAAAGCAAATTTGGTAGCTGTCAACCTTGTTTTTTCAATGCTACCTGGTTCAGTGGTAGCAGGAACCGGCATTCAGCTGGGCAAGATAGGTTCTATTGTTGGCTGTCGCATTGTTGTGGAAGGGCATGAGGAAGAGTAGCAGGATGAGAAAGTGTAGCAAGATGGGAGTTTACACTGGGCAGTAGGTAGTGCCCCCTCCCCTGGAAAAATAAAAAAAAGATAGAGAAGAGTATGGAACAGGGTCAGCACCTAGACAGGTGTCCCAACCTCAAAACTGGTCTCATGGTCTGCAAGTGCTGATCTTCAGGAGTGGCCGCTGAACATATCAGAAGAAGGTGCTATTACAGGACACTCCCTGGCGATCTTGACAGTCTGGTCCATTTGAAAACAAAGAAACTAGAGAAACAATAAGTCCCTGGTTGATATTTTCTCTGAAATCCGCAATGAGGCTTACATAGGGAAAGCTTGGTCTATTTGTCCTGTTGTTTCGTATGAACATTGATGTAAAGTTTATTTTAGTGGAAGCCACTAATCTTGGGTTTCGATGTAATTTGCATCGATGTAAACTGCTGCTAGCACAAATGATTGTGATTAATGTAGTATATGTATATCGAACCTCAGGGTCGACCATCTTGTCTTCAGGCACCGGAGAAGCCATATGGAACACCCCCTCGCACCCCGCGAACGCGGCAGCCAGTGTGCCGGAGTCGAGGACGTCGGCCTTGAACAGCCGCAGATTCTCCGAGGCCTTGTCCAGCTGCATCAGGA
Organism: Saccharum hybrid cultivar R570; assembly: GCA_038087645.1. NCBI lineage: Eukaryota > Viridiplantae > Streptophyta > Magnoliopsida > Poales > Poaceae > Saccharum > Saccharum hybrid cultivar. The sequence goes on from JAQSUU010000066.1 coordinate 1,601,634, forward strand.
ACTCGTTCTTCGGATCACCTGATGATACATAAGTAGATCGAGTAGTATCCATCACACGCAGCACGTACGCTTCACCCAAAAAAAAAAGATTAAGAGCATGGACGACGTACATGGATCACGGACGGTGGCGTGGACGGCGTAGCCACGAGAGAGCAGCAGCTTGACGAGCCACGACGCGACGAACCCGCCGCCTCCGGTCACGCATACGCGCGGCGGCGACGCCATCTCTGATCTCGACGGCGGCGGCCCAGCTGTGCCTTAGCTTGCTTAGGTTCGTAGCCTCGCCCACGCAATAGCTTTGTTTGTCTACAGACAAGAAGTCCACGGCGCACTCTACCCAGTACCCACAGTGTATATAAACATTAACTGATGGAGTATACGCATGGCGACTAAACAACAATGGGCTACTTGATAGTAACTAGATGCAAGTTGTCACTATTATTTCGATCATCATTTTTTAGTTTGCGTGCAAGATGCCGCTGGAGTTGTTTTTTTACTGAAACGGCGCGTCCGATACCGATATTGGAGATTGATGAAACCATGGGCAGCACCCACGGTTTTGGATTTTGGTCACGCATTCCTGTATAGGCGACACCGACCGTACTTGTTTTCTTTATAAAGAAAGACTTCATTGTTTTTTTTTCAAGAACAGTCGAGTCTTATTAGAGTTTCAGACGTAGTTCATACTCATTTATTATGAGTGTCATGCTAGCAAAAACGATAATGATCCACGGGCGTCCATCTCGTGACTCTCGTCTGGACGTGGCTCCGCAGGAGCGGTCCCATCTCTCTCAGAAATAAAAAAACAAATCCTCACTCCCACATCGGCTTATTCGCCGGCACCCGAAGCAGCGTGGCCGCTCATCCGTCCGCCTCTTTCCCTACCGCGCGCTCGTCGGGCTGCCGCGCCATGCCCTTCCCCCCATCGCCGGCCGCGCCGTGCCAGTCTCAGTCACCTGCGTCGCTCGCTCTCTCGCTGTCCATCCATCCCCCGTCGTCGTCGGGGGCGCCGCTGACCCAGCCATGGACGCTGGGGCGAACGTGTCATGCCACCTCATGTCTTCCCCGGCCGAGCGAAGGGCACCCACGAGCGCGGCCGGTGCTAGTATAGCTCGCGCGCCACGGCTCACTGCGGCTCCCACCCAGACGGCCGGAATCGACCAGCCCGACCTTCCCTCCCCTATGTTGCACATGTATGTTTAGTGTTTCAGACGTTTCAGATGGATGTTGCAATTGTTTCATCTTGATGTTGCAAAGTATATCAGGGGATGTTGCATATGTTGCATATATTGCAAATGTTTCAGAGGTATGTTGCAAGTGTTTGTTCAAAATATTTTATCAGACGTATGTTGCAATCGTTTTTTATCTAGATGTTGCATATGTTTCACACGTATGTTGCAACAGTATGTCCAAAATGTTTTAGTTGTTTCAGTCTTATGCTACACCAGGTGATTTCATGTTACAAGTTGTAAGTATTTTATTTGGATGTTTCATGTGCTTCACACACATGTTACAAGGACATGTTTCATCTATTTTAATTCTTATGTTGCATTCATGTTGCAAGTGCTTTGCATTGTTCGGTTGGGGCAAGTCGAGTGCGGATAGGGTGCGTGGCGCCCGAGGGGCCGGCGGACTAGGATGCTACGGTCAGGGAGCAATGGGGGCATGCTCATCCTCAGCCGCTCATCCCGACTCCCGGGTGTCGCCCATGCGGACCAGCGAGCATAGAGACGGGGCATGGAGTGCACTCGTGGGGCGGGGCGAAGGTGGATGGGGGCGGGCTACGCGAGCGTTTGTTCGGACATCTGTGCGCTAGCCACGCTTTGCGATTCGAATGAGTTTCATTACTATGAAACTTAGTTGTCACTATTTCCTACTCCCTCCATTCCAAATTATGTCACTGTAAGAATCTTGGAGAGTAAAAGCATCTCAAGTTTGACCAAATTTATATAATAAGATAATAATATTTATGACACCAACCAAGTGTCATTAGGTTCTTCATCAATTATATTTTTATAGTATATCTATTTGATGCCATAAATGTTTGTAATTCTTTCTATAGTTTTAGTCAAACTTGAGATGTTTTGACTCTACAAGATTCTTAGAATGACTTATAATTTGGGATGGAGGGAGTAGTGAATAAAGGGTCGATGAAATCTTCATTAACAGTTCACATTTCCTTCCCATTGTCTCTCGCATTCTCGCTACACACCACGCCTCCTATATTTATCATATGCTATATATAATCTGTTTTACATATACGATTCTACATATATAATATTGAAAAAGATTAAACTAAACTATTTTTGTTAATATGTTTTTATGCTACTACTTCCTCTGTTTCAAATTATAGTTCGTTTGACTTTTTTGACCTCAAGTTTAACCACTCGTCTTATTTAAAAAATTTGTACAAACATAGTTAAATTTAAGTCATTCTTGAAGAACTTTTGTTAATAAAGCAAGCCACAACAAAAGAAGTGATATTTTACACAAATTTTTGAATAAGACGAGTGGTTAAACTTGGGGACAAAAAAGTCAAATGAACTACAGTTTGGAACGGATTTAGTACTGATTTAGATAGTATTGCAAGTGATCTATATTATTCATACCACACATTTGCTCACAACACCATGTGATAATTAGATGTTACAACTAGTCTAATTGTAGATCGAAAGAGGTTGTTTCATGTCCCAATTCAAGAAATACGACTTCACGTTAAAGGGTTACTCGGGAATAAATACATTGACTTCAGAAAATCTTATATGTTGATCTAACCCACTCTTAATAACAAACTAAACCGTAGCCTTATAAACAATACACACATGAACCACTATATAATATGCCAAATTCAATATGTGCCGAATGTGAGTACTTTTTATTGACAGAAGCATTTTCTAGATCTAAAACAAACATAAATAGACCGGTATTCGGCTTGCAGACGTAACTAACTTCTTATCAGAAGAAAATTTCACAGTTTTTACTGATATCTAGATGTAAATTTAAATATATAGAAAAGTCAAAACGACTTGCAAAGCCAAATCGATTTACAATTTAAAATGGAGGAAATATCGTTCTAGAAACAATAAATATCACCTGGTAAGTCACTAAACAAAAACTTTTCCATGAATGTATGCTGTAACGACCAAATTTTAAATTACATGTTAACCTTATGCATTGTGAGTGTGTCTAGAACTTCTGAGCTTGACCTGAGTGCTTCAAAATTAATTTCAACCATAATTTTCGCATGTGACTTCCCAAGAACAATGGCATAACTTAAATACACAATTACACATACACAGATACTCATACTCTATAAATATTTTACTTCATCCATCTATAAATCGTGACAATACCCGAACAAAAAAGCTTTCCATCTGCTAAATAGAACTGGTGATATAAGAGCAATCAGTACCGAACAAGCGTCTCAAGTTATTCCTTCTGCAGATGTCACAATTCTAGCGATGTGGCACTGCAGACAAGTACCAAACGTTGATCTATGAATACATTGGCATAAATGTCATAGTAGAGTGATCCAATGCAGGCAATAAGAAAGAAACACCAGCGAGGCAAGAATTGCTAGGTGTCTACTCTGATAGGGTCGACTTCAGCTCGCCGCTCTTCTCCATCTCAAGAATGATATCACAACCCCCAATCAGCTCTGATTTGTAGTAGAGTTGGGGAAAGGTAGGCCAGTTGGAGTATGTCTTCAAACCTTGTCTAACTTCCTCGTCAGATAAGATGTCGAAGGACCCAAAGCTAACCCCTTCCTTCTTCAAGGCGTTCACAACCTTCGAACTGAAGCCGCAACGAGGAGCATCTGGGGTGCCCTTCATGAAAAGCATCACCGGGGCAGAGGAAATCAGGGACTTCAATCTGTCCTCCAGACTTTCTTTTGGAATAACCCCTTTCTCAGACAGGACCTTCTTCAGCTCACCACTCTTATGCATCTCCATCACTATGTCTGAGCCGCCAACGAGTTCACCTTTTATGTACAGTTGAGGGTAACTGGGCCAGTTTGAGAGCACCTTCAGTCCCTGTCTAACCTCATCATCTAAAAGAATGTCAAAACTGGAGAAAGGAATGTTCTCTTGCTTAAGTATGTGAAGCAACTTCCCACTGAACCCACACTTTGGTTCCTCAGGTGAACCTTTGATGAATACCATCACTGGGCTGGAATTAATAAGGCTTTCCAAACGAGCTTTCTGAGCATCAGTAAGCCCGATTGGTTCAGCAACTGCATCACCCTTCTCAGTTGCAGACCCAGGTTCACCTGCTTCTTCATTTTTGCTTCCCTGTGGTTTGAGGGGAATATTGTGCTCCTCGAAAACATCCTTCAATTCACCACTGTCATGCATAGCGATAACAATATCACATCCACCAAGCAGCTCACCTTTGCAGTAGAGTTGAGGGAAAGTGGGCCAGTTGGAGAACTTCTTCATACCTTCACGAACATCATTATCTGTAAGAATGTCAAAACTCCCAAATTTGACTCCTTCCTGCTTCAAAATGTCAACCACTTTACGGCTGAAACCACACCTTGGTTGTTCTGGGGTTCCCTTCATAAATAAAAACACAGGATGGGAATTGACAAGCTGCTCCAATCGCTTATTCAATGCATCTTCCGTGCTACCAGAGTTTGTGCTTTCAGCAGCAGAAGAACCATTTTGTTGTGCCATCTTTTGGATATTTTCAAGTACAGCAGGCCCAGCAGCAACTCCGAGGCTAGCAGGTACAGCAGACTCAGCAACACTAGCAGGCCCAGCTACTTTTGCAACCTTATTGGCTAGGCTGGCTGGGTTTGCTCCCTCCAAAGTATCGACAGTTTTACCTTCCTGCAAGCAGACAACATATGCATGAAAAGGGGCACTTCTCACAAAAAAGATCAGCGTACAAGTGTTCAAAGCAGCCAGTAACGAACATTAAGCATAGCAAGGAACTCCTGAAGTTAAACAACCAAAAGAGTGGTTCTTTGGCACACCAGGGCACGCCCGAATTTCATTAATCATTACCAAAGTGACTAAATTACAGGGTTTGCCACACACAAGAAATATCTACATACATAATACAAGCACTATAGAAAAGTAATATATTATAAGTTTTTCCATGCAAAATTTAATTGTATCATACCATCATGCAGAATTAGGACACAAGACAACCAAATGTAAGAGGCAGTGACCACAGATAAAATCAACTAATTTATTATTTGTAGCAAACAAATTAACAATGTACGCAGATATCATAATTATTGGAGATATGAGTCCTACCGAAGTCCAGAGTCCACATGCCATGACGCTGTAACTAAGAAAAAAAAGAAACTATACAAGCATCCTTTGTGAAATGTACTCGCAAGCATTCCACAGGTTGAGCCACCGATATCGCAGAGAACACTTCATTTGGCACTATGAAGCCTTTAATCACTGAAAGCCTATATAGCCTACAAAATCATACTACACGCCTAAGCCTAACCAAAATCTGTGCATCCAAATGGACTCTTTGGCATAGAGTACAGAAAATTAGTGAAAATAAACTTATACAAAAATTCAATGTATGCAAAAAAAAGGGCAGACCCAGTGCCAGAGGCTCCCACACGAGTGGGGTCTGGGGAAGGGAATAACCGAAGCAAAGTCTTACCCCCGCAGAAATTCTGCAGAGAGACGGCTTCGAACCCAGGACCTGGTGACTCGGCGAGCTAGCACTCACCAACTGCACCAGGCCTGCCCTTCAAAAATTCAATGTATGCAGACTCCAGTTTTTTTTTAATGAAAAGCATGAGCTCTAGCATTCAATTAAGAAGGAAAGAAGAGGTGGATCATCCCCATGCCAAACTCAAGCAGAAAACCTAGAAGAGCACTAAACTTGCCAAGAATGGAAGCCTAACAAGGGCTCAAGTGAAAATGGTTTAACACCTGCAAAGTTATTATTTAGTTAGTATACAAAAGAGCATATCTCTGTTGTGGACACAGATGCGTATGGCTCTGAGAACTAGGGCCAGGACTTATCATAGGGCAGCTAGCTAGGTACTCTTCTCCCATGCCACGAGTCAAGGCTCAAACAGGCCAGGAGAGACTAGAGACTATCAGTGCCTGATTTCAATGGATCCCCTTTATAGGATGGATTGACCAGTTGACATGGTTCTATCAAGACCAAGAAAAGTTTTCTAATGCATGGAATCCATTTGAAACAAAACAAAATGACAGGATAACTAATCATTGTATCCTAAGTATGAACTAATCTATCTTCCAAATAATGATGCATCACACAGTTCCTCATCAACAGTGCTTGGATACTACGCTGCGCATAAAAATGAATAGTCTGCCACAGTAATACTAGTGCCAATTAGGAGGGTTTCAACATGAGTATAATGAGAAAATTGAAGACACGGATCCAAATCATCTTAACCACTTGCCATAATAAAAGAGCGGATCCCATTAATTAAACATTGTACTCATGATGTCATGATTGGCAGTAAGAAATTATATGCGGTTATTCAACTACCATGAAGATGGCATGTATCATGATTCTATCAGAAGTATTGTGCATAAAAAAGGGGGAAAATGTTTATCGACAAGAAGCAAGGCCGAATTATATTATTCAGTAATTGTGAATACCTTGTAGAAAACAAAATATGGCACCGCTGAAACTCCATGTGCCTCTGATATTTCAGGTTGTTCTTCAGCTTCAACCTGAACAAAAGTCATCACTCATCACTCATCAGTGCAAGATAATAAGCAAACAATGTAGCACCCTCCTAATTATGTTGACAGTAAACAAGCAATAACTGGACACAACAAGGGACAAAGAAGTAACCCCTGAACATAATGGGCACATAAATGAAAAAAAAATGATAAATGGTTAAAAGATCAGTCTTATTATTCAGTGATTCAGTGACTAGACCAATGAAAAAACAGATGGATACTAGATTAATTATACTTGTGTTTATCCCTCTTAAATTAGTTCACAGCTCAATGGAAACAGTGAAATATCACAGGCTCAACTTGGCTGGATTCAACAGAGTGTTACTACCACATCTCAGCATGGCACTATATAAATGCCACACCAGAATTGTTTAGCATCAAACATACAAGCAGGCTACTTAGGATACCATTTGTTTAGGCAGTACCAAATATACAGCTCCAGAGTTTAATATTTCCATATGACTTGTTATAACACCAAAGGCATACCAAATACATTAACAGATTTTAAAATCACTAATGAACAATCAAAATTCACATTGGACGCATAAAATAACAAGATACCCGGGGGAGGGGGGGGATCCTCCCTTTGACCCATCCAATACATTAACAGATGGTACCCCCTCTGTCAAGAAAAGAATGAAGCTCTAACTCTAGCACAGTACCAAGTTAAAGTACCTTAAGTTTGACCAACTATAAATATCAATATTGTATGATATTAAATGAGTATCATTGGATTTGCCATGAGATATATTTTCATAGTATAGTTATTTGGTGTCATAAATATTAATATTTTACCTATATGCTTGGTCTTTTGTTCTGGTCACGGTGTCGTTGAGTAGTTCGGTGCGTGTTTTGGACTGTTGCTGCCGGTTGGGGGAACCTTTCTGTTCCTTCCAACTAGGCAAGGATTTAGGAGGTGGTCGTTTTATTTCGTTACTAAAAACTGCTGTAATTTCGTTGCTCCTAAGTAATGAAATTCAGAATCGTCCGTTGTGGAAAAAAACCTTATATACTTGGTCAAACTTTAGACACTTTAACCGAGAATGCACCTAGAATTGCATTCTTTTTGGATTGGGGTAGTAAATCAGTAGCGAAAAATATAATTGAAACCAGGCCATAAGCATCAGCAATGCAGAATATTAAACATAATCCCAAAATTTTGAGTACTCTATGAGCTAAAAAGTAAGGCTACCACAACTTCACCGTCAACTAAGGACTAGGTTACAATATGTTTCAAATTATATAATAAACAGATAATTCAGGCACAGAAGTTCTTTCACGAATTCTTTTAATTGACAGACAGAACAATTTAGTTTATCAATTTAGAATACCGAGCTCCATTTTGCACTCTTGGACAAACGCGCAACGTTGCCTAACAAAGAGGGAGAAAAGTCTAAAGCACCACTAGAAACCTAACTACCTCCCCGCCATATCGACACTAAAAACCCTAAAGCCTTGCTGCACATCCAATCCAATCCCTAAAACGCCTCAACGAAACCATCCATCGGCGACCGGACCGAACAGAACCGAATCTACCGCGGTCGGGAAAGCGCGAGGCGGAAGGGGGGCAGCGGATACACGTACCCGGAGGAAGACCGCGTGGGGGAAATCGACGGCGAGGTGCGCGAAGACCTCGTCCATCTGCTTGGACGCCTCGCACCAGGACGCCCAGAAGTGCACGGCCGCCGCCCGCGCCCCGGCCACCGCCGCCTCCAGCTCCGCCGGCGAACGCACCTCCCTCACCGCCCCGCCGCTCGCCATTCTCTGTGATCCCACGCGGCGGTTGGATGAGAAGAGATGTGGTAAAGGGCTGAAGGCGACTGGAGTTGAAGAAGGAGGAGGATGCGGAAGAGACGAGACTCGGGTGCTGTGCGGGGGTTGCGGCTTGGGGTTTTCCTCTGCTCTGCGCCGCCTCGATCGATCGGGAGGCCGGAGCAGCGAGGCCGAAGGTGTGCTGCCTGCCTGCCTGCCTCCTCGGCTTTTCGAGGAGTTCCCGTGCGGCGCGACGGTGACTGAACATTCCAGAAGGGGGCGCGTGGGAAAGCGACGGGCCGGCGGACGGAGGCAGGTGGGCCTATTTCTTGCTGGGCTGTGCGGGCCGAACGCCTTTGTGATGCTATGGTGGTTTTGGCCCGCTCTGCCGGGCGCATTTTTTGGGGGACGCGTGTGGTCTGGTGGTGACGGCGCCGGCCTGGCAAAGTGGCGTCGTGCGCTGGGCGGCGGTGGGGGCTAGCCGCCGTCTGGGCGCTCCGCTGCCGGGTCGAGGGACCTATAAAACGGAGGGGTCGCGGAAGCTGGTAAGCGCCCGCGTCGGGCAGAAACCCTAGTCGCCACGCCACGGCCGCCTCACACCATCGGCCTATGCTGGCAGTCCCATTCCTCCCCTGTCCGAGGTCTCTCTTGCTCCTTCAGATCCGTTTATGTGTGTGGTGGTATCAGCTGATAGCCTGATACTGCCTCGGAAGATATTCCGATTTGTGTTTCTGCGTACTGTGTATTTTCCGATTTGTGTTTCTGCGTGCGGTAGTTTTGATTTGATTCTTTTGCCATGCGTGCGTCTTTGCCGGATCACACGGATCGATGATGCTGTTCAAGAAATACTGCGTTATCTTCCTGATGCAAGTGTGAGGCCGTCGTTACGAAGGCTTCCTGATGACCCAACTATCTTGCTGAGATCCAAGTGCGCAACTTCTCTATTTTTTTGTTCTCTCTGTATTTCTCGCCGTCTGCTTGCTTTTTCTCGTCTGGATTTTTGCGTACAGTTTTAGTTTTGATCAAATGCACTGTCAGATATCGTAACGGGCAGGATGGTTTCATCCACAAAGTGAACGCGGAGATTGTTCCGTCAACTGTAGGCTGCACCTAAGAGCTTTCGTCGACCGTAGGCTGCAGCTGAAAGCTTGGATTCATGCAGTCATGCTGTTGGGAACACTAGTAAATATGGCCAGGCAATAGCTCTGTTATACAAAACAAGATTTGATTTGACAATAGTGGAACCTATCGCTTTATTATACAAAACAAGATTTGATTTGGATTCATGCTGACGCTGAGTAGTAAATATGACCAGCCATTAGTGGAATCACGGTGTTATCCAAAACATGTGATTTGGATACCAGAATTTTTGTTTAAAAGTTACTCCTGTTTGACACTTGCCAGATAGCAAACCACGCACGAAAGCACATGACCACATGACGCAATCTCTTCGTTTTAACATACTACTACAGTAAGCACTTAGCGCAATTAGGCTTTCTAGATAATAACAAACCAAATGTGTAGCACATGGCGTCTGGGCGGTGGGCACAACCAGAAGCGTGGCATCAGTGCATCAGAAACATGGTATGATATGGACTGCGTACATGTTTAATGAACCCAGCCTAATAATACAATAGTTCAGCCAGTTGCCAGTTTAATTAAAGTCAAGGTATCATCTGGCGGACACAGGTTAACTGAGATAAGACACGTTTACATTACAGACAAACAGGTAAGCATCTAACTTCACTGTTTCCAGAACTGTCAAGCAACCGTATTTACACATCAACACCTGCAGCATCCTCTGGTAGCTGCCAGCGACGAGCTTACCCATCTCCCTACCCATCAGCGGCATAGAAAGGAAGCGACTTTAGTGGCATCACCTTCTCCTGCAAAGGGAAATGGGGACGGTGAGTGAATTATACCTGTGTTAACAGAACACTATGAACAGTGTGCCTCTGAAGCTACCTCAGAGTTCTCCACATGTTCTGAGGGGAAATGAAGCCCAGTGGAACAGTTTTCAAGCACTTCAGGACTCTTCAACCATGCTTTGTGAGCTTCAATGGCTTTCAGCTTAAAGCGAAACATCTGCAAGTGCCAATATCCAACTCAGGTGCACAGTTGCTTTACACTAAGGTTAATGTGCAAAAAGTACCCTGAATGAAAAATGAGCAGGAGCTGACAGGAGAAGACAGTGTGCTCCAAACCTCGGATAAAGAAATGCTTGGCTTCTCAAGTTCATCTCCATTGACATGAATTCCAGTACCCTGACATTCTGGGCAAACTATGGATGTTATTTTGCTTTTCTTCAGTGCATTCTTTGCCTTCCTTCCTCGATTGCTCTTCCCCTTGCGAGCTATTTGGTCATTCAGCATCTCGTATTGGCACAATATAGTCCAGTGTAAAAGGCAGGAAGTGTGAAAGAGATGATAAGCCTGCATAAATCAAGTGTAGCGAGGTCATTACAGAACATTTGAAATTTAGAGGGGAAATATAATTGCTATATTTTCAGGTGAAAAAAGTACAAAAAGGCAAACAGGTCCATGCTCTCTAATCTTCAAGAAACATTATTATGAAACAGATAGCAAAGAATGCTCGAAGTTACTCACCCCATTTGAATTTCTACTGCTGCAAGCTAGGTTTCCTGTATTGCAGTTCAGCAAGGTGGCAACATCCTTTCCAGGGAGCATTGGTCTGCCGCAAATATCACACACTTTCTCAGCTGCAATGCGCTTCTGCTTCCTCAACTCTCTTCTTGCTGACTTACTTGATAAGAGGCCAACTTGAAGATTGTGTGAGGTACCTGCTGGAGAACTAGTCACAATAGCTTGGCTACTGCCCTGTGGAGAGCTGTTCTGACCGTTTGACTCTTCTGAAGATGCTTCTTGATCAGAGAATGATTTTTTCATTCGCTTTCCACGATGTCCAGCATCATCAATTACAAAGAAAGATCCAGCAGAGATAGAAAGATCCTGTTCATCAGAAGACCACTTCCTGCCCAAATCATAGGTATAAGAGAAGTTGACTATGGCAAAGCCAGATTGCTCATTAGTGTTACAGCTCTCAGAACCATGGGAGCCTTCTTGTCCTACCCAAGCACACCAGATCTTGCTTATTTTCTTGCAGTTCTTGCTAGCTTCACAGATCCTGTATGAAATATTTCCATAGCCCAAAAGATGAACAGGCAAGTCTGAAACAACGTCCTTTAGCAATACACCAGGAATAACTAGAGGACCATCAGTTCCACTGTTTGAAAGCGCATAATTTTCAGATACAGGAGCAACTCTACCATTAGCACGGCCTTTTCCACCATTGCGTGCACCTTTCACACCATTACAGGAGCTTGAACCATCTCTCAACCTTGATGTCACCTCAGTATCATTCCGCGAAACCTCAGGCTGTGGAACCAGAGCAAGCTCTCTGGTGCTCTGCGAGCTTGAGTCCAGCAGGAGCGGATCCTTCTCCCGCGAGTTGTTGAAGAAGAGCACACCATCATTGAATGGCCACGGCATGGGCCCAAACAGTGTGACCTTGGCCTCAGCATACCGCCGGGAGTGCAGGTTTCCCTTGAGGTGGTCGAACAGCACGTTGTCGCTGAAGCACTCGGTGAGGCAGATGGTGCAGAAGAAGATGACACGCTTCCCAACACGTCGAAGTTCAACGTAGGTGTGCCCGCTCTGCCGCACCTCCCGGAGAGTAGCCTTGGCAGCAATCTCACGTATGTCAACAGGGCCATTCCTTTTCACCACCAGCTCCTTCCCCACCATGGTTACCTCCAACCTCAAATTTCTGCTGCTTTGCTCACAAATCCCTCCAAAACTACCTCCGTACCCTTCTTGAAGTTCTCAGAAATTACAACCAAATTTCACCCCCCTTGAGATCTATGCTTCCCTCCAGACCCTAGAATTACAAACTTAAACACAGGCTAAGCGTATAGGAGTACAGAGAGGCGGTGGCGGACCCAGTAAAGGACATGGGTGTACACATGCACAGCTGAAAAGTCAAAAAAAATCAAGGTTAGTAGACATAATACATGTGTAATTAGATCAGATCCGCATACAGATAGCTTAACTTAGGGTTTGGGTGCTCGGTTTCGCACAGGAAGTTGGGGGTTGTTGTGGGGGGGACGGGGCGTACCTGGTAGTGCTCGTCGCCACTGAAGAGCCGGAAGAAGACATGGCGCCGCGATGGAGACCTAGGCACCTGTCGTAAGGAGGCCGCGGCGCCGCCGCGGTAGTCCAGCCGTCGCCCCGAGAGACGCAGAGAGAGAACACGCCGGGGGGGACGGGACAAGAAAGGGCAAGACCGCACGGATAAACGGGAGAAGCGGCGCGGTCGCCCAGCCGTCGCCCGGAGAGACCGAGAGAGAGAAAGAGGGAGAGGAGAGAGAGGAACGCGCGCGCAGGCCGTGGGGAACGGGAGAAGAAAGCAGGGCCGCACGGATAAACGGGAGAATGAAGAACGTAGTTCGATGGAAGGGAGGGTGGAGATCGCCGGCAAGGTGGTTTGTCGCCGGCGAGAAAAATTTGGGGGCGAGAAAGCAAGCCTCGAGCAGAGGACGAGAATTTGAGAAGAATAAAAAAGGAAGGTTGGTAGATAGCTATAGGGCCTGTTTTGTTGCATCCAAAATGTCAAAATTTTCAAGATTCTTCGTCACATCGAATCTTTAGACGCATGTATGAAGCATTAAATATAGATAAAAAATAAAACTAATTACACAGTTTAGACGAAATGAACGAGACGAATCTTTTAAGCCTAATTAGACCATGATGGAACAATATTTGTCAAATAACAACAAAAACGCTACAGTAACGTTTTGCCAAAAAATTCGGCATCCAAACGGTGCCATAGCTATAGAACATGTGTGGGAATAAATATGAGATGAGATGGGCATTGCGTGTTTCAGGAGACTATTAAACTTCGGTTTTTTTAATGGCTCACGGCTTATATCTGATAAAAGTAACAACATCACGTATAAGACTATCCACACTCGTGGTACTCTACATTCATCATTTAAAAAGTCTGATCATCAAGATTCTCTCCTCTATACATGTTTCTTCTGCATCTATCATCTTATATATCTCATACTCTATACCAACTGCCGACAGCGGCCTCACTTGTCATCATCTATAAATTTTATCTAAATATATCTATGTAACATCTTGTTATGAAGAATTTATTGTCACAAATTTAATGGTGCAATCGGAATTTAATTCGGTTAATTGGTTTGTGAGTTATAGCATTTTTTTCAAGTGAAAACGGGTGAAGCCCACCGCTGCCACCTCTCTCTCCTCTCTTTTCTCTCTCCCTCGGTCTCCCTCTCTGTGCATGCCACAGCATCTCCTCGTGGGCTCCACGCCCGGTAGCGTATCTCCTGGAAGCCGCTACATTTACCGGAGGATCGCTCATTCCAGATGATTTACAGTATATCGCTGCAGCTTGTTTTTTCTGTAAAGTTCTCCAGGATCATATACCGGTACCAGTGCGGGCAGTCTAAGCACATCTAAGGACGGGTCCTTCAAAACACATTGAGAAGGTGAGAAATTATAAAATTTAACATTTACCTTATTTTTCTTAGAAAACAAATTTAAGTTGTGCTGTACAACAATGAAGGTTAAAAGAACCCTAATGGAAATATAAGCAAGAAACACATCCAACATCGTGGTCTTCATTGATTCTCCTATCCCTAGTCTTCAAATAAAATCACTTACCGCCGCTATCCCATAGAAATACAATTCTAACTTTGGCCTAAGTCAATCAAGTTTGACTAAATTTTAAAAAAAATGCAAGTATTATTAATTCACTATGGAAATATTTTCATAGTCTTTGATACTCTTTTTCATAAATTTCATTAAACTTAAAATATTTTGGCTTAGACAAAACTAGAATTGTAGCTTTTGTTGAATGCCAGAGGACCATCGCGTTTATCAAGAGTTGTCCAATCGGTAGAGGTAGATACAATGGGTCTCGGTACTATAATATGTACCACCCTCTATCCGAAATCAGATATCATTTTGGCTTTTCTTGATACATAGCTTTTGCTATGCATCTAGATATACAAATGTGTATTTAGAAATGTCCAAACAATCTATAACTTGAAACATAAGGATATTTGTTAACCACGAGAACACAATAAGTTTTTTTAAGTTGTTTTAGAGAAAAATATTTTAGTTTGGATTCAATTCGCATGAGAAGCCGGGCATCACAACCAATTTAAAATAAAAATCCAAGCAAGACATGCACCTTTTGTGAAGTTCTTGCGGCGTCGATTCAAGTAGTAAACCACATGACTGCCGCGGGGTGCATGACTCTATCAGGCAGATAAAAAGCTGCATCACACGCCTCGCCTTCTTGAAAGGAATGGATAGAATATGACAGTGACATTCATCTCTTTTTCATGCCCGCCGTTCGTTTTTTATGGCCAGGTTGAATTTTTAGATGCAATTTTCCCAATATCGACAAGTGTTAGGTCCACAATGTAAATTGTTTCCGTGCCTGCGGATATGCTACACGTTATATTATGGTACCGGTTTCTGAATTGACATTTCGCCTGTGCACCAACACCGACGTGACACGCAACCACACAAAACAAAACACTATAACGTGATGTATTTCCTAATTTATATTTCATAAAAGGCAATTAGCCTGTTTACTTGGGCTGAAAATAAACCGTTGGCCGATTTGTTATGAGAGAAAAACACTGCTGGCTATCTGAAAATAAGCGGCTAAAAGTTTAAGCGAACAGGCTAATGTAGCTGTCAACATCAGAGTCTGATCAGACCACAGAAACTAGACCCATGAGCCCATGAGCATAATCCTTTTTTTCGGCCACAAAGATGCTAGAGGATATCTTTAAGTTCTTAACCGAGCCTGTACATTCTTTCAGAGATAGCCAGACAAAATCAAATCCTCCGAAAGCAATAGAAAAAGGAAGCCGTCAACAACCAGCACATGAATTCATGATCTGTCGGTGGCATAAGCCACACAACCAATATCCAACAGAAAATTGAAATCAGTACAACTACCTCAAGTTTCCCAGCGCACAGGAAAGCGCTGATCCCATGTTCCATTTCATATTGCATATGGTCTCCAACCAGGAGGATATCAAGCTGGGGATATTTCGATACGATGGCACAGGTGAGTAAGACATAAGTGCACAAATTACGTGCGATGTTACAGTTTTATTTAAGCTGAGCTACGCTATGCTCTGAAGACGCAAAACAAGCTTTGTATTGAATGAGGCCGGCAGAAGAACACGAGCACTTGGCTCCTCGTTCAGAATGTTATGCAGCCTCCACATTTGGCTCCTCGCCCCCATTATCCTCAACAGGTTCACCATCCCTCTGCCTCCCAAAGCCAAAATATTCCTCTTCTGAATAGTGCTCCTCTGCACTTCTGCCAAAAATGAATGGTCTTCTACCCATTGTTGTAAAAGGCATTAACCCAAATGCACGTGCGGTTTTGATCTCTCTTGCAATCTTACGCTGAGCTTTTGCACTTATACGGGTCTGTGAAGAAAATGAGTACGTAAAAACCATGGCAAACATGTGTATTGATACTGAATTACAAGTGCAAAAGTAAGGTTCTTTCTAAGGTAGTAATGTAAAAGCTAAACATGGAAGCACATGAAAAAGAGCATTGGCAGTGGATATGCGTAGTTGAATATATGATGGTATATGTGGCTCTTCATTTTCAATTACATGAATCATGTTTAGAATCAACTCACTGAAAAGATCAACATCCAGCAATATGATCCTGGCACAACAGTGGCATCAGGATGCCTTTCCAAAAGGATAAACGCGTACCAGGATGGGGTAATGCATTTAGGAGTGAGGACAATTGCTCCCAATATGCATGAGAAGCAACTATCTAACACAAAAGGATCTGATAACTCAACTAAAAAGCAGGAATATCTTCCCAAAAGGTCCGTCATCTATCTAATGATTAGTTGAGTACTTGAGGAGTAGTGATTACCTGGCTTCTCTTGATGATAATTCCAGCTTCCGTAAGAAAGTGGGAGAGGAATCTAACGTTCTGCAAGGAACAGTTCCAAATATGTTAAAAAAATGAAACTGGAAAGTACTTGTAGCCAAACCATAGGAATTCATCAATCAGATCACAGATATAATCTTGGGAGAAATGTTACATGTCTCTTCACTGCAAAGAGGCAACTAACAGTAAATAACTAAATATTTATGACACAGTTTTATACACAACTGACTTTCTTTGCATGTATATCCGATCACTCAAAATATATGCATTTCATACACTTTGGAACATGAAACACATGGCTCGTATTCAAATATGTGCTTTGATACTTGTCACAGTGAAGTATTTGCAACCAAACCATCCCAATATGTACATAGGCTTCTTGTGTGCACTAGTAATTAAACTAGTATCATAGTGATTAACATGTATTTCACTGCAAAGAACTATCTTATATTTGCTAAAATCAAATAAAACAAGTAGCAAAACTAGAATAAAATGCCAGAGTAAGATAAATTTACTGCTAATAGTGAGTGTTAGTCATGTTCTACAGATACATTTGTGGGAAAACTCATATTAACAACAAACAAAAAACGGATTTTCAGGTGGCAAACTGGCAATACATTGCATGTTAACACTATAAAGGCAATACATTGCATGCCAGAGTAAGATAAATTTGCTTCTAACTGAAAGAGGAAAGCGGAAGCATTTTGAGATCAGCATAGACTCCATGTGTTCCTGAACTTTGTGTTGCCTAGCAGTCCTAGAATTTACAAAGCAGTAGAGCACATGATACACTTCAGTAAGAAATAGAAACTGTAGGCAATTTCCTTGTGTTGTCAGGCAGATATACTCACCCTAAAATCAGCCTTCCTCAAAACCTCCGCTGTAGTTGTTTCAAACTGTGGTCTAGGAGGATTCTTCGCGGCTGCAGGTCTTGTAAGGTCAAGGTCCTACACATATTACAATTGAATGAAATAGGGCACTAGAATAGCAACCACACAAGGGCAGATCACTGAATAAACTAATAATTGAAGAAAGAAAGATGTAAACTACACGTGGTATTATAAAGAGGAGTTCCGCATATCAGAAATGAAATTCTCATTTTGTTAACAACCATCAGCTAGTAAAGCACACGATTTTATTGTGATTTCAGGATAGCACAGGCATTTCTAACCCACACACTTACTCACTAGTTCCTGAACACTTACACAGGATAACAAAAACCACAAGGTCGCAAAAGATATTAGATTAATAATCCAATAACTATGGCTACGCATTGACAAACCAAGCTCCTGCTTACCCGAACAGAATAAGTCGATCCTCGCCTATACGTCACATCAGGCCTGAACTCAAAATCATCCTCTTCCCACTCATCGTCATCGTCATCGTCGTCATCCATTTGGAAGTTGCGTGCCGCATTACCCAGCATCTCACTTATGCTATCATTCGAAGAATCAAAAAAATCCATGGACCCAGAGCTGCTCTTGTTGCTAAACACACCTAAACCACCCATGGCTGACCCAGAGCTGCTCCTGTCACTGAACCCAGGGAAACCACCCATGGATGACCCAGAGCTGCTCCTATCACCAAACCCAGCGAAACCACCCATCCCAGAGCTCATGCCGTATCTCCTACTGGCGTTCTCAACCCTGTCAAGCTTCGCATAGAGAGACCCTTCCTCTGTGCCCTTGCTCCCAAACAGCCGTTCATCGAATTCCTCCACGGTCTCACCATCCCCACCATCCCCTGCACAGCAACAGTGAAACAAGATAAGCATATCAACATCAGCCTGGCTGAGACCATTCTAGCGTCAATTCTTCATTCTTAAAACATTACAGCGCAAGTGTAAGGAAATGATGGTTTCTGTCACGAGAAAGCTATGGATTCCCGTCAGAACTAGATCTCCAAGGCCATTCGATTCAGTTTACTACGACAGCCGACTTTGGAGGAAAGGTACGGCATACGCGAGTGTTAGAATTACGACCACCACACCGCATGAGGACGCGTGCGATACCGCTCATGGGAGGCCCCCAAGGAGACGCGGGGATCGGAGGGTGTGTGGGTGCTCAGTGCTCACCAGACTGGAACGAACGACGGAAGGCGCCGGCAGCTGCGGGCGGCAGGTGGGGAGGAAAGGAGTGGCGGAGCGAGGTACGCCGCGGGAGAGACCGCCTCAGCGCCGAGCTCGCCATTGCCTCGGTGGTGGCTCGTCAGCGCCGCCGCAACCCCAACACCAGCAACAGCAGCAGGAGAGGGGGACCGGGATTAGGGTTTCCTCTTTTTGCGATTCGGACCCCGTGGGCCTGTTAATATATTACTCACTTCGTCCATAAAAACATGCAATTCTCGCTTTTCGAGAAGTCAAACAGCTTCAACTTTGACTAAATTTATATAAAAAAATACTAATGTTTATGATACAAAATAAGTATCATTAGATTAGTTATAGAATATATTTTTATAATAAATTTATTTGGAGACATAAATGTTAATACTATTTGCTATAAATTTGGTCAAACTTGAGTCAGTTTGACTGGCACGCATCCCATAATTACATCTTTTCTCGGACGGAGGAAGTACATATCACTCCTTATTGTACAGTAACTTATACTTTTGGGAGTGGGCCCGTTAGTTTCTAATAAAGTCCGGATGTTAATAGGCCTTGTTTAGTTTCTAAAATTTTTTGGTAAAAAGTCATGTAGCAGTTTCGTTGTTATTTGGTAAAATTTATCTAACCATGAGCTAACTAGGCTCAAAAGATTCGTCTTGACATTTATAGATAAATTGTGCAATTAGTTATTTTTTTACCTACATTTAATGTTCCATGTATGTGTCTAAAGATTCAATGTGATAGGTACTGTGCAAAAATTTTAGAACTTTTTAGGAACTAAACAGGGCCTCAGATATTCGTAGCACTCTCTGATTTTCAAATTTTATTACAAAAAATAAATAATTTGTTTTAATTAATTTCAATAGAAAGCTCGTGGCGCGCTGCGCGCAGTGTGGCAGGGGCGGATCTAGGCCCCGGGCTGCCCGGGCTGCAGCCCGGGGCGAGACCCAAAACCTCTAGAAACAAGTTCCATAAAAAATCTCATAAAATAGCCGGCCAGCCCAATAACCCACCCCGACGCGAGGAAAGCCCAGCAGCCCGCCAGCCTCCCATCCTAGCCTTCCACAAGCGCAACCCCAACTTGGCTCTTCGCTATCAGCCTCGACGCGGAGACGGAGGCCGCGACCGCTCGAGTCGCGACGGCCGACGGTGACCGCTCCGTCTCCGGCCACCTGCCTCCGCGCCCTCCTGCCTTGGTTCCTCCTCCTCCTGTGCTGTCCGGCATTTGGCTCCCACGTCCCGGCCCCTGCAGCCTGCCCCTGCCGCCTGCGCACCCGCCCGCCACCGGTGACCCGGCCAGCAGCCGCCCAGGCTCCCGGCGCCCCCCACTCCGCGATAGCCGGCAGAAAGTCCCCTGGCGGCAGGTCACAGCCTCACAGGTGACTGAGGCGAGATCCATAACTCCAGTCTCCAGATCCCGACTCCCTACTAGTACTCGCTACTTCACTGCTATTTGTTAACATTTTAACTCCAGTCTCCAGACAGCATGGATTTCTATTGTTCATTGAATCTTTTGCAATTGCAACATTTCATATCTTAGGGTACAGATGTTAGAACACTACTCCCTCCGTCCCATTGAAAGTGTCGTTGGAAAAGCGTGCCCCCCTCACAAACACGTTTCCCGAGCGACACTTTCAATGGGACGGAGGGAGTAGAATGGAAATCCGCCACTAACGATAGTCTATGGCTATTAAGATTTTTAGCCTTGTATTAGTAGCCCGGGGCGCAGTCTATGGCTATTAACGATAGTCTGTGGCACATTCGAGCGATGGCGCTGCCGCTGCTCTCACAGATGGACGATGCGTGAAATAGGAAAGAAGGAAAGAGAAGCATCTACACGGTGAAGAGAGCATCTCCAACAGTCTGGTAAAAATCACTTGCCAAATATTATGTTTTGGCAAGTTATAAAAATAATATACCAAGTAAAAAAGAAGCTATCTCTAACAATTCTCTACTTTTAGCTTGCCAAAAAAAAAAAAAAACCGATGGCCCACCAGTTGAGGTCGTTGACCGGTACCTGCCGATTGTTTCTCTACCTCGCGCGACCCCCTTTCTCTCCTACGTACGCGACATTGACCGGTACCTGCAGATCAGTACCAACATGAACTAGCACTAGCAGGCATGGATCAATACCAACATGAACTAGTAGGCATGGATCAGTAACAACTTGAATCAGAGGATGGATGTGTACCACGATATACTAGCAGGCATGATGGGTCAGTACACACATGAAGTACGTACAGGCAAACTTGAATCACAGGAAGAGGAAGATGAAGGACGAGGTACCTGATCTTCACGACCGACGACGGAGCAGGACGGGGCGACCTACGACCTCGCGACGCCGGAGCAGGACGGGGCGACCTACAACCTCGCGACGCCTCTCTCCTCGCGACGCCGGAGCAGGTCGCTACGACCTCGCGACAACGGAGAAGGACGGGGCGACCTCGCGACGCCTCTCCCCTCGCGACGCCGGAGCAGGTCGCTACGACCTCGCGACGACGGAGAAGGACGGGGCGACCTCGCGACGCCTCTCTCCTCGCGACGCCGGAGCAGGTCGCTATGACCTCGCGGCGACGGAGAAGGACGGGGCGACCTCGCGACGCCTCTCCCCTCGCGACGCCGGAGCAGGTCGCTACGACCTCGCGACGACGGAGAAGGACGGGAAGTGTAGCGCTGGCCGCGCCCGGATCACAAGTCGTATACGCGCCCGGATGAAGGATTTGGCAAGCTGCGAAATTTGGCAAGTGACTTTGGCAAACGGTTGGAGATTGATTTTGTCTTGTTTTGCCAAATTTTAAAGGATGGCAAGTCATTTACCAAACTGTTGGAGATGCTCGGTTATTTTGTGTCATTTCATATGTGGAATGAATATATAAAAACGAAAATATGTTATAATATAAAGAAAAAATATTCATATGCGGAATGAATATATAAAAACGAAAATATGTTATAATATGAAAAAATAAATCTAGCGAATATATTTTGAGTCATTTTTGTACAGGAGGAACACGGTTGAATCCATGGGTTAGAATGGATAACGAAGGCATTAGCGGTTACAGGAAATGAGAGTTATGTTCCTCCTTGCCTTTGCGTTTGGAAGAAGTCTACTTTGCCTCTTAAGTATCACAAAAGTCAGTTTTTCCTGGCTGAAATAGAAAACCAAATATAACTCTTCCGCTATCTTTTCAAATCGGACATATGACTTCCTTAGCTGTTTGTCTAGATGGTTTTTTCTTCCATTTTATTTCAGTTGAATCTTTGAAAAATCATAGTAAATTATATAAAAATCATAAAATAGAAAATCCAATTTTGTTATACTCCATATGAGTAGATCTACACAATAAACATATGATATAGTATGCTTTAGTACAAATTTTTTGCTATAGCTTTAGATCTATGCTTTTCTGTGATTAATTCATTGTTGTAGTTTTTGTGGTCCTTTTGTGGTAGACTAATCATTATATGCTTGAGATGCAGTAAAAATTTCATACTCATTGAATCATATATGACTGAGTTATATATTTATTCAGGTTTATACTTATTAAATAGTTTTTAAATAGTTAAAAACGTGTAAAAATAGAAAATATGTGTTCTATATGTAATATTACTATTGTTATATCTTATTAACACTTAACATAATTATATTGTCACGGAGAAAATTACACAAAGAACATACATTTTCTATTTTTACACAATTTTCATTATTTTAAAACTATTTAATAAGTATAAACCTGAATAAGTCTATAACTCAGTCATACATAATCCAATAAGCATGAAATTTTTACTACATCTCAAACATACAATGATTAGCCCATCATAAAATTTTTCATCACAATAGGACCACAAAAACTACAACTATGAATTAATCATAGAAAAACATAGATTTAAAGCTAGAGTAAAAAATTTATACTAAAGCATACCATATCATATGTTTACCGTGTAGATCTACTCATGCGGGGTCCAACAAAATTGGATTTTTCATTTTATAATTTTTTGTAATTTACTATGATTTTCAAAGATTCATCTGAAATAAATATAAAAGAAAAAAATTCACCTAGAGAAATAGTCCGGCAGGTCACATGTCCTGTTTGGTTTTCTAGTTTAGGCAGGAAAAGCTTGACATTTTCCTTCCCTTTTCTCTCTACAGCGTATTCACCGGAGAAGTTACAGGGCCGCGCACGCAGGCCCACTCGGTGACTTCCTCACCCTCACTGCTATACTACGGCCCATGGCCTACTTCGTGACACAAATATGCGAAGCCATTTGTAGAGGGCATTTTACATTTGTACCATTATTACGGATGACGCTTACTCGAATAGCATTCTTAGGATGACACTTATAGAATCAACATCATTTCATTGGACGTCTTTCATTTTTACCACATTTGTCTACGTGGCACGCCAGGTCAAGCTGACATGCTGACGCACAGTCGGCCAGGGCATGGAAATGACATTGCTGCCCCTGCCTATCTCCTCTCTCTCCCCCTCCAACAGCAGAGTCCCAAATCTCATGTCACTAACAAGTGGGTCCCCCTCGTCATCTTCATCCCCAACCTCCAGCACGAGTAGCTCCGCTGCGGCCTCACCGGCACGTGCGGCCTCACAGGCCGCGGCCTCTGATTTTCCTCTATAAATAGCGGGTGTTTCCTCATTGTTCCTCCCTTTTCCCTGATTCTCTACTCGCCCCACCTAGTTCTGGAACTGAGGATACGTAGTCCTTGCACTGGTAGTGCAACCGTGGGGGAGAAGGAAGGAGATGCTGTCTGTGCAGGACGCCCTTGACCTTGCGTCGTCCAGCTGCGGCACGATGGACATTATCACGTGCGGGTTCACACCGTGGGGGCCTGAGTCGTGTCCTAGTCTGGACCAGGTGATGGCGTCGAGGCCGGCCGCGGCGTCCATCGCGGCGGTGCAGGAGGCCGAGCTGACGCAGCGAGGAACGTGGACCCGGACCCGGACCCCGAGGAGGAGATGCTCTAGCAGCAGCGTCGCAAGATGTCGAACCGGCTGTCGGCGCAGTGGTCGCGCGCGCGGAAGCAGCAGCTGCTGGAGGAGCTCAGGCAGGTGGCGGCGCAGCTCCATGCCGAGAAGCAGGAGCTGGAGGCCAGGTTGCAGGCCCTGGCGTGGCACGACCTCGCCGTGCGCTGCCAGAACGCGCGGCTCCGCGCTGAGGCCGCCGCGCTCGCGCTGCGCCGACTTGCGTACGTGTACGCCCTGCCGCAGCAACAGGCTTCCGGCGTCGGCGTCGTGCCGGCGGCCGCGGTGCCCCTGCTGGGGCTGGCGTCGCTCATGACGTAGAACGACTCTCGGGTCCTCGCATAGGCGGAGCTACTCGCGTTCGCGCCCACGAGGCCGCGGTGGAGCTGCTCGCGTCCGCGCCCGTGAGGCTGCGACGGAGCTGTTGCTCGCGCCCGTGCCAGCGAAGCTGCGGCGGCGAGGCCGCGACGGAGCTGTCGCGTCTGCGCCGGGCGGAGCGGGTGCTCGTGCGCATGCCCACGAGGAGCTGCTCGCGCCGCGCCGGCGGGGCCACGGTAGAGCTGCTGCTGCTCGCACCTCCTCCTCGGCTTCCCGATCGATGCCGTGCTGTTCCATCCTCCGTCCTCTTGCCCACGAGACTGAAGTGTAGCAACCGTGGGTACCAAAGCTAGAAGACAAAGCTGACAAGTGGGGCCTACCTAGAAGTGGCAGTGACGCGGGACCCACCTGTTGGAGATGGAGAGGGAGAGGAGTCAGGCAAGGTAGCGTGGACATTTCACTTGTCCATGCTGACTAGCCAGCATGTCAAGCTGGTGTGGCATGTCACATGCGTAAATATGGTAAATTTGAAAATCAAACTTCTCTTATCTGCTAAATTGGTAAGTGGCATCCTAAGAGTGCTACTAAGATAAGAGCCATTCTTTATAATGGTAAAAATGTAAAAAGCCCATTTGTAGATGCCTTCCGGTACAAAAGACGACCAGACTCATCTGTGATGGCGGCGGCGGCGGCGGCGGTGCCGCTGATTCTCGAGCTGGACCCGTCGCACGATCGAGCTGGCCGCGTTATCGAGGACATCGTGCGGCTAGAGCGGAGGATCTTCCCGAAGCACGAGTCGCTGGCACGGTCCCTGCACGACGAGCTCAAGCGGCGGAACTCCGGCCTGATCTACACGACGTCCGGCGCCGACGGCGAGGAGGTGATCGGGTATGCTATGTACACCTGCAACACCTCCCTCTGCGCCACCATCACCAAGCTCGCCGGTGAGACACATGTTGGGATCCCTGTCTCCCTGGCCTCTCTCCCTGGGGTAAAGGTTGCGCGGAATGGCTGAATCGTGTGCCCAAAACTGCAAACTTTTGGTTGCAGTGAAGGAGAATTGCAGGCGGCAGGGCCACGGCGAGGCGCTACTGGTGGCCGCAGTTGAGCGGTGCCGGCGGAGGAAGATCCAGCGGCTCTCCCTCCACGTCGACCCGACGAGGGCGGCCGCGGTGGCGCTGTACCGGAAGGCCGGGTTCCAGGTCGACACTACCGTCGAGGCCTACTACGCACCTCACAGGGACGCCTACCGGATGTACTTGGATCTGTAGAATGGCCGAGGACGAGAACCAGTGCTTGATCGGGCAGTACTCCATTAGCGTGGAGCCATTGTTCTCAAAATTGATAAATTCTCTTGAGTCTTGACTCTTGACGCACTCTGTTTCTGTGAGTGAGTTTTTGTCGATGACTCCAAACTGTAGTAAGGATCTGCTAGAAAGGTTGCATATGGTTTCAGCAATTACAACTGTGGATATGGCCCAGGCTGTATGACAATTCAGTTCAGAGATGCAGCCATATCAGTTTACCCTCCAAGGTCAAGATAACTCAGCAAGAAATTCGTGGATAATTTTGACCTTCTTTGTAACTATACAAGAGATGTTTACTGAATAGTAGCTGGCTAGTCTCACTGGCACACATAGAAAAGCGACAGCCCAATTTGATTCAACATTCAAGTACCCCTTAGGCAAAGCTGATTTACAATACAAGAGAGCAAACCAACAGTGTAAATGGGCACCTGTTGATATGTGACCATTATAAGTAATCAAATGGATGTTTCTTTGAGAAATGATCAACTTATCTTCTCACTCCTAACTTTTTGCTTGATTTGTAGAATATAATAGGTAAATCCATCAGACTCTCATCCCTTACAATCAAATATATAATTAGTGTATGAGAATAGTCACTATACCAAAATCATAAAATAAACTCATATGCACTACCTTTGTTGCTCAGCTAGTGCCCAACTGGCCGATATGGCCTCAGTGATGGCAATTGGCAAAACTGAAAACCCACCAATTCCCCCTAGTGGCTGGCCCAACGGAAGGCCGATGCGTTGGACGGTTGGAGTCTTGAAGAACACCCAGCGTTGATTAGTTTGTAGTTAGTCTTGATGAATCAGGTTCCATCAGAGGGTTAAATAATTATATATTCCCATACCTTTCTCAGGTGAAAACATGTCATCCAAATATGCAGTACTGAGAGACGTATTGTTTCAGTTTCAGTTCCAACTCTGTACGTATTTCACAAGTTGATAATATTCAAAATGGTAAAATTTTGTTCACAAGCTGAACTGCGAAGCTGCTACATCTCATCTCTCGCGCCCGTCGCTCTGTTGTTCGCACTGTGGTGATGTCCGAACACTTGTCGCTTCTCTGCCTTCAGGAGACGAAGGTCCAGAATTTTCCTGCCGCTTGGATTGTCGTTTGGTCCGGCACGATGGCCGTAAACCGTGCATACTCCGTGTCAGTCCACCTCGCGCCTCTGAATGGCAGCACCCCGGGCTGGTGGCTAACATCTGTTTACGGCCCAACGGTGCTTGCCGAGAAGTGGCTACAGTGCAGGACATCGCTCCCCTCCGCTTGGCGCGCTGGGTTCGACTCCCTAGTCATTCTTGTTGCATGGTGCTTATGGAAGGAACGCAACCAGAGGACGTTCCACAACGCTCGTCGAACCCCCCTCCACCTCGTCGGCGCCATCGCTGAGGAGGCCGAGAGATGGTCCATGGCAGGGTTCTCCCAACTCTCTGCGTTTTGGTCTCGGCGAGCCCAGGAACAGACGTCGCAAATTCAGCCACCATGTAGCTCTGTTATGTAGTTTTCGCCTTCGCTACTTCCTTTATTGCTTTGCTTGCTGCGACCATGTTCTAGGTGCAGGTGGCCGGGTTGCGGCCGTAGCGTGCTGCTCGCATTCTAGGCCGCATTTCGTTGTCTTGTACCACAAACTCTTTCTTCTTAATGATATACATGCTTTGCATGGTCGCGAAAAAAATCCTCCTTCCTAAATAACCATATAGCTGGGCTCTTACTCCGAAAGGGCCAACACTTGATCACATAGGTCTCTGATGTTTAAGTCAAGGTCACTAGCTTCTGTTCCCACGGATATTACTGCAGCCTCCTTTGTAACATGAACTGTACTGTTCACCTGTTACTAAAATTGGATGGCAGCCAGTTATGTGTAGGAAGAGACTGTTACTGTTCATCCATGACTGTTTGCTTCTCTTTGCTTCATCCTTGACTGTTACTGCAGTAGGTATTAGAACTATGTCAGTCTGATGTTTGTTTTACTGCTTGATTGTATTGAATACTGAGTGGTGTCAGTGGTACATCACTGCATATACATTGACAAGTTTACAGAACTGATTCTGGGTGGTGTCAGTACAAAGATAGGCATGAGTACTTCTGTTCATGCTTTACATGTTTCTTGAATTTTAGATTTTGAAATAAGATTTTCAGTGTTGCAGTTTTGCAGGTAACAAGGATAAAATTGTTTTGGAAGGAAACTGGTAGTTCTGCAAGATGCAGCTGGCAGTCTTACAATGGCATTGTTACTGAGAAATTGTAACTTATGTCACTCAGAGAAGGACAATACACATTTGCATGAGATTATTTCTTATTTTCTTGAATTAAATCAATTTGCACGAACAGAAGTAACAGATGGATGGAGGAACATGGATCCGGCTACATGTTATTTTTTTTATTTCTCATTTTCTTAAATTAAATCAACATATCAGTGTTGGTGGCCGTGCTCGTGACTATGCCCTGTTTGCTTGGCTGATAAGCCATGGCTGAAAGTACTGTTCGCTGATTTGTTGTGAGAGAAAAACACTGCTAAATAGCTGGCTGATTTAGTTGATCAAGGCCTTGTACTCATAACTCATCGCATTTACTGTCCATGTGCTTGCTTGTGAGAGCCCTCGGATTGCATTCTAGGATCCGGCCCGATGAAAGCCCAAGTTTGGTTTTGGTAATTAATGACACCAAGTTGCTAATGCCATGTGTTAAGTGTTTTGAGTTAGGCATAAGCAACACATGTGATGAAGGTGTACGTGGCAAGGAGTGGTGGCCACTAGATCATAAAGAAATGGTGCATGGATATGAAATGTCGATCATGGTGGAGATGCACATAATATGATGGACATGGTGATCAAGTAGAAGAGAAGGATCTAAGAGCGCAAGACAAAGGTATAACCATAGGGTTTTCCTTTTACCGTTCTAAGATGAGTAGAGAAGTGATTGACCGGATTTAGGATACATAGCCAACTATCAAGAGGGGCAATCACGGTTAGCTCGGGAATCAAGTGCCACTAGATAAATGTCTTGAGCATATGCATTAGGATCTAGTTGAGAGCTAACATAACGCCTTGGAAAATGTTTGTGAAATGCTAACACACATGCACATTGTGGTATACACTTGGTGGTGTTAGCACATTTGCGAAGGCGGTGGAGTTTAAGCGGTAGAGAGGGGTTTGAGTACCTCTCTCCCTCTCGCCGATCTTGCGAGATGGGATTCGGCGCTTTTTGGGGAAGTGAAACGTTTTTTTTCTACTGCGCCGGAAGTCAGAAAAGAAACGGAGGCAAACGACAGTCACTGTGGTGACCGGACGCTGCACCGGACGCGATCACGGTTTGACCGGACGCGTCCGGTCAGTTCAACGTGGCGCGGGCACTAGGGTTTGTGACCGGACGCTGGTCTGGCCTGACCAGCTGAAAGCCCAAGTTTGGTTTTGGTAATTAATGACACCAAGTTGCTAATGTCATGTGTTAAGTGTTTTGAGTTAGGCATAAGCAACACATGTGATGAAGGTGTATGTGGCAAGGAGTGGTGGCCACAAGATCACAAAGAGATGGTGCATGGACATGAAATGACGATCATGGTGGAGATGCACATAAATGGTGGACATGATGATCAAGTGGAGGAAAAGGATCTAAGAGCGCAAGGCAAAGGTATAACCATAGGGTTTTCCTTTTGCCGGTCTAAGATGAGTAGAGAAGTGATTGACCGGGTTTATGATACATAGCCGACTATCAAAAGGGGAAATCACGGTTAGCTCGGGAATCAAGTGCCACTAGATCAATGTTTTGAGCATATGCATTAGGATCTAGTTGAGAGCTAACATAACGCCTTGGAAAATGTTTGTGAAATGCTAACACATATGCACATGGTGGTGTACACTTGGTGGTGTTAGCACATTTTGCGAAGGCGGTGGAGTTTAAGCGGTAGAGAGAGGTTTGGGTTCCTCTCTCCCTCCCGCCGAGCTTGCGAGGCGGGATTCGGCGCTTTTTGGGAAAGTGAAACACCTATTTTCTATTGCGCCGGAAGTCGGAAAAGAAACGGAGGCGAACGGGGTCACTAAGGTGACCGGACGCTGCACCGGACGCTGCACCGGACGCGGTCACGGTTTGACCGGACGCGTCCGGTCAGTTCAACGCGGCGCGGGCGCTAGGGTTTGTGACCGGACGCTGGTCTGGCCTGACCAGCGCGTCCGGTCAGTTCAACTGGGCGTAAAAGAAAAGCGCGCGACCGGCGCGTCCGGTCCCTCACGGAACCGGAGCGTCCGGTCAAGCGTCCAGAGGAGCGGAGTGACGATCGGACGCGCGGCGCGTCCGGTCACATACGACCGGACGCGTCCGGTCGCACCGGAAGCTTACTGGAACGCGACCGGACGCTGGCACTGTCGCGTCCGGTCATTCGGTTGAGCGCGTCCGGTCAGGGCAACGGCTAGTTCTGACGCGCACTGTTATCGCTTGTCGTGTAGTGACCGGACGCGTCCGGTCACCCTGACCGGAGCGTCCGGTCAGCGCGATTTCAACTGTGTCATCCGGTAACGGCTAGCTGCGTACCCCTTCGCTATAAATAGAAGATGTCCAGGGTTTGAGGGTAACTCTCGCACATTTTGAGACATAGAGACATCCTTTGAGCTAGAGAACAACCCCTCCACTCATCTCTTTGCATAGTTGCACATCTAGAGTGAGATTGAGTGAGATTCAAGTGCATTGCTTGAGAGTTGCATTCTAGAGGCACTTGATCTTTGAGTTGCTGCGGATTTCTTGTTACTCTTCCGTGTTTCCCGACACGGTAGACGGCTTGGAGCAGCGAAGGTGATTGAGCTCACAATTAGAGATTGTTGGAGCCTTCACCAAGTGTTGTAAGGGGTTCTTGATCCTTCCCCGCGGGAGTTCGCAAATTGGATACTCTAGTGGAGCTCGTGGCTTGGAGGATCCCCATCTTGTGTGCGGTTGTGCGGCGTCCGCCGAGGGCTCGACTCTTGATAGTTGATTAGCTCGCGAACCGACAAGTGGGTGCATCGCCACAACGAGGAGTAGCTTGCCGGGAAGCAAGTGAACCTCGGTAAAAAATATTGTGTCATCTCTTTGCCGAGGATTTCTCTTGTGATTGATAATTGTGATTGATTCTTCAAGTGCATTACTTCTCTACATTGTTGGTATAAGATTCAAGTCACTTACTCTTTACTTTCTTGTACTAGTTCTATTGTAGTTTGCTTAGCGTAGCTTTTATCACATAGGAGTAAGTAGCTTAGTGACTTAGCCTTGTTGGTGTGTATTAGAGATCATAGCCTTGCTTCACTAGAATTGTATAGGTGGCTTGCATAGTGTAGTTGAGCTAGTGCTAGAATTAGCTTAGCCATCTTTTATTCTAACGTG
This sequence comes from Saccharum hybrid cultivar R570, assembly GCA_038087645.1. Classification (NCBI taxonomy): domain Eukaryota; kingdom Viridiplantae; phylum Streptophyta; class Magnoliopsida; order Poales; family Poaceae; genus Saccharum; species Saccharum hybrid cultivar. The sequence continues at coordinate 1,632,130 of JAQSUU010000066.1, forward strand.
TTTGTTTAGTGAAGCTTGTAGTAGGCTATTCACCCCCCTCTAGCCATTTGGACCTTACACCAGCGCGTCCGGTCAGTTCACCTGTGCGCAGAAGGAGAGCGCACGACCGGCGCGTCCGGTCGCTCACGGAACCAGAGCGTCCGGTCAGGCGTCCAGAGAAGCAGAGTGCAGCAGAGTGCTGATCGGACGCGCGGCGCGTCCGGTCACGTGTGATCGGATGCGTCCGGTCTTGACGGGAGCTTACTGGAACGCGACCGGACGCTGACACTGTCGCGTCCGGTCAAACGGTTGAGTGCGTCCGGTCAGGGCAACGGCTAGTTCTGACGCGCACTGTTATCGCTTGTCGTGTAGTGACCGGACGCGTCCGGTCACCCTGACCGGAGCGTCCGGTCAGCGCGATTTCAACTGTGTCATCCGGTAACGGCTAGCTGCGTACCCCTTCGCTATAAATAGAAGATGTCCAGGGTTTGAGGGTAACTCTCGCACATTTTGAGACATAGAGACATCCTTTGAGCTAGAGAACAACCCCTCCACTCATCTCTTTGCTTGGTTGCACATCTTGAGTGAGATTGAGTGAGATTCAAGTGCATTGCTTGAGAGTTGCATTCTAGAGGCACTTGATCTTCGAGTTGCTGCGGATTTCTTGTTACTCTTCCGTGTTTCCCGACACGGTAGATGGCTTGGAGCAGCGGAGGTGATTGAGCTCGCAATTGGAGATTGTTGGAGCCCTCACCAAGTGTTGTAATGGGTTCTTGATCCTTCTCCGCGAGAGTTCGCAAATTGGATACTCTAGTGGAGCTCGTGGCTTGGAGGATCCCCATCTTGTGTGCGGTTGTGCGGCGCCCGCCGAGGGCTCGACTCTTGATAGTCGATTAGCTCGCGAACCGACAAGTGGGTGCATCGCCACAACGAGGAGTAGCTTGCCGGGAAGCAAGTGAACCTCGGTAAAAATCTTGTGTCATCTCTTTGCCGAGGATTTCTCTTGTGGTTGATCATTGTGATTGATTCTTCGAGTGCATTACTTCTCTACATCGTGGGTATAAGAATCAAGTCACTTGCTCTTTACTTTCTCGTACTACTTCTAGTGTAGCTTGCTTAGTGTAGCTTTTATCACATAGGAGTAAGTAGCTTAGTGACTTAGTCTTATTGGTGTGTATTAGAGATTATAGCCTTGCTTCACTAGTACTAGAATTAAAAAAATTCAAAAGAACCATGGAAAAAGAAGCGATATTAGGGAAGGATGTTACTGCAGCATTGATGTGCATGAGCTCCCACAAGTTTTCCATCTTTTACGGGAGTTGGCAGAGGAAGCGATGGTACATTTGACGAAAACCTCTGTGTCAAAGACATTGCAGGGAGGCCGAAGTGCTCGACGGCCGCGGAGTCCTACACCAGATCTAGATAACCCTGCGAGACCAAATGTTACGATTGTTCAAACACAAACACTGAAACTTCATATGTTACGATTGTTCAAACACAAACACTGAAACCTCATATGTTACGATTGTTCAAACACAAACACTGAAAACCTTGTGATGACGAATAATAGGAGCAGGATCCAACCTATGTGCGGACAAGTGGAAAGATGCACCCATGTATGTGGATGTCGCTGTACAGTAGGAAGACGGCACGCGCCCTCACCACCTTGAACCTCGAACAGTCGAGCGTGCTGACGACCAGATCCAGCGCCATTTGATACAGACAACCGTGGATCCGGCAGCCTTCTCCACGGATTTGGTCTCCTTGCATGATTTGAAGTGCTTTACCTGAATTTGATGGAAGTTCACACATCAAGTGAAACATACTAAACAGGTGTCGGCACTCCTGGAATATACAGAACAAATTACTCTCTAAGAAATGAAGTATATCCTGAAAGAAACATCCCTTCCTGATGTGTTGTAGAAGCACAATGCACCACAATGCAAAACCAACCATTTCCCTACTGAAATACCTTAAACATCCCTTCAGGCGTGTCGACACGCCGAAGGGATCTTAGTTCTAGTAGCACAATAATTTAACATATGTGAGTGAGCATTTCAGTACTTTTAAGGTATTTCAGTAAGCATGTGCCAGTGAACAAATGGATTACTCAAAGTCTAAGACATGTCAAGCATAGGATGTGCTAATGAACAATTAGATTACTCAGAAATGTGAAGCAGTATAGAACTGAAAGATCAGACTGTCTGAAGTATCATCCTGAAAATTTCATTGTACTAAATGGTTTGCCTATATATAAAAAAAGTTATGGCGGACCACTGAACCGTGATGGGTTTGTAGTATAGTGATCTAAAGCAACGTGCTTAGCGTACTTCAAGCAAAAATTCAAGTTGCGTGCTGCTTGGTACAAACAAGAAGCGACCTTGCCAATCAAATGACCCAAGCAGGAGCTAGAGATAAACCTGTACATCTCAAATATGAGTGAGGTAATGCATATATAATATTAATTTCTTTGCAACAGCTCTCAGAAATACTACTGGCATGCGGCTTTAAAAAATACTGGCATTGCATTAGAAATTCTAGTCCACAGAAATTGCTCTTCTACACTACAATCTCAAATAAACCATTGTAATCACACAAATAGGAAAACAAAAGTCCATACATGGATGAGAGGCTGAGCAAAAGCTACATGCCACCGCAGACACTTGAAATATATGTTATCATGAAGCTAACTGAAAGCAACTCAGACCTGAAGAGGCTCTTCCCAGAATCAATTAGATTATCAGATTTATCCATGTATACACACAAGCCTAACAGGAAATTGAAGAACTTCTGAACTTTTTGAAGTCTGAAATCTAGATATGTCAAACATGGAGTCCAAATAATTCACCCATTTAGCAGTTGCAGTCAACACAAATCCATGTCCACACATAACTATACCGCCTATTCTTCCACTAACTCGAATCTAGGAAACCCAACTGCTGTGAACAAGAGAAAGATAACGAAGTAAATGTGCCTTGTGCCCTTATTGCAGCTAAAACAGGGGCATCAGACTACAACCAAGCGAGGCCGTCGCAGGTGCCGATGTCTATGAAATATGGCTTCAGTGGGTTGCAGAGACTCACGAGAACATAATACAAGCTGAAAAAAACAATCTTCCCTCTCCCAAAATGTTAAGCCATCATTGCTAATAAATGACATTGATGCTCCAAGAAGAATAGAGCAATGCGCACAATAATCCATGGAGCAGAGCAATTGTGCACCATGAGAAGAAGGCACCGATGTAGATAGGCATTACTGTAGAGCAGTAAGATAGCTTGCCCCTCACCGCTTTGAACTCGAGGGTGCTGACGGCCGGATCTGGCGCTAGTCTCTACAGGCAACCCTGGATCTGGCCGGTCCCTCCATGGATTTGGCCAACTCTTATCTTGGATTCGGCCACGAATCCGCGTGAGCTAACGACACCTTCATGCCATGGATCTCCATCGAAGGTCGGTCTGCCCTGGGCTGCCACCACGCTGGAGCTCTCAGCGGTGCCCGAGCAACTCAGGCTCCATGCGGTGGAGAAACGTGGAATCAGAGAGAAGGGGAAAAGGAGAAGGGAGGAAGAGAGCCATGGAGGGAAAGGAGACAAAGCTACCTCTCGTAGGAGGCGTGCACGCTAGCTGGGCGGAGGAACGCCGGTGGAGGAGGTGGAGGAGCGGCAGCAGTGATACGCGAGCAACATTGGCGGCCGGGAGAAGAGAGAGAAATTAGAGAGACGAATGAGGAGGGGGTTAGGGACTTAGGGTTCAAGATGGGTGGAGGGCCTCTTCACAAAATATCCAGGGGTTATGCGAAAAAGAAGGCAAGTCTTGAATTTCCTCTTCTTCGTGTCAAAATAAAATTTACATCAAGTGTTCAAGTGAAAACAATCTCAACGTGAACACTGTTTAGGGAGAAAGAACTGGACTGCGGGTTAGTTTCAAAATAACTTGAGGTCTTTTATGCAAAGTAGCCATTGACGCGTGTCAGCCTGCGGAGAAGCCACTAATGCCTGGATTTCTCTTGTGCGAGCGAAGGGCAGCAGGTTTTAATCAACCCCGATTGTATAGGTGGCTTGCATAGTATAGTTGAGCTAGTGCTAGAATTAGCTTAGCCATCTTTTATACTAACGTGGTTGTTTAGTGAAGCTTGTAGTTTTTTTAAATAGGCTATTCACCCCCCCTCTAGCCATTTGGACCTTACACCCGAGGATTCAAAAAGGGCTGGGGTTGGTTTAGGATGGTGCGACGTGTAGGATTGGATTGGATTCAGCTAAAACAAATCAGTAGGTGTTAGGATTGGACTGGGTGCGGTGCTTAATCAACTTAGGCATTGTTTGGATACACATGTATTTATTTCAATGCACATGTGTTGAAGTGGATTAGAGTGAAATTAAACAAAGTTCTATTCCCGTCCACTCTAATACATGTGGATTAAAGTGGATACACGTGCATCCAAACAAGGCCTTAGGATTGCCTTAGGATTGGAGTGGGGTTAGGGCCGGATCTTGATCCATTGTCAGGCCTCGGTTAGCTGACCGGAAGGAGGCTTTGGCTAAGAAGAAATACCATCCACCATTGGCTCTTGTTGCACTAGTTAAAAGAAAATCAGAGTGCTGGATGACTAAAGTCTATAGATACAAGCCTTGTTCGCTTGGTTTATCATCCGTACTTTTTCAGCGAAGGAACAATATTTTTCTCTCACAACAAATCTGCCAACCATACTTTTCAGCCTGACTTTTCAGCAAAGCGAACAAGACCATTTGGTGGTGGTACCCATTACCCAGTGGCCATATTCAAACTCTTATCCATTTTTTTTGAAAGGACTCTTATCCGCCTCATGTAGATGGGGTATAGATATTTTTTTAATCCATTAGAAATGAATAGGGTAGAATAGTAGATCTAGATAACCTAAAGTTCATTTTAGCTTCAAGTTTCTAATGTGGGCCTAACTAAATTCCATTTTAGCTTCAAGTTTCTAATGCGGGACTCACTATAGCTCTGACTACACTAATCTGCACAACGTATCGACTTCCATATTGAATCATCTCTACAACACATTTAGTTAATTTCGCCATGATATGAACACAAGATTTTTAATCCTACGTCCTAACTTCTGATATGAGCCCATATACATCTAGGCACTCTAATCTGCACGACTTAGTCACATGTTATAACAAGTCATCTCTAACTAATTCCAATCAATTTTGCTAAAATTATAATGTGAATACGAAGTTTTTAGGCCCCAGCTTTTGAGGTGCCTACATGTAAATCTAGCCACACTACTTTGCATAAAGTAGGTTACTGCCATACCAAGTCATCTCGAATAAATTTTAATCAATTATACATATATCTAGCCACACCATGTAAGTAGAGTAGCACACGTATATGCGCAAAATAGTAATAGAAACTAATAGAGTAACAGTTTAGCTCAAAGCAAAGCTCTCCCGTTAGGTTAGCCATTATCCAATGTGTATATATGGATAAAATTGGAGAGGGTGAGAAATACATAATAATAAATTGATGATATGGACAGCGTGGACAAAACGACAAGTACGAGTATGTCCATAGTCCATACCCTCAGTGGCACGTAGTCCAAAACTGATCAAGATTTAATCTCATCACTGCTTAGATGCTCAATCAAAAAGAAACAAGAGCGGTGCGCAGACGACAAAACGTACCTCGCTCCCTTTTCCAACACGACGACTCGGGCAGCTTGCCTACCAGATGTCTATTAGCTTAAATTGCTTAGTAGATGCTTTATGTGTTAATAAGTCAGTTCTAAGTTTGACTCGTACAATTTCTCCAGCAAGGACAGGCTTAATAACAAAATAAGGAGCTCAAGTCGAGTAGTTTAGCTTGTTGGACATTTTTGGATAATTCTGATCCTTTTATACCTTATTATTAATAGATCCTTGCTAATCAAGTACTTCCTCCGTTCCATATTATAAATCGCTTTGACTTTTTTTGATACATTCATTTTACTATGCATCTAAAAGGGCAAGCCTAGTGCAAACGGTAGTTTTACCGTCTGTGACCGAAAGGTTCCGTATTCGAGTCGCGGTCTCCTCGCATTGTACAGGCGAGGATAAGGCTTGCCACTAACACCCTTCCCCAAACCCAGCACAGAGTGGGAGCTCTCTGCACTGGGTATGCCGCCCATTTTATCATACATCTAGATATAATAATATGTTTAGATACTCCTACATAGCAAAATGGATAAATTAAAAGAGTCAAATCGACTTATAATTTGGAACCGAGGGAGTATAAAGCACTAGCCAAGTACTACTAGGCTAAATTTATTACTTAAACTAGTTACCAATTAGCATCCTAACTTTGCAGCAGAAACCTTCCAATTCCCAGAAGTTTGCGTTGCTTAAACACTAATGGAAACATGAGATAGACACAAACAGCACTGCCTCCATTTGGGGCAAGCACAGAGTTCTCTATTAACTGAGCCAAGTCAGATATGTACAGAGTGGCTGCATATGATCAAGGATGCATGCAGGCACTAAATAAGTTTCTAAAGCACCAACGGAAGGCTTGCGGTTCCAAATCAGTTCAGGCACTTCCAAAAGCTTGAGTAAAGCATGAAAATGGAAGAACATGGGGGCATGGGGGCATAAGATTAACTGGAACTGGGCACTGAGCACTGGCTGAAGGTCTTCAGAGAGGCGGCGTCGCAGTCATTTTATGTGGGAATCATAAACACTGAAGATGACGTCTGGGACAATCAGAGGCAGCTTGCTTATGTACATGAACAGCCGTCTGAGGTTCTCGCTTGACACTGTCTCCATGTCAACCACATCTTGGTCCTCGACATAGATCCATAAGTCACCAGGACAGGTCTTCTTCAGGTTGTCACGGCAGAATGGGCAGGACTGCGATCTTGAACTCCTATAAAAAGGCAATGTCATTGTCAAACTATGGTATCTGGAACATAAACAACACTCAATCTCTCAGAAAAACAACACTCAATCTTAATGGTGATATATGATACAATGAACACTGAAACAGCACATTCAGAGATTCAATCCAAGTTATGCTGATTGAAAAAGTTACATTGGCCAAAAGAATACAGACAAACCACAAATATCACAGGAACACCTAATACACAGGAACAATAAATCTCAAACACCCACCATCAGGGTTTGCTGACATATAAAGCTACTATGATCAGCAGGACCACAGGTAGTTTAATGAGCTAAATTGTTAGCTGAAGTGAACAAATGAGTACTGTCTTCATAGCCTAGAACCAATGGGCTGTAAACAGAGAGCACAGTAAAAATAAAAATAAATACTTGATAGGGCACCACACTCAGGTTCCTCTTTGCACTAAGGAATGGCAGAACATAGTTAAAAAAATCAGGTGGCGAATCACCACAATAAGCCTACTTACTGTAGTTCACATGAATATCACAATGCCACCTTCCAATGATCACTTCATTTTCAGAACGAAGTAGGCAATGGGAAAGCATATAAATGAATACAGATCTGTTTCACAGAGCACTATGTTCTGCTGAGCTACCGGCCATTCATACCAAAAGGTTTCATTAGAAGAAGTATAAGCCCATGTGCATGGAGGGGTTCCATCTTGTTTACAAGCATATAAGTTGGTGGAAAGAACAAGGAAGATAAGTTTAAGCTTATCTATAGCCATTGTTCTCAGCAGTTCATGTTTAGCAGGATCTACCTTAACATGATACAGATAGGTGGAGGAATGATATAGATGAATCATCTAGCTAGAAGGCTTGTAATCGATAATGATAACAAGAGCCCATCCAAGAAGTTTGCACTTGCATAGCAGTAAAAGTAGGGCAATTGAAATTTGAGAATATAACACTCAATGCAGTCACAGAAAACACGGGGGCAGAAACTGGATTGCGCGCATACCAATCCTGGTAACATCTGAGGCACATAGCATGGGTGCAGTTAGGCAGCACAACTTTGCTGTTCATCTCCATGCAAATCCCACACTCCTCTTCCCTCTCAACATCAATATCAGATAAGGAGCCCCGTTCGTCCTCATCTTTCTTTCTGTACCTCTCCATGCACACGGCCTTCTGCTTCTTGTCCTCCACATCAGTTATCCCCCTTTGCAGTTGCAGCAAAGAAGGAAATATCACAGCTGCTCATGCCAAACATATAACAACTCTGATCAGCAATGCAGCACAAAAGATAACATGGTTAGGCAAAGATGTAAGAACATGACACACTCTTACCATAGAATTCTTTGATACTGGCTTTCCTCTCATGAGTCGACATGGTTGTCGTGCCATCCACATAAACCTGAACAGTGAGCTACAAATTCAGCAGGGCACATCGACAATGTGAGCACTGAACCAACAAACCTGCAGCAGAGCATGCCACAGACCTTGTATATGAGGATTCTCAGCAGACCAAGCGCCCCGGCGAGGCTGCAGTCTGTCCACTGCACCAGGAAGAGGAATATATGAGCTGCGGGACTGTACGACAGCCGCATCTGCAGGCACGCACCATCATAGTCCCGGGGAAACTCGGAGGCCCTGCTCATCCAGATAAACAACTAGCATCACTTGGCAGATCACATGCACTCAGAGATGAGGCAACCCTCACCTAAAGACCACACTAGTGCACTCATCTCGTCCCCTTTTCCTCTTATATAAGCAGAAACGGATATATAATTTAGAGCGCTGAAACACATGGGAAGCAGAGTTTTTTTTAACATCCTAAACACATGCGATTCCCTCCTGATCTACTGCTGCTTCGCCGCTCGTGCGCGCACGGATAGCGCAATCAACAACAGGCACCGGACCACAACCACCACGACGGATCCCAACGGAGGGAGGGCGCACCGGACACTGGATTAATCAACCCATGGCCATCACCCTCCCCAGCCGCCGCATTGCGCAACCCCGGCAGCAGGCCGAGGAGTCGGCGACCCAGCCCCCCGCCGAAACCCCCAAGCACCCGCTCGATCACGGAGGCCAAACAGAGAAACGAGAAGGACACGGGCCCGTACTAGTGAACTGGAGCAGAATCGACAGGGGATGGGAGGCGGCGCCGGAATCAGGACGGGGAGGGTAGAGGGAGGCGGGCAAGAGCTGGGCTTACAGTGTGTTGGCGTGCTGGATGTCAGCTTCGAGCACCTTGATGGAGTCCCTGTACGCCTTCCGCATCCTCCTCCACCGCCGCCGCCGCCCTTCTCATCCAAGTGCCGCGCGGTCACGGCAACCCCCTCCCTCCTCGCCGCGACGAAGCCGGAGCCGGGGGGCTTGCGATTGCGATGGGAAGGAAGGTGAGGAGAGGGGTCTGGGTTCTCGGGCGCCGCGCGGTGGGGGTGGGGGCGGGGTGGGTGGCGTGGGGGGCAGCGGTGGTGGGCTTTGAGGGGAGGAGACGATGATGGCGCGAGTGTGCGCGTGCGTGCAGGCAGACAGGGGGGAGCAGAGCGCGCCGCGTGTGCCCGCGGCGGGCGTGGCCGCGTTCGGGATGCGTGAGATCCCCGTGGGTCGCGCCTGCCCCTGCTGCTCCTGCCCGTCTGCCGGCCCAGCTCTCGTTTTTCCGGTGTCCGGTGGAGGTAAAAAGTACTACTAGTATTCCGTGGAAAGCAGCCGTGCACCGGCCACGGACGTCGGAAGTCACCAAAAGCGGCAGGTTGAGGCCTGAGGCGGAGCGGACACCGGAGAACTCTTTTTGGAACATGGTAATTTTACCAAGAAAACTCATGAAAAAAATCAGCACACCAATATTGTTGTTGTACACCGAGTGCACGGTTTGGAATAAATTGTCAGGGTCTCTTTTTGGAACGTGGTAATTTACCAAGAACTCATGAAAAAAGGTCTAATTCTAAAACTCGTGGAGTCCCGAACGGCACCCAATAACCTAATTCATTTATCTCCGCCTATCTTGCAGAGTATTCGGGGCATAAACTTCTATTCTAAATTTAAGGGCCCCATTCTGTATCTTTTTTTAGAATGCCCCATTCTTTATCTGTGAGTTGTATAAATACACATACAACGATATGAACCGAGGACTATTTATTATATAAATATTATTTTTTTATAAAGTAATCAAATTAAGAAAGTTTGGCTTGGTCTACACTTAGGATTACAACTATTTTTTGGACAGAGGTGGTAGTATAGAATAGATTAACCAACATGAATAATGCATGTGTGATAATTTGGCTCCGTTTGGTAGGACTCTGGCTCCGGCTCCTGAGAAGTATGTCTACCAAACGATTTAGTAAAAAGGGCTGTTTGGAGTAGTTTTTTCCTATGAAAAAAAGGAGCCTGGGCCATTTTAAAGGAGAGCAACATATTGTGGCTCTTGCTCTGGTTTTTCTAGAGGAGTCCTTCGCGAAGAGCCCATCCAAACACACATTTAATAGGAAAACTCATTTTATCTTCTCCTTTTTGACGAATTGGGCACTTATACTTGAACCTAAGTGGATAAGTCTCACCGCATGAACCCAAACAGATAGGTTCCACCATAACTGAGGTACACTCAATTCCTTACTTTCTACTCCTATATTATGGATGTGATTGTTTATGCATAGATCTTATGCAGTATAATTCTAGTCAACATAAATATAGGTCTTTGGTTTAAGTTCTCCTACATATTCAAGCTGTGTCTGAGAACATTATTTTTTGTTGCTTGCATTGTGTTGCATGTAGAGGTAGTTACCTCCATACTTTAGTAGATATATCTCGTGTTTTTAGTAGAGTTAGGAGGTAAGGATATTTAATTTTTATGTATATATAGATCTGCGTAGATCTTATTGCTTAATACCACCAAATCTATTATATCAGCTGATATTATGTTAAGCGTACTTTAAGCTTTGCTTATATAAGTATGTATAAAAAAAACTACGACACAAACCAATTGCACCGCACAAGGATAGAAAATAGCACACGTAGGTAAAACTATGGTCATCCTCATCCAGTTGCTGTCAGCTCTTCCTTTCCAATTTTCTACGAGGTACACTACTTTCTACCCTTAGATTCAACTAACCAACTTCCATTATCGATAGGTGCACTGCAAACAACCAACTTCTTTTGTGTCATCGTGGGTGACAGAATCACAGAACTGTGAAACGGGAGCACCACCTATGGTAACATCTTGTTTAGTTGCAGTGAAAATTATAATGATATAGTTATATAAAAAAGAAAATCTACATCAAGAATTATCTTGTCTGAATAATCTACATCGACATTCGGATTTAGCATACTTACCACATTGTTGTTACGAACTAAGTTAACTTACCATGCTTATTGGTTGCGGCTACAGCTACTAACGGCGTACTCTTCTTGTTTCAAAATAAGTGCACGTATCACTTCTTCATAAACTAATTTTTTAAGTTTGAATAGAAAGATAGAAAATAGTATAATATTTGTATTTGTAAATAAATTTATTATAACATATATTGTATGTTCAATATAATGATGCTTATTATACATAAAAAATATTAGTAGATTTTTGTATATATGGTCAAACTTTAAAAGGGAGAAGTGTGTATGTTTATAAGGGCCAGTGTACGTACATGCATGAATGTATGTGTTAATACGTTATACTATTATTCAAAAAATAATACGAACTACATTTTATACAAATATGATTGTAAAGATAAGGCAAAGTAATTTATGCAGGAGGACTTCGTGGGTTTATCGTAGGACGCGTGTAGCAATATGCCTCCTGGTGGGACCCAACAGACAAATGGGCCTGGAAGGATTTATGAGGACGGCAGTGACCTTCCAGTAATTTCTCAACTAATTAAGGCATGATACTCGTGGATAAAGTTTTTTTTCCGGACGATTGCAGCCGGAGATTACAAGTACTCCCTTAGTTCCTTTACACGTCACATTAGATTTTATCTAAATCATATATTTTTAATTTTTAAAATCTGTATAGTTTCATAATATATAAACTATAAATCATAAAAATATTCCTGAGAACATACATCTTGTGTTATTAACTATATATTTTTTAAAATTAATAGTTAAAGATATAATATTTGACTAAGAATGACATGTAAGTTCCCTGTGTAAAGTGAGGAAAGTAGACGAGACAAGCAGACAAGCTCAGGATATTTCTGGACCGATCAGCTGCGGCTGCTTTGAAAACAGCTTTGGCTTAGACTATTCGCACTCATGGATCTCTATATTTATCCTCTAAGAGGAATATTCCATCCTAGTCACCACAAAATATACAGTTTTCTCGCATCCATTCATCCTCTATATCATCCTCTATCCACTGTGGGGCCCACTTGTCACTTTGTCTAAATATATCCATGCGACATCTTGTTTTGAAGTATTTATTGAAACGAATTTAATGGTACAATTGGAATTTAATTTGGTTCTTTGATTTGCGAGTTATAATATTTTTTTTAGTTGAAGCAGTGGAGCCCACCACTAGATGCTCTCGCATGCGTGTTGCGTCGCTGAGGCTATCCGCACTCATGGTCCTCTATATTCATCCTCTATACGTCCTAGTCAGTAAGATTCTCTCCTCTATACTCAATTCTTCCGCACACATCCATCCTCTATATCATCCTCTATCCACTCTATCTACTGTGGGACCCACTTATCACTTTATCTAAATATATCCATGAGTGATCTAGTTTTGAAGGATTTATTGAGACGAATTTAATGGTGCAATCGAAATTTAATTTGGATTTTTGGTTTGTGAGTTATAGCATTTTTTTCCTTGGTTTAGCTAGTAGGGCCCGCCACTGCGCACTATAGAGTAGACACTGTACTACTCTAAATATAGAGTAAAAGAAATGATAGAGTATCGTTTTAGAGTATCCAGTGCAGCAGTTTTTACTCTATATTCATACTCTAAAGCTTTAGAGTATAATTTAGAGTATGCCACTGCGGACAGTCTGATGCCTGAAGTTTAGCGTACCTCCTCTACTCCCCAGCAATAGCGGACGGGGCTGTTTTAGCGGAGGCAGTAGCGTACCCGGTGCGATGCTTTTCATCCGCTACATATTTTACCGGACGCCGTAGTGTAGGCGAGTGCAGTCGGTCTTATCCTGGAAGGCACGTGGTCCCGGTTTTGAAAATGTTTTCTCTTTTTCGGATCTACTAGGGCCTAGTATTTGTTTAGTTGTGAGCTTCAGCTCTCAGGCCGCTTTGCTAAATAGTTTTTTTTCTAAAAATTGATTTACATTAATTCTCCTAAATGTTTTTAAATAAATAGGTGGTTAAAAGTTGGAAAAGTAGTTCTCTTGATTTACCGAACGCGAAAAATCACATTATATACATAAAATTTATTCTAGAGAATTATTTAAAATCACTTTTAATTGCATATCACTTCAATCAAAAAATCCCTTCTTATTAAGAGTTATACATGAAAAGAGTTTACCAAACATGCCTTAGTTCATCAATCGGCTGGATACATCCTCTTATCAGTTTCGAGAGTTCATTTAAAACAAAAAAGTTTCGAGAGTTCAGCTCCGTCGATCCTCTCAGTTCCATAGCCTGTTCGTTTCGCTGGTTTATTATGGCTGAAAGTACTGTTCGCTGGTTTGCTGTGAGAGAAAAACACTGCTGAATGGCTGCTGATTCCGCTGAATAGCTCAAACGAACAGGTTCCAGTACATATCCTGATGAAATGAAATTTCTCAGCCTCACAGTACTTACTTGTACCACGTTGACACGCTTCCACAGAGAATCCTTTTCACAAGACCCTCTGACTCTTTTTTTGTCAATTTTCCTCTTTTGCGTGCTAAATCACATTTCTAGTTTCGTCCTCGAGAAAGGCTGTGTTCACTTCACATGCCAATTCAAAATATTTCCTCTTCTACTTATCACATCAAATCTTTGACGCATACATAGAGTATTAAATATAGGTAAAAAAAAGATAACTAATTGCATAGTTTGTCTGTAAATGTCGAGACGAATTTTTTGAGCCTAGTTAGTCCATGATTGGACAAATTTTGTCAAATAACAACGAAAGATGCTACAATAATTTTTTACCCACTTTTCACGAAGTGAACACACCCAAAAAATTAAAGGCCAAACGTTTTATGCGGTATTACACTTTCTGAAAACTAGAAAACTACGTAGAAGAATATCCGCATGTTGCTGCAGGAATTGCGGATTAGTGGATTGCGGTATGATGATGTGGACAAACAAAATACCTATGTGTCTTGTTGACGTTGACATTACAATTGTATGGCTAGTGGATTTTTATTGTGTGTGATAGTGCATTGCCCAACTTGCATATTGAGAGAAATAGGTGCCTTTGCTGATGTGGACATTACAATTACATGGACCAGTGGATTTTTAATTGTGTGTTGAATAGCTTGCATGTTGAAAAAAATAGGTAGTCGGGTTTGGCGTTATAAGAGTACCAGGAGAATACCCCGCGCGATGCTGGGGGATTTTAGATAATTTTTAAAAAATAGACTATTTATATTTATAGTTATACAAACTATCTTAAATTAATTTTGATGAATGATTGGACACATCTATATGGACAACTAAATGCATGTTCGTGGATGAAGAGATAACTATCATAATTACATGTGCTAGTTGGCTATAATTGCAAGTTCTAGTGGATGGTTGACGTAGATAGTTTGCATGTTAGCTATAATTGCAAGTTCTAGTGGATTGTTGACGTGAATAGCTTGTATGTCGAGAGAAATCTCTGATGGGGTTTAGCTTTATAAGAGTATAGGATAAGATTTATTTGCTCCGCTTTGCTTCAGTACATTTTTTAGTTTAGCCCACGGGCCTTTTTTGAGTCGTGACTGAATATCGATCCACGCGCTAGTCGTTGAAAAGCTAAACTGAAAAGTATTATTCACTGATTTGTTGTGAGAAAAAAACACTGTATCATGCTCGATAAACCATGCTAACAAGTTCAAGCGACCAAGGTTTTTTTTTAGCAACAGTAGCTGCTGGTGTGTTGCTGCAATCTACTCCCTTCGTGGTCCGTTCCAAGCATACTGTAGATGTCAAGGCCCACGTAAGTTCGCTGGGGATTTTTGTGTTGCCTGAAGCCCGGAATGAATGACCCATTGATTGATCCCGTGGACATGGGCTTTGTGGTCCAGTAGGTTGGATGAACTTTTTTTTTGCGACGAACAGTAGGTTGGATGAACTATGAGACCTATGTTTAGAAGCACAGGACCATGATGAACTCCTCATCATGCAGAGTAAAAATGAAAATATGTTTGGTTCAGCAATAATTCTATTATATATGAACAGTTTTGCCTTGTGACTCCGCCGCTTCTTATTCTGTGTTTCAGTACCAATGATAGGAGGAAACAAC
Source organism: Saccharum hybrid cultivar R570 (assembly GCA_038087645.1). Classification (NCBI taxonomy): domain Eukaryota; kingdom Viridiplantae; phylum Streptophyta; class Magnoliopsida; order Poales; family Poaceae; genus Saccharum; species Saccharum hybrid cultivar. The sequence continues at coordinate 1,647,348 of JAQSUU010000066.1, forward strand.
TCACACTGTAGTTTTGTTCAGAATCCTATCATCTTTGTCCTTTTTGTTTGGCCAAACATTGCCACAACTGTCCTTGGATTTGGAGGCTTGGACCAGCACCTGTGCTCGTCACCTTCGTCGATGAATAGGCACAGTGCCTGCACTTGAGAGAGCACCTCAAGTGTTACCGCTGGTCAATAATTCACTGCTATATTCGTTTACGAATGTCTGTTGGTAACTTGGTATATATAAACAATCCACCTTCATCGATGGATAGTGTAGCAATGTCTATTGGTATATTCGTTAGTAATACCGATCTAAACTGATGGCAATATAGTGAATAATTCTCTTGATTCAACTATTTCCGTTGGTCACTTAACTAAGTCCATTCGATCCTCACTTGTAGCAATACTTGGACACAACCGTACAGGTATGCAGAACCAGGATAGAATAGTATTGTATTTAAAAGAAGAACTTAACGGAAGTAACAGAATCCGTTGTAGTCTAGCTGGTTAGGATACTCGGCTCTCACCCGAGAGACCCGGGTTCGAGTCCCGGCAACGGAAATCTTTTTTGCCAGCTCCTCTTTTTCTTTCTTATAATTGATATTTTATTATCCTTGAAACGGGAAGCCATGTAAAAAGATTAATCTAACTGTAAATGATTAAGTATTTGCTGGCAGAGATTTTACCAGTGGATAAGAACAAGCTGTTGCTTAGGGACTACGTATCCAAAATTATTACTTTTTTTTGTTAAAAATGCATATGTAATTTTTCTGTATGCAAAGCTTCATACAATTGATATAGATCTTGCCTGGATGTACTACTAGTAAACTTTACTTCATCTTCCAATTATTTAAACACGACGTTCCGGTCTTCCGGAGAAAAGCTGCTTTCATGCATGTACTCATGCCCAAGCCCAAACTGAAAGTTCGAGAATCTCTGCATTTTTGGCAACCTACAAGATATTAAAGAATGCTTCATCTCTCCACTTTTCAAGTTCGATTCTCCAGAGGTGGCGAAAAGTGAACGTGAACCAATGTAGAGCTGTTTGGCAATGTAGAGGCGGCGCAAGCTGCAAGCAGGTGAACGGGAACCAAACAGGTTTTAGGATTTTAGCGCTGCGGGCATCCAAACGGTCCAAGCACTTCAAGCAATAATGTGTTTCTAGCATGTACTGTATATACAAACAACGGCGGATCTTACCCAGCCACACTAGGTCAGGTGTACAAACAACATCATCTAGAACTCAAGAAGCAATTCTGTTATCGAGCTAACGAGCCAAGCTAAGTTGAGCCAGTTAAAAGCCGAGCCTCGTGACAGCATGAAATTAATAAATGGACGACGTAGCAAATGAGCTCAAATTCTTCTATATTGATGATAAATAGAAAAGGCTGCATCTACCGCTTCAGCCGAAGAGGGAATCTGCCCAACCTTTCTTGAACACATCCTGAGGGAAGAACACATTTTTTTAAGGGAAGATGAAGTATGTTAATAAGTTGGCATGGTACATCCTCAAATTATATAAAAGTATATATATAAAAATAAAGAAAATACAATTTTCTATCTAGGTGCTTCAATACTTTGCTTCCCAGTGGTGTTCATCAAATGTATGCGATGCTCTGGCTGAACAGAGCCACTAAACATTGAAGGCAGACTAGAATCCTTGCATTGAATACACCGTCAAACCTCGAAACACTTGACGTGCCATAAGATTCAGCACTTCTAAACCTATCTGAAAAGCATCTGAAGCAATGAGATAACATCGGCACTTGCATTATTGTAGAATACAACGCAAAAAAACAAATACTAGACGTCAATACATCCAATCTGGGTTTTTAATTTCGGTATTGCAAAAATTTCGGCCACCACCGAAATTACCGAATTACACAAAATCCGACCGAAATTTTGCCAAAATTTTTTTAGAGACTAGCACATGAAGTATGTTTTTTTTTTTCTAAAAAAAAGATCTAAACAAATACTAGTATGATTTATGACTTTACATCTATTGAATAGAAGAATATGCAATATAAACAATAGAAAATATGAGTTATATAGCACATGCATTAGTGTACGATAAAATTTTGGATTTTTCTTTCGGCTACCACCGAAAATCGCAAAATTTCGGCAAAATTTCAGTGAAATTTTGAACCCTGACTCCAATACTTCACACAGTGGATTCCTGATTTCCTCTCTGCGGCAGGGGGGAGGGGGTGGGGCTATGAGGGTTTATCACTTATCAGGCTTTGTCGGCCCTAACAAAATTTGTAAATCCTATATGAAATTGCCATCCAAGCTAAATAAAATTATATCACGTGAAGAAGTTGACCCCAATGAAGTTTTTGGCTAGATTCGCCACTGCTCTGCGGCCATCGACCAAACGCTGAGTGGTTGATGGTCTGGGCTTACAAGTTACGGCCTGCATAAAGAGTGTCCAGGAGCACCGATCATTTGGCAGATAGTATATATCCCAATTTAGTCACTCGTGCATGAAAATCGACGACCGCAAGGGTTACATCGTTGTGACCATCGTCGAAGCCAATATTGTGATTAAGCTCTAACCCTAAAATTAGTGATGACTCCGTCGATAAATTCATTTGGATTAAAAAACTACAGGGTTGACGATTACTTGACTGACTTGTAGGATACATGTCCCGTTCCCGTCTTTTTTCTCACTAGCAAGCAGTGCAGAGGCCCTAGGACTAGGAAGTCGAGAACACACATGTACCGGTTCCATTTTACATCAAACGTAGCTTTATAATGAGATTCCTTTTTCTTTTTCACTTCCCCATTACTAGACTGCAGCCTCATCATGTGCTGTGAAAAATTCTGTTTCCTTTTACCCTCCCTTTCATTTCACCACTTCCTTTTCCTCCTTTCTGAGAATAAGGAATCGTTGGATATAAATACAGGACAAACCGGTAAAACAAGAAAGAGAGGAGAGGGATATTTAGTTATTTACCCCACGGTAAACCATTGAGATTATCACGCATTAGGTGTTTTACCGTACGAGGCAACTCCCTATAAATTGGGCGTCATACTGTACTCTTCTTGAACTCCTGCTCCATGTGCCCCCCTCTGGGAGACAAGTGTGTTGGTTTAGTACACAAGCTAAGGGGTGAGGATGATCAAGAAGGGGAAGTGGTCAAAGGAGGAGGATGACTTGATCATCAACTACATTCAGAGGCATGGCAGCATCGGTCGGAGTTGGCAGGCCTTGTCCGACAGTTTAGGTTAGCACGCAGCCACGCGTCGTCAAATTGCTCTCCTCAATGTATTTTACTCGTATCTGACATGATCGTTGCAATGCATGCATAAGCTAAAATTAATTGCTCTCCTCAGTGTTCAGATACTCCATTATCTAAAACGAAGTGTGGCTCTCTGCAGGGCTGAGGCGGTGCGGGCGGAGCTGCCGTTCCCGGTGGCTGAACTACCTCCGCCCGGGGCTGAAGCACGGCAATTTCACGCTGGCCGAGGAGAGGATCATCTGCGAGATGTACAGCAAGAGGGGAAGCTGGTAAGTCTCACATGAACCCATTCTCCATGTCCACTGAAGTGCAAGTAAGTGCAGCCACATCTGACAACACGGATTGCCATGGTCATTTTTCAGAAGTTTTAACCCATTCTGCAACAACTGCAGTCTTTTACTCACTGATTTCATTGATTGAACGTACATATTGAGTTGTTGAACTGCTGTTTTATTGCTCTGAGATTTCATATCAGTTAATTACTGAGTAGATAAAAATGTAGTGCAGAGAATTGAAGCACTATCACTGACATGCTGCAAATTTCTTGGCTTGGTGTGTTCACCCAACAGCTGGTCTGTCATCGCCGCTCGGCTTCCCGGGAGGACCGACCTCGCCATCAAGAACTACTGGAACAGCACGCTCAAGAGGAAGTACCTGCTCCCAGCGGCGAGAACCGCCGCCGGACCTGCCCGGCCGGCAGCACGTCGTCCGACGCCGCCGGGGTTCCGGCGCGGAGCCAGCATTGTCTACAGCAGCGAGGAGAGCTCCACGGCTGGGTCCTCCAGCCCCGTCAAGCCCATCCTGGCCGGCCCGTCGCCGGTTCCGGTCGCCGCCGCCGGCCAAGAACCGATCACGGCGGTCCCAGTTAGTGGACCGGTGGTGGGGATCGAGCAGAAGCCGACCTTGGTGAGCCGACTGCCTCTGGAGAAGACGCTGCCGCTGCTGCTGCCGCCACCGCCACCACAGGCCGGTGATCAGGTTGGAGAGAGGCTCACGGACCTCGTCTGCGCTCCCCTGTCTCCGATCCCTCTGAACTTCATGGAACAGGAGCTGCTGGCTTGCATCGACGGGTTCGACGACACTGATAGCTTCTTGCCGTGGTTTGATCATCACTGATCTGATGATAGCATATGACTAGTTCAGAGATTAGAGTTAGAGATAGCACTGGTGGCTCAGGATTACTTGTAGGATTGTCAATTTGTCATGTTTTGTGTTCTGTTACTGTTGTGTGTTGTCTTTGTGTTTCTTACACTCTGTTGTTTAGGGCTAACGAATGTTGTAGTTGTGGGTTGATCTGGTTTTTTCTTTGTTTCTGAACACTGCACATGTTTCTTCAGGCACGTTCATCTTTACTGAAAAAGAATTTGGGGGATCAATCTTTATGCCAGTGGCTCATTACCTTTTCTTCTTCATTGTGCTTTTCGGAAAAAACAAATTCTGTTTTGAACGAAGAATATGCATCAAAGTTATTAATCTCTGTGACAACTTGCAACAGGAATCAAACTTACTTCCAATTTTGAACTAAACAAGCACTACGCTATGCATATCATACATATTTCCTTATAAACAAGAAAAGAACATTGCCAAGAAAAAAAAACAAGAAAAGAATATGTTGTGGTAAAAGCAACAAGAAACTGCATGAATTCATCAAGCAACCGGGTCAAACGTGGCCAAAACTCCCGGGTTCTTTTAACCATAATATTGCACAGCTCCTTCAGATTTAAGTGCTTGAGTATCCTACTTTCTTCTTCTTGCAGTGTGGAACAACGATCTTGGGAGCGTCAACGTGCATCCTCAGGGAGCTGAACTCTAGAGCGAAAATGGGCCTGGATAACAGCACTGAAATGCTCTGGCTTTGCGCATCCAAGTCAGCTATCACGTTGGACCCAGAGCTGTTGATCTTTCTGTCAGAGTTGTCCTGTGGCTCTGTGGTTCTTGGACTCCAAATCCTAGCAGGCTTGACAGGGCGCACCCTGTGGAAGAAAAATAGTTGCTTAGAAAGGCAATAATGTGTTGAAAACAGATACATCGTATGCCATCAATGTATATCTCAGGACGTTCACAGAGTTCATTTATGTCATCACCTGCATTCTACTTGACAGGAGTACTTGAGAAGATCATGATTGTCCTCTGTCCGCCCACTGAAATTTACAAAGCAAGTGAGACATGTTTGTTCAGAAAGTTTGACGAGGATTTTTTCTTCTCAATAGAAATCTGCACATGGCTTCATAAAGCATTTAGTTTATTTACATATTTTCTGGCAGCTTTCTTTTGAGAAGTCATGGGCAATCCGGTTTGTTTTACTTAACCTGAAACTTGGAAGTGACATTCTGATTGCTGGGCCCATCCACTTGTGATTCTTATGTGATCCTGCTGTCCACTTCCACATGATCAGAAAATGAAATAAAGCATTGAATCAACAAAGCCAAGGTTCGTGAGTACCATTTTGAGAGTGAAAAGGATAAGGTTAGGAAAATGACATTCTGAAAGGCATTGGAAACGCCTAGTATTTGACATCCATTGATCTTCAGTGATGAAGTGAGGTAAGAGTGATTTGATAAAATCCAATGCAACAAATTCAGACTAATATGTATATGGTTTCTGATGAGCTTAGATGCTTTACTGGTTACTAATTCTGGTAAAAAAACAATGCATTTTCCATGTTGAAGAATGTAACTGAAAAGTTCAGGGAATGTAGCTCAAAAGGATAAGGAAACAAGTACAACTTTGAGCCTAACAATTATTCCGGGTGGCGTGTCTTCGATGGATCATTAAGCGGATAAGAAGACTGAAATTACCAGTAAGTGGCAGGCTGATGTTGCACAAGTGCCTAGTAGATGAGCCCTTGGTCTCTGAAATCTCAATCTCACGGCCATTCCCTTGCTTGGAGGTTGTCGACCCAATCCCTAGCATGTTAAGGAAGCTGTTTGGTTTGACCAATGGTTTATCCCCGAGTGAAGCAGCTTCAGTCTATCTCATGTGACAGATAGGTTACAAGTCTCTCATAATGAAAACATTTTTCAAGCCTAACCAACAGTCATATTTTCTGAATGTAGCAATGGGTATGTATCTCAGTACCTTCGAGAATGTAGCGACATGGCTTGGTAGTCCTACCTCCTGCAAGAATTGGAACGGCTCGAATTAAGGGGAAAGAAACAGTAGGACAACAAACTGATACAGATCAGAGAGGAATTCCGATGGTAACCTTGCGGCCGTGCCGGCAGGCTTCGACGCTGTTCACCAGCACCCTGGCAGCCCACCTGAAAATAGGTTCAGACGAACCAGCAAGAACTGAAAAGGTTCAGTCAATCAACTGGGCTACTGAAGCAGGGGTACTACAACTAGATTTTAGCCAAAAAAAAAAGAAAACAAAAAGCAAGCCATCACTTCATCTTTCATCAGAATAACCGTGGAGGGAGAAACATCACTATTCAGAGTTCAGTTGCTGCATTTCATCTGCCTCTGCAGCTGTGCTTGGTACTGTACATACCACATGCATATATTCTTCTGTCCTGTCCACTCCATCCCATGGAGGAAACCGCGGGCGGCTGCAGCTGAGCTGCGCAGAGCAAGTTGGCCACGCGGAGCAAGTGCAGCGCACCCGGCCACCCGAAACCCTCGAATAATTGAAGGAAGCAAGGCAGAGTCCGTGCTGCCAAGTACAATCATACGGGGGACAAGGGGCCTGTTTATGGCCGGCTGGCGCACACGAGGTTTCGTTTTCTTTTTCTATATTGCAAGTTGCCCTGTTCTTTTCTGCTTGCTGAGGCCAATCAGGCAGGAGAAAGTGGCGTAGAAGCCTGGAAGCGATTAAACTAGGCCACAGAAGATGCGGTGCAATGCAGATGCAGATGCAATGAACCGGAGCCAGCGAAGGCGAACTCACGCGCAGGAGGTCGGCGGGTTCCACACAATGCCGGCGATCACCACGAGCTGCAGGCGCAAAAAAGGGGAGAGGTCGGTCGTCGAATCGAATCTTGCTCGGAAGAGAGAGAGGATTCAGGAGAGGGTGGTGGCAGGGCAGCAGAGCAGGCGGCGTACCTCGTCGAACTCGCCGGCGGGGCTGTCGTGGTAGCGCGCGAGGAACATGCCGCCGAGCGTGTAGCCGAAGGCCTGCACGAGGCGGAGGTCCCGGGGCACGAAGGCGCGCGCCGTCGACGCCTTCACCAAATGCAGCTGGTACAATGCGCTGCAGGCAGCAAGAGACCATCACCCACTGGCTCGGGCTCGATCAAGCAGGAAAGAAAAAAGGAGAGCTGCGGGGCCTTGCTTGCCTGCCCTTGAACACCCATGGCGGCCCGTGCTGGTACCCCACGCAGGCCTTCTCCTTGTCCGCCGCCATGGATATCAGGATATGGATCCTCCTGCTCACACTCTCAACAGCTAGACTCTCCGAGAAGGCAAGAAAGCGGCCGGCCACTGGACTGTGGAATCAAAGGGCGGCCCTGGATTTATAGGCAGGTGATGTGAGCAAGGGAGAGGGAGAGGACGAATGGAGAAGGGGAGGCAAGGGGCGATGAATGCTGAATTGCTGATGCACTGACTGATGCTGGGACGCAGGTCGCGGCTTAAACAAGTGATTGTCGTCGCCACTTTGCGAGCTTTGCTTGGTTCAATGGAGGGAAGGGAGGAGAGGAGGTGGAGGATGGATCATGGATGCGGGATGGGAGCCCGGGCGGACCTTATCCGGTGGACAGGTGGCAGTAGCGTAGAGGCCAGGGGTGGGGGTGACGTCACCGGTCGAGATCCGTGCGGGGCCCATGCCTTGCTGTCTCAGCGTCCGCCGTCCGCGTCGACTGCTGCCGACGGACTAGCTGATGCCATTCGGGGGCCCGAGGATACATGTGGCGGCTGCTTGTTTGCTTGCGGCGCCGTTGTTCCTGTGTGTTGCACGGGAGCTTTGGATTTGATTAGTCAACCATATGGCCATATGGGGGACGGACGAAAGCAACAGCGGATTTGATTAGTCAACCATATGGCCATATGGATTTGATTAGTCAACCATTTGGCTCCTAGGTCTCTTATAAAGTTTAATGTTGGATTTGGAAAAAAAATTTAAGGATTAGAAGATATTTGGTATAAATTTCTGGAGGCTAAATATTTGAAGGGCTCCAATTTTTTCAAGTCCAAGGTAAGAGGGACCTCATAGTTCTAGCAGGTAAAGCACTTGTTCAAATTGGGAGCCATAAATGAAGTTAAAAATGGCAAGACTCTCTATTGGCAGGATGTGTGGTTAGGGGATACTACACTGCAGATTCAATTTAAAAATCTGTATGATATTTGCTCCGATCCAAACTGCACAGTAGCTGATTGCTTTTCAGAGGGAGAATGGCAGGTTTCTTTCAGGGGATCCTTCTCCGACAAAGACCAGCAAGATTGGCTATCCCTTTCAAATATGCTGAATAACTTTAACCTGGAGGGGAGGAACAGGATGATCTTGTTTGGGCATTGTTTTTTGACTGATGGAGGAGTCAAAAGTCGCATAGCGAAGGTGATTTGGGGGTGTCAAAATTCCAATGAAAATCAAGTTCTTTCTATGGCAAATTACCAACGACAAATTGCAAGTAGCGCAGGCCTTAAAGCAGCGAGGCTGCCAGGCTGGAAGGAGAATGTAAATTGTATTCTCTGTGGGAAACCTGAAACAATCAATCACATTTTCTTCAAGTGCTATCTTGCAACTCTTGGTTGGTGTATCTTTAGGGTCATGTTTAATTGGGAAGATATCCCAAAATCTACGAAAGATTTTTGGGAGTCTTGGGTGCACGACAGATTCCTGTCCCGCAACGTTCATGTTCGTTTTTGCAGGCTTAGCATGGGCGTTATGGAATGCTAGAAATAAAATGGCGATGGAAAAGCAATTCCCAAGAAGACCAACTGATGCCATATATGTTGCTGTTTCGCTGATGCAGAAGTGCCGCGGGATGCTGGAGGAAGTCGAAAGGAAGACGACCCAACTGACGGAATCCATCTGCACCGGTGTGTGTTCTGGCAAATGATTTCTCTTTAGCTGCTAATCCCAGCAACACGTTGAATCCGTACTTTATGGCTTCCTTAAAGGCTGAGATTTATCTCCTAAAAAATGTTGTTTCAAAAAAATCTCCTAAAAAATGCATATACATCCTCAAATTATGTATTCGGATCTCTGCAGCGATTTAATTGTCTCTCCATATATACAGCATTTTCACGTTGTGTAGTCTCTATGCCTCGTGAAGTGTCAAGTTGTTAGACTGGTGAAGTCCAGTATTTCCGTTTGCATTGTATATTGGTTACAGAAACTTTTGATGCACGGAGCACTCTGCAATGTAAAGTCCTTTCAGTCATTTAATCCTCTCGGATTATGACCACCTTTGGCTGAGTACAAATCTATTCGATGGCATTTTTTTTTTCTAAAGTTGAGTAGTCCATTCGTTTAGTCAATCAATAACCTCGTTCGGCTGTGCTGATAAACCGGCTGAAAAACAATGTTGGCTGATTTGTCGTGAGAGAAAAATACTGTTCCAGTTGAAAAAACAAGCTGAAAAAGACGGATTATAAACCGGATGAACAGGGCCAATATTCTTCCCAAAATTATTGTGCGCTACAGCACGCTAGCATGTCCCGGTATGCTGCATTTCATATCATATTTTCACCTATTTTTGAATATGCACTGCCTACTCAAACGATTTTCTGAATTTTATAGTTTCTGCATCCATGCCTTAAGGCGAAGATGTAAAATAGTAGTCCCGGTCCCGGCGTCTCAAGGTCCAGTAAGCATCTTCCGTTTCTGCAATCGACGGAAGCCGCGTTTGCCAGCTACGGCCCGCGATTCCGCGAAGCCCCTGCGGATTCCAGAAGTGGCTTGTCACGGCTCGCAGGCCGGCAAACTATGGACCGATCCCACCACGCAGATGAAGCCCATCGGCAACTGAATCCCTCTCTCTCGCCTCCTGTGCCCGTCGCCTTGTTCTCTGCTAGCCTCTCTGCCGCAGCCGCAACGGAGTAAACCTCGTCTTTGCCCACCGCCCTCGAGAGGTACGCATCTTTCCTCCTGTGGTTCCGGATCTTAATCCTTGTTTAGTACAGTAGTTCGTCAGTAGCGACCGTAGTCCGTAGCCGTTAGTGGAAATGAAATCCGCCCAGCTATAGGCCTCCTGTTGGCGTCTAGTGTCTCTTCCTGAGCTTGTAACTAAGAATGTAAATATATCATGTTCTTAACTAAATTCACTAGACATTATGTTGTTTGTCTAAATGCTTCTTCATGTTGCGTCCCTATTTTGGGTTATTTGAGATATTTGCAACCAAAATTTTGTTGTGTGAGCAACTGAGCACTCGTTTGGGGAAAATTGAGTTAAATTTAGGGGTTTCGTACCATTTCAAAAGGCTTTCCTTCCCGTTATTTGAATAAAGCTTTGTTTTGGTTCAACTGATATTCTCAATTTATTTGTAGAGGAGTTTTAGGAAACACACTGTTAGGCTGACTCAATTGGACGCAGTAAAACTAATGAAGTGTTCTTTTAGCTGAATCTGAACTTCGGAGTGTCAAATATTCTATTCATCGGTTGCCACATGACTGATTAGCCAACACCATTTTTTTCGACAGTGCCTTAGCACTTTTTTCATTAAGAGGGTAGAAAACAAATACAAAACTCATTGGGAAGCCTAAGCTTACATATGAGGATTTAGTTCTCATAGGTGTTAATTCCACACACAAACACTTTGCGACCAAACAGAGAAAGACAACACTCAGCACATGGCCTCAATACAATACTCATTGCAAAACAGTATGCGACTTTAGCTGCCTGAAACTCGCTAGAATCCACTCTTCAGCCTCTTCCAGAATCAGCTCCACCTTGATCGGAGTTGAGTAGCAGCGACTGAACGTGCAATTATTACATTCTTTCCAGAGGTTCCAGGACACCAAAAGCACAAGTATATCAAAATCACGACGAGAGAGCTTCGGAACCAACTTCCTAGATCCAAGCCACCAATCAAATATCTTACTTGTCGAATAAGGGATTAACACCTCAAGCCTAGGCAAAGGACCCGACTCCCGTATGAGAACATAACCCATCAGCTGGTGTTCCAGTCTCTGAAACATGATGGCACAAGGCGCAAGAGTCCGAATCCTGCAAATTGTGCCGCCACCTCCTATTTGCTGTCCAGTGCTGACTATGGAGAGCTAGCCAAAAGAAATATTTGCCTTTTGGTGGAGTACAGACCTTCCAGAGCTCCTTCGTGCCTGCCATCCGGATTGAGCCAACTAACATCACTCTGTAAGCCAATGAAACTGAATACTGCTTGTTTGCTGACCACCGCCAGATCAACCGATCATGGACGCGACTCTGAAGTACTGCCTGATCCAGCCTCTCCCAAAGCATGGCATAGTCCAGTGGCACCTGCATAGTCAGCGTCCCACGAATGTCCTTTACCCATGCACAGTCGGTGAGCGCATCCCTGACCAAACGACGCCGATGTCAAGCAGGAGCCAAGAAGAACACTTCCGATCAAGCCACTTATCCAATCAAAAGGAAGGGGCAGCACATCACCCACTTGGACCTCCATTGCAGCAAATAACAATGCTTGGACTGCTTTCTCTGGTTTATTCGGAAGACCAACCCAGCATCTTGGCGGACCACTGATGCCACTCCCAGCACAGGCGTAGCCATACCAAAGCGATGCAAATCGGTGATCCCTAACCTTTCAAGTTCTTTAGGTCTGCAAACGACCTGCTGCGTTACCTTGCACTTGCTACCCGACACTGATTCAGCACCAGCCCACAAAAAATCTCTCCGCCGACCATCAATACTCAATAGCTTCCATTGCCCAATCAGAAAGACAAGACTGCAATGGGGACATGCACTGGAATGGCCGACAGCGTGGCCTGGGTCAACATGGCTCTCCCAGCCAAGTTCAAAAGTCCACCCTTCCATTTCGGAATATGATCCATGGTCTAGGTATTTTGTTTTGTGTGCTGTTCTTGATTAGGTACTTGTGTCACTGCAAATTGGATATGCTTTTCTTGTTTTTGCTTGTGTAGCAAGCAGTAGCTTGCTTGTAGTAATATGAAGGAGGATGGGGATGTTTAGTAATTCCCCTCCCGCAGTGAGACTAGTTAACCTGTCTAGATAATTATCCTTTGCACAGACCCTATGATAAATGAAGTAGCAATATGACTGTGTTAAGTCCCTGGTCTGGTGGACGTGAGGAAGCCAAATGTTTAGTTTGGATGTCAATTCCTTGTGATGTGGATGCCTTTCAATTCTGGCTATGGGTAGCACCATTAGCTATTTTTGCTGATATAATAGTTCTTGCATTACATAGTCTAAGTGCAACTATTCACTTGCAAAGCAAGCTATACACTTCTATAGCCTGTACAGAAAGCCATGTGTTATGAATGTGTTCCACATAGGGGGAACAAGGTTATCTAGTCTCCAGTATGCTCATTGCAATATCCTATGTCAGCGATTACTGTTGTCCTTGGCAAAAAGAAATGATGAGTTGATGACAGTGTTAGTGTGTTGTTTCACATGTTATGCTACCAATAAAAGCTGCATTGTCTCTTACCTAATTTGCACATCCAGTGGATAGTCAGTTTGTGGACTACCAAAACATTTATGATTGTAAGACTTGTGGCCTGTGTGTCAGTGTTATTCAATTTGCCATTTAATTTGCATGCTGGGTTTTCTTTTCACCCCTTCCATCTGCCACAAAGTATCTTTTGTTTTTACCTTTGTTAAATGTTATCTGTTAGTCTTAACGTTAGGTAGACCCCTATTTGATGGCTTGCTAGTTGCTTTTTCTTATATATAATCAATTATTTTATTCCAAAGCAGCCAGTGCAATCCTTTTGGGTTTGTAACACATGGCAGCCTTACAAGTCTGTTTTTCCACAACTGGTGACATCCATTTTATTGCCATAATCAATGAAATTACATGGTTTGGGTACTTTGAGTTTTGAACTGAGTCTTACTACAACAAGCAACACAGAGAGTTCTAATCGGCTAACCTAGACACGTAACCAAACCAATATTAACTACTAGCAACCTTCTATTCTTACAGCTACTAAACAACAGAAAATAAGACATAGAATAGGCCCATGGTCCACTCCACCACCTAGATGCAAAAACAGCAACATTTTGCACTTCTTAGTGCCCACTAGCATCTTCTCGCTACCTCCATCATCGCAATGAGACTGCTACATCTTAAGTTAGTATCTCCATCCTGCTGCCTTCATCATGCTGCTCGAGTGTGGAAGCTTAGCACTGCTTCCTTCTGAATATCTGCTCCTTCTAGCACCTTTCTGGAGTCCCGCCCAATAAGAAGAAACAAACAAGCAAGCAAACACATGATCTCCGTAGAAGATCTAACCAGTCCAACCATGGGAAACTGCTTCCCATTTAGGACACATTTCTTGCATCAAACCTAAAAATGATAAAAAGAATCTGGTCTGCAAGATGCTCCTACGCCATAGTTAAACTACATACATACTTAGCCATTGAACAACTCAAAGTTAAATGTTGAATATTTTCATTCCAAGTCTGCTGGGGCCAAGGATGGTGAGAGTTAGCGTCTTGAACGATGCTCTCAAGAGCATGTATAATGCCGACAAGCGTGGGAAGAGGCAAGTGATGATCAGGCCATCTTCAAAGGTGATCATAAGGTTCATTTTGGTGATGCAGAAGCATGGCTAGTTCTCTTTTTTTTACATTTGTTAGAAACTTGTTGAAAGCAAGGAAAGGGTTCATGACTGCTGTCCTTTTCTGCAGGGTATATCTGTGAGTTTGAGTATGTTGATGACCATCGTGCTGGAAAGATTGTTGTTGAGTTGAACGGCAGGCTGAACAAGTGCGGAGTAATCAGTCCTCGTTTTAATGTTGGTGTCAAGGAAATTGAAGGGTGGACTGCTAGGCTCCTTCCATCTCGTCAGGTCCGTTCCTTCGCCATTCTTGCTTGTTTCTAACTATATTTAGATGTGACGCTGGATATCTGTACACGCAGTTCAATTTTATATATTATAACTAGGATCATACTCGTGCATTGCAACGGAAAAAAAATCATGATAGCTTAAGTTTGAATGTGTGTTTAAACATGTACCAGACTTCCTTATGAATATTAGAATCATTTGTCGGAGCAGTTCTATACGGTCCAATCTTTAATCAAAATGAGAAAAAAACTGACTCCTAATCACAATCGGAAGGAATCGGCTCCTAATCAAAACTAATGGCTAAGGTTGAATCGGTCGCTTACCTCACAGTATATTTGACGCCCGTTGGATCCGAGCCAATTTATTCTAAAAAAAAAAGAGGATCCGAGCCAATTGACGCTGATAGGCCACCTTGATGCTAAGCGATTCCTGCCCAGCGAGCGTCTCACGGAACTGTCCCTTTTGTGGATCAACTCTTTACTAACCACAGTGCCTTTGCACACAAATACTCTGCTCCAGTTTTGGTATGATCTCAATACTTTACCCAAATACATGAAATGGTATTCTTGCAATTATTTAGGCAACTCAATTGGTTAAAGACACACAACCAGCCAATTCCATAATTTTCGAAATATATGGAAGCTGAGCTAGCAATAGCATCATATGCGTTTAGTGTTTCTTCTGCTAAGGTATTCATTGTATATATTGATATGACAAGCTTACCCAGTAAGGCAGTAACCAAAGGATATTTCCAATCATTGTGATTGTTCAGCAATTCAAGAGGAAGCCACATGTATGCTGGTGTAGTGTTGTTCTGAGATCTGCCCATAGTCTGCAGAACTGAAATAAGTCTGAGATCTGTCCTAGCAACTATTGCAGTCAGTATGCTCGTGTACAATACAACCCACCCCAATGTATGCTGGTGCACATCCATACACACCTTTGGTACATCCACGGGCACTGTAATCATCCAGTCCAGGAGGAAATAACAAAACGCCTGAATTGGGCATCAAATGAAGATAAGACATTCATGTGGAGTAGCAACCCATTTCATACACACATAGAAGGCAGGGTTACCATCATTTGCATGTGACAATACGAAAGCTGTTGTGAAGGAGATCAGGGACTATTTTGTAGTTAGCACACAACAAGCAAGTGCTTGGTTGAATAGTGCCTGTAACAAAGAATTGACATGCCAGCATGAAGGTGATAGTAAAGAAGGAACTGATAAAAAAATCTATAGAAAAATACAAAAGGAACAAGAACTAAGAGTTGGTCAACATTTGTTAGTTGGCATAACATCTAACTTTTATTCAGTATGAATTCACATTGACAATGAAGACCTAGGGAATCTGAGAGCAAATTCTCTAGATTTATCATAAGATTTTAAATTTAACTCATAGAAGTGCAGAACAACTAATTGATTGCACTGGTACCTTAGGATACAAAGAGATTTGGGCACACATATATTGAAGCTAAGCTAATTGATAAGCACTTCATTGGAACGGGCAGGATCCAGATGTGGGTGGCGGAGGCGGTTGCTGGGCATTGTGGCTGCTGTCGGCCAGGTGGAGGGGGCCGCGTGCACTGTTGCCGTGGGGAGGTGGCCAAGCAGCGCTGGACGGAGAGGGAGCCAAGCGCCGCTGGACGGAGAGGGAGCCGAGCGCTGCCGGAGAGGTAGGAGACGAGCATGCGCCTGTTCGCAGATCGGAGAGAAATTGGTTCACAGATAGGAGATCATTGGGGATGGGGAAATGGGGTAGCGTGGGCGCCGAGCGCCGGGCCGGCAGCATGGGATGGGATGACGGCGGCGGCGGCGACAACCCTAGAGCAGGGGAACCGGCAGCGGCCGCGCAAGTGGGCCTCGGGGAGACGGTGCAGGAGCACTGGTGGACGCGGAGAGAGATGGCGAGAGAGTGCGTGGGTCATGGCCCCTCCTGTTGCACCGAGTTCTTAGAGCCTGTTTAGTTAAAAAAAAAAAAACTAAAAAAGTGTTACAGTACCCCTACAGTGTATAGAGTATTAAATATAGACGAAAGAAAAAACTAATTATATAGTTTAGTTGTAAATCACACAAATCTTTTAAGCCTAATTAGTCCATAATTGGACACAAATTGCCAAATAAAACGAAAAATGCTACAGTAGCCGAACCTAAACATTTTCATCAACTAAGCAAGCCCTTAGACGACCCGCACTGGGTACGCTAAGACTGTCTGCACTTATCGACCTCTATATTTATCTTCTAAAAGGCCTAGTCATCAAAATTCTCTCCCGTATATCTAATTCTTCTGCATCCATCCATCCTCTATATCATCATCTATCCACTGTGGGGCCACTTGTCACTTTGTCTAAATATATCCATGTGACATCTTGTTTTGAAGTATTTATTGCAATGAATTTAATGGTGCAATCAGAATTTAATTTGGTTTTATGATTTATGAATTATAATATTTTTTAGCTAGTTAAACGAGTGGAACCCACCGCTGCATGCAATTCTCTCTCCTCCCTCTCCCACGCCTCCCTCTGCCCTCTCTCCGGCGGGCCGATCGGATAAGCTTCCTATTATTTAGCGTTGCTTTTAAAGTATACGGTGCAGCTCCTAGGTACGTCAAATGTTTCTGCAGGTGGATTTACAGGATCCACTGCAGACAGCCTAAAGGCTCACGCTACCCGCATACAGTAGCTTTTAGCGTTGCAAACATGTTGCAGCGGAGAGCGCTAAAGCTTACGCTATGCGAGCGCACGCGCTAAATTTGGCGCGGTAGCGGTCATCCTTTACCGTGCGCGGCAGTGCGCGGCAGAGCAGACAGAGAACGCGCAAGCAAGAGAGAGCGCGCATGGGAGAGCGTGTCTAACTTTTTTCGTATAAAAAATGTTATAACTCACAAACCAAAACATCAAATTAAATTCCGATTGCACCATTAAATTTGTTTCAATAAATTCTTCAAAACAAGATCCCACATGAATATATTTAGATAAAGTGACAAGTGGGCCCCACAGTGGATAGATGATGATATAGAGGATGGATGAGTGCAGAAAACTGTATATTTTGTGGTGACTAGAATGAAATATTCTTTTTAGAGGATGAATATAGAGGTCGAAGAGTGCGGGTAGTCTTAGAGGGCGCAGTACGAAGCGTCAGGTGAAAGTTGGATCGAGAGTTTCGTCCTACCAAGGTAGATCTGGACATTTACCGTATTTTAGTTGTAGAAAAGAGATAGAGATAATCTAATTATCTTTTACTGTTTGTTTTGCAATTCGGTTTTATTTAGCCTGTTCGCTTGGCTGAAAATAAGCGGCTAAAAGTATTGTTGGCTGATTTATTATGAAAAAAAAATACTACTGACTGACGACTGAAAGCTCAAGCGAACAGGCTTATTGTTTTGACGACCTCTGCTGACATCATGGATCATGAAGAGGCCAGGAGGAAGAACGTTGGTGGCAAGGTGCTAGGTTTTTTTTTACTATATGGAAGTTTGATAAAAAAAAAGGATTTTGAATCAGTGTAGTAGGATATTTGTTCTTGACTTATATTCCTGAAGTTTCGAACGAGCGAGACTGCACAAATGCAATTTACTTTGTATCATTCTTGTGCCAGTTCACTTACCGAAATCCAAATTTTGGAAGAAGGATAGGAGTCTTTTTGCTTTTCTTTATTGCGCCCTCCGTTTGTTTAGCAAAAGCTTTCGACCTTTTGTACCACAAAAGCTTGAGATTTTGGTAAGAGAAACTCATTGGTGTAGTACAATGTCGATATTTTTGACAATTCATGATTGCAAGGTGAGCATGTTTGCTTCATTCCTAAGATTGCCAGGGGTTCTCACACTTGGCACCTAACTTTTGCCACACTTTTTCTTGCCTAAATCGTCTTACTTTTGGCAGAGAGAAAAAGATAGCCACAGCTTGGCTTGCAAGGATATCTTGCCAAGACATTATGGGCACATGGCATGTGGGATCAGTCCAATCCCATACCTAGACGAAAAGTTTGGCACGCCTAAAAGTTAAAACATGAAACTAGATGCAAGCCTCGTTTAGATTAAAAAAAAATGAACCCAATAAATAGTACCACTTTTGTCTTATTTGACAAATATTGTCCATCGTGGACCAACTAAACTCAAAAGATTCATCTCGTGATTTCCAACTAAACTATATAATTAATTATTTTTTACCTACATTTACTATTTATGCATGGATCCAAAGATTGATGTGATGGAGAGAGAGTGAAAAATTCTAACTTTTGGGGTGCATCTAAACAAGGCGTTGATGCTTGGCCATCAACCAAAAAGGCTTGTCCCGGAGCACGAATGTTTGCCAGTTTGGACCTGTGGAGCTGTGCCTGAAGGATTGTGCGCCGTTCTCCTAGGGTGTGTTCACTTCGCGAAAAGTGGGTGAAAAGTTACTGTAGCATCTTTCGTTGTTATTTGGCAAAATTTGTCCAACCATAGACTAATTAGGCTCAAAAGATTCGTCTCGACATTTACAGACAAACTATGCAATTAGTTATCTTTTTTATCTATATTTAATACTCCATACATTCGTCCAAAGATTCGATGTGATGGGTGGAAGAGGAAATATTTTGGGTTGGCATGTGAAGTGAACACAACCCAATGTGATAGAGAGAGTGAAAAAACTTGAAATTTGAAAGGGAAGAGAGCAAGGCCTAAGCTACTGTGGGTGGTTCATTGGTTGTCATTCCTTTGGCTGCTCCTAGATGCTAAGCTACTGCGTGGTTCAGTGGTTGCTACTGCTCACATTATTTCGATGCTGTCTTCTCTTTTCTAGTATAGGTTGTGTTCAGTTCAAAAAAACACTATGCAAAAAAAATTCTCCGTCATATCAAACTTGCGATACATGCATGAAGTACTAAATGTAGATGAAATCAAAAACTAATTGTACAGCTTGGTTGTACTTTGCGAGACGAACGTTTTGAACCTAATTAGTCAACGGTTGAACACTATTTACCAAATAAAATCAAAATATGCTACAGTACTTTTTTACGCCTTTTCGCGGAACTAAACACAGCCATACTATCCGGCAAGAAACCCGCCATCTTTACGCATCAGGATTTCTGATGCAGATACTTGTGGCGTTTCTTTCACAGAAATTCAAAAACAACTGCCTTGATGTGTTTCGTTTTGTCGACAGCATGTAACCATTACCTAGTTGAGCTCGTCTCTGTCAAAAAAAAACTAAAAATCCGAGGTCTTGTTTCAGATTGATTGTTTACATAGAACTGCTTGATTGCAGCGTGCAACGTCACCTTTTTTTTGCATCAAAGATAGCGAAAGGCAATTAATAACTCAGCAGATATGAAGCAAAAATATCTATTCAGTGAATTTCTTCCATTAGTAGCTGTTCCCTCCAAGGACTTAACATGATCCCAGCACTTTTATTTTGGGGCTATGTGGTCTGCTAAATATGTGATATAGTTGTAAATAAAAGCTACGAGGAGAGAACAGCAAAGTAGGCACTATAAACAAAGCTATCACAAACTTTACACAATCAGAACGCAGCCAGGAGCCAAACACATGATCAAGGCTGATGTAGCACTGAGTGCCCAAGACACGAAGGCAAACGCGTATTTTCCGCAAGGGAGTTGGGTATACCTTCTGCAGCCTCCAATATCACCATGCTAATATGCTTTTCTGTACAATTGGGCGGCAATCATATACTCCGAACTAAATGCACTTGTCAGAATTTTTTTTTTTGTCTCAAATGCTGCAACTAACCCTCCGAACTAAATGCACTCAACAAAACGCAACCCACTCCCTCCCTCACCACACAATTCCCCCATAAATGAACCTAATTACGACTGAATTGATCCAGAAAAGAAATAATGATCCGAGGCAAAATGGGGGTACTAGTAGCACTCCTAAGAGCAAGGCTAATAATAAAGTCAAGTTGTTTGTCTATAAGACAAGCTATAAGAGCCAAGTTATACAATAAGTGTCTTCTATTTGTCTTTAAAAAGTCTCTCTCCTATTTCTCCTCACAACACCTGCTACTTGGACCCATTAATACCTATGCTTCCGTGCCTAGCTTGATGCTTGCATGGGAGCCAAGCTCTCATCTCTCTCCTTCCTTCTCTCCTCTACATCAGCATTAGCTTGGCTATAAACTCATTATTATACCTGCTCTAACCGTGTCTGAAACCCCAACACCGTAACCACTCCCTTTTAACAGTATAATAATAATTGGTTGACAAGCACTCGTACCAATAGCACAGCAGCAGGGCCAGGAGGAGGGTGGAAAAGTGGCGAGATGGTGGAGGGGACGGAAGGAATTTCGGGTGGAGGCTCCTCCGGCCTTGCCAGGAGTCACGGCGGCGAGGTTGGTGCGACTCTGACGTGCGCGCGGGGCCCGGCTGATGGATCATGAATCCCAGACTCCCAGTATCCCAGACGCCCACGCTGGAGCCGGGCCCCGTGGGGGGTGAAACCGCCGCCGGGTTGCGTGTGGCGGCGCCTGCCTGCCGTCAGGCGGACGGACGGCCCCGAGACAGCCGAGTGGGTGGCGGTGAGCGACCGTACTAGGAAAGCGAGGATGTCAGCTCAAAAAGAAAAGCATACGTAGGCAGTAGCAGCGGAACATTTTTAATAAATCTAACCCTATATATACAAAAAAAATATTGATAATGCATGAAGATACAAATATGTAATACAATTGTTTACGTTTCTTAAACCACCTGGTTGTAAGACTGAACTCAACCCTGTTGTGTTTTTTTTCATTTTAATAATAATGCCAGTAGGGGCGCAAGCCCCTCCTGTTTCTCCAAAAAAATCTAACGGCCCTAATTCTCCTCTATTTCGCTAGGTCACGAAGTTCTTGGCGCCTCCATCGAAGTTTGGATCCGCCGAGGTACCCACACGCAGCCGCCTCCAATTCCGAGAGTGTGGGAGAACTCGCCAGGACCCCCTGCTAGGCGCAGGGGTACCGCCTCCACCGAAGTCTGGATCCGCGCAAGATGCACACCTGCAGCCGCTGCAAGTCCCGAGACCGTGGGCGAATTCGACGGGGGCACTCCCCTGCTGGGCGTAGCCGTCGTCTCCGCCTCCTGGTCCCTCCTGGGCATCCTCCACAGCGACGGCACTAGCTCGATGTCTCCTGGGTGGCTTCTCCCTCTCCTCCTTTTGTACCTATTGAAGCAATACCATAGGAAAGCTCCAATCACCTGCAGCGGAGGCAGGATTGACGGCAGGGGGCTGCTTCCTCTTTTTTTTCCTCCTCAAATTTGTAGAGGGGGCTTAGGCTATCCGCACTCATAGACCTCTATATTCATCCTCTATACGTCTTAGTCAACAAGATTCTCTCCTCTATACTCAATTCTCCCGCACCCATCCATCCTCTATATCATCCTCTATCCACTGTGGGACTCACTTATCATTTTATCTAAATATATCCATGTGTGATCTAGTTTTGAAGGATTTATTGAGACAATTTTAATGGTGCAATCGAAATTTAATTTGGATTTTTGGTTTGTGAGTTATAGCATTTTTTTTCTTTGTTTAGCTAGTGAGGCCCGCCACTGCCCACTATAGAGTAAGCACTGTACCACTCTAAATATAGAGTGAGAGAAAGAATAGAGTATCGTTTTAGAGTACCCAGTGCAACAATTTTTACTCTATATTCATACTCTAAAGCTTTAGAGTATCCCTTTAGAGTACCCACTGCGGATAGTCTTAGGGGGGCTCTGTGGGAATCACGGCAGTAGGGGGGCTCGAGCGCCCCCCCCCCCTCCCCCCCGCTGCTGATCACCAAGAGCACCAACACCGATGCAGCGACACCACAATTGCTAGAAGGGTGTTGGTGCCTGTCTCCCCGTGTCGTGGGGAAGATGGAGGCGGGGGAGGGGAGGGGAGGGGAAATAAGAGAGGAGGAGGAGGAGCAGGTGGGTGGGCAACTGCTCGGAGCATCCTGTGTGGCATCCCTGTAACATCAAATATATCCAACGACAGATTGACACGTCAAAAATAGATTAAAATATTAAAATAAGAAAATGATACATCGTACAAGTAGTTTTACTATCAAAGCCAACAAAAAATAGAAAAAACAAAAAGAATAATCATTAGCAGAAAAAAAACAGCACTTAACAAATAACAAAGAATCAACGGAAAAAGGGAAATATGAAACAACAAAAAAAATACTCATTGGTAGAAAAAAAACAGCACGTAACAAACATGAAAGAAACAACAGAAACGAAATGAAACGAACTCAAGTTAACGTCAGCCAGAAAAATGTTGATCTAGCGGTGGAGGTAGGATTGACGGCAGGGGGCTTCCTCTTCTTCTTCCTTCCGCCTCTCCTTTCCTTCTTCTTCCTCCTCAAATTTGTAGGGGGACTTAGGGGAGCTCTGTGGGAATCACGGCAGTAGGGGGGCTCGAGCCCCCCCCCCCCCGCCCCATCGCTGGCTCTACTGCTGTCGTAGGGCATGGAGAAGCTGTCAAGGTTTCCGCAAGGTTCTTCTCCACGCCCTGCGATAGTACGTCCTCCGCCTGCGTCGACATGCGTGCGGCTCCGTCAGTGGCTCCTGCTGCTGGCTCAGGATCTGCATGCCACCAGCAACAACGAGATCCATCCATCCATCATAACCAATCACCATGCAAAGAGGAATCATCACTCGTGTGGGTGGGTTCTGTGGGGAACGCCCTGTCGAGATGAGGGGTGGAGCACCGACCTGGCGTCAAGTAGGTGGCCGTGCCGGCCAGCGCCGCCGCGATGAGCAAGAAGCGCCACCAAAGGCAGCCGCACAAACCGCACTTACCCATGGCTAAGCTAGCAGCTGCCTGCTAAGAAGAGAAAACCTCATCAGAAGCAAAAAAGTAGAAACCTTGCAAAGCTTAGCAAAGCAGGGTGATGAGGAAAAACATGCCGGATCACAAAGAGGATATCACAGAACTGATGCAGAAAAGGAGAAATTCATCACAAACCTTGCTTGTTCCCCTCGATGAGCTCCCTAGCTCCTTAGAATATGATTGTGAGGCTGTGAATAGCAGAGCAGCCGGCCAGGCATTGCAAGCAAGCTGGGATTCTGGGAATGAAGGGAAGCAAGATGTATATATCAAAGAACTGATGCAGAAAGAAATACGGCTGAAATTTATTTAGCATGCATGTAAAAAGGTAACCTATAGATGGAAAAGCAATGTGGTTCCTCGTTCACCCTACCTCCTTGCAGCACAGCGCAGGCCAGGCAATGAAGCTGGGAATGAAGGGAAGGGGCCGGTATTTATAGAGGCGAGGGGCGGAGAGGGGAGAGGTGGAGTGGAGGGAACCTGCGGTATTTATGGATGGATGCTTGTCATTCCCGTTGTTATCACATGTACGCGCTGTTACATACTCCCTCCGGTCCAGTTTAACTGGCGTACATGCCTTCATTCCAGATACCAAGACATGGTAGTAATCTCCACATGATATCCATCACAACATTAATTGGCCCTCTTTTCTCTCGTTGCTAGTCCATGCATGCAGTGTTATTCCAATCCTAGTGGCTGACGCTCCGTTGGTAGCCATGTATGCAACGTTTTCTATTTACTCGAAGTAATTAATCGGCTCTTGAAACCCCCGTCCGCCACTTATTTCGGCCGAATGGAAAAACTGGTGTACGCCACTTAAACTGGACTGGAGGGAGTATATAATAAACATGCATGCTGTCAGCATAGATAATCAGCCCTGCATATATACATGGTCAAGTTTAATTATATGATGATGGGAAGAACTTGCTGTGTTTAACAGGCAGATTTGGAGTTTCCTTATTGGTGGTATAAATAAAGGTGTTGATGCATCTGAAACATATACGTACACAGAAAACTATACAACCCTGTAGCATATATACACTACTAGTAGTACTTTTTGTTTGTATCCTTTGGCATGTATGACATGTGTGTGTGTGTGTGCACAAGCACAATTGCAACATATGAGAAGCCATGATGATGAGTTTTATGCTGTTACATGTATCCATGATATGTGTGTTGTGCCATGTATGTATGGTAGTCTTCCAAGTCCCAATTGCCTGCCATTTCACATGCATGCATGAAAAGCACTAGTACAGCAGCAGAGCAGTCAGCGCCTCTCATCTTAGAGGTTGAGCTGCAAAATAAACCATGAACATTTCCACCCATGCTCATTATGCTTCAAGCATTCAGATGGCACGGTGGTGTGGTTAAAGCTCATCAGTTCGTAAATTATATTTTATTACTTTGCCTGTGTCCTGGCTCCTGAGTCGAAAGTCCTCCAACTTGGACTAAGTTTATAAAAATGTACATCATCATCTACAATATCAAACTTGTTATAAATCGCCATGAAATATGTTTTTATATTATAATACATTTGTTTGAACTCATAGATGTTATTATGTTTTCCTAAAAATCTTCAAAAAAAATATGTTTTCTTAAAAGACTTTATAAAACTTGGAGTTTAACTTTGCCTCTATAACACTCTTTCTGATGCATGCAATCCCTCCGCCCCAATATAAATCAATTTCTAGAATCATCCTAATTAAGTCAAACTATCTTGAGAAATTTGGTCAAGCTTAAAATAATCTGACTTAGGAAAATTCTATAAATTAATTTATTTTGGGACGAAATGAGTAAATTAAAAGGTAGCTGTTGTGTTAATTAATTTCTTGTTTCAAAAATCATCTCCCCGTCCTAAAGTATAATTCCACTTGCCTCTGGAGCGTTTTTTATGCATGATTTATTATTTTGATTGGTCGAAGTGATGATGATTTATGATAAACGTACGTGTCCTGTGGGGGCGTATTGCATTGCTTGGTACGGTAGGGTAGCTAGTGCATTATACTAGTGTTGTATTTAGTTACATACAAATTAATTGGCAGATTAAAACACGTACTTTGCGCTTTAGGATCAGGGTGGCGGAGAGAGAGAGAGAGTACTGAAAGATATCGAAAGATTTTTTTTGTTTCTGTGATGATAAGCTAAAAGGTACAGAGAGAGAGAGGCACTGGGCCAATGGAGCGGAGAGTGATGAACGGGCGGTCGATGTCGAGTTGCCGAGTTTGGGAGGGCAGCACCTGATCCCGCGCCACAAGCCTTCCCCGAACCAGACACCGCCCACTTCGGTGCTACGCATCCGCTCGCTTTCTCCTCCGTTGTGCAGCCAGCTGCCCAGCTGCTAGCTACTCCTAGCCGCAATCAACTACAGTACCACACTACGCCCTCTGCATCTGCCTCTCCTCGGCCTAGCTGCGTGCCTACCTGCGCTGGTGCTGGATGACATCACCACTACTACCTCTCGTCTGCCATGCACTTTTATGGCCGGGCCCTGTTTAGCTAGCAAAATTTTTGACGAAATGTAACTGTAGTAGTTTCGTTGTTATTTGGTAATTAGTGTCCAATTATAGTCTAATTAGGCTTAAAAGATTTGTCTCGTCCATTTCGTCTAAACTATGTAATTAGTTTTATTTTTTATCTATATTTAATGCTTTATGCATGCGTTAAAGATTCGATGTGACGGGGAACCTGAAAAAATTAGCAAAATTTTTGGCATCTAAACGGTACCCGGATCATATGGATCGGATGGGGCTGGCTCATCGATCTCATGCACTGCAGTCTGCAATGATGCATGCATCTTAATGCACAAATTCAGTATAGGCGGTGTTTAGATCACTTGAAAAGTGCACTATGCAAAAAAAGATTTCTCATCATTGGCGTCAAGCCTGGCGCTACAGACCTGATACCATGTATATCATTTTTTATGTTAAGTATTTCTAGGTTGTTCTAAGTGATCAAACAGAAAGTCACTGTAAAAACTCTAGAGTTAGTCACATTTCTCAATATCCAAGTCATGGTAAAATTTCAAATTTGTAAATGTCCAAGTCATGTTAAAAAAAGCCATTTTTCCATATGTCTACCACATGGTAGTCGGTATTCTAACATATCCAAGCCGTAGCAAAAATCCAGATTTATTTGGCTTCTAGATTTATTTGGCTAAGTCTTTAAATTTACTATAGGATAAACAACAACGATCAGATTTTGATGTTTTTCACCTTCATGCAAATGAGAAATAATTTCTAGTTGATGGTGCAAAACAAGTGGGCTAGTTGGATAGTAAACACCAGATAGAGCAACTGTGGATTTATAAAAAAATTTCAGGAACTCAAGTATTTTTTTAACAACATACCAATGTCTAACCGTTAACAATGTTGAGCCATAATTGGAATTAATGAATACACAAAAGACATTTTTATATGGCAGCATTCCATTTAACATCCATATGCAAGCCAAATTTTCTGGGTGTAACACCCTGTGCAATGCAGTAGTTCTTGAACATAGCAATTCTTTGATTAAAAAATTTAAGAAGTTGATAGCAGTATGTTGCAGCAGCACTTAAGGCTAATCATGGACTAATTAGGCTTAAAAGATTTGTCTGGTGGTTTCCAACCAAACTGTGCAATTAGTTTTTTCGTCTATATTTAGTATTTTATGTATGTGTCAAACATTTGATGTGACGAGATAAAAAAATTTTAGGTCAAAACTAAACACAGCCTAACAAGAAGCGCCTGGACTCGCCGACCACGCGCGTACACGGTACACCCCGGCAGGCAGTCGCAGTCCGATCCGGCCGCCGGGGCTCGACGCGCTGAAGCCCAAACTCGTGGAGTCTGCTGCGAGTCTGTGACCCTGTGGCGCACGTAGTACACCCACCCACCTACCGATCCTTGAGCTGAGAGGCAAGTGCCACACACAGGCACACAGCCCACAGGCCAGGCCACAGGTGATGACAATGATCCAGCCGATAACGCTGGCAAATTAAAGGCTAAATAAGTACTCCCTCCACTCCAAATTATAAGACATTTCAAGAATCTTAAAAAGTCAAAGCATCTTAAGTTTAATTAAAATTATAGAGAAAATTATAAAAATTTATAACATTAAATAGGTATACTATGAACATATAATTAATGAAGAATCTAATAATACTTAATTAATGTTATAAATATTATTATTTTATCATATAAATTTGATTAACTCTCCGGGATTCCTAGAATACCGTAGGGGAGGGAGTAAAAAATCCACGAGGTGTGGGCAGTAGACGACACAGAGACACACACAGAGAGAGATGTTGTCGAATTGATCCGTGAATCTGTCATAGGGGCTGTTTAGTTGGTAAAAATTTTGACGAAATGCTACTGTAGCAGTTTTGTTGTTATTTGGCAAATATTGTCCAATCATGGTCTAATTAGGCTTAAAAGATTTGTCTCGTCCATTTCGTCTAAACTGTGTAATTAGTTTTATTTTTTATCTATATTTAATGCTTCATGCATGCGTTTAAAGATTTGATGTGACGGGGAATCTGAAAATTTTGGCAAAATTCTTGGCAACTAAACGGTACCATAACCGCTCTCACTGTCCTTTTCGACAGTATGCAAGCCACTGCGCAATCACTGGCCTGACATGGTAATAGTATTGCTGGACCTACTATAGGTTTTGGAACATGCTATACGACAAATCAAAGATCCGGTAATTTAGTCTCGTGTCTACGTACTCCATCCATATATCAGTATATCATTGCTCTCAGCGTCCTTTCATATATAATCGATGGCGATCACAATAAGTCAGTGCGATCACTGGCCTGCCATGCATGCATACTACTCCAGCGTACTCCGTCCATGTAGTACGGCTCCGTTCGGCTGGGCTGATAAGCCGGCTAAAAAACACTGTTGGCTGATTTGTTATGAGTGAAAAATATTGTTCCGACTGAAAAAACAAGCTGAAAAAGACGAATTATAAGCTGGATGAACAGGGCCTACGTTGAACAAGCGGACATGCATTGCGTATTGTGTACGATTTCATTTCTATTGATCAACAACAACGTAATTAATTAATTAACCCGGCCATCTCTTTGTCGGCATGGCAACGGTGCCTAGTAATTGCCCATCCACGAGTGATTCGTCCTCTCGATCGCCTGGCCTTTGCATTTCACTAGATAATGGCCCTGTTCGGTAGACTGTTTTTTTGGCTTATAAGCTGGCTGTGGCTGATTTGCTGTGAGAGAAAAACACTGTTCCACGGCTGATAAGCCGTGCTGATAAGCTCAGCCGAACAGGGGGAATATGGGGATAGAAATTAGAATGATCGAACCCACACCGCAGCGTAACAAAGCGCACCTAACTAGTATCATCATCCTATTCGCTTCAACTACTTTTCAGTCAATGTACAATATTTTCCTCTCGTAATAATTCAGCGTTAAGCCAAATTTCAGCATAAACATCCGCTCGGCGCTGTGGGCGCGGTAGGTGATACGTACGGCACGTACGTACAGTACAGTACAGTACAGGGCGTGATAGCTAAGCACTGACCTCTCGCGTTGTCGTATCTCTCGTACAGTACGTCGGTACGTGCCGTCGCCTCTTGCCTGTCCCGTTCCATGTGGGCATGTGTGGCTGTGCCGTGTGCCGCTGTGCGCACACAGCAGGGACAGGGAGCAGCTGTCGCTCACCGTCACCACTCACACTCAGGCACTCACCGCAGTGCGCGCGCGGCGCTGCCAACGTTTTGGGAGGCCGGGGGAAGGGAGACCACCACGTGAGCTGGAGCCGGCACCGACAGTGGCCCCCTGCCGTCATCAGCCCCTCACCTTTCTATCCCCTGCATCCAAGGCTATACTAACATTTTCCTATATATACTAGCTACCTAGCTATGGCTACCTAGCTATGCTCTGTTCGGCCGATGGTTTCTGCGGTTGATAAGCCGACTGATAATGTTTTATTATGAAAGAAAAATATCGTACCATGACTGATAAACCGATCTGATAAGTTCAAACGATCAGGGCGAAGACTCGTGAAAAACAAACTAGTCCGATTTGCTCGACTTGATGACTGTGAATTTTCAACAACCACCCAACTAATTTTCGTGTTGTTTTAGCTATTTTTCATGTTGATTTAGCCAACAACGAATAAATACTCCAGCCCATTTGTCTCTTACGTACCTGGAGTCGACGGTTTGGCACTTGCCAGTGGTAGTCGCTATCTCTCAGCCCGTGTCATGAAAGATGCATGGAAATGGAATATTAGATCATCTATATATCACGGAGAAATCTACAAAATCACCACTAATACTATATTATGCTGTCAAAGATACATGATCTTCCAGTGTACTTGACTTTGTGGGAAAAAAAAAACTACGATAGAGAACATAATCATTTTGTTGAATACCCCTACTACTACTTTGTCAAAATCATCCTTATTGTTGTTGCGGCCCATATGCATGCATGTTTGGTCCAATTTTATTGCTTGTATAGTGCATGGTGCAGCCTTGATCCATTATTCCTGCGGAGGTTCATTAGCCTTGGTCCAACTGCTACTGCCTTTAAAAAAATAGTTGACAAGCATTGTGGCTATATTACGCAAATATGTTACCATTACTGGGATGCCAAATATGAAAATATGAAAAAACGTATGGGTTTGATTTCTCGTATTAGCTGGGTTGCGGCTAAAATCAACAAAAATGTGAGATATTCAACTCAATACTGGACCACGAAAGGGGTGTTTAGTTCCCAAAAATTTTCACCCCAAAACATCACATCGAATCTTGCGGCACATACATGGAGCATTAAATGTAGACGAAACAAAAAACTAATTGCACAGTTCACCGTGAAATTACGAGACGAATTTTTTAAGCCTAATTAGTCCATGATTGAACAATAATTGTCAAATAAAATAAAAAAGCTACGGTACTCGAAACAAAAAAAAATTTCGCAAACTAAACACCCCTGAAGCAAGATTATATGCGGTCAGAAACCGTCAGGGTTGGAGTTCAGCACCAAACCACAAAACAAAGCGGCGGCGTTGGATGTATGCCTCGGCGTCCATGTTTGCTTGGAGCCTCCAGATCAGATCGAGTGTGTGCTCCGCAGCATGTCAGAAGCGCTTGCAGAAGATCCTAGTGCTTGATCTGACAAAAGGTTAGGGCCACCAAATTTTGCACATCCTGAATTACTGTAGAGCACTGTAGTAATTTTGTTATTATTTGGTAAAAATTGTCCAAACATTGATTAATTAGGCTTAAAATGTTCGTCTCGCAAAATACCACAAAACTGTGCAATTAGTTTTTTTTATTTCATCTACATTTATTACTCCATATATATGCCGATATTTTGATGTGATAGTGAATCTTTTTTTTATAGTAAAATTTAAGGTCAATTTGGAAAACTAAACAAGGGCGTTGTGCGGTTGTGGCTCAAGGCCCTGTTTAGTTCCACGAAAAAAACACTGTGCGAAAAAAAGATTCCCCGTCATATCAAACTTGTGATACATGCATGAAGTACTAAATGTAGATGAAATCAAAAACTAATTGTACAGTTTGGTTGTACTTGACGAGACGAACGTTTTGAACCTAATTAATCAACAGTTAGACACTATTTGCCAAATAAAGCCAAAACGTGCTACAGTACTTTTTTTACACCTTTTTTACCATCTAAACACACCCCAAAAAGAACTCTGACGTGCGCAGTTGAAAGTTGCCGTGCATGCAATAAAGCAGCCTGCGTTGGTCCTCAGACAGGCAATTAGGGGCCGTTTGGTTCACCCTCTGACTAAACTTTAGTCACTGAAATGCTAAACATCACACTAAAGTTGAGTAGCTTTAGTAAATAAGGGATAGTTAAAAGTGACTAAAATATATATAGAACAACTGCTTTAGTGGGTGTAACTAAACATGAGCCACTAAATTTTAGAGGAGTCACTAAACTTTAGTCGGTGGAACCAATAAACCATTAATGCATGTGCTTGCGTTGTGGCATTTCATACTCTGCTGCTGCTTGATCTCCGTGGATCTTTGCTTTCCTTTAGTTGAGACTAGTGCTAGCCAGTGTTCGCTTGCATTGCGGCTGCCCTCAGCTGAGAGAGAGGTCGCAAATACTCCATGAACCATGATCCAGCCGATGACGCTGGTAAAAGTTAAACCAGTACCAGGCCTGGTTGAGATTCCAGAATTCACCTCCAAATTCCACTATACAATAAGAAAATTTTCCATCACATCAAAATGCCGGCACATATATGGAGTACTAAATGTAGATGAAATCAAAAACTAATTACACAGTTTTGTTGTACTTTGCGAGACGAACATTTTAAGCCTAATTAATCAAGATTTGAACAATTATGACCAAAAAAACAAAAATGCTACAGTGCTCGGGGTGGCACTGTGCAGAATCGGCCACCCCGAGTTGATCATCTAAACAAGGCCCAGTATAATAAAACCACGAGGCGTGTGAGGCGAAGGCGAGACAGAGACCGGAGAGATCTTGTCCAATTGATCCTTCCATCTATTGTAACCCTTCTCACTGTCCTTTTCGACCGTATGCAAAGCCACTGCGCGAGTACTGCTGGACCAGACCTATAGGTTCCGAAACATGCTACGCGACAAAACTAAAAATCAGGAGTACTAAGACATGTGCAAAATGACAGAACTACCCCTATAGTAAGACACTCATCTGGCGTTCCGTGCATCTGGAGACAGTTAGCTTGTGGCCAGGAATTATCGAGAAAAAAAACTTGTGGCCAGGAATGCTCTCATGCGCTGGCGCTGGTGAAAAGGTACTGCTGCTCTATCCGCTAGGTTAGGACTAGAGGCCTACGTGATCGATTAAATTGGGAAAAATTTTAAACTCTAGACGTCCATTTAATATGGGACGGAGGGAGTAATCTCCTGTGATCCACATCCATATACTCCTTTCATATATAAAATCGATGCCAATCGTATCGTAGGTACTAAGTCAGTGCGATCATCATGCATGCTTACCAGCGTGCTAGGCTTACGGACTAAAGTACTCCTAAGTAATAATACAGTACAATTTTTCATCAAAAAAAAATAATATACAGTACAATATATGCTGAAGCGGGCACGCATTGCGTATTGTGTACACTCAGATCACCCGGCCATGACTCTTCGCCCAATGCAGGATCATCGCCTGGCCTTTGGCGCCCGTGCATGTCGCGAGACGGTCGGGGATCGATCGATTATTCCAGAGTTTTACCGCAGCGCAACAATACTCCCTCCGTATAAGTCTAGCACAGTGTTATGCTTTTTTATCTGATGATAAAAAATATCAATATTTATGATATCAAATAAATATCATTAGATTAATTATGAAATGTATTTTTATAATAAATTATTTTGGAGCCGTAAATGTGAATAGTATTTGCTAGAAATTTAGTTAAACGTGAACTACTTTTGCTGGTACGTAACACGTAGTTGCATTCTTTTTTGGACGGAGGTACTATGCCTTGTTCAGATCCCAAATATTTCCTCAAATTTCACTATACAAAAAGAAGATTCCCCATCACATCAAAATGCCGGCACATGTATGGAGTACTAAATGTAGATGGAATCAAAAACTAATTGCACAGATTTATTATACTTTACGAGACAAACATTTTGAGCCTAATTAGTCAATGTTTAGACAATTTTTACTAAATAAAAACAAAATGCTACAGTGTGCTACAGTAACACACAGTAAATCCGTCGCCCCCAATTCGGGGCACCTAAGCCCGGCCTAACAAACAAAGCGGCCACCAACCACATGCACTAGGCCCTCGCCAGTGATGCGTACTATACGCACAGTAGAGTGCGTGATACGAGTACGTAGTACACTAGCTAGCACTGACCTCGTGTTGTCGTATCTCGATCTCGTACGTGCCGTCGCCTCTCTTGCCTGTCCTGTCCCGTTCAGCCGTTGCATGTGGCACACAGCGGGGAGCAGCTGTCGCTCACTCGCTCACCGTCACCACACGCCACAGCGCGCGCGCGCGGCGCTGCCAACAGTGCCGGGAGAGGGGAGACCACCACATGAGCCGGGGACGCCAGTGGCCCTCCAGCCCTCACCTTTCCATCCCCCGCTGCTGCTGCTGGTCGAGGACTTAGATTTTCAGCCTGGAAAATCAGCATTACTTTCAATCTTCAGCATTACTTTCAATCTTGGGCCATGTTTAGATTGTAAGTTTTTTCATTCTCTCTCTGTTACATTGAATCTAGGAACACATGAAATAGTAAATATAGATAAAAAAAATAACTAATTATGTAGTTTGATTGTAAATTACGAGACGAATCTTTTAAGCCTAGTTAGTCCATGATTGGACAATAATTACCAAATACAAACGAACGTGCTACAGTGCCAAATTTCACTCTCCCTCTTCAATCTAAACAAGGCCTTGAGTCCACTGTTTGAGCTGCTTGAAAGCTGATTTGACTCTTGGTCGAGAAACAAAGTTTATAGTACTCTGCCTGAACTACCACTTTCATTTAGGGTCATACTTCGTATCTGGTACAGAAACTATTATTTCGACGTGGTCAAAGCAGCATCATGGAACGGATCGAAACTAAGGTTGTGGCTCCTTTTAAACATTTTCTTGGCACCTGCTCAATATGAATCCTTCGTAGCTTTTATCAAAAAGTTTAATTAGAGTTGTTTGAGCAAGGTTGCAAGGTTTGCTTGACCTCAAATGTTCCCATTCACTTAACACTGCAATTCAATCAATGATATAACTTGAGTCTAAACTCGTTGCTTAACTCGTGACTAACACCTGGGTTGTTACACTTGCTTTGTATAAAATCATATATAGCATAAAATTTTGTTTTGTCAAATTTTCCCTTAACAATTCTTTTGCTTTGTGAAATTATATGATTGGTTTATCTAGAAATTCATAATAATTGGGCTGAATTTTGGGCCTATTGCCATCCTGAACCCATTACAGTTTTTTCCATTATCAAGTAAATAGATAAGACACATTTTGAATGAAGAAATGCCCAAAACAAATGCCCAAAACAAATGCTGTAGATATCGATGAGTTCTAAAAATTTGTAGTTGACGACATTTTCATTTGAAATCAATTACTATTCCAAAATTTTGTATGAAGTTCTCATAATTTAAATTTTAAAATTTTAAATTATTCAAATGAACTCATATGGGGAAATGACTAAATCCAAAGTTGTACATTTCAATGAGGACCACAACTTTGTAGTTGGTAACTTTTTCATTTGAATTCATTTATGCTCCTAGAATTATGTCAGAAGTTTTCATATATCAAAATTCAAATGTAATACTATCTAAACTTGGTTAGAAAAAAATCTACAAAATTGCGTGACAACATGATTTTGATAGCTAATTATTGCATGAAATTTAAAATGATTTTAGCAAAGCGGTACTGCACATTGTTCACAAACTAGGAGGATTCCCCGCGCGTTGTCGCGGGTATGAAGGAGGAATATAAATATAGCCTCACTGTAGTCTATCGAGTCATCTATATATAGCTTGATTATTAGTAGTCAGTTTTCGAAGAGGAAGAGAGGAAGTCACGTGAGAGAATAATGCTAGCAGCATGCGTGCATGGTCACGTGTAGGTAGCTGCATCCACTGCTGAAACCATTTGTGAGTGGGCACTTAATTGCATGCGGCAGCATGAGAAGTGGATGATGACGTGACTCAAGGAGGTGCTAGAGAATTAGGCTAGTGGGGTTTATCTTTAAAGGAGATATAGATGAGCATATCTTGCACATAGTTACATGACTAAGTGAGAGATGTTTCTATTCGCGGAGGGTGTATGGTCCCACTTTTGTTGAAATTGCTTAAAATGACCAGAGCAAAAGTTGTAGATCTAGATAAGATCTACAACTTTGTCAAATTAGCAAGTGCAACCACTTACTATATTGAGACATTTGACCATCTCAGGCCACCTTTTTCATTTTCAGAAAGATGTGCATCCAGGCAACACATGCACACCTCTTCTGAAAGCTCTATGTTTGGTGTTGGTAATTAGTGACAATACCTAAGTACTAATCCTATGCTTAAGTTGTATGTAGCATATGAGGATTAGTACATTCCAAGGTTGGTGGCAAGATGGACATGGTGATCATGATGGCCACACTTGGATTTGGACGCAACCCTACGTGATCAAGGCAAAGGTATATGCTTAAGGGTTGTGTTTTAGTAACCAAGACACCTAGTGGGTGTGGTTACATTATAGGATAGATAGCCGTACTATAAAGAGGGGAATGACGCGGCTATTGAACTCCTAAGTGCCTCTAGGTGTGCATTTCATGTCATATGCATTTGGATAACACTAATAACGCCTCGAAAAATGATTGTGAAAATGCTAACACACATGCACATGGTGATGGTCACTTGGTGATGTTAGCACGTTTGCGAAGGCGGTGGAGTTTGAGCGGTAGAGAGGGTTTGGGGTCCTCTCTCCCTCCCGCTGAGCTTGCGAGGCGGGATTCAGGCGTTTTTGAGGAGTTGAAACGCCTATTTTCCACTACACCGAAAGTCGGAAATCGAACGGAAATCGAACGGAAGCGAACGGAGGTCACAGTGGTGACCGGACGCTGGACCGGACGCGGTCACTGTTTGACCGGACGCGTCCGGTCAGCGTTCAGCGCCTGCGCGTTTTCCAGTTGGTTGATCGGACGCGCAGCGCGTCCGGTCACAGTCGACCGGACGCGTCCGGTCGTCCAGGGAGCTTACTGGACTCCGACCGGACGCTGGCACTGTGGCGTCCGGTCAGTTCTCCAGCGCGTCCGGTCGATGTTTCGTTGTGCGCGGCTCAGGGTTGACCAGCGTGTCCGGTCAGTTACGGGACTGGAGCGTCCGGTCGTGACCAGCGCGTCCGGTCGTTGAGACTGGCGCGTCCGGTCAGTGTTTCAAAAACTAGCCGTTGCGTGACCGGCGCGTCCGGTCAGTTGGACCAGCGCGTCCGGTCAGCGCGACTGCTGCTGAATCAAGTTTCTAACGGCTATATTCGAAGGGGTACGTCTATAAATACTCGTTGGTCGGCTCAAGGCTCTCTCTCTTGGACATTTGACATACTTGTGAGCACTTTGAGCTAAGGAGGAGAAGCTCATGAAGGAAGCTAAGGAGGAGCAAGTGATTGTCACTTGTGATATTGGACTAACATGTGATATTATTGATGATTCTTTATTTGTTGGTCCTACTAATGCTTCATGTAGCTCATCATCATCCACCACAACCAACTCTACCTCTACTACTAGTGATTCATCACTTGTGGTTGAGAATGAGACTCTCAAGAGAGAGGTGGATGATCTCACCCGCGCATTAGGCAATGCCTATGGTGGGGATGCCCGCTTGTTAAAATGCTTGGATAGCCAAAGGTTCTCTCTTAACAAAGAGGGTTTGGGCTATACTCCCAAAAAGGGCAAGGCGGCCTTTGCTACTCCAAAGTCTCGCTTTGTGAAGAGCAATGGTCGTTTTTGCAATAGATGCAAGCAAGTTGGGCATCTAGAGATTAATTGTAATAAAATGAACAAGAACAACAATAAGTTTCATGCTAAAATGGATTACATTCCTTTTGATTCTTGTTATGTACTTACCAAGGGTGAGAAAGGTGTGCATGCTAGGTTTGTTGGTACACCAATTGTGGGTCCAAAGAAGAAGGCCATTTGGGTACCAAAGAGCCTAGTTACTAACCTCCAAGGACCCATACAAGTATGGATACCTAAGAAATATTAATTTATTTTGTAGGTAAATTACAAGGCCGGAGGAAGGCATTGGGTGCTTGATAGTGGGTGCTCTCAACATATGACCGGTGATTCAAGAATGTTCAACTCTCTCAAATCAAATGATAGTGGCATTGATAGCATCACATTTGGTGACAATAGCAAGGGTGATGTAAAGGCTCTTGGAAGGATTGCAATCTCAAATGATCATAGCATTTCCAATGTGCTCCTAGTTGAAAAATTGAACTTCAATCTTCTCTCGGTTGCTCAATTGTGTGATCTCGGTTTCAAGTGCATATTTGGTGTTGATGATGTGGAGATAGTTAGTGTTGATGGCTCCAACTTGATCTTCAAGGGTTTTAGATATGAGAATCTATACTTGGTTGATTTCAATGCTAGTGACACTCAACTCTCAACATGCTTACTCACCAAATCAAGTATGGGTTGGTTATGGCATAGAAGACTTGGTCATGTTGGCATGAAGCAATTGAACAAGTTAGTGAAGCATGACTTAGTTAGAGGCTTGAAGGATGTCACATTTGAGAAAGATAAGCTATGTAGTGCATGTCAAGCCGGAAAGCAAGTAGGCAACACTCATCCATTGAAAAGCATTATGAGTACTTCCAAGGCATTTGAGTTGTTGCACATGGATTTATTTGGGCCAACTACATACACAAGTATTGGTGGCAACAAGTATGGGTTTGTGATTGTGGATGATTTCACTAGATATACATGGGTATTCTTTCTTGGGGACAAGAGTGATGTATTTGACATATTCAAGAAGTTCATCAAGAGAGTGCAAAATGAATTTGAGACCACAATCAAGAAAGTGAGAAGTGACAATGAAAGTGAGTTTAGAAATACAAGAGTTGATGAGCTATGTGAGGAGCTTGGAATCAAGCATCAATTTTCGGCCAAGTATACACCTCAATCTAATGGCCTAGTTGAGAGAAAGAATAGAACTTTGATTGATATGGCAAGATCAATGTTAAATGAGTATAATGTGAGTCATTCATTTTGGGCCGAAGCAATCAACACGGCTTGCTTCTATAGCAACCGCCTCTATTGCCACAAGTTTCTAGAGAAGACATCATATGAGATCTTAAATGGAAGAAAGCCCAACATTGCATACTTTCGGGTATTTGGTTGCAAATGCTACATCTTGAAGAAGGGCTCTAGATTGAGCAAGTTTGAGAAGAAATGTGATGAAGGATTCTTACTTGGTTACTCCACTACTAGCAAAGCTTATAGAGTTTGGAATGTGGCTAGTGGCTTACTTGAGGAAGTTCATGATGTTGAGTTTGATGAAACAAATGGTTCTCAAGATGAGGAAAATAACTTGGATGATGTGAGAGGAACTCAATTGACCAATGCTATAAAAGAAATGGATATTGGTGATATTAGGCCAAAGCAAGTGATTGATGTGGATGACAACAAAGATCAAGTGCTCCAAAGTCCAATTACACAAGCTAGTGGTTCTCTAATGCAAAATCAAGCTAGTACATCATCTCAAGTGCAACAAGATCAACAAGTGGCTAGTTCATCATCTCCAACTCATGATCAACATCAACATCCAAGCAATCAAGTCCAAGTGCTTCAACCAACTAACATTGCAAGAGACCATCCATTAGATTTTATCATTGGTGACATACAAAGGGGAGTTCAAACTAGATCAAGATTGGCATCATTTGGATGTGAAGAGTGCATTTCTCAATGGGTACATTCAAGAGGAGGTGTATGTAGAGCAACCTCCCGGTTTCGAAGATGACAAGAAACCCAACCATGTATACAAGTTAAGGAAAGCTTTGTATGGATTGAAGCAAGCACCTAGAGCATGGTATGAAAGATTGAGGGACTTCTTGCTAACCAAAGGATTTGTCATGGGCAAAGTGGATACTACTCTCTTTACCAAGAAGATTGGGAAAGACTTGTTTGTGTTGCAAATATATGTTGATGATATCATCTTCGGTTCAACCAATCAAGAGTATTGTGATGAGTTTGGGAAAATGATGGCAAAGGAATTTGAAATGTCAATGATCGGTGAACTTAGTTTCTTTCTTGGACTTCAAATCAAACAAATGAAGGAAGGAACATTTGTGAGCCAAACCAAATACATCAAAGATATGCTCAAGAAGTTTGGCATGGAAGATGCAAAGGGCATTACAACTCCAATGGGTACTAGTGGAAGTTTGGATAGCGACAAGAGTGGCAACATGGTGGATCAAAAGCTTTATAGATCAATGATTGGTAGTCTACTCTATGTGACGGCATCAAGACCCGATGTGATGTTTAGTGTATGCATGTGTGCAAGATTTCAAGCCTCACCAAGAGAAAGTCATTTGAAGGCAACAAAGAGAATATTGAGGTATTTGAAGCATACACAAGATGTTGGATTATGGTATCCCAAAGGTGCAAGCTTTGAGCTAGTTGGATATTCGGATTCTGACTATGCCGGTGATAAAGTGGAGAGAAAGAGCACTTCCGGGACTTGTCAATTGTTGGGAAGATCACTTGTCTCATGGTCATCCAAGAAGCAAAATAGTATTACACTATCTACCGCCGAAGCCGAATACATCGCCGCGGGTAGTTGTTGTGCACAAATCTTGTGGATGAAGGCAACATTGAAGGATTTTGGAATCAATTTTAAGAATGTGCCATTGCTATGTGACAATGAAAGTGCCGTGAAGCTAACCAACAATCCGGTTCAACATCAAAGAACAAAGCATATTGATGTTCGTCATCATTTTATTAGAGATCATCAACAAAAGGGTGACATTGCTATTGAGAGTGTGGGCACCGAAGATCAACTAGCCGATCTATTCA
The DNA here is from genome assembly GCA_038087645.1 of Saccharum hybrid cultivar R570. NCBI lineage: Eukaryota > Viridiplantae > Streptophyta > Magnoliopsida > Poales > Poaceae > Saccharum > Saccharum hybrid cultivar. The sequence goes on from JAQSUU010000066.1 coordinate 1,686,760, forward strand.
CCAAGCCACTTGATGAGAAGAGATTTCACAAGCTAAAGAATGAGTTAAACATACTTGACTTCTCCAACATGAGTTGATGCACCCGAATGTTATGACATGCCTCTCCTTCAAGCCTCAAGGTACAATTGGTTGACATGTCATGCATTCTATGCTAAGGACTTGCTTAGTGCATCTAGTCATAATTTACTTGTTCTAGGTTCATTCATGAAAATCAAATGACTTTGAAGTTTATATGGTGCCACTATTGTTTCTATGTCTTGTATGATCTAGTGGTAGCATATAACTTGTTTAAGTAGCTTGTGATCCTAAGTGTTTAATCTACAAAACTTGTCTAAATATTTGCTTCGACATGGTGCATGATAACCCTTCTAGTGAGGTGTGAAGAAGCTTGCCCTTGGATCAAACCGAAGCATTTTATTTATGCAAGCAATCTAGGTTGAATCACAAACTTGATCCTCACCCCATAATTCAACATGATAATCTATCTAAAGTTAGTCCCTTGTGGTCATTGGTGCCAAAGGGGGTGAAAATATTGTTCACAAAGATAGAACTCAAAGGGGGAGAAGCACAAACGGGGAGAAAAATGTTGTTCACAAAGATAGATTCTAAAAAGAGGAGAATTTGATAAAAGAAGGGGATCAACTAAAATTTTGAGCACACAAGTAGGGGGAGCAAGCTCTTAAACATGAATGTTGCATACATTTCCTTGTGCACTTCATATGTATGATGCATAGTTATGCATTTCTTTTTCTCCAATACTTTGCTTGTGTGGTGACTTGCTAGTATACAATTGAATGGTGTATTGAAGTACTAGCATGAATAGAAAGTAGTTAGATTTCTCTTGCTTCATGTTTTTTCAAAGTGGTACTAGAGCCTTGCTTATAATGTTGATCTCACGAGGTTTCTAGTTTTGTTTGTGCTTTTTCAAGTGATATCTAACTACACAAGGTGCTAAGATGGTGTTTATCGCTACTCCGATGGTATCACGCTTCAAAGGTCTATAATCTAAAACACTTAGCACCTATTGGTAGTCAATGCTCCTAATCTTTCCTATCTAACATGTATGCTTCCAAAATCCAAACATATAGCATACATGTAGGGGGAGCCATTGCTATCAATTTGAATTCATGATCACTTGTCCATAATTCTTACACATGGTAATATATTTGGACAATGTGACATGGGTTCAATCAAAATTTTTATCATAATATCTTTGTGAAAGGGTTGTCACCAATTACCAACAAGGGGGAGATTAAAAGCTCTATGTTTGGTGTTGGTAATTAGTGACAATACCTAAGTATTAATCCTATGCTTAAGTTGTATGTAGCATATGAGGATTAGTACATTCCAAGGTTGGTGGCAAGATGGATATGGTGATCATGATGGCCACACTTGGATTTGGACGCAACCCTACGTGATCAAGCTCGGCGGGATTCAGGCGTTTTTGAGGAGTTGAAACGCCTATTTTCCACTACGCCGAAAGTCGAAAATCGAACGGAAATCGAACGGAAGCGAACGGAGGTCACAGTGGTGACCAGACGCTGGACCGGACGCGGTCACTGTTTGACCGGACGCGTCCGGTCAGCGTTCAGCGCCTGCGCGTTTTCCAGTTGGTTGATCGGACGCGCAGCGCGTCCGGTCACAGTTGACCGGACGCGTCCGGTCATCCAGGGAGCTTACTGGACTCCGACCGGACGCTGGCACTGTGGCGTCCGGTCAGTTCTCCAGCGCGTCCGGTCGATGTTTCGTTGTGCGCGGCTCAGGGTTGACCAGCGCGTCCGGTCAGTTACGGGACTGGAGCGTCCGGTCGTGACCAGCGCGTCCGGTCGTTGAGACCGGCGCGTCCGGTCAGTGTTTCGAAAACTAGCCGTTGCGTGACCGGCGCGTCCGGTCAGTTGGACCAACGCGTCCGGTCAGCACGACTGCTGCTGAATCAAGTTTCTAACGGCTATATTCGAAGGGGTACGTCTATAAATACTCGTTGGTCGGCTCAAGGCTCTCTCTCTTGGACATTTGACATACTTGTGAGCACTTTGAGCTAAGCAACTCCCCTCCCACTCATCTCTCTTGCTTCTTTGCATATTCGAAGTGAGATTGAGTGATCCAAGTGCATTTGCATTGTGAGATTGCATCTAGTTGGCACTTGGTGGTTGATTTGCTGCGGGATTCTTATTTCTCTTGGTGGTTGCCGCCACCTAGACGGCTTGGAGCAGCTTGGAGGCGTTGGCAAGAGTTGGTGATTGTTCTTGGCCACCTCCGGTGATTGTGAGGGGTTTGTGCCTACCTCGGTGAAGCGCCAAAGGCAACGTTAGTAAATTGCTCGTGTCATTGCAACCTTTTACCATTTGGTAGGTTCTTGTGGCGCCTTTTGACAGGCTTGGTGTGAGACCGATTAGCCACCGAACCACGTGGTGAAGAGGGACACAACGGGGACTAGCGTGCCGGCAAGCACGTGAACCTCGGGATAAATCTTTGTGTCATCACTTTCATATTGTGATTGATTGATCCCGGTGTTCGGTTGTCTTGGTATTCATTGTTGATCATATTGGTTGGCTCAATACTTCGCCCCTCGGTGAAACTCTCCTAACTCAACTCCGCATTACCTTCTTAGTTATCTTTGCTAGCTAGTTAGCTTTGCTAGAGTAGCTCTTTTGTGTAGCTTGCTAGTTGTAGTTGTAGTTACCTTCTCGGTTTGACTTGTGCGGTTGAGTGCCATTATACTAGAATTGAGAATTGGATAGGTGGCTTGCAAACACCCCGTAGGCTAAGCAAAACTCGCATCTCGCTATTTGTTGTATTGATAAACTTGTTTAGCTTGTCTTTGTAGAAATTTTTAAAAGGCTATTCACCCCCCTCTAGCCATCAAGACCTTTCATCTTCAAAAACAGAAAGCTTTTACAAATTCCACTAGGATGTTTGCAGCTTCCCATGATGAAACACATCACAGCTTCGATGAGTACAATACACCAGTGAAGGATTCATTCAAATCCAACATATCACAGAAACATGTGCCTGCTCAACAGACAGCAGCCAAGAATCTAACATTCTCCCATACATCTAAAAACATTCGGCCTGACATTCCAGAATGTAGTAAAATGTCAGAAACATTCAACAAGTTAGAGGCAAACATTGAGGGGATAGCTTCTACTAGAGGGAAGTCAATGCTAGCTAGCAAACCACTACTACGCAAGGATTATGGGGATGCTCAGGTAAGACATTTCTTCATTATTTAAAAAATACATCCATTTTGAAATTTTCACCTTGTTCACTAGATGGTGGCTGGTGCTGGTGCTAATGCTGATGCTGATTTACTGTGAGAGAAAAATACTGCTGAATGGCTGGCTGATAAGTTCAAGCGAACATGGTGTTTTCAGTTTCACTGCTCATGCAACTATATGTCACACACTATTTATATCTAAGGGATACAATGATGCGTAGAAAACTAAATTGTGCCTATTGTGTTGCGTGCAAGGATTATCCTAGATACCTGAATATATACATGGAGATGAGCCCAGCTGGGTAACACAATAATTGGTGAATAGGTTTTTTGTTGCTGGAACACAGTAAAGATTCATTATTTCAGTTGTTACTTCGATTGAAATATTCTTGTTATCTTTCTGTCACCATTTATTTAAGATTGAATGTCAGCAATTGAACCTTACATATGAGCCCAACTTATTTTTTTCTTATGAGTTTAACTTCTACATCATACTACTATTTCTTATTCTAGAATTGCATGAGTGCATGTTACCAGGTTTTCACATTTATTACCTCCTATCGTTATCTGCTTTTTCTTCTGAACTAGAAATTGGTTTTGGTTCCTCAAAGAAGTGAGTGGCCTATGTCGGCGAAACTTTATGAAGGACGGCAGTGGCATTGCCTTTGTGATGAGGTACTCAAATGCCCTTTTGCTTGGGCTCAATGGATTAATCTTAATAAGGTGGCGATAGAGCACGCCTTCCCCAATCAAACTGATGTAATCTGTGCTGGTGTGCATCTCTTGTAGAAAATAGTGCTCCTTACTACACACAAAACACTAAGTGAAGCTGTGGAGGTGTTCACGGAGAAAGTGGTGAGTTGGTTGCATGATTTCAATCCAGCGACACTAACTCCATTTGGCCTGTACGAAATGATGCAATTTTCTGGCAAATCCAACCATCCCTACAGCATGGCAAGTGGCATCGGGACGGATTTTGCTCAAGTTATTCTTAAAGCAAATAATATTTATATGAACTACAAATTAGTCTATGGCTAGAAGTTTATGTATAATTCTCCTGATCTTTGTATCTTTCTTTGTTTCAAAAGCCTGTTGTAAGACTCTAGTTTGCAATAAAAGCCCAGCAGGGGATCACCTCCTCTTTTTTTTCCAAAAAGAAAAAAAATCCAATCTGATGAGTTTGGTAGTCATGCTTAATCTTGTTACGTTCGTTAGCTACTCCCACGACTTGTGTGGTGTTCTGGTCAATTTGTTTTATAATCTGGTAACACTACAGGTTCAACCTTAGGTGCTGTTTGGATGCAAATTATTTTTGAAGTATTAAAAAAATGCTTTGGTTTTTAAAAACTATTAGGTGTTTGGATGCAACAAAACTTATAGTCTTTAAAACCATGGTTTTATCAAAACTGTAGACTTTTTAGAGTTTTTGAAACTCCAGTGATGACCTCTTTTTTCAAAATCACGGTTTTATATCTCTTTAGCTTATAAAACCACAGTTTTGTGATTGTTTTTGAAAACCGCATCATCCAAACATACTCTTAATTGCTTTCAATAAGCATAGGAAGTCTCAGCTCAACATAAAAAGGTATACAAATATGCTCGATAGGGCACATTCTAGTTTAATCAAAGCACACCAACGAAGGCACTTGGTCCATTCGTTCAAAAAAAAAAGGCACTTGGTCCATGACAACAGCTCATGTTCTTCTACATTTCATTACACCACAGAGGAAACAGCAAACACTCTTCAGATCTCACAGCAGCTGCTCCCGGAACACCCTCAGCACGTCCGCGAACGTGACGATGCCAGCAAGGCGGCAATCGTTGTCCTCGTCGAGGACCCACACGTAGCTCACCCGGTGCGCGAGGGCCTGCACCATGACCGCCACCAGTGAGCTCGCGGGGCTGCACACCACCGGCTCCTCGGCCGACCGCCGGCCGTAGCTCCCCGACGACGGGCGCCTCAGCTGCGCCCGGCCTGCCTCCTCGTCGGACGAGGAGGACGCGGAGGAGAGGGACGAAAACGACGACAGCGTCTCGTCCTCAATCAGCGCGACCATGGCATCGAGGCCCTTGTCCTTCAGCCCGGCCTTGACGGCGCGCAAGATGTGCTCCGGCGGCGACCCGAAGTTGTCGACGTAGGCCATGAGGTCCGCCGCCGAGAGCGTGGCGATGGCTGCGGCCGCCGTCTCGTCGCAGGCCGCGAGGAGGGCGGGGGAAATCTCGCCGACGAGGTGGCCGTCCTCGGTGACCACGGCGACCGCGGTCTCCGTGGCGACGGCGCGGCGGATGAGGGGCACGGCGGACAGGGCCGACCCGCCGGGGCGCACCGAGAGGAAGTCGGCGCGCACGAGCCCGAGGGAGGACACGGAGCGCGCGGCCACATGGTAGAAGAGGCCGATGGAGTTGAGGAAGTAGCGCACGAGGTCCTCCTGCGTGAGCCAGCAGAAGTCGCCGCCGCCGGCGGCGCCTCCGCCGCCGCCGCCAACGAGCTGCTTCCTGCGCCCGCCAGCGCGGAGTGGGACGGCGAGCACCTGCGCCCCGCTCAGAACCGCATCAAGCGCCTCCAAGATACTGCAGAAAGAAGAGAAACATCACACTGGTCAGCTCAAAACGAACCGAATCTATGCCGTGAATCCCGTGATTAAATAGGCAACACGCAAGACAGGATCCCAAAAGAATCACCACTATTTTCAAGAAAAGATTCGATTAAGACGCACAATTTTTCCAACCACGTGCCAAGATCCTCCTTTCATTGCAAGACTCGATCAAGTGGCGCCGTTTTCCAGCCACAAGCAGACCCCCAAAAGAAGCAGCTGATCCTAATCCTATCAAGCATCTCGCAAGGAGACACGGGTGCATGTCACAATCTCCGGGAACCCACACGGGCCAAACCAACGAGCACCACAAGATTGTCTCCGCTGAGTCGGACGATCTAACCCGAATGCGGCTTTTTCTTCACCATCACGAGTACTGACAGTCAATTGTTCGAATCGGGTCGCATAATCCAAGCAGGAAAGCAGACATCAAACTCTCCAAGTAACTATGATGAGGATGAACGCTCGTCTCGTCTGTCTTGGACTTGGACCCAAAATAAAAAATGACACTAGCCGGCATATCAATTTATTTTTTCGCAGCTTTTATGGGGATTTTTGACCAAAAATCGTGTTTCCTAGTGAGAGCCTTAGCAAACGTCCAATCTTGAACGAGTCCCACGCGTCGTTTGCAAAAAGCCAAAAAAACCCAAAAGAGAGGAAGAGGGAGAGGGGTTGAGCGAGCCTTTACCTCGAGCGGGGATCTACGCGGCGGACCTCTCCGGCGCCGTCCTTAGGCAGGAGTGCGGAGACCGGCTTGGAGAACACGGCGGCGGGGCGCGCGAGCGCGTCGGGTTCGGTGCAGAGGAAGCAGAGCACGTCCGCGAGGCCGACCCGGCCGACGACGGCGCGCGCTGGTCCAGTCACCGCGACGCAGGCTGCGGCGCCAGAGCGGGCCACCCTCCGGAGCGCGGCGGCAAGGTCGCCGGCGGCGGCGGAGAGCGGGAGCGACCTCACGGCCGGCTTGCCGATGCACAGGTCCGACACCTCATTGGCCAGGAAGCTCACTGCCATGCACTTGCGGAGCGGGCCCTGGGCGGTTTCGAGATCGAACCCCTTTCAAAGATTTCAAGGAGGGAGAGCGGCGAGGAACCGGGAGGCGTTTCTTGGTGGGATTTGGGAGGAAGACGATAAGGGGGAGGAGGGGATTTTCGTTTCAGCCGCGGCTCGTTGGGAGGAGGGCGTTTATATAGGCTTTGCCGCTTTGCGGGTGGGAGAGGGGGTTGCGACGCGTTGTGCGTCGGGGTATCTCCATGACATGTGGGGTCACTAATTCGTGGGCCTGGGAGAGGTGAGAGCTGGGTTGTTCTAGGGTGAGCTGGTGAAAACCCCCGCCGCGGTTTTACGCGGTGGTGGCGTCGAACGGCGTACGGTTTTGAAGCCGGCTAAGCTGAGCTGACAGCTGAGTCGAGCCGAGCTGAGCTGGCTTCGGCTGATTGCGAGTGCTGACTAAAATATCTGTGGAAAGGGATCTGCTGTTTCTGCAGGTTTGCCAGTGGAGCAAACTGCACAGTAACTGTTTAGTTGCCGAAAAGGAAAAAAAAGTTTTCACAGTAACTATCACATCGAATCTTTGACACATGCATGGAGTATTAAATATAAGTAAAAAAAATAACTAATTGCACAGTTTGTCTGTAAATGTCGAGGCGAATCTTTTGAGCTTAGTTAATCTATGATTGAATAAATTTTGCCAAATAACAACGAAAAGTGCTACAGAAACTTTAACATTTTCACCATCTAATCATGCCCGCGTTTCCTTTGCTCGAGAGTAAAGATAGCACTAGGGGTGCTGCAGGCTCCATATACAATTTGTTTAATGTTTCTTATTACATTTTCTAATAAAGGTCTTGTTTAGATGGCAAGTTTTTTTAATTTTTGCTACTGTAGCACTTTCGTTTGTATTTTACAATTAGTGTCTAATCATGGACTAATTAGGCTCAAAAGATTCGTCTTGCAAATTACAGACAAACTGTGCAATTAGTTATTTCTTTTACCTACATTTAATACTCCATGCATGCGTCTAAAGATTCAATGTGATGAAAATAGAGTGTAAAAGTTTGGAATTTAGAAGGTAACTAAACAAGGCCAAAATAAACTTTCTATAGTAACCTACAAGATTCAGGTAACGTTTCTTCAGTAAAACACATCGAACTCATACGCAAAAATTCCTTTTAAAGTATACAACATATATTAATTTTTTCATATTGTTTTATTAGACTCTTTATGGATGTCATTTTTCTCCTTGGAGGCATTGTCGTAAGGACCATCTCTATACCAAGTGCTTTGCCTGTTTGTTACGTTGTGCAAGGTGGCTTTGTGGGCAGCTTATTTTTATGGTGGTTGTTGTGTTGTTGCTTCCTCTGTATGGGTTTTTACTATGTTTTTTTTTGTTGTACTCCCTCCATGTTGGTAAAAGAAAGTCGTTTTGGATAAGGTTTGGGTCAAACATTGAGAATATAAATCATGAATAACTTTTAAGTTATTGAGTTTGGAAATGTGAAAACTATATGAATAGATTTGTCTTCAAATATACTTTCATAAAAGTATACATATATCACTTTTAAATAAATATTTTTATAGAAAAGTAAAGTCAAAGTTATGCTTTGGAGACCGTGTCGTTGTCTAAAACGACTTCTTTTACCAACATGGAGGGAGTATATTACTTCTTCTCTATTAATACATGCCTGACAATTTTCTTGCATGAGGCTTTTCAAAAAAAAATCTACCTAGCTAAGTTTCAAAAGATAAGGTGAACAGATGCAGCTATATCGTGCTCAGTTTGCATATTAAACAACGGTAATGCTTGGAGCAGGACGTCTGTCCGTCCGAACGCTTTCGTTCGTAGGCCCCGATGCTAGCCCAAATAAACCCCCAAGCAACCCCATACCAGTTCAGCACAGCAAAGAAGGCAATGGGCAAGGCACCACCAACCCAGCAGACTGACCAAAGCACTATCGGCCTATCCCCTCCCACCCATCCTCTCATCTGAGGCATGACGACGTCCAGAGCCCCTGTGACATGCCGCTAGTGCCGACCCTGATTCGCACGGCGTGCTACGTGCGCTCTACCGCCAACGACGAGCGCGCCCTCGCGGAGTTCCTCGAGGCCTCCTCCGCGCGTGCCTGACCTCTCCTTGCCCCCGCAGAAGTGCTTCAGATTCCCGCCGGCGCCGGTACCACAATCAGACGAGATCTCTTCGCACGCCCTTGTTTCTAGCAACGCGGACGCTGTGCTACGGGTGATTATCGCGACCGCGGAGTCCGACGCGTTTCGTGTGACCGACGCGATCGATGCAAGGTTTCTCTGCTCTACACCGGTGAACTCCACACGCCGACGAGCCTACATTCTCCCAAGCAGCAAAGAGATGTTGCGCTGAAATCGCATGCTGCCAGCGTATATTTCACAGGTTTCAGAGATATGTTGCAAGTGTTTTGTTTAGACGTTTCAAAAGTAGATCGGGATGTTGCATTTGTTGCAATGGTTGTACACGTATGTTGCAAACGTCTGTTCCTAATGTTTCATATGTTTTTTTTTCAGACTTATGTTGCAAGTGTGTTTATCTGGATGTTGCATATGTTTCACACATATGTTGCAAGTGTTTTATCTGGATGTTGTGTATATTTGCAATGGTTTTCAAGTGTTTCAGGTGTTTTTTTTTGCAAATGTTTCAGACGCATGTCTCAAGTGTTTCATCTGTCTTCTGATGTTCGTTGCAACTGTTGCATCTGGATGTTTTCAAAAGTAGATCAGGCCGATTGTTGCAACTGCTGGAGGGGCGCGAGGGGTCGGGAGAGGGGCGCACACGCATGCGGCCGAGCGATATGCGGAGTGCAGCGACGGAACGGGGTGCGAGCGCCGGCGTCTGTCCAAACATCCGGGCGCTAACACTGCCGATTAAACAAATATTAGGTCTACTAGGCCCTGTTCGCTTGTCTTATAAGCCGTGCTTTTTCCGCCAACGAACAGTATTTTTCTCTCACAACAAATCAGCGAACAGTACTTTTAGCCATGGTTTTTCAGCCAAGCGAACAGGGCGGAAAACGAAACAAGGAAATGGTGCGAAAAGGAATGTTTATTATCATATACTGTAGTAATTCCTAGTTTATAACAATGGATTTCTTTTATGTAGATCACATTTGCTGCCATGGTGGATCTAATTAAATCTAACGTGGCATTGGTGCCACCGGTTAGATGGACGAATTCGACTTTTTTTGAAAGGTCAGAACGAATTCGATCGACTTAACCAGAAACATTCATAAAAGTATAACCGGACTTCATGGCTTGGCACAAACCCTGCAATGCTCTCCAGTTCTATTATTATTACTCTAGCTTCGGGGAAGTGAATTGTACACTAGGATTCATTAATCAAATATGTTCTATACAGGAAATAAAATTAGGCTGATGTTTATTATTTCTCTCGATGCTATATATCATCTTGAATTTGTCTGTTCTAAATTATAGGTTATCTTTATGTTTTTTATATATTTTTTGTTTTGTGTTAAATATACATTATGTCCAAATTTATAAAAAAACAAGTACCAAGAAAAAACACAAAAACTTATAATTTTGAACAGATGAAATAAACATACGATTGATGTATACTTTTCTTACGTTGAGTTATTTATCTATGCAGAAATAATGTAATAGCATGTCTATGTGAGATAATTTGGCATGCTGGTCCACTTCGGCGGGCAGTAGCGTAGCGAAGTAGTGGTAGGGGTAACTTTTTGGACTTTCGTTTGACCACCCATGTGCATGGGCGCAACCATTTGGACATGTGCTGCTTTAGCTGCCTGGCAGTGGGCCAACGCCCAACGTGCACGGTCTTTTCACTTAATCTTTCGTTATCAACTTTTAACCCCGTCATTCCTTTTAGAAAAAGCGAGTCGGTGCATTGGTAAAATGACGATGCTTACCGTGGCTTCAAGTCGCGGCCGCACACACACTCGCAAAGAAAATAAAATGCGCATCAATCAATATATCACGCGTTTCGTACGCAAACAAGGCCATGTTCATCTAGCTTATAATTCATACTTTTAAGCTTATTTTTTCAGTTAAAATAGTGTTTTTCTCTCACAATAAATCAGCCAACAATATTTTTCAGCCGGCTTATCAGCACAGCCGAACGGACTCCACGTCTCCTCGCGTGATCCCTGTCTCCGAGATCAACTTGGTTACGGCCGTGTTTAGTTCGGCTGAATTGGGAGCCGCCAAATCTGCACAGTACAAGATTTTGCACTGTAGCATTTCGTTTGTATTTGTAAATTTTTGTCAAACATTGATTAATTAGACTCAAAATGTTCGTCTCGTAAAGTACAATAAAACTGTGTAATTAGTTTTTTATTTCATCTATATTTAGTATTTCATGCATGTATCAGCATTTTGATGTGACGGAGAATCTTCTTTTTGCATAGTGAAATTTGGGGTGAAATTTGATATCTAAACGGGGCCACGTCTCACGAATTTCCGTACCCGTGCTGGCTCTGGCTATGCCGCCGCTCAATCTTGACCGTGGATGCAGCATTGCAGCTCGAATTGGCTGGCTACATCGTCCGTACGGACATGTGGTTTTTCGTATTGCTGTCTCGGAAAACACGCATCCATCAGAAAATGAAAGCACGCCCGGACAGAAAAAATCTACTCACGTATGGATCACACCATTGCAGGAAAAGAGAGACGAAAAACTGGGATCAATCCTAAACACTTCATTATGGACAAAAACAGTGACGCACGTGATGATTAGTGCGTGAAGGTGAAAGAATGCGTTGCCAAAACCAGATTACATTAGTTGCAAGTAGATTTTAATATTTTTCTTCTTAAACAAGTAACACATGTGCCTATGAATATACACCATTAGCTAACTTCTCTCCATGCATGCACAATTTAAATAATAACCTTCAATGGTATATTAATCTCAGTTTCTCTGTCATTGACGATGTGAAGTAGCTTGTCGTACATCTTTTCCTAGAAAAAAATCAAATGCTTCAAATATTATTAACAATACTTAATACTTCAACAGTGTCGTACACTTTAAAGAATAGTATGTACAAAATTTAGTAGAAAAAACATGAGTTACAACTTACAAACTTACATCCTTGAACTGTAGATAAAAAATTCTAAGGTGAATTACATTGTGGTCACGTTTCGAAGTTAAATCATTGCTATTTATCTATTCAAAAATATTATTATAATTCACATTGTACACCGTGCCACCTTGTACTCCAACTTGCCTAATTGCCATATAGTATGCTTCCATTTATATGCAATATCGTCTTTCGGACCAAATTTCCCTGATCTTCAACTCACTTGCAGGTGGGCCCCACGTGTCATCACCTTCATTTCTCATTTCCCGTCCTCTCGCACGCAATGACGCAACGGCATCCTCTTATATTTATTAGGACAATATAAATAAATAAATAAATAAAAACGTAAATAGCACGTGAACCTGAACAATTCGACGAGGCGGGCATTGTTTACGCTTTATTCGCACGGCGTGAAATTAGCCGCCGGGACAGCGATGTTGGTGGAACGTGCGCTGGTGACTGGTGAAACGGACGGGGCACAGAAAAAGCGAAACGGGAACGGATAGACGTTTGCTGCTAAAATCGGTCGCCGTCGCCGTCGCCGCCTTTGTGAGCCGAACCAGAAAAGGAACGCCGGGGCTTTAGCCGAGGGAGCCGAGCCGAGACGGAGAGCCGGGGTCGCAACCGGAAGTGGAAGGCCGAGGACCAGACGTGGAGACGGCCCCCACCACGTGGTACAACTCGGTGTCTCTCTGGCTGTAGGCTTGCCCCGCCACCCCACCACCACCCCCCCCCCCCCCCCCCCCCCCCCCCCCCCCCACTGGACGTTCGGAGGCCGGATCTTCTGCGGGGGACTGGATTTCGCAGATCGGTTCTGTACACTGGCGTGCAAGCTGCCAGCCAGCCACTAATAATGAGTCATGCATGCATGCATCTGGCTCTAATATGTACCGTAGCAAATCCCAGCTTTTCCTTTGTTGTTGTGGCGAGCAGTATCATTGCAGGTAGTAGCTAGCTTTATTTGATCTTGTTGACCCGAGCACGCGTAAATCACGGCGACCAAACCTTACTTATTTGGATTTGTGGAAGAACAATAATTTTGGAGTAGTTTATTAATTGTCTCTACGTCATCGTGTGCGCGGGTTGTGTGATCTGACGAAAATTCGAGACCGATGAACAGAAAATCACGGCCATACGTACTAGCACTGCACATATGGATCGAGATTGCTTGCACAGTGCACACAGAATCTTATTCCAGCTAAGGTAGCCACGTCCGTCGTCGGTCTTGACCATCATCATCCACACGAAACGAGCATTGTGGCTCGACCAATCTGACGACGACGTACAGTACTTAGAGTACGTTTGCTGTGACACGGCGCAGGTGCGCAGCAGTCAAAGACAGCTAGCTGTAGTAGCGATGATCATACTGATCTGTCCCAGGCCCGCATGATACCGACCTGTGTCTGTGTGTGTATGCATGGCTGGCTACATGCCGTACGGCGTGTGGCCCGCGTGCGTGCATCATCATCACACAATGTATCAGCATCAATTAAATTAATTACAGATTAAAGACAGCTTAGCGCCGATCGACAAAGCCATTAGTCCGTATCTCGTAACGCTATTTAGATTGATGGTGTGACGCCACGCCTTGGAGCGACGATTAGCCGGATCGGCTGGTCGCCACTCGCCGCGGTCACGCACAGCCGCACAGGCACGGGCTGAGCGACGACGGCCGCTCCGCATCCGCATCGCGGTGGTCGTGGTTTTGGACGGGCGCAACAGGACAGAAGAGCAGGAGCAGGTCGGTTACGCACAGCCGGCCGCGCGTCGCTGTCCGCCAGGCCGTCGCGGGTTGGCCTGGGTGAAGAAGGTCCAGGAGAATAGTTGGCGCCGATACGATACGGGCTGAGTCGGCTCCACCTCAGGTGAGCTCGCTCGGGTACATGTACGGTACGGGGGTGCGTGAATGGGTTCCGGTCAGCGCCGAACGTACGTTGGATTCCACTGCGCTCTGAGCTGATGGGAGTTTTTGGGTTGGAGGACTTGGAGCCGGTACACGGGAAATTTCCAGGCGTGCGTGCGCGTCTCGATCGGAAGCGAGGTAATTCTTTTTTTTTTCTACTCCCTCCATTCTAAATTACAAGGCATTTCGGAGAGTCAAAGCATCTTAACTTTGACCAAAATTATAGAGAAAATTACAAAAATTTATAACATCAAATAGGCATACTATAAAAATATAATTAATGAAGAATCTAATGATATTTAATTGGTGTCATAAATATTATTATCTTATCATATAAATTTAGTCAAACTTAAGATTCTTTGACCCTCCAAGATTCTTGGAATGCCTTATAATTTGGGATGGAGGGAGTAAAAAAAAGAAGGAAGAGTGCCGAAAGAACGGCGTATACGACACAACTGTGAGAGAATTTATAGAGCAGAATACAAAACCACAAAACGAGTGGTTTAGGACGAAAAACACAATTGAAAGCAATAAGCACGGTAGGGGAGGCCCTCCGCCACAACCTAACTAACTGGACTTGCAAGAAAATAACGATGCGAAGGCTGCCAACAAGGGAGATGAAGCCGCGGTGGCAAAGCATCCACCGAGAAGAGACGATTACGGCGGCAAAGCATCCGCCCGAACAAGAACCACAGCGGCAAAGCAGCTGCCAGAGACAACGCGGCAAAGTATCCGCAAGCACAACACGGCAAAGCATCCATGGGCTAGTAGCGACAACGGCGGCAAAGCATCCGCCCAGACAGAGAGCGGCAAAGTATCCGCAAGCTGTGGGGGGTCATCACGCACTCAGCAGCAAAGCATCTGCATAAGGGGAGACCGGAACGACATCGGCGGCAAAGTATCCGTCCAAGTAGCAACTACAGCAAAGCATCTGCCAAAGATATCGCTAGCGGCAAATCATTCGCTAGGGAAAAGCGACGGCTGCGGCAACATCATCCAACCCAATTGAACAGACCAAAGCGTAGAGTAACTTGAAGGACACGCAGGCACAGTACAGCATGGAGCAACTCCAGCCAGGAAGCGGGAGATGGATCGGCACGACAGCAGGAGTGCTTCAACGAAGCCTTCATGAAGGGACTGACATCCGTAGACGCCATCATCGTTGAAAGGGGCACACAGCCTAGCGACCTGCGCGACGGATAGAAGATTCGACGACGCCTCCAAGAAGGTAAATGAGGCATGCTGCGCACCGCCGCCGGCCCAAGCAAGAAGCAGGACAGGGCTTTCGCCCAAGGTCTATTCGTAGAACGCACAGGTCCGAGACAAGGCCACCTGTGGCACCCGGAGCACGAGCAGCAAGCAGCCAGTGCACCAGCACCACCTATGTAGGGCCCAAGCCACTAGCACGGAGACTGGAGCGCCGCCACAATGACCACCAGCTGCGGGCCCACCAAACTGACCGACGTCAGGCCACCACCGCTGCGCTACACCCTCCAACCCGGGGATCGAGCAACGCCGTCAGCCCCCACGCGCGGAGCCGCAACGCCAAACCCCGGCGGCGTGGCCCCAGCGCAGCCGCTGGTGACCCGCGGCCCAACGCGGGCTCGGCCAACGCCGCGAACGCAGGAAGCAGGCGTGGCGTGGACGCCACCACGGCACCCGCGCGGCCACCCGTGGCCACTGGTGACCCACAGCCCGACCGGGCTCGGTCCATAACGCCAACGTAGGACGCAGGCGAGGCACGGACGCCACCACGGCACCCCCGCAGCCACCCGCGCACACGGAAGGGAGGAGGGGGAGCCACCATCGTGCCACCAGATTCGGCATAGGAGACGCAAGATCTGGCCAAGGAGGGCCGGGGTCTACCTCGCCAGCGACGCTAACCACCGGAGGAGCAAGAGGGACCGAGAAGGGAGGCAGGACTGCAGACGGGGCTCCGCTTGGGAGCCGCCGCCGCTCGCCAAAGAGCGGCGGCGGCGGCCGGGGGAGTGGCAGGAAGGGCTGGCCTCCTGCGGCACCGGCGATGCGCCCCCGAGCCACCCGTTGGAGCGCTTGGGGGAGGGGAAAGTCTTTTCACGGTCAGAGCGACGAGACTCGTAGCTAGGAGACTCGTCGGGCCACCACAATTCACGAAGCAAGGTAATTCCATGGGAATATATGGGATGGTGAATAACGATGCCAAAGGGGAGCTAGCTTTGTTAGATCCGTGAGAAATCGGAGATTCCTTAGCAGGCTCTGCTATCTTGCGCTGGTGACTACGGGCTACACGAATGCCTCTGTTTTTTTTCGGATTTTATTAATTACTGATCTATCTATCGCTCTATTTTCCCATTGCATTGCATGATTCATGCACCTCCGGGGGGAATGGAAAGGCCGGACGGGATCATGGGACCACTCACTCGCAATAGTACTCCCTGGTCCGCAGCGATCTTGACACTACTTAACACTCAAGTGCGCGTTCTTAACTACGACTGCTTGTAGTTTAATTTCCACAAGTAGTCCAGTCTCCTGAGATGTCTTTGACGACCTATTAGTTCAGCGTATTACAGTCACCGACGATCTTGTGTCTTTTCTAAGTTCACATTTTCACCGATGATCTTGTTTGTTCTACCTTAGGGTGTCCGCAACAGTCCTAGCTAGTTGCTAGCTAGGAGATGTCCACGTCATGAACAAAAAAGACAGCAGTCCAAAGAGCTATCTATATTGCTAGCTATTTGTACTTTTAATACTTCCATACACACAAAGACAAAATGGATATACTGTGCATCATCTTTGCGGCTCATTGTGTGGAGGCTTCGTACTTTTAATACTTCCATACACACAAAGAGAAAATAGATACACTATGCATCATCTTTGCGGCTCATTGTGTGGAGGCTTCATAGCCAACTAAAGATAACCAACTGGTTGCATACATCTTGACTCAAGCCATAAATTACATGACCAACTAAAGATAAGCAAAGGGTACAACCAAAAGTTTTAAACATAAAGATAAAATAAAATGTCCATACGTTACTACATAATGAAATAATTAATAACCATGACGCAAGCCAGACATCTTTATTTCAGTACACAAAAGCAAATTGAACAGCTAACTGCATCATTGAGGAAGAAGCACCAAAAGCCAAAAGTCCTATATGACCTAACAACCTCCGTCATAGCCTGCTAGAAATGCCAATCAACCTCATAACAATGATTCTGGAAAAAGAAAACAAACGTTAAGTCAGCTTACTCAATATAAATAATTATGCTAATAAAAAACAATTCCATGAAAGATCTTACATGAGGTTATTATAAAAAAATAATGGGGAGCCTGAAAGCATCTAGGCCCCAAGGTTTGGTTTCGGTAATTAATGACAACACTTTATTACCATGACTAACGTGTGTTTTGCAGAGACTTTGGTAAGTTAGGTCATGGAGGTGTTAACTGCTTTGGGCACCATGGTATTCGTGTCCCTTGATGGAAATCGTTTCGGTTTTCAAAAGAGTGACGTCAAGATTAAGGACGGTTAGTTCCGGATGTCGAGGTGTTGAGACACATTCGGAATAGTCGTTAGGATCTTCGTTTTTCTCTTTTGGCCGTACTATAAAGGGGGGCATGAATGGGTAGCTTGACCTAGGCGAGTCCTATGTTTAGGTGTGGTGCACACTTGTTAAACTTGGCGCTAGGCAACCCTAGAATAGCTCAAAGTTCAGTTGGAAGCAACTCGGTCGAAGTTGCGACGCGTTTCGGAAAGTTTCGGGCTGTTTTCTAGGCACCGGACGCGGTCTTCGGCAGCACCGGACGCGTCCGGTCAGTACTTAACCGCGCTAGGGTTTCGACCCTGACCACCGGACGCGGTCCTCGCGAGGACCGGACGCGGTGGTCAGTGGCCGACACGTGTCATCCAGGGAGAACGCCCGTCGGACGCGATCTGGACTTGATCGGCGCGTCCGGTGGTTCGTTTTCAAAAACGCGTTTTGACCGTTACGGGGGACCGGCGCGTCCGGTCAGTTGCACCGGCGCGTCCGGTGACCCCGTGTCAGAAAGTAACGGTTCGTTTTCTTTGAGGGGTGTATAAATACAACCCCTCCACCTCTTTTAGAGGTCTCTTGCTCATTCAAACATCTGAGAAAACCCTTTAGAGTGCAAGGGAGTGCAAGAGCTCTAGTGAGGATAGAGATTTGAGAATCAAAGTTTGAGATTCCTCACTAGTGATTAGAGAGTAGCAAGTGTGCATCCATCTCCTCATTTG
The DNA here is from genome assembly GCA_038087645.1 of Saccharum hybrid cultivar R570. Classification (NCBI taxonomy): domain Eukaryota; kingdom Viridiplantae; phylum Streptophyta; class Magnoliopsida; order Poales; family Poaceae; genus Saccharum; species Saccharum hybrid cultivar. Next base: position 1,704,786 of record JAQSUU010000066.1, read on the forward strand.
GGCTCGTTGTGGTCAAGTGAGAGTTCTAGCTTGTTACTCTTGGTGATCGCCATCACCTAGACGGCTTGGTGGTGATTGGGAGTTTGGTGATCATCCGGCGGAGCTTGTGGATGACCCAACTCAAGTTGTGAGCGGTTTTGGGTGATTCGCCGCGACGGAGTGTCGAAGAATCAACCCGTAGAGAGCACTTGATCCTTGCGCGGATCAAGGGGGAGCGACACCCTTGCGCGGGTGCTCCAACGAGGACTAGTGGGGAGTGGCGACTCTCCGATACCTCGGAAAAACATCGCCGTGTTCCTTGCCCCTTTACATTCAAGCAATTACTTTCTCGTATTTACTTTCATTGCTTGATTTACATTCCTAGAATTGCCATGCTAGACTAGGATTGGAAACTAGGGTGCAAAACTTTTTATCGGTAGACTCTCTAGGAACACAAGTAGGCACTAGGAGTGAATTCCGGCTTGTAGGATTTAATTCTTGCAATTAATTTTTAGAAAAGCCCAATTCACCCCCCCCTCTTGGGCATCTTGATCCTTTCAGAGCCCTATGGCCAAAACGCTGCCAAATGTGCTCAATTAAATCATCTTTTAGTTGAGTGTGGACTGAGTGAGCACGGATAACAGAATTTCTATGTCGAACATCATTGAAGCATGGGTTACTATTTGAGGCCTTTTGCACTTCTGCAGGAAGAAAAATTGATGCTCCAGGAATTGCATTCAGATCAATAGACTCCTTAGCTATTTCTCCCTTATCTTCCACTATCAAGTTGTGGAGAATAACACAAGCGTTCATGATTTGTCCAATAATCCTTGTGCTCCAAGATCGTGCTGGACGACGCATAATGTTGAAGCGAGCTTGCAGAACGCCAAAAGCACGCTCCACATCTTTCCTTGCACCTTCTTGTTCTACTGTATACACCTTGTGCTTTTGTAGTTGAGGTGAATTTATAAACTTCACAAAGGTTGCCTATTCTGGGTAAATTCCATCGGCTAGGTAATAACCAGTGTTGTATTGCTTCACGTCCTCATCTGAATCAAATACAACACACTTTGCAGTCCTTCCATCGTTTCCATCATCTAAGTTGATGATAGTTTTACCTTTCGATCTCTTTTTAGTATTTTGGTTTCCTGAGTCATATTTTGGTGGTGCTAATTGAGATTCCTTTCCCATAGGTGGCCATGGTGCCGAAACATGAGGAATGAATGGTTGTCCAGATTGTAAAAAGCTCATAAAACCACCAGGTGGATAGTAATCCATACCACTGGAAAATCAAGCAACCCATATCGTTACTAGAGATGGCAACGGATACCCGAGTACTCGACGGGTATTACCCGATAAAGAGGCGGGTATAGGATGAATTTTCTATCCGTGGGTACGTTATTGGGCAAAATCTTATACCCATCGGCTATGACGGGTACGGGTGCGGGTGTATACTACCCATACCCGCATACCCGCGGGTAAGACATACCCGCAAAAATAACTAGCCAACCTCAGTTATTGTAGCGCATATAAGTCATGAATTTGGCCCATTGAGACATCCACTATATTTCTAGTAGATTGCCTTTGTTGTAATGATGCTAATAATGTTTGTTAGCATGTTTGTAACTTGTTGGAAGCTTAGAATGATTTATTTTTGCATGTGACTATTTGATATTTTTAGGTAATTTTTGGGTATGCTATCGGGTACGGGTTACCCGTCGGGTGAGAATTACCTGGCGGGTACGGGTACGGAACTATTTTTTACTCGCATGCGGGTACGGGTAACCCGACGGGTAAAATTTTACGGGTACGGGTACGGGTACGGGTACGTACCCGTTGCCATCTTTAATCGTTACTTCTAATGAAACTAATATAGCTAGTGAACTAACTGTTTCTGAACATAATAAAATGACAACTAGTGTAGCAAGAAAAAAAATAAAACTTACAATTTGTGGATGTGGCTGCTGAAGATGTGGCTTGTGGCAAAGGTCTAGGCCACCATGCTGCTGAGAAGGCATGTCATTCGGCCATCAGTTTAGAGCAACACTTTATCAAGAAATCAAGAAAAAAATACAATAGGGCAACATAAGCCAAGAATATTATAGCTCATTTCAGCACAACGATAGAACATAGGGCTGGGCCATGGAAATTTTGCAAACATAAATCAGAAGAGCTGTTTAGAGGAAATGAATTTTTTTGTAGCATAGAGATTTTGCACAGCCAACCTACGTATCTAGGTAAGTACAGGAACTAGGACCAAAATCGATTACCCGCTTGACCTCCGTGTGGGACATAGTCCCTGGATACCCCTCAATGAAGGAAGAAGATCTAGTCTGACTAGGAATTTCCCACATGTAATCTTAGTAACATTGCCATCCTGTAATCCTACTATGACTCTTACATTGTAACCGACTAGGACTCTTGCCTCCTGGACTATATAAAGGAGGGCAGAGCTCCCTAGATCGGCAGACCTCTCCTCGGAGGAACAGACCTCACGGTCTAAACCCCAAGCGCAAGCGCAATATATTTTCTACCCAGACTGGACTTAAGACGCTATTCCGGCAGACCTAACTAGTATAAATTGTTTAACTCTAAGTTCACCATCGAGTTCTGCATACACCGAAGCCTACCAACCATCGTCTCAAGTAACCCCGTGACGAGTTACCGGTCATCAAACACCGATACTCCGGTACTAGTAGAACCACCACTAAGAAGTGCAGGAATAGGAGTAGGCACTTGAATCGCAGTAGGAGCGGAACCAATCTGAGAGGAAGGAGCATATCCAGTCTGATGTGGTGGCGGAGCCATCTCTCGCTTGGTCCGGCAGCTCATCACCAGCAGCGACAAATGGATTTCAGATCTTGAGATCTTGAATCATGGGCTTCAGAAGAGAGCAGCTGGGAAGAGAGATGGGAAGAGGAAGGATGGGAAGAGAAACAGACCTTAGTTTCGCGGGCTCCTGAAATAAATCAGAAGACTCAAGGGCGGGAGCAGCTGGATTGTGGAAGGATTTTCGCGCGCAGTGGACGCCGGAGAAAAGGGAGGATTCACGCGCAGGCCGTAGTAGACGGGGGAGAAGGATTCGCGCGCAGCCGACGGGGGAGAAGGAGAGAGCTCTGCACGCAAAGGATCTGAGCCTAAGAGAAAATGCTAGAAGAATAGCTAGTAGATGGCGACGAGGCCGGCGATTTAGCGCATCGTGCTTTGTGCGAGATGAGCGACGAGAGAGTCGCTGGCTCGATTTTTTTTGCACACTCTCTTTTCTCCATGTAGGATACTTGCTGACCTGTACACCCAAATAGCTAGTTGACTCACTCTTGTTTAGGATGCCCTTACATGGTCTAGCTCCTTTAGATGCTAGTACTACTCGTGAGGCTGTCTTCAACGGGAGACCTATTATGAGACATAAACCCAAAATGGGTCTCCAACAGAATATCTATAGCTTCTAACAGAGTATCTATATGAAAGACCTATTTTTGGTGTCAGGAGAGGTATAACCCAAATCGGAGTATCCTCTCTCATGAAGACCTATTTACAGAAAGAGTTCCCTTTTGGATCTTGTTATTGAAGAAGATTAAAAATATGTATTAAACTCTTTACCTTTAACGCTACCTAAACGTGAAATAAGTCTTATATTTTAGGTAACGGTTGCCGGAGACGGCGCGAAGAGCATCTGCCCAAACACTGGTGTATCTGCCGTAACAACGAAGAATAGGCACCGTCATCTCTGTACAGCCGGTAGTCCACACCAATCATGGAAAGGGCTAAAACGTACTACTACTGTCGCATGTCATGCTGCATGCCAGCCTTTCGGTTGGATTGCAGGTGAGGGGTGTTTAGTTCGTCCTAATTTTTTTTCATGAAAAACCTCAGATGTTTAGACATATAAAGTATTAAATGTAGACGAAAAAATAACTAATTACATATATTATGATAAATTTGCGAGACGGATTTTTTAAGCCTAATTAATTAACGATTTGATAAGGTCGTGCTACAGTAAACATATGATAATGTTAGATTAATTAGACTTAATAAATTAATCTCACGAGACTAATTATATAATTAATTTTTTTTATTAATATCAAACACCCCTTCCAACGTCGTCTCAAAATTTTTGACCCCCGAACTAACCACCCCCGACTCAGCACCGGATAATGGAAAGGATATACTGCTGTCGCAATCATATATATGATATACACCTTCTGCTCCTACCGCAGACCACAAAAGAGCTGGGCTGTGTTTACTTCCCAAAATATTTTCTCTGTCACCTGTCACATCGAATCTTTGGACGTATATATGGAGCATTAAATATAGATAAAAAAATAATTAATTATACAGTTTGTCTGTAAAGTTCGAGATGAATCTTTTGAGCCTAATTAATTCATAGTTGGATAAATTTTGTCAAATAACAACGAAAATACTAAAAAAAATATTTCCCCTTCGGAAGTGAACACAGCCTCAAGATGCATTCGTTTTCTTTCCGGCACGGGGCACTGCACGCCTGCACTCGATGTCGGTCTACGTGGATCGATCAGGTTTGCACGCGGCAGAGCAGCGAAGAAGCAAGCGTGGGGCGCGGGTCCGGCCGGCAGCCGGCTCACGTGGTGGTGTCCCGGCAGCTCCCGGCCTCGCAAAGCGTTGGCAGCGAGCGCGGCGCCGCTCTCTGGTGTCACATGGAGGGCGCGCGACTGAGAGCGACATGACGGGACATTGGCGGGTAGTACTACTCGTACGTACGAGGACAACGGGATGGATGGGCGTGGTGACGTACAGACGGGCGTACGGTGTATCAAAGGACTCGTGGCAGCGCCCGCTTTACCATATACAGACACTGACGCGCCGGCCCAGTGCGTGGATGAGTGGACGTGGTGGTAGGTGCGTTTTGTTCGGTTCCGTGCCGTCATGGTCTCGTCTCATGGGTCATGGATGGCCGTGGTTTCGCTCCGATCACTGCGCTCGAGGAGTAGTATTTGAATGTCCAGATTCGCTGCGTAGTGCATGCATCTGAACTCTTCCTCTGTCAACGTTTAGAGAATCTCCAATAAACCTATCTAGAAGCTAAAACGACAGAAGCAAAGGATAGAGGGAATACGTAATTGCATGCGCACACACGCACCGGAAAAATGATAGTATTAAATAAATATGGCCGTGGTCCTTGGCGGCAGGCACGCACTTTTTTTTGGACAACAGGCACGCACGTTGCATGCCTCGACCGATCAACCTTAGGGCGTGTTGATCCATCATACCGAAACAGTAGCTTCTCGGTCCTTCCGCGCGGCGGCGACGCCGCCCACGAACCCCGCTGCTGCTGCTACTACTCAGCCGAGAGGTGCCGCGGCTCCTCCGTCGACGGTGCGGCCACCAAAAGCCGCCCCGCGTTCCACCTCCGCCGAGGAAGCGCTGACGCCGCCTCCGCACACGCTGCGGCGGCCGGTTACTGTCGTCTCTGCTTAGCGCCTCCGCCCGTGTTTCTCCGCCTCTGTGCTCCAGCCAGGCTCGGTGGACGTCGAGCCCCGGACGGACCAACTCACGGAGAAGAGACTGGAATCGCCCCCAACAGTACACACCTCCACATCCTGATCCCGATCTAGATCGTCTCAACGACGATCAAGGTCTGCTCCGCCGGTGTTCACTCCGATCACCGACGTCCACGCCCCGCCCACCGACCCTCGTCGAGGGCGGCCACCGCAAATCGACTGGTTAGCTGTTCCTGGCGCCGTCGACCACAAAATTTCCCCACTTGGGTCTAAGTGCCGCTTAGGTTTAGTGTTTGGGATCGATTGTGTCTGTGTCCGGCGGGTGCAGATCACCACTGCTTTCCTCTCCGTGCCTGGCTGTAGTAATGGCGATGGCAGGAAGTGGACAATCGGGGGACGGGAAGGAAAACCCTACCCCAAACGTTACGGATCTTCTGAAGCGGCTTAACCTGACTGAAGATGAAGGTGCTGTGGCGGATTTCTGTGATGAGGAGGAGGAGGCAGAACCGTCGACGATGGAGTGGGCGGTGGTGGGGAAAGTCATCTCCCCTATGGCTGTCCATGTCAACACGGTCCGTGCCGCCATGAAGCCTGCCTGGGGCAATCCGGTTGGGCTGAAATTTAGAGCCGTCGGCGATAAGGGTGACAACCTTTTCGTGGCGGAATTTGACATCAAGGGGGATATGGAGAGAGTGCTTGCGGGTACGCTATGGATGGTTGGGAGGCATGCTGTCCTGCTGAAGGTGTACGATGAACGTCTTAGTGCATCGGAGATAGTCTTTGATCGAATGGAGATATGGGTTCGACTTCTGAAGCTACCCCTTGGCTGGATGAATGAGCAGCGTGGTGCACGTGCAATGGGGTTGATTGGCCAGGTGATGAAAATGGATGTTGATAGGGAAGGTAAGGCCAGCGGTGCATACTTACGTGGCCGGGTTGCTATTGACATTGATAAACCTCTGAGGCGTGGGGTTCTGCTGCGTTTGAGCCGCTCAGAGGAACCGCGCTGGTTCAAAATCCAGTATGAAAAGCTGCCCTTTTATTGTTTTGCCTGTGGGATCATGGGTCATTCCGAGGTGGACTGCTTGAATCCGGTGGCGAGAGATGAATATGGGAAACTGCCGTATGACGTCCAGCTAAGGGCACCGGAAGAAAGACGCAGGAGGTTGCAATCCTTCGCAGGGGCTGCTGCTGAGTCCTATGGCAGTGGTTCGTCTTCTGCAAGGAAACCACCGATGTCTCGCTTTAGCAGGTCTGGGGATGACCGTTCTTCTATGGGGGATGATGGGTCACAGTTCTCGTCGTCTGATCGGGTTCCAGATACTGAGGACAATGAAGTTCAGTCCCCTAGGGAACAGCAGACCAGTGGACAACAGTCTGGCTTACTGCCGGAAGAGGGCACAAAAAAGGGAACCGAACCTAGCAAACATCTGGTTATGCAAGATGATGAGCAGGATCAAGCACAGCTGCGTAAAAGGAAATCCAAGGGATTGGGGGCTTCTCAAACCCCGGACCTTAACATTCCTTTTGATGGTTCCTCTGCCATTGTCCTGAGTGGGTTGGTGTCCTCTCGGGTAAATCGTGGAGGGAGTATAATTGAAACTCTGAAGAAACAGAAGAGGGGCAACACCACACCAAATGCAAGATCGGCGGCGGCTGCGAGGGACAGCCCCCGCCGGGCACAATGAAAATCTTATCTCTAAACTGCCGGGGCTTGGGGCAGTCCGAGGCAGTTCGTGATCTCCGTAGCTTGATACAGCTACATTGCCCTATGTTGGTGTTCTTGTCGGAAACAAGGTTCTTTTCGGATAGTGTGGAGGGTCTCCGGTGCAAGCTTGGTTTTCCTAATGGGCTTGGAGTTGGAAGTTTAGGTAGGGGGGAGGTCTTGCTCTCCTCTGGAAAGATGAGCTAGATGTTCACTTACAGACCCTGGACAAGTTGCACATTGATGTGCTGATTTTGGACTCGGTCACAAAGGTGGAAAAATGGAGGTTTACTGGTTTTTATGGAGAGTCCCGGCGCGAACTTCGTTACAGGAGCTGGGATTGTCTGAAATTGCTTAACACCCGCAGCGTACTTCCATGGTTGTGTGTGGGTGATTTCAATGAGACCTTGCTTGCTTCGGAGCAGTTCGGTGGAGCGGACAGAAGCGAAGCACAGATGGAGGGATTTAGGGAGGCGATATATGTCTGCAGGTTTACGGACCTTGGCTTCATCGGCCTACCGTATACCTGGGACAACCGGCAGGAAGGGCAGCACAATGTGAAAGTGCGGCTCGATCGTGGACTAGCAACAGACACCTTTAAGGATATTTACAGGGAGGTTAAAGTTTGACATGTGCAAACTACAATTTCGGACCATTGCTGTCTGGTGGTGGAGTGCATCAGCCATACGAACAGAAGGCGAAGAAAGAAGAATTTTTGATATGAAAACATGTGGCAGCGTGACCCAAGTTACATGGCCCTTATTCGCGACTCCTGGGCTGGGGGTGCAGTAGTAGATAGCCTGGATGGCGTCAGGTCTAAACTGAATGTTGTTCAGTCAAAACTGCAGACTTGGGATCGTGACATTTTCGGCTCGGTGAAAAAGATGTTGGCCAGTCTCAGGAGGGAGCTGGAGTTGGAGCGTGGCCGCCTTATCGGCTCTGGTCCCTCTCGACATGAGCGCCAATTAATGTCGCGGATGATAGAGATCCTGTCTAGGGAGGAGGTGATGGAGAGACAGCGTTCGCGAGTGGAATGGTTGAAAGAGGGAGACCGCAACACATCCTTCTTCCAAGCCAGGTCGAGAGCACGAGCGAAGCGGAACAAAATTTCAAGCCTCAAACGGGAGGATGGATCGATGGCTGTGACTCAAGAGGAAATAGAAGACATAGCTACTCACTATTATAGGCAGCTATTCACGGCCCAGGAGGACCTTCATCCGGAGCTGATCCTGGAACACGTGCCTCACAAAGTCACGTCGGATATGAATGAGCAGTTAACTCGGCCCTTTACAGTGAGTGAGGTGGAACGGGCTCTGTCCCTCATGGGTGCGCATAAGGCTCCTGGACCGGATGGACTGACAGCAGGGATTTTCCAACTCCATTGGGATCTAATGGGTCCAGACATAACAGTGGGTGTTCTGAATTTCTTGAATGGGGGCCCCATGCCGGATGGTTTAAACCGCACAACCTGTGTGTTAATACCGAAGACGAGAAACCCCCAAGTGATAAAAAGAGTTCAGACCGATCTCGCTGTGTAATGTTCTCTACAAAATCTGCTCAAAGGTGATTGCTATGAGGTTGAGACCCTTTCTGGATGACATCATATCCGACGAACAAAGTGCATTTGTACCGGGCAGGCTCATAACTGACAACGTTCTTATCGCTTATGAGTGTATACATTATCTGAAAAGAAAGAAGGGGAAGATGGGCGCATGTGCAGTAAAATTGGACATGGCTAAAGCTTATGACCGTGTTGAGTGGTCCTACTTGCAAGGTATAATGCTGCGCTTGGGGTTCCAGACTGAGTTTGTTGACTTGATAATGAGATGTGTTACTTCAGTCTCGTTTTCTATTAGAGTAAATGGTGTACTGTCAGATGAGTTCAGCCCTACCTGTGGAATTAGACAAGGCGATCCTATCTCACCATATTTGTTCTTGCTGTGTTCTGAAGGATTGTCTTGTCTCCTGAAATCTATTGGCCCATTGCATATTTCCAGGGGTGTCCGAGTTGGTGTACACTCCCCCTGGATCTCGCATCTTCTCTTCGCGGATGATTGTATCGTCTTTACAGAAGCATCGCAAAGAGGGGCTGATCGGTTAATGGAAATTTTGTACTGGTATAATACAGGCTCTGGACAGCTAGTAAACAGGGACAAATCGGCAATCTTCTTTAGCCGTAACTGTTCCCTGGAGATGAAGACTGAGGTGACCCAAGGACTGAATATTCATAAGGAGGCTTTGGCTGAGAAATACTTGGGCCTACCTACCGAAGTCGGCAGAAATCTAAATGATATTTTTGAGTACTTGCCTGCGCAGATAAGAGGCCGCATCGATGCTTGGTGTGGGAGGGCAGCAAGCTGCGCCGGGAGAGAGGTCCTCCTCAAATCGGTGGCATAGGCAGTACCGACATATTCTATGAGTTGCTTTCTGTTGCCTATCAACACTTGCAAGAAAATGAAATCGGTGATGGCAAATTATTGGTGGGGCAGCTCTGCTGACAATAAGCATATTCACTGGATGAGTTGGGAACGGTTGAATCGCCCAAAGTATGAAGGAGGATTGGGATTTAGGGATCTTAGATGTTTCAACATCACTATGCTTGGTAAACAAGGTTGGAGAATTATCGATCGGCCTGAATCTCTATGTGCAAGAGTCCTGAAGGGGAGATACTATCATGATTGTGACTTTATGAGGGCAACCAGGAAGAGACACGCTAGTAGCACTTAGCGTGCCGTGCTAGCAGGAAGGGAGGCCTTGCAACAAGGTCTTATAAAAAGAATTGTGAATGGGGAAACTACAGATATTTGGGGGGACAAATGGATTGCGAAGCATTTTGCTGGTCACCCGATTACTCCAAGAGAGGGACAAGCACTTGGACATGTTTCTGAACTTCTAACCGCGTCTGGTGCCTGGAACAGGGAGCTCATCACAGAGCTATTTGTCCCGGTTGATGCACGTGCGATTATGAATATGCCAAGGGCTCGAGGGAATCATGATTTCTGGGCGTGGAGTCCAGAGAAGTGTGGTGTGTATTCGGTCAAGTCGGCCTATCGTCTGCTGTTTAATCTGAGGAGGGATGGGAACTGGATGCAGCTACCTAGCTCTTCGGGTGACAGAGTCTGGAATGATGTCTGGAAGTTAAAAGTGCCACCCAAGGTACGTGTGTTTTGGTGGCGTGTGCTGCATGAATTTCTCCCGGCTCGCCAAATTCTATGGAGGAGGCATATCGAGCCGATAGCATATTGTGAAGTCTGCGGAGCACAGGAGGAATCTATCATGCATGTATTAGCTCATTGCACTATAGCCAGGGAGGTTTGGCGTTAGGTCAGACAGACAACAGGGATTAAACTTCCCTCTCTACACCCCTTGACCTGGGCGTCGGATCTCATGACTGCGAGATTATGCTCGAAGAAGAAGACGGCGGTCATCTTATGTGCTATGTGGGCGCTGTGGACCATGAGGAATAAACGCCGACACGGAGAGCTAACGATGAGCATCTTCCAAGCTGCAAACTGGGCAAAGGACACTGTCTATGATCTGTGGCAGTTGTCCTTGCCGGCTGGTCATGGCCACACTGAAGCTACACCGCCGAAGTGGCAGGTTCCAAATCCGGGTGGGGTCAAGGTAAACACCGACGCTGCATTCTTAGCTTCTAAAAACCATGGCGCCACGGCTTGTGCTCTCCGTGACCACACTGGAATTCTTAAGGAGGCACAGGCCAGATGGTATGAGCAGGTTTTTGATGCGTGCACTATGGAAGCGATGGCGTGCCGTGATGGCCTCAAGATGGCAGTGCAGGCGGGCTACCAGCGGGTGCATCTGGAGACTGACTGCTTGGACGTCATCCAGCTATGGAAGAGAAGGGAATCCCAGCGTTCCATTATCAGCTATATCCTGGAGGAGATTGTGGAGCTCAGCAATGGATTGCATGAGTTTTCCTTTTCTTTTGTTCATAGAGTTTGTAATAAAGTAGCTCATGTATTAGCCAAACAAGTCTCTGCTACACATTGCCTGGAGAGGTGGTATGTAACTCCAGCATGTGTTACTGATCTTGTAATTTCGGAGGCCCAGCCGGCTGTGCTTAATACAAAGCAAGCAAGTCACAAAAAAAACCTTAGGGCGTGTTTAGATGTGAAAATTTTTAGAGAAAAGTTTCTGTAGCACTTTTCGTTGTTATTTGGCAAATTTTGTCTAACCATGGACTAACTAAGCTCAAAAGATTCGTCTCGACATTTATAGGCAAACTGTGCAATTAATTATTTTTTATCTATATTTAATGCTCCATATATACATCTAAAGATTCGATGTGACAGTTACTATGAAAAAAAAATGTCTTTTTTTGACATCTAAACGGGGCCTTAGCTAACCTGTTTCGCACCACGTGATCGTGAGTTCACTGGATAAGTGACAATGCAGCAATCGCAGTGCGTTGTTTCTGTGCGTGCGGTCTGGCTCCGACCACACCGGCCCGCCGCGCAAAAGGCTGCAACATTTTCCAATCCCGATCTAGCCCTCGTTTGGAACGAAGGTTTCTCGTAGGAATTTCGTAGGAAAGCAGTACCTTTTGGATTGCTGACGTCACATGCCGTTCGGATCAAGGAATGAATCTCTCCGTTCCTATGAAAAGGCCGGCTATCCTCCATAAAACACAGGAATGAGAACGTCCACTCGGAGTCAGGCCTCGTTTGGAACACGGGAAAAACGTAGGAAAAGTAAAGGATTCAACTTCCAGAGGAAAGGAACGGCAAAGCACCGTTTGGAACACAGGATTGGATGGAAAACTTTCCAGAGGAAAGGAAAGAGCACCTGTACTTTTGGAGGAACCAGAAAATGCAGTCCGAGCTCATGGAATAAATTCCTGCAACACTGACGCATATGCCTGCTCGGTAAACAAGCTTTTGTTCTATATAATTCCTGTGATACAGATTCCTGTGTTCCAAACACCATCCATCTCCTTTTCCTCTGTTTTTCTTTTCCTCTGTTTTACAACTACATTCCTTTCCCTTTCCTCTGTTTTCATCAATTCCTACGTTTTTCATTCCTTCGTTCCAAACAGGCCCTCAAATTATTTTGCGGAAGTCCGAGGCACACATGCCACAGAGAGGAGGTGCGCAGGAAACTTGATGAAGTTATTGGACCAAGCGCCGGTGCATAGGGCTGCGTCGCATCTTTGGAAGAAATGAGCAGGTGGCGCACTATGCTCGACAGTAATGCATTCGAGAGAAGACGATGAGCAGTAATGCAGGGGAGATAAGAACCAATGGACAATGGCACAACTCTATGCTGTAGGTGCTTTATCAGTGGGCCCTGCATTATATGTATCTATTCAAATGGAATTGGTCCATGGATAGTGCGTCACATGCCTCCTAGGTGCTTTATAAGTCTTAATAGCTTGTACCATTCAAGGTTTGTGTTAAAGGAAAAGGTTAATGAACCTTTCACTATTGATTTCTAGATTAATATATATCATCTCATTCCTGCGTTCCAAACACGTACTCCCTCTGTCCTCGATTAAGTGTCGTTTCCGGTTTTTGTGCCCGCAAGTTTGACTCGATTTGTAGAAAATGCGTACAACATTTGTATCTCCAGATAAATTTATTAAAAAAACTAGATTCAAAGATCTTTCCAATGATACTAATCATATATCATAAATATTAATATTTTTTAATATATATTTAATTAAAGTTGTTTCTCGGGAAGCGTAAAGCGACAGGTATTTAGGGACGGAGGGAGCAAAATTTATTTGTTTTTCCAATCTTTGTTTTGCCCCTACGTTTCTTTCTCATGCCTGTATTTTTTCCTTTCTTCTGTTTTGTAAACCTCCGTTCCACACAGGGCCCTACCGGTGCAAAAACCAGCAGAGCGTTGCCTCAAGCGTCTGGATAGCAGAAACTGGTGGGATTAGCGTAGTCCCGGCAGCGACGCATGTGATGATGTGAATGCATATGGGACAGCCATGCCGGTGAGATTTGGCTCGCAACCCGACACCACCAGAGATTCCTATTCCTCAATTCCTCTCCTGGCAGGGTTTCCTGATTCTCGGAAATGCTCAACAGACAGCAATGGCTGCAATCCTCCGCAAACGCACGCGTCGACGAGGCCGGCTACCCGCCCCGCTGTCCGGCTCTGAGCGTCCCACGCACAGTGCATAGGGCACGTGACCTCAAGGGCACATTTAGGGTTCTTTGGAACGTACGATAGGAAAACAAGGAATAGGATAGGATTACATATGAAAAACAAAGGATTGAAACCCATAGAAAATTAGATGTTGTTTGGATGGGACATAGGAAATTCCTCAGGAATGGTTGGCAGAGGAAGATTTCCTCCGTTTTTCCTATGGCTGTTTCCTGCTATCAAAGGGGTGCACTGTAGTCGAATCCTTAGGATGTCCGATCCTACGTTTTTCTTACGTTTCACCTTCGATGCAAAGGAGCCCTTAACTTTCTCACGTCCCACAACGACGACGAGTACTCCGGACCGGAAGATCTTTATTTGACCGTCGTGGCACCGGATGCCGTGATGTGATGTGGCAGCCCGTAGCCTGGCAGGAAGTGGAGGAGGTGGGCTGTGTGCTGTGCTCAAAATTCCAAAAATTTTACAAGATTCCTTATCACATCGAATCTTTGGACGCATGCATGAAGTATTAAATATAGGTAAAAAAATAACTAATTGTACAATTTATCTGTAAATGTCGAGACAAATCTTTTGAACCTAGTTAGTCCATGATTAGATAAATTTCCCCCCTATTCGGCTGGGCTTATCAGCACGGCTTATCAGCCGTGGAACAGTGTTTTTCTCTCACAGCAAATCAGCCACAGCCGGCTTATAAACAAAAACACAACCTGCCAAACAAGACCTTTACCAAATAACAACGAAAAGTACTACAGAAACTTTACATCAACTTTTACAGCATGTAAACACTACCAAAGATTGTCGCGATACGGTCCCTGAAAAAACCATGGGTTCCACCGCTGTCGCCGGCATGGGCACGGCTGACCGCCTCTGATTTCAGTACAGTTTTTTTTTATTTATACTCCTCTATTTTTTATTCTTCTTCTGCAGGGCTTGCTAGTACTCCTCAGGAATGGATGTACTCCTAGGCCTTGTTCAGTTCCCCAATTCTCTTCCCAAATTTCACTATGCAAAAAGAAGATTCCTTGTCACATCAAAATGTCGGTAAATGCATGGAATACTAAATGTTGATGAAATCAAAAATTAATTGCACAGTTTTGTTGTACTTTGCGAGACGAACATTTTAAGCCTAGTTAGTCAAAATTTAGATAATTTTTACCAAATACAAACGAAATACTACAGGAATTCTGATACAGTGTTTTTCTCCCTAATTCTCTCATCTAAACAAGGCCCTAGGCACGCCGTGCACTAAACTTGGACGTACCACGGCCACGCGTGCATATGGACCGCAACAAGGATGATTTTGACAAAGTAGAGGTGTGTTCACTTTCCATGCAAACCTAAAATATTTCCTCTTCCATTCATTATATCAAATTTTTAAACACATACATGGAGCATTAAATATAGATAAAAAAGATAACTAATTGCATAGTTTGTCTGTAAATGTTAAGACGAATCTTTTGAACCTAGTTAGTCCATGATCGGACAAATTTTTTCAAATAACAACGAAAGGTGCTACAGTAACATTTCACCCACTTTTCACCAACTGAACACACCCTAGCAGGAGTATTTAACAGAAGTATTGCATTCTCCCATCGTAGTTTTCCTCGAGTCAAGTAGACGGGAAGATCATCAGCCTGTTCGCTTGAGCTTTCAGTCGCTTATTTTCAGTCAGCCAGCAGTGTTTTTTTTCTCACAACAAATCAGACAACAACACTTTCAGCCGTTTATTTCCAGCCAAGCGAACAGGCTGCATATCTTTGACAGCATATAGTATAGTATTAGTGGTGCTTTTGTCGATTTCTCTGTGATATATACTGATCTAGTATTCCATTTCCATGCACCTTTCATGATACGGACCGAGAGAAAGCGACTGTTCACTGGCAAGAGCTGAACGAAATGGGCACTGCCAAAGTGCCAAACCGTCAACTCCACGTATTTAATTATCAGCA
The DNA here is from genome assembly GCA_038087645.1 of Saccharum hybrid cultivar R570. Lineage (NCBI taxonomy): Eukaryota > Viridiplantae > Streptophyta > Magnoliopsida > Poales > Poaceae > Saccharum > Saccharum hybrid cultivar. The sequence continues at coordinate 1,720,031 of JAQSUU010000066.1, forward strand.
TGTTCGCTTGATCTTATCAACCAAACATTGAGCAATGTTTTTTTCTCATAACAAATCACCATCAGCCAGAATCAACCAGCCAGAAATCAACCAACAAACAAGGCCTATATTTCTTGTTAGATAAACTAACACGAAAATTAGTTGGAGTAGTACAAGATAATCCCGACAGTCATCAAGTCCAGGCGTTCAGCAAACAGGACCCCGTTTCATTTCCACGAGTCTTTTACTGCTATGATTTAATAGTCATCCTGTTCGCTCACGCTTATCAACGCTTATTCCATAATACTTCTATTTTTCTCCCAATACAAATCAGTAGTAGGTGAGAATCAAACAGGCAGAAACCATGGCTAGGAAAATGTTGTCGCCTTGGCTGCAGCTGCAGCTGCAGCTTGCAGGTGCAGGAAATAGAAAGGTGTGGGCGGGACCGCAGGAGGGCCCGGGTCACGTGGTGGTCTCCCCTCTCCCGGCCTCCCAACACGTTGGCAGCGCCGCGCGCGCGCTGTGGTGAGTGGCGACGGTGCACGACAGCTGTTCCCCGCTGTGTGCGCACTGCGCACAGCCACATGGAACGGGACGGGCTGAGACTACCCACGCTCATGGATCTCTATATTCATCCTCTATACGTCCTTGTCAGTAAGATTCTTTCCTCTATACTTAATTCTCCTGCACCTATCCATCCTCTATATCATCCTCTATCTACTCTATCTACTGTGGAACCCACTTATCACTTTATCTAAATATATCCATGTGTGATCTAATTTTGAAGGATTTATTGAGACGAATTTAATGGTGCAATCGAAATTTAATTTGAATTTTTGGTTTGTGAGTTATAGCATTTTTTCTTCGTTTAGCTAGTGGGGCCCGCCACTCTAAATATAGAGTGAGAGAAATGATAGAGTATCGTTTTAGAGTATATAGTGTAATAGTTTTTACTATATATTCGTACTCTAAAGTTTTAGAGTATCGTTTTAGAGTACCCACTGTCGGTACTCTGATAGGCAAGAGGCGTCGACACGTACGAGAGATACGACAACACGAGGTCAGTGCTACTAGCTATCACGCGCTGTACTGTACGTGTACTCGCGTCCCGCGAAACGCTTGCCAAAGGATCGAGAGGACGAAGCACTCGTGATCCAGGAGCAGAATAAAACTATTTAGTTTATATTTAATCATTGTGTGTTGAGCACATATGAGGAGTCACAGATTAGGAACAGCCAATGAGCGGCAAAAAGACAATAAATGCAGGCGGGTGGTGGCCAATGAGCAGCAAATGGACAATAAATACGGGCAAGTTCCAAGCTAATATGAAATAGATTTTTGAATAAAAAGGCTTTACTTAGATGAAGGAGATAAATGAATAGAGGGGGTACTTCATTATTACTCACTATTCGCTCCGTCTACGAGAGAATACAATTATATAAAGCGTGCCGGTCAAACTAGTCCAAATTTGATTAAGTTATAGTAAACAGTATTAATATTTATATTTCAAAATAAATTTATTATGAAAATATATTCTACAACTAATCTAACGGTACTTACTTTGTATCATGAATGTTAATACTTTTTTATATAAATTCAGTCAAAGTTTAAATGGCTGATTTCTCAAAAAACGAGAATTATATTTTTTTTATAGACAGAGGGAATACTTGTTAGTCCATACTAAGCCTAGCATGTAAGCTGGCATGGTAAGCATGCATATGCATGGCTGGTCAGTGATCGCACTGACTGACTATTATCTACTCCTCCGTCCCTAAATAACTGTCACCGCTGGTGATAGGTCTAAATGGCTAGAGAGGGATGAATAGTCTATTTAAAAATCTACGAGCTTCACTAAACAACCACATTAGTATAAAAGATGGTTAAGCTAATTCTAGCATTAGCTCAACTACACTATGCAAGTCACCTATACAATTCTAGTGAAGCAAGACTATGATCTCTAATACACACCAACAAGTCTAAGTCACTAAACTACTTACTTCTTTGTAATAAAGGCTACACTAAACAACCTACATAAGGACTAGTACAAGAAAGTAAAAAGCAAGTGACTTGATTCTTATATCAACGATGTAGAGAAGCAATGCATTCGAAGAATCAATCACAATAAGTAATCACAAGAGAAATCCTCGGCAAAGAGATGACACAAGATTTTTTTTACCGAGGTTCACTTGCTTTCCGGCAAGCTACTCCTCATTGTGGCGATGCACCCACTTGATGGATCACGAGCTAATCAACTATCAAGAGTTGAACCCTCAGCGGGTGCCGTGCATCCACTCACAAGATGGGGATCATTCAAGCCACGTGCTTCACTAGAGTAGCCAATTCACGAACTCCCGCGTGGAAGGCTCAAGAACCCCTCACAAACAACTTGGTGAGGCTCGAAACAATCTCCAAGGTCGAGCTCAACACCACCGCTGCTCCAAGCCGTCTAGGGTCTCGGGAAACACCCAAGAGTAACAAGCAATCCGCAGCAAACACGAAGATCAAGTGCCACTAGATGCAACTCTCAATGCAATGCACTTGAATCTCACTCAATCTCTCTAGAGTATGCAACCAAGCAAGGAGATGAGTAGAGGGAGTGTTCTCTAACTCAAAGTGTGTCTCAATATCTCAAATGTGCAAGAGGGAACTCCCCAAACCCGGCCACCATCTATTTATAGCGAGGGGGTAAGCAACTAGCCGTTACAAGATGTCGCAGTGAAAAACATGATGACCGGACGCACCGGTCAGGGTGACTGGATGCGTCCGGTCACTACAGGACAAGCAGCAACAGTGCGCGTCAGAGAGAGACGTTGCCATGACCGGACGCGCTCCACCAAATGACCGAACGCGCTGCACCCAGCGTCCGATCGGAGTCCAGAGAGCTCCCTGCGCGATTGGACGCGTTCTGTCGCACGTGACCGGACGCGCCACTGCGTCCGCTTCGCGTCACGCCACCAAGCCGCACAAGTGAAGCTAACCGGACGCTCCGGTCTCGGGGACCCTCGGACACGCTGGTCGCGCGCCTTTCCTCTGCGCCTAGGTGAACTGACCGGACGCGCTGGTCAGGCCAGACCAGCGTCCGGTCACAAACCCTAGGCGCGCTGCGCCTCTGCCCTCGACTTGAGCTGATCGGACGCGCAGGTCCGCCCTAGACCGCGTCCGGTCATTGTTTTTCAGTGATAAACACTCCGGACTTTCGTCACCTTTTCTCGCCTCCTGCGCAATGGAAAATAGACATTTCATTTCCTCGAAAACGCCTGAATCCCGCGCTCGCAAGCTCGGCGGGAGGGAGAGAGAAACCCAAACCTCTCTACCGCTCAAACTTCACCGCCTTCGCAAATGTGTTAACACCACCAAGTGTACACCATCATGTGCATGTGTGTTAGTATTTTCACAATCATTTTTCAAGACGTTACGTTAGCTCTCTACTAGATCCTAATGCATATGCTCAAGACATTGATATAGTGGCACTTGATTCCCGAGCTAACCGAGATTGCCCCTCTTGATAGTCGGCTATGTATCCTAAACCCGGTCAATCACTTCTCTACTCATCTTAGACCGGCAAAAGGAAAACCCTATGGTTATACCTTTGCCTTGCGCTCTTAGATCCTTCTCCTCCACTTGATCATCATGTCCATCATTTTATGTGCATTCCTTCATGATCTTGCTCATCATTTCATGCACCAAATTATGTGGTCTTGTGGCCATCTCTCCATGCCATTTCCACCTCCATCGCATGTTGCTTATGTCTAGCTTAATCACACTTGATCACATGACATTAGCAACTTTGGTGTCACTCAATTTCCAAAACCAAACGTGGGCTTTCAGCTGGTGTACGTGCCGTAAGTTTGACTCGATTCGTAGAAAATATGTGCAACATTTATATCTCTAAACAAATTTATTAAAAAATTAGATTCAAAGATCTTTTCAATAATACAAATTATGTACCATAAATAATAATTTTTTAATATATATTTTGTCAAAGTTATTTATCGAAAAATGAAAACGACATATATTTAGAGAGAGAGAGAGGGTATGATTGGCGTCGATTTTGTATGAAATGAAAGGATGGTGAGAGCAATGATATAGGGCTCGTTTAGTTTGCAAAATATTTTACAAAATTTTTCAGATTTTTCGTCACATCGAATCTTTGGACACATATATAAAGCATTAAATATAAATAAAAAATAAAACTAATTATACAGTTTAGACAAAACTCACGAGACAGATATTTTAGGCCTAGTTAGTCCATGATCGAATAATATTTGTCAAATAATAACAAAATTACTACAGTAGTATTTTTTTAAAAAATTCGGGAACTAAACATGCGATAGTATATGGATGGAGTACGTGGACACGAGATTACCGGATCTTTGATTTTGTCGCATAGCATGTTTCGAAACCTATATAGGTCCAGCAGTACTCACGCGGTGTCTTACATAGCCCGTGTTTAGATTGTGAATTTTTTTAAAAAAAAATTATGTAGCATTTTCGTTGTTATTTAGTAAAATTTGTTCAACCATAGATTAACTAGGCTCAAAAGATTCGTCTCGACATTTATAGACAAACTGTACAATTAATTATTTTTTACCTATATTTAATGCTCTATGCATACGTCAAAGATTTAATGTGACGACTACCATAGTACTTTTTAGAAAAGTTTTTGGTAAAAACACGGGCATACTGTCGTAAAGGACATCGACAACGGTTACAACACCGGATCGATTGGACAAGATCTCTCCGTCTCTGTCTCGCCTCCCACACCTCGTAGTTTTATACTAGTTTAACTTTTACCAGCGTCATCTGCTGGTTCACGGAGTATTTGTGAGTTTGTGACCTCTCAGGCCTCAGCTGAAGGATCGGTGCATGCGACAGAGCAGACAACGCCTGCCGTCGCGCAAGAAAAGCCACAGCTCACATGCACGTTTTTTGAAAAGCACGTGCGGGTTTCACGTCGAGTACTGCGAGAACGTCCCTACACCGGCCCCGGGACATCCAAGGCCCGATTCCACGAATTTGGGCCAGCGCACGCGGGGCTGGATCGATCGGACTGCCCGCCGGGCCGCCCGGGTGCACACAGCGCGTGGTTGGCGACACGTTTTCTTCTTCCATTTTCAGGCACTTCTTGCTAATTTCTACCACATCGAAGAGGTGGTAGCGCATATCCCAACCAGCTAAATATTCTGTCCTCGCCTGAAAGTAGTATTCTTAGATTAGATAAATCGTTGGATCTATTTTTACAATATAAACTTATTTCTATTTTCTATTTTCTAATTTTTAATTATATTTTCAAAAAAATCTAGTCGAACTCAAAAAAGTAAAATATTTTTTGTAATATAAACTTATTTGTATTTTATAAAAAAAACTAGGGCTCGGCTGCAGGTAACCAATCACGAGGCTTTGTTGTTTAGCTAATTAATTATACGATCTGGACAGCAAATACGAGTACTCCTATGAAACAACAGATCGCGCTAGAGCCATCAATTGGATTGGATCGCGATTGCAACAAAACAAGCTAGGTCTACCTCTGGATGATGAATGGTCACCAGTTCCACGCTATTGCACGTTTCGATTCAATCTACTTGTACTTTTTTCTCCCTCTCTCTCTCACGCTTTTTTGAAGCATATTGATCTGTTTGTTGTATATATAACGTATTAGCGTGACCGCTCACCCACCGAACACTGAATAGCTAGTGTTGAACACTAGTGGCGGAGCTGGCCTTGAAGTGAAGGGGGACCAATTCAATGGTAATGAACAGCTTCGTGCCACTGCTGGCCGCGAGTGCCTACGCCTGGCGCTGCTGCCGCATGCCGCTGCTGGCCTCTGGTGCCTGTTGCTGGCGCTGCTGCCACATGCTGTCGCTGGCCGCTGGCGCCTGCTATGGCCATGAAGAGGCAATGGGGGGCATGGCCCAGTATGGCCTACACGAGGCTCTGCCGGTGCTGAACACTGAATAGCTACTGCGCACGGCCACGCGTTTGCCACGAGAACGCCTTCCAAGCTAGTGTTCTGGAATCCGGCCGTGTCCGTGGCGTCCCACGAAACCTACTCCCACGAGGACTCGTACTCGGAGACCTTTACTTGACAACTCGTGGCACCGGATGTGGCAGCCTGGCAGAAAGTTAAGAGGTGGGCTGTGCTAGCGCCTACTAAGCACCTAGCGATGAGGTTGGCGCGATACGGTCCCTGAAAAAACAGGGGTGCCGTTCCGTCCCACCGTTGTCCCTAGCATGGGCCTATGCCATATGCTCAGCCAGCAGGGTTCTCATGTTAGTGCAGTGGCTAGCATAATGCAAGACATTGATCCTAACATTAGGGTAAAAGGTAAGATATGGGAGAAAAAAAAACCAAAACCAAAAAAATCTCTTCGTGTGAGTTAATATGAAGGAAATAGAAAAAGATCGAAACCAGTAATAATCTTAAACTCTGCATGGTTTAATATATATTATAGGGTAAGGTAAGAATGGATTCAATCCAATCAATCCAAAAGAATTATTAAGGAACATAGAGGTGCATGCATGGTATCCGAGGCAGGAATCTAATGCCTGCTATGCTATTAAGGCCCTATTTGGTTCGTGAAAGAAAAAAATTTAGGTGTCACATCAGATGTTTTCTGGGATGTTGTAAGGGGTTTTCAGATACTAATTAAAAAATTAATTACATAACTCGTCTGGAACCGCGAGATGAATTTATTAAGCCTAATTAAGCCGTCATTAGCACATGTGTGTATTGTAGCACTTAAGGCTAATCATGGACTAATTACACTTAAAAGATTCGTCTCGTGATTTCCAACCAAACTGTGCATTTAGTTTTTTTCGTCTACATTTAGTACTCCATGCATATGTCTAAACATTCGATGTGATGGAGTGAAAATTTTTTAGGTGAAAAATAAACACAGCCTAAACCACTTTACCCCCCTCGTTGCAAGGAGCTGATTGAGGAACCACAGTAGTATATATAGGAGCATAGCTCCGGCCACTGGCGGAGGCCGCGGAGCCAGGGGCCAGCAGGGGCCATATGCCCCCCTCCCCCCTAACAATACAATTTTTTTATACAATATATATAGTAAATAGCTATGTTTATATTAAAAGGTATAATAATGAAAATCTTATTATAATGTTTATTGATATCTTTTAGGCAACAAAATCACACCGAATATAATTAGAATAAATATTTTGATTTATGTAAATTTATTTACCTATCATATTAGGATATATCTATTAAATTTTTTAGTTTATTAAAATACTTATGTTTCATTATACTTCATATTTTATTGAACGCGTATTTAACTTAGCAATAATAATTCGGTGGCCACCCCTTTTTATTGGGAATCACATTATAAATGTAGACGCTCACGTCATGCACGTATGCATACTTCTATGATCAAACACACGTCCTACTCCACTATGAGTACTTCCGAAATACTAAGCCGGTAGATTTCAATCTCTAACTACGATTCTCGCACCAAAAAAAGGGCGGCGAGTGTGGCCACATTGCCAGCTCTTCGCGGTCGTCGGATCGGGCACGTGGACGGCCCAGATCGGACAAGCCTCGGTCATTTTACAAAAAAGCCCTTCTATTTATAGAAAATCAACCCGCACTCGAGGGCAGTTCGTAATTTTTTCACAAAACCCCTCGAGCTTCACTTAAGTCAACCTGCAGTTCGGAGGCCCTCTCAGTATATTTTGCGAAAACCCCCTCAGATTTTTCTGAAATCGACCCGCAGTCCATCTTTGGTTATTTCATAAAAGAAACCTTGAATTTACAAGAAATGAACCCGTAGACCGCCTTTTCCTTCGTTAATTTATAAAATGGACTCCCATTTACTCCCTATAACGGCTAGTTCCCAATGCTCGGCTTCCTACCTACTCTAACAAAATCAAAGGTAATATACTCCGTTTTTCCAAAAAGATAAGTTCTTCGGCAAAGGATGTCAACGAAATAGTTTCGGCAAAAGGCTAAGCCCTACTCCGTTTTTCCAAGAAGATAAGTTCTTCAACAAAGGATGTCAACGAAACAGTTTTGGCAAAGGCTAAGCCCAGGTGAAATCCAATAGCGTATGGCGATAATGTCATCCCCACCGAATCCTAATCCTCATCTTCAAAGCAAGGCTATCCACCAGGGCTTCCAAAGCTAGGCTATCCTCGGCAAAGAACCAAAGGAATTTTCAAATCCTTGAATCATGAAATGAACCTGCGGTCCATTTTTTCAACTGTATCACAAAAAGGAATCTTATTTTCCATAAAATCAATCCATGGTCCACCTCATGACATGTTATACTTGGAAAAAGAACCTCCATATTTTATAGAACCAACCCACAACAATCTGAGCCCCTATTTTGGTACGAAAAATAATACCACCATTTGCCTACATCTCTTCGTACCACAACAATGTGTTATTTTTAATAGTGACCTTACTTTCATAAAAAAAGTACCGCGGCAATCTAAGATCCTATTTTGCTGAAAAGGTAACATCGTATTATCATTCTTCTACGCCTTTTCGTGATAGCTCTACAATAACGCGTGTATTTTAATATTACCCATACTTTCTTATAGAAAATACCATCACATCTATGGATTGCAAATTTCACGATCCGAGGTCGAATTCTCCTCATTTCGCAATTATATTAAGCTTTCGGCTACTCATGCTCCTCCCTCTTTAATAAATACTTTTAACATTTCTTTCTCCATAATAATATAGCCAAAAAATGTGATAGTTCCATTTCGATAACCAAGATAATATATTAGTTAAATAATACAAGTTTCCAAAATATATACCGCACGGGCTGCAGACCATGACACCTATGCGAAAATAACGAAGCACGGATTTGTCTTACCTATGTTACTTTAAAAAAAGTGTGCATCTACCTGTACACAATTATTATTACTCTACGTAAGAAATAAAGTCCGCATCAACTATAATAATATGACGGTGCAACACAGGCTCTACGCGGCAAGGCTGTGTGCCTTTCTAGTATTCATGAGTCATCACATGTGCCCCACTGTCGATATACACGGTCGTCTACAACGTGAAGAATAGCGAGCATAGTTAAATCGTCAAATACTAGAATAAATTCAGAAAAAAGGAACCTAATTAATCCAGAGATACGAATCTAAACAAATAAGCTACACTCAGTCCTTATATTTTGAAATTCTTAGACCGACCACCCTTATGCATAATTCCTGGCTCCGCCACTGCATGTGCTTATCTTGCTTGGAGAAGTACTATGTACTAGGTTCATGAACCTCCGCAGGGAATATTGGATCAGGGCTGCACCGTGTACCATACGCTGGCAATAAACTTGGGCCACGCATGCATGCATATGCACACTTCAAATCTACCTGATCTCTTTTATTTGTCCTTATCTGATGAAGCTTATCAACAATTTCAAGACCTCCTTCAGTTACTGAATGATCTTCATCTCCAAGCAGATCAGTGGACATACATCTGGGGTTCATCAGTTTTCTCTCCTAAGAAGGCTTACAAGCATCTTAGAGGTTCACTACAAGTTTATCCAGTGTTTTGATGGTTATGGAAGACTTGTTGTCAAAACAAGCGTAAAATCTTCTTTTGGCTTCTTCTTAGAGACAGATTGAGTACTAGACAGCTCTTGAGAAGGAGGCATATGTTCTTAGAAGATTATAATTGTGTTCATTGTGTTGCATCACCGGTTGAGGAAACTGTCACACATCTGTTCCTTAGCTGTCCTTTTGCACAGATCTGTTGGGCAAGCCTGGGCTTGCTGTCTCCCCAGACTGATGATTCATTTGTGGTAATTGCTATGTACAGAGCCCAGCTCCACTGTCCGTTTGCTTTAGAGATTCTGATCACAATGTGTTGGAGTATTTGGTCAGTGAGAAATGACCTTATCTTCAGGGGCATTCAGCCATCTCTACAACAATGCAAGGCCATCTTCAAGAAAGAATTTGCTCAAGTTATCCTTAGAGCAAAAGCTAGTTATAAACCTCATATTAGTCAATGGCTAGAAGGCTACGTGTAATTTTGCTCATTTTCTTTATTTGTTTCTTTGTTTCGTGAACCCTTTTGTAAAGTTTTGTATGTCATTTAATAAAAGCCAGTAGGGGAAGCCCCTCCTGTATTCATAAAAAAAACAAGAATGATTTTGACAAAGTAGTAGGAGTATTTAACAAAAGGGATTGTGTCCTCCATCGTAGTTTTCAACGAAGTCAAGTACACTGGAAGATCTTTGACAACATAGCATAGTTTTAGTGGTGATTTTGTTGATTTGTCCGCGATATATATTTCATGATCTAGTATTCCATTTCCATACATCTTTCACGATACGGCTGAAAGAAAGTGACTGCCACTGGCTCGACCTGAAAATGGGCACCGCCAACAGGACCCGTTCCTGTTCCAGGAGACCAGAAAATGCAGGGGGTAGAAAAGGTCAGGGCAGGGGTGCCCAGTGCCCACTGCCGGCCCCGGCTCACGTGGTGGTCTCCACTCTCCGGGCCTCCCAAAACGTTGGCAGCGCCGCGCGCGCGCTGTGGTGAATAGTGACGGTGAGCGACAGCTGCTCGCTGCTGTGTGCGCACAAGGCACAGGCACACATGCCCACATGGAACGGGACAGGGAAGAGGCGACGGCACGTACCGACGTACTAACTCACGAGAGATACGACAACGCGAGAGGTCAGTGCTAGCTATCACGCATTGTACTGTACGTACGTGCCGTACGTATCACCTACGTACCGCGCCTAGCGCCGAGCGGATGTGGTACTAGCTAGGTGCGCTTTGGTATTGTTACGCTGCGGTGCGGGATCGATCATTCTGATAATCTGATTTACGCCCCACCCCCCCCCCCCCACCCCCCCCCCCCCCCCCCACAATCTGGCACTTGTTTAGTTCCCAAAATATTTTCTAAAATATTTCAGATTCCCGTCATATCGAACATGCATAAAGCATTAAATATAGATAAAAAATAAAACTAATTACACAGTTTAGACGAAATGGACGAGACGAATCTTTTAAGCCTAGTTAGGCCATGATCGGACAATAATTGTCAAATAACAACGAAAATGCTACAGTAGCATTACAGTTACATTTCTCAAAATATTTCGGAAACTAAACAAGGGCATAGTGAAATACAACGGCCAGGTGATCGAGAGGACGAATCACTCGTGGTCGTGGAGTCATGGCTTGGCAATTAGAACTCGAAATCTTAAAAAAAACGGACGCTCTGTTCCACGCTCGTTTTAGCACAGCGACCGGTCCAACAGGCACATCTATCCTCTCTCCTCTAACTACTCTATCTACACTGCGACAACCAACAAAAATCTCTAACTCCTCGCTTCGCTTATCGCGGCTCACCGCGTTGGCTGCCTGTCCCAAGCCACCTCGCGGCGGCGCCCCCATCCCGCATCGAGCCGCGCCACGTCTGTCGTCGCGCCGTGCTCCACCCCCCCGCCCGTCCACTCCGCCCTAGTCGCACTGTGCCCGGTCCCCGCCCCTGCATGTCATGCTGTAAGGTCCTAGATGGCTAGAGGGGGTGAATAGCCTATAAAAAATCCTACACGAACCACTAAGCAAACTTGTTAAAAGCGAGTTTTGCTTGGTCTACGGTTGTGATGCAAGCCTCCTATTCACAAGACTAGTAGATTATGATCTCTAGTTCACACAAGGGCTATGTCACTAATTTTACACTAGTGAGCAAGCTAACAATACTACTAACAAAGCTATCACTAGAGCTACACAAGATAATCTAGTAAATGTAAATACAAGAGAGATGATTGTGATTCTTATACCTACGGTGGAGTGAAGATGTTGCCAATCACCAAGATGATATACAATCAATCAATATTGACAACAACACAATATGAAGACCAACCACCGGGAGACAAGAGACACAATATTTTTGTTCACCCGGTGTTCACTTGTGCACCGACAAGCTACGTCACCGGTTGTGTCGACCAACACTTAGATGGTTTCTCGGTGTGATCCTCAAGTCACTTGCCCCTCAAGGCACGCCCCGCAAGGCACCGCAAGACACCACTCTCAAGTGAGGTAACTCAATGACATGCGCAATGTATTAGAGTTGCTTTTGGCACTCCGCCGAGGAAAGCACAAGAACCTCTTACAATCAACCGGAAGTGGCCAAGAACAATCTCCTTCTCTTGCCAACGCCTCCAACAATCTCCAAGCCAGCTAGGAGCGGTACTCTCCAAGAGTAACAAGAAATCCACCGGCTAAACCACCCACAAGTGTCACGAGATGCCCTCAAGCTATGCAATACACTTTGGGATCACTCAATCTCACTTTTGATTTGCAATCAAGCAAGAGAGATGAGTGGGAGGGAGAAGCTTTAGCTCAAAGGATGCACAAGAGTGTTAGAAATATCAAGAGACCTCCCCAAGTGCCGGCCAACAAGTATTTATAGCCCCCATCCTCGAAACTAGCCGTTAGCTTCTCCACACAACAGAAACGGGGGCGACAGACGCGTCCGTCGCCTACCCGACAGATGCTCACCCTAGCGTCTGACGCCTCCTCGTCGCGCCACGTGTCTCGACCATTGAAACACAGCGTTTTCGTGCCTCAAGCAACAGACGCGTCTGTCACAACCGACAGACGCAGCCATGCCACCGTCAGACGTGTCTGACGCTCGGAGGCCGCGCGTCTGCTGCCGCGACAGACGTAGTCCAGAAACCATGTAAACGTGTGACACTCAACAGACGCGTCAGGTCCTCAGCCGACAGACGCATCTGACGCGTGAAGCCACGCCACGCTCAACTCGTTCGAGCGACAGACGCTGGAACAGTGTTCTAGGCCGCGTCTGTCGCTCACGCGACACCGCGTCTGACGCCTCACCCACACCAGGGCCAAAACCCCGCGCTAGGGTATGGCGACAGACGCTGCACAGTAGCGTCTGACGCTCAGGGCAGCAGCGTCTGTCACCCATAAGTTGGCGAAAAAGCAATGTTTTCTCGCTTCACTTGTTTCGCCCTTTCACTTATGAGCTAGACTAAGTATGTGTAACACTTTAGCACATATTTTAGCTCGTAAAACACCACGTGACATCGCCTCCAAAACTTGACATTGGCGTAAAGGAAAATAGGCATTTTATCTCCTCCAAAACGCCTGAATCTCGCCTCGCAAGCTCGGTGGGAGGGAGAGAGGACCCCAAACCCATCTCTACCCCTCAAACTCCATCACCTTCGCAAATGTGCTAACACCAACAAGTGATCACCACCTAGTGCACGTGTGTTAGCATTTTCATAATCATTTTTCAAAGGTTTTCTAGTTAGCTCACTAGGCGCTACATGCAATGCACTTCATGAATTCACCTAGTGGCACCCGTGCGTCGAGTAACCGATAAGACTTTCCCTCTTAATAGTTCGGCTATCGATCCTAAACCACTCACACCTTCTATGGTGTCTTGAGTGCAAAACAAAATGGCCCTATGGTTATACCTTTGCCTTGATCCCATTTTGTTTCTCCAAATGATATGATCCACTTCATATCATCACATGACCGTCTCGATCCATCGACCTTGACTTCACTTGCTCTTCACCGTTGCATCGGTCCGTCGGCGCCAAGTCTTGCTCAAGCTTCACCATCGCATGGTCCTTCACTTCGAAGCCTTGACTTGCCCTTCACCTTCACAACCGGTCCATCGAGCCAAGCCTCATCTTGTCTTCACCATCTTGGTCACATGAGATGTCATATCTCATATTCAATGATCACCTTTATCTAAATCATCCACTTAGATACAAAGGTTAGTCCTAGGTTTCATCAATTAGCCAAAACCAAACTAGGGACTTTCACATGCCCTGTTCCTCGCCGCATCAAGGTGCTGCCGACGCCGCCATTCCCCACCAGGAGGTTGCGGCCGCTGTCGACGCCGGCGCCACCGCGACTCTCGACCTTAGCTCGCGACATCACGAGATCTAGAGTGGCCAGACCCGGAGCGGGCTTCTCTAGCTGCACATCACGCTCCCTTCCTTCCTCAGATGTTGCAAACGCGTGTTGCAAGCATATGTTTCAAGTGTTTCATATTCATGTTGCAAGTGTTCATGTGGATGTTGCAAAAGTAGATTGGGATGTTGCATATGTTACAATGGCTATACACATATGTTGCAAGTGTCTATTCCAAATGTTTCAGTTGTTTTAGATGGATGTTGCATGTGTTTTATCTAGGTGTTGCATATGTTTCACACTTATGTTGCAAGTGTTTCATCCCAATGTTGCATATGTTTTCACACATATGTTACAAGTGTTTCATCTAGATGTTGCATATGTTTTGTAATGGCTACACACGTGTTTCCCTCGTGTTTCAGATTTATGTTGCAAGTGTTTCAACTGTTTCGAACGTATGTTACAAATGTTTCCTCTAGATATTGCAAAAGTAGATCTGGTGTTGCACATGATGCAGTGGACCCCATCTGCAACAGATGCCTACTGCAACAACTGGGCCTGACTACAAGCGCTTGGGTGTGGAGGGGGCGCGAGCAGCAGCGTGGGCGACAATGCGGGTGTAGATCGAGACGGGACGAGTGTGGGACACAAAACGGGCATGGGTCATGGAGCGGCGTGACCCCACGTAAAGCAGGTGTTCGGCGCGGACGCTGGATGCTAGTCCCCGTCCGAACGTTCATGCGCTAGCATTTCCCATTAGAATTAGCTAGGCACCATTGCAGTGCCGACAAAGAGATGGCCGGGTTAATTAATTACATCCGTAGGTACTAGCTGAGTGAGCGACATCGAGAGAATGAAGTAATGGATGATCTTCTATTTATCGGGAAGAAAATAATCTCTGACTATTGAATCAATACACCTAGTTGTATTAAGTTCACTTCATGGATGTTACTAATATCTACTTTGGTGGTTGATGGTTTGCTTGAAGTACACCAGGAAGGTTACAATGAGATGCTTTGGTTGTTGCCATTGGTGTTTGATGATGCTTTTAGCTCTCGTTCTTCTTTGGTGACCAGCGTATGTACTGTTTTCATTAACCCGTTTAAAGACATTACTTTTTTCTCTTGGCCTTTTCAGATTAGTAGCCTATGTCATGGTTTCTTTTTGTACTCTCTTTTGGTGAACATCCAGCTTACCATTTTTTCCTGAAAAAAGCAATGAGGGCGTGTGTTTGGTTCACACTTCCTAAAGTTTAGTCACTTAAACTAGTTCCTAAAGTTTAATCACCCGGTTTGGTGGACTAAAAGAGATAGGAGGCGTTTTAGTCCCTTTATAGTCAGGGTGTTTGGCTGCAACGTGACTAAAAGGTGAGGCAGCCAGACTAAGAGGTGGGTTTTAGTCCCATTTAGCATCACTTCAGTGACTAGTTGGTTAATGCACTTTTTAGTCACATTTAATCATAGTGTTTGGGTAAAAGTGACTAAATGAGACTAGATTTAGGAGGTAAGGAGTGAACCAAACACCCCCTGAGACGCAATTGGTTTTCTTGTACAACATTTGTGAACTCTTGCGTATTTGCATTTAAGTCGTTCTTATGACCGATATGATCCATTAGGCCAGTTGAAGAGCTCACAGTTCGATTGTTCATGATCTTTATTGGTTTAATTCTTGACTCTTTGAAAAAGGAAGAAGAGACACATTCGTTCATTCGTTTTCGGATACACTCACAGTCAAGCCACAACAACAATAATGAATACTATCGGTACCAATAGTATAGGGGTACCCACATTTAACGATAATAAAAATCAAAATGACTAAGCCGCGCCCAAGCTCGGCCAAACACCAGGTCCGCCTCGCACGAGGGTAGCTCGACGGAGTACCTCGACCGCGCTCCGGCTCCGACTCGTACGAGGCACCCTCGACGGGGGCGCCTCGACCGCGTCCCGCCCCGTACAGTAAAGTGCCTCGACCGCATTCCGGCTCGCCCGAGGCTCGATCGCCTACCAGGAACACTCCGACTCGCGTGAGCCCGGGTCGAGCGTCTCGACCCCTCCTCTTTACCTACCCCAAGACAAAAGCCATAGCATTTAATGCGATTACCTACTACCACCTACCGGCATGGCCGCGACCAGGGTCGACGTGGGAACAATGCCAGTGTCAGTCCTCACTGTTTTACCGCCCATCCCGTGATGGGAGGTGAAAACCGTCACTGTACCCACCTTACCGCGCACTGTACGTCACTAGTTACCCTCGAGGGAGGATACGACAAAGTCCGTACACCGCGATCCCACGGATTCGGACTTATCCGTTTGGCCTCGACCCGGCCTCGACGCCCAGCACGGCTCAACAGGGAAGGGAGGACGGCATGGCATGGCGCTCCGGGTCATTTCAGTGTCTCGTCCTCTACATCACCATGGTGTCCAGGGATGGCCTTCCATTTCTAGGGCACGTCGCTATAGTCACCTCAACAGGGATCGACAAAACATCATCTCAAGGCTCCCCGTCATCTTGGCCTCCTCTCGTCCTATAAAAGGGCAGGCCGGGGCTCTACAACGGGGACGGAAGACAACGGACGACAAGCCATACACAAGATAGAGATCAACATCTCAAGCAATCATCCTTGTATTCTTTTTCCCTCTTTGAGACTTGGGCTCGCCGCTCTCTCTCAGAAGCTTGTAACCCCTACACGAGCACCTCGGTGCAAGGAAATACAAACCTCTCCCTCCCCGCTGGACGTAGGGCCTTCTTTTGCCCGAACCAGGATAAACCCCTGTGTGTTCTCCTTGCATCACCATCTAGGAAAGGGACACGCAACATTTACTCGTTGGTTTAGGGCCCCCTCGGGACCAAACACCGACAGTTGGCGCGCCAGGTAGGGGATCGCTGCGTGCCAACGTCGCTTTCCCGCCTTTTTTCCTGGATGGCTGACCCCGAATGCCCTATCCCGTTGGCTACAGTGATCTGGTTCGGGAGTTTGGAGTTCATGTCGCTTGGCTATGACTACGACATGGTCCTACTCCCGCCCAGGCACCCAACCGATGAAGATTATGAGCTCTCCCAGCCTGGGGGAGCAATCCGCCGGTACCGTCGCTCCAGGCAGGCGAGAGCCGCCCGACGACGATGAGCCCGGCGCAACCATCGTCTTCACCTCGTGGAGGGTGATGGGATTCCCCGGTCCAGCACCCCCCAGCCAGGCACCGGCCTAGATTTCCTCGTGGAAAGACTGGGTAGGATGAGCTTGACTGAGGGTAACATGCCAACGGAGAATCCCGCCGCTCCCCCGCCTGGTGAGACACCACTGCCCGGAGCATCCGTTCCAGCGTGGACAGCGACATCTCCATCGCCATTCCCGTTTGGGCTAGACTTGGCTGCCCGAACCTATGCTTCCTCCGTAAGCACTAGCATGAGTGCCTACGAGGAGCTCCCCGGGCACCATCTGCGCTCCACTCTGGACCTCGTTGCATCCACGCCAGCCTCTGATTATCTGGACTCTATGGAGACTCCGGAAACAGGGCCCCGTGAGACCGCTTCCCGGCGTCACGATCACGGGAGCGACTTGCGACGGCCTCACATTCCCCCGTCATACTACTACTTTGGCGCTCCTGACTCCGACTCGGCTGATGACACCTACGATCCGACCCACGAATGCTTCAACATCGATGTTGAAAGCACGTCGGAATCGGAGGACGAAGAGCCAGTCGAAGGAAGGCACACGCCACCTCATGTCGAGCTTCCTGCTGAGCAAGACGACCCTCAGTTCCTTACGGATCAAGGAATGCAGCTCGAGCAGATTCGTGAGTTGCAGGACAGGCTTGACGAGGAACGAGAAAACCTGCATCTACTCCAACAAACCCTCGAGCCTGAGCGCGCGGAACGCGCACTTGGCGGGAGAGCTCGCGAGAGAGCTCGCGACGTCAACCGTCGCATCAACGAGGACCGGGCGGTCGACCCCCCGGTTTTCGCTCGAGCCAGCCAGAACGTCGTCGCCGCTGCCATGCTCCTCCGCAACATGCCCGAGCTGTCAAACCCCGACGCCCGTCGGGCTCGAGATGAAATCCAAGAACTTCTCGAGACCGCTGCCATGCAGCAGGCCGAGAGCTCTGCCTCGAGGCGACGCGAGCCAGCCTTGGAGCGGATCATCGAGCCCTCCCGACAGGAGAGAGAAGCCTCGGTTCATCCCGAGCCTGCCCGGCGAAACCGGGTAGCTCCAGCCCCTGAGCCCACCACCAACGACCACGAACCTCGAGACACCCGTGGCAACATCGTCGAGCGCCGCACGCGCAAGCATGGTGACGGCGTGGCTCGAGGCTACCACGTGCACAGGGGCGGACGCTATGACAGCTCAGAAGATCGTAGTCCTTCACCCGAGCCTCCGGGCCCTCGGGTCTTCAGCAAGGCTATCCGTGAAACGGTGCTCCCGGCTCGGTTTCGCCCTCCTATGACTCTCACCAAGTACAACGGCGAAACCAAACCCGAACTTTGGCTTGCCGATTTCCGCTTGGCGTGTCAGCTGGGCGGGGCCACCGACGACCGGGTCATCATTCGACAACTCCCCCTGTTCCTCTCCGACACCGCCCGAGCCTGGCTCGAGGATCTCCCACCTTGACAGATCCACGACTGGGACGATCTCATGAGGGTGTTTGAGGGAAATTTCAAGGGGACCTACATGCGCCCCGGCAACTCGTGGGACCTCCGGAGCTGCAAGCAGAAACCGGGTGAATCCCTCCGGGATTACATCCGGTGCTTCTCCCGGCAGCGTACTGAGCTCCCCAACGTCACTGACTCCGACGTGATTATGGCCTTCCTCTCCGGCACCACCTGTAAGGAGTTGGTCCGAGAGTTGGGCCGTAACACACCGCTCACCGCCAACGGGTTGATGGATATCGTCACCAACTTTGCCGCCGGCGAGGAGGCGGTTGGTGCAATCTTTGGTGGTGACCAAGACAAGGGGAAGCAGAAGGTCGACGATCCCGCGAGCCCCACCCGGGGCTCCAAGAGAAACAACCACAAGAAAAAGAAAGGCCAGCAAGGCAAGCTCGAGGCCTCGGCCGACGAGCTTGTCGCTGCTACCGAGCGCAAGAAGCCTCGAGCCCCCCCCGGCGGGGGCATCTTCGACAAAATGCTCAAAGAGCCGTGTCCTTACCACAAGGGACCCACTAACCATAACCTCGAAGACTGTCACATGCTCCGTAGGTACTTTGAGGGCGTCGGCGTCAAGAAGGACGACAAGAAGGAGGACCCTAAGAGTGACGACAAGGATGGGGGTTTCCCCGAGATCCACGACTGCTTCATGATCTACGGAGAACCCTCGACCCGCCTCTCGGTGTGCCAGCGCAAGCGAGAACGGCGTGAGGTCTTCTCCGTACAAATGGCAGTCCCCCGCTTCCTTGATTGGTCTGCGGTGGCCATCACTTTCGACCGTGATGATCACCCAGACTACATCCCGAATCCAGGAGTCTACCTGCTCGTTGTTGACCCCGTCATCGCCAACACACGCCTCACCAAGGTGCTCATGGACGGCGGAAGCAGCCTCAACATCATCTACTCCCAGACTCTCGACCTTCTGGGGGTCGAGAGAGCGCGCCTCCAACCTAGCGTCGGGGGATTCCACGGAGTCGTGCCAGGGAAATGGGCGGAACCCCTCGGACGGGTCGATCTGCCTGTTTGCTTTGGCACACCGGCCAACTTCAGAAAGGAAACACTCACTTTCGAAGTAGTCGGATTCCGTGGAACGTACCACGCTATCCTCGGGCGCCCATGCTACGCCAAGTTCATGGCTGTTCCGAACTAGACCTATCTCAAGCTCAAGATGCCAGGCCCAAACGGCGTCATCACCGTGGGGCCCTCGTACGAACACACCTACGAGTGCGACGTCGAGTGTGTCGAGCACGGCGAGGCTGTTTTGGAATCGGCGACTTTGGCTGCAGACCTCGACGGTCTCACCAACGAGATTCCCGACCCAAAGCGCCACGCCAGCAGCTTTGAGCCCGTGGAAGATGTCAAGGCCGTGCCCCTCGACCCTGCTGATCCCAACGGGAAGACGCTGAACGTCAGCGCCACCCTCGATCCTAAATAGAAAGCCGTGCTCGTCGACTTTCTCCGCGCAAACGTCGACATCTTTGCGTGGAGTCCCTCGGATATGCCGGGCATACCCAGGGAAGTCGCCGAGCACGCCTTAGAAATCCAGGCTGGATCCAAGCCGGTGAAGCAACGCCTGCGCCGCTTCGACGAGGAGAAGCGCAGGGTCATCGGCGAGGAGATACACAAGCTGTTGGAGGCCGGATTCATCAAGGAAGTTCATCATCCTGAGTGGCTAGCTAATCCTATATTAGTTAAGAAAAAGAGTGGGAAGTGGAGGATGTGTGTAGACTATACTGGTTTAAATAAAGCATGTCCAAAAGTTCCCTTTCCTTTGCCACGCATTGATCAAATCGTTGATTCCACCGCGGGATGTGAAACTCTCTCTTTCCTAGATGCGTATTCTGGCTACCACCAGATCAAAATGAAGGAGTCCGACCAGCTCGCGACTTCATTCATTACCCCATTCGGCATGTATTGCTACGTTACGATGCCCTTCGGTCTTTGGAACGCAGGGGCTACGTACCAGCGATGCATGCAGCACGTTTTCGGGAAAC
Organism: Saccharum hybrid cultivar R570; assembly: GCA_038087645.1. Classification (NCBI taxonomy): domain Eukaryota; kingdom Viridiplantae; phylum Streptophyta; class Magnoliopsida; order Poales; family Poaceae; genus Saccharum; species Saccharum hybrid cultivar. Next base: position 1,740,517 of record JAQSUU010000066.1, read on the forward strand.
ACATCGGGTCGACCGTCGAGGCTTATGTCGACGACATCGTTGTCAAAACAAAACAAGCCGACGATCTGGTAAATGACCTCGACGTTGCGTTCAAATGCCTCCAGGCAAAAAACATCTAACTCAATCCTGAGAAATGCGTCTTTGGTGTCCCTCGAGGTATGCTTTTAGAGTTCATCGTATCCAAACGCGGCATCGAGGCCAACCCCAAAAAAATCTCTGCGATAACTAAGATGGGCCCCATCCGAGATCTGAAGGGCGTACAGAGGGTCACAGGCTGCTTGGCGGCACTCAGCCGTTTCATTTCGCGCCTCGGCGAAAAAGCACTCCCTCTGTACCGTCTCTTGAAGAGATCAGAGCATTTTTCCTGGACCCTCGAGGCTGAGGAAGCTCTCACAAAACTCAAGGCTACGCTCTCTCACTCACCAATCCTCGTCCCCCCAACCCCAGGGGAACCGCTCCTACTTTATGTCGCCGCGACATCACAAGTAGTCAGTGCGGTCCTGGTTGTCGAATGGGCCGAGGAGGCACATACCTTGCTTGTCCAGAGGCCGGTCTACTTCATTAGCGAAGTGCTCTCAGAAACCAAGATCCGATACCCACAGATCCAGAAACTGCTATACGCCGTCGTCCTAACACGACGCAAGCTCCGACACTACTTCGAAGGTCACCCGATTACTGTGGTTTCTTCTTTCCCCTTGGGAGAGATAGCCCAGAATCGGGAAGCCTCGGGTAGGATTGCCAAATGGGCGGTCGAGCTCATGGGTGAAACTTTGTCCTATGCGCCGCGCAAAGCTATCAATTCACAGGCGTTAGCAGACTTTCTGGCTGAATGGACCGACACCCAACTCCCTCCTGCACAGCTCCAGGCAGAGCTGTGGACCATGTACTTCGATGGGTCATTGATGAAAATAGGAGCAGGCGCGTGCTTGCTCTTCATCTCGCCCCTCGGGGTTCACATGCGCTATGTCATCCGGCTTCATTTCCCTGCGTCAAACAACATCGCCGAGTACGAGGCACTCGTCACAGGGCTGAGAATTGCCATCGAGCTCGGGGTCCGACACCTTGACGTTCGAGGCGACTCCCAGCTCGTAATCGATCAGGTCATGAAGAGCTCGAGCTGCCGTGACCCCAAGATGGAAGCTTATTGCCAAGAGGTGCGGCGCCTCGAGGACAAGTTTCACGGCCTCGAGCTCAACCACATCGCACGCATGTATAATGAGGCTGCCGATGAACTGGCAAAAATCGCGTCCAGCCGAACTACGGTTCCACCAGACGTTTTCGCAAAAGATCTCCAGCAGCCATCCGTCGACCTTGGGCCAGACGGAGGGGTCGACGGGACGTCACTCGACCCCCCACCTGAGGCAGAAGCCTCCTCGACCGGGGTTGAAGCCATGCAGGTGGAAGGTTTGACCCCACCACCTGACCTCGAGCCGGACTGGCGCGTCCCGTACCTCGACTACCTTATCCAAGGGGACCTCCCCTCAGATAAGACCGAGGCTCGACGGATCGCCCGCCGAGCCAAAACCTTTGTGATCATTGGCGACAGTAGGGAGCTGTACCGCCGTAGCCCTACTTGCATCCTCCAACGCTGCATCAGAAATGAGCAAGGCAGGGGCCTCCTCAGCGATCTTCACTCGGGGGCTTGCGGTCACCACGTAGCACCCCGAACCCTCGTCGGAAACGCCTTTCGACAAGGATTCTATTGGCCGACCGCGGTCTCCGATGCTGTCAAGCTAGTACGCTCCTGCAAGGGTTGTCAGTACTATGCGAGACAAACCCACCTTCCGGCACATGCCCTACAAACTATCCCCATCACATGGCCGTTTGCCGTTTGGGGGCTCGACCTTGTCGGACCCTTGAGAAGGACAACTGGCGGCTTCGCCCACTTGCTCGTCGCAGTCGACAAATTCTCCAAGTGGATCGAGGCCCGCCCTATCACCAGCATCAGGTCCGAGCAAGCTGTGCTCTTCTTCACTGACATTATTCATCGCTTTGGGGTCCCCAACTGCATCATCACGGACAATGGCACCCAGTTCACTGGTAAAAAGTTTTTGGATTTCTGCGACAACCACCACATCCGTGTGCTCTGGTCAGCCGTGGCCCATCCAAAGACAAACAGCCAGGTGGAACATGCCAATGGCATGGTCTTACAAGGCCTGAAACCCAGAATCTTTGACAAGCTAAACAAACATGGCAAAAGATGGGCTGCCGAGCTGCCCTCGGTCCTATGGAGCCTAAGAACGACGCCGAGTCAAGCCACGGGGTTCACTCCGTTCTTCTTAGTCTACGGGTCTGAGGCAATGCTCCCAACAGATATAGAATACGGGTCCCCAAGGTTGAAAGCCTACAGCGAAAGAAATAACGACGCCGCAAGAGAGGACGCCCTCGACCAGCTCGAGGAAGCCCGGGATGTAGCTCTGTTGCATTCTGCCAGGTACCAGCAGGGTCTCTGACGCTACCACGACAGACACGTCCGCAAGCGTGACCTCAACGTCGGCGATTTGGTGTTGCGGCGGAACCAGAACACCAAGGGACGGCATAAGCTCACGCCACCATGGGAAGGACCGTACATCATCACAGAAGTGCTAAAACCGGGCACCTACAAGCTATCCAACGAGAAGGGCGAAATCTTCACCAACGCTTGGAACATTGAACAACTACGTCGCTTTTTTCCTTAGAAAGCCTCGAGGCTCTGTAATTTCTTTTTCATCAATAAAGAATACAGCAATGTTCAAACTTTCATTTCATAATAAGGAAGGATCGACTCTGTACTCCCAGAATCGACCCTCCCTCGGGGGCTACAAGGGGGGGCACCCCCCATTCCCCCGAAAAAACTTGCACTCTTTTTTAAATTTAGGAGCCGCTCCTTAGATCGATCACGCCGTAAAAGCGCCCGAAGGATCGAAAGGGCCCTCGAGCCAGGAGTATCACCTACGCCTCCAGGGCTACGGCACCTCCACTCACCCCTTACGCCTCCTAGAAGCGCGACTTCACGCTAGGGAGATCTAAATGACGGTTCCTAACTTTGAAAGAGAACACACTCCCTGTTGCTCAGGTCAAAGTCCTCACGCGATCTACAAGGCCGCAACAGCACCCTAAAGCTCGAGGGTAGTTGAGCCGTGAGGTCACTTAATGCCTCTGAGGCTACGGTACCTCCACTCGCTCCCTTACGCCAAAGGACGCAATTGCGTGCTAAGTAAATCACGTGAGAACACAATCCAAGCGATAAAAGGAAGAAAAAGCTCGAATAAAACTAAATTAACCACGAACCGGTTTATCTTTTGAGTTCTTAGGGCCTCCGAGGCCACCACGACCAAAATTCAAAGTACTAACTTATTACATGGGCCTTTGCGCCCAGATTTGGCTCACAGGCCTTCATCGTCAGCAGGCGGGACCACCTCGGCTTCAAAAAGCGAGGCCAGACGGCTCCCAGGCTCTTCCACGGCTTCAATCAGCTCCAGGCAGGCATTCTCATTGTCCTCGTCCGTCCGATCCAGGTCTGTGATGAAGCCATCGGCAACGAGCTCCATGTCGAACACAAACCCTGAACAGACGACGGCCAGCGCCCTCTTTACGCCGTGGTGGAGGCTGTCCCGTATCTTCTCCCGGGCAAGGCGGCCCAGCGCCGCCATCCGACGGATGAAGGAGTTCCCCGGAACATCTTCCCCGGTGCCGGCGTCGGGCTCGACCCCCAGGCCGTCACACACGGTGGTGATCGCGCCCTCGAGCAGTTGGGTCCTCCGGGTCTCGGCTTCGAGGAGGCTCTGGAGGGAGTTGGCAGACGAATGGGCCTCCCGATTCTCCCTCTCCAGCTCTGAAACACGATAAAACAAATTAGTACCTAACACGAGGCCTCGACATCACGGCCGTAACAGTCACACTTACCCTCGATATGGGTCTTCAAGCCCCCGACCTCGTCACGGAGCCCCCCGCACGTCTGCTTGAGCCCCAGGAAGGCGCTGTCCTTATCACGGATGGTCGCCTTCAGCGCCTCGATCTCCTGGCGAGCGGACTCGAGAGCCGCGTCCCTCTCCCGGACGGCTCCGTTGAAAGCCCAAGTTTGGTTTTGGTAATTAATGACACCAAGATGCTAATGCATGTGTTAAGTGTTTTGAGTTAGGCATAAGCAACACATGTGATGAAGGTGCACGTTGCAAGGAGTGTGGCCACAAGATCACGAAGAGATGGCGCATGGACATGCAATGATGATCATAGTGGAGAAGCACATAATATGATGGACATGATGATCAAGTGGAGGAGAAGGATCTAAGAGCGCAAGGCAAAGGTATAACCATAGGGTTTTCCTTTTGCCGGTCTAAGATGAGTAGAGAAGTGATTGACCGGATTTAGGATACATAGCCGACTATCAAGAGGGGCAATCACGGTTAGCTCGAGAATCAAGTGCCACTAGATCAATGTCTTGAGCATATGCATTAGGATCTAGTAGAGAGCTAACATAACGCCTTGAAAATGTTTGTGAAAATGCTAACACACATGCACATGGTGTTTTTCACATGATGGTGTTAGCACATTTGCGAAGGCGGTGGTGTTTGAGCGGTAGTAAGGGGTTTGGGGTTCGCTCTCCCTCCCGTCGAGCTTGCGAGCGCGGGATTCAGGCGTTTTCGGGGAAATGAAATGCCTATTTTCTATTGCGCCGGAGGCGAGAAAAGGTGGTGAAAGTTCGAAATAATTATCACTGAAAATACAGTGACCGGACGCGGTGGTCGAAGTGACCGGACGCGGCTGACGCGTCCGGTCAGTTCAACTCGGTGCTGCTTGCTAGGGTTTCTGACCGGACGCTGGTCTGGCCTGACCAGCGCGTCCGGTCAGTTCACCTGGGCGTAGAAGAAGAGCGCGCAACCGGCGCGTCCGGTCCCTCACGGAACCGGAGCGTCCGGTCAGGCGTCCAGAGGAGCAGAGAGCAGCAGAGTGCCGATCGGACGCACGACGCGTCTGGTCACGTGCGATCGGACGCGTCCGGTCTCGACGGGAGCTTACTGGAACGCGACCGGACGCTGGCACTGTCGCGTCCGGTCAAACGGTTGAGCGCGTCCGGTCACGGCAACGGCTAGTTCTGACGCGCACTGTTCACGCTTGTCCTGTAGTGACCGGACACGTCCGGTCACCCTGACCAGAGCGTCCGGTCAGCGCGATTTCAAGTGAGTCGTCCGGTAACGGCTAGCTGCGTACCCCTTCGCTATAAATAGAGGGTGTCCGGGGTTTGAGGGTAACTCTTGCATATTTTGAGACCTAGAGACATCCTTTGAGCTAGAGAACAACCCATCCACTCATCTCTTTGCTTAGTTGCTCATCTTGAGTGAGATTGAGTGAGATTCAAGTGCATTGCTTGAGAGTTGCTTTCTAGAGGCACTTGATCTTCGAGTTGCTACGGATTTCTTGTTACTCTTCCATGTTTCCCGACACTGTAGACGGCTTGGAGCAGCGGAGGTGATTGAGCTCGCAATTGGAGATTGTTGGAGCCCTCACCAAGTGTTGTAAGGGGTTCTTGATCCTTCCCCGCGGGAGTTTGCAAATTGGATACTCTAGTGGAGCTCGTGGCTTGGAGGATCCCCATCTTGTGTGCGGTTGTGCGGCGCCCGCCGAGGGCTTGACTCTTGATAGTCGATTAGCTCACGAACCGACAAGTGGGTGCATCGCCACAACGAGGAGTAGCTTGCCGGGAAGCAAGTGAACCTCGGTAAAAAATCTTGTGTCATCTCTTTGCCGAGGATTTCTCTTGTGATTGATTCTTCGATTGCATTACTTCTCTACATCGTTGGTATAAGAATCAAGTCACTTACTCTTTACTTTCTTGTACTAGTTCTAGTGTAGTTTGCTTAGCGTAGCTTTTAGCACATAGGAGTAAGTAGCTTAGTGACTTAGCCTTGTTGGTGTGTATTAGAGATCATAGCCTTGCTTCACTAGAATTGTATAGGTGGCTTGCATAGTATAGTTGAGCTAGTGCTAGTATTAGCTTAGCCATCTTTTATACTAACGTGTTTGTTTAGTCAAGCTTGTAGAATTTTAAATAGGCTATTCACCCCCCCTCTAGCCATTTGGACCTTACATCCGTTCAGCGTCGTCACTTCGTCCTTCAGGGCACCAAGACGAGCAGAGGCCTGCTTGACCTCAACGTTGAGGGCGTCGCGCTGACGGCTGACCTGGGAGACGTCCTCCTCGAGCTCCTTCACCCGTGCCGATAGGGGCTTGAGGTCCCTGCGGGCCTGGGCAGCCTCCTCCCGGGCCCTGTACATATCAGTGCGCATCACGGCCTCGGCCGCCAAAGCCTGCATCGCCTCCTCCTTCACCGCCGCGTATGCGACGCGCACCTCAGCCATTTCGACGTTCCGATCGGAAAGCCATTTCTGGGCCTCCTCGACCAGGACCCGTTGCTGAGACAGCGCCGCCCACACGCCACTCTCATCCCGGATGAAGAGTGACTTGCGGCGGGAATACTCCTTCAGCTCCTGATCACAATTCGAAAAAACCAAAAAGGTCAAAAGGCCGAGGGAAAAAGACACTAAGAAAACCACGAAGAGAGCCAACAGGTCGATCATACCTCGCTGGCATCCCGTATACTCCGCGACACGGCCTCGGACGCCACATGGAGCAACCGATCGAGGTGGCGGCGGACGCCCTCGAGGTACTCCCAGCGGTGCACCTCATCCCTGTCATTCAGGGTGAAGATGGGCTCGGCGTCGGTGTTTGCGGCATCCCTAAACTAGAGGGACGCCCCCCCCACCTCGGTATCTCTGCCTCCGCCCGCGCTATGGCCAGCGCGGCGATGTCGGGCCACGACGACGACGACCCGGCCGGGGCGTCTCCCGGTCCCGCGGAAGGACCGGCCTCGCCCGCAGCTCCCGCTGCTCCAGCGGCCGTCGAGGCATCAGCCCGATCCGCGGCCTCACCCCCCTCGACCTCCACCACTTGTTTCCCCTTGTCCAGGGGGGTGTCATCGAGGGTAAGGTCCACGGGCGCCCGCCCTTCTGAGGGCGCCGGCCCCTCGGTCGCCAGCCCCTCCGGAGCCGGCGCCTCGACCGTCGGCACCTCCGGAGCCGGTGCCTCGACCGTCGGCGGCTCCAGAGCCGGCGCCTCGACCGATGGCGCTCCCGGAGCTGGCGCCTCGACCTCCGGCGCCCCTTCTTCAGGGGCTCTGGTCGGGGGCTCGACGCCCCGCCCTCCACCGTGTCCGCCGGCCCCGCCGGCGGGTCTTGCTGCGGCTGCGGCCCCCTCGCCAGTGCCACCTCCTGTCCTGGTGCCGACGTGACCTCCTCCATGGTCACGTCGGCACCCGCCCGCTCCGCACCGCGGGCGGATGCTTCGCCCGTCACGGCCTCGACGGCAGCCTCGGCCGTCGCAACGGCCTGGGCTCCGCCTCGACCGAACTGGGCGCCGCCGCCTCCGCCGGTTCGGACCCCTCCGCGGTGGGATCAGGGCCAGCGACCGCCCTAGCACCTGCCGCCTCCTGCTGCTGTCGCAGACGCCCCTTCGCGGCCTCGACCTGGCGAACCCAGGCCGCGTCCTGCTCCGTCGTCCGGTTGAGGACAACGGCGCTGGCCCGCAGCGACTTCACGGGGGTAGGCCCCATTGGCTCCGCCTTCCGCTTCAACCTGTAAAATAAGAAACAAGGTCAGCCAACGGATCCAGAGAAAGGCGAAACAACTAGGCGCGAACACTTACCCGGAAATCGGCACCAAGGGCCTCGACCCCCCGCGATCCGAGCCTCCCGGGGCGGCCGACGATGGCCTCGCAGCGGCCCCACCAGCAGGCCGAGCACTCCTCGAGGCCCTGACCGGCGCGTCGCCCTGCGCCTTCTGTGCCTCCGAGGCCAGCTGGCCTCGGGTTCTCACGCCTGCCGACGCCGCCGCCGATGACGACGCCGGCACCACCGTCCCAGCCCCTGCCCGAGCTTGCGGGGCCAGGGCTGGTGCAGGCACCCCCGTCGACCCCTCTTGCTGGGTCCGGGGTAAAGTGGCCCCTCCCGTCGAGGGGCCCGTCTCCTTCTTCGTCTTCTTCTTCTCCTTCTCATGTTCCTCCTCCTCCTCCTCGGCCTCCTCGACCACGACGACCGAGGAGGACGACCCCCCGATGGGCTCCAGTAGGGGGCGAATGTTGGGGAGGTCCCCCAGTCCGGTCGTGGCCTCATACCGCGATAGGGCGTCGTCGTCTTCGCCGCTGCTGTCATCGTCCTCCCCCGAGATCGTCTCGGAAGGCGACGGCGCCAGAGGGACCCCATCGATGGTCTGCTGGCGTCGGAGCTTCTTCAACGCCTCCGCCTCTTTGGCCTTGCGGATTGCCCGCTTCTTGGCCGTCTCCTTGGTTTTCTTCTTCTTGGAGGCATGCTGGCGTCGAGCCTCCCGGGCGGGCCGGTCCTCTGGGACAGGCGGACGCGTCTCCCGCAGCGTCGACAAATCCTACGCGCCGGCCTCGACCAAATTAGTGGAATCCAAAAATAAACAAAACTAGCAAGTAGACCAGCCTAAAGATACTTACCACGGGCTCAAACCCTTCGGTGGGCCTCATGGGGACCCGGTTGACCTCCTCCACCTTGAAGTTCCCAACCATCCGGCGCGCTCACCGGATGACCTCCTCGAGGGTAAGGGATTCGTGGGACATCTGGGTCCCCTCCAGAGATGCCCCCGGGGTCATCTGGTCGAGGCGGAGACGACGCCGGCACAGCGGCGTCACTCTGCGGCGGTGGAAGGCCGTAGCCACTGCCGCCGCCGTCAAGCCCCGAAGACGAAGCTGCTGCAATGCCGCCAGCAGCGGGTCCAGGCGCGGCTTCTCGGCTTCCGGCACTCCGTACGTCCAGCGGTCCTCTCGAGCGGTCAGCACGCGGCCGGTGTACCTCGGCAACTGATTTTCATCATTGCGGAGGTAGAACCAACCCTCGTGCCACCCGCTGTTCGAGGAGATGAGGCGAGCCGGGATGTACAGATCCGCCCAGCTCGACCTCACCTGCAGGACGCAACTGCCTACTCGAGCCGCGGCCAGGACCCCCTTCTCCCCCGCCCTCCTGGCGAAGAGCTCCGCCTTGAAGAGGTGAAGCCACAGGTTCCACTGCGGCTCCACCCCAAGATAGCCCTCGCAGACCGCCGCAAAGATGGCGGCCTGCGCGACGGCATTTGGGGCGAGGTGGTGAAGCTCCACCCGGTAGTAGTGGAGGAGTGCGCACATGAAGGTGGACGTAGGAACGCCAAACCCCCGCTCGTGGAAGCAGACGAAGCTCACCACGTACCCCTCCGGGGGCACCGGCTCCTGATGGGCAGGAGGCGGCGCAATCCACTCCGGCTGCGACCGATTCGTCCTCGGACGCAGCAGCCCGTCCTCGACCAGCTCCTCCAACCTCCTCTCCGTCACCGAAGAGGCGGCCTAGTCGTCGGCCGGGAGGATTTGGCTCTTCCCTGCCATCGGTGTTGTCGGGAGGGGGGTGGGCGAAGAGGATGCGGTGGCGGCGGCGAGGTGGGCGGAGAGCGCAAGAAGGCAAGGGCTGTCTGGGGCTAAAGATGGTAAGAGCACAAGGAACCGGTGGGGAACACAGACCCCTAGGCTTTGCTTTTATATGCCCGGCGGAAGCCCAACGGCCGCGCGAAAAGGTAGGAACAGTTTCCCACATTAAATGCGCTCACCTAACCGTTCCCCCCACGTCTCGCAGGAGCCGGGCACGTGGCCGTCCCCCACGCCGTAACCGAACGCCACGTCGCCCACTACCGCGCCGGTTTCGCCCTAAAAAGGCGCACCTGGCTAACGGGCGGGGCAAGATCCACGGACGGATATTCCTAGATGCCTTGTAAACGGGTCCCAAACCCGTCATAAGTCTCAAGGGAACGGGAGCTGGCCCTCGACCTGGGTTCGACAGTCGCCCTCGAGCAACAGAGTTAGGGACGACTAAGGATGCGCCCATACATGGCCAGGGCTCGAGCCACGCTCTCGAGGCACCCCAAGACGTATTCGAGGCCAAAGGAGGAGGTCGACGTAGGAATCCCATCGAGGGAGGCATCGAGCCCTCGGATCCCGTCGAAGGGAACCGACATCCGCACGACCACTCCTTGGCAATTCTTGAGAGCGCCCCTGGGCCACTAGCCGACTCCTAACGACTGGAGCACGGGCTCGCACTCGAATTCCCCCACTAGCAACTCACCGGAGATCATCGGAACTCGCCCAAACGGGGTAGTACGGCGTTCCCCACCCCTCCTCTTCCTCTCTGCAGGAGGAGCGTGAGGGTCGCACAACAGAAGACGGCCGAGACTCCGATCGACCTCGTGCGCACGAGGCTCGGGGGCTTGACCGCATCAGACTACTCCCCGATAAAACACGAAAAAGACCTCAGAGGAGTTTTCAACACGAAAAAGACATCCATGGAAGTTTTAGGTCATTAAGCAATGTCTCATGTCCACAAGATGTTCCAAAGTATCTTACCAGAACCAGGTGGAAAGGATTGGAAGATACACCTTTCGGGGTTAGAAATAGGCACAAAAGAATGAAAGTGAATCCCACCAGTGATGGGACTAGCCAGTCATGAACATAAAAAAATGCCAGAGACATTGATAGAAGCCAGCACTTTCTCATTCAGAGCAAAAGGCTACTACAGTTACAAGCTTTAGCAATCACCATGCTATGTTTCAGACCTAGCTAGCTGCTACCTGGAATGAACTTCTCAAGATCAGATATAATGCAGATTGTTTTATTACAAAAGATATATTGCTAAACAGGTTCCAGCATACAAGTTGTAATTTTATTACAAAAGGTTGGACCGCAGCGGCATAAAAGCATATCATAAGTCTCTATTCCTATCCATAGACCAGCATCCTGAGGCAACCAGCTTCAACAGGAGGAGGGTTGGCAGCAGCCTTCATGAGCTTTTTCTTGATGGGTGTCTTCTTCTTCTTCTTGGCTTGGGAGGGTCCAGCTTCTTCTGTAGCAGTTGTGCCCTTCTTCTTCTCAATCTTTTTCTTCTTGGCTTGGGAGGGTCCACCTTCTTCTGTAGGAGTTGTCCCCTTCTTCTTCTCAGCTTGCAGCTTCCTACATTGTAATTAGGAAACATTTATATATTGTGTAATCAAAAAATGAGAGAAATATAGAACTAGTGCACAGGAGAGAAACATACCTTTTGCCTGCCTTGCTCCTTGGAGGAGCTATCTCACCATGTTCTCCAACCTCTGGCTCTTTGCAAGTTTTCAGAAAGTGGCCGAATCCTCCACATCTGTGACATCTGACCTTCTTCTTGGTTGCATTCTTCTCTAAAAACCCTCTTTGCCTCTGAACCTTTGGTCTTCCTGCTCCTCTGCCTAGCAAGGGTGGATACACTTTAAATCCAAGGTCCACAACAGGCCACTGAGACCTATCTAGGATTGGTTCAATCCTGTCTTAATAGGCTGCCTTGAACCTAGCAACCGAGTAGTACTCATGGACATAATCTTGAATTCTCAGCCCTCTGTTTGACAGAATCCATGCCAAAGCATGTTTGCATGGCTTCCCTGTCACTTGCCACTGTCTGCACCCGCAGTTGTGGTTCTGGAGGTCACCTGTTTCCCTCCTGTGACGTCCCCAGTCATCCAAGATGGTTACTTCAGCAACATCAACATCACAAGTTGCTATCTTAATCACTGTAATGCTACTGCTGATCAAGTTAATGTCTGAAATCACTTTAGGGACAATTCCATCAGCAGCCCACTGCATAGCAATCATCTTCCTTCTACATCTTGTCTCCATAATGAGTTCTCTAATTTCATCAACCAATTCATGCAATATCAATCCTTTAAACTTTTTTATCTGTGCATTGAAGCTCTCTGAAGCATTATTTGTCAAGTAGTCACACTTCCTGTTCTCAGAGAAGGCACTCCTTCGCCAGATCCTATTGTGGTGAAGCTGAAGGTACTCAATGGTTCTTGGTTCAAAATCAAAAATCTTCTTCATATGCCACTGCCACATACCAAATGTGTAGCTTTTAGCTGTAGGGTACAAGTGTTTAGTGATCACATCACCTGAGTAATGCTTCAAAAAGTTCTGATACAAGTGCCTCATGCACTCCCTGTTCTCAGCTTGTGGGAACACAGCCCCCACTGCAGTCTCCAATCCTTTGCATGCATCTATACATATAACCAGATTTGGCACATCTCCTATAGCCTTATGTAGTTGCTGCAGAAACCACTTCCAATTGTCTTCGGTTTCTGACTCAAAAACACCATAAGCTATATGGTACAACCAATTATGTCCATCCACTCCAGTGGCAAAAGCTAATTGACCTTTATATTTACCATGCAAATATGAAGCATCTATACTAATGAAAGGTCTGCACCTAGTCAAAAATCCATCAACACATGGTCTGAGAGCCACAAACATCCTGTTGAACCTGTACTTGTCTTCAATCTTCTCCAAATCTATCTCCACTATGCTACCAGGGGAAACTTGCTTAATTTGAAGAGCCCAATTAAAAAGCAACTGAAAGCTCTCCTCATATGTCCCATGTAACTTGTCCATTGCTACCTTCATACCTGACCAGGCTTTGGAGTACTTCAATTTGATGCCAAAGTTAGTCTCCAACTTGTCCCTGCACTCAGATGCTTGCTTGGTTGGATTCTTCTTCAGCCAGTCTCCCAACCTATCTGCACACCAACCTTGGCTTGCCGTCTTTCCTTCACGGAACTTGGTGCTAGGACAGTCGTGTATGGCCGGTAGTTTTTTGATCTACACACACAAGAGCAACAAATAAGAAATACGATGTCAGCTGCATAAATAAGAGATATGGTGTCAATTGCATAAATAAGAAAGTTTACACCCACACTTTTACCTCTATTGTCTTGCCGTCCCAAATCCTAGAAGCATGGATGCGCCAAGGACACCCCTCATGTTTACACTTAGCAATAAATCTTGTTGGATCAGTTTGCAGATTAGCCAACTCAAAGCCTTTCTTCACTGCATAATGCCTGATTGCCTTCCTGAAGGGAATAATATCAGGAAAACGTGCTCCCTGGACAATGTTGGGATTCTCTGGATCATGTATCACATGGACCTCTAGTGGATCTGCATCATCAACCTCTGCCTCAAATGCATCAGCATTAACACATGGGGCTGGAGGAGTATTATTAGCATCTGGTGCATTGTTAGTGTTCTGATGAGGAGGTACTGGCATATACATTGACTCATCATTGACACCCACATACTCCTCCTCATTATCAAATATGTCTGGCTCCCTGTCAGGCTCTACTACAGGTTCAGAAGGATACTCTGCTCCTTCATTAGGCTCATCAGTAGGATTGGTAGCAGGGGAAGTAGGCTGCTCAGCATGATCTGGGATATGGTTCTCATGCCTATTTGGCTATGCATCTTGTTTAGCATCAGGTGGCAACACACAAAGAGGAGGCACTAGTGCCGAAAATTTATCAATATCTGCGATTGTTGATGGCCAACTATCTACAGACAACAACCAAACCCCAACAGCAAACAAATCGCGAAAAAACACTAGGGTGAGCACAATTCCTCATCCCACATGAATTGATATGATATAGAAGCTTGAAAGTCCTATGTTTGGTGTTGGTAATTAGTGACAATGCCTAAGTACTAATCCTATGCCTAAGTTGTATGTAGCATATGAGGATTAGTACATTCCAAGGTTGGTGGCAAGATGGACATGGTGATCATGATGGCCACACTTGGATTTGGACGCAACCCTACGTGATCAAGGCAAAGGTATATGCTTAAGGGTTGTGTTTTAGTAACCAAGACACCTAGTGGGTGTGGTTACATTATAGGATAGGTAGCCGTACTATAAAGAGGGGAATGACGCGGCTATTGAACTCCTAAGTGCCTCTAGATGTGCATTTCATGATCATATGCATTTGGATAGAACTAATAACGCCTCGAAAAATGATTGTGAAAATGCTAACACACATGCACATGACATGATCACTTGGTGGTGTTAGCACATTTGCGACGGCGTTGAAGTTTAAGTGGTAGAGAGGGTTTGGGTTCCTCTCTCCCTCCCGCCGAGCGTGCGAGCGCGGGATTCAGGCGATTTCGGGAAAATGAAATGCCTATTTTCTACTACGCCGGAAGTCGGAAATCAAACGGAAATCAAACGGAAGCGAACGGAGGTCACAGTGGTGACCGGACGCAGCACCGGACGCAGCACCGGACGCTGCACCGGACGCTGCACCGGACGCTGCACCGGACGCGGTCACTGTGCGACCGGCGCGTCCGGTCAGTGTCCAGTGACTGCGCGGTTTTCAGTCGCTCGATCGGACGCGAGGCGCGTCCGGTCACAGGCCACCGGACGCGTCCGGTCGTCCAGGGAGCTTACTGGACTCCCACCGGACGCGGGCACTGTGGCGTCCGGTCGGTTCACCAGCGCGTCCGGTCGTTGGTTCGTTTTGCGCGACTAGGTGTTGACCGGCGCGTCCGGTGAGTCACGGGACCGGCGCGTCCGGTGGTGACCAGCGCGTCCGGTCGTTACGACCGGCGCGTCCGGTCAGTGTTTCGAAATTTAGCCGTTGCGGCACCGGCGCGTCCGGTCCACGCGACCAGCGCGTCCGGTCTGCGCGACTGCTGCTGATTTCAGTTTCTAACGGCTATATTCGAAGGGGTACGTCTATATATATACTCGTTGGCCGGCTCAAGGCTCTCTCCCTTGCACATTTGACATACTTGTGAGCACTTTGAGCTAAGCAACTCCACTCCCACTCATCTCTCTTGCTTCTTTGCATATTCGAAGTGAGATTGAGTGATCCAAGTGCATTTGCATCGTGAGATAGCATCTAGTTGGCACTTGGTGGTTGATTTGCTGCGGGATTCTTGTTTCTCTTGGTGGTTGCCGCCACCTAGACGGCTTGGAGCAGCTTGGAGGCATTGGCAAGAGTTGGTGTTTGTTCTTGGCCACCTCCGGTGATTGTAAGGGGTTTGTGCCTACCTCGGCGGAGCGCCAAAGGCAACATTAGTGGATTGCTCGTGTCATTGCAACCTTTTGCCATTTGGTAGGTTCTTGTGGTGCCTTTTGAGAGGCTCGGTGTGAGATCGATTAGCCACCGAACCACGTGGTGAAGAGGGACACAACGGGGACTAGCGTGCCGGCAAGCACGTGAACCTCGGGATAAATCTTCGTGTCATCACTTTCATATTGTGATTGATTGATCCCGGTGTTCGGTTATCTTGGTATTCATTGTTGATCATATTGGTTGGCTCAATACTTCGCCCCTCGGTGAAACTCTCCTAACTTAACTCCGCATTACTTTCTTAGTTATCTTTGCTAGCTAGTTAGCTTTGCTAGAGTAGCTCTTTTGTGTAGCTTGCTAGTTGTAGTGGTAGTTACCTCCTCGGTTTGACTTGTGCGTTTGAGTGAAAATATACTAGAATTGTGAATTGGATAGGTGGCTTGCAAACACCCCGTAGGCTAAGCAAAACTCGCATCTCGCTATTTGTTATATTGATAAACTTGTTTAGTTTGTCTTTGTAGAAAGTTTTAAAAGGCTATTCACCCCCCCTCTAGCCATCTAGACCTTTCAAGTGGTATCGGAGCCGTGGTCACCGTTTGCAAGGCTTAACAACCTCGGTGCAAGATGGCTCAAGTTATGTTCAACCATGTTAATGGCAAGCCTCCATTCTTTGATGGCGTTTCTTCCTTTGATCATTGGAAAAGGAAGATGAAGCAATATCTAGGCAATATACATGAGAAGGTTTGGGATGTGACCAATGAAGGATACATCATTCTTGATGAAGAAAATCTCACTCCAAATGACCGCATCAACAAACAATGCAACACGGCGGCACTTGACACAATCTACCGTGCTATTGATGACAAAGTATTTGAGCAAATCAAAGATCTTGAAAAGGCAAATGAGCTTTGGATAAGGCTTGAAGAAACATATGAAGGCACTTCAACGGTAAAAAGTGCCAAGCTATATATGCTCAAGGACAAGTTCTCCACTTTCAAGATGAAGGATGATGAATCCATCCCGGAGATGTTCTATAGGCTCCAAGTCATTGTCAATGATCTCAAGGGGCTTGGAGAGAAGGTTGAGGACAAGGACTTCTCACACAAGTTCTTGATGTGCTTACCCAAGAAGTTTGCCACCTTGAGAAGAATGATCTTTAGAGAGGGATTGGACAAGGTCAAACCAACCAATGTGCTTGGAGATATAATGACCGATGCTCAATACAATGATGATGAAGATGAGGTAGAAGAGAAGAAGGAGACCAAGGTCAAGCAAGAGAAGCACATTGCATTCAAGGCTTCATCTTCTAAGGGCAAGAGCAAGGTGGAGAGTGATGATGATGATCCATTCGATGATGAGACCATGGCCCTCCTAGTGCACAAGATGGGGAGGTTCATGAAGAAGAAAGGATATGGGGCAAGGAAGAGAAGGGATTTCATGAAGGCAAAGGAGGTGCTTTGCTACAATTGCAATAGCCCCGATCATATAGTGGCAAAGTGCCCCTATGAAGATAAAAGATATCATGATGGGGAGTTGAAGTTGAAGAAGAACAAGAAGGACAAGAAGGAGAAGAAAGAGAAGAAGAGCTTCACTATCAACAAGAAGAAGAAGGGTGGTGGTTATGTGGTCACTTGGGATAGTGACAACTCCGATAGTGATGATGATGAAAGCTCTAGTGATGATGAGAGGACCACTCGACGAGCCATTGCAAACATCGCCCTCTCCAACAAGTCATCCATCTTCGACACTACATCGACATGCCTTATGGCCAAGCCTACCAAGGTAAAATATGATGATAGTGATGATGATTCTTGTGCTAGTGATGATTGTAGGAGTGATGATGAGGAGGATGAGGACTACTCCAAGGATGATCTATTGGGCATAATAGATCAAATGAGTAAGGGCTACAAGAGGACAACCAAGAAATACAAAATCTTGGAACAAGAGCTCATTGCCAAGAGCAATGAAAATGATGCCTTGATGGAGGAGCTTGTTGCTCTCAAAAAGAGTAAGGAGTGCAAAGGAATTGAACAAGAGCTCAAAGCTCTTAGGAAATCCTTTGATGAGCTAGAGGCCTCTCGTGAGTGTCTAAAGGAAGACCACGAGGACCTTGAAGTTGCTCACACTAGGCTTAAGGAAGCCCACTCCTCTCTACTTGAGCTCATCAAGGAGAAGGACCTCAAGTTGGAGAAGCTCATGAAGGAAGCTAAGGAGGAGCAAGTGATTGTCACTTGTGATATTGGACTAACATGTGATATTATTGATGATTCTTTATTTGTTGGTCCTACTAATGCTTCATGTAGCTCATCATCATCCACCACAACCAACTCTACCTCTACTACTAGTGATTCATCACTTGTGGTTGAGAATGAGACTCTCAAGAGAGAGGTGGATGATCTCACCCGCGCTTTAGGCAATGCCTATGGTGGGGATGCCCGCTTGCTAAAATGCTTGGGTAGCCAAAGGTTCTCTCTTAACAAAGAGGGTTTGGGCTATACTCCCAAGAAGGGCAAGGCGGCCTTTGCTACTCCAAAGTCTCGCTTTGTGAAGAGCAATGGTCGTTATTGCAATAGATGCAAGCAAGTTGGGCATCTAGAGATTAATTGTAATAAAATGAACAAGAACAACAACAAGTTTCATGCTAAAATGGATTACATTCCTTTTGATTCTTGTTATGTGCTTACCAAGGGTGAGAAAGGTGTGCATGCTAGGTTTGTTGGTACACCAATTGTAGGTCCAAAGAAGAAGGCCATTTGGGTACCAAAGAGCTTAGTTACTAACCTCCAAGGACCCAAACAAGTATGGGTACCTAAGAAACATTAATTTATTTTGTAGGTAAATTATAAGGCCGGAGGAAGGCATTGGGTGCTTGATAGTGGGTGCTCTCAACATATGACCGGTGATTCAAGAATGTTCAACTCTCTCAAATCAAATGATAGTGGCATTGATAGTATCACATTTGGTGACAATAGCAAGGGTGATGTGAAGGCTCTTGGAAAGATTGCAATCTCAAATGATCATAGCATTTCCAATGTGCTCCTAGTTGAAAAGTTGAACTTCAATCTTCTCTCGGTTGCTCAATTGTGTGATCTCGGTTTCAAGTGCATATTTGGTGTTGATGATGTGGAGATTATTAGTGTTGATGGCTCTAATTTGATCTTCAAGGGCTTTAGATATGAGAATCTATACTTGGTTGATTTCAATGCTTGTGACACTCAACTTTCAACATGCTTGCTCACCAAATCAAGTATGGGTTGGTTATGGCATAGAAGACTTGGTCATGTTGGCATGAAGCAATTGAACAAGTTAGTGAAGCATGACTTAGTTAGAGGCTTGAAGGATGTCACATTTGAGAAAGATAAGCTATGTAGTGCATGTCAAGCCGGAAAGCAAGTAGGCAACACTCATCCATTGAAGAGCATCATGAGTACTTCCAAGGCATTTGAGTTGTTGCACATGGATTTATTTGGGCCAACTACATACACAAGCATTGGTGGCAACAAGTATGGGTTTGTGATTGTGGATGATTTCACTAGATATACATGGGTATTCTTTCTTGGGGACAAGAGTGATGTATTTGACATATTCAAGAAGTTCATCAAGAGAGTGCAAA
Source organism: Saccharum hybrid cultivar R570 (assembly GCA_038087645.1). Classification (NCBI taxonomy): domain Eukaryota; kingdom Viridiplantae; phylum Streptophyta; class Magnoliopsida; order Poales; family Poaceae; genus Saccharum; species Saccharum hybrid cultivar. The sequence goes on from JAQSUU010000066.1 coordinate 1,759,057, forward strand.
ATGAATTTGAGACCACAATCAAGAAAGTGAGAAGTGACAATGGAAGTGAGTTTAGAAATACAAGAATTGATGAGCTATGTGATGAGCTTGGAATCAAACATCAATTCTCGGCCAAGTATACACCTCAATCTAATGGCCTAGTTGAGAGGAAGAATAGAACTTTGATTGATATGGCAAGATCAATGTTGAATGAGTATAATGTGAGTCATTCATTTTGGGCCGAAGCAATCAACACGGCTTGCTTCTATAGCAACCGCCTCTATTGCCACAAGTTTCTAGAGAAGACACCATATGAGATCTTAAATGGAAGAAAGCCCAACATTGCATACTTTCGGGTATTTGGTTGCAAATGCTACATCTTGAAGAAGGGCACTAGATTGAGCAAGTTTGAGAAGAAATGTGATGAAGGATTCTTACTTGGTTACTCCACTACTAGCAAAGCTTATAGAGTTTGGAATTTGGCTAGTGGTTCACTTGAGGAAGTTCATGATGTTGAGTTTGATGAAACAAATGGCTCTCAAGATGAGGAAAATAACTTGGATGATGTGAGAGGAACTCAATTGACCAATGCTATGAAAGAAATGGATATTGGTGATATTAGGCCGAAGCAAGTGATTGATGTGGATGACAACAAAGATCAAGTGCTCCAAAGTCCAATTACTCAAGCTAGTGGGTCTCTAATGCAAAATCAAGCTAGTACATCATCTCAAGTGCAACAAGATCAACAAGTGGCTAGTTCATCATCTCCAACTCATGATCAACATCAACATCCAAGCAATCAAGTGCAAGTGCTTCAACCAACCAACATTGCTAGAGATCATCCATTAGATTCCATCATTGGTGACATACAAAGGGGAGTTCAAACTAGATCAAGATTGGCATCATTTTGTGCTCACTTTTCTTTTGTGTCAATGGAAGAACCCAAGGACATTGATAAAGCATTGAGAGATCCGGATTGGGTAAATGCAATGCATGAAGAACTCAACAACTTAAAGAGAAATGAAGTATGGGAACTAGTTGAAAGGCCTAAGAATCATAATGTCATTGGAACAAGATGGGTCTTTCGCAACAAGCAAGATCAAGATGGAATAGTAGTAAGGAACAAAGCAAGACTAGTGGCTCAAGGTTACACACAAATAGAGGGTCTTGACTTTGGTGAAACTTATGCCCCGGTTGCAAGATTGGAAGCAATTAGGATCTTACTTGCCTATGCTTGTGCTCACAATATCAAGCTATATCAAATGGATGTGAAGAGTGCATTTCTAAATGGGTACATTCAAGAGGAGGTGTATGTGAAGCAACCTCCCGGCTTTGAAGATGACAAGAAACCCAACCATGTATACAAGTTAAGGAAAGCTTTGTATGGATTGAAGCAAGCACCTAGAGCATGGTATGAAAGATTGAGGGACTTCTTGCTATCTAAAGGATTTGTCATGGGCAAAGTGGATACTACTCTCTTCACCAAGAAGATTGGGAAAGACTTGTTTGTATTGCAAATATATGTTGATGATATCATATTCGGTTCAACCAATCAAGATTATTGTGATGAGTTTGGGAAAATGATGGCAAAGGAATTTGAAATGTCAATGATCGGTGAACTTAGTTTCTTTCTTGGACTTCAAATCAAACAAATGAAGGAAGGAACATTTGTGAGCCAAACCAAGTACATCAAAGATATGCTCAAGAAGTTTGGCATGGAAGATGCAAAGGGCATTACAACCCCAATGGGCACTAGTGGAAGTTTGGATAGTGACAAGAGTGGCAACATGGTGGATCAAAAGCTTTATAGATCAATGATTGGTAGCCTACTCTATGTGACGGCATCAAGACCCGATGTGATGTTTAGTGTATGTATGTGTGCAAGATTTCAAGCCTCACCAAGAGAAAGTCATTTGAAAGCAACAAAGAGAATATTGAGGTACTTAAAGCATACACAAGATGTTGGATTGTGGTATCCCAAGGGTGCAAGCTTTGAGCTAGTTGGATATTCGGATTCCGACTATGCCGGTGACAAAGTGGAGAGAAAGAGCACCTCCGGTACTTGTCAATTGTTGGGAAGATCACTTGTCTCATGGTCATCCAAAAAGCAAAATAGTATTGCACTATCTACCGCCGAAGCCGAATACATCGCCGCGGGTAGTTGTTGTGCACAAATCATGTGGATGAAGGCAACATTGAAGGATTTTGGAATCAATTTCAAGAATGTGCCATTGCTATGTGACAATGAAAGTGCCGTGAAGCTAACCAACAATCCGATTCAACATCAAAGAACAAAGCATATTGATGTTCGTCATCATTTCATTAGAGATCATCAACAAAAGGGTGACATTGCTATTGAGAGTGTGGGCACCGAAGATCAATTAGCCGATCTATTCACCAAGCCACTTGATGAGAAGAGATTTCACAAGCTAAAGAATGAGTTGAACATACTTGACTTCTCCAACATGAGTTGATGCACCTCATATATGGCATGCCTCTCCTTCGAGCCCCAAGGTATAATTGGTTGACATGTCATACATTCTATACTAAGGACATGTTTAGTGCATCTAGTCATGATTTCTTATGTTCTAGGCTCATTCATGAAAATCAAATGAATTTGAAGTTTATATGGTGCCACTATTGTTTTCATGACTTGTATGATCTAGTGGTAGCATATAACTTGTTTAAGTAGCTTGTGATCCTAAGCGTTTAATCTAGATCACTTGTCTAAATATTTGCTTCAACATGGTGCATGATAACCCTTCTAGTGAGGTGTGAAGAAGCTTGCCCTTGGATCAAACCGAAGCATTTTATTTATGCAAGCAATCTAGGTTGAATCACAAACTTGATCCTCACCCCATAATTCAACATGATAATCTATCTAAAATTGGTCCCTTGTGGTCATTGGTGCCAAAGGGGGAGAAAATATTGTTCACAAAGATAGATTATAAAGGGGGAGAAAACCTAAAGGAGAGAATTGATAAAAGAAGGGGGTCAACTAAAATTTTGAGCACACAAGTAGGGGGAGCAAGCTCTTAAACATGAATGTTGCATTTTCATGTGCACTTCATATGTATGATGCATAGTTATGCATTTCTTTTTCTCCGATACTTTGCTTGTGTGGTGACTTGCTAGTATAATTTGAATGGTGTATTGAAGTACTAGCATGAATAGGAAGTAGTTAGATTTTTCAAAGTGGTACTAGAACCTTGCTTATAATGTTGATCTCACGAGGTTTCTAGTTATGTTTGTGCTTTTCCAAGTGGTATCTAACTACACAAGGTGCTAAGATGGTGTTTATCGCTACTCCGATGGTATCACGCTTCAAAGGTCTATAATCTAAAACACTTAGCACCCATTGGTAGTCAATGCTCCTAATCTTTCCTATCTAACATGTATGCTTCCAAAATCCAAACATATAGCATACATGTAGGGGGAGCCATTGCTATCAATTTGAATTCATGATCACTTGTCCATACTTCTTACACATGGTAATATACTTGGACAATGTGACATGGGTTCAATCAAAATTTTATCATAATATCTTTGTGAAAGGGTTGTCACCAATTACCAACAAGGGGGAGATTGAAAGTCCTATGTTTGGTGTTGGTAATTAGTGACAATGCCTAAGTACTAATCCTATGCCTAAGTTGTATGTAGCATATGAGGATTAGTACATTCCAAGGTTGGTGGCAAGATGGACATGGTGATCATGATGGCCACACTTGGATTTGGACGCAACCCTACGTGATCAAGGCAAAGGTATATGCTTAAGGGTTGTGTTTTAGTAACCAAGACACCTAGTGGGTGTGGTTACATTATAGGATAGGTAGCCGTACTATAAAGAGGGGAATGACGCGGCTATTGAACTCCTAAGTGCCTCTAGATGTGCATTTCATGATCATATGCATTTGGATAGAACTAATAACGCCTCGAAAAATGATTGTGAAAATGCTAACACACATGCACATGACATGATCACTTGGTGGTGTTAGCACATTTGCGACGGCGTTGAAGTTTAAGTGGTAGAGAGGGTTTGGGTTCCTCTCTCCCTCCCGCCGAGCGTGCGAGCGCGGGATTCAGGCGATTTCGGGAAAATGAAATGCCTATTTTCTACTACGCCGGAAGTCGGAAATCAAACGGAAATCAAACGGAAGCGAACGGAGGTCACAGTGGTGACCGGACGCAGCACCGGACGCAGCACCGGACGCTGCACCGGACGCTGCACCGGACGCTGCACCGGACGCGGTCACTGTGCGACCGGCGCGTCCGGTCAGTGTCCAGTGACTGCGCGGTTTTCAGTCGCTCGATCGGACGCGAGGCGCGTCCGGTCACAGGCCACCGGACGCGTCCGGTCGTCCAGGGAGCTTACTGGACTCCCACCGGACGCGGGCACTGTGGCGTCCGGTCGGTTCACCAGCGCGTCCGGTCGTTGGTTCGTTTTGCGCGACTAGGTGTTGACCGGCGCGTCCGGTGAGTCACGGGACCGGCGCGTCCGGTGGTGACCAGCGCGTCCGGTCGTTACGACCGGCGCGTCCGGTCAGTGTTTCGAAATTTAGCCGTTGCGGCACCGGCGCGTCCGGTCCACGCGACCAGCGCGTCCGGTCTGCGCGACTGCTGCTGATTTCAGTTTCTAACGGCTATATTCGAAGGGGTACGTCTATATATATACTCGTTGGCCGGCTCAAGGCTCTCTCCCTTGCACATTTGACATACTTGTGAGCACTTTGAGCTAAGCAACTCCACTCCCACTCATCTCTCTTGCTTCTTTGCATATTCGAAGTGAGATTGAGTGATCCAAGTGCATTTGCATCGTGAGATAGCATCTAGTTGGCACTTGGTGGTTGATTTGCTGCGGGATTCTTGTTTCTCTTGGTGGTTGCCGCCACCTAGACGGCTTGGAGCAGCTTGGAGGCATTGGCAAGAGTTGGTGTTTGTTCTTGGCCACCTCCGGTGATTGTAAGGGGTTTGTGCCTACCTCGGCGGAGCGCCAAAGGCAACATTAGTGGATTGCTCGTGTCATTGCAACCTTTTGCCATTTGGTAGGTTCTTGTGGTGCCTTTTGAGAGGCTCGGTGTGAGATCGATTAGCCACCGAACCACGTGGTGAAGAGGGACACAACGGGGACTAGCGTGCCGGCAAGCACGTGAACCTCGGGATAAATCTTCGTGTCATCACTTTCATATTGTGATTGATTGATCCCGGTGTTCGGTTATCTTGGTATTCATTGTTGATCATATTGGTTGGCTCAATACTTCGCCCCTCGGTGAAACTCTCCTAACTTAACTCCGCATTACTTTCTTAGTTATCTTTGCTAGCTAGTTAGCTTTGCTAGAGTAGCTCTTTTGTGTAGCTTGCTAGTTGTAGTGGTAGTTACCTCCTCGGTTTGACTTGTGCGTTTGAGTGAAAATATACTAGAATTGTGAATTGGATAGGTGGCTTGCAAACACCCCGTAGGCTAAGCAAAACTCGCATCTCGCTATTTGTTATATTGATAAACTTGTTTAGTTTGTCTTTGTAGAAAGTTTTAAAAGGCTATTCACCCCCCCTCTAGCCATCTAGACCTTTCAAAGCTTCAAGCATCGAGAGATCGAACAACCATTACCTCTCCTCGCGCGGCACTGTGTCCTCCGGGTCAGCCATGGCGCTCCGGCAGCGTCAGCTCCTTGGCCGCGGAAGTGGACCAGGAGCAGGAGGTGACCAGGAGCTCCTTCACCGCGGGCGGGGCTGCAGCGGACCAGGCGCCGGCGCGTCCTCCAGGTCACCGGCGGGGGCGGCTAGGGTTTGGGTTCAGGTACCCTAGAGCAGTCGGCTGGATGAGGGAGATGGGGAACGAGCACGAGATGGAGAACAGAACGATAGGAACGAGAGGGTGAGAGAGGCTACGATGCTTCAATCAGGATGGACACAGGGGCAAAGACGTCCATACGGAAATACGACCACCTGACAATGGGCCCAAGTCGCGAGTAGACGTAGAGAATGGGATTTCTCAGGGAGGCCAAGAGTTCCAATGGCATATTTCCAATATGAAGAGTTGTAATGGTACATCTCCAATCCGTGAGAATTCCAATGGTATAAAGCAAAATAACCCATAAATATAGACCGGTGATTTATACCCAGTCATTCATTATTCCTCTAGATGCTCTAAATCTATATTTATAAGCTACAACATGGTATAAATACTTCATTCATTCTGAATTATAACATATTTTTGCTTTTTAATATGTTATTTTTACTATGCATCTAGACATAATGTATCTAAAAAAGCCTAAAACATCTTATAATTTAGAATGAAGAGGGTATTGATCATGGGAAAGCTTGCGCCCGGACGTCACCTACGCCTACTGCCCGCCCACGCGCCTGACGCAGTCCCTCTGCATGCGCCAGGATACGGCGCAGCGCACTTCCTAGATGCACGCTGCCAACGGAAGGGATGCATGCACCGCGCCTTTTGCCTCCCACTTTGCGTAGGCAGGCCCCACAATGCATGCGTGCAACTTCTGTCCGCCCGCCGACAAGCTGTTGCCGCACCTGTCCGCGTGTTGCTGCTTCTTCTATTGTCACGCGCTGCTGCTGCCGCGCCGTCGACCCGGCCTCGCCTGCTGCTACGGTACGCATGTGCCTATACATGCATGTGGGGGGCCACCGCGCTCGCTTCGCTTCCCGCACACACGCGGGGATTCTGCACCTGAGGGGACCATCTCTGTCTGCGTCCACTTCTCACGCCTGGTCATGCAACACTTGCAACATAAAAGCATTTGCTACAACATACGTTTGAAGCAGATGGAACATTTACAAACATACGCTTGCAACATATGTGTATGACCACTGCACCATATACAATATCTAGATAAAACATTTCCAACATACGTTTGAAACACATGAAAACATTTGAAACATACAATTGCAACATATGTGTATAGCCAACGTAACATATGCAATATCTGGATAAAACACTTGCAACATACGTTTGAAGTAGCTGAAACATTTAAAATATACACCTACAATATACTCCCTCCATGTTGATAAAAGAAGTCGTTTTAGACAATGACACGGTCTTCAAAGCATAACTTTGACTTCATTTTTTCTATAAAAATATTTATTCAAAAGTGATATATGTATACCTTTATGAAAGTATATTTAAAGACAAATCTATTCATATTGTTTTCATATTTCTAAACTCAACAACTTAAAAATTATTCATGATTTATATTCCCAATGTTTGACCCAAACCTTGTCCAAAACGACTTCTTTTACCAACATGGAGGGAGTATGTGTATAATCATTGCAGCATATGCAAACATCCAGATAAAACACGTAGAACATACGTTTGAAACAGCTGAAACATTTAAAAATACACTTGCAACATACCTGTACAACCATTGCAATATATGCAACATCAGAAATACTTTTGAAACACCCAGATGAAGCATATGCAACATACATTTGAAACGCATGAAACATTCAGTTGTACTCATCTACTTGTTGTCCTCCATTGGAGGTTCGTTGACGCGGAGCTCGAGGTCGCCCACGGTGGACAGACACATGGATCTCAGCCGCGGTGGGAGGCGCAGGCGGCACGTGACGCGAGGCATAAGCAAGGGTGCGAGGCGCGAGGTGCAAAGGCAGGCGAGTCAGTCCCATCCGAAAAAGGACGGCCACCCTAAGGATATCATTATGGATTTATCATCCCTTGTGGTATAAAAAAGAACATGGTTGGTAGGTTACAGGCTCCGAGCAAATCAAGAAATATGAACCATTTGCGGTGGAAGAATATTCGATTGGAGCGAACTTCCGTCCAATTAGAATTCGGCCTCCCCATTTTCGTTGCTGCAAAAATGGAGGGCCTGTTTGGAACGGAGGAATGTAAAACGTAGGAATCGAAGAAAACACAGGAATAGAAAAGGAATAGAGTTGTAAAACAGAGGATTGAAAAATACAGGATTTTTATAAGATTTGGTGTTTGGAACACAGGAATCCTAATGACATAGGAATCTATTGGTTTGAAGTAAGCATAGTTGTTTAGAGTAAATAAGAGCTAACTACTTTATAAAGTGACATATGAGTTAACGTGTCCTGATGGCATGTGCATGCTGTGTGTTGCTCCATCCAACTATAACACCTGCACCTGTCAGAAAATGCCTTGATTAGTGAGCGAGAGAGCACGCAAGAGCCACGGGAAAGATTCCCATGAGGTATGAGCTCATTTTTTCATTCCTTTGAAAGTACAGGTGTGCTCGCCTTTCCTCCGGAACGGTTTGCGCCAATTCCTTTGTTCCAAACACTGCTACAGTAAAAAAACTATAGGAACTTCATTCCTTCATTTTTCCTACGTTCTACCCGTGTTCCAAACAGGCCCGGAATCGGAACGCGAAAGGCAACGAAACCTATGACCAGTAATTCGATCCAGCCCACATCGAACTCACACCCAGCACGAGCAACGGATCCCAAAAATGCACACGGTTTTACACTGGCACCAGCTACACCGCCTATTGCGAAATGACGGGTCTCCCCGATGCGCCCGTCCCAACGGTCCACCAGATCCTGCCGTCCACTAGCACCCCGCGCGCGCATCCCACCGTTCAGATCGCCCTCGCCTGGCCCGCACCGAGGGCAGAATCGTCCGACGCGAAGCCTCGTCTCCCCCATTTAATCACGGCAAGGGCCGCGGGCGCCGCCCAGTTTGAAATCTCAAATCCTCCTCGCGTTTTCCTTCCCCCCCAAACCGACCCCGCTCCACGCCTCCACCCCCCCCCCCCCTCCCCCGGGCCTTCGCGAGCGGCGGCCGGCGATGGCGGCGAGCAACATCGGCATGATGGACGGCGCCTACTTCGTCGGGCGCAACGAGATCCTCGCGTGGATCAACACCACGCTGCAGCTCGGCCTCTCCAAGGTGGAGGAGGTAAGCAGCGCCCGCCGCCCGGGTTCCTCTTCCCGATCTGTGCTGTTCGCGTTAGTGGTGGATCCGAGGTTTGACTAATCTGTGGGGGAGTATGCGCTGTTCGGGCGGGCTAAAGCTGTTGGGTTCTGTGCGAGTTGCGAGTCCCTGAAAGGCTGAAACCAGTGGTCGATTTCGTGTTCTGCAGGCGGCGTCGGGCGCGGTTGCGTGCCAACTGATGGACGCGGCTCATCCTGGTGCTGTGCCGATGCACAAGGTCAATTTCGACGCCAAGAATGAGTACGATATGATCCAGAACTACAAGGTCCTGCAGGATGTGTTCAACAAACTCAAGATCACGAAGGTGAGTGAAATCGATTGAACCAGGTTGCTTCCCTCGTGTTTCATGCTCTGATTGTTCAGTGCTGATGAGAGTTTATTCCAGTTATGTGATGTGACATTTGCACATGTTATGCAGTAGTTTGAAGCAGTTATGTGATGTGACATTTGCACATGTTATGCAGTAGTTTGAAGCAGTTATGTGATGTGACATATGCACTTGTTATGCAGTTATGTGATTGTTCAGTGCTGATGAGAGTTTATTCCAGTTAGGATCCTAATTTTTCTTGTTTCCCTTGCTAGTTCGAAGCAGTTTGACGATGCCGTACTTTTTGTGCTCTAATTTTTGCACCCTGTGTTGTTTGGTAGCTTTAGAATCTGACAAGAACAATGAAACACTCTACAGTCTGCATTGCTTTGTTGGTCTCTGTTATACTTTGTAGCAAAGTAGTTTTTCTTGTTTAGGTTACTACTTACTAATTCTTGTTCTATATAGCCTTTTGTTGCTACTATGATCTTATTTTTGTTGTTTCCTTTTGTTAATGGTTGCAGCACATAGAGGTGAACAAGCTTATCAAAGGAAGGCCACTTGACAATCTGGAGTTCATGCAGTGGATGAAACGATATTGTGATTCTGTCAATGGTGGCTTCATGAACAAGTAATCACTGACCTGGTCATTAGAATTTTAGACTGTAGCTCATATAAGGCTTTGAGTGTTTCTCAGTATTATATTAACTTTATTGCCACCAATTGTAAGAGAAGAAATTCTCTGAACGCTCCCTGTTCTTTTTTTGACATACACAGCTACAATGCTTCTGAGAGAAGGGAAAGCAGCAAAGGGGGGAAGGATACCAACAGAAGGGCATCTGTGCCCTCTCACACACCGGCCAAGTCTGCATCGACAGGTCACAAGGCTCAAGCTTCACATGGTGCTAAGCGGGCAAGCGGGCAGACGGCTAGTGCACCACAACGCAGTGCTAAGCCAGCACCTGCCAACTCTGGTGGACCAGCACCAGCTTATGATGAACAAGTGAGCCTTATTAGTCAGTCTGTGTGAATGTTTCTGCTAATTTCTTCTCAATTTCCAATTTATGACGACTTGTGAATGCCATGGTTTGCAGATAACTGAGCTGAAGCTCCTTGTTGACAGCCTGGAGAAGGAGAGAGATTTCTACTTTTCCAAGCTGCGGGACATCGAGATACTGTGCCAGAACCCTGAGGTTGAGCATGTGTCGGTGAGTACTTGTTGTGCGGCTATCATCTGAAATCCTTCTGAACAAGTACTGTTTTCCTGTTGTATTGTATCCATTCTTCAGAGCTGTATCGTGATGATGATGATGGTTGGTTGTCTTCTGGTCTCAGGTCCAAGCTATCCAGAACATACTCTACACATCAGAGGAGGACTCTCAGCAGCAGCCTCCGGCCCTGAGCCCCATCATGGAGGCGTCCGAGGAGAGGCCGAACCAAGAGACGGCGCACAAGAGAAAGAGCATCTTGGACCTGGACGAGTTTGGTATGTCATCCAGCTCAAGGCAGAGGCTCTCCGACATCTCGGACGTGCAGCTGTGTGGATCCCCGCTGACGAGTTTCAGCTGAAGGAACTGAACTGTCATTGCTACAAAATGGGGCTTGTCATTGCTGTCATGACTTGGTCCTTCTGAACTGGGGTGTCTCTCGTCTCTCTTTATTTGATTGGTTGGTTTGTGGTTTCATCTTTCATGTGTTGTGTGGTGGTGTAGTGTCGTGTGTGCTTAGCAAGGTATATTGATCTGAGTTATCTGCCACAGAATTTGTGGCCATTTGCTACCCATTCCTGCTACGTTGCTCTGTTGGATTGAACTGTTTGTCTGGTGGTGTCAGGGTCAAGCACTCAGCGGGCCGCGGCCCACGTCCACCCGTTCCAAGCTTTAACCAATGCCAGACGGCTCAGCCCGTGCGCAACATTGCCCTAGTACTGTTGTGTTCCGAAATTTAGAGCCTGCTCTAGTAATTTCCGCTAACACTTGCTATCCCCAAAAAGCAATGTGCAAGCAAGCATCAAAGTGGGGCGCTCTGAGTCCGAGCTCGACAACGGTTTCCAGTTTCTTGAGCTGTGATGCGCATGCCATTTTGAATTACCACTGCAATGAACTCAAAACACCCCTCTCATTTCTCTCTGCAAAGAAAATGGAAGCAACGCACACAGTATTTCGTAGTTACACTCCAAGTAATTTTGTACTTGACTGAAAATCACGAGAAAACCAGCAATAGCAACCGGCTACAATCAGCCCTACGAATTTTAAACCAAAATTTCGTATGGACTTACTCTTCCCTGTGCTTGCAGGTTGCCAATGCAACAATGCGAATCGCATACTCTTCTCATCGATTGACGACCCCGAGCTAGAGCCAGAAGCTCAGCCGATGCCTGACAGCAGCAGTTGTTGCCGACGCTGGGCGAGAGGGCTTATAGGAGAAACATTTTATCTGTTGCGACAATGCTTTTCTATATGCTGAAATATTTTTAAAGTGTTCGCATAAAAGCAATTTGTAACAAACATAATATACCTATACAAAAGATATGATTGAGTTGATCTCCGTGAAAAGGAGTTGATCTCCGACTCTCTCAGCTATGTGGATCCCCTCTGATGAGTTTCAACTAAAGGAGTTGTGGACTTGAGGTTGGTTGCTGCAGCCTGCAGGGCATTTCTCCGTTGGATTGGGGGGGGGGGGGGGGGGGGGGGGGGGTTCGTCTGTTGTATGGCGCTTTCTTTTTTCAAGGTGTCAATCCAAACAATGATACTAAAAGTGACCAATGCAAAAAAAAAAAGCATAATGTCAACCAAATGGGTGGAACCTGAATGTACTTTTTCAGACCTTGCTGCCTTCACGTAGTATAATTTTTGAAGGATCTTGGACCTTTTTTCGCTTTTGGCTTTCTACTTTTCCAAATGGGTGGAAATAGAGAGATATTTCACAACTGTGTTGAGAGAGATACAAATAGAGGTGGTTTCATAGTTGTTTCAACCAAACAATTTGCAACTTTTCCACAGCATATAGCTCGTAGTAGCTTTTACAAAGCTCACAGCTCACGCTAGCTTTTCAATAACTTACAGATGAACCAAATAAACCCTAAGGTTATTTTGTCATGTCCCTAGAGTAGCATTAAATTGAGGCGTAAAAACAATCCTTAAAATGCATTTGTATGTAGTGATATTTCCTAATCACTAGACAATTTATTTATTTGAGTCCGTGTCTATAGGAGTGGAGCTCAACATGTGAGTATGGTTTTCTTCTAGTCTTGGGTATCCAACACAGGATATATCAAGATATATCCCGGGTCTCTTTCTTTCTTTCTTTTTAAGTTTCTATGCGAAACCAATAAAAAATTTTAGGGTAAAGTCTATTCTTCAACCTTCAACTTTCACGGTAGGAATTATGAAAACGGATAACCAACTATCAAAACCAGACAAATTTAGTCCTCTTCCTATTTTTAAAGGTGGTTTTCTATTTTCTAAAAAAATAATTAAAATATAGCTTTATCTCTAAAAATTTAAAATTCATAACTAATTTCTTTTAAATCAGAAAAATATGAAACTAATACCCATTTCTCTAAAGTGCTATCTATTTGTTTGTGATCTATTTAGAGTTATTTGGAACTTGTTTATTTATGTTCCTATTACTTTATTGCTCGTAGTTGTGCTTATTGATAAGATCCAAATAACTCCTAATAGAACACCAGCATATAGATAACATTTTTTTGAAGAAAATTAGGGCCTGCTTGGTTTGTGACCAAATTTTGCCATGCCAAAGATTTGGCAAGGAAAAGTTGGGCAAAAAAATTGACATACATTTGGCAAGCCAAATGTGAGAGGTTGATAAGTTTTGGCAGCAAACCAAATGATAGCTAAAATCATGGCTTGCTAAATCTTTGGCTTGGCATATTTTAGAAGCCAACCAAGCATGCCCTTAATACTAATTTCATATTTTTACACTGAAATAAACAATTATAATTTTCTAGAGATTATAACTTGATTTTATTATTTTTAGAAAATAGAAAACCACACTCAACAACTCAAGTAAAAATAATAATCTGACAAAGAATCACACAGTTGTCAAAACAATTTCCACGTATAAAAGAGTCGGAGCACATTCAGAAAAAAAGAACAAGTAAATAATCCATAACTCTGTAACCATACATCAAATTCTCCAATCAAGCATGCATGACTCTAAATTCTAACAACTCTATCTCCCCATTAGAGCACCACAGTATATATCTTCACTAACGTGCCAACATCACAGTCCAGGACATTGATTGAAAAAAAGCAATCCACAAGTGCTCACCTTGAAGTACCTGAAGAACGACAACTTAACGAGTTCATGTAGGATCGGATGCCGAACCTCCTCATTGATGCCGATCCCGGTGTACTTCCTCACAGCCTGAAACGGACCACACTGACACCTCAGAAGTCAAAACCGCACAACTAAATCAACCCCCCCCTCGGCCCCTCCCCCAAACCAGCCAAGGCAAATCACAATACCAATGGAAGAGATTCTCTTACAGGGCAGCCGCAGCCTCCTGGTGGGTGGAGAGGAGGGTATGCCCCGGAAGCTATAATAGCTCACGGCCACAGGGAGGAGCGCCACAATGAGGGCACCGGCCGCCGCGTACCACCACCTAACGCCCCGTCGCTTCATGCCTCCGCCCACACTAGCCGTGGTGCCGTTCGTCACTGGAGCCGGGTCCATAGTCCTCACCGCGCGTCCGCGCCAGCGCAGAACCTTCCGGAAGCGAGATCTCAAAGGACTCGAATGGCGGTCGTCTAGTGTGGAGACGTGCTGCCGGACAGGGGGCCTTGGTAAAAGGGACGGCCCGGCCCGGCCCGTGTTCAATAAGGCACGACAAATCTAAGGTCGGGCCTGCATGACCTGATTATTAATTCCTTGGCCCTAAAAAAAGTTTCGCTTTTTCTTGGCCTCTTTAGTTTTGAAACTTACAAATTTTGTCCAAAATCTAACTTTTGTTCTTTATTTGGCCCTTCCGATAGATTTTAACCAACAGTGTTAAGTGGTGCATGAATTAACGCATTTACCCCTGGGCAAGATAAGCAAAGTTAAGTTCGGTTGAAAACTTTAACAGAAATGCTACATGCAGGGCGTTCGTGCACCCAGACGCCCCTTCGTGGGCCTGCATACCAGCCCAATGAGCCTTTGCTTTGTGTCCGCTCATTTTTTATTACGGTATCCGCGTCCGTCTCTTCCGTTTTGCCGCTTGGATAAGGAAAGGAGGAGACGAGTGACTTGCTCCGCTCTGCTCCGCACCGAGATACGATGCATGTTGCAAGCGTACATTTCAAATGTTTCAGATGTTTTAGAGGTATGTTGCAAGTGTTTCATAAGAATGTTGCAAAAGTAGATCGGAATGTTGTACGTGTTGCAATAGGCTATACACGTATGTTTCAAGTGTATGTTTCAAATGTTTTAACTGTTTCAGACGTATGTTGCAAGTGTTTAATTTAGATGTTGCAAAACTAGATCGGGATGTTGCATATATATGCAATTGTTTCAGGTATTTTCATACATATGTTACAAGTGTTTCACCTTGATGTTTGCATATTTTTGTAAGGCTGCCTTTTTGTAATGGCTACACGTGTGTTTTCAAGTTTTTTCTGGTGCTTTGCAAGTGTTTCATATGTATCTTGCAAGTGTTTCAGCTGTTTTGAACGTATGTTGCAAGTGTTTCACCTAGATATTATAAAAATAAATCAAGTATTGCACATGTTGCAATGCGCATGAGAAGCAGTGGCGGCGTGAGCAGTCCCTGCGCGCAGTTTGGCGGCGTGGGCGTCGTCTAGGTGGCGTGGGCCTGCATGGGCGCACAAAATGCAGGCTCAGGCGGGGGCGTGCTAGCCCGAGCACGGAAAACAGGAGTGCAGCGCGGGCGTCCGGACGAAACGGGCATCTGGGCGCTAGCACTGATGAAACTTGAAACACCGGGATACATGATTAGGTCAGTATTCATTATTATTGTTGTGGCTTGATTGTGAGTGTATCCGAAAACGAAGGTGTCTCTTCTTCCTTTTCAAAGAGTCAAGAATTAAAGCAATAAAGATCATGAACAATCGACCTGTGAGCTCTTCAACTGGCCTAATGGATCAGATCGGTCATAAGAACCACTTAAATGCAAATATGCAAGAGTTCACAAATGTTGTACAAGAAAACTAATTATGTCTCAGGGGGTGTTTGGTTCACTCCTTACCTCCTAAATCTAGTCTCATTTAGTCACTTTTACCCAAATACTATGATTAAATGGGACTAAAAAGTGCATTAGCCAACTAGTTAAGTGTTGCTAAATGAGATTAAAGTCCACCTTTTAGTCACTTTGCAGCCAAACACCCTGACTAAAAGGAACTACAAGGCCCTAGCAAACTAAACATGGGGGTGATTAAACTTTAGGAACTGGTTTAGGTGACTAAACTTTAGAAGGTGTGAACCAAACACACGCCCTCATTGCCTTTTTCAAGGAAAAAATGGTAAGCTGGATGTTCACCAAAAGAGAGAGAGAGTACAAAAAGAAACCATGACGTAGGCTACCAATCTGAAAAGGCCAAGAAAAAAAGTAATGTCTTTAAACGTGTTAATGAAAACAGTACATACTCTGGTCACCAAAGAAGAACGAGAGCTAAAAGCATCATCAAACACCAACGGCAACAGCCAAAGCATCTCATTGTAACCTTCCAGGTGTACTTCAAGCAAACCATCAACCACCAAAGCAGATATTAGTAACATCCATGAAGTGAACTTAATACAACCAGGTGTATTGCTTCAATAGTCAGAGAGTATTTTCTTCCCGATAAATAGAAGATCATCCGTTACTTCATTCTCTCGATGTTGCTCACTCAGCTAGTACCTACGAATGTAGGACTACCAGCCTTATCAAGATTACTCAGTACAAAATGATAAAAGGAAACACACACTTACTACCAACTAAAAAATACGAGGTTAGCATGGCAACTATGCACTGAATTCTATCAAAAAAGGGACTAAACATGTCTAACAATGAAGCAAGGTAGCGAGTAAATAACAACCTTCATCGTGAGTCCATCTACAAATCAATCTTTTTAGCCTCTAATCTTATGACAACTACAAGCACCTAACTTAAATCAAGTACAATGAGAATTTTGTAACGAGCAACTCTCCTGAGAAAATAAGGTAATCTCTAATCTACAAGACAGGCTCTAACGAAAAGACTATGGAAGAAGATCGCCAATCAACCTTCTGATGACCTGAGGTCTTGTAAAGCAGCGGTAACCTGTTCCCGCACAAGTTCAATCCTCTTTAGATAAACCTCAAGCTCCAGAATTTGCTGCTGCCTCCACTTATCATCACTGGGCATTCCAGGATTTGGGACAGCAACCCCTAAACCAAGACCAAGAATGTCGAAGCCGCCAATGCCGCCGAATCCTGTGCCAAGCCCCAATCCGAATCCAGTCTGCCCAGCGAGGGTGACAGAGCTGATGAACTCCTTCAGTAACGGTGACATGATACTCCTGATAGCCTCCTCGGTGGCGCCACCGGCGCTCACTGGCATGGGCGAAGGGGTCGCCGCCGCTGGTGATACAGTTGGCACTTGCAAAGGAGGTGGCGGTGCAATTGCCGGCGCTAAATTCTCGACAGCAACAACAAGCCGGTCCTCAGCCGCATCAGTCAGCATCAGCGCGGACGTGGCTGGCAATGCTGGGGCCTCCAGCTTTTGCGCAGTCCTCCTCCGAACGCGCCGGCCTCCCCTGCCCCTCTGCGTGGGCGTGGGCGTGGGCGTGGGCGTGGACGCGCTCCCGCCGCCGCCGCCGCCATCCTCCACCGCAGCGGCGGCCACGGGGTTGATGTCATCCTCGTCGGAGGCGTCGGCCGCGCCGCCACCTTTGCCGCGCCTGAACGCAGGGCGCCAGATGTGCCGCGCGACGTCGTAGATGGCGCCCTCGTGCGTGCTCCGGAACGCGAACGCGGCGCCCTGCGCCGCGACGCGCGCGGCGCAGACGCGGTACTTCTTCTTGAGGCGGCGCAGCTTCTCGATGAGCTGGCTCTTGGTGAAGTCGAAGGAGAGGCGGCGGCGGATCTCCTCGTAGAAGGGGCCCGTGTCGTACTGGTGCGACGCGAACGTGGTGCCCCGGCGCGCCGTGAAGTCGAGGAAGCCGCGCAGGATGAGGAGCTCCTCCTCGTCCGTCCACAGCCGCTGGAACAGCCGCCGCGAGTCGTCCGCGGCCGGACCCTGCGGCTGCGGCTGCGGCGGCGGAATTGCGCCGGCGGGCTCGGGGGCGGGAGCGAGAGGGTGAGGTGGGACCGAAGCTGCGTCGGGGAAGGGTAGAGGATCCTGGCCCTGGGGATTGGCGACGTCGGAGTTGGAGGCATCGGTGTCGGTGCCCTCGTCGTCTTCGTCGCCGCCGGCGGAGGAGGAGGCCGCGGCGTCGTGGGGGTCGTCGTCGGCCATGGCTGGGTTCAGTGGCGGAGCTAGAGAATTATCGAGGGGGGTGCGACCTTATGGTCTAACGATGGAGCAACAATGTAACTTAATAGCCACATAGCCATGATTTTAGCGTGAATAATGTAACTTAACAAGCAATATTGATGTACATCAACAATGAAGTAGCAATAATAGCGAATATTTGCTTACCATTTATCAAAAATATAGTAAAAGAATCCCACAATTATAACAACAAAAATTTGTCGACGTTCACAAAATACAATCCTCAACCATGAAATCCTCACTGACCTATAGAAAAAGAAATAAACCGTTCAAACAATTTATATAATGTATTCATTGAAAAAATTGAAAAGATATGCATTACCTCTTATAGATCAAATCTGTGTCCTTTTTCTTCCATGTTCATGAAGCGATGAACCACACCATCATTGATAACTTTCTTCAATTCTTCTTTCTCCACATAGCAAATAAGTCACTCAAGACTCAAGTGTGTATCACCTGTATAGTTACTAAGAGTGGTTTTGACAATCTTCATCCCCGAAAATATTCTCTCCTCTTCCCAATTAATATCATCTGGATGACATAAATTCCTTCCACTACCACTGTCTTGTGCTTTTCTTTTGTAAAATCTTTCCATGTATTTCCTAGAACCCACAAAAATATTTAACAAATATCACATGAAGAACAAAAAAAATCCTAACCCTAAAATCTGAACGAACTAACAAGAATCACAAACTAAAATCATTGGATGATTAGACTGATGGAAATTGAAAAATAAATGATGAAGTTACTTACTTTTTGAAGGATGACAGAAGAGCAGAGCAGGGACTGGGAGGCGCAGCTGCCTCCAGCTGCCTGCTGCCGACGCCGTGCTGCCCCTGCGCTGGTGCTCCCAATGCCCAGCAGCAGCAGCAGCGCCGCCCACCGCGGCCGTCTGTTAGCCGGGCAGGAGGCCACCCCGCCACCGCCGATCAGAGCCTTGAGCCCCTCCCTGATCGCTTGTGCTTGTGTGTGGAGCCGGCCAGCTGAGGACTCGAGGAGACCAATTGACGAACAGAACGAGGAAGGGAGATGGTCGCGTGCGAAGCGTGTAGTCGAGGAGTCGGACGGCCGAACAGAGAGACATTACGTGAGTTTGTGGGCTGCTGTGGGCCCTCCGCGCTGGGCTGTGGGTGCACCTGTTTGGGCTGGGTGGGTGCGAACAGGGTAAAAATCTATATACTATAAGGCTTTCCGAATTTCGGCCTGGGTGCGGCCGCACCCAGTTGGGCCAACGTAGCTCCGCCCATGGCTGGGTTGGGTTTGGGATCGGGAATGGATGGAGAGGGGTTTGGTTGGAATCGGTTACCGGATAGGACTGGGTCCAGCTGCTGCGTGGCACGAGGCCACGAGGCGTTGCCCGCCACCAACCTGCACTGCACGCGGGCGGCGAGAGAGTCATCGGGTCCGCGTCTGCAGCCTGTCCGGTGGTCTTTCAGGCGACGATCACAGAGCCGCGGAGGTGCAGTTACCGGATCATTCAACAGGTAGAGCTTCTGTTCACCTGTTGCTCCATCTAAAGTATAAGCCCGACTGCCCGTGCATAGATTGTTCTTTGCAATCACAGTTCGCTGTTTGGATTATAATCCATGCTAATTTTGCTGCCAAGACTGCCGCACTAATCTTGCCCATAAGGTGTCTGAAACAATGCCTGAATGAGCACCACTGAACATTGGGGTTCCTTTTGCACACTAGGTGCTCAAACAAAATGCCGAGGCAGCAAGAACCCGTGTATAGAAGCCAAAAATGGCAGCATAGGGGGTTAACATGCAACATCCACATTCAAAGAGTTTGAAACAGTTCGAACTGAAAGGTGCAAAGAAAATGGGAATTCCCTGGATGGGCACTCAAAATTGCTAGTTTTGTAACTATCCAGATTGGGATGCTCAAAATTGCTTGTCCAGTCTGGCAATTTGTGGTTTTAGTTGCAATATATTCAGCGTTTGGATCAGCATGACATTTACATACTTTTTTTTATGCATTTTGCACACCAGCCTGAGTATTTTGATGCATAGTGTCTCGATGTTACTCACTGATACCTATTGTAATTGGGAGGCAGCATATTGCTCACAAATTTGTTTTCTGCTTCGAGATCTGGTACAATCAGTGCTTGTCAATCGCTATTCATATTTTCTCAATCAAGCATCACCACTGGAGATTGAAAGCTGTCAACTTTAGACTTGCCAATCTGATCCAGTCTCCTTAATAAAATCTGTAGAACAAATGATTGATAGAACTTTCGCCGTCTTTGAAAGCCAAGCTTTCCTCAATTCCTCTCTTTTCTTTCCCTTGGAATGCAATGGGTTCGGATGTTATTTTGTGGATTTGTTTTTGCAAATCAATTGATTGCTTTTAGAATTTTCTCTAGGTGTATAGCAAAATATGTTCAGTAAATGACACAATACATGAGTTAGTGTATTGTGATCGTTTTATGATCCTTTCAGACTTCTGTTGTTAAAGACAAATTCTGTTCCTTCAGTACTTTTCTCAGGGAAGAAAGTGTAGAAAGGTGCTCCAGAGTCAGAACAATTGTCAAATCCAGCAGAGAAGCTGAATCTGTGCACCAAAGAAGCTCAGGGCCTTGTTTAGTTCCCCTCAAAATTCCAAGTTTTTTCACTCTCTCCATCACATCGATTTTTAGCCGCTTGCATAGAGTATTAAATGTAGGTAAAAAAATAACTAATTACACAGTTTAGTTGGAAATCACGAGATGATTCTTTTGAGCCTAGTTGATCCACAATTAGACAATATTTATCAAATAAGATGAAAGTGGTATTATTCATCAGGTTGAAATTTTTTTCAATCTAAACAAGCCCCAGGATAGGGATGGCACTCCGGAATGCATTGGGATGGTCAGAAGGGGAGGTGATGCGGCCCTAGTCAAAGCCTTGCTCGCGGTTGACGAGTCAGACTGCAGGCATCTTCTCCACTGGTGGCGCCCTTGCTTTCTGGGTGCTGTGCCGCCTTCATTACGGTCATGACTCCGATCCATCTAATCACCTGCTTTTAAGTATTTTTGTTCTGCCATTCAATGCATCGTAGCAGCCGATTAAGCTTGTTTGTTGTCTCCTCACTTCCTCAGTGTGCTTCGAGAGAATCAGAGGTTAAACCTTTGTGCTGCCTGACCCATGCGTATATTGTACAGGTCCGAAAATAACAGTCCCAAGGAGCCTCAGGTGGGTGTCATGCGGAGCGATCTCAATGAGCTTAACATCAGCCCAGCTTGTGCGGTCCTTCAGCCCGGAGTGCGAACCTCAGAATATAGCTGCTTACGACAAACCTGAACGCAAGACTGAATAGCATCTACAAGGTTCAGGCCACTGCTACTCTCCCTATCAAATTATGTGGTTTGCTTGATTCAGTCGAGGATATAATTGTATTTCCCTTTGTATGATACGTATTTTATGCATCATATCGCCATGTTGAGTGAAGAACTACTTGCCTTTTTGTTTTGCTACTATATGCAGACCAGCACGGGTTTGTGTGTGAGGTGTGTAGAATCAATGTTGATACCTGTTGCGAAACTGCAAACCGATACTACTTTACCTTTGTGGCTTTTATCTTAAGTCAAATTCTTTCTCTTTGACTAAGTTTTCTATAAAAAAATATATTAACATCAAATATGCTCAAATAAACGTGATATATGGAGAATTTAATGACGGAAATGCTATGGTGAGGATGTCCGCTTGTCCAAAGGCTCCCATTCGCGGGCCGCAACATCAGCTCAACGGCCCAATAGTCGTAGCTCCTCGTCTAGCATGCTGTTTTCAATCTTCAGAAAAAATCGCCGCCCTTCGCAGCGCTGCCTTGGCGTTCTCCGCGGCGGTCGGGGACCCGACGGCCGGCATCTCCACCGTGCCCGAGCACGGTCGCCTGCCTTCCTCCATCTCCATCGCACCTCCCGGCCGCCTGCCTTCCTCCCGCTCCACTATATCTCCAGCTCGTCGCGGCCTTCTCCAGCTTGTTGGCCGCCTTCTCCACCGGAGCAGCAACAGCTCGCGGCAGCATGAAATCAGGAGCGGCACCATCCAGCGCCGCGCCACCATCCACCTCGCCCGTCGTGGAAGGCGAGGCCTACGCCTACGCTTGGGGAGGCTTGCGCTTGCAACTGCGCTCGCGCCCCCATCCACTTCACAGCGTTGGCAGGAAGGGGAGGCTTGCGCAGCTGTAGTTCTCCACCAAGTAGGCCATGGTCGCCAGCGACGCTGTGTTTCAAATGTTTGAAGGTGTTTTTCAGATATGTTGTAAGCCTATGTTTCAAATGTTTCAGTTATTTCAGATGTATGTTTCAAGTGTTTCGTACGAATGTTGCAAAAGTAGATTGAGATGTTGCATATGTTCCAATGGTTGTATACGTATGTTGCAAGAGTTTGTTCTCAATGTTTCATCTATTTTTCATACATATGTTGCAAGTGTGTTTATCTGAATGTTGCATTTGTTTCACACATATGTCCAAGTCTTTTTATCTGGATGTTGCATAATATTTGCAATGGTTTAAGTGGTTTCAGGTGTTTTTGCAAGTGTTTAAGAGGCATGTTTTAAGTGTTTTATCTATCTTTTTTTTTGTACATTGCAGGTGTTTCATCTGAATGTTTCAAAAGTAGATCAGGGTGTTGCACATGGGGATACGCGTGGGAAGAGGGAGGGGCGCGAGCAGTCCCCCACGTGCGGTCTGACGGCGCGGGTGACGTCCGGGATGGCGTGGGCCTGCTGCTGAGGCGCTCGCTCGAAAGTCTGACGATGGTAGGGGCGCTCACTCGCTTACTGCACAGGTACCGTCCAATGCTAGCGCCTCAGATCGGACGTCCGGGTGCTAGCAAGTCCGATTTAATAAAGCTAATTTGATGTTGTAGGCCGTACTTTTTTTTATAAATCTGATCAAAGTTAGATAACTTTAATATGGGATGAATTGAAGTAGAAACAAAACGAGTAGATTGTTCTCATCTTGACGTCACATGTATTTATAGAATTAGCGTTATGTGGAGCACTTTTGGCTTGACAATATTTGCTTGAAAAAAAGGAAATACGCCAATCAGAGATGTGCAGATTGATATCGCGACTGCTAAACCAAATTCGAGTACAAGAGAGAAGAGACCCCCACTGTTTCCTGTATGTATTGGTCGAATTAGACTCGTGCTTGCAGTAGTACTTGAGTTCCGTTTCCAACTGTGCTTCGCAGACGACATAATCATCTGTCCACGCTTTGATTTCTCTCGTCCCCTTCACGTAATCACGTAGCCACAGGCTTTCAACGTACCTGCAGCTAGCGTTTCCCGAGCGCCCGAACGAATCTGCAAGCCGCCTAGTTGTCAGGCGCACAGCAATGTGCTGGCGAACGACGTGGTGCCTGCCCGGCCCGGCGCCGCCGCTGCGCGCGGACTGCGCCGACGACGGCTACGAGGAGCTGCCGGTGTCACTGCCGCCGCACGTACCGCGGGGGCTGTCGAGGGACGACGCGCCGAGCGCAGGCGGGGAGGCCACGACGTTTGCTGTGGAGCAGGTGGTGGCGCCGGCGTCCAACGGCGGCTTCGGCATCGGAGGAGGGGCGTGGCTCGCATTGGTCTGCGCGTCGTCCGTCTACGCTAAGGTGGCCGGTCCTTCCCAGTCGTAGGATATTACTGATCTAGCCGGGTCATAGGTGCAGCGGTTTAATTCGCAAGTCGTGTCAGGTGTTAGATTACTCAATTCTCCGTCCGTTGGCATCATGAATTGGCCTAATTCGGGCCGGTTTGCTAGATAAACCAGGCTAGTTTTCTAGGTAAGGCCAGTTTTACTTTGTTGAATTGCAGAATGAACCCCCATTATTATGTTTTTTTTTTGTTGAGACAATCGAAATGCATATATATATTTAATACCTAATTTAGGGTTTAGACGAGAATATTATGGTTTCAGAAAGATCCACACTTGTGCAAACCAACTATGTTGGTTTTGACCGTGTAATCCAAATTAGAAGTTATATTGTGGCATGGATTTTGTAAAAGTTTTGATTTGTAATGGTCTAAGTAAATCCACGCTATCTAAATTATTTGAAGAGTCATTTACATAAAATCGCTTTTTATACGCACTCTAGAGAGCCATTCTCACTGTCTATCTTTAGCTAGCGAGAAATCTGAAATAGAGGATGGCTATATCTTGATAATCAATTAAAGAAGTTGCTGGAGGGTATTTTTTCACTAATGTAGAGAGTCTCTTAAAGTTGCTCTAAAGGATCACTGCTAATGGGATGCCATCCAATCGTAAAAAAATCAATCTTTAATCCTATTACCCTTATTCTCCTTCCAAACTTGTCGTTGTTCCTTTGTCTCCATGGCAACTAAAGGCGTTCTAGTGGCCCACCAATGCTAGAGAAACCTAAGGCGGGCTTGTCTCGATGAGCATTTTGTTGTTCTATCAGTGATTCTAACAAAACTAGACTAACCAATTTCTCAAACGAACCATGGTTTTCTTGAAGGAAAATCCACAATATAAAAGCAAGTTGTGATAATCCCCAATATTCCTCACGTGTACCTAGGTGGCTTAGGTCTCAAGTGAATAGACCCTTCCAAAGTTTCAAGATTTCATACTAATTTACATCATGTGCTCAGTCGAGAGCATAAAATGGACCAACTAAATTTGTGTCCAATTGAAAGGAGTAAGTTGGTCATTTTGATATGTCTATTAGCCAAGACTATCGAAATATGGTAAACTGAGTAATGGCCGGTCATTTTCAGTCGTAGTATACTAGTCTTTTTTATAAGAACTTTCATTAGTTAAGAGCATCTTACAAGAGTTAGGCCAAGGGGACCCACGGTACATTCTAGAGTGTCGAATGAACTAGGCATCTAGTAGAATGCAGAGAGTGGGTAGATATGTCTTGGCTTCTATGGATCTTGAGGACTATGTAAATTGTATGTGAAATGTGATGTTTAAACTCCTAAATAGTTGGATGGGTATCCGAGAAGCTTGAGCTTGGTTCGCCTATGACTAAGAAGTGAGGCCATCATCTGGATGTCACAGATGAAGTTTAACCAAGGAAGCTAGAGAGTCTGGGTTGTAAGTGCATGCAACCTTTTGGTGGATTGAATGATAACATGATTAAAGGTCTAACACATTTGCTAAGTGTTGAATAGAAATTTGTTTGTTTGACATACACTTGAGATATGGATTATTGTAGGACTCAGAGTTGTTCAACAAGAAGACAAACTTAAGGGTATTCCATATTATGTTGTAATAAAAGCCAAAATGATATACTGTTGTGGAAACAATCTAGTTCAAGCAGAAGCCAACAATGCAAATGGATTTGATGAAATGGCTTATATGTTATGGATATCATCGTATCATATGCAGCAAGTGTATTTGAGAATGTCAGCGAGACATAAGGTTATACATATCAAATGGTCTCATTTGAAAAGCTTGCTAGGAAATCAAGGAAGATCAAGGTGGATTTCATGAAATAGATATGAATGTATATTTACCATTGGTTCAGATCATTGTGTGGCTTGGGTTGGCTTGAGAGGGTGAAGATAGCAACGAAAGGGCTTTGAAAGACCAAGCAAGGGTGAAAGACAAGCGACAGCTTGGGTACCGATGGACCATGACTATGATGAAGAAGAGAGTACTTGCATTGAGTCTTGGCACTAATCAACCTATGAGAAGTCACATTGTGAGGAGGAACAAATCATTTTTGGATTATTTGAAAAAGTGATATGGAGACATGACTTGAACTCAGATGTGTGAGATGGTTCAAATTCACGTGCTCAAGATGGCTATGCTTAAATGGATGAAAAAAGTTGGTTGCTACCCTCAAGCTCTAAAGATTGCAAGAAACGACATTTGAAGAGAATTGGAGTTCAAGTGATTTGAATTCAGTTTTTATTTAATCTTGAGTTCATAGGTATGCCATACTATCATGAGCGATGCAACATGATGATGACTGATTAGTCTATAGTGCTCAAGTTAACCATGTGAGATATGAGTGAGAGCCTTGTGGGAACTAACCCTTAGTCTGCTGTGACAAGTCATTGGACTAGTCCAATGTGCACACCGACATGATCAATTCGGTATGAGCAAGGGTCACAAGTTTTTAGCTTGGTCTCTCAATTTTGCGCACCATTAAAAGTTCGACATTGTGCACAAAGTTCTTGAGCTAACTTTGTGTATTGGCTTTGCCTGTTAGGTTCAAACCCTACATAATCGATCAAACATCAATGTACTACCCCTCTTCTTCTACCTTTAGCTCTTTCAACCCTCGTTGTCCAGCACCTTTCTCGACGAGATTTGTTGGCATTCTAGGTGGCCTTGTGGATCTTAGGGTGACCCCATTGTGCTTCTCCTCGATGGGTCTTCCCAGAAGGTGTTGATGACTTTTTGGGACAAAACGAGTGTTGAATCTGTATAGCCGACCCATTGGTTGGCCTTGCTATTTTGGACCTACCTCACTGCGTGTCTAGGCAATGTCTGGCCTTGAGTGATCTAGGCCTATTGGTGTGTGATCAGAATCTGCTTTGACAAATACGTTTTGGACTTTTGGACAACAAACATCAAGCCAAAGTTCACAAAACTTACTGCTTGTTTGAACTTTGGAATTTTAAGCTTGTTTGAACTTTGGGATTTTAAGCTCAAATCTGTATGTTTGCCTAACTTTGGAGTTTCATATCTCACCAACTGATGATCAAATCACCTGAGAGTTTAAATAAACAATAAATTTAGCCTTATATACCCTCTACAACTTTTATTAAACCTGGTTATTAGGACCTATTTGGAAGAGCTTTGTCTCTAAAAAAATACATTTGGAGCACCAGCTCCATATTGAAATGTGAAGCATAGTAGCAACTCCTGATCCATCAAGGCTAAGTTTTAATCTTTTGTTCGAGACAAGCAAAGGTTAAGCTTAGGGGATCTCATTGATGGTAGAAATGTCACACTTTTACATATCCAAGATGTCATCAACAAGTCTCCGAATAAAAGGAAAATGAGCATATCATGAAGATATTTTATCAAATAACAAAGTTCCACATGTACGTAGAGTATTTCTATGCAACGTATGTCATTATGGAGAAATGGTTCTAGTGGGCCCACACTAGGAGGGTCCCACTACCCCCAATCCTGTGTGGATCAAGGAAACACACTCCCAAGCATTTCTAGCCCTTGGATGGAGATTGTGCTTTCTTTGGACAACTCAAGTTCAAAGCACATGGATTGGATGGCCCACACATCAAGAAATTGACGTGATCAAGTGTCCCATCCTTCACAATCCACTCAAGATGGTGCCAAGAGGGACCCCACCAGAGGTGATGGCCTCCCCCATTTCTTTCTATCGCCTCCACCAGCTGCCATGCAAACAAACACAACTTTGACACATCTCCACCGTGCATTTTATGGCAATTTGATCAAGTGGTTGAGGAGGAAAGCACTTGGATTCATGGGGCCACCTCCAACTCATATAAATAGAGGGTCACAACCCCTCTCCATTCATGACTCAAGGGAAGAGATACACAAGAAGTAGAGAGCTCCATTGTATTTTAGTTTAGTAGGATAGTCTAGTGTGGGGGTTAGAGTATAGCTGAGTTTTACTTGGGTTTCCAAATTTGGAGGGCAAGATATTACTTTATTCAATATATAATCTTTCTCTAATTTACTTAGTATTACTTTGTGCAACATATATCTCTGTGATAGTGCTGTTGTGGTCCCCTTGTTATATAGTTGTGTGCTTGTTAGATTGATGTCCAAGCCCACGCTTTTATATTAATCACTGCCTTAATGGGTGCTCTAATTGATCTGTATGTACACAATTAGAGTAGCGAGAGATAGTGTAAACGTGGTGTTTGATCTACGATAATTGATTGAGCTTATATTCTTCTTTAGGTGTGCTAGAATTTTTTTTGGGTTTTTTAGGACAAAAATTCTTACGTGTTTAGAAACAAAAATTCTTTTACATTGTTCATGTTGGCTAATTTGTTCAGAGTTCTTCAAATTGTGTCTTCTCACTTCTTCGATGAAGACATAGGGTTCTTGAAACTATGTTCTTGCTGGTTAATTTGTTAGAGTTCTTAAAACTGTGTTTCTTGAATCTGTTTATATTGTTGGTTAATCACATCGCCATCGCGTCCAATCTTTCTCTCCCTAGCGCACATTTTGCCTAATTCGAGTCCCGTTATGTGAGCTCACCGTGAGTCCCGCTGTTTCTCCCACCAACGCAAGGCCTCTTAGGCGTGCTTTTCGTCGAGTCTTTCTTGGCTCTTGCCGTGGAACGTCTCCGCACAATTTTTGGAGTAGCGGAGAGCCGTTCCAGCTATGCACCACTGCCCTTGAGTTACTACCAACCATCTAAATTAGGTGATGTTTCTCAGCCGTCCGATGGGTGATCATCATTCAGGATTGTGTTCAATTAAGACAAGAGTACTCCCTCAGTCCCCTCCTCGAGTCCCTTTACTTTACATGTGTGAAAAATTATGTATTACAACTTATAATTTAAAATAAAGGGAATATAACCTATATTTCTGATGTTTCTAGTAACTTTGTTATAAAACTTATGTTCATCGGTTTATAATGACTCATAAAATAGTTTTATACACTTACTATTTTATTTATGAAATGTTTATTTACTTGTATGTATAATTTGTGTGATTGATATTTCGATGTATAGAAGGAGAGCAAGTGGTGAATTCCAGTGGCACGTTTTTGAAGAATTTGGAGGAGGACAAATATTTCGATGTATAGAAGGAGGGCAAGTGGTTGTCCCTTCATAAGCATGTGTCTATCACAACTTGGGAAAATATAATAATTGCTTAGATGGTATAATCTTCTCTGTTACCTAGGGTTCACCAAGGGTAGTATTAGGTGCAAATGGCTTAGTGGGTAGGTAAGTTGGTCGTTAAACACCTATCATCTCTAATTACAATTATAGGATTATTGTAATCAAGTATTTTAATCATAATAAGTTATTCTATGGTCCAAACTCTTGAGATCATAATTCTCTCCGGTCTCACAATAGTAGACGTTTAAAGATCTATCACATATATTAATGCTTAAGGTAAAAAATCTTAGTACTCCTGAAAATAAGATAGATATATATTGAGAAAAGAAAAAAGTACTTATTGGGAGAAGAGAAAGAGAAGTGAGAATGACAATTATTTTGTGACAAAATTTGAATGCGGTTACAGTAAGTATTTTGGGATAGGGGAGCGGACAATTCTAGCTGATTATTAATAATCTAAGAATACTCCCTCCGTCCTAGAAAAATATAAATCTCACTTTTTGAAGCAAGATTAATGTAGGTGTCAAATTACATATTTACCCCTACTCTATCATTTTACTAAAAAAATAATGGTTACATCCTGGAATGTTCTTCTCGTGGTATTGAAAAAGTTGATTTCAAGTCTATATTTAGATTTTTATTTGAGACGATTTCATTTGTTTTGGGACGGAGAGGGAGTAGAATCAAAACAGACTTTCCTACACGGTTTACGTGAAATTCATGTGTGGGCTTTGCCGGCCCCACTTCTGCTCCCCCATCCGGTCTTCGCGCAAGCTCTCGCAGCAAACAATGGCGGACGCCGCCGAGCTTGCGCGCCTCCTCTGCCCCCGGGCCCCGCCGCGGCCGTCGCTTCCGCAGAGCTCTGTATATTCACAGCGGCCACAGAGCCTGCTCAGAGCTCTCCCCCGCCTCCGCCCTCCCATCTGTCTCCGGTGCCGCGCGCTCGACGCCAGTAGGCCGGTTGCGGTGGAGGGGGAGCGGGACGAGGAGGACGGGCTTGAGGACGAGGAGGAGTCCTACTTCTCGGTCACCTCGTCGGGGCTCTCGGAGGTGGACTACCTCGGGGAGAGCACCAGGGGGGATTTGAACGTGCGGAGGGAGCGCCTCGAGGCGCTAGGTGAGCTCTGGATCTCCTTAATTTTGAGTTCATGCGGGTAATCGATGTTGATTCGTGGGTGATACTATATAGCATGGGCCACTATATTCTTACGTGATTATAAGTAGACGGCTTCTCTCGTAATGGCTAATTGGAATATACGGCAACATCATCAAAATAGGATCATGATAACTTTGTAATTTCTCATAGCTGCTTTAACTTTAGGTGGGAACGGCAAGTCAACTTTGCATGGTCCTATTGAGGAGATAGCCTGGAAAGAAGCGGGAGAAGCTGAAACATTGCTTCATGACTTGGGAATTGCAGTAAGGTTCTATCCTTTTAAGCATTATCTTGTCCTTGTTGATGTTCGGTATGCATCTTCTGTTTCTATTCATGTTCCCTGTGCAGAACTCATTGATGTTGTCACCAATGCATGTTTAGTTACTAGTAACCTATACAACTGTTTTTTTTTTTTTGGGAATCACCTATACAACTGTGTTATGTTGTGGAATTTAGACAAAAGATTATAACTATCCACTTAAGGAATAAGGGCCTTCCTCTCATACTCTACCATCATAAAATTGTAGTAGCAATTCTTTTACCTCCACTCTGTTACGCACTTTTTTCTTTAAATGTCATTACCACTAGAATTCCACGAGCCAGAGATGTTTGACCACTCATGTGTTTAGAATAAGAATAAGTCACTACTCTTCATGCCTGGTGTGACCTCTACTATTGTAGGCATTTATAGTTTCTGGCAGGTAAGAATCAAAGCGTTGGCTTGTAGTGGATGCAGTCATCACGATCCCTGACAGTAAATTGTGGCAATGGTCTCACAATCTCGTGTTCAGCCAAATACACGACATTTATTTTTATCGAAAAACTAATGTGGCAGTTGAGGTTTATGATTTTTGACCATCAAGTAATGGCAAAAAGAGATGGTTATCGAAAACCTGTGAAGCATCAATGGCCCTTTTTTCTTCCTGGCAGAAGCGAATCAGGGTTCTCTTATTGGTGAAAGGAAAATTTTCTCTTGCATTGACCTTTCAGTTTTCAAAGTTGTTAGATGTATCCATTGCTTCGAATTGTTTTATGGCCTTTTTTTGTTGGGAAAGGACTCAACAAAACTATATGGTTTTTGACTATTTTAAGATTTACTGTAAAATGCTTGTAAGAAAAGGGCGCTAATGTAATCACAAATTCACAAGCAAAAAATCAAGGGTGTGTGGGTGTGTGTTGTAAGGGTTCTGGACCCTCTTTCTTCTTAATACAAAGATACACAACTCTCCTGCGTGTTCGAGAAAAAAAAGGATTTACTATAAAATGCATCCCAAGATAACTGTTGTCAAATGGTTTGATAATTTTTTTTGCATGATGGTCCTTGACAAGGCGTTCCCTTTTTTATGATTAAGAATTAAGATACAAGAGACATGCCTTTCTAGCAACAAAAGCTCCACAATCCACATTCAGTGGAATATAACTTTAGTGAATACATTGATCATGGAAATGCTAACACATTCCAAGGAAATGAGGAATAGACAAAAGCATATGTTCTTTTAAAAGACAAGCTATAATCAAACTCGCTAATACTATTTTCATTGTAAATCAGAATTAATTTTGCAGTTATATTCTATCTGCTAACATTCTAGCACTTTGTTCTTGAACTTCCATTTTTGGTTGCCCTTTGCCAATCATATCTTGTTTGAGTATCATCACGATGACAAAACCAGTCAGCCTTCCGAAAACAATACTAACATCAGTTTTCTAAAAATGCAGGCCCCGTTTTCAGTAAGACACTCTCCTCGCGGAATTTTCTGCACCAGGACACTAAATCTTCGATCTATCAGTGTGGTTGGATACGATATGGATTATACATTAATTCATTACAATGTGATGGTACTTCATGGCCCATTTTCTTGATTCACCTATAAACTTTTCTGATACCAGGGATTGCACTTTTAGAAAACTCTGTAAATATGTTAAGCTGATTTGACTGGTAACTCCAAAGGATAGCGTATGGGTAATCTAAATTTCAAGTGCCAATTAAAGTTGTTTTTCCTTTAATTTTTGGTTCATAAAGTTCATGTCAGGGGTTAGTTGCTGTGAGTTTTCAATGTGTTGTAATGTAGATAATTTTAGATATAAATATTTCCCCCAATCCCTATATTCACATTAGTACACTGTCTTAATGTCTATGTAAATATGTTGTGTCAAATTCAAATATGAAGGGTTATATATCGCGAGAGTATTTTTTCATGATGAATCTACTAACATCAGTCTTATGTTGTCAATGTATATGAATTTTAGCTATTGATGGTCAAAGTTAAAATAATTGTTTGACATAGGATAAAACCTAGGGCTTATATTTGGATTGGAGCTAGTATAATTTTGCTCAATGCAAATATTATGGTAATCACATATGTGATTTCTGCAGGCCTGGGAAGGACGTGCATATGACTATGGGATGGACAACCTCAAGAGCATGGGTTTCCCAGTAGATGACCTTAAATTTGACCCTGACCTGGTAGTGCCCTGCTGTGCACTTCTTTCATAATACCTTGAAGCACATACATCACCTCTAGTGATACAATTGCTGTGTCACAGGTCATAAGAGGTCTTGTTATTGATAAAGAGAAGGGAAACTTGGTTAAAGCTGATCGATTTGGCTATGTTAAGAGGGCCATGCATGGTACCCAGATGCTTTCCACTCGTGCTGTGAGGTATAGGTAACACATTTCGTCAAAGTTTCTGGGCTCCAGAGATGAGAACTCTAATTCATGTCTTTGAATAGTGAAATATATGGAAGAGAATTGGTGGACCTGCGGAAAGAAAGTCGATGGGAGTTCCTTAACACCCTTTTCTCTGTTTCAGAAGCTGTCATGTTCATGCAGGTTTCCTTACCTCTTCCTTTTATATGATGTAGTCATTTCAATGTTTATGTGATGTGATGTCACTTGACATCTCAACTATTTAAGTCCATGTCCATCTTTCTCATTAGCATACCCAGGGAGCTAATGGTTTCTCTGTTGATTTGCAAGTGACTGAGTTATATTTTCCAGAAGCTAAGTATTTGTCTAGATTAGCTAAAGGCTTGGCAAGAGTTGCAGAAATGGTACAAGTTCAGATGAGATACTATGCTAAGCAAGCCAGCTGAAATATTTTTGCTAGTAGTTTGGTGTTCTCTGCTCTTTCATCCTTGAATAACTGCGCCTTTGCCTTCTAAGGACTTGGAGTTTGGCCATATTTTACCTCACTGATTTGGAAATTAATTTAATATATAGATGTAAGTGTAGACATGTCTCTTGATGATCTAACAACCAGATCTGTTTGTTAGTAGTGGGGTCTGTAGTAGCATCAAACAGAAGTTGGTAATACATTGGTTTCTGATTTGTCCTCAGCAGAATAAATCACAATTAGGAGCCCATCAAAGAAACATGATGTGTGCTCAGAAATCTGAATGTATTTATTCCAAATCAATACACATCAACACAATCAATCCTGTTTTGATTCATTCAGGGAGTAGTTGTATTGTTTTTCAAATGATTATGTACACAACTAGACATTCTGAATTTGCATGTGATCTCTCACACTAAACATTTCTCAAGTTTGGACTGAACCTGGATATTACTATTTTCTTCAGATGGTCGACAAGTTAGATCAGGGATTGGTGCCAGCTGAACTTGGGCCATTGGATTACAAAGGACTGTACAATGTAATGAGCACTGCTGTTTCCTTTTCGTCTCTTTGAAGGCATTACATCAGCATAGAGACCTGCTTTTACTATATTATATTAAAAATAAAGTAAAAGAATTAGTCTATACAGAAACAGAAAGAAAAAAAAAGGTCCGCCCACCAAGCAATGTCTCTTCTGAGTTGTGGAACATTTGTCCTTGTCCACTTTTGCTATGTAATAAACGAAGTTTGGTGTACCTTTTTTCCAGGCTGTTTCCAAAGCACTTTTTCGAGCACATGTAGAAGGCCAACTTAAGGTACTCTTCGGTTAATCATAATATGATTATGATATATGACTATTATTTTTTTTTTCTGAAAACTTCTTTAGCTGGTTGAAATGTAGAGAGAAATAATGGCTGAGCCTGAGCGGTTTGTAGAGCCTGATCCAGAACTTCCTTTAGCTCTTCTTGATCAAAAAGAGGTTAGCACATTTCCACCTTATGGTGCCGTATGATCAATTCAAAATAATAGAACCATTGTACTGATATGCTGGCTTTCCAATCTATCAGGCTGGAAAAAAGTTGCTTCTCATTACTAATTCAGATTACCATTATACAAACAAAATGATGAATCATGCATTCAATCGCTTTCTTCCTAATGATGTGGGATGGAGAGATCTTTTTGAAATGGTAAGTTTATCTCTCTCCCTTATACCAGCTTTGTAGAAGTGACTGTTTAACAGTCATTGCTTACAACATACTGGAAACTTCATTAATATCCATTGATTCTTTCTTACTATAGGTTATAGTCTCCGCAAGGAAGCCAGAGTTTTTCCAGCTTTCACATCCATTATATGAGGTTGTAACAGATGATGGACTGATGCGCCCCTGTTTTAAAGTAAAGTCAGGTCAAATTCTTCGCGCCGTTACTGTTGTGAACCAGTAACTCATAGAACTTCCAATAATTCTTTATCTGTCACTGTGAAGGAACATGTTTCGTTTCAAACTGTGAATATGTATTATGCTGTAGCATTATGTTCATTTTTCTTCGAAACTCAATGAATGGAAACCAAAAATAGAACTTAAAAGGAAAAAAAATTGGGGGTGGGGGGGTGGGGGGGGGCATTCTTCATGGTAGCTTCCCTATCTAATTAAGATGATTTATAGTTCTGACATCATAGTTTTTGGGAACAAATCCATTTTTGGCCCCTCGACTCTTATGTTTATCTATTTTTAACCCCAAACTACAAAACTAGTAAATTTGGCACCTCAGCTTTCAATGCTGTTCAGTTTTTAGCCCTCGGTCTGGTTGTGGTGGTTTTCAATTAGCTTGGGCCCACCTGTCATATGCTCCATCTCTCCCTCCCCACCTCCCTCTCTCCCAACGCAACTTCCCATAGCTATGTCCAGAGTGCTTGCTTTTGTGCCACTGCACTCACCTCTGCTGTGTGCGTGTTGGAATATAAGTGAATTGCCCACCTCTCCCCATCAGCTTAAGCTTTTGGGTTGAATTGGTCGGTGCATGCAACTTAATATGGTATAAAAACAAATGTCTCGAGTTCGAATCCTCCTGTTCCACGTCTGAGGCCTGAGGGAGCCTCCACGTGAGGGGGAGTGTTGGAATGTAAGTGAATTGCCCACCTCTCCCCATCAGCTTAAGCTTTTGGGTTGAATTGGTCGGTGCATGCAACTTAATAGTGCGGACCACCCTGCCGCCTCATACCTGTGTGCTGCCGCAGACTGTCCCTTGCTCATTACCAGAGAGATGGAGAGACAGAGGAGACGTGCCATGGCCGAGCTCGATGCATCCCCTAGCTACGCCAATTCAAGTTTCCGCCCATGGCCTGCATGCCCTGGGTGGCCAAGAGAGAGAATGGGCACCCCCCATGCCATGGAGCACCATCGGACATGGGGACAGCTGTGAGGGCAATCTCGCTGTGCGCTGGATGAGGGAAGGAGGAGGCTGCGATGGAGGACTGGTGGAGAAGATAAAGAGGAGGTGGACGGCTCCGAGAGCATGTCTCCTTTGGTACAGTTGGACGTGGTGCTGTGGACGGTGGAGTGGGAGAGAGGCGGCAGTGGCAGATAGACAGAGGAGGGAAGGAGATGGGGACAGTGGTGGCGAGAAAAGGAGGGAGAGAGAGAGAGAGAAAGATGGAGCGTCTTACATGTGGGCCCATGCTGGGCCCGAGTTACTGGAAAACCACCAAAACTAGGCTGAGGGGCCAAAATTGAACGGTATTGGTAGTTGAGGTGCCAAGATTACCTGGTTTTGTAGGTGGGGTCAAAATTAGACAAACTCCAGAGTTGAGGGGCCAAAAAGTGGACTTGTTCCCTTTTTTAGAGAAAGTTGTAACAACATTGCTTATCAACAGCAGAACCACATGTTGGTCTTTGTTGTGCAGAAGTTTGGGTGTTCTGATGTGCAGGCACCATGTTGTTTTCCCATTTAGGTGCTTGGATCTTCTCTTTCTTTAGTGCAGATATGATTTTTTTTCATTTTTATTCTGAAATGGAGAAGGGAGAGTTTGGATTGGGGAATAAAACAAGAGAGCTACTCCAACTTTTATGCTTAATTGCTTATGTCACTAGACTAGATCCTGCAACCTTAGTTTCTTTTTCGATATGCTCTTGTCTATTATCCATTGCCAGTTTTGTGACTGACTTGCTATCCCTTTTATGAAATGGGTATTTAGGTGGCTTATATTCTGGTGGTAGTGCTCAGATGGTTGAGAAATCACTAGACATTCATGGGGATGAGATATTATATGTTGGGGACCATATTTACACAGATGTAAGCCAGTCAAAAGTTCATTTACGATGGAGAACAGCATTAATCTGCAGAGAACTAGAAGATGAGGTTAGTTTGCTTACCTTCTCTCACTAATTAAAAAAATAATGACAATGTGTAGAACTGTAGATCATTAGGCATTACAGTAGCATTTTGATTTCCGACTAGCAGGATGAAGCTTTCTCTTGAACATTTATTGATTCTGTCTGGTATTTTTCCATCTCACATTGCATTTCCAATTTCTTAAAAGGAATTTTTGGACAAGAACATCTTTAATTCATTTCATTTTGAATAACTGTATCAGGACTCTTAGATTTGCCTTGCCTTTTAATTTCATATGGGTGACTTCTTGGATCAGTTTTAGTTTAGTTGGTGCCTATACGCTCTTATCGTCCTTGCTGCTTGGGAGCTGTGGAAGCATCATAACAACTGCATTTTTAACAATGCCACTCCTATGATATGGTGGTTAGGAGTTAGGACGGTG
Source organism: Saccharum hybrid cultivar R570 (assembly GCA_038087645.1). Lineage (NCBI taxonomy): Eukaryota > Viridiplantae > Streptophyta > Magnoliopsida > Poales > Poaceae > Saccharum > Saccharum hybrid cultivar. The sequence goes on from JAQSUU010000066.1 coordinate 1,795,528, forward strand.
ATTGAAGAAGGAACTGTCCAGTGTGCTGCTGGGACTAGGGATCTTAGGAACTTGGTCATGGGGTGAATATAGTCCTCCCTCCCTGGTTCTAACTGTGTGCTCTAGTGATGTGCTGTGGCCATCTTTCTGTTGTCCGTGTTGCGTTTATTTGTCCGTGTTGCGTTTATTTTACATTCCGCCATTGTGGACTTGTGGTGGCCTTTGAGGTTAGGGCACCATCTTTGAGTGTTTTTTCTTTATACCTTTTTTTCCTATTTAATGAAATGGCACCCGGCTCTTCTGCGCGTCCGAAGAAGAACTACTTACATAAGCATAAAACTATCTACTGGTGATATGATGGTATAACTACATGAAGCAGCCTGCACCATGTATACCATTTAGGTGCTGTTTGGTTCAGTGATTTTTGGGCGTTATCAGATCATGCTGCAATCAGATTCCATTACATTTGTTTATTTCATGATATCCTTAAATCCATTTCCACAGTATCGGATACCAGTCCTATTCAATCACGATCCCTTTTGACTGTAAACAGATAACACCACAGGTTTCGATTACAAAAGAAAAGAAAAGAAAAAAAACTGACGGTGCTAAGGAGGATGATGACTCCGCCCGTTTCATCTTCCCTCTTCCTGTTATGACCGGCATCCCCTACAGGCGTCGCAGGCCCGCTAGTGGCTAGGAGGGGAGCCGGCCATCAAGGGGCTATGGCCCATATAATTGTCGCAATTATAGTATTTCTAGAGGGTTATTTTATAATTATCGCTATTAGAGACATAAATATTTGTAAGACTCTATTTGGGAAATTAAGCAGAAACATATTATTGTTTCCGGCTTCCTCAGGGAGCCGGGAGAAACCCTAGCCGCCGGACCCCTGCCGCCTTCACATGAACAGTACCCGCGCGGAACTGTAGCGCCGCGGGTACTGTAGCTCGCCGCCTCTCCTCTTCCGCTCGCAGCAGTTGCAGCCACGGCGCCCTCGCGCCGTCCTCGCCCACGTCTAGCCGTCTCGCATCCGTACAACCTGCATAGCGGCTCCGGTAGGGATCCTAGCCCTATCACTTCCATCCCTCCTGGGTGCTAGCTTCCTGCTTTCACCGGCGATCGCCGCAGCTGCCATGCGCCACGACCGACGGCGCACGCAGGACAGGAAATGCCACCACCATGCTCTGCTGACATGCGGCCTCAGCCGGCGGCGCGCGTAGGAAGAGGGCCGCTGCTGCCGCGCTTTGCAGCAATCCTTTATGAGGATCGCGAGTGCACCATCCCAAAATCCTGCCACCCTGCCCCTGCAATGGCAAAGATCAGGAACGACGGAGCACATTGTTGCCATAGACCTGACGAGATTCAGGAAGGTTCATTCAAATTGTTTTTCTTCCACATGATAACAGATACATTACATGGGGAAACCAAACAATCAAGGGGATTGCCCATTCCGTCGCTGATTACAGTGTGATCTGTTACCATTTACATTTACGTTATCACTGCATCAACCAAACAGCACCTTAATTCCAATATGCTGATGACACACTTGTACTGACCATTATCAAGTATATGCATCTGTTGATTCTGAATTAATGTGGAAGCAAACCTAGATAGACCACAATTTGTTATGCTGTCGGTGCTATGTAGCCAATCGAGTTGTAGCCTCTTGTTGACCAATTTCCTCTTCTGTGTTTGCAGTTTGATGCACTGGTCAAAAGCCATGATCAGAAAGAAAAGCTTGTTACACTTATACAACAGAAAGAAAGTGTGGGGGATCTTTTTAACCAGCTTCGCCTGGCTCTGCAGAGGCGCTCTAATTCACGTCCTGCACAGGTACTAGAGTGAAGCCTGATGCTTTAGTGAGCTCCAACATGTTGAATGTCCTTTTCAGATGTTTGAAACTTTAACATTTGTATTACTTTCAGCAGTGCACTTTTGTCATGTATGAATTTTTATACATCTTAACCAAAAATTAAGATAAATCTGGTGATTTTGGCTTAGTTCTAGGACTCAGGGATTTTGTTAAGTTATCGATATGCTTGCACTGATATACATTTTTTCAGACACTTGCTGCAACTTGTATGGATGATCAGGAGCTTACGGAAAGTATGCAAAAGTTGCTCATTGTTATGCAAAGATTAGATGAAAAGATTGGGCCAATGCTAGAAGCAGATGGAGAACTTTTCAATAAAAGGTACATCAACCACTATGTAAATTCTTATTCTTGTAACGAATTTGGGAAATCCTTCAAATCTGGGTGTTCAGATCTATTATCCCATATATTTCTTACATAAATAACTGCTTTGAAACATCATCACACCTATTTCTGCTTCTGATTTCCAATTCGTATGATTTTAATTTCCATGTAATCAATTTATCGGTCTTGTTCATAAATTTCCTGGTATTTATCTCTTTAATCGTTAGAAAAGTAAGCTAAGCAAGTACGTTTTTATTTTCCCTCTTAAGATGGGGTTGGTTGTCACGTGCTGGCCTCTGGGATAAGAGTCATCTGACCAGGCAAATTGAAAAGTGAGTGGCTATAATTTTTTTGACAGCGAGGAAAAATGTTGTATGGACTCCGAACTGAATGCAACTAATTTTGCATTTGCTGTAGATATGCTGATATATACACATCAAGGGTTTCAAATTTTCTACACTACACTCCATTCATGTACTTCCAATCTCAAGAACAGGTAAATACACAGCTCCATACTCTCTGCTGTGCTGTTACCTTTGGCATTTTGCTATTGTCATGTTTATTGGTTTAGATTCAAAAACGCCGATTTTCTTTACAATGACTGAAGACTAATTAGAGCAATAGTAGATGCTGCTTGTGGCTAGGCAGCTACCTTGAAGCTTGTGAAAAGAATATAAGACATGCTATGTGGGTAGGACGAATATTGTGGCCATATTTTTCCATTAGGGTGGTGACTTTACAGTTATCAATCATCCAAGTAGAGGTAGGAGAAAAGAGAGATGCAAACATACACAAGAGAGCAAGAAGAGTAAATGACGGAGAATGTGATAGACATATTAGGCAAGTGTATATTAGGCAAGTATATAATAGGCAACCACACAATCAGTGTGATTAGCACCTGCTATGTAAAGCATGTACACGCATGTACACCCTGCCATATTGGCTATATATATGAAGGTCACCCCCCCATGTTGGGTGTGTGGTGTTTCCCTATCTCTTTGTTCTATTCTACATGGTATCAAAGACCGCGTGATCAATCAGATCTCGGGCTTCTGCTTCCGCTCCTCTCCTCTCCACCTTTCCCCGGCGACTGAACTCCGACGCCGCCGTCCACTCTTCTCCCGGCGGTGCGCCACACCACCTGGCCGACATGTCTGTCACCGCCGACGGCTCCGCTGCCGCGGCACCGCAGGCTGTGCTCGTCCACCCCTACACCGCCGTCAACGTGAAGACTCACATCCCGGTGACTCTGGAGATGAAGAATCCCAACTTCACCAAGTGGGCTTCCTTCTTCAAGGCTCTGTGTGGGAAATTCGGTCTCCTCCCACACATCAGCGAGTCTGCTGCTCCCCTTGCTGATGATCCATCGTGGCCACTTGCCGAGTGCACTGTCCGCGGTTGGATCCTGAACACCGTCGACGACTCGGTTCTTGATCTTGCCATCACCGACGAGAACCAGACCGCTCGCGAGCTGTGGGTGGCAATCGAAGCCCTGTTCCGCTCCAACCGCGCACCCCGAGCCGTCTTCCTGCTTGAGGAGTTTCACTCCCTCAAGTAGGGCGACTCGACGATCGACGAATACTGCCAGAAGCTCAAGGTCAAGGCCGCCGCCCTTCGGGACATCGGCGAAACCATCGACGACAAGCAGCTCGTCCTCAGTCTCCTCTGCGGCCTCAATCCGCGCTTCAGCGCCACCGCCGACGACATCGCCAACGCCACCGTGCTGCCCTCCTTCCCCAGGGCGCGCGAGATGCTCTCCCTCAAGGAACTGTGCCTCGCCAATGACGAGAAGACCACGGCGGCCTCCGCTATGGTAGCCGCCTCCGGCTCTAGCTGCACATCTGCCGAGTGCCATTCCTCCACTTCCGGCGCTCCTTCTGCCCCTTCCAAGGGTTCAGGGGGAGGCAAGAAGGGCAAGGGCGGCAAGAAGGGTTCCTGGCGCGGCCAGGGTGGCTGGCAGCAGGGCGGCGGCGGCGGCTGGCAACAGGGCGGCGGTGGCGGTCAACAGCACGGGGGCAACCGCCCCATGGTGCCCTGGTTCTGCTACACCCCTTGGGCCCCCTAGGGCGGTGCTCCTCCAAATGGCAACTGGCAGCAGGGCCCTCGCCCTGGCGGCGGCTGGCAGCACCCCAATGCCCAGGGCGGGCGCCACCAGGGGCTTATGGGTGCCAACCCGCAGGCCCACTTCGCTGCCCCTCCACCGCCACCGATGTGGGATCAGGCTGGCCTGATTGCCGCCTTGAACCAGATGGCGCTCCAGAACTCCGGCTGGGTCATGGACTCCGGCGCCACCTCCCACATGCACAACTCGGATGGTATACTTCTATCTCGTCATCCCTCCTCTCCTTCCATCACTGTTGGCAACGGGCATCAATTGCCTGTGTCCTGTTCTGGTCACTCCCATTTACCTGGCCGCACCTCCCCCTTCTCTCTTCGCAATGTTCTTGATGTCCCCTCCTTAGTGCGCAACTTACTTTCAGTTTGCCAATTCACTCGTGACAACCATTGCACTATCGAATTTGACGCGTTTGGTTTTTCTGTTAAGGACCTGCAGACCAGACGCGTGATTCTTCACTCCAATAGCTCCGACGGCCTCTACACCGTCCCCGCCACGCCACAGGCCAACCTCGCCACCTCCACCGACCTATGGCACCATCGTCTTGGTCATCCAGGAGCTGCCACTCTAGATTTGCTTAGGCACAATAATTCCATTTCATGTAATAAATCAGCTCATACTCTATGTCACCCGTGTCAACTTGGCAAGCATGTGCGGCTGCCTTTTGGTAATTCCAGCTCAGTTTCATCTCTCCCTTTTGAGCTTGTACACTGTGATGTTTGGACGTCCCCGGTCGCTAGCATTTCTGGTGCGCAGTACTATCTTGTCATCCTAGATGATTTCACCCACTATTGCTGGACGTTCCCACTCGTCCGCGAGTCCGAGGTAGCCACCCACATCATTAACTTTTGCGCCTTCGTCCACACACAGTTTAGCCTTCCTGTCAAGGTTGTACAGGCTGATAATGGCACTGAGTTCGTCAATAATGCCCTCACCACCTTCTTTGCCTCCAGCGGCATTCACCTACGACTCTCTTGCCCTTACACCTCCTCTCAAAACGGCAAGGCTGAACGCATCATCCGTTCTCTGAACGATATATGCCGCACCCTCATCCACGCTCACATGCCACCCAAATATTGGGCCGAGGCGCTCACCACAGCCACCTATCTCCTCAATAGGCGCCCCAGCTCAGCCATTCACCGTAGAGTCCCCTATGAGCAACTCTACCAGCAACCACCAGATTACGCCATTCTTCATGTCTTCGGTTGTCTATGCTATCCCAACCTCACCGCTACCTCCAAACACAAGTTGCCCCCCGCTCCACCGCTTGTGTCTTCCTTGGTTATCCCTCTTCCCATAAGGGCTACCGGTGTCTCGACCTCACAACTAGACGGATCATCATCTCCCGTCACGTTGTCTTCGCCGAGACCACATTTCCCTTTCGATCTGACTCCACCAGTGTGCTGCCAAGCTCTCTGGATTTTCTTGCAGGTCCAACCGCGCCGGTGATACGCACTGCAGCGGTCGCTCCGTCGCCACTCGACGCTGAGCAGCCGCGTCATCAAGCTCATCTGGAGGAGCTCGCTGGGGACCCGGCCATCCTCCAGATTGGCCCGGCCCTTCCACTAGCCGCGCCTCAGCCTGCACCGGCCGGTCCTCCACCCCTCCGGGTTTACACCCGACGGCGTACGACTCCAGTTGCACCGAACCGTTCTCCACCGGCACTTGCTGTTCCCGAACAGCCGGCCCCGGCTCCAGCCGTGGCGGCTGCTCCACCACCACCGCCGCCTCCGTCGCCTCCGGCTGTGGTGGCTGCTCCGCCACCGCCACCGCCCCCGACCCGGCCTGTGACGCGCCTCCAGACAGGTTCCCTCAGGCCTGTCGATCGGTGCGGGTTCCCCCCAGCTGCTCACGTCGCCATCGACTCCACTGCCTCACCCATTCCGCGTGACTACAGGGGGGCCTTGCCGATTCCAAGTGGCGTGTGGCCATGGCTGAGGAGTACAAGGCCCTTGTCGACAACGACACCTGGCGCCTCGTTCCCCGTCCTCCTGGCGCCAACGTGGTCACCGACAAGTGGATTTTCAGGCACAAATTCCACTCCGATGGCACCCTGGCTCGTCACAAGGCTCGCTGGGTCGTCCGCGGCTTCACCCAGCGCCACGGCGTCGACTACGACGAGACGTTCAGCCCCGTCGTCAAGCCTGCCACTATTCGGGTCGTCCTCAGCATCGCGGCCTCTCGCCAGTGGCCTATCCATCAGTTGGACATGAAGAATGCCTTTCTTCATGGCCACCTGCATGAGACGGTCTATTTTCAGCAACCCCCCGGCTTCGTCGACCCAGCATGACCCGACGCCGTCTGCCTCCTCCAGCGCTCCCTCTACGGCCTCAAGCAGGCCCCTCGGGCGTGGCACCAACGCTTCGCCACGTTTCTCCGACAGCTCGACTTCGTCACCTCTGCCATCGATGCCTCCCTCTTCATCTACACCGAGGGCGGCTCCTCCGCCTACTTGCTGCTGTACGTCGACGACATCGTCCTCACGGCTTCCTCGGCCGCTCTGCTTCGACGCATCATCGACCGCCTTAACTCTGAGTTTGCCATGATGGACCTAGGGGAACTACATCACTTCCTGGGTATATCCGTCACTCGCTCCTCCGACGGCCTTTTCCTCAGCCAGCGGTAGTACGCCGTGGACCTTCTTCAGAAGGCGGGCATGGCCGAGTGTCACTCGACATCGACACCTGTTGACTCTCGTGCCAAGCTCTCTGCCTCGGCGGGCGCCCTTGTCGCTGATCCCGCCGCATACCGGAGTCTCGCCGGCTCTCTCTAGTACCTGACGCTCACTCGCCCCGACCTGGCCTATGCTGTACAACAAGTGTGCCTCTTCATGCATGACCCGCGCGAAGCTCACCTCGCGCTGATCAAGCGCATCCTTCGGTATGTGAAGGGCACCCTGTCGGCTGGCCTCCACATCGGCGCTGGGCCTGTCGACAAGCTGATTGCATACTCCGATGCTGACTGGGCAGGGTGCCCAGACTCCCGCCGCTCTACATCAGGCTTCTGCGTCTTCCTCGGCGACAGTCTGGTGTCCTGGTCGTCCAAACGGCAGACCACGGTGTCCCGGTCCAATGCGGAGGCCGAGTACCGGGTTGTTGCTCACGTGGTTGCAGAGTGCTGTTGGTTTCGCTAACTCCTTCAGGAACTTCATGTTCCCTTGAAGGTTGCCACAGTTGTCTACTGTGACAACGTCAGCGTTGTCTACATGACAGCCAACCCAGTCCACCACCGCCGTACCAAGCACATCGAGATTGACATCCACTTCGTCCATGAGAAGGTGGCTCTCGGCGAGGTTCGAGTTCTCCATGTGCCGTCACGGTTTCAGTTCGCTGACATCATGACAAAGGGTTTGCCGGTTCAGCTGTTTGAAGATTTTCGGTCCAGTCTCTGCATATGGAATCCTGACGCTTCGACTGCGGGAGGCTGATAGACATATTAGGCAAGTGTATATTAGGCAAGTATATAATAGGCAACCACACAATCAGTGTGATTAGCACCTGCTATGTAAAGCATGTACACACATGTACACCCTGCCATATTGGCTATATATATGAAGGTCACCCCTCCATGTTGGGTGTGTGGTGTTTCCCTATCTCTCTGTTCTATTCTACAGAATGAGCAAGGAGAACGGTGATGGAGAGTGAGCAAGGAGGGTGTTCTGGCTAAGCTACTAAGACATGCTATGCGGGTAGGAGGAATATTGTGGCCATATTTTTCCATTAGGGTGGTGACCTTACAGTTATCAATCATCCAAGTAGAGGTATAAGAAAAGAGAGTGACGCAAGCATACATAAAAGAGCAAGAAGAGTAAATGATGGAGAGCAAGGAAGGAGAACGGTGGAGAGCGAGCAAGGAGAACGGTGATGGAGAGTGAGCAAGGAGGGTGTTCCGACTAAGCTACTAGCCACTAGAAGGGTGCACTATTAAGTTGAAATAGTATGCTACATCAAGATGAAGTGTAGTAATTTTTTGCGACAATATGAAGTATAGTATTAATGATTTGTATGTGTTTTGTTTGAAATTGAAATCAACATAAATGAGTATTGATTGCATATCATATATATTATTGCAAACTCATGATCGCTATTTTTGTTTTACTATTAACTTGTTGCTTCTTGAAAAATGTCTCAGACACTTGCACATGATGCCCATTCCTATTCTGGGGGAAAGGCCATCAAAGTTCATTGAGCGTCTGTTCAAGTCACAATGTGGAGATTAGGCAGGGAAGAGAGAACGTGATCATTGTGATTATGGTTGCGATGGCTAGACAGTAAGAACTGTCGTTTTGAACAAATTAATCAACACATCTTGTATGATTGTATGCATGTATAAGTAAATCTTCAGTTATAGCATGCTGAATGATTGGTCCGATAGTTTTGTCGTGGCCAACCAAAAGAGTTTCATTTGGGGAGGCACAGTGAACTGTTTTGGTGTACCTGCTGCTATTTGCATTGTATATGTAACTATGTAAGGTGTGAAGTATGACAAGGTAAAGAACTAAAGATAGCGCAAGACGAGATTTTGTCTTTTAGGGTGAGTTTGGTTTTGGCAAAGTTAGATGGGATTTGACCATCCATAGATAGAGGCAGCGGATCGGGTTCGGGTCGGATACCCGCGGGTTTCGGGTCATGCGGGTTCGGGTTTGGAGATGGTTTCTCACTCACGGTTTTCGGTTTCGGTTTCGGGTTTGGTATCGGGTTCGGTTTCGGGTTTGGTTTTTCACCCGTGGATATCCAATGGATATCCGAAATAAATCATTTGGAATTAAAACTCATGTTTTATAATATGCTAATAATAACTTATTTACTTAGATTATTAAATCTATTCAAAATTGACTCATGAAAATATTTATTATTTATTGCCTCTTATTTATATATGTGAATATGTGTATATTTATCCGCGGGTTTCGGGTATCCATTCGGGTTTCGGGTATCCGTTCGGGTTTCGGGTATCCGCGGGTTTGGTTTTTGTGATGGATTTCCACCCAAATCGGTTTTCGGTTCGGGTTCAGGTTTTGATTTCGGGTTTCGGTTTTGGGTGCACGGAGACTTCACCCGATCCGAACCTGACCCGTTGCCATTCTTATCCATAGATTCAGGATGAGCTCATCAATACTTCCTGTTTGGCTAGATGGATAAGACAAGCTTTTCTTGTTTGGTTGGATGGATGAAATGTGAATAGTTGACTAATATATTTATTATTTTAAAATAACGATAACTAATTATACACTACTCTTTCTAGCTTTTCTATGTACATGGCTTTAGCTATGCACCTAGATATGATGTATGTCTAGATGCACATGAAAAGTTATGAGCCTAAAACAAGCTAGAACGACTTGCAATTTAGAATGGAATAAAGGTAGTAATAACTATGCATTAACACTAATCTTGCCATATGATAATCACTAATTAAACATAAAATATGTTAATTAGCACTACTACTACCCTAATTGGCACACAAAACATATATTAGTCACCATATTAACACTTATCAAAACTAATATTGTCATTATAGTTACTAAGTAATAATATAACATACTGAATTATTAATTTATTTACTAATGATAAAGATTAGAAAACATAGATGAACTCGTCCATTGGAACTGATAAGCGCTATGTGACCTGAAAATCTTACGAAGCGAATAAACGACAATCTTTACTTATTGAACTGATGTAGCATCTTTCTTTTATTTTGGTGTGCCAGGAGTTGATTTAGAAACTTTTGAAATGCCTGTTGACCAAGAATTATTATCTACTTCATTCGTTTCAAATTATAAGATGTTTTGATTTTTTTAAGATATGTTGTTTGTGTTATGAATCTAGACATATTATTGTATAGTAAAAGCTATGAATCTAGAAAAGTCAAAACGTCTTAATAATTTAAAATAGAGAGAGTACTAAACATGTCTTGTTCATAAGGATCAAATATCAAATGGACGAGTCTCATTTGATGCCTTGATAGTCTGATGGACATATGCAAATTTTAATCCGGAGCAATTTTCGAGTGAACCACACATTTAGTCCGTAGTTATGGTGTTTATCACCTCACAGGTGTTCAAAATAAGTTAGAAACCCAAAAAAGGTGCAAGTTCATTTGAATAGTAACATCATCAGTCAAAAATCTCTTTTTCGTTACCCTCTAATGGTAGTGAATTTTGAGAAGACAGTGGAAGGAAAAAAAACTAAGAAATTGAAATCTAAATTTGAGGCGAGGAAGAAAATAGCAAGACATCTGCGCACACTTATGTGTATGCAAACAAGTGTAGTTTACACTCTAATTACTTTTTAAATATGCAAGATCCATGGCTGCATGCAGTAGATTATTGCATGCTGTGAACTAAAATGTACTGCATTGGACTGCAAAAAGCTAGGGTTGTGTACTTGTGTATATACAAAATGCTCAAAAAACTTAGTAGAGAGTTATTTGTGTTGTTTAGCAATATTACTATGTTGGTTGCCAGTTTTACTCGTGAGCGTGAGCTTCCGCTAGGCATTTTTTTGCTTCAATCTACGAACTACGGAGTATTATCTTAGATGGAGGATGGAGATTAAGGGAAAGTAGAGCATCTCCAACAGGACTCCTACTTGACCTTCTCCTTCAGATTTAGGCAGTGGAGGTCAAAAAATCAACTCCAACGGGCCTCCTACTAGACCCCCACATTTATTGGCCTCATACTTTTCTCTCTTCACCCTCTACTTCTGTTGGTCCCCTACCCTCCACCGTGCAAAATCAGGATGAGAGAGATGACAAAAGAGCCCCATGTGTCATTGACTACTAAAACGAATTTGAGTAGTATGGTTTAGGTAGTATTGCTGGAGTTGGAAGTAAAATATGAGTAGTTTCAAAATAGGTGGCTTCCTAAATAGAGAAGTAGGGGGTGTGTTTTAGATAGTACTAGAAAAGATCGCGGCGTTGCCGCGTATGGCCAATGGACCTGGACGTGCCCATTGTTTTATAGATGGTCCTTGTTTTGTGTACAAATAAAATCATGTGAAAACATCAATTTTCTTACTTGATCAATGATCTAATATAAATATGGGACTATCATATACTCATATACTCTGGGCTTTGCAGGGGCATGATAAAACTTTCCATATTAATTAAGTAAAGGGAGGTGGAATAGGGTTTTGTACTGCCATCTTAGGGTAAGTTTTTTTTTTAGAATAAATGGACTTAGGCAGAGTGAAACAACAGTTTTATTGGTCTTGTCCACTGTCCATGGCTAACCAAACCAGATAAAGTTTTATTGGCATATCAATACAACGAGTACATTTAACTCTTCGCAATTATATGAATTTTGAAAATTACATTTGGTGGATATATTTTTTGCATACTAAATTTACATGTGACGAAGCTATACTTTAGAACCCAATTGAGGAGTATAAGTCATGATTTACCTTGAAATTGTGGTACATGCTTATTTAAGTTTTTCTCTTCCAGTCTCCTCCCTTCATTATTTTTTGTCAATTCCGGCTGGGCCATTTAAACGTGGCTAAAACCTTTGAAATATCTGATGCTTGGTAAAAAAAAACTTTAGCCACTTCGGCTCAATCGCTGATTGACCTAGTTTGCAACGAAATAAATCCAATTTTGAAAATGTTTTAATTATGCATGTTAGTAAAATAGAACACCAATATCTTTCCCAAATTATTTCCAAATTATTTTGGTTGGCATTTACTAATTTAAATTTGATGCTTAAATTAGCTAAAAGCTTATGAACTTTGAACAATTAGATTTTTCATAGAGACCTCGTTCAAATTAGTCTTGTGTCCTACCTTAGAATATAAATAATTCGAGCTGTGTTGAGTTTTTTAGGCCGTGCATGTTAACTCGTCCAACTTTTACTGAATGTTAACTCTTTTAACATAATTAATGAAGGTAGCTCTCTGTTGCTACGTGCCGCTCGCACCTCGCAGGCCGCCCTGCCGTGCCGCTGTTGGCCTTGCTCCTTGCGAAGCAAACGAGTGAAAGGCTCGGTGTGTGGGGCCCATGTTCCATCAGGTCATCACAGCAGCACGTGAAAGGCTGAGCCAAACTCCCTTGTTATTATCAACAGACAACACTGCCCTTGTCATTATCATCTTCAGCTTCCAAACGAATTCCTCCATAGTCCATCTTTCTTGCTAGCACTGCGCACAACGATGCTCTTGAGTCCAAGATCAGATTCACAAGGAGGACCAAAGTAGCAGCTCTCTCTTTATCTTTGTGGCTCTCTTCCCCAAAATCAACAAAGCAGCAATTCTTCGTCCCTTTCACCTGCTCAGCTCTGTGGGCGAGGCCTTTGGTCAAGCTGAAGTGAGGCCGGCGCGCAGGCATGGTGTGTGTGGCGGCGGTCGTAGCCCATCCACTGGAGCGAGTTCCAGCCTCTGCAGCCTGGTCCCGGCCTATGCTCGTCGCAGTCGAAGGAGAGCTCCAGCCCCTGCGGTGCGTGCTCCCCATGGTCGAACTCTAACCACGGTGCCGCGGCCTCGACGCGTGCTCGTCGCTGACGAGTTGCAGCCTCGGCGCCGTGGCTTCGGCTGGTGGCGGGGGCCGCGACCGTGCCTGGGCTTGGGCTCGAACAAGGGGAGGCGGAGGTCGTGCTGTGGCGGAAGAGGCGCCGACTTCCTCATCCACCGGCGAGCTCCGTCCAGCGGCCGCTGTGAGGTGAATGCGGGTTGGGCCACTGCTTCTCCACTTCGACGAGGTACGGCCGGTGGCGGGCCCGGCAAAGCCGAGGGGATGACCTCGACTTCTCGATGGTTCCGGTACATCTAGATCTATGTGTAACGGGCACGGGCAAAGGCCCAATCCGCTACTATGCTTTAATGGGCGGGGAGCCTAAAGGCCCGATCCACTGCCCTGGTATGTTCTAATGGGCGGGAGGCCCGATCCACTGCTCGGGTCTGGCTTAACGGGTGAGAGGTCTGATCCAACGGTCGATAATGCATGTTGCGGGGATCTGATGGCTAGCGGGTTTACGGGCGACGTGGCCCTATCCGTTAGCCCGCTTTTGGTGCATGAATCATATATAGAGATTGCTGGAGATGCTCAACGTGACTTCGATATGTGAAGTCATTGAATCCGGCTCCTGGTTGGTTGAGGCTTGACTCCAAGGGAGCTCGGTGACTGAGGTTGTTTATCAAATATTTTCGAATGCACATCTCGCTTTTTGAGTAATCATTCTTTTAAAGTTTAACTAGATTTATAAAAGTAATATCAATATTTATAAATCTAAATATGTTTATTATAAAAATATATTTTACTATAAGTCTAAAAATATTCATTACTCATCATAAATGCTCATACTTCTTTGATTTCTTCAAAAGCGATGAGATATGTTTTTTTTGACCGAGGAAGTAAGCCTGCTTAATAGAGATGCAATAAAGTTTAAAGTAGGTAAATATAGACATTGCCCAAAAATTAAACATTGTCCAAGAGCAATGAATATATTCACTTAAAATATATTTACCTACTTTAAACTATATTGCCAAAAACTTAACAATGTCCAAGAGCATATTAGACATTTCTTAGAAAATCTCGTATTTTTAGAGGTGGGGCTACGCTGCATGCCAAATATATTTACCTACTTTAAACTATATTGTTCCATAATGAATTTTGGCGAAGCAGAGCTAAAAAGGTAAGAGTAGAGAAGTCCCAAGGACCTGAAGTCCAGGCAACTCGAGCGCCGCCGCCGTCGCCACCCGCCTCCACCACCGCTGGTCCCCTCCCTCACCCTCTGGCATATATCGCTAGAGGCTGAAGGGAGTGAGAATCCATTGTTTTTAATAAGTTTTTTCAATAGATCGAGTCTTTAGGGTTAGGGTTTCTCCATGCTAAGTTTCTTGGTTACGGGGATTTATCTCCTTCTCTCCGGCGATGACGAGAGGGCAGGGTGGAATTGCTTTCTCTATGACGACTGTGTTGAAGATGGGGGCGATAACTATGACGTCATCATCCTCACCGGAATGATGACATGGAGACTTTTATTTCTGGATGACGACATCAAGACGGAGATGGTGTCGTCGCCATATAATAATTTTCTCCGGTCTCTTCTCCGTTTTATTATAGTTAGATCTGGCCACGATGAAGGACTAGGGAGAATAAGTTTCAGATCAGTCTTCCTCATTTTTCAGTGGCAGTAAGAAAAAGAAGGAAGACATCAGAAAAGAAGAAGTTTCTCAACTCCGCCTACATGAATGTTGGCTGTCGTTCGTTGGGCATCTATTCTTAGGGCTTTTGCCAAGTGGCTGCCTGTGTGGTCAGTGGCGGAGCCAGGAGTTTTAGAGAGCCTGGGCGAATAATATGCCATATGCTTAACAGTGACAAGCCACACACATAAATTTATAACATATTAGATGAAGCTATGATTTCTTGGCATGCAAAATCAAATAAAGATTGTGTCCTGAATTTTTTTCGGCGTGAAGGTAGAATATGTGTTAATTTACGTAACTACAAGCAAATTTTTCCCTTAACATGTCGATTGTGTAATAACAAGATAAGCTAAAATCATATATATATATATATATATATATATATATATATAGAATAATAAAATCAGCCTAATATTCTTGGCACCGTGGTCAGCATTGCTCATGCTGCTCACCTGCTAGCCGCTATAGCAAATGAGATGCAATAATCTGAGGCAGGGGCAGGGAGGCGGGCACCCATGCGCAGTAGATTAAAAGCTACCGTCAAACACTCTCTCACTTCGTTAAATTGGGCAGAAGTACTAACGAAGCATTATACACAAATAGACGAGCGTTGTGTATTAGCTGCAGGCTGGCAGGGGAGCCCGGCCAGTGGCCCAGGGTGGCCGAGCCTGGGCTCTACCCATGTGTGCGGTCATTCATACTGCAAAACATCATACAAGTTTGGTTTTTGAGATCTGGAGCTATTCACAGCGTGGGCACAATTTAGATGTAAATCTGGATATTTGTATAATCCAGAGTGCTTGTAACGTGTTGATGTACCCAACTATTATCTAATATAATTCTTCTTTCATCGCAAAAAAAAGACCTGAAGTCCATGAGAATCTCCACATTTGATTTGACAGGATGGCCAGCTTAATTTTTAGCTTCTAGGGCTTGGGTTTCTCCAAAATATGAAGAAGCTAGGAAAAATCATATTCTAATAGCTTCATTTTCTAATCCAAAACAGACTTCAGTTTAACTATTTTTTGTTTCAGAAGTCATTGTGCTCATTCGAATAGGGCTTAAAATTTGAAGACTAAATTGGAGATATGCCATCCTGTTCCACGTGTCATTGACTCATGTGTGTCCCACGAGTCAGTGAGATACCGATGATAAATCTCAAACTCTGCAAAATTATAATGAAGCTGACCGAAAAGCCTCTACAAAATTAACCCAAGAGAACCTTAAGCTGAAGCTGGGTAGGGGAGCCCTCAGACTACCCGCCGTGGGTACTCTAAAACGATACTCTAAAGCTTTAGAGTATGAATATAGAGTAAAAACTGCTGCACTGGATACTCTAAAACGATACTCTATCCTTTCTCTCATTCTATATTTAAAGTAGTACTGTACTTACTCTATACTCTATAGTGACAGGCCCCGCTAGCTAAACAAAGAAAAAAAATTCTATAACTCACAAACCAAAAATCCAAATTAAATTTCGATTTCACCATTAAATTCGTCTCAATAAATCCTTCAAAACTAAATCACACATGGATATATTTAGATAAAGTGACAAGTGGGTCCCATAGTGGATAGAGTGGATAGAGGATGATATGGAGGATGGATGAGTACGAAAGAATTGAGTATAGATGAGAGAATCTTGCTGACTAGAACGTATAGAGGATGAATATAGAGGTCGATGAGTGCGGGTAGTCTCAGCCCGCTGCCCCGGCCATCTGCATCTGCCAAACAGGGCCAGCCAACGTTACCCACCAACACCTAGGCGGCTAGGTCCCTATCCGGCTCCTCGCCCACACCCGACGCCGACGGCCGACGCGAAATCGGAAGGACCACCGGCTCAAAAAAAGCGCCGCCCGGCGCCGATGTCGCTGCGGCGGATGCGATGGATGTCGGACGAGGACGGGCGGTGGGAGCTGGACGCGGAGACCCCGGTGACGATGGAGGGCACGGTGAGCCCCGTCCCGGGGGACCCCCTGCCGCTGGGGCTCTCACGGGGCTACCGGGTCACCCGCCCCAAGCAGCTCGACTTCTTCCACCGCTTCATGGCGTCCCCTCTGGTCCCCACCTTCTCCGCCACCCGCGACGGCCTCTCCGTCAACCACGCCCACATCCTCTACATCACGGACAACTGGTATGGTAACGAACCAGACCCATTACCTATTTGTACCGCTGCTCCTAGGATGTTGCGGTTGGGAGGCACTCAATGTTTTGCTTGCAATCTTGTAGCGTCAGGCGCCAACCCTATAATGTAGGCTTGGTGTGCATAGTGTGATTGAGATAACCCTGGATTTGATACATGTATGAATTTAAATTGGTTACTTTTGGATCATTATGTTAGCACTAGGATTATGTGCCTCCCTTATCAATATTCGTTAGTATTGATGTCTCAGTGGATGAAATGCGAGTTGCTTTGATTATTACTTGATTTTAAGTGACCTGAAATGGGTTATCATTTCTGTCTCTTGTTTGTTATGTATAGCATTGCCCGCTGAGAGGGAGAGGAGTAGAGTACTGTCCAGTTTTTTGTTTCTCCTTGGTTAATTTAATGGACTAAATAGCCTGCCCAATGTAGATATCTAGTAAAGGTTATACTTAATGTTCAACAAGTTTCTCACCAAACTCATGTTAATGGTCAATCTGTTGTGATCTGTTCAGGTCTTCTACCATCTTGGAGAAAATCAATGTTAACAAGCTTGTGTCTGTCATGAAAGAGAAATTAGCAAATCGACAGGAAGAGGCCTCTTGGACCAAAGATTTGAAGAAACACTTGCATGATGTTATGTCTCTAGGTGTAGGCACGGAAATCTTGATCACACCAGACACCACTTTGCTGCTGGAGTTGTTTGATATCAAGAAAGGCAATCGAGGAAAAGCGATGTTTCACCATGAGGCAAAAAATCTGGATGCTCTTAACCTATTTGGTATACAGTTAGTTATTTGTGGGTATTCTTGTTGCTTGCACTACGTTTCTCAATAAATCACGTTCCGTTTCAGTATAGATTAGAGCACCTAGCTGTTGATAATGGTTTGTGGAAGTTTTATCCTGTTTTCTTTCTTTCTTTTCTCTTTTGGGAATGTTTAGTTTACTTAGCTAGTTTATGTTGTTACTGTTCTAAATGCTTGGATTAAAGGACACCTCTTTACCTATTGCAGCTTCCCCATCATAATATTACACTCCAAGCATCTTGGCCTGGATTATTTGTTGATAAAAAGGGAGCATATTGGGATGTGCCATTGTCATTATCGGCTGACCTTGCTTCAGTTGGCTCCAGTTCTGGGTTGAGTTATCATCTATTATTGCAGCAGAATAGTGGTGAATCAAAATGTTTTGGTGGTGATGAAACAGATGATGTTCCTATTGCTCTGCTACCTGGCCTATGTGCTAAAGCGGCAATTTCCATCAAGAAAAGCATTGATGCTTGGAGGAAAAAAGAAGATAAGCTAAAAAACATTCAGCCATATGATATATTTCTCTCGGATTCACATGTTTCTCTTACTGGTATCGTTGGTAAGTGTCCACTTTCCATTTGTTGTTGATACTCCTTTTAATAAAAATTCCTTGCATCCACTTGCTTGGACTTTGGAGGTTCTGTTGCTGCCCCTCAAACTGCTTCAGAAACCTTTTCATTGACACACCATTCATTTCCTGGATATCCAGAGTGTAACCTGATCATAACTTAGTCCTTCTGTTTCCCATTGCTGAGGTCACTGTATAAAAAATCGGATACCTAGCCCTCACCTAGGTGGTTAGGTGGCACCTAGGTACTACTGTACTAGACACCTCACTCAAGCCTAGTGTCTAATTGCTTCCTAGACTGCCTAGGGGTCCAAGTAGCCCGACACTTTGCACTCAACCAGTGCCTAGCGCCTTTTCAAAATTTTGTTGTGATATTACTAGACTTTGGAAGCCAATAATATCTTTCACTTCATATAGGTGCTGGTATACAGTATCATGAACGGCTTGATTTCCCTATATGCTTTATTACTGCCTAGTTTTCCGTTGGTGCTGACATTTAGTGCGTCTCTGCATCGCTATGTGAAATGGTTATCAGTTTAGTAGCACTGTATTGGATTTATAGGTAATCAGCAATGTTTCTCAAGTTTCCTTCCTTTCCTTTATTCAGGTGCAGTAGCCAGTGGATATTTGGGAAACTGTTCAAGGAGAGTGGCTATACGAGATGAAACACAGAAGAGTAATGCTTTTAGAATGTTTGATGAAAGGAATAAATGTGCTGCCTTTGCAGACCTCTTTGCTTCTGTTACTTTCACTGCTCAATATGGGAATTTTCAGAGGCTTTTTCTGGATTTGACTAGGGCAAGTGCCCGATTTGATATCACCTCTGGCTCCTTGTTCTTATGTGGTGCTTCTCGCCTTGCACAAGATTTCTTCTTCTCTAGAAGACCTGCTGTAGAAACATTCTGCGATATTTGTCCTGATGTGACTGTTTCCCTTCAACAACAGGTAATTCATTTTTTTCGTCTCATTGTTCTCTGATACCTGTTAACTAGAAATTCTAACCACTGATTGGGGTATTGTTTTCTTTCCTATGGGTACTTTGGTAGCTACTGCTTACATCTCAATCTATTGTGCTCAAAAGTAATGAAAAAAAAAAACTGAGGTACTTGGGACTAACCACAATAGTTCAGGAAATATTAATAATATTAATGACTGCCTTGCAGGAGAGCTTAATCTTATTTGAAGTCTAGGCTATGCTTAGATTCGCAAACACCCTGATTCTTTATCTTCTGTGCCATAATGTAAACTATGGCTATGGTTTATTAGTTACAGTTTGATGCAAATCCTAGTGCTCATGATTTGAGCCACTGATTATTCTTGTTGAGGAACAAATTCCATCTACTGAAATGCCAGGGGCTAAATTTGTTATGATGAGTACAGCATTGCCAACGATAATGGTAGTAACAGATGGTATCAGTTTAGAACATACTAGGATCTTTTGGCCATTTCTCTCTGATTGCCTGCCATCAATAAATTATAAGAATAAACAAGATGATTGTTGTGTGTGAAAGGTATCATATGGAATTTAGTTCGTCTTAATAAAGCTCTTCCTTGTCTTGCTGCAGATAGTTGGGCCCTTCAGTTTTCGTGTTGAATCCTCTGTTGCCATTGACCCCAGAAGCCAGGACCATTTTGTTCGAGTGGATGATCCAATTTTTGCAATTGATTGGGCTCTCAAGGTCCTTGGTTCAGCAAAGGCCACAGCGTGGTATTCACCCAAGCATCAGGAGGCCATGGTGGAGCTCCGGTTCTACGAAGCCTGAAGCTGTTCATCATGAACCTTGCATAAAATAATGCCTGGACTTCATGATCGCTATGATAGCTGAACCTTGCATAAAATAATGCCTGGACTTCGTGATCGCTATTATTAGAGAATAGTCAATAGACTTAATGATGATTACAGGGGTGATTACACATATATATAGGAGAGAGAGGGGAGCCCAAAGGGCCTAATAAGCCAGAGGTGGCGCATAGGGAGAAGAGATTACAGTTGGCATATAATTAATTCTAACATCCCCCGCAAGCTGAACGTCGGTAGAACGAACGTTCAGATTGGAGCGAAAGTCGGTGAAGACGGAGGAGGGTAGTCTCTTGATGAAGACATCAGCGAATTGCGACGTGGTGGGCACATGAATAACACGAACAACACCAATGGCCACCCGTTCACGGACAAAGTGAAGGTCGATCTCCACGTGCTTAGTGTGCTGATGTTGAACAGGGTTGGAGGAGAGGTAGACGGTGCTGACGTTGTTGTAGTAGACGAGGGAGGCGGTCTCCAGGTGGTGGTGAAGCTCCTGAAGAAGCTGCTACAGCCACACGATTTCGACGACTCCGTTGGCGACGGCGCGGTATTCGGCCTCGGCGCTGGACCGAGAGACCATGGGTTGCAGCTTGGATGACCAAGAGACAAGGCTGCCACCGAGGAAGACAGCATATCCTGAGGTGGAGCGGTGAGTGTCAGGGCAGCCAGCCCAGTCAGTGTCGGTGTACACAATGAGCTGAGTTGGTGCAGAACGGGGTATGATCAAACCATAGTTAACGGTGCCCTGAAGGTACCGAAGAATCCTCTTGGCTCAGGTGAACTTCCCGGGGGTCATGCATATAAAGGCAGATTTGTTGAACAACATAGGCAATGTCAGGCCTTGTAAAAGTCAAGTACTGCAGGGCACTTGCAAGGCTGCGGTAGGCGGTGGGGTCTGCCACGGGAGGACCATCATCTGCGGAGACTTTGGCACAAGTGTCAACCGGAGTAGAGCAAGGTTTGCAGTCACTCATGCCGTGCCGACCAAGGATGTCCAGAATGTATTGCCGCTGAGAAAGGAGAGTGTCCTCGGTCCGCTGAACTGCCACGCCGAGAAAGTGGTGCAGAGGGCCAAAATCCTTCATGGCAAATTCATTCTTCAGAGCCATAATCACACGGTGGAGGAGCTGCTCGGAGGAGGCAGTGAGTACAATATCGTCCACATAGAGAAGTAAGTAGACCATCTCCGTGCCACGGCAATATACGAATAGAGAGGTGTCTGACTTTGCTTCAGTGAATCCAAGAGACAGTAGGAAGGAGGCAACCGGCTGTACCAAGCACGCGGAGCCTGCTTTAGCCCATAGAGGGATTTGTTGAGTCTGCAGACATGGTCCGGAAAGGCAGAATCAGCAAATCCAGTAGGTTGGGAGCAGTAGACAGTCTCTGACAAGGTACCGTGGAGGAATGCGTTCTTCACATCAAGCTGATGGATGGGCCAATCCCGAGAGTGAGCCAAGGTGAGAACTGTGCGAACAGTAGCGGGCTTCACAACGGGGCTGAATGTCTCATCGTAATCGATGCCGGGATGCTGAGTGAACCCACGAAGAACCCAGCGAGCCTTATACCTGTCTAGGGAGCCATCAGCATGAAACTTGTGCTTGAAAATCCACTTCCCGGTGACCACATTTGCTTTGGCAGGCCGGGGAACAAGTTCCCAAGTGTCATTGTCCAAGAGGGCAGTATGTTCTTCCATGGCCCTGCGCCAGTGAGGATTGACGAGAGCATCACGGTAGGAGCGCGGTAGGGGAGACAGGGCCTCGATGTGCATAGCAAGTTGAGGCTGCCGGTACCCAGTCTTCCCGCGGGTTGCCATGCCACGAGTATTGGCAACCGGGGGAATGGGAACAGCTTCGGGCGGAAGAGGAGGATCACTCTTGACGTAGCGCGGCGGAGATGGGACCATGCTGGAGCGGCGAGGAGGCGCTCCGGCGGGGGACGCAGGAGCCGTAGCAGGGGCGCGCCGAGTGTAGACGTGGACCACTAGGGGTTTGTCGAAGCGGGCATTTGAGGGGGGCGCCGCCGTGGACGCCTGCTGCGCCTGAACAGGGGGTGCCGCCGTGGGCGCCTGCTGTGGTGCAGGGGGCACCACCGTGGGCGCCGACTGTGCCTGGACAGGGGCGCCGCCGTGGGCGACTGCTGTACCCGGACAGGGGACGCCAGGGGTGCCTGAACCGGGGGCGCCGTGGGTGCCGGTGCAGGGCGCGAGGTGGCCGGCGAGGCCCGTGGGGGCATGACGACGCCCGATGGCCGGGGCGCCGTGAAGCCAGGAGGGGGCAGCCTGGGCACCGAGGTGCCCGGACCCGGCACAGGACCTACAGGAGAGAAAGTAGCTGGCAGAGGGTCGTCAGCAGTTAGAAAATCTAGCTCGTGAGTAGGTGGCGAGGGCCGGCGGAGGCTGAAAGGGAACGTTGTTTCATCGAAGACAACTGGCGGGATATGATGACCCGGTTGGAGGTGAGGTCGAGGCACTTGTAGCCCTTGTGATCAGGGGAGTACCCCAGAAACACGCACAGCGAGGAGCGGGGGGCAAGTTTGTGGGGGTGTGGTGGCGGTGAGGTTGGAGTAGCAGGAGCACCCGAAGGCCGGAGATCATGGTAAGAAGGGAGAGTGCCATAGAGGGCGAAGAATGGGGTGCTCATGTTGAGAGTTTTGGTGGGGAGGCGGTTGATGAGGTGGGTGGCGGTGGCGAGAGCATCGGCCCAGTAGGATGGGGGCATAGATGCCTGGAAGAGTAGTGTGCGAGTTATGTTGTTGGCGGTGCGAAGCATGCGCTTGGCCTTGCCATTCTGTTGCGAGGTGTAGGGGCAGGACATGCGAAGAGATACACCTTTGGCAAGAAAGAAGGCGCGAGACGCAGAGTTGTCAAACTCACGGCCATTGTCACATTGCACAGATTTGATGGTGCATCCGAACTGGGTGAGCACGTAGGCGAAAAAATTGGAAAGAGTAGTGAAAGTATCAGACTTTAGCTTGAGGGGAAAAGTCCAAATAAAATGCGAGCAATCATCAATAATGACAAGATAATATTTGAAGCCGGATACACTAACAACCGGTGACGTCCACAAGTCACAATGTATCAAGTCAAAATTATTGGATGCTCTAGACAAAGAAGTAGAAAAAGGCAAGCGAACATGGCGTCCGAGCTGACAAGCATGACATAAGGAGCCATCGCCAGGTGTGCTGCAGATAATGGAGGATGACTTGGCGAGGTGCTGGAGGGTAGATGACCCGGGGTGACCAAGACGATGGTGCCAAGTAGTCGATGAAGGAGTGGCCACGAGGGCGCAGGAACCGGAGGGTGACGACGGGAGCTGTAAGGTGTAGAGGGGACCCGAGCTGTCACAGCGAAGGAGGAGGTTCCTTGTACGAAGATCCTTCACAGAGACACCAAGTGGGTCAAACTCGACAGAAACAAGATTATCAAAAGTAAATTGTCGGACAGATAAAATGTTTTTGATGATGTCAGGAGCAACAAGAACGTTGTTGAGACAGAACGGGCCAGGGAGGGTTGAGTAGCCGGAGCCCACAACCGGAAGAGTGGCACCGTTTCCAACAACGATGGAGGAGGGAAAGGAAGAGGTAGGGGACATGGTGACCATACCAGGATTCGCAGCAATGTGCGAGGAGGCGCCCGAGTCGATGACCCACTCCGAAGAGCTCGGTGGTGGGGTGAGGGACACGGTGCTGAAGGTGTTGGCGAGGTTCTCCGGGTTCCAGGGTGCCCAGGCCGGAGGAGGTGCTTGAGGAGGCGCTGCGTACGCCTGAGGAGGCACTGTGTAGTACGTCCCAGGAGCCGGAGGGTAGAAGGTCGGTGGCACACCAGCTGCCATGGCTTGATGGGGCGCGCCGACGCGAGGAGGGTGGCCACGGGGACCACCAGGGGTGGAGCCGGGCCACATATGGATGGACCCGGTCCACGGGTTGAGCAAGGAGGGCCACTGAGCAGTGCCCTGCGTGCTGCCCGTCGAAGCAGGGGTCGAGCCGGAGCCGCTCTGACCGCGTCGGCCGCGGCGGCGTCGGCCGCGGTAGTTGGTAGGGGCCCCCAGTTTGCCCCGGCCGGCTGAGTAGGGCGCGGGAGGACAGGGGCAGACGCCTGTGGAGGGGCGGTAGGCTTTGAGGCGACGAGGGCCGAGGGAGGCGCTGATGGAGGAGTCATGTTCAGCTCGGCCAGGCGCAGGTCAGCACAGACGTCGGTGAAGGCGCAGGTCAGCACAGACGTCGGTGAACGACGGGAACGGCTTCTGGCGGGTGACGAGCTGAGCCATGAACTGGAAGCGCTCGTTCAGTCCACGCAGCACGTTCATGACGAGTGTGCGGCCCTGAACTGGCTCACTGAAAGGTCTTGATGGCTAGAGGGGGGGTGAATAGCCTTTTAAAAATTCTACAAAGACAAGCTAAACAAGTTTATCGATAAAACAAATAGCGAGATGCGAGTTTTGCTTAGCCTATGGGGTGTTTGCAAGCCACCTAACCAATTCACAATTCTAGTATATTTGCACTCAACCGCACAAGCCAAACCGAGAAGGTAACCACAACTACAACTAGCAAGCTACACAAAGGAGCTACTCTAGCAAAGCTAACAAGCTAGCAAAGATAACTAAGAAGGTAATGCAGAGTTGAGTTAGGAGAGTTTCACCGAGGGGCGAAGTATTGAGCCAACCAATATGATCAACAATGAATACCAAGACAATCGAACACCGGGATCAATCAATCACAATATGAAAGTGATGACACGAAGATTTATTCTGAGGTTCACGTGCTTGCCGGCATGCTAGTCCCCGTTGTGTCCCTCTTCACCACGTGATTCGGTGGCTAATCGGTCTCACACCGAGCCTCTTAAAAGGCGCCACAAGAACCTACCAAATGGCAAAAGGTTGCAATGACACGAGCAATTTACTAATGTTGCCTTTGGCGCTTCGCCGAGGTAGGCACAAACCCCTCATAATCACCGGAGGTGGCCAAGAACAATCACCAACTCTTGCCAACGCCTCCAAGCTGCTCCAAGCCGTCTAGGTGGCGGCAACCACCAAGAGAAACAAGAATCCCGCAGCAAATCAACCACCAAGTGCCAACTAGATGCAATCTCACAATGCAAATGCACTTGGATCACTCAATCTCACTTCGAATATGCAAAGAAGCAAGAGAGATGAGTGGGAGGGGAGTTGCTTAGCTCAAAGTGCTCACAAGTATGTCAAAAGTCCAAGAGGGGGAGCTTTGAGCCGTCCAATGAGTATTTATAGACGTACCCCTTCAAATATAGCCGTTAGGCATGAGATTCAGCTGAAGTCGCGCTGACCGGACGCGCTGGTCGCGCGGATCGGACACGTTGGGCTCGACCGGACGCGCTGGTCCCATAACTGACCGGACACGCTGGTCAAGCCAGAGCAGCGCTCCAACGAAACAGTGACCGGACGCGCTGCAGAACTGACCGGACGCCATAGTACCAGCGTCCGGTTGGAGTCCAGTAAGCTCCCTCAACGATTGGACGCGTCTGGTCGACCGTGACCGGACGCGCTGCGCGTCCGATCAAAAAGCTAAAACACGCGCAGACACTGAACACTGATCGAACGCGTCCGGTCAGACAGAGACCGCGACCGGTCCAGCGTCCGGTCACCTCTGTGACCTCCGTTCGCCTTTGTTTGATCCACCCTTTCACATATGAGCTAGACTAAGTATGTGTGTCACTTAACACATGTTTTAGCTCGTGAAACAACATGTAACAACGCCTCCAAAACTTGACATTGGCGTAAAGGAAAATAGGTGTTTCAATTCCTCGAAAACGCCTGAATCCCGCCGAGCAAGCTCGGCAGGAGGGAGAGAGGACCCTAAACCCTCTCTACCGCTCAAACTCCAACGCCATCGCAAAAGTGCTAACACCACCAAGTGATCTCGTCATGTGCAAGTGTGTTAGCAGTTTTCACAATCATTTTTCGAGGCGTTATTAGTTCTATCCAAATGCATATGATTATGAAATGCACACCTAGAGGCACTTAGGAGTTCAATAGCCGCGTCATTCCCCTCTTTATAGTACGGCTATCTATCCTATAATGTAACCACACCCACTAGGTGTCTTGGTTACTAAAACACAACCCTTAAGCATATACATTTGCCTTGATCATGTAGGGTTGCATCCAAATCCAAGTGTTGCCATCATGATCACCATGTCCATCTTGCCACCAACCTTGGAATGTACTAATCCTCATATGCTACATACAACTTAGGCATAGGATTAGTACTTAGGCATTGTCACTAATTACCAACACCAAACATAGAGTTTGCACTCACCAAGATCAGCAAGCACGTCGGCCATGCCCATCATCTTGCGGCAGTAGTCGTCGATGGAGAGGGTGCCCCGAGAGAGGGTGCGGAACTCTATGTCGAGAAGCATGGCGCGAGACTCACGATTGTTCAGGAACTGTTGCTCGATTCCGAGCCATGCTTCCCGAGCAGTGAGGCCGTCACGCTCGTGGACGACGTCCAAGAGATCGGCGGAGACGGTGTTGTAGAGCTAGGAGAGGACGACGCAGTCCACGCGCGCCCACGCCGGATCGTAGAGGCGGGAGGCGTCGCTGAGGATGTGATCCTTCAAGGCGAAACGACCGAGGATGAGGAGCACGTAGCCACGCCACTTGGAGTAATTGGAGGAGTTGAGATCAAGAACGATGGGAATGAGGTTCTTGATGTTTTGGACGGCGGCGGCTTGGCTGTGGAGGTGAGCGATGGCGGCAGCCTTGGTGGTGAAGGAGTGGACGTCGTCGTCGTCGTCGTGCGGGTCCTCCTCGTCGCGGGCGGACTCGGCGCGGAGGCTGTCCCGGAGGGCCGTGGCCTGTTGTTCGAGGAGGTCCGCCTGCGCGTGCTCCTTGTCGAGGGCCTCGACGGCGGCACGGACGCGGTCCTGGGCCGTGGCAGCGGACTTGAGGAGGTCGGCCTCTACCTGGAGTTCCTGGCTGCGCTTCGCATTGGAGGAGCGGAGGGAGGAAGCTTCGTCTTCGAGCTTCTGGGCGGCGGTGGCTTCATCGCGCAACTTAGCCGCGGCGGATGCGCCCGAGCTCGAGACGCCGGAGGCCATGGGCACAGCAGCCGGGACGGCGCGCGCGAGATTGGAGGAGGCGGGCGCTGCGGCCGAAGCGGCGCGCGCGGGATTGGAGGGCGCGGCACGAGACGGGCGCCGAGAGGAGCGGAAGCAGAGGAACGAATCTAGACTGATACCATATTAGAGAATAGTCAATAGACTTAATGATGATTACAGGGGTGATTACACATATATATAGGAGAGAGAGGGGAGCCCAAAGGGCCTAATAAGCCAGAGGTGGCGCATAGGGAGAAGAGATTACAGTTGGCATATAATTAATTCTAACAGCTATGATAGCTGATTTCACTAGGATCAGATCACATGAAATGAATGGTTGATGCCGTGATGGTCAGATGAATCGACCCCCTTGTAAAATCTATTTACGACCTGCTTTTACCGGTTGAGTCATCAGTTTTTTTGCTACGAAGGAAGTTATACTGTTTGGAGTCTTTAGAGTAGTGAACTTGCTAGGTGAACCTATTTGAGATTATGTTTCTGATTGCCTTTTGTCGGTGTACAAAAGTCATGTTCCCTCCATTTTCTTTAATTTTTAAATATATGAAGTTTAGGATAACCTTGTTAGAGAAATGAAGCTCAATCCATTTCAGGGGACAACAGTCCGAACATGTACATGAGCTGGGCATATATGCATCTAAGCCCTTACACAAAGAGGAAATATGCTATACAACATATACTTCTAACACCCCCCTCGAACTCAGGGTGGATCACGAAAACTGAGTTTGAACAGCAAGAACCGATGGTGAGCTCGTGTCTGCGCCTTGGTGAAGAAGTCATCCACCTGGAGCTCAGAGGGCACATAGCAAAGAGCAATGACATCATCCTGCACCTAAGCTCGAGTGTAATATGCATCAACTCCAATATGCTTTGTGAGCTCATGCTTCATAGGATCGTGAGCTATGTTCATAGCACTGGTACTATTAGACAGAAGAGGAGTGGCCACAGGAACTGAAACACCGAAATCCTCAAGTAACCATCGAAGCCAAGTAACCTCTGCCGTCGCAAGAGCCATAGCTCGCAACTCAGCCTCAACACTCGATCGAGATACCGCAGCCTGTTTCTTTGTCTTCCAAACAATGAGAGAGCCACCGAGAAAAATACATTAGGCAGAAAGAGAGCGACGGTCAGAGTCGCTAGCCCAAGTAGCATCAGAGTAGGCTTGGAGTTGAAAAGAGCTAGAACCCGGGAAGAACAGACGACGAGTAATGGTCCCACAAAGGTAACGCAAGACACGAAGAAGATGGCTATAATGAATGTGGGTGGGAGCATAAACAAATTGACTAAGAATGTGCACAGCATATGAGATGTCAGGACGGGTCACAGCCAAATAGACAAGACTCCCAACAATATGACGATACCGAGTAGGATCAGTGAGAGGTTTACCATCAGTGGCACGAAGGTGAAGATTAAGCTCAATGGGGGTCTCAACAATGCGATGATGAGTGAGGGAAGAGCGAGCAAGAAGATCTTGAATGTATTTTTCTTGAGACAGATAAATCCAATCAGAGGTGAAAGAGACCTCAATCCCAAGAAAATAACAAAGAGGACCAAGATCGGACATGAAAGAGACCTCAATCCCAAGAAAATAACAAAGAGGACCAAGATCGGACATAAGAAACTTCTCACTGAGACGTGCCTTGACAAAGGCAATATACTCAGAATCATCGCCAGTGATAATCATATCATCAACATAAAGAAGAAGAAGAGTGTGACCACGAGGTGATGTGTGAATAAACAAGGCAAGATCATGATTACTCGGGGAAAAACCAACAACAATGATCACAGAGGCAAAGCGCTGAAACCAAGCATAAGGGGCTTGTTTCAAACCATAAAGAGAGCAACGAAGACAACAAACCATGCCATCAGGAACAAAATACCCAGGAGGTGGTCGCATGTAGACCTCCTCACGGAGTTCACCATTAAGAAAGGCATTTTTGACATTAAGTTAAGAAATGGACCAAGCACGAACAGAGACCACAACAAGGAGAGTGCGAACAATGGTCATATGAGCCACAGGAGCAAAGGTCTCATCATAGCCGCGACCATGCTCCTGCTGAAAACCACGAGCAACAAGACAGGCCTTATAAGTTATAACGCTCGAGAGAGAGCCATCGGAGCAAGTTTTGATCTTATAAACCCACTTTCACGTCATAGGACGAGCATGAGAAGGAAGAGGAACAAGGTCCCAGGTGCCGGTGCGTTCGAGAGCAGCAATCTCCTCAGGCATAGCATATTTGCCATTCTGGATGACAAATGGCATCATGGTATGTGGTCGGCTTAGAAAGGACAGTGCCAGCAAAACCATACCGGTCGGCAAGCTTTAGCCAGCCACGATCGCGAAGGTTATAACGAGAGGAAGGCTGAGAGAGAATCCTCAACCAAAGATGTCTCAACAGGAGATGACACATCAAAAGGCGACTCAACAGGAGGCGAGGGATCCTGGAGGCGACGACTGTAGGTGTAACACCCCAGTGTTACGCAAGTATTTAGGCACTGCAAATCATGCATATTATGCATCATCAAGCATCCTAATTATACATGCCTAATCATGTTAGATAATAACTAAAACAATGCTTTGAAACATATGAAACATGCTCGTGAAACATGAATGTTGCATACACTTGTTTAGGGTTATTTTTGCCCTAATTATGCTTGCTAGGCTAATAAAACATGTTTGGCTATAATTGTAAATCATCTAGAATTATTTAGCACAATTTTTGGAGCAAAGTTTGTATTCAGACTTTTGACAAAATATGCTTTTGAAATTTTTATTAAAAATATTAAAAAAATCCACCCTATTTAGCTTTTACTTTCCAATTCAAAATCTATGCAAAATTTTGAGTTGGTCCCTTAATAAAAGTTGTAGAGAATTAAATTCTAAGCAACTTTTATTTTTGGGCCATTTCTAGAAAATGCCATTTTCTTACTCAAAAATTGGTTTAAAGCTGCTGCTTTTTGAAAATCTTGAAAAAGAGTTGAAAAATAAAAAGAAAAAACTCGTTTTCGCCTTCGTGGGCTGGCGCCTCGTTTTTGGCCCGCTGGCGAAAGCCGGCCCGGCCCATCTCAGCGCACGCGCGCACCCGCGGTCCAATGGACCGGGTGCACGCCGCTCGCCCCGCTGCTCCCGTGCGCCGTTGCCCAATCGCGCGAACGCGCTCGCCGCGTGGACGCAGCGCACCGGCGACGGCGGGCGGTGGCCAGCCGGCCGGTCGGAGGCGTCGCACCAGGTTGGGATGGCGTCCAGGTACGTCCCTGGCCTCGCCCAGCCCCGCTCCCTCTCTCCCGCACGCCATTTTGAAAATCCGCAGTGGGAGCAGAGCATAGCGCCACCGCTAACCGCGCCACCTCCGCTACCGCGTTCCGCCGCCGGCGAACCGCCTCCGCCCGATTGCCCGCGTGCCACGCTCTGCCACCTCCCCCTCTTCTCCGAACAAGCAACCGCGCCGTCATTTTCGCTACGGTAAGGCTCAATCGAGCGTTGCCGCCGCCGCGGTCGCCATGGTCGCCGGCGCTCGGCTCGCCGTGGCTGAGGCCTCTCTGACCTTTTTCACTCCCATCTTGCTACCCCAGCGCGCTCGCTAGGTGCTCACAGAGCCGGTGCTTGCCTCCGTTTGCGCCGCCGAGGACTACAACGGCGTACCGCCGCTCGTAGCGCCGCCGCAGTCGCCATCGCCGCCAGCGTGGTAGCCCTGCCTTCGCCCTCCCACGCTGTTTTATGGCCGAGCAGGTTCGCCCTGTCGCGCTGAGCACGTGGGTGCTCGCCGCGCCTCCGAAGAGCTCGCCGCCGGCGAAGCTCCAGCCGGCGGAGCTCGCCCCTGCTCTGCCCTTTGTTGGGCCGAACGGCTCCTGTGGGCCGGCCCAGTTAGAAGATACGGTTTTTCTTTTCTGTTTTTCTTTTATGATTTAAACAGATGAATGCTTGGAAAATTTTGGTTTGCTTATTATTGCTCCAAATCGAGTGAACTAAATTTTGTAATGTTTGTTGTCATTAGATCTACAACAGAAAAATATGAAATGGCAAGTTTGAGATGTTTTTATATAGAGCTTTATTTAATTGTTGAATATTGTTGTTTTCTTAAGAAATGCATAATAAATCATAGAAAACTCAAAAAAAATATAGTTCCAATTTTGTTAATCTTCTTGTGTAATGTACTTTCTAGGAAAAAATATATGTCATGCGTGTTCTGTAGAAAAATTATGAGATGTAGTTCAAGTGCCTTTAATGGCTGATGTTTGTTATTTTTGCTAGAGAGCAAAATTTGTATAAAACATGTATGTGATAATTTTTGTACACTGATTATTTACTATGTAGAACCTAGGAAAAATACTAAATCTATTGTTTGATACTTTTCATAATACAAAGTATTTTCATGCTCATATTTAGGCCCTAGCTTGTCATTTTTGTGTAGGCTATTTCACTTATCCAAATGCCATGAAAATTTGATGGTAGTCTACTTAGGATAGTACTGTGCTATGGTAATTTTCTTAGATTTTTCTATGCTTTAAAAATGGATGTTGCTATTCAAACCTAGTATTAATTAGTGTTTAATCAAATATTGCTTTATGCATGATTAAAGAATTAATGAAGCTTTGGTGTATCTTTGAAGCACTCAATAAGATGTGTTGACTTAGTATGTTAGTAGTAGAAGAGAATGCAGTAGATGACATGTGCTTGTAGTATATGTTCTTGGATGATGTTAACTACCTTGTATGAGAAGTGTACTATACTCTAACCATTAAAGCAAATCATGCTCATCTACCTTACATGCAAGCATATTCATTGTGTTCATTTCATCCGATGCACCTTTTGCATAAACAGTTACACACCTGCATCGTATAGGATCGCAAACCGAGAGCCCGGTCGTCGTACCCGAGGAGCCCAAGGAGCAGCTCGAGGTGCAGCCTCAGGAGGTGCCCGAAGCAGACGAGGAGGACGTTGAGGAACTTCCGAAGTGCTCCGATCACCACCCGAGCTCCTTCGAGAGAGGCAAGCCCCGGAGCATTTTTCTCCCCCGGTTTGCAATTATTAATTAATGCTTTACTTTAATTGATGCATTACGTTCAGGAGTTGCTTGAAACCGTTGCTGCATTATACCTTGTTTACCTTTGTTATACTAAATCCTTGTTATCCTGGTATCTGCATTCGATTCAATGCTTAGCTGGCTTAGACTGGTAGAAGTCGGGTGATTTCTTGTCACCTGCGAGCTATAGGTGGTTACCTGGATCTGTTCAGATAACTGTGCCGTCATGGTATAACTAAGTGTTAATTTGAAGTTGAGATCGGACGGAGACTTACAGGGTTTTGGACTGTAGTGCTTTCTGTCTGTGTTGATTAAGGACCGACCGTTGTTGGGCCTCGGGTCATGTTGAACGTATGCCTTACATTTAGCTGGCCGAATAACGTACCTTTCGACCGCAAAGCTAGGAGATTATTCGGGCCGAGTGGATTACCCGCAGCGCACTGTACCGGAGTAGGTGTGGTAGGACACAGGGGCGCGATGATAAGACTGAAAGACAGTCGGTCGGCCCCCAGGTACATGTGGTTCCTGGCAAACTCGAGATTTTTCCTGGATAGTTGACTCGGTGACCAATACCTCGCTTTAGCGGGTGAGTGAGGTTTGTGTAAGGAATAAATTACCAGCTGGTTAATAATCGATTCGAATCGCCATCGTTCACTAGATAGTGAACACTTGACTTGAGTTACTTCATTGTAGTAATGTTGTTGGAACACTTGGACAGTTATAATGGATGTGACATTTTGGAAGTTGCTAATGATCATTGGTTATCATTATTTGCTTAATCACATGCTTGCTCTAGTATAGGTGCAAATGTAGTCGACAGGATAATAATGATTAACTTGGCATAATGCTTTTGGAAAGGTTTTCGAATTGCTAAAATGCCTTTTTTTGCAAATGAGTCAGCTACCCTACTATAAAGCCCTTCATAATCCTTGGTGTCACTTTATTTTCGGTTATGTCGGGTAAGTCTAGCTGAGTACCTTCTCGTACTCAGGGTTTTGTTCCCACTTGTTGCAGATGGGCAGATGTATTACGGCTACTGTATCAACTGCCTTTATCCTGCGATGGGTGATGCTTAGGACCATGGGCATGGTCATTCCTTACGTCTCACCTAATGCTTTTGTTGGAGATGATCATCAGCTGGCACTGTACTTGAACTCCGTGTGAGTGTGTGTGGTTTTGAACAAATGGCTTCCGCTACTTCTATTTGAACTCGGTTTGTAATAACTATGTTTAAACTCCGATGTATCTATGATGCGAACTTTTATGTAATATGTGATGGTGACCGCTAAACTTATTACGATCCTGGCTGGTATGTGAGTTGCCTTGAAATCCTTCATGATTTCACGGACTATCGGGTTATACGGGCTTAAATTTGCTAAATCGTCTGCTCTGGCGGGTGATTTTCTTACTTAATTTCATATAATTGGTCGGTTTTGTTACAGTAGGTGTGAATCACGGGAGGTTTGGAATCATAAATGAACCTAGGAGCATGTGAAGGTGGCTCAGAGGGCAGTGGAGGAGAGGGTAGAGGAGGTGGAGATGGTGAAGATGGTGGAGATGATAGGGATGGTGGTGGAGGAAGAAACATAATGGATATAGGTGTATCAGGAAAAGTTAAGAAGGACAGAAGCTCAACAACGGCCTGAGGAGAAACATTAGAGGAGGGCCGAGGATAGAAGGAACGAGACTCATCAAAAGTAACGTCCCAAGAGATCCGCATACGACGAGCAACCGGATCCCAACAGCGATAGCCCTTGTGCTCAGGACTATAACCTAAGAAAACACACTCAACAGATTGAGGGGTCAGTTTAGTGCGTTCACGAGGAGCAAGAAGAACATAGCACAGACATAGGCGAAGACTGGAGTAATCAGGTGGTTGTCCAAAAAGTTGTTGATATGGGATGCCACATTTAAGAGCGGATGAGGGCTGAATGTTGGTTAAATAGGTGGCAGTGGAGATTGGTTCAGCCTAGAAATGAGGTGGGACCGAGGAAGCAATCAGAAGAGCATGGACAATTTCAAGAAGGTGGCGATGTTTACGCTCAGCAACACCATTCTGAGCGTGCGCACCAGGACAAAGAAATTGTAAAAGAGTCCCCTGCTCAGAAAGAAATTGACGAAGATCACCCAAAAGATACTCCCTAGCAGAGTCAGCACAAAACACAAATAGGAGCATCAAAGTGAGTGTGAATCATCTGAGCAAATGTCTTATATATGGACAACACCTCATTACGATGTTTCATGAAATACACCCATGTGAAGCAAGAGAAATCATCGATAAATATGACATAATATTGATGACCCCCTTTTGAAACAAAAGGTGCAGGACCCCATACATCTGAATGAACAAGGTCAAAAGGACGTCGTGACACAGACCCACTAGAGGGATATGGAAGCTGGATCTGTTTGCCAAGCTTACAGCCCTAACACTGATCTAAAGAAACATCACCAGAGACATTCCCCAGAACACCACGACGGACAAGAGCGGATAACTGATAACCACATAGATGTCCCAAGCGATGAGGCCACTGAGCAAAAGAGGAAAAAGTCGATGCAGAAGCAGAGCCCACAAGGCCGGCAGAGGCAGCAGAAGGAAGACGAAGCCAATCGAGCTCCCAAAGACACTGAGAATCATAGCGGCGAGGGCCAGTACCAACTAGGAGACCTGTGCTGAGATCCTGAACACGACAAGAGTCAGAATCAAGAATAACATGACAACCATGATCAGTGAGCTGGCCGGCAGAAATAAGTAGCATGGTCAAATCAGGAACATGAGAAACATAGGAAACATGAAATGAAGAAGATGAAAGAGTGCCACGACCAACAACCGAAAGAGGTGAGCTATCAGCAGTTTGAACAGTGAGAGGAATGGAAGAAGATCAAATAGAAGAAAGACGGGTACTATCAGGCATCATATGAAAAGAAGCACTAGAGTCAAGAATTCATGGCAAGATACCTGAAGTGGATGGTGGTCTCTCGATAGAAGACTGAGAAGTAGTAGCAGAGAGTGCTGGGGCAGGAGTGACAGAACCAGCAGCTCTAGTAATGATAGGACTAGTAGGTCCAGTAGGTGCAGGGACTGCAAGACAGCGAAGTAACATGAGTATCTCCTGCTGTGTATCAGGATGTTGAGACTGAGCCTGTGAGGGGCGCCCACCTCGGCGAGACTGAGCCTGTCGCTTCTTCTCGTAACAATGATCCTTGTCATGTCCATCTTTGTCACAGTGATTACAATGAAGGCCACCTGAATGCGAGTCCCAGAGCGGGCAGAGGCTATTGAAGTAGGCACTTTGGGAGAAGAACCAAGAATTCCAGACTAAGCAACTATAACTAAGGAGGACATCAACTAAAGTAGACCAGCAGAACGAAGGCAAGTCTTCTCGTTACGAATAGCACCAAGAGCCTCCATCAAGGACACACACGACTCACGAGCAAGTAACTACGCACGAAGAGGCCAAACTCGGCACATAGATGAGTCAGGAAGTCATAGGTGCGACGAAGCTCAAGATGGCTCCGTTGCTTCCTGC
The DNA here is from genome assembly GCA_038087645.1 of Saccharum hybrid cultivar R570. Classification (NCBI taxonomy): domain Eukaryota; kingdom Viridiplantae; phylum Streptophyta; class Magnoliopsida; order Poales; family Poaceae; genus Saccharum; species Saccharum hybrid cultivar. The sequence goes on from JAQSUU010000066.1 coordinate 1,830,912, forward strand.
AGGAATCACAAGTGTCCGGAGACAACTGATGACTAAGAGTGTCAAGCTCACGCCATACTGCAGATAGCTGTCGAAAGACATCCTCAACTAAACTGTCACTCTGCTGTAACAACTGCTCTTGATGTAAGGCGGCAATATAAGTGGACTGACCAGAGGGCTCATAGTGCTAGCGAAGAAAGGCCCACATCTGAGCAAATGATCAAGCCGAATAATCTCTCCAGTCAGATGCAGTTCCATACTAGCAACAAGAACAGCCCCAGCACAAGTATCCAACCAAGTTCGATAAGCTCGAAAATGAGACATAAGAGGCCATATCATCGTCATAAGCTTTGCGCAACTTCTTTTGTTCATCTTCAGATGTTCCTGGAGGAATCACTGGCTGTACTGGATGAGCAGGCAAGGCTAGATAAGGTAGCTCACCACTGAGAAACTCCCAAAGCCAGAGACTACACATATGCCACCGCATATGTGAAACCCAGTCACGATAATTAGTGCCATTAAAAATCACTGGACAACATGGGATTTGAGCACCACCAGACAGGGGCGAAGCCCAGTAGTGGCCCGTGGATGCGGATGCACCCCCCAAAAATCAAAAACAAGTTATTACTATCAGATTTCGGCCCTGTATGCACCCCCCTTGGGCCAATATGCTGCACCCCCGTAGCCCAGCTCAGAGCAGCCAGCCCAGTTAACTTGAGCCCATCGCACGAAGATGAAAAGCGCAGCGCGTCTACTCCGCTGCTTTTCCCTCGATGCTCACATCAGTCGCGACGCGACGACGGTCTTTCTTCCTGTCCGTGCCTTCGTGGGCATTGCGATTGAAATTTTGAATCGCCGATCGGCAATCGCCAATCGCGCCCAAGCACGCCTGCCGTCTGCGCCTCTGCAATCTGGCCATCTAGCCGCAACTCCCTCTTGCCACTTGAAATGTCTTGATGGCTAGAGGGGGGTGAATAGCCTATTAAAAATTTCCTACAAAGTGTGCTAAAAAAGTTTATCAATATAACAAATAGCGAGATGCGAGTTTTGCTTAGCCTACGGGGTGTTTGCAAGCCACCTATCCAATTCACAATTCTAATATATATGCACTCAACCGCACAATTCAAACCGAGATGGAAACTACAACTAAAACTAGCAAGCTACACAAAAGAGCTACTCTAGCAAAACTATCTAGCTAGCAAAGGTAACTAAGAAGGTAATGCAGAGTTGAGTTAGGAGAGTTTCACCGAGGGACGAAGTATTGAGCCAACCAATACGATCAACAATAAATACCAAGACAACCGAACACCGGGATCAATCAATCACAATATGAAAGTGATGACACAAGATTTATCCCGAGGTTCACGTGCTTGCCGACACGCTAGTCCCCGTTGTGTCCCTCTTCACCACGTGGTTCGGTGGCTAATCAGTCACACACCGAGCCTCTCAAAAGGTGCCACAAGAACCTACCAAATGGCAAGAGGTTGCAATGACACGAGCAATTTACTAACGTTGCCTTTGGCGCTTCGCCTAGGTAGGCACAAACCCCTCACAATCACCGGAGGTGGCCAAGAACAATCACCAACTCTTGCCAACGCCTCCAAGCTGCAAATCAACCACCAAGTGCCAACTAGATGCAATCTCACAATGCAAATGCACTTGGATCACTCAATCTCACTTCGAATATGCAAAGAAGCAAGAGAGATGAGTGGGAGGGGAGTTGCTTAGCTCAAAGTGCTCACAAGTATGTCAAAGAGTGCAAGAGAGTGAGCCAAGAGCCAGCCAATAAGTATTTATAAGCACCCCAAACAAATAGAGCTGTTAGGAGCTAGAAGGGGTGCAGACGCACGCGACAGACGCGTCTGTCGCTCAACCGACAGACACGCTGTCCAGCGTCTGTTGCTCCTCGCGAATGCGACAGACGTGTCTGTGGCCTTAGCGACAGACACGGCTTCGGCGTCTGACGCCCTCGCCGTTCGCCACGTGTCTCGTCCGTTGGAGTTCACCGCACTCGCGCTCTACGCGTCAGATGCGTCTATCGCAACCGACAGACACCGCCTCAACACTGTCAGACGCGGTCCAGAAGCCATGTAAACACGCCGGAGTGACAGACGCGTTCGGTGCCTGGCCGATGGACGCGTCTGTCGCGGTCACGTCTGCACGTCTGACGCCCGAGCGCCAAAAACCCTAACTAGGGTATGGCGATAGACGCTGCACAGTAGCGTCTGACGCTTAGGGCAGCAGCGTCTATCGCCCATATCTTGGCGATTTTGCGATGTTTGCTCGATCCGTTTGATTCACCCTTTCACATATGAGCTAGACTAAGTATGTGTGTCACTTTAGCACATGTTTTAGCTCGTGAAACATCATGTGACATCGCCTCCAAATCTCGACAACGGCGTAAAGGAAAAAAGTCGTTTCAACTCCTCGAAAACGCCTGAATCCTGCCTCACAAGCTCGACGGGAGAGAGAGGGGACCCCAAACCCTCTCTACCGCTCAAACTCCAACGCCATCGCAAATGTGCTAACACCACCAAGTGATCATCGTCATGTGCGAGTGTGTTAGTATTTTCACAATCATTTTTCGAGGCGTTATTAGTTCTATCCAAATGCAAATGATTATGAAATGAACACCTAGAGGCACTTAGGAGTTCAATAGCCGCGTCATTCCCCTCTTTATAGTACGGCTATCTATCCTATAATGTAACCACACCCACTAGGTGTCTTGGTTACTAAAACACAACCCTTAAGCATATACCTTTGCCTTAATCACGTAGGGTTGCATCCAAATCCAAGTGTGGCCATCATGATCATCATGTCCATCTTGCCACCAACCTTGAAATGTACTAATCCTCATATGCTATATACAACTTAGGCATAGGATTAGTACTTAGGCATTGTCACTAATTATCAACACCAAACATAGAGCTTTCACCAGTTCCGTGCCGTCTGTGCCTCAGTTTGCAACGTTGCTGCCTGGTGAAGTGCTGAAGTTCAGAAAGCTCGAAGTTGTTGTCTCCTGTCTGGCCGGTCTACAGTCCAGTGTCCAGGCATCAAGGATTCAATCTTTCAAGGTACGAAGTAGTATTTTAGGTCTGTAGCTGACTAGCTGTAGTCTTGTAGAGTTGTAGATATTTGCCTCTATTTCTTTCTCAAGTTATTTACTAAACGGTGTACTAATGACAGATTGATCGATGGAAAGATTTTACAAAAGAAAAGCGCCAGAGCCTGATAGTGCCAACAACGCTCGCAATTTGTGTTTGGATGATATCAACTGGGAAGAGAAGATTAAATATGATCCAGGGTCACGGAAACAAATTGATGACTACCATCCTAATCACAGAGAAATGGTGAGCAGGGAGGACTTGGAAAAAGGGCCTTGTCAACCTCGCACGTTTAGTTTTCTAGTGACAAATATTGGAGGAGGACCAAGAAGGTTTATTCCAGAATGGTTCGATGAGTTTGGAAGCTAGCTTGAATGCAGTGAATCTAAAGACAGAGCGTATTGTTTTTTCTATTTCCTATTCAGAGAAAAGAAGGATGGTGGATATGAATCTTTTGTGAAAAATGGTTGGAATGGTTTTCATAGAAAACAAAGGCTCAAAGATCATGTGGGTGATGTTGGTGGCTCACACTATCTAGCAATGAAGAAGTGTGATGATTTGTTGCAAACAAGACAACACATTAATGTGGCGTTCCGTGGTGTAAATGAAAGTGCTAAGGGGGACTATATTACTCGATTGAATGGGTCTATTGATGTTGCTAGAATGTTAGCAAAGCAAGGCTTGCCTTTCTGTGGCCACGATGAGTCGAAGGATTCTTTAAATAGAGGAAATTTTAGGGAATTTCGTGATTTTGCAGCGGAGCAAAATCCAGTCTTAAGAAAGGCAACAAGTAAAGGAAAATAAAAAAATAGTTTTTTGGTTTCTCCTAAAATACAAAGGGACATTGTGCATGGTTTTGCAAAGGAGGTGCTGCTATTCTAGAATAAATTGGGAATGATGTTTTTTGCTTGCTAGTTGATGAGTCAAGAGATGTTTCTTCGAAAGAACAAATGGCTGTGGTCTTGAGATATGTAGATAAATGTGAAATTGTGAAAGAGAGATTTGTTGGACTTGTTCATGTGAGTGAAACAACTTCAGCCCATCTCAAGTCTTCTATTGATGCACTATTTGCTGAACTTAACTTAAGTTTAAAGCAAGTTAGAGGCCAAGGATATAATGGTGCTAGCAATATGAGAGGTGAGTTCAATGGCTTGCAATCATTGATCATGAGAGAAAATAGTTCAGCTTATTATGTTCATTGTTTTGCTCACCAACTCCAATTACTCCTGGTGGCTATTGTGAGAAAGCATAAAGGGGTTAGTGATTTTTTTACCAAGGTTTCCATGTTACTAAATGTTGTTGGTGGATCATCTAAGAGAAGGAAAATGATTAGAGATATTAACCTTAAAGAAATGAGTAAGGCACTTGGGTGCGGGCAACTTCAAACTGGGACAGGGTTAAATCAAGAGCAAGGTATTCAAAGACCTGGAGATACTCGTTGGAGTTCTCATTATAAATCTCTCAAGAGTATAGTTGACATGTTTTCTACAATAGTCAAGGTACTAGAAATTGTGGAAAATGATAAAAAGGACTAGAAAATTAGAGATCAAGCATCAAATCTTCTAGAGTATTTCCAGTCTTTTGACTCTGTCTTCTATTTGCATCTCATGTTGGCTATATTAGGAATCACAAATACCTTGTCCTTTGCACTGCAGCGCAAGGATCAGGACATAGTGAATGCTATTAAATGTGTGAGAGCCACTAGATGCCAATTGGATGAGCTTAGAAGAGAAAAGTGGGAAAAACTATTAGATGATGTGTATGGATTTTGTGAGAAGAATGATATTTCCAAATTGGAAATGGAAGATGAATATATTGATCCAAAGAAGAGGAGGCACAAATATAGAATTACAAACAAGCATTACTATCAAGTAGATTGTTTCAATGATATTATTGATTGGCTACTTCAAGAGCTTGACAGCCGCTTCAACGAGACAAGCTCTCAATTGCTTGTATGCTCGGCCTCTTTTAGTCCAAGAGACTCGTTTCATGATTTTAATGTGGACAAGTTGTCGAGCCTAGCAAAGCTTTATCCACATGATTTTGATTCTGGGGATATGAGGGACCTTGGCACCACTGTTCGCCTAAACACCGTTTAAACGGTAAACAGAAGTCAGTCGTATTGTTTAGGCCCTAAATGGTGAATTAAACGGTTGGGCCATTTAAACTCGTTTAAACCATTCAATCCCGTCTAAACGGTCTAAACAAAATCAGATTAAACATGATTAAATGAGCTAAACAACTATTTAATCCATAATTAAGTGAATTAAAGGACTACGTCTATCACAAATCAACATGAAACTAATTAACATTGTAATTATATGAAGTGTTATGGGATTTAGATTTCTTCCAACAAGATTATTTGGTAGAATATTTGGTTTTTACACGTGTAAATATGTATGGGTTCTAGCAAATTTTATTTTTACCTGCATAAATATGTATATTTTATTGTTATTGTACAAAACCATTTAGGCCATTTAACTCCGTTTAAACACCGTTTAAACGGTCTAAACGCTAAACGAAGGATGACTGACTGTTTACCGTTTAACGTTTAGAAAAACATTGCTTGGCACTGAACTTGGCCTCTACATATTTGATGTGAGAGATGATGATAGGTTCTCCAACATACAAACTATTGCCAAGCTTTCTCATAAAATGGTGGAGACTAGAAAACATGATCGTTACCCACTGGTTTATCGACTTTTTGAAGCTTGTACTAGTACTGCCAGTTGCTACTGCTACAGTTGAGAGGATTTTCTCTGGCATGAAGATTGTGAAAACAAATTTGCACAACCGCATCGGTGATCAATTTATGAAGAAGAAATGATGAAAATCACGAATGAGTCCGTGATTCGTCGCTTCATGAAAATGCAAGAACGCAGATTTGATGATAATTAAAGGTAACATAATGTACTTTGCCTATCTTAATAGTTTTGACCATGCTAAAATAGTATTTATATTGATAATTCTTTTTGTTACTACTTTATAGTCGCACCCCCTCTATTAGACCATCCACACTCGTCGTACTCTATATTCAACCTCTAAAAAGAATATTCCATCCTAGTCACCAAAATTTTCTACTTTATATTCAGTTTCCCCGCATCCATCCAACCTCTATATCATCCTCTATCCGCTGTGGCCTCCACTTGTCAAGATTTTTTTATTAAAAATTCCCCTTTCTTCCTCCCATTTTCTCTCTCTCCTCTATCCACCCGCGCCGCCCCCTCACCAGCGTGGCGGAGCAGGGGCGCCGGCAGCAGCGCGCGCGGCCAGCTCCTCTGGCCGCAGGCGAGCCGTGCGCAGGCGCGGGGACGGTCGCCTCCTCCGTCTTCTTCGTCCGGCAGAGGCGCGTCCGCGCGGGGCGAGTTCGCCCATCCGGCCATGGCGCGCGGCCGGGGCTCCATCCAGCGACCCCCATCTCCATCCGGCGACCTTCCCGCACAGCCCAGCGAGCGCGGCGGACGGGCGCGCGAGCGTGGCGGACGAGCGCAGCGAACGGGCGCGCCGGCGAGCGCGCGAGCTGCGGAGGTGGCCGCGTGGCAGAGCAGGGGCGCCAGCGCGCACGGCCAGCTCCTCCGGTGCGTCCCTCCACCTCCCTCTGCTCCCTCCCTCTCTCCCTTCTCCTTCCGGCCATGGCGGCGCAGGGCGAGCTCGGCCCTCCGGCCATGGCGCGCGGACGGCCTTGCGAGCGCGTCCGTGGCGGCTGGGCGTCCGCGAGCAGCAGCGGCGAAGCAGCAACAGCAGCGTCCGCGCACGCTAGCGCCGCCGCGCCGCCCTCCTCCTTCCTCGCCGGCGCCATCTCCTTCTCTCCCCCTCTGCAGCGGCCCTTCTCTCTCGTTCCCACACGGAGGACGAGGCCGCGCGGGACCCGCGCCACGCAAGCGCGTAGCGCACCCCTGGTACCTGCCACACATTTGGCGTTCGGCCTGCGCGAGCGTACGCCGCTGCAGCTCTCAGAAACTCTATGTTTTATTTGGCGTACGCCGCTGCGGAAGGTCTTACGCTCTAGAAGGAGGCGGAGGAGATGACATCTCTATGTCCCTCTGCGTTTCCTTTTTTTTTTATCACCAAAGAAGACACCGCCCAACAACGGCACACAGGACAAGCAAGAGTGCAGACCAGCACCGCGTGCAGGATAAGCACGCAGCCAGATGCGGGCACGCGAGCTCGTGCGGGCGGACACGGGCGAGCGGCGGCAGGCTCCGCGCGGGAACAAGCGCGGCCGCGGCGGCTGGGAAGAGACGCCGACGCACGCGGGCCCGGACATGGGCTAGAGCAGCGGGGCCGCGACAGCGAGGAAGAGGCGCGTACGCGCGCAGGCCTGGACGCGGGCTGGAGCAGCGGGGAAGAAGCCGTCAAGGAGTCGCGGCGGTGCAGAGAGAGACGCCAGTGGCCACGAGCAGGACGAGCGCAACGGCGGCCGCGCAGGACAAGCGCGGCGGCGGTCACGCAGACAAGCAGCGGTGGCCACACAGGACGCGCGCGGCGGCGGCGGCGAGGTAAACCCTGACCCTAACCATAACCGAAGCTCTGGATACCATGTTAGAGAAATGAAGCTCAATCTATTCCAGGGGACAACAGTCTGAACATGTACATGAGCTGGGCATATATGCATCTAAGCCCTTACACAAAGGGAAAATATGCTATTCAACATATACATCTAACAAAGCTAATTAAAGGATTAAGCCTTTTTGAGACATCCATTTCTTCATCATTTTGACAAAACTCAAGACTCAGTTGAATCATGCAACACAAATCCTGAAGAGTTAGCATTTGTTTGTGATAGCCCTCATAGGAGCCAGGAGGGATGCTATGCGTCACAAATGCTGAAGCGAATTTGTATTCTGTTTATTCTAGTGACTTGCCCTCGAAACTTTTAAAATCGGTGCAACTCAATTTCTACATGTAATGTGTCTGGTTTTTAGCTGAATTTGGATTCTCGCATTGCAGCACTTATAAAAACAGAAATCGTAAAAGTGGAAACCCCGTAGAGTAACGCAGCACTCAAAAACAGAACAGAAATCGTAAAAGCGGAAACCCCAATAGAGTTCAGACCCACTCGTAATTGAGCCCGCGCTCGGGCTCGCTTTGCCCCCATTGGGCCATTCATTCCCTTCACGGGCTCCCAGCTCAGTAAACCCTACTGCCCAGCAGCACCCACCCATCTCGCCGTGCCGCCGCGTAAACCCCGCCCGCACCCATCTCGCCGTCGCGCCTCCTCGCCCTCGCCCAGGGGCAACAGATTGATTGGGTGACTTTACAGAGCCTGCGATCTCCACCCTCCATCCCCCCTATCCAACGACTCAGCATGCATTCAAAGCAAAGGCTTGCAACACTTAGCACATTTTTTGTCCACTCCGGCAGGCGGCAGCAGTCTGCGGCAGGTCCATGCCGGTGATCATGACCAGCTTCGGCGGGCTGCCCTCCCTCGCGGCGAGGACGGGCAGAAGGCCCGACCACTGGAACCCGTAGCCGAGGCCGTAGTCAACCATATGCATGTGGCGCCCGCCGCCGTCGACGGCGGTGGCGGCGTAGTGGACGGTCCTGTTGGAGAAGACGAAGCCGCGAAGCTCAAAGAGGGAAACGACGGTGCGAGACTCTGAGCTCGTTGTGGATCATGGACGGGGTGAGGCGGTGGCGCTTGGGGGTGCCTGCGGGCTGCTGCTGCCATGGCCATGGGCGAGCTTCGATGTGCGTGGGCCTCCGGCCTCGGGGCAAGCGAGCTCTGCAGCACTGCACACGGGCTCCTCCGAGTGCGAGCGCTAGCCGCCGGCGCGAGCTCTGGAACGCACGGGCTTTTCTGGGAGCGAACAGCGGGCGTGCGGAGATGCAGCCACCGAGCACGAGCTCCACAGCGCGGGGACGCAGCCGCCGGAGGCCGGACGCAGCCAACTTGGGCTCCATGAACGTGGCATCGCACGCTACTTCCTCGCGGGTGAGGAGGCAGCCGATAGCTGGAGTTGCTGAATGTGGACAACATGCTGCTGCAGCTCTCTGTGGATCCCCGTGCAGTAGGCGTGGCACGGAGGAGGCAAGGAGCACGGCGAGGCCGACGCGGCGGTGGTACAGCACGGCGACCTGTTACTGTTAGACGCGCGCGCTTGTGCAACACGCGGCGCCGGCTCATCAGCCTGGACGAGTCCGCGGCGCTCAATGCCACCATCGCGGGCGACACGGCCGCCGTCGAGGACCTGCGCCACGCCTTCTGCTTCTTCGACGCCGACGGCAACGGCACCAAGTTCACCACCAAGCTTGCCATCCATGGCGGCGCGGGTGTGGACCCAAACTTGCCGGAGCACCGCCAGGCGGAGGCGAAGCGCGTGCTGGCGGCCTGGCGCGCGGTGCCTCGCGGCCAACTCTGTGTGAGTGCACGGCTAGAGCGTGGGGCAGCGTGGCGAGCGGCCGGCCGGCATGGGCACAGGGCACGGCGAGTGGGCGGCCATCGTGGCCTCACGGGCACGGCATGCGGCGAGCGCGCGAGGATGTCGCGGAGGGCTGCACGGCGAGCAGGCCGCCGCGGACATGGGATGCGGCGAGCGCGCGCGGCGCGGCGAACGTGCGTGGCCGTCGTGGCTAGCTTGCGGCTAGCGCTGTGTGCGTGCACGGCCAGCGCGGAGGGAGGCGTGTCGAGCGGCCGGCCGGCGTGGGCACACGATGCGGCGAGCGCGCGGCAGGTGCGAGCCGGCGGGCGTGCGGGTGACGTTCGCGTGAAAGGAGAAACAGAAACAAGACACAGGCCTTGAATCGATCTCCCTCGTTGGATCTTGATTGGACGATGGATAGCATAGGGAAAGTTACAACGTGCCTTGTGTGAAGGAAAGTCACTGAATCCGCCTCGAGGGGCCTGCTCGCGCGCCTCCGCGGCCTCTCACTCTACGCCGGCGGGAGCCCGCGCCTCCCCTTCCCTCCTTCCCGGCTCTTCTCCGCGGAGGCCTTCGTCTCCCATTCCGACGACGACGACGCTGGGGGAGAGGGCGGCGGCGGGGGCCGGATCATCGAGGCGCGGGCCGGGGTGATGGGCCCCACATCGCGGCGCACCGGCGTGATCGGCGTCAAGTGCGGGATGTCGGCGATGTGGGACAAGTGGGGCGCCAAGGTGCCCATCACCGTCCTCTGGGTCGACGACAACGTTGTTACCCAGGTCAAGAGCGCCGAGAAGGAGGGATTCTTCGCCCTAGAGGTGTGCTACACGAAATTTCCCTGAGTTCTTTCTGTGAAACGTGTTCCACCGAAACAAATGAAGTATTGCAGAGCTGCTGGTTCGATTCACTTGCTAGACTCGAAAGCAATCATATCGCTTAAACCTGGATGATAATGGCTGAGATGTTGTATTGTTGGGGTTCACTAATATCTTCTTGATACAGTATATCTCAATATTTCCCACATTCACTTGTATTTTGATTTCCACCCCCATAAGGCGTTTGTTGCAAATGCCTAGCCCCTAGTTGACTCTGTTGCAAAAGCCATCCTACGGAGCATAGGCTCAGCAGATTCCGCCTGTCTTTGCCCGTGTGGAGCCACTATAGTCCATGCTAAGCTTGCTCTGGTGCTTGGATCATGTTGTGGTGAAGAATTTTGCAAATAGCATAACTCGATGGATTTAACGAAATGCAGGGCTTGTATTTTTAGAGTATCTAACTTCAAAGAATGCATCAGGCACTCTAGGATAGAAAAAGCGGGTGAAATCAGCTTGTTGCATGTTGGTGGGATGGTTTCTGCTACAAAACCGAGTTGGGTAGCGGTGGGTCTTTGCAACAAAACATTTTATGTGGTGGTATTCCAAACCAAAGAGAGACGTGGGGTTGTTTTTGAAATTTCCATGTTTCTAAACTCATGCGGCAATATTTTGGTTATGGCTCTTCCTGCAGTGCCTGCAGAAAGAACTATAAAAAAAATTAAGGAAGATAAATGGGTACAAGGGTAGTTATTTTTGTGTGTCAGTGTCGAATTTTCTTTTGTTCTTGTGCCATTTTACTCTCTGCAGCAACATAATATCGGTAAATGCAAGTTTTTGTATCAACTTAACCCCTTGATGAATTTTACTGCTAAGGGGTTCATAAGTCAATTGTGACAATTTACTGGAGCTAAGTTTTAGTAACCACTAACCATAAAGCATCTCATGCACTTGCACCATGAATAAGACACTAGTAAGAAGTATCCTGCCTTATTTTTTTTTTGTTTAGTTGACCTAATGCAATGCAGAGTGGTTAACTTATATATTTGTTTCTTTGTTTGTTCCATTCATATTTACTTTGCAAAAGAAAAAAGTATTGCTAAATTCCTAAATTCTTCTTGTGTTTGTTAGCTTGGCGCAGGTCAAAAGAAGGAAAAACACCTAACAAAACCTGAAGTTGGCCACTTTAGAGCACAGGGAGTGCCTCTGAAGAGAAAGCTAAGGGAATTTCCTGTCACTGAGGATGCGCTTCTTCCTGTTGGCACAACCATCACAGTTCGCCACTTTGTGCCTGGACAATTTGTTGATGTCACTGGAATCACGAAGGGGAAAGGTTTTGCGGTATGTATTCTTCCTGTCCAATCTATTTTCTGTGATTTCACTTGTCAAGACAGTTCACTATATTGCTGTAACTGTAAACCAGCTAAGCTATCAGCAGGGTTTTAGTTTGTGTTTCTTTCAGCAACACCTCTATTTGATTAGTTGAAATGAATCCTGAGGGAATTGTGCAAGAGATATTTGTAATACTTAAGTTTCTAGTTTATGCCCTGAATTTAAGTTGCTCCATTTCAAACTTTTACTTGATGAAAATTGTTCTCTTGCAATTTATATGTTAGCTTTTCTGATAATAAAAGCAAACACTGTATGTGATTCTTACAATTGGTGGAATATTCAAACCGAGTGCTGTAGTGTTAAAAACTTAAAATTTGACCGGTGCCAATTACAAATCACAGACGTTTTATATGAGATAACAAAGATGTTAATGAAAATTTCCACTTCTTCAAATATTAGATTCTGACTGATTTTTTCTGAGAATTAAATGCCATAATGTCCAAAGTAGTGTGCATCTTAGAAACTATAGTTATCCTTAGTGTTATTGTGGGAAATGTGCTAGTGTTACAGAACTCGGCAAAACTGGTCAATTCTTCAGTAAAACATTGCGATTACAGAAGTAATATGACTCTGCTGATTGTTACTTTCCCTTCTAGAACTCAGTAATAATGTCTTGATTGTCAATGTTTAACAATTTAACCTTCTTTTAATCGTAGGGTGTAATGAAAAAAAATATGATTTCAGTGGGATGCCTGCATCACATGGGGCATCTAAGTCGCATCGCAGTGGTGGCTCTACTGGTCAAAGAGATGCTCCTGGAAGGGTACGTTATATAACAGTATGACATTTATGTATTGAAAAAATGTTATGCATCTCCCTTCTCGCAATAGTGTCATTTTACTCTCCGTAGGATAGGCAATAGTAAGGTTTTGCTATGAATTACATTTCCTCTTAACAAGATGAACTATGGATTTTAAGTATTTACTCACAGGTTTTTTGGTATTCCTCAATAGTTAAGATGATAAGACCTTATGTATTGTTGGTATGTTCTCAATGTTTTTTACTTGGTATGAACAATGAGTCTGTTAAATGATATCATCATACATGGTTGCCTCCTGAAGTATGTTATTTGTTCAGATCTAGGCCTTCACTGGAAAAAATGTAGGTGTAATGTTTACAATTACAAAGCTCATGAACTTTGTTTTTGTCTCGAACACAGTGCCCATGAACTCATGCAGGAAGGCACTTGGTTTAAATTGTTTTGATAGGACGTAGGAGTGTACTTTTTTTCCCCTTCAACACACAGGAGAACTGCATATCATTGTATTGAGAATTGACAGATAGAAACGGTCCGACTACAAACTGATTCCATAGCAGGGATTAGTTTTTTGTTACATTCGCGCCCATTGGTGGAATATGATGGGAGCTCGCTAATGTGTGCACAAAGCAGTACTGCAGCAGCCAGCCTTGCACATGTAATGACATAACAATTGGAAAATTTCAGGTTTTCAAAAACAGAAAAATGCCTGGACGCATGGGTGGTGTGCAACGCACAGTGAAGAATGTATGGGTTTACCAAACAGACCCAGCCAGGAACTTACTATATCTGAAGGGACATGTGACTTGATTTCTGATGTCACAACATATTTTGTTCAATCATAGAAGTTAAGTGTTCTATGTATCTTTTGTTGCCCCTTTTGCAGGTTCCTGGTCCTCAAGGTAGCTTTGTTTTCGTCAAGGATTCTATATACAAAAAACCTGACACGGCTTTGCTCCCATTTCCTACATATTTCACGCAAGAAGGCGAGCCTGAAGACTTGGAGCCCCTGATTGCTGATCTTGGTGATGTTGACCCATTCATGGCTGCTGATTAAAAGAAAATGGACAAAGTTGGTTAACTCCCTTTGTGTTTTATGCGCTCCTTGAGCTCGTCCATATCACGATATAGTCAAATTCTCGATGGATATGTGAGCAGTTCCTGAATCACAAGCTTCACCTGGTTACTGGCCAGCCTGATCAATGTTGTTCCATGTACATTACCTGGCAAGTATACCAGGGCCCTAATTCAATTAGGGTTTTTAGATGGTTGCTTTGATTGACTGAATGGAACCCTTTTTTTAATAAGTTGTAGGCGAAGCCACAGGTAGTACATAAAATCAGAATATTTCACTCCTGAAATTATGTCCTGGTTTTGCGCAAGCTGCTTATATTATTCGCAGTTGTTAGTTTATTACCTGCACATGAACCTATGCGTTGCTCTTTTCAATTTTAATATTTTTTATTGAAGAAAATGTGTTTAGCGTTACCATGGTGTCTTTCTTTTTATCATGTATAATACTATAGGGCCCTTTTGACATGGTTTCAGCTTCTTGCGGCTCTTGCTGTCGAGCTATTTTTGTACTTCCCTGTCTTAAAATATAATACACCTGTATTTCAAAATTCAAACTTTGTTATCTTGAATCAATAACTACTCTAATCATATACAAAGTTCAAAGTACAAAAGCAGTAACATTAGATTTGTGTTTAGAAATACTTTCTAATGATATTTTTGTTGCCACAAATTATTATATATTACAAGAGAAACTAACGGCCAAAGTGTGATTTTGATGACCACATCCACATAAGTCAAATCACGCCTTCTATTTTGAGATGTAGGGCTGAGGAGCTGGAGCCGCAAAAGCATGACTTCTTTCGGCTTCTCACAAATTTGGCATAAAATATTACAAAACTATTTTGGAGCCGTTTTTGCCAAAGGCTTTTTCAAAATGGCTTTGGCTCCACCAAAAAAATCTTCTCCACTCCCTCCATCTCATAGTAGTTGACCTTTCAGCCTTCTACACGTCCCAAATTAGTTGTCATTCGCACTTTTCAATGCACCTTTGTCTTTTCCAATATATCTTTATTTCTATTTCTCCCTTCCTCATTTTCTGTGTACTATAACTTTTTTCACTCCTCTTGATTCCTATGCCCAGTGCTCTCCTTGACGCGGACCAGGCGCTCAGTTTGTCGAGCTCGAGCAACTGCTCCTCCCTGTGCTAAACTAGTTTGATTAGTTGGTTGCTGGTTTTCTTTGCTCTTTGTACTTCCTCTTCCTGGGATGCCGATCTACTTTTGTTTCTCCTTGAAATTCTTATGTGGTTTAGGTGTCCCGACTAATATAATGCAGTATTTCTTTCCATGACAGTGCCTGCACCGTAACAACCGTGCACGTTCAGAGAGATTATATATTAAGTTATGCTGTTGTGTTTATATGATCAGTGTGTTTGTTGAACCTGTTGCTCAGCTGAGACGTGCACTCTGGCTCATGTGCTTCAGTTGTGCATTCGGATTGACGGATTCTAGTGACAACTGAAGCTTGATGAATACGTAGTACACACCACAAACTCCTCAAGCTCTTGTTTGTGGCAAAGATTGGCTAAACAAATTTTTATACAGCCAATACAACAACAACAACAACATAGCCTTTTGTCCCAAGCAAGTTGAGGTAGGCTAGAGATGAAACCCAAAAGAGACGAGAAACAGGGAGACACATAAAGGGACATAAAAGGGCACAAGAGAAAAAGAGGTCACGGTTCAGGCACGTTGATTGCCATTCTCCAAGCGTTCCTGTCCATAGCTAAATCCTTGGAGATATTCCACTCCTTAAGATCTCTCTTAACGGACTCGTCCCAAGTTAGTTTAGGTCGACCTCTACCGCTCTTTACATTATCGGCCCGCTTTAGAACTCCACTACGTACCGGCGCCTCAGGAGGCCTCCGTTGGACATGTCCAAATCATCTCAATCGATGTTGAATCAATTTCTCCTCAATTGGTGCCACCCCAACCCTATCTCGAATATCGTCGTTCCGGACTCTATTCCTCCTTGTGTGCCCACAACACCAACGCAACATACGCATCTCTGCTACACTCAATTGCTGGACATGTCGCCTTTTTGTAGGCCAACACTCAGCACCGTATAACATCGCCGGACGAATCGCCGTCCTATAGAACTTACCTTTCAGCTTCTGAGGCACCCTTTTGTCACAGAGGACGCCAGAAGCTTGACGCCATTTCAACCAGCCGGCTGAAATTCTATGCCTGACATCTTCATCAATGTCTCCATCCTATTGTAGCATCGACCCTAAATACCGAAAAGTATCCTTCTTGGCCACCACTTGCCCATCGAGGCTAACGTCTCCCTCCTCATGCCTAGTCGCGCTGAAATCGCACCTCATGTACTCGGTCTTAGTCCTACTAAGTCTGAACCCTTTCGACTCTAACGTGTGCCTCCATAGTTCTAACTTCCTATTAACCCCTACCCTATTATCGTCAACTAGCACCACATCATCAGCAAAGAGCATACACCAAGGGATATCACATTGTATGTCCCTTGTGACCTCATCCATCACCAAAGCAAATAAATAAGGGCTCAAAGCTGACCCCTGATGCAGTCCTATTTTTATACAGCCAATGAAGGTAAAATATTCTATTGCAAATGTTTTTAGAAAACTGGAGTTATTAGTCTGTGGATCAATTGCTGGTCAGCTAGATGGTGTTGCAAAATTGTTTTTTTATTGAAAATGCTAGTTAAGCTACAGGTTTATATATGCTGCCAAATTGGGGCTGATCAACTCAGTCAGTCAGTTGTTGTTGGGTTTTTGAGAGCCGGGTACAGAAATCCCATCGAGCATTTGGAAAGTACAAGCATGTGAAGGGATGGTTAGGTGGGGAAATACACCAAATGTTTTTACTGCTTGTCGTTGGATCGATTTATCTCGTCTCCAAGGACAACGGTGTGGTTAGATGGGATGCAAGGACGACATAGGGCGTAATTGCACCACCTTAGAGCAGTAAATTGCTGCAGCAGTATACATGTCCGTGACTTAAAAGCTCGAGCTCGATCATAATTTACTGACTCTATTTCTTTTTTCTCTTGGTTTGAAATGTTTCTCTTTAGTTTATCCTGAACTCTAATATCCAGCTGTTTGATGCTTCGTTCGTGGCCGGGTGTAGCAAGCATGTGATGTGCATTTGCTTCCAACTTGTGTACGTTAGTACTCTCTTCGTTCCAAATTATAGTTTATTTGACTTTTTTACCTTAAATTTGACCACTCGTCTTATTTAAAAAATTTGTGCAAACATAGTAAAATTTAAGTCATTCTTGAAGAACTTTTGTTAATAAAGAAAGCCACAACAAAAGAAGTGACATTTTGCACAAATTTTTGAATAAGACGAGTGGTCAAACTTGGAGTCCAAAAATCAAACGAACTATATATAATTTGGAACGAATTTAATACATAGTAGAGGCTAGCTATTACCAAGTCCCTCTCAAATGAGGAATGGCCTTTTTCAGAGATTCCGAAACTCGTAGAATTTTCACAGAGAAGGAATTAATGTTACTTGTAGCTAGTTGCTGAATAGCATGAGCAGTTCAAAGGTGTATTCTCGCAAGCTTTTATTTCCAAGCGTCAGTGAGGTTCAAATTTGAATCTGTGTCCCGAAAACCAAACAAAGAACGAAGTGACAAATTAATAATGTGAACACTTCATAACAAAGACCACAGAAGCCAATAAATAGCTTATACAACAGTAGAAGCAGCATGCACACAGCAGGTTTACCACAACATGTACACATCACATCATATGTAGCATTATTCATGCCTCAGGAACGTCACCACCACCACTACAACCACTCACCAACAGCTAAACACCATGTCTCACATAGACAGAACTAATTAATAATAAAGCACAAACACCAAATGAAACACACCCAACTCTCCAATGCATGCAGGTAACTAAAAGCAGTACTAGAACAGCTAGCTAGAACACACTGCTCATATATATGTAGCTAGGGGAAACCAATGCAACCAACCAACCACGCATGCACGCACCACGACGACGACGACGTACTACGACGCTGGCCCGACCTCCGGCAACGGACGGCCGGACTTCAGGGCTTGTTGGCGTGCTCGGGGACGGAGCCGGCGGTGGTGGAGCTAGGGCCACCAGCAATGGAGAGAAGACGAAGGAAAGGCGGGATTTCTTTTTTTCACTCTCAGATCTCGATCGACGCGGTTGATGAATGCTGGTACGGTGACGCTGGCCGGCTAGCTGTGCCTGTGCCTGTGCCTGTGCAGTGCATGCCTTTGAAATTGAAATGCAGTGAAAGCTTGCATTGCATTGACATTTCTGGCAATTCTGCTAGCTACGGCTGCATGCAATTGCAATGCATGCATGCGTGACACATGCATGCATGCAGCATGGTGGGTGGTGACGGACGGGGGCTGGGCCGGTAGCGACTAGCGATAGTAATGTAATGTGCGGGCGTGGCCGTAGTATCGTTCTACATACCACTCTGGACGAACGGAAGACGATTGGAGAGCGCTGCGTTTCCGTTAGCCTGGAATGGTATGGTACATTACGCGTCGTTCGGAGATGGATCGGATCGGATCGTAATATATAGTAGTACTACGGCTCCTAGCTGCTGGCTGCTGCTCCATTGCAGTTGCAGCTGGATCGATCGGAGTCGGAGGTAGCGCATCGGAATTGATCGAGGGCTCGAGGCGACTGTATTGACTATTGAGAGGACGCGCCCGGAACTGTGGGTCATCCCAACACGTGAGTGTGGTAATGCTATTCGCCACGACAGTTAAGCGTGGGGTGTTCT
Organism: Saccharum hybrid cultivar R570; assembly: GCA_038087645.1. Lineage (NCBI taxonomy): Eukaryota > Viridiplantae > Streptophyta > Magnoliopsida > Poales > Poaceae > Saccharum > Saccharum hybrid cultivar. Next base: position 1,849,146 of record JAQSUU010000066.1, read on the forward strand.
CGTCCTCCAAAACGGCTTCGACTTCTCTATTTTTTACTAAAGAATAGCTCTTTCGACAAAACGTTTGGCAGGGCTCGTGGAGGAGTCAGAGTCGGAACCGTAAAGGAGCCGTGCCAAACAGGCTTAAGTACGGCGCTGATCGGGTTCAGGTCGATCAATCCGATCGAATCGTTTTTACGCTGGAGTGCCAGATACATACCCTCAGTTTGTCATTGCTACCTGCGCATGCACTTGGTAGAATAATATATACACACACACACATTCTGGGTCGTTTCATTTCACTGTTGAAGTGGGGTCTAATTCCATACTAATAATATAACTAGGCTGTGGCCGTAATTAATATGCGTGTTTCATTTGCATTGCATGCATGGTGGCTCAAACTGAACTAAAACAGCACCTTTTTATTTATAATTTACTTAAAAGGAAAGTAATTTAACTAACTACTGCTTCTGTTGTGCGTAATTAACGACGATGAGGAACAAGTATAAGCACAAGTGATCGCACTACTGTTGAGTCTTGATGCTTGCCAGATGGATCGCCCGGTGCGCTCGCATGAACATTATAGTGCCGTGTACTTGTGTGCCCTTCTGCAAGGTTGGGTACCTTTATATATTACGTACTACATACGCTACAGAATTAATATATATTAAATCTTATTTGGATCTATAGAACTAATAGTTAGTTGCCAATGACTAGCTACTTTGGATCCAAAGGGGTCCAGGTAATTGTTAGCTAATACACAACTAACAATTGTCTTACTAGTTAGACCAAACAAGCTTGAAGCCGCTGCCGCTACTCTTCAGGCCTCTACCAAGTACTGTACTTAGAATTGAGAACGCTGCAGTGAACAGGTCGGGTATTTTCTCACCTCACCCATCTATGCCAGAACATGGAGGTAACCACATGCAAGACAATATAACCAACCAAAATAATCTTACTTTGTGTTTGCATATGTAGGACAACCAAACACCAACATATTATTGCATATAATTTATGTTGCATAAGACCTAATACAGGAAACCTACCGTAGGAAACCAATTGTACCCATAGAGGCAGTTATCAGAATGGGAGGATCAATGCAATGCATGGCATGACTAAAACTAAATGTCTGGAAAGAGTACGAGCGAAATCCTGAGGCGCTAAGGAACTCTTACATGACATCCGATAGAAGCCAATTTGATATCAATATGCATTTAATTACAATCGCATGTATCAGTTGTTCAGTGAGCAATATTACATCAGCCAGTGTTTTATGTAAACTATGTAGACCTCCCATGGCAAGGAAAAGGACATAAAGGCATCTTCAGCTTGTCAAATGGGGCCCCATTTGGTGTTGCTATTCTGCATCAACAAAAATCTGAAAAGCGACAGCATGTAAGCAATCACGCAGAAGGGTTTCAGCAGATTCATGGAAGGAAGGGGGAAAAACAACAGGAAGTGAATTCATATGATCGCTTGCTACTTAACAATTCAAAGTGCTATTATGTTAATGCTCAGTAGAATTAACAATGCAAAGTGCTATTGTGTAAATGCTCAGCAGAATAAGCATGATTTGATGAAAAGCAGATGTTTACCTCTATGTCGGGCAAAGGTTCATAGTACTTCTTTTCCTGAACAGCGTACATTGCAATTCCGGAAATCTTTTGCACTCCTAGCTGGGTGGCTACCATGCTCTGCACCAAGGGTATTCCAAAGATGGTAAAAATGGTCACCTAACTGCTCTAAATATCTAGACTTCTGAATTGCAGTAAGCACCTAACTGATCCATAAATACCATCAGTTTTCAAACTATCAATAAACACAGGAATTGTTGAAATACAATGTAAAAACTGGCAGACATTTGATTTTTGAAAAGCCAGGAGATATGTACACAACATAAGTTATGAGTCCAGATGACTTTCTCACCAGATTAAATTTGATAGACTCAAAAGCCTCCACCAAAGGTAAAATCTGTGCACAGTTAAAGCAGAAATAAGAAAAGATGCTACCAGCATTATGTTCAATATAACACAGGGAAAAAATGGCCCCCACTCAAGCAAATAGCTGCCATCAGCTGGTAGTGTCCTCTAATATAATGATTGTTTTTGGCTTTTGATTATTTGTAACTACTTGTGAGAAACAAGTTTAATAATGTGAAATAATTATCATCAGAGTTGGGGGGAAACAAGTTATTATACAAGGTGCACCTACTGTGTACTCCTATGTACACCCTCTGTTCCAAAAGCTATGTATCTTGACATAGCCTAGTATCTAGGTGCATAACAAAGAACAAAAGCTATGTATCTAGAAAAGCCAAAATGACTTATAATTGGGAACGGAGGGAGTAAAAAACATCACTAGCCCAAAGAAAGAGCCCATGGAGAAAACTCCGTCAAACTACCTTCTTTTATATAAAAAAGTATTACCCATATCAATGTTACAGCTTACAAATGACAAGGCAATTGTTTAAGTAAATGCCAAAAATAAGTAGAATGCTAAACTTGGAACGCCCCACCTACATCGTGTTCTAATGAGTTCAACCACCGCTTAGTCTAGCCTTATACCACAATAGGCATAAAATAACATGCAAGTGAAGCTACCAACCAACTTCTGTGGTCCATTGACTAGAACAGCTCTGTCTTCACCCGACATGCTTGGAGCTAGAAATACTTCAAAAGGGCCCACAGTTTTGTCCGTTTGATTTGTAAGGCACAGATTGACCTGAAGATACTCGCGTACATTAGACAACAGCAGTCGAAATGCAAAAAACCAACAAGACAGAATGTATGGACCTGCAGTAATTAACACAATGATCGCATATAACGCAAATACATCTCATTCATTGGGCAGACAAGTCATGGATATGCAAAAAGGGGACTATTTCAAGTTCCTTCAAATGGCACTGAAAGTCTGGAACCAACAAAGACAATGTATGGACCTGCAGTAATTATTGTTGGTTGCCATACAAATCAAACCATAACAAACTCCTAACTGATTCAACAAGACAACAGTAAATACCCAGGGCAAGTGCAGAGGCTGTAATACATATATACACCACTGCACTTCTAACAATATTGCTATAGGAAGCAGACAACTGTGGTTTCATCCAACAATTAGGAGTAATAGCAAAAACAGGATTGGATCCAGGGACCATGAGGCCAAACACCAACATCTTAAGAACCTTGTAGTAATGAAAAGGAAATGAGAAGACGATACAAGTAAACGTAAAAGTGGAATGAATTGAAAGGGGCAAAATAGTGAAGGAAAAGAATTCTTGAAACTGAGGCTAATCAGATAAAGGATTTTAGACCCATAAGTTTGGTACATAGCTTTGCTAAACTAGTGACTAAGATCCTGGCTAATCGGTTAGCTGGTCACCTGGATGGAATGGTTTCTCCCAATCAAAGTGCTTTTATCAAGAGACGATTTATTCAAGACAATTTTATGTTAGTGCAGCAGACTGTGAAGTTCTTGCACTCCCAAAAGCAGCCAAGGATCCTTCTCAAACTAGACATCACAAAAGCATTTGACTCAGTCTCCTGGCCTTTTCTCATGGAGGTGCTTCGAAAGCTTGGTTTCGGTGCTCGATGGTGTGATCTGTTATGTGGCCTACTTGTGTTTAATGGCACTCCTGGAGAGGCCATACAGCATAGGAGAGGGCTTCGTCAGGGAGGCCCCCTCTCCCCAATGCTTTTCATCCTAGTCATGGATGTGCTAAATTGGATGGTCACAAGGGCTGCTGATGCTGGGCTGTTGCAACCACTGGCCAGAAGACCAATTCATCATAGAATCTCGTTGTATGCAGATGATGTAGCACTCTTCCTCCAACCAGCGGCAGCTGATATCAACTTAACTTTGAGAATGCTTCAGCTATTTGGGGAAGCTTCTGGGCTCAAGACAAATGTGCAGAAAAGCAATGTGATTCCAATTCACTGCTCTGAAGACAACATGGCCCTCATTCAGAGCTTGTTACCTTGTTCAGTCCAGGATTTCCCTTGCAAATATTTTGGGCTGCCTCTCTCTACTAAGAAGCTGACCAAGGAACAATTCCAGCCAATCATTGACAAACTTGCTGATCAGTTAATTGGGTGGAAAGCAGATTTGTTGACACGGGCAGGAAGAGTGGTGCAAGTGCAACATGTCCTGACTGCATCGCTGATTTATGTGGCCATGGCGACTGATCTACCACCATGGGCTATTAAAGCCATTGATAAGATTAGAAGAGCCTTTGTATGGAGAGGTCGAAAGGAAGCAAATGGAGGGCACTGTCTCATCGCTTGGCCCAAAGTGTGTAGATCCCAGGAGCTTGGGGGATTGGGTATTGCTGACCTCAAATCCCTAGGATATGCGTTAAGGACAAGATGGTCATGGCTTAAGAAAACTGAGCCAAACAAACCATGGGCTTGTCTACCACTAAAAGTCAGCAAGGAAATAGAATGTCTTCTAGCTATGGCTGTGATTACTGAAGTGGGAGATGGAGCCAATACTTTCTTTTGGAAGGATAGATGGCTAGCCGGCAAAAGTATTCAGGAACTAGCACCGAGGGTACATGCTTTGGCTCCTAAGAGAACAACAAGCAGGCGTACGGTGAGGGAGGCCCTTTGTGATGGGAAATGTCTTGAAGACATCCAAGGGGAAATTTCTGTGGAAGCATTGACGGAATTCTTAGAATTATGGGATGTGCTATCTGATGTGGATCTCCAAGAGGGGATACATGACAAGCACGTTTGGAGGCTCTCTGGTTCAGGAGAGTATACTGCAAAGTCTGCATGAGGCAATATTCCAAGGCGCCATTTATTTCAGACCCTATGAAAGAATTTGGAAGTCATGCCCCCCCCCCCCCCCCCCCCCCCCCCCCCACTTCTTCATGTGGCTGGTCGCTCACAACCGATGTTGGACAGCAGACAGATTGGCTCGACGAGGTCTTCCCCACCCAGACAAATGCCTCCTATGTGACCAGGAAGAAGAGAGCATTCAGCACATCCTCATTGGGTGCGTATTTGGTAGACAGTTCTGGTATTCCCTACTGGATTGTGTGGGGCTCTCCTCCCTCGCCCCACAACCTACTGATTCAATCTGGGATGATTGGTGGGCAAAAGTGGAAGTAGCTGTCACTGCTGATGCAAGGAAAGGCCTAAACTCACTCATTATCCTTGGCGCCTAGAGCCTCTGGAAGCACCGGAATGATTGTACCTTCCATGGGGCAGCCCCAAACATTAATACGGCTCTGAGTCTTGCTAAGGAGCAAGCCCATTGGTGGTGTTTGGCGGGAGCTAAGGGTCTATCCCTGCTCACAGCTAGGGGAGCTTAGATTGAATCTTAAAGGTCGTTTTTTCTGATCTGTAAAAGGTGATTCGGTCTTAGCTCAATAGCTAGTGAGTGTGTGTGTGTGTGTTCGGGTCTATGTATGGCTCTTTTCTCCTTCATTTAATACAATGATACGCAGCTCTCCTGCGTGTTCGAGAAAAAAAAATTCTTGATGTCCTGCTGCATAGCTAGCCTTCTGGAAGGTAAAGTAAGGCACAGTGACAATTAATTGTGAAAATATTAATGTGAAAATTTATTCAGATCGGATTAACTATACAACAAGAAGCCAGATAGCAGGATAAGCTAAGAGCATAAGAGGATCTAGCTAGTAGCTACATTAGAACAGCGGACCAGAAAGGAATTCAGGCATCACTGACCTATCCACCTAATATTTTCTTGAAAACACTGGACAAGAGAAGACAAAAATAGATATCTTCCAATTTAGTTCGTAAAGAACACAAAAATCTGAAAGTAAAAGGATCCCCTCAGTAAAGGAAAATAAATTGTTGCCAAAGTATCATGCATGAAATTGCATGAGATGACTATCTAAGCAATAGTAATAGTATGCCCAATCTTGGAAGAAATACCAATCGGGATTGTTTACCAGAAATGCTCTTTCCACATATATGATAGGTGGAACTTTCACAGCACGGAGATCAACATCTTTGCTTGCAGTCGGCTGCCAGAAAAAAGAGTTGCAAATATTAAATGTAATGGAAGCAATTCAGTAATAAGGGAACAAAAAGATAACCGGCTCAATATCACAGTGACTAAGAACAGAAAAGTTCAACACAAAACATAAGATAATTAAATCAGAAGCAGGAATGTCACTAACAGTGCTATGAATGTTTTGAGTCTGCAAACGGCCTGGTTCACCCAGGTTTGTACGCCATGTTATCTGAAATTTACCAAGTATACTGCTTCCCTCGGACTTCGTTTGACCAGCTTCATCAGATGATGATCTTAGCTGATAAAGGTAATTGTATATTCCTCCCCCAGCTCTGATGAGGATCGGTTGTTTATAGAGGTCGCTGCATGAGAATGGAACCCAGACCAGATATTTGGCAAAGTCACCATCCATTTCATTCACATATTAAATTGCAACAGATAAAATTCCAGTATATTAGGAACATATATGCCACTCAGCATGCTCGCATAACCAAAGAGTATTCTTATAAAAAATAAATCTACTCCCTCCATTTCAAATTATAAGACATTTTGACTTTTCTAGATACATTGCTTTTAATATGTATCTAGACATAATATATATCTAAGTGCATAGCAAAGGCTATGAATTTAGAAAAGCCAAAATGCCTTATAATTTGGAATGGAGGGAGTAGTTTTTAAGTGCTTGAATTACCCTATTGTAGACTTCACTGCTGAGGGATGTTCATCAGCTTCCAATCTTGTAGCACTCCATTGTTGGGCAGGCTCAAAATCAACTTGATCCATGTAAAGATTAGATTTTGTATGGTTCTCTATGCAGGCTTCCAGATATGTGATGTCCTGTCAACATGGGCTAACTATATAGAGTTGAAGATTTCCATGGTGAATTAACAAGTGTGCAACAAGTGAAGAAACAACAAGTACTACATGCTTTTTTAACAATGAAATATATCTGCTTTCTTCATAGAAACTATAATTTGTTAAAAATGAATGCAGATAAACTAAAGCAGAAATGAGGCTTCTGCATTTGTTAAGAAATTCAAGTTGGCCAAGGAAAATGTGAAGGTTCATTTAAAAATATATATATATATGATGAAAAGCCTAAAGCACTGTATTGACAACTACAGAAGCACAACAAATGGGATGGCAAGAAAAAAACTAGATCAACCTAGGAGGAGCTAGGTGGCTTTATATTAAGAAGAAAACAGGCACCCAAAGTCGCCTCGATGAGGACTTGAACCTGGGTGATCTGAGTATACATCCACACCCTTAACCAACTGAGTTAGCTCAGCTTCCATGGGATGGCAAGAAATACCAAAGAAAAGTCTTGGTAAATATTATTAAGAAAAAATGGGAGAGCTATTAGTTCATACAACAAAACATAAACATCTATATGAAACACAAAAACTACTCACCTAATCGCAAATCATTTTTTAAGTTATAATTGTCAATCTGTAATGACCTTCAATATACACAATATACACCTGTTAAGATTTCTAAAGAGGGCATCTGCAACTAACCAAAGAACCTACAATTGTTGTTTACACTTGCACAACAAGAGGTGGCCTACCTTGATGGTGCGAACCTGAAAAAGAAAAGGATGTACACAAATTATGATAAGACTTCTGTATAATCTTGTTCTGCTTCTTCTATCAACTATGAGATTATGATAATAAGATATAACAGAATGTAGAATGAAAACTAGTTACCTTTGTCCTAACAGATAATGGATTTGAAACAGAGAACTTAAAGAACTGGGGAAGATATTTACGCTCTCCATCACCATCATTATATAAAGCAGTACATACAAGCCTGGATTCAATCACTAAATGAGCAAATCAACAAAAAGGATTGTTTTTAGCAAAGGAATAATATATGGATAATATTAAAATGAAAAGGAACATACGTATGTGCTCCTAGTTCTTTGACATCATGCTCCACAATGAAATCATATCTACCCCCTGATCTAATTGACTCAACAGGGGACTTTGATGTATCCAGAAGAAGTATTCTCTGTCTCTCTGTTTGTATTTCGGCCTAGTGTAAGTAAGGTACCAGTCAAATTTTATGTTGAAATAAGAAGCAGTAAATGCATCCAGCATTAGATATTTAAAAAGAGGAAGAATACATACATTTTTCTAGTCTATATCCACACTGAGAAAAAACATTTTGGATATGATGAAAGTAAGGAACTTAGGATTTGGCTGCAATGATTATATCAATGCAAATTATTTTACTTCAAATGTGTCCACAAATTATCATTGAAATTGAGAAAACATATAGAACTTTACAGTTTACAAGCATCCATAAATAGCATAAAGTAATAATTTATGAATCAAACAAGGTGAGATACACTTAAAAAGGATTCTTGATCATAAGGGGAAGAGCATGAAATTGCACGAATATTAGGTTCCCATGTATCCATCAGATGGTTGGTTGCTTTACTAGCTCACGAGTCACGACTCATATGTATAAAAAAAAAGTTGCTCTACTGAATCCAGTTATAGCTTGTAAACCAAGGTAACTGTGTACCATAAGTTTTGACATAGAGAGCCAATGTATCATCAGAACTATACTCATTCCAGCACAAAAAGCAACAGACCATCTGGAATAAATTCTCAACTAAATTTCCCACTGAATTATGCAGAACATAGAATAAGAGAAACAAGTGCACTGACTAATCTAGTGACTGGTGATCCAAACCTTGGCTCATGACATAATGACAACAAGCAGCAGCGCAGCACCACTGATATTCGAGATCCGATACTAGAACAAATGCAGTAACCTAGATGTTTAGTCATCTGTAAATGTACTTATCAGTTATCACTAACCAATTTAATCCAGTTTGCCAGAATGACCCAAGACTTCAAATGCATTTCTAAATTTGTCTGATAAAAAGAGGTTTCGCTCGATAGAACACCTTGATGACGACGTCCCTGGCCTCAAAGCTGGAGCTATTGTTGATGCTGATGTAACTGCAGAAGGTCTCGCCCAAATAGATCGCACTAGCCACGCAAACACAAGAATACCAAAATCAGCGACCGCTGCACTGGAGCAGGACAGGACACCGGAATCAGGATTTGGGAGGGGGAGAAGCGAACCCGAACGACTGGGGCAAGACGAGGAGGCCCGGCAGAGCGAGCGCGTCGGCTGGGTTGCGGAGGAGGAAGCGGTCGCGGAAGGTGAAGTCTCCAGGGACCGCAGTGGCGGAGTCCGAAGGGTGGAGGAGGCCGTCGAGGAATTTGGCGGCGGCGGACGGGTCGGAGCCGGTGAGCGCGTCCTCAGGGAGGAAGACGTCGCGTGGGTCGAAGCGGAGCAGCGCGGCCAGGTCTGGCTGGAGTGAGGGGCGAGACAGCCGCATCACGCGGAACGCCAGGGAGTGGTTCTGCTGCTGCTGCTGCTGCACCGCCGCAGCGGGAGAGGGAGGTTGCACGCCGCCGGCGTAAGGCGAAGCCATCGCCGGAGCCGGGGCAGAGAGATCTGGACCCTGCCTCGTCTCGTTCGGTCTGGGAGTCTGCGCGCTCGCGGCAGCCGAGCTGAATCCCCGAACTGTTAATAAAATGGACGGCTCTGATTCGATCGTCCTCAAATCGGAACATGATGAATTATTACTAGATGTTAAACAAAATCCCCCACGCCCGCTTCTCTGCCCACCCGCCCCAACTCGTTCGTGCTTATCTGCCAGGCCAAGAAGCATCATGATCGCTCATTGTCCGCGCCCATTCCCCCACCGTGCTCGTCCGCTGCCACGCCATGCCCCACTGCCCCGGGCCCTATCGCCGGCCGCGTCTCCCGCCCGTCCCAGACACCTATGTCGCTTGCTCCTTCACTATCTGTCTCCTTTTGCCGTCACGCACGACGCTGACCCCGCCATGGCCGCTAGGGCGCATGTGCCGTGGGCCGTGGCGCCTCAGGTCTTCCTCAACCGAGCCAAGGGCACCGATGAGCGCGGGGGTGCTAGTGGTGCTCGCGCGCCGCGGCTCACCGCCGGCTCCGACCCCGACGGCTGAAATCGACCAACTCGGCATTCCCCTTACCTATGTTGCATATGTAAGTTTCAAGTATTTCAAGCGTTTCAGATGCATGTGCAATTGTTTCATCTTGACATTGCAAAGGTAGATCGAGGGATATTGTACACGTTGCATATGTTGCAAGTGTTTTCATAGGCATGTTGTAAGCATTGTTCAAAATGTTTCATCTATTTCTAGACGTATGTTGCAATCGTTTTTTGATCTGGATGTTACATATGTTGTAGTAGGACGTTTCCAAAATGTTTTAGTTGTTCCAGTCTTATGATGCAGCAAGTGGTTTAATGTTCCAAATTGGAAGTGTTTTATTTTGGATGTTTTATGTGTTTCACACACATGTTGCAAAAGCATGTTTACAAATGTTTCATCTATTTTTAGTCTTATGTTACATTCATGTTGCAAAGTGTTTTATATTGTTCGGCCAGGAACGAGTTGGGGGTCGGCGGACGAGGTGCTGCGGTCGGGGCATGTTGGGGGCGTGCTCGTCCTTAGCTGCTCATCATGGCTCCTGAGTGTCGCTAGCGCGGAGAGCGAGGAGGGGGTCAGGGGCGACCGGTGAGGTGCAAAAACGGGGCTGAGTGCGCGCGTGGGTCGGGGCGAAGGCGAACGGGGTCGTGGCGAAGGCGGACGGGGCAGGGGGGCGGCTGCGGTGGGCCTGTGACTAGGAGCTTGGCCACGGTTCGATTCGCTGGGGCTAGGAGTTGCGTCCTGCTGCGGACGTCGGACGTCCGGGCGCTCGTGCCTTCGTTAAATTTTAAATCGGACAAATTTTCACTTTCTTATATTGGTTTGATCACCGAAAAAACTGAGGAAGAGCCTTTCGCAATAATCGTATAGGAATTTCAAAATCAGTTTATTTTCATGGACAATATTCTGTATTTCAAAAGGACCGAGGCCATGTACACAAGTGAACTTTTACTTATGATTTCTCAATGCGGGATACTAAACAGCTACAAGGCCTGCAAATGAAGCGTGTCTATAGTTATGCAACGAGAAGCTCAAAATTCCTCGGATGCAGTCGTTGCCATTTCATACGTCTTACAGGCCTTTTTTTTTCTAGTTCGAAAATGACAATTTATCACAAAGTGCAAACCAAATTAAATTTCTCAAAATCCTTCCAAGGGAGTACGCTCCTATCTCTCACAAATCTGCATGATGTTTCTAGAGGTACAGAAGCGTGCCTATGCTGACTAATAACCATATTCCATGATTTGCCTACAGCTAGAAGATGCTCTCACAGAATCCCTAATCAAAGTTCCATTGAGCCACAGCCCAGTGGCATGTGCTGAAACTTCGATGGAAAATAACAATGACATGTGCAAAGTATAAATTGCTATGTAAAAACATGCAATGGAAATTCTCTGTATAGGACCACAGGTGTGTGAACAGACGTGGCGCTGCATAATAAAGTGGCGGATCTACAGGGTATGTACCGTATCTATACATGTTTTTGAAAAAAAAAGAAAAGAAAAAAAGGTTACCTGGATGCTTGCCCATTGGCCGCTGGCTCGCACGCAAAACGTCCACACGGCCCGAGTGGGAGACCATGACCGCGTGATGGGAGGCCCACGCGGCCCACTGCGGGCACGGCCACATTCATGTCTTGCCATCACGGTTTTTTAAGTCAGTCAATACGCCATCCACGCGGCCATGCCACATCGCTGCGCCGCCTGACCGTCGTGATGACCTAATCGGCTGATCCAGCGGTTTCCGTCTCACCTCGTCCATGCCGCGTCGCGAGAGATCAACTGATCGCACGGCCGCACAAGACATGGACACAGGCATGTGGCCAATGTGTAAAATACCAGCACGGAACCTCGTCGACTTGATAGTCACCGCACACTGTCTTGGATTGGTTTAGGTAAGATTCAATGTTTTTCTATTATCATTAGGCATCTTCCGCTCTCCGATTTTTTATGGAAAATTTCTGTCTACTTTCACTGCTAGTTGCTAACATCATAAAATCATCCCCCATGCAGGTGCAGCAAGATCGGGGATTTGCCCCAACATCAAAGACAATCGAGATTGATCAGCAATTCAGTACATATCAGATCGGTGTTTGTTTGTCTAGTTGCATAAGGAATTCGATTCATGCAAAAACAAATATGTTTAATGATTTGGCATTCTGTTTTTTTTTCATATTTGTACAATTATAAAAAAAATTGAGAAGTGCTCTCCGCGTTTGCCACGCGGTACAATTATAAACAAAGTTGGGAGCATTACATCTCTTTTTCACAAACATGAATAAAGAAGGTGATGGTTGTTGTTGCTGCTACTTCAAATCTTACTCTCTTTTATTATTTATATTTTTAAAACTACCAATTTTTTTATTTTTAACACTTTTTTAAACTTTTTTTTAAATCTAACATTGTTTATTTTTATTTTTCAAAACTAACACTTTTGGCCACGCCTATTCGCACGCCCCATGCATGGCAGCGCGGTGAAGGTGGGCACGTGGCAGTGAATCGCGTCGCTGGATGGTGACGTGGCTGGTCCTGCCGCGCCGTGGATGGCACGGCAGTGCCGCGCCACCCGTCATGGCGCGGCGAGGCCTAACTTAAACCTTGCGCCGCGGGCTTCCTCCCTCTCTGCCTTAGTTTGAAAAAGGTGGAGGTAGCTCCAGTGGCCGCGCCGCCGCCTCCCAACTCCCCAGGCCCGGCCGCCGCCCTGCCCTCCCTTGCCACCTCCCTCCCTACCTTCCCCAAGCTTCTCCAAGGCCTCGGTCAAGGTAATGATGCTCTTATTAGTAGTTTGAATGGTGGATTAAGGATTAGGATGGGTAGCTAGGGTTTGAAGGAAAATATTAGTTCGTTTGAAAGGTAGATTCAAGAATAAGGATTAGGATTGTCAATGTTAAGGTTAATTAGTGAGTTAGAATGATGTTACCATGTTTAGTGTAAGGTATATTATTGTTCATAAGTGTAGGTTATATTTTTTAGTTGTAATGCAAATGGTTCTCCTTTTACATTAATTTGTGATGTTTTGATTGGTTTTAAATTACAACCGTTTTGTTAGATGCAAGACATGTATCGAGAGCAGTTGTGGCGAAAATGGGGTCGTCCTAGAGAATTGTACCCCGACGTCTCCAGCAAAGATGCCCCCCGTCCCTCCTGACCTCCCTGTTCCTAACTATAACTATGACAGGGATGGATGACGAACCCACAAGAGTATAGCGATAACGATAACTTGCTCAAAGTAATCGAACCAGTAGAATAACACGAACTTCTTACCCTAATTGGTAAGACGGACATCGAGGTACAAGTATGGAGGGAGCCGACAACCCTGGCACTCCGTCCTCCCGGCGTACGCGGTGAACTGGGTACAAGAGGTAGAGGGGCCGATTTTGCTCTTTCTCCAACTCTTCCTCACTCACACCCTATTCTACTCTAGCTAGAAGCTAGTGCTTGAGGCTCTTCTTCACTTGCTTGAGTGTGTATGAGTGTGTGGAGTGAGGGAGTGAGCTCCACCTTATATAGGAGGTGGTTGGTCGGTTCCAGGGGAATATTCCCCGGGTCCACCCCCGCACTGCCCTCCAGTGCATTTAATGCACCAACTGGAGAAGACTAGGCCGAGGCAGTGGAGCTAGGGGCGCGGGCGCCTGGGCCGACCCAGCTGCTCCCCGTCCTACACTGCCGGCTGGCTTCTTGGGCCTGGAACTGGACCCCGGGGTGTGTTGGCCCATTTTCTGGTATTTGATTAGGCTTCTTTATTTTTCTTGCTTGTTTTTCTATGGGCCAGATGTAACTCTGCAATTCTTCTACTCTTTTGGCTCAATTATAATGTGCTTCCTTATTTATCCTACAAAACATTTGAATCCACCAAAACTATGGAAATTGTTAGCTTCAAACCCTTGTCTATGTTGTTTTGAATTCCATTCGAATGTTGGCAGGGTAAGATTTGATTTAAGAACCGCCAACAAACTTCCCCACACTTAGTCCTTCGCTCATCCTCGAGTAAAGGTATGAAGGACTAAGGTGGTTGTTACTCTGCATACATATTATTCCAAGCTTCACCTGTATTTGTGAGCATTCAGAGTGTCTACCAAATTATCTTGAGTATTGGATAATGGAATAGCTTGGATTCAAATCAACTTTATTCTACTCATGCTCTAGAACTTGGAGTTTTCAACTTTTTTGTATAAAAGATATAGCTTTGCTCCTCGAATGATACTCTCAATTCACTCATGTATTTTACTCCTCACCATGTCATTTTCTTTTGATATCTTTTGCCTTCTTGCTCATTCTACCTCTATAAGCTTTATCTGGAGTTTGTAGGTATGGATGATGAGAAATGCACACTTACCTTGTGTGTGTTGTTGAGTCAAACCCCGGTGTCGGTGTTCGGACCCGGGAGGGCCCTAAGTCGACGAGTGAATTTGTGTTGTGTGTTCCCTAATCCAGATGGTGATGCAAAGAGAATACGCGGGATTTTATCCTGGTTCGAGCAAAGCTGGCCCTACGTCCAGCGGGGAAGTATTGTATTTCCTTGCACCTAAGTGCTTGCGTAGGGGTTACAAGCCGTGAGAGAGGGAGGCGGTCCCAAGTCTCAAGAAAAGAAAAAAGAGTATATTGCTTGAGATGTTGATCTTAGAAGCTGGGGGAATGTCTTGTGGTTTTCGTCCTCCGTCATTTTTCGTCCCTCCGTCGTCTTTTGTCCCTCCGCCGTCCCTAGGAGGGTCCCCTGCCTTCCCTTTTTATAGGGTCAGGTGGAGGCAGAGGAGTTGATGAACCCCTAGGGACGGTGCCTTAAAGGTGAAGGTTCGACGGGCGCTGTGGAGGATGCTATAGCGACGTGCTCCAGGAATGGACGGCCATCTCCGAGTACCTTGGCGACATTAAGGATGGGACGGTAAAGGACCCTGAGTCCTGTGGTGAGCGAACGTGCAGGCATTGTCCTTTTGTTGACCGGCGATTAGTCGAGGCCGGGTCGAGACGTAGGCGAGGAGGGTCGATGGGGAATGGATAAGGCCGGGCCCCGGAAATCCCGGGATATGACGATCGTCGTGTTGTGCCTCGAGGGGGCATCGATGGTGGAACAGTATCCGGCATGGTGCGTACAGTGACAGGTTTTCACCGCCCATCCCGGGATGGGTAGTAAAAAGCGAGATTTGACACCGGTATTGCTTCCATGCTGGCAGTGCTGTAGCCACGTGGGTAGGAAGTGGTTGGCGGTTGCATTAAATGCCTTGACTTTTGTCTGTAAGTAGGTGGGTGAGGAAGTGCCAGCTGGCTCGACCCAGGGTCGACTGGATCGACCCAGGGTCATGCGAGTCGGAGATTTTCTTAGGGGTCGAGGCATTCCGTCGAGCGGACCTCGTGCGAGTCGGAACGCAGTCGATGGCGCCCTGTTTTTACACGTACATGGTTTTTCACAGGATTTTGCGGTGTGGATTCCTCGGGGGTTTGTTCTTTTTTGTCGTGGGTTTTGGGTACCCCTAGTTTTAGGTACCCGACACCCGGATCCTTGGAGGGAAGAATCATACTCTTAGATTAAAATTGTGCAAGTGTGTGAAATGCTGATTATGTTTATTTCTTTTGTACTCCTTTGATCATGATTCTCTCTCTTATGTTGAAAGTGCTTTTAAGAGTATGGGCTATCTTATTTCCACTGGAGAGCATCGAGGTGCCCATTGTTTTCTCTTGGGGCGGGCATCTGAGTGCCCATTGTTTTCTCTCTTCTTTTTTTATATGCATCATGCTCTTCGGCATGCTTTCTTTCTCATGCACTTTGGCATGGTTATTTTTTTCATAGCCCATACTCTTTTGGCACATGAATATTTTTGGAAAGAGAATCATAATAATAATTTGGAGCATTTTAGTGGATGGAGAAAACATGAATTGCGTAACTCTTAGTGCAAGAGTCAGTATTTTATTTTTGTGGGTGTATGTGAATTTTTATCTTGGGAGCATGAAACTTCTCTCAAGATAGATCACAGAGCTTGACAAAACTCAACACAAAATAAGTGGCTATGTGTAAAGTTTATATCAAGAGGCAATGTATATAACTTTGGTAGGAATTATTCTATCATTGAGAAGCATGCTATTGTATTTTTTATTTTAAAAATAAATCCCAAGTTTATTGCAAGAGAGAACAAGTTTCATATCATCCTACTATATCACATATTCCAATTACTTAGAGTAAAGTGGGGTTCCTATTGATAAGTTGCTCACAAGTTTAGGATATTGGCGAGGAATAAAATGTATGCACGTTGTTTCATCCATTGGTAGAACTGAGTTGGAGCATCACATCTTTAATTCAGGCTTATTTTATTAACTATTTTGAATAGGAAGGGAGTTAGAGAGTGCACAAACCAATTTTGTACCATGCCTTTGTATATTTATGCACTTCTTTTGGAAGAGAGCGTGTCGTCTCCCCCACACTTGTTTTTGTACCTGTCTTTTTGTTTTCTTTTGTGCAAAGGACAAAAACAAGTGGAGACAACAGATTTCTACTAATAATATTTATTGAATGTGTAAAAACTTGATACAAAGGGCACAACATGGCATGAAAATCAAGAGGATAGGAAATAAAATGCTGCAAGTAAAAAGTGCGCCTAATTATTAGCGGGAGAGAGAAAGAGCGCGCTCTACTCCTGTTGCCTTTGCTATCTCAGCTACTTCTTCATAAAAACTGAGATGAAGAGAACTAATCTCTTCTTCTAAGTGTATTTCCGCAGTGTAACCTTCAGCTAATCTACCTTGGAGATACCTAATGCGACCAGATAGCTCTTTAATCTGTTTGTTTAAACTGGTCATAGTAGGTTCTTTTGTTGAGGTGGCTTATTATCCTCAAAGAAACCAACGGGTTGTCCCCCTAATTTGTGTTTTGGGGACCTTTTTGACCATGAGGCCCTTCCCCGCCCTCCGTTCGGTTTGTCAATTCTAATGACGGTAAGGGAAAACTCGGTTTATCTGTCAAGAAGGATGAGCTAAGGTGGGAAGGTGTGCTGCCCGATGATGTTACAGAAGGGTATTTGTTAGGACCACCACAGTCCTTGGCTTCCCGTTTGATGTCGATGGTGCCTCCCTCTAACTTCTTCTTGAGGTTGTCACCCTTGCTACTATAGCCATTGCTCCTAGGTGGTGGCAAGGTAGCAAGAGGTGCCACAGAGATTGACTGTGCTTCTTCTCTCCCGAGGTACTCCCGAGCGAAGGACAAAGCTCTCTTTGTTGTATGATGGGCTATGTGGAGTGTAGAGAGCAAGAGCATGGCTTGCCATTGATTCTTGGCTTAGAGAGGAGCACAAGAGTTGTTGTAGGAGAGGGAGAAGAGAATGCCTTTGTGTTTGGCTTGGTGTGAGGAAGAAGAGAGGTGGACGTGCTTCTATAGGAGAAGTAGGCCTCTCTAGTCACTAAATCAAAATACACCAAGCTAATGCACATAATGGCACGAACTATCACTGAGTTAATGACACATTGGCGAAAAACGGGGCCGAGGGGAGGCAGCAGGGGTGCGGGCGCGCCTGCCCTGGCCCTCCTTCGGTCGTGTTTTCGGCCAGGTGCAGAAGTAAGTGCAAATTTTTAAAATATTTCATGCACTTGTTTGAATTCTTTCAACATGCTGACTAAATGCCCTAGGCCATGTATTAATATGAAGAATCAAGCATGATCATGAGAGGATATTTTCATATTTTGAAATGAAAAACTTGTGCTCAGCATTCATGCTTATGTTCAGTGAGGGCATTTTGGTCATTATCGCGTTTTATCATGTTTTTGTGTTTTTCAAGAAATAGATAGAATGAAACTTTATTTGTTAGCAAGATGTTTATCAAATAATCAAGTCTATTCTATCTAATTCTTGATTAAAGTTTGAATTGTGAGAATGCTCAAGGAAAGGTTTGAGATGCTGACCATTAACTTTGAAGATGTTACCATCATCATCTTGAATCGTGATCGTGCCATGTGGCGAAGAGTTGATGACGGTGTACAGTCCTTTCTATTTGCTGCGCAGCTTTCCTGCACCAAAAAGCTTGACCTTCGAGTTGAAGAGCAGGACTTGATCGCCTTGCTTGAACTCTTTTAGCTTGATTCGGGGAGAGTGCCATCTTTTAGTTCTTTCCTTGTAAAGCTTGGCACAGTAATAAGCTTTCTCATGGCATTCTTCTAGCTCGACAATCTGCTTCTGTCGATTTCTATTGGCTAGCTTGATGTCCATGTTCCAGCTCTTGATTGCCCAGTGTGCTCGGTATTCAAGCTCTACTGGCAAGTGGCAACTTTTCCCGTATACCAGCTGGAATGGTGACATGCCGATGGGGGTTTTGTAAGCAGTCCTGTATGCCTAGAGTGCATCAGGAAGCTTATTCTTCCGGCCCTTCCCTATGTCATTGACGTTTTCTGTAGGATATTCTTGATTTGTTTATTTGATGTCTTGGCCTGCCCACTTGTTCGAGGATGGTAAGGGGTGGCAATGTTGTGCTTGGCGCCAAGTTCCTTCAAGAACGCTCTGAATGTTTTGTCTATGAAATGGGATCCTCCATCGCTTATCACCATGCGTGGTGTTCCAAAGCGAGGGAAGATTATTTCATGGAACATTCTCCTTGCATGTTTGGTGTCAACAGCTCTGCATGGCATTGCCTCTACCCACTTGGATACGTAGTCGATGGCGACCAGGATGTACTCACAGTCTTGAGACTTTTGGAAAGGTCCCACGAAGTCAATGCCCACACATCAAATATTTCTATTTGAGAGTTGTAGTGGAGGGGCATTGGATTGCGAGCTGTGATGTTTCCTTGAAACTGGCACTTCCGACACCTCCGGATGAATTCCTTGGTGTCCTCATACATCGTCGGCCAGAAGAATCCACACTGCCAGATTTTGGCTTGTGTGTGGAATACTCCGTAGTGGCCTCTGTATGGTGCCGAGTGACATTTCTCGATGATTTGCAGTCCTTCTACCATTGGTACACACCTCCTCAATAGGCCATCCGAGCATACCCGGTACAGATATGGGTCATCCCAAAGGTGACGTCTGCTTTTGACTTGAAGTTTTCTCCTGTTCTCCCGTGGGGATACATAACCTGCAACCATAAAGTTCACGATGTTTGCATACCATGTGTTGGAGTCCGTCACCTTCAGCAGCATGTCATCGCGTAGGAAGTCATTGATGGGTAGCTCCTGCATATTAGTGACTTGCATACGCGACAAATCATCTGCAACTGTATTCTCTACTCCCTTTTTATCTTTTATTTCTAGGTCAAATTCTTGGAGTAAAAGAATCTAGCGAATCAAGTGAGGTTTTGCATCTTTCTTAGTGAGAAAATACTTTAATGTAGCATGATCTATGTATATGATAACTTTTGCTCCCACTAAGTAAGATCTGAATTTATCGATAGCAAAAACAACTGCATAGTTAAGGTGGGCTCCTGTCAACTTTTTGCTAGCATATGTGATTGTGTGATGCTTTTTATCTTTGGTTTGGCCAAGGACCGCACCAACAACATAATCGCTTGCATCGCACATGATTTCGAAGGGTAGCGACCAATCCGGTGGCTAGATGATTGGCGCTGAGATGAGTGCTTTCTTAAGTGTGTAAAAAGCGTTCAAGCACTCATTTGTGAACTCAAAGGGTGCATCTTTGGCTAGCAGGTTCGTAAGAGGTCTAGAAATTTGTGAAAAGTCTTTAATAAACCTCTTATAGAACCCTGCATGGCCAAGAAAGCTACAAATCAAGATGGCAACGGGTACATACCCACTGGGTACAATCGACTCATACCTGTGCCTGCGAAGAAAATTTATGCCCGTTAAAAACCCATACCCACAGACGGGTATAAATGTACGCCCATGCCCATGCCCGAGCGGGTAACGGGTACCCATGGGTTGCCCGTGCCCGATAAAATGCAACCTAATAGAGGATAGCCTGGTCACTCCATCCCTCTCCACCCTTCTTTATACTATATCTAGGCACCCAGTGTTCAGTCTGCTGGCAAGGTAGGACTAATTGGTGGAGTGCTACTTGTATTGTAGCCTTGTAGGCCTAGTGTGTTCATTACGTGCACCAAGGCCCACTAGCATGGAGAATGTGCACAATGAGTGCCCAGTAGCTAGCGCTTGTGGGCATGGTGGCCCAAAATACAAGGCTTCTCTTACATCTCATGAATTATTTTTTCTATCTTTATTATTTGTGTTTGTGCACTTTTTAAAGTATCTTTCTATATTTGTATAGGTATATGGCAAGTAAAATGCTATGATATATTGGGTTTAGAAAACCCATGGGTTTACGGGTTTGGGTGCTATGCTCCCAAACCCAAGCCCACAAACCCGCTGGGTTTAGCTTTTTGGCCATTAACAAACCCATGGGTAGAAAAATTGACCCAAACCCATGCCCTAATGGGGTAAAAACCATCGGGTTTCGGGTACCTATTGCCATCTTTAGCTATGAATCCCTTTGATGTTTACCGGGGGGTGGTAGCTGCTCTATAACCTCGATTTTAGCTTTGTCTACCTCAGGTGCATTACACAACATGAACGACATTCTACGATATGTGTATGTTCCATACAGGCATGTGAATGTTGTCTTGCTTTGATCATCAGGGTGGATAGGAATCTGATGATACCCCAAATACCCATCAAGAAAACGAAAGAAAGAATGCTTTACCAACCGTTCCAACATTTTGTCAATGAAGGGCAGTGGAAAGTGGTCTTTCTTTGTTGCCGTGTTGAGCTTTCGGTAATCGATACACATTCTCCACCCCATGACGGTTCATTGTGGGATAAGTTCGTTTTTGCTATTTTCAATGACCGTCATTCCTCCTTTCTTTGAAACCACTTGGACGGGACTAACCCAGTCACTATATGGTACGCGATAAATAATCCCGGTGTGAAGAAGTTTGAGGACCTCTTTCTTCATGACTTCCCGCATCACATTATTGAGCCTACGCTGAGGCTCCCGAGATGGTGTGCTCGTTTGGTTAATCGGTATGCGATGGTTACAGAGTGTTAAGCTTACTCCCTTGAGATCTTGTAGGGAATACCCGAAGACCGACCTATGCTTTTCTAGAACAGCGATGAGTTTAGACATCTCCTTATCGCTAAGCTTGTCACTAATGATTACAGGAGTTTCTTGGTCGCCGTTCAGAAAGGCATAACGTAAGCCAGCGGGCAAGGGTTTAAGCTCAACTAGAGGTCGTGTAGACACTTTCTCTTTGGGAAGGTCTATGGTTTCGCCTAGGTCATCCTTATCTTCTATAAAGAATTTGGTGTATTTTTCTAAGGACGACTCAGGTGAGTCAAAAGGTGTCACCGACATGACTTCCGAGGGCAAGTTAGGATAAGGGAGAGGTTCGGCCATCGAGTTTTTGGCTCTAGTGACTTGGATGGAAATTGATTCCCTCCCCAGCTTGATGTCCAGATCCCCTATTTTTGGTGGTTTAGCGAAAAGCATTTCTAGGGGTTGCCCTATCAGGGTGTCAAAGTCCTGAACTTCAAAGATATGGAAGTCTAGGATAATCTCCGCATTATCATGGTATAGGAAAATGTTGTGGAGAATTCCTAGGCCTTCTAGTCTGGTTCGAGGCCCAACCCTAAAGGTTTTGTTCATCGAAGCAATGGGTTCGTTGACCAAGAAAGTGCGTGCAAAAGACACAGACATGATGTTTGCACTGAAAGTGGGGTCGTATAGCGCGTTTACCATGTTCCTACTAATATGGCATTGAACAGTTGAAGATGGAACATGAATCTGAATTTCTTCAGACGAATGCTCCACTTCTTTTGACCATTCGCTGCTCATTATAGTAGTCAACTCCTTAATGGATTCCCTGAGGAATTCTTTGTCTAATGCCTCAGAAGGAGTGATAGGAACGGGTGGCCTCTTTTGACACCCGTAGTTCGAGGTATTTCCGAAATCTTCAAAGATATCGTCCTCAAAAAATGAAAAGTCTAAAGATTGAAAACCTTCTTCCAGATCTTTTGGTTCAGGTGAGGGCCTCTCTATTGGTGTGATAGCTTCGGCCGGCTTCTGCCGAAGAGATTTCCTCATGGATCGGCTTAGGCTCAACACGGATGGGTTCTAGCGGGGGAGTGTGTAACACCCCAGTGTTAGGCTTGCATTAGCATTTGCAAATCATGTGCATAAACATAATCATGCATTGATAAGCATCACATGAAATATAGAGTTGAAACATGTTAACGAAACATACATGTTGCAATGTGTTGTTTTAGTAGATTTAGAATAATGTTGATGCTTGTTAGGACTTGTATGCGCTTGTTTGTGTAAATGAACAACTTAGAAATGTTTAGCAAACAATTTGGAGCAAGGTTTGTATTCAATATTTTCTCAAATTTTGCTTTTAAAAATAATCTTAGAAAATAGAGTTTTGATTTAAAAATTAACTTTAAATCTCTAATTCAAAATCCATTGGGAATTTGAGTTTGCTCCTTTTAGCAAAGTTGAAGGTCACAAAATTTAGAACAACTTTTATTTTTGGGTCACTTTTTGAAAAAGGAATTTTGGTGCTCAAAATGGGATATTTGGGGGTTGTTATGCATAAAAGAAAAAGAAAAATCTTTTCCCTGCTTTTTGGGTCGTGCCCTCCTTTCTCGGCCCACAGCCAAGCCGGCCCAGCCATGCGTCCACGCCCCCGCGCCCGACCACGCGCAGGCCACGGCCGCCGCGTGATGGCCGTACGCCGACGACGCCGGTCGGGTGGCGCCCGACTCGACCTCACTCGCCCTCCATTTCGCTCCCTCCCTCACTCAGCAGCCGCACAGCAGCACACCAGGTAGCCGCAGCGCCAGTGCCACCATGGAACTTCGCCGGCGTTGTGCGCCCGCTTCGCTGCACCCGCGTCCAATTCCGCTTGCCCACGGCTCCGCCTCAACCTCCACCATCCCGTGCGCACGCTCTCGCCCTCAATCTTGCCAGGGTAAGGCCTTATTGGGCGTTTCTTCTCGGCCACCGGCGCCATGGCCAGTGTGCCTGGCCACCGTGGTTGGAGCGCCTCCGCTCCTTCTCTTCCTCCTCCTTCGCAGGCTACGCGTCCGCCTCCACCTCGCGGAGCTCGCGCGCGCCTTATTAGCCGCCGTCGTGGCTTGCTCTGGCCGGCCGCCGTGTGCCAGCGCCGCCACGCCGCCATGCATGTTGGCAAGTTCAATGTCAAGCTCGTCTGGCCGCGTATTAGGCACCATCGGCTTCGCCTCGTCGCAGGGAGTCGGGTGGTGGTGACCCCGTCACCGGGGAGCTCACTGTCGGCGAGAACGCCATTGTGTCCTCCCTATGTGTGTGATAGGTGGGGCCGGGGACCCCACTGTGAGCCGCTCTGGTGCAGAGCTAGGGGAACCGCGTGGGGTGCACATAGCAATTTCAGATCCGGATTTTTGAAAAGGGGTTTTTTAGAAAATGATTTCAGAAATGATTTAAATGCTTCCAAAATCATAACTTGATGAATTTAGCTCCAAATTTGTTGAAACAAATTTTGTTAGACTTCTTGTGACTAGATCTATCTGTTAAAAATATAAAAGGTCATTTTTGTGATACTTTTATATAGGGCTTTATTTAACTTGTTTAAATGATGTTATCTTGTAAAATATGTAATAAATTGTAGAAAGGTCAGAAAAATATGGTTCTTATTGTGTTGATCTTGTGGTGACATGTACTTTCTATGAAAAATATATGATATGCATGTTCTATGGGAAAATATGGTCAAGTAATTTAGGTGTTTTAATTGCTAGTTTCTTGTAAAATTGCTAGAGCCAAAAATATGAATAATACATGTAGGTGAAACTTTTTTTATAATGTTCCTATACTATGTAGACCATGGGAAAAATATGAAATATATTGTTTGATACTTTTCATAGTACAAAGTATTTTCATGCTCATTTATCCATCATAGCTTCACATTTTTTTGTAGGCTATCGTACTTATCCAAATGTAATGAAAATTTTATGTTAGGCTATCTTCAGCATGGCTAAGCTACTGTAATTTTTCTAGATTTTTCTATGTACCAAAAATACATGTTGCTGTTGTAGCCTTAGTTTAAAGTGAAATAAAATAACCTTCCTTATGCATGATTAGTTTAATTGTGTAGCTTTGGTGTACCTTTGAAGCATCTTGACTTGCTGGTATGATTTGGTATGTTAGGGTAACCATTGTGGTGTTAGTGCAGTAGTCCCTGTGTTCGTGGTTATATGGTGGTTAACGGTGTATGATGGTAGTTAGTAGTAGAAGAGAATGCAGTAGATGACATGTGCTTATGGCACATGTTCTTGGATGATGTTGACTACCTAGTAGAAGAGTTTTATACCTACTCTGTCGGATAAAGTTAAACATGTTCATCTACATTGCATATAATCATGAGCATCATATGCCATCTCATCTGATGCACCAGTTGCATAATTACTTATACAAATGCATCATACAGGATTGCAGGAGGAAGTGCCAGTGGCGGTACAAGAAGAGCAGGCCGGGGAAATCTAGGCACAGGAGGTGCCCGAGGCCGAGGAGCAAGGAGAGGATCTGCCCGAGTGTGTGGACCATCAACCTAGTTCCTTCAAAAGAGGCAAGCCCCGGAGCATTATAAGTCTCCTACTTTATAAAAGCAATTAATTATATAAGTCCTATACATATTGTTGCATTAAGTTATAGGAGCTGAGTGAAACCGTTGATGCATTTATTATATCCTTGTTACCTTGTTATATCTGTATACCCTGATAAGTCTAGGACCGCGTTAAATGCTTAGCCCTGCTTAGACCGGTAGAAGTCGGTGATTTCCTGTCACCGGCAACTATAGGTGGTTACCGGAATACTTTAGCTATGGAATAGATGATATCCTGGAGATAACCAAGTGTTAATGGATAATTAGAGACCGGGCGGGATGAATGTTGTGCAACCAGATAGGGTTCTGGGGTGCTTGTAGTTTCTGCTTGTGTCGGTTAAGGACCAATCGTTGCTCGCCCCTCTTGTCATGTTGAATGCATGCCTCACATTTAGCTGGCCGAATAAAGTACCTTTCGACCACGAAGCTAGTGGCACTATTTGGGCCGGGATCTAGACGAGTGCGCGTATTGGTGCTGATGGGGGTATGACAGGGGCACGAAGAGTGAGCCCAAGGGCAGGCGTGGCCTGATTCCTGGTAGTCTAGCGGCCCTAGGGTATTGCGGCTCTAGTTTGTCCTGCGACGTTCATTGGAATAGTGTTATTGGTGATCTGTAGCTCATTTGATCGATGAGTATGGTTTGTGTGAGAAATAAATCACCAGCTGGTTAGGAATCGATTCGAATCGTCATCGCTCCTACATAGTGAGCACTTGACTCGAGCTACGGCATCGTAGTAATGATGATGAAACACAAATGGTTATGGATGATGTTGAAAATGCTAAACCTGAGATGGTAACTTGATGTGAAGGGTTAATCAAATGATTGCTATAGCATAGGTGCTTACCTAGAGTGACATGTTATAATAAAGATGATGCTAATACTAAAATGGTTTATTCAAGATAAATTATGCTTTTTGCAAATGAGTCAACTAGCCGCTAAAATAAAGCCATGCATACACCTTGGTGTCATTTTATTTCCGTTTAAGGTGGTCAAGTCTAGCTGAGTACATTCTCGTACTCAAGGCTTTATTTCCATTGTTGTTGCAGATGGCCAAATGTACTATGGATATTGCATCAACTGTCTGTATCCCGCGATGGGCGACAATTAGGACCAAGGGCATAATCGCTCCGTATGTCTTACCTGATGCTTTTGTTGGACATGACTACTATCTGGCACTGTAATTCGAACTAAGTGTGTGTGTGAAGTCTCAAAACTATTTTCTTTCGCTACTTTATTATGAACTAGTTTTGTAATAACTTTATGTTCCAAACTCTGATGTATTCGAAATGATGTTGCGAACTTTATGTAATATGTGACTGTGACTGCTAAACTTGTACGATCTTGGTTGGTATGTTGGTTGGTTTGAAATCTGTCATGATTTCACGGACTAAAGGATTATACGGGCTTAAGTTTGCTAAATTAACTACTCCGGCAGGTGATTTTCTTACTTAATTTCGTATAATTGGTCGGTTCTGTTACAGAGTGTTCTCTAGAATGCGATCTAGGAGAGCTTCTCCTTCCACCGTGGTTTTATGGGTAAATGACCCTCCGGCGGCTATAACGAGTTGTAGGGCAGACTCCTTACTAAGACCTAACCAAAAATGCAGCAACACCACATGGTTTGGTATAGACAAGTCTAGGCCAGACCTATATAGGATTGAAAAGTGGTCCTAGGCTGCACCTATGGTTTCTTTATCTTTTTGTTGGAAGTTGAGTATCTCTTGTCGTAGGGTAGTGATTCGAGATATAGGGAAGAATGCGAGACATAATTTGTTCCTCAATTCTTTCCAATCTCCATTTACCTTCCCTACATTATGGGCGTACCATTGTCTCGCTCTCTCGTTGAGAGAAAAGGAAACAATTTCCAATGTAAGGTTTCTTATGACATGCCTGAAATGGTCTGGCAAGCACAGAGCTGCTCAAACTCCCGTAGGTGATAATATGGGTTTTCATAATCCAAGCCTGAAAAGGCTTGGTTCCGAACCATGGCCATAAAGCCTGGGTGCAGCTCGTAACTAGAAGCTATGATTGGCTTCGAGGATTGTGGTGGTTCAACGAGCTCGCCCTTAGGAGCAAAAAGGTTTTCTATTGTGGGTTGCTCCATTGGAGAAAATATAAAAAGAAAAGAAAGGATAAAATAAAAGATACACGGGCGAACTAGGTTCAGAGAAACTATGACAACCGTTCCTCAGCAATGGCACCAGAAATGCTTGTTGGTGTTTCTTAGTAAAAGCAGATAAATCCGTAAGCGCACGAAAATACCGTTGTAGCACTTCACCCAGTGGTAAGCAGGGTATTGTATTTTCTCAAGGAACGGTTTTGTAGGAAGTCTCTAAAGATAGTTCTCTCCAAGAACAAGAGAAGGATAACTTGGGTAGTGAGGTTCCTCTAAGGGTAGATTCCTTAAGGAAAGGTAGCGCTATCGTTATAACCTTGTTTTGGGCACTAGAGATCACCTGGTCTGCCAAGCGATGCTGGCATGTAGCTCTACGCTGAACACAAACATGGGGGATTACAAGGGACGGACAGGGCTGTCACCACCTGCCGCCTACCCCTCAACTGTGGGGAATAAGGCAAACGAAGGTAACTTCTAGCTTAGACACCACGTCTACGCTATCAGTTATGGTTCTAGCGTTGGCCAGGAACTTCCGTCTTTATCAGGAGTCCTCTACTAGAACCTCCATCATGGGAACGGACGACGAACCCACAAGAGTATAGCGATAACGATAACTTGCTCAAAGTAATCGAACCAATAGAACAACATGAACTTCTTACCCCAATTGGTAAGATGGACGTTGTAAGTTCCAAATGGCTAGAGGGGGGTGAATAGCCTATTTAAAATTCTACAAGCTTCACTAAACAACCACGTTAGTATAAAAGATGGCTAAGCTAATTCTAGCACTAGCTCAACTACACTATGCAAGCCACCTATACAATACTAGTGAAGCAAGGCTATGATCTCTAATACACACCAACAAGACTAAGTCACTAAGCAACTTACTCCTATGTGATAAAGGCTACACTGAGCAAACTACACAAGGACTAGTACAAGAAAGTAAAGAGCAAGTGACTTGATTCTTATACCAATGATGTAGAGAAGTAATGCACTTGAAGAATCAATCACAATAATCAACCACAAGAGAAATCCTCAGCAAAGAGATGACACAAGATTTTTTACCGAGGTTCACTTGCTTCCCGGCAAGCTACTCCTCGTTGTGGCGATGCACCCACTTGTCGGTTCGCGAGCTAATCGACTATCAAGAGTCGAGCCCTCGGCGGGCGCCGCACAACCGCACACAAGATGGGGATCCTCCAAGCCACGAGCTCCACTAGAGTATCCAATTTGCGAACTCCCACGGGGAAGGATCAAGAACCCCTTACAACACTTGGTGAGGGCTCCAACAATCTCCAATTGCGAGCTCAATCACCTCCGCTGCTCCAAGTCGTCTACCGTGTCGGGAAACACGGAAGAGTAACAAGAAATCCGCAGCAACTCGAAGATCAAGTGCCTCTAGAATGAAACTCTCAAGCAATGCACTTGAATCTCACTCAATCTCACTCAAGATGTGCAACCAAGCAAAGAGATGAGTGGAGGGGTTGTTCTCTAGTTCAAAGGATGTCTCTAGGTCTCAAAATGTGCAAGAGTTACCCTCAAACCCCGGATATCTTCTATTTATAGTGAAGGGGTACGCAGCTAGCCGTTACCGGATGACACAGTTAAAATCGCGCTGACCGGACGCTCCGATCAGGGTGACCGGACATGTCTGGTCACTACAGGACAAGTGAAAATAGTGCGCGTCAGAACTAGCCGTTGCTGTGACCGGACGCACTCAACCGTTTGACCGGACGCGACAGTGCCAGCGTCCGGTCGCGTTCCAGTAAGCTCCCGTCGAGACCGGACGCGTCCGATTGCACGTGACCGGACGCGCCGCGCATCCGATCGGCACTCCGCTGCTCTCTGCCCCTCTGGACGTCTGACCGGATGCTCTAGTGCCGTAAGGGACCGGACGCGCCGGTTGCGCGCTCTTCTTCTACACACAGGTGAACTGACTGGACGCGCTGGTCAGGCCAGACCAGCGTCCGGTCAGAAACCCTATCTAGCAGCACCGAGTTGAACTGACCGGACGCGTCCGGTCAAACCGGGACCGCGTCCGGTGCAGCGTCCGATCGCCGTTTTTCAGTGAAAAACAATTTAGACTTTCGCCACCTTTTCTAGACTCCAGCGCAATAGAAAATAGGCATTTCATTTCCTCGAAAACGCCTGAATCCCGCGGTCGCAAGCTCGGCGGGAGGGAGAGCGAACCCTAAACCCCTTACTACCGCTCAAACACCACCGCCTTCGCAAATGTGCTAACACCACCAAGTGTACACCATCAATGTGCATGTGTGTTAGCATTTCACAAACATTTTTCAAGGCGTTATGTTAGCTCTCAACTAGATCCTAATGCATATGCTCAAGACATTGATCTAGTGGCACTTGATTCCCGAGCTAACCATGATTGCCCCTCTTGATAGTCGGCTATGTATCCTAAACCCGGTCAATCACTTCTCTACTCATCTTAGACCGGCAAAAGGAAAATCCTATGGTTATACCTTTGCCTTGCGCTCTTAGATCCTTCTCTTCCACTTGATCATCATGTCCATCATATTATGTGCGTCTCCACCATGATCTTGCTCATCATTTCATGCACCAAATCATGTGGTCTTGTGGCCATCTCTCCATGCCATTTCCACCTCCATCACATGTTGCTTATGCCTAGCTTAATCACACTTGATACAATAGCATTAGCAACTTGGTGTCATTAATTACCAAAACCAAACTTGGGCTTTCAGACGTCGAGGTACAAGTATGGAGGGAGCCGACAACACCGGCACTCCGTTCTCCCGGCATACGTAGTGAACCGGGTACAAGAGGTAGAGGGACCGAATCCGCTCTTTCTCTAACTCTTCCTTACTCACTCCCTATCCTACTCTTGCTAGAAGCTAGTGCTTGAGGCTGTTCTTCACTTGCTTGAGTGTGTATGAGTGTGTGGAGTGAGGGGGTGAGCTCCTCCTTATATAGGAGGTGGTTGGTCGGTTCCAGGGGAATATTCCTTGGATCCACCCCCGCACCGCCCTCTAGTGCATTTAATGCACCAACTAGAGAAGACTGGGCCAAGGTGGTGAAGCTGGGGGCGCGGCCCAGCTGCTCCTCGTCCTGCGCTGCTGGCTGGCTTCTTGGGCCTAGAGCTAGATCCCTGGGTGTGTTGGCCCATTTTTTGGTATTTGATTAGGCTTCTTTATTTGTCTTGCTTGTTTTGCTATGGGCCAGATGTAACTCTGCAATTCTTCTACTCTTTTGGTCCAATTATGATGTGTTTCCTTATTTATCCTGCAAAACATTTGAATCCACTAAAACTATGAAAATTGTTAGCTTCAAACCCCTATCTATGTTGTTTTTGGTGAATTCCATTCGAATGTTGGCGGGGTAAGATTTGATTAAAGAACTGCCAACACGTACACAACATAGAGCCTTTACCGTGTCACAAACCTCCTTCCTCTGACACTGCCAAAAATTAGCGGCAAAATGTCGTATGCACCATCTATGCACTAGAGGCGGGAACCCATCGATATGTCCATCTGCAGCATTAAGAAGCCCTGTGTGACGGTCCAAGATCAAACATATGGTGCGAGATGGGCCAAGCACTTGTACACGTAGATGCCGCTTGAACCATGACCATAATTCATTGTTCTCTCCCTTTGCCAAAGCAAAAACCATGGGTACTATCTAGTCCTCCGGATCAACAGTAGCCACCATCATCAAGGTGCCCCTCTACTTTCTGGTCAGGAAAGTGCCATCAACAAGTATGACTGGCCGACAATATTGGAATGCATGTTCTGTCTACGTGAACGACCAAAACACACAATGCAGGCCATGCCTCAACAGGTTCTCGAAATACATCCCTCCGGTATCTATAAACCATTTTAAGCTAGGGTTGTAGTAATGCATTGCACATAATATATAGGGAACCCTGTTGTACGCTTCCTCCTAGCTACCCCAACGAATCGCCAGGGCAATTTGCTTAGCACGCCAAGCCTTTCTATACTTCATATCATACTAAACAAATCTGGATATGGGCTGTTGTAAGAAAGACACCGAAATATCATTATTGTCACCAATGAGCCCCAATATATGACAGGCAAGGTAACATCCAGTGACTGATGATTTTCCTTCCCTTTATTTGATAGGCAAGTGTGGGGTTGGACCACTTTACTTATCCTCCACTTGCCATCACTCTGTCTCTTTCATGCATTTAACCTCCACATACAACCATTTTTGCATATCACGTGGTACCTCAACTCTTGGTCCGAATGAGTGACGATGTATGGCCTATGGTGATAGACATCATAGTCCTAAAAGAACAGCTTCATCTCTGATATTGTATTGAATATCATCCCCTTGCTAAGGATTTCATTCTCATGGTCATATAATGATTTCCTACACATCTACAGACCGGTGTCACAAACTACAATATTCGTCATGCTGACATCCCTATAGTTCAGAACGCCACTGAAAGGTACGTTCATCGACCTCAGTTGCATAAGCTCTGTCATTGTGTAAGGTGGTGGTGGAACGTACTGCTGTGCTTTGCTAATTCTACCCTATGAATCATAGGGGGTATCATCCTCTGGCAAATTGTAACTAGTCTACCCTGAGCCGACATAGCATGAAGTACCTCCGTTGGTACTAGTAATGGCATAGCATGAACCGGTACTGGCATGGCATCAACCGATGTTGGCATAGCATCTCTACCTCCTTGGTCATCATCCGAATCATCTGAATCACTGC
The DNA here is from genome assembly GCA_038087645.1 of Saccharum hybrid cultivar R570. Taxonomy (NCBI): domain Eukaryota; kingdom Viridiplantae; phylum Streptophyta; class Magnoliopsida; order Poales; family Poaceae; genus Saccharum; species Saccharum hybrid cultivar. Next base: position 1,880,482 of record JAQSUU010000066.1, read on the forward strand.
TAACTACATCACTAATCCTGTCCTCCTACTCCTGCTCCTGCTCCTCCTCTTAACGTTTGAACTCGTTCACATCAAAGTCATTGCTTATACAACCTACTGAGAACTGTCTAGAATCATCGACTTCCATTGGAGTTGAATGAAGTTGATCCTGCATCAACTGACCGTCCAAATCTATGTTACCCTGAGTTGCTTCCCCTTTGACCCCCAATTCTTGTTTATTACCTCTAACACTGTTAATGGACAACATGTCCTGGAGACCCTACATCCTGTGCCCATTATGCACCACCACCACCACCTCAGCCATGGGCACATTGGAACCTTGGATCACCCTATTGTAGCAAGACCAGTAAGCACGGTCACGCAAGGGCATCACTACATAGTGTGCCATAGTCTTCCCACTATCAAACTTCCCCTTCAGTGTGAAATCACCGCCAAACTTTGCATTCAAACGGACACAGAGGTCGTTGAAGCTAGGAGGTTCATCAAACCATTCCAATTCTTCTTCCATATCCTCAAACATACCATCTTCTTTCTTAACACTTCCTCTGTAAAAAAACTTGGACACAACAATCCATCTACAAAAGCATTTGAGGAAACTTCATCAAGTCGTCCAAATCGCCGTACTTATACTAACTATAACTATACTAACTACACTATGTAGTCTAATATTAATACCTACACCAACTAATCTAATATTATAACCTATACTAACTATAATAATTAAAACCAACTATAGCTAAATATACAACAAAAACTATAATACAACCTAAATAATATCATCAAATTGGTAACCCTAACTAATTAGTAAAATAAATTTTGAATCCTAACCCTAACTAACAAAAGTTTAATTCATCCACCAAATGGAGAAGGGGATTACCTTCACTAACAGTAGGGGTAGATTGGGGCTCACCCCACGGCAACGGGGTTGCCGGCGGCGGCAATGGCTGGCCGGCGGCGCTCGGATCCAGCGAGGAGAGGGAGGGAGATGGGAGCAGCTCAAGGGATGGTGGGAGAGCGGAGAGGGAGGCAGGGAGGGAAAGAAGGGGCCGCCGCCGATGAGGGATTGAGGGAGAGCGGGGAGGGTTGTAGGGAGGGAGAGAGGAGGCCAGGGAGCGGCCGGTTGTGGCCATGAGCGGCTGAAACGGTGGTGGTGCGTCCAGGATTGAGGGGGCAGTGGCAGCGCGTCAAGGGAGCGAGGAGGCGGTGGCGTCGCGTCGAGGGATGCGAGTGAGAGAGTGAAAGAGGGATGGGCAGAGGAGCCGGCGGCGTGGGCCTGTGTTGGGCCTTACCGCGCCGTGTGGTGTGGCGCTGCACTACTGTGCCAAGATCTGTGGCACGGCGGCGCCTACCACGTCAGCGGTGAAAGGTCCTAATGGCTAGAGGGGGGTGAATAGCCTATGAAATTTCTATAACAACACTAAACAAAGTGGTTAGACAAATATGAGGCTAAGCGAATGTTGCGCTAGCCTACTACAAATGCAAACCACCTACCATAATTTTAATTGCTATTATCTCTAATCACACAATGGCTATGTCACTACACTAAGTTAGTGAGCTCTCAAAGACTAACTAAAGAGCTTCACTAACCACTAGACTCGACGAAAGCTAGCTCTCAAAACTAATTACACTAAAGAGCTTAGCTTGCACACTAGGAATGTAATACAAGAGGGGATGGCGATGATTATACCTACGTGTCGAGTTATGAGCCATTCACAAGTCGAAGCCAATCAATCAAATACGATGAATACCAATGAAATCCTCAGAATAAGATGACACAAGATTTTTTACTGAGGTTCACTTGCTTGCCAGCAAGCTAGTCCTCGTTGTGGTGATTCACTCACTTGGAGGTTCACACGCTAATTGGCATCACACGCCAAACCCTCTATAGGGTGCCGCACAACCAACACAAGATGAGGATCGCACAAGCCACGAGCACCGGAGTACTTTTTGGCTCTCCACCGGGGAAATGTCAAGAACCCCTCACAATCACCATGATCGGAGCTAGAGACAATCAATAACCTCTGCATGACGATCCTCGCTGCTCTAAGACGTCTAGGTGGCAGCAACCACCCAGAGTAACAAGCGAATCCAGTAGCAAAACACAATCACCAAGTGCCTCTAGATGCAGACACTGAAGCAATGCACTTGGATCCTCTTCCAATCTCACAAAGATGATGAATCAATGATGGAGATGAGTGGATGGGCTTTGACTAAGCTCACAAGGTTGCTATGTCAATGCAAATGGCCAAGAGGGTGAGCTTGAGTCGGCCATGGGGCCTAAATAGAAGCCCCCACGAAATAGAGCCATTGGGCACCACGGGCAGCTCATTGCGGGCCGACCAGACACGCCGGTTAGAGATGATCAGATGCACGCCTCCAACATCCGATCGCCTGATGAGAGCCACGTGTTCCCTGCTACGAATACGCATCGCCAATCTCCAATGGTCACAATGCTCCCGTGCTCTCATTAAAGAACGACCGGACACGCCCGTCACACGACCGGACATGCCGATCGACAGCAAAGCCCTCGTGCGAGCGCCACGACCTAACACGTAGGGGGAAAGGACAGGACGTGCCACCATGTGGCGTTCGATCATTTCCAGAGAGCTCCCTGAGCCCTTTTCGCATGACCTGACGTGTCCGAGGGAGAGTGACCTGACGCTGTCCAACGTCCGGTCACTTTCCCGCTGCGCGCAGAAGATTGAACACCTACGTCAGCGTACGTCATAGGTGACTGGATGCACAAGCATCGCGTCCGATCACTTTCTGCCTCAACATCCAGTCAATAGACCGACAACGCGCCTTCTCAGCAATGATGACCGGACGCACCAGAACTTGAGTCCGGTCAGTGCGTCACCTGCGTCCGGTCACTGAACTTCAGTGAAAAACAACTTCACCACTTCACCAACTTCTCCACCCTTGCTCAAATGTGCCAACCACAAAGTGTATCACCTTGTGCATGTGTGTTAGTATATTTTCACAAATATTTTTAAGGGTGTTAGCACTCCACTAGATCCTAATGCATATGCAATGAGTTAGAGCATCTAGTGGCACTTTGACAACCGTATTTTGATACGAGTTTCACCCCTCTTAATAGTACGGCTATCAATCCTAAAGGTGATCACACTCGCTAAGTGTCTTTATCACCAAACCAAAAAAGCTCCTACAAGATTTCACCTTTACCTTGGGCTTTTTGTTTTTCTCTTTCTTTTTTTTCAAATGAAGAGCGTGATCATCATCACATGTCCAACACCACCACCTTTGGACTCCAACTGCTCCACCACTTGGATTGGTGCTTAACCTATCTCATAATCACCTAGAGCACATGGTTAGCACCTAGGGTTTCATCAATTTACCAAAACCAAACTAGAGCTTTCAATCAGCGGCCGGGTCCACTGCTACGTCACCTAAGCTGTCGCGCTAGGGCAATAGGCGTGGCCAAAAGTGTTAGTTTTAAAAATAAAAAATAAACAATGTCAAATTTGGAAATAGTTTTAAAAAGTGTTAAAAAATCCCTTATTTGTTTTGTATTTGTGGACTTTTTAACTTATTCTTCGAACTTAAGACTTATCTTGTTATTTAGTACGTATATATCGAATTACATTAAAAAATTCAAATGTTACCGAATCACCAAATGGTTTTACCGAATTGTATGTGCAAATTTTTGGACGGTATACCCTGAGTTAAAATCCTAGATCCTAGGTCCAGCTGGTACTCCACCCCACGTCCTTGCCAAGGGCCACCTGCAGCCTCAACGGCTGACACTAGGAGCCACCGGCCAGCTCACTACTGCCGTTTGGCACTCAGCACCCACTTGGGCCTGCCTGGCCATAGGTCGCGGTTGCCTACGCAGCGCAGGACGACATCTCAGCGTGGTTGGCTGGCCATGTGCCCGCGTGGGCAGTAGAGCGGCCACCGCCCACCAGGCCACCAGGCCGCACGACGCAACCACTGTTCTAACGTTTAAACTTGGTAATTCCGAGTCGAATTTCTAATAGAAATTTAATGTTGTAATCTTTCGAATCTAATACAAATTCCATATTTATGTAAATCATTAATTGGTTATGTCAATTTTTGTAGTATGTAGTTATCTTGGAGATCTTGCTATGAATTTCCAGGGGGGCTCCAAGGATCCGGTAGAGGTAGGGAGCTTGAGCCCCCCATCCCGCCCAGGGGCGAAGCCACATTGACACACCCTAGTGCACATGCACCAGGCTAAAAAATGTTTTACAAGCTACTTTAGGCTTTTAAACAAAAAGGATGATTCAACATGCACTAACAAATCCATTCAATAGTGACATGACAGAGCAGTATATATATATTCCAGCGAAGATACGGAGCAGAATTTTACAATTCGTCATTTTGCTTGTCTTTTTTAAGGAGATGCATGTAACACCCCAGGTGTTTGTCACTTGTTAATCAGTGGGTTTGAGCTCAAACATGACAAATTAAGTGGTGATGAAGATGCAAGGTCAAACCTATGGAAATGAGCCCCAATCTAAACTTGGACATTGCACCCTTGCTTTACATATAGGCCCTTTTCACGATATATGCTTGGGTAGTGTTATTGTAATATCTTTATGTGTCTCACATCAATACCCATTTATATTGGTCACTGGAAAAGTTTCATGAAGTTTAGAATCAAAAAGTCACATGAAATGATAAGTTATATCCTTGTTAGAATGACTTTACTAAGTGCTTAAATTGCACTATTAAGTGAATGAAAATATAGGTCATTAACTAAACCTTATAACCTTGCCCAAATGACTCTAGATGAACTCTACAACAAAATTCATGAAAGGTTCGTGTTGAGAAAATGCCAAGAAAATGCTACAATAGATCAAAAAGGATAATTTAAGCTTTATCGTGATCCTACATTGGTCAAAGTAGAACTGTAGGTTCTGTGCATGTTTTAGAGTTTCTCCTTTAATAAAAGTTGGGGTTCATGTTATGTAGAACAAACTTTATTTAATGGTCAAGAGCTAGTTTGGTCTCTAACCTAGTCAAATAGAGCTTACAAGATTCAATGTAGTGCTGTTTTGGAGCCCAAGATTTTGGCTGTCCTAACGTTTTAGCTCGAGTACCCTACTTTGGAGCTTTGTATCTTTCTAACCAGGCAAAACTAGTAGAATATCCTTTAATAAAAGTTGTTGTTTGTTTTGAGTACAACAAACTTTGTTCTTGGAGCATACCATGAATCAGCTTGGAAGCAAGTCAAACCGAGGCTCAAAGATTGAATCTGCTGCTGTTTTTAGTACTTCAAATTATTCCAAGTCTGTGATCTCTATAGCGATGAAGATTGGCATTGCGTGTTCTTGAGTTTTTGTTATGCGACTTGAGTTGGTCCAAAAATAAGAGTTGAAGCTAACTCATGGGAGAAGACCATGTAAAAAGTTGGAATTTGTTTGATCAAGTTTGGCCTCCCAAAACTAGCGAAAACCGAGGAGAGCTTAATCATTATTAAGTCGGTGACATTGCCAAGTTTGGAATTGATTATCTCTTAATTTGTTGCCCTAATGAACATGAACCTTAAATGAAAATTGTAGAGCTTCATGTGGGCTACCAACTTCGTTATTGGACCAATGTCCAATTCGGCCCAGAAGCTAGCCCAAATCGTGTTCCACCTTGCCCACGCCGCTGCACGCCATGTGCTCGACGAATTGCCTGCCTCCCTGCCACACCCCTGCTTTTCCCGGTGTGGACGCCGAGCTCCCCACTCCTCCCTCACTCGTTCTCGCTCTCTCCCTCACATTCCCCATCGCGTTCGCCATGGCCACCGCAAGCTCCGCAGCTGCCGCTGTGTTCCCATGCCTCTGCACCCCCTCGCAACGAGCCAGCACCACCGGCAGCTCCGTCGCCTTCTTCTCCCTCCAGCGCGCACCTCGGCCAGTCGGCTTGTCGCCGGAGCGCCGCTGGCACCGGGCCGCTGCCGTCACCGCTGCCTGCTGCTGTGGCCGCGCCACCATAGGCCGCCTCACGCCGAGCTGGGTAGCCTAGCGGGTGCGCGCGGGCACCCTAAGGCTCCCCCACCACTCCTTCACCGCCGGCGCAGCCCCTACTGGCCTCCCTAGCGAGATCCCCGATGACTTCCTCTGTAAATCATGACAGGGACCTTATCTTTGAATTAGACAAAAGCCAGGGGCCTAATTGCACGGTTTGTGACTCATATGAATAGTGCCATAAGGACCTGTTTGTTTTGATTTTGGCTGATCTTTGAAAATGCATAGTAAATCATAGAAAATTCATAAAATAGTAAATGAGGACTTTTTAGAATCCTTGTGAAATTTTATATGCAGTGGATTTATAATATGTCTATTTTAGTTTAAAGTTTTAGCTGTAAAAATAGATTTATGCATCTAGGTTTTCAATGCTGGTTGTATTTGTCTTTTTTAACTGCAGATGTAGGGCTCCAAATGAAGTGAAATTTTTATGGCATGCTACTCATATGATATTTGATGTATGGTAAAAATTTCATGGTCATTGGTTGTTGTATGAATGAGTTATTGGTTTATCTTGCTTTAGCATTTTGTATTTTCTATAGAGGTTGCTATGCTTATTTAAATGGCTTGAAATTTGTACAGTAGACTTATGAGAACATGTATGAGCTATTGAAATTTTTGTAAAATTTATTGTCCAGTTTTGGTATATGTTCATTAATTCACCTTATTATCCAAATAAATTAAGAAATGTATTAAAAGAATTTATTTGGTGGGGGACACTATGTTTTCTAGTGTTCACTAGTCATGTGGGACATGTTAGTAAAGTTGGTTTTGTCCAATTATATGTCTACAACATAAGTTAATAATTATTTCTTACAATTATTGGGTTCTGGACAGTTCTAGGAACTCTATAAATAACACCATGTAAATGAAGTTTTCTGAGAAAGATGTTTATAACAAAGTTGTAGATAATTCATGTATCTAGCTGCTGTTAAAATTTGGTGGTATTTCGCCTTGTGGTTTGTGAGTTATGCCTGTTCCAAGTTTCATTCTAGAAATGGGTGTTCTGTGGAATCACTGGACCCGTTTCTATAAATATGCATGTTTGACTTGGTTAACTTGAGAATCATGCTTATATGATTAAAGATTAATTGTAGAAAATTTTATAATCTTTCCAGAATGTCTTGTTGCATGGCTATTAGATTTGTATAACTCCAGTTATGATCCAAACATGCAGCTATTGTTTGCAGTCTAGAAATTGACAGATGCTAGTTGTGCTTGTTTACTCCATGTGTTGCTAAGTGTGGCTTATGCCCTTGTTGATGGTCAGGTTAAGATACTTGTGATCTTGTTAAACTTGTGTTATGCTTGATGTGCTTGCCCTCTATAATTGGTTGTGTGATGCTAGTTAAATAGCTATTGGTGTCTATGTCTTGCATAATCTTGTGTTTGTTTGCATGCTTATGTGATGCATCTTGTGTTACCATTCATCATATTTATACACATGCATCTTGCATCTCATCTAGGTATGCTAGATGCACCACGTGAAGAACAAGATGTTGGAGCCAAACCCGAAGACAGTGTTAGGTGGACCTATCCCGAAGATGGAAGGAGTAAGCAAGTGCCAGGATGGGAGATGCTCGCTAAGCGAGCATCATTTATCAAACACTAACCTAAGTGTTCGATCCCAGGCAAGCCCCGGATCATTCTAAGCCTCCTATTTTATAAAAGCAATTGAGTATATATATGTTATATATGTACTATTGCATTAAGTTATAGGAGTTGATTGAAAACACTTACTGCATATATACCATTTTCTTGTCGCGTAAATATGCCTAGAATCCTTTTTTTGGTTCAGGATCGAAAGTATTGCTTAGCCATGCTTAGACTGGTAGAAGTCAGATGATTTCCTGTAACCTGCGAGATATAGGTGGATACCTGGTTATGGTTGGTTATAATTGTTATCATGGAAAATAACTAAGTGTTGATGGATAAATGAAGACCGGACGAAGTCTTATAGGGTTTTGGACTATAGTGATTCTGTCTGTGTCGATTAAGGACCGACCGTTGCTCGTCCCTCTTGTCATGTTGAACGCATGCCTCACATTTAGCTAGCCGGATAAGTCGTTCCGACCGCGAATCTAGTGGCACTATTCAGGCCAGAATCGACCCGCTGGGCGCGTGTATTGGTGATGATGGGGGTATGTCTGGCAAAGGATTAGGTTTAGCTACTTGAGGTTCTACTTCTAGTATGTTATCATATTCAGAAGCTAAGATTTGATCTAGGATCAATCTTGCTTTCTCAGAGGAAAGATGCAAAAATGATCCTCCAGAAGTTGTATTGAGCAATTGTGAAATTGTCTCTATAAAGACCTTTGTAAAAATATTGAAGAAGAATAGGGTGTTGTAAATTAAGGTCCAGGCCAGAATCTAAAAGAGTGGTAAAACGATTCCAGGATGAAGCCAAAGATTCATTGTGTTTTTGTTTGAAGGTCAGAACCTTGACTCTAAGGTCAACGATTTGGGAGACAGGGTAGAAATATTTGCAAAAATTGGAACGTAAGGATCCCCAATCTCCTTGTTGCTTAACTACAACTTTATTATACCATTGTCTAGCTTTTCCCTTAAAAGAAAAAGGAAATAGCTTCTAACGTAAAGTTTTATCAGATATGTCCTCTATATGGAGGCAATCACATGTTTGTTCAAAATCTCGTATGTGAAGGTAAGGATTTTCATCTTCCTTTCCTAAAAAGGATAGGCTTTGGACCATTGCAATCAACCATAGACTCAGCCTATAGTTAGGTGTTTGGATTGGTTGTGATTATTCCCATGGCATAAGGCTAGTCTCCGTGGGTGTAGCAAATTGATAGATAGGAATGAAATTTATGTCATCCATAAGGATGGAAAAAGGTAAGATAAAAGAAAAGAAAAGATAAGGAATAAAAAGAATAAAAAGGTAAAAGTATGAATACAGGGTAGAGCAAGACTTAAGGTTAACTCAGCAGACCGTCTTTCTCCCCGGCAACGATGCCAGAAATGCTTGTTGATATTTATTACGCACACAGAAGAATCAAAGAGAAATAATCCGCAAGCGCATGGATATAGGTAAGCACTTCACCCGGGAGATATTTCCAGAGTATAGTTATTTATTTATCCGCAAGGAGAAAATATGCGATGACTAACCAAGTATATGCTAAACCCCTGAGCTGCAAATAAGGTCTGAGATATAAGGGATATAGAGAAGACTGCTACGACACCCTAGTTCTAACCTTTGGCAAGCTATGCGATCACTGTTCTAATAGGGACATACTTAGAGAGAAGACACCACAGAGGATGCTTAACCCTAGCACACAGGTCCTACCAAACCTACTGACGGGAGGAGGCTCCGAAGGATCAACGAGGCTATATGAGTCACCCCCGCGATCTACCACCGATCCAGACAGTTAGGGGATATCTACAAGTACCCGAGCCCAAGCACCACACTTACACTACGGATGATTACTCTAAACTCTACGTGAAGAGAATAAAGTAAACTCGTAAACCAAAGAACCATAATAACAATGTACTTACTAGTATTAGAAGTTGAATTACCGAAGAATCTCAGAAGCAAGCACCGTGTTAAGGAGACTTGATCCCGCAGGTACAAGCCAGAGAGGAGACACCGACAGGCCAGACTTCCTCCAACTCTTCCCTCCACTCTATCTCTCTTAATCTAAAAGAATAACTCTAATCTCAATAGAGACTATAAAGCTAAACTCTCTTGAATGCTAGGCTCTAGAGAGGTGATCCATTCAAGGGACCCCTCTCAGGCTGATCCTGACTGGAAATAATGAATTATAAATTGAGGATTGCTCTGACCCAGGGGCCAGGGACCTTACTTATATAGCCCCCTTGGATGAACGTCAGCCCTTAGATCAAACTGACTTGAATCAACGATTGTGATTGGACATGCATCAATGGCGGTGGGAAACCGACCTAGCAAGCAGGGGCTGAAAGGTGGGGCCCATAGGGCAGGCGCCCTAGGGTCCAGGGCGGCTGCCCTGGCTTTCTACCATGTGGGGTCCACCTCTGGTGGGTCGTCCTCTCGAGGTCTCTAGAATCTTCTTTTGTATACATAGCTTAAATATCTCTTCATAAACCTAACATGTGGGTCATCTTTGGTTATTTTCCTGTTTAATCCCTGCAAAACATAGATTCACCAAAACTCGTGGAATTATGTCAGCTAAACCCCTAGCCTATGTTGGTGATTCTTTTTATAGCATTTTCTCAGTCGAGTTGACGGTTAAAATTGATAGTTAACTACCGTCAACAGAGTCCAACTTTGTCGTGCGGTCTTCTTTGATCTTCTAGTGTGGGCCTGTGTTGGTTATGCATAGAGTTCGGATGGTTTGGATAGGTCTTGGGCTTGCTCTCCACTTGTTCCAGACTCTGATTTGCTGGGTTGTGGGCCACCTTCCCCTTGGGCTCGTGTCGATGATTCGTATTGTTGTATTCCTTGTATACTTTAGGTAAATTTCTTGTGTAATTCCGACATATCCTCCTGTAAATGAACAATCACCAAAACTTGTGAAATTGATTAGTTATAAGCCCTAACTCTAAGTTTGGTGTCCATAGTGGTTCATTTTATGTGATAATTGGCGGCTGAAAATATGAGTTAAAGATCGCCAACATATGGCAAGCTAAAACTCAGGAAATAGAAATCCATATTTAATCCCACTTGAGCCTGTCATCCTTCGAATAAATGTCGCTTTCTCAAATTTGATCATATAAGGGTTTCCAACACCATTCTTGTCTTGAGATGAGTTCCTTGATCTATGACTTTGTGTTGATCAAACCATTTGATTAAAACTCCACATATCAGTCAATGTCACTTTTCCAAAGATTTGATCCTCCACATCAATATGACACTCATAGCTTTGATTAGTACCTCAACTAAATGCAAGTACTTTCTTTTTCATCTTAGCTAGGTTCTTCGGTCGCCATGCCGTTGCTTGCCCTTCGCCTTTGCTTAGTACCTTGAAGCCTTTCCTTGCTATCTTCACCATTGTTGGTATATATTAACGCACACAAAATAATCCACAAGCGCACAAATATTATGCCGATGTAGCACTTCACCAGAAGTATCCTAGTTTTATATCGAACTCAAGGAGATGTGTGTGAGAATAACTAAATCTAACTTAACCTAACTTCGCAATAAGGCTTAGATAACATGAGTATAAAGGAGATCGCAAAGGTCTTCTAGTTCTAACTTCGGTAAGCTTTGTCTTCTATTGTTTAATTTTAGGGATATTACTAAAGAAAACATAGGCATAGTATGTTTCCTATAGTAACAAGGTCCTACTAGACCTACAAGTGAGAGGTGGACTACAGAGGATTCAACGAGGCTATAAGAGTCACCCTCATGAGCTACCACCGATCCGAAAAGTAGGGTACATCCACGAGTAACCTAGTCTAAGCACCACGCTTACACTATGAATACTACTTTAATACAGGAGCTACAAGGATTAAAGTACTCAAAAGAGAGTCACAAACTAGAAGAACAATATGAACAAGATGCTTACTTAAATTAGAAGTTGATTACCAGAGAAATCTCAGAAGCAAGCTCAAGAAGAACTTGACTCCGCCAGGGTACAAGCCATAGAGAGAGCACTGATAGGCCGACACTTGCTCCAAACTCTTCCCTCACACTCTATCTCTCTATCTCTAGTACAAGGCTAGATCCTATTGAGGACTAATCTTCTTTTGATTGCTAGCTCTGATCCTAGAGGAGGGGGTACAAGCAGGTATATATAGGGGCCTTCAAACATCCTGGACCCTTGGATCAAACCGACTTAAAAGAACGGCGTAGATGCAAAACCCTAAGGCGGTGGAGAACCGACATAGCAAGGAGAGGTTAACATGGGGGCCCACAGGCCGACCGGCCTGCAGGCATGGCCAACCGGCCCCACATGGTAGTGGCACGTGGCATGCTTTGATGATTTGTCTTCTGGAATCTTTTAGAGTCTTCCCACGTAGGTACCATCATGGATAAACGTGATTTCCTTTGACGAATAGGTCCTCCTTAGTGGTTTTCTGCTTAAATCCTGCAGAAAACACAGATTCACTAAAACTCATGGAATTTGTTAGTTTAAACCCCTAAGTCTATGTTGGTGATCCATTTTAGTCATTTATGCAAGGTATATTGACGGTTTATGATGAATGCTAACTACCATCAACAACCATTTCATGCCATCAAGTCACATCTTGTTTTGAATTAAGCTCATATATATTCATTTCATTTGTATTATTGTCTTTATCATGTAGATTGATCAAGCTTCAAGGCTGAAACCATTCCATACGCAAACCTCTATGTCTCATTTGTAGTTGATACCCATAAGCTTGTCAATTCATTTTAATAATATGCCTGGGCTCATTTGTATGTCACGTGCTATATTTGAGCCCAAATATTATACGACACATTGGGACTAAATATCTGTAAATGCATGCAAGTCTTAAAACACATTAGTCCCTTAATTGTGTTGTCATTCAATCCACCAAAACCCACTTAGAGGCTAGATGCACTTTCACATGGAGAAAAGTTATCATGTAGATAGTCGGGTCCTGATATCTACGAGATAAGGTCGAATCATTCTGTTATGCTTTTGATGTAACAAACTAGAAAACACATCTTTTAACCGATCGGGTTTACTATAACCCTAACCCTATAATGCCCTTCTTCTTCCTCTTCCTTCTTCTTCTCATACTTTTCCTCATTCTCCTTCTCCTTCTCCTTCTCCTTCTCCTTCTTCTTCTTCTTCTTCTTCTTCTTCTTCTTCTTCTTCTTCTTCTTCTTCTCCTCCTCCTCCTCCTCCTCCTTATTCTCCTTCTTCCTTCTCCTTCTCCTTCTCCTCCTTCTCCTCCTCCTTCTTCTCCCCTTCTCCTTCTCCTCCTTCTCCTTATCCTTCTTCTCCTCCTTCTCCTTCTTCTCGTTCTTTTTCTCTTTCTCCTCCTCCTCCTCCTCTTTATTTTCCTTCTACTCCTCCTTCTCCTCCTCCTTCTCCTCCACCTCCTCCTCCTTCTTCTCCTTCTCCTTCTTCTTCTTCTTCTTCTTCTCCTTCTTCTGCATCCGACCAGCCAACCAACCAACTAGCGTGCCTCCGGCTAGCTGGCCAACTAGCTAGATCTAGCCACAGCCAGCCCGCTAGTCACTGACTACCCAGCTAGCTTGCCAACCTTCTAGCCAGCCAGTCACCAGCCCTAGCCAGGCATATCTAGCCTCCGAGTGCAAGCTGAGGATGGGCGTGACCGGCCACACCATCGGCAACCGTGGCGGCACGCGTGACCCAGCTTGCTCACGGTTGCCACTGCCGGTCACGACCTAGCAGGCACGGCTCGACCAACCATGCGCCCGGCCCGACCAACCATGGCCGCATGTCAAGGACCACGCGCCTAGCCAACCACGGCCGCCGGCCCCTGGCTGAGGCGGGTAGGCGGGAGAAGGAGTGGCGGATCCAGAGGCAGGTGCGACAGATCCGGGCCCGGGACAGTCGGATCCGATCGCTGACAGCCTAGAGACGCTTGAGACAAAGTGGAGGGAAGGGAGGAGATTGAGGGGCTCGTGGGGGAGCGGGAGGGGGCGGGGTTTGCTATGGATGGGCCCTTTTTTGGGGTCCACCGTGGGCTATCGCCACCGCACGCCGAAGGGGGCCGGCGTGAGCCGAGGGGGTGGCGCTGGGTGGTGGGGGGCGGCGGCGGCGAGCGCCCCCTCCCCGAGTCGTCGTGCACTACGTCAGCATCAAAGAGGTAGCCTTATTATAAAAATGAACCCATTTGCAGCATCCCAAATCGTCTAGCAAGCAGTGATAAAAGATTTCCCTGAAAATATGGCCGCCAAAATCTGTTCTAGCCTGTAGGATCATATCCAAGGGATGAGGATTCAAATTCCAGCGAATGGTCAAAGGGCACTCAGAAAACAAATGGAAACTAGTTTCTTGAGGGCTATTATTACATTGGACACAAGTGTAGTCATCAAGATGTTTATTATTCTCTCTCAAGAGGTTCGTGGTATTTACTATTTAGTCTATCCTTGAGCAAAAGCCAAACAAAGAATTTATGTTTGCCTAGATTACCAGTTCTTTACATGTCGATAACTAATCCCTTGCTAACTTTTATTTGAAATTAGAATTACATATTTTTATAGATCCTCAAATGAAGTCACAAAATTCCATATTTAAAGTACACAACAGAAGTTCAAAGTTTATGGTATATATTTAGGAGTATAAATAATAATGTACTTTGCAACAGGAGAAAAAAGTCTGTCAATATTATATTTTAATTTATGTAGGCTTAATAGGATATTTTCAAATTATTATCAACATTAACTTTATATTATGAATATCATGGTCGTCATAAATTAAATTATTTCTTTTAAATTTTATCAATCTTGTTTTGCCTGAACAAAATTTGATAGTTTTTTAACTGATCTCACGCTATTTGTATCCCGTATATGTTTCAGATTCATGATCTAATGATACGAAGTCTGATCGTAAGACGTATGGGTTTTTTTACACGTTTGCTGGTCTAACAAATTGTAGAAAAAAACTATATAGGTTTGGTCGTCCATCTCGAGCCCAAACCGTCCACCTCCCTCGCGTTAATCTCTTTCGTTCGCCGCCGCCTGGCTCGCTCCGCCGACAGTACCTCAGTCCAGATCGATCCTCCCTCTTCCTTCCTAGATCGATCCTCCCTCTTCCCAGATCGGGTCGTAGTTGAGCGGAAGCCGCCGCCGCCGCATCCAGTCACCTTCACACCGCGTGCGCTCGCTCCCTTCCTCCCTCCTTCTCTGTCTGCGACGACTAGGTGGGCTACCGCCGCCGCAGCCGCCCGACGCCAGGTGCCGAGGCCCTATCTCTTCGCCGGCGAAGCGCGCCCACCAGGTATTCCCACTCCTCTTGTCTGATGTGCGAAACCGAGTTCTCAAACTCTATTTGGCTATTTTGATGCCTACCAACTTCTAACTTTTTTGCAAAAAATTATTGGGTGTACATGTGTACACCCATGTCCCTTTACTAGATCCGCGTCCCTGGTGAATGTGCTGGCGACCTTATCTCCTGACTAGTGTGTGTATATATATATGGAAATTATTTCCTACTCCCAGGAAGCAGTTAGGCTATATATATATATATATATATATATATATATATATATATATATATATATATATATATATATATATATATATATATATATATATATATATATATATATATATATATATACACACACACGCGCGCTATTCTACACCTTAGGTGTAGAATAGTATTCTACACCAAGCTGTTATACTGAACAAAATTCAGTACTATTCAGTACTCGTGTTTCAGTATTGTTCAGTATTTTCGAGGTGCTGGGTGTAGTACTGACTGATACTGAACGTGGTTCAGTAGTACTCAGTATTTTTTAGTTCAATTTTGACTTGTGGTGTAGAATAATATTCTACACCTAAGGTGTAGAATAGCGCTGCCGTATATATATATATATATATATATATATATATATATATATATATATATATATATATATAGGGAGAGTATACTCTATAGCTAGCTACAAAATAAGTTATTTTGTAGCCACCTCTATTTACGATAATTTTATATACTAATTTACGACAATGTCAGTATATATTTACGATAGTTGAATTACTATAACACATGGAGATATTTACCATAATGTTATAGTAAATCACATAGTAAAGAGTTGCTATAATCTCATAAATTAGCATAGCAATTATCGTAACTCAAAGTGGCTACAAAATAAGTTATTTTGTAGCCAGCTGTAGGGTAATAGTTATATATATATATATATATATATATATATATATATATATATATATATATATATATATATATATATATATATATATATATATATATATATATATTTCGAACCTAATAGTTGAATTTAAGACTTATTATCTTATTTAGTGCTTCTCTAACGATTTTTTTTTTGCGATCGGGGTGAGCCCGTATTTCATTAAGAGGGAAGCTTCTCTAACGAATTGTGGGGCAAATTTTACAATTATTTGCCAAATTGCTAAATAGATTTTATTGGATTGCATGTGTCGTTCTGTTGTCATCTTTGTAAATCCTAGATAGCATCAGACAATCCAATTTTCTTGTCATGATAGCAAAAACAATTTTCTAGTCCTACGACATGAGTCAATAGGTTGGCTTTATTTGTTTAAGTTGAAAGGCAACTTTCATGTGGAGATGTAAATTTAGTTTCAAAAGATGAGTTTGTTTAGGTTAAGAGATGTGTGACACAATATTGCAGAACTTTTAGTATGTATATAAATGCAAATTAAAGTGGCAATAGAGCATTTGTTACTGCCAGGCTGTTAAAGCGGTACTGTTCTAGATAGCACTAGTTTGAAAACAAATCACATAAGGTGGCCAATCTCAGTGGGAGTTTTATGCCTCTGTTTCCAAGACTACCTGATATTGGAAACAATGTAAACAAGTTTTATCCCCATGAAATTATTTTCATCTCTCTTCATTTAAACTATGCCACATTAGTTTATTTAATGCGCATGAAACTCTAGTGAAACTCCCATTAAGACTGGCCTAATATCGATTTGGGTACATCAAGATTAAATCTTAATGGGTTCTTGACTTCTTTAATCACATAATCATATATCACAGTGCTTTGGGTAAACACATGACAACTATTTTTTTTCCTCTTCATATGCCTTTAAGGTCTTGTTTGAGTCCATAAGCTAATAGTTAGTTGATAATAATTAGTTTCTTTAGATCCAAATGGGTCCAACTAATAATCTAGCTAATTGTTAGTTGAATACTAACAACTATCTCACTAGTTGGACCGAAGCAACTAGTCACAGCTAATAGTTAGCTAGCTAATATTATCTATGAGCTACTACCTCCATCCAAAAAAGGACGCAATTCCAGAACAATGCTATGTTAAAATATGTCAAGTTTAACCAAATTTATATAAAAATACTAATACTAATAGTTATCGTACTAAATAGGTAAAACATTAGATTCGTCATGAAACATATTTTCATAGTATATTTAATTGATATCATAAACGTTAATATTTTTCTCTATATATTTGGTCAAACTTTAGATACTTTAACCGAGGATGCACCTAGAATTGTATTTTTTAGGGACATAGGTAGTATTAGCTCGCTAACTATTAGCAACTAATGGATCCAAATATGGCCTAAAAATTTCTAGAATCTTTTTTCACTAGCATGTAGCACAATTACTTTCTTTGTTCTTTGGTGTGACTTCTGTTGTACATATATAGAATGTTTTTCACTATATGCATGTGTACATCATCAATAACAGTTAGACATATCAGGAGAACTTAGTATTACGTTGTCTTACAATATTATATTATCGCATTACATGTGGAAATTGTTTTCATTTTTTTTAATCACGATACCTTAAAGAAATTTATGGGCAAACTGCTGTTATATCCAGGATGCCTCGAAGAAGGCCTCGAAGAAGGAACAGGGAGGAAGCCCCACCTAATTACATTTTTCAGCTCCAGTATCTTGCCAACATCATGGCATGTTGCTACCTTCAAAGGCAGTACAGAAAAGGAGGACATGGGGAAAACCTTGGTTTTCTTCTCATAGGATTTGGAGCAGCTCTTCTTGGAACTTTTGGTATTGGAGGATGCATCGGAAGCTTATATTTAGATATAGAAGATTGGTACATGGCAAGGCGGGCACCTCCCCATAGAAGAATATGATATGGTTATTTACTCTGTTTTAAAAATATGAAGTCCTTTTTCAGAAACGAGGACCGTTACTAACTGTATATATGTTGGTTAATTACTATTTGTGGTCAAATATGTGGAACCGATTTATTCTACTCTAATGAAATGGACTCATTTTTTTTGCTAGGGCTGTGTTTAGATGCAAAATTTTTTGCAAAATGCTCCTGTAGCATTTTTCGTTGTTATTTGACAATTAGTGTCCAATCATGGACTAATTAGACTTAAAATATTCGTCTCGTGAATTTCGTCTAAACTGTGTAATTAGTTTTATTTTTTATTTATATTTAATGTTTTATGCATGTGTCCAAAGATTTTATGTGATGGGAATCTTGAAAAATTTTACAAAATTTTTTGCATCTAAACTGGGCCTAGGTTCACTTGTTTTCGAATGTGCAAACTCGATCACGTGACGTGTCGTGCGAAAGCACCAGCGTGCGATGTGATGTGTCTTGTTCTTCCTCGCGACCGATGCGTTGTGTCCTGTTCTTCCTCGTGACGGACCTGCCACGTTGTCGTCTTCCTTTGTTCAGGGCTCTATGCCTGGCAGCCTTAGAAGAGGAAGGGGGCCTTCGGAGGCGACTGGACTAGTGGTGGTGGCGAGTTTAGGGGTGGCAAGCGAGGCGGTGGAGGCGTCGCCGAGCGGGAGACGAGAGACAACCGACAGTGGGGTTGAGATGCTCTTGCTCTGGCTCCTCCAATCGAATTTAGGGGAGGGCGAGAGTGGGCGGCGTGGCAGGCGGTGAGGGAGTCGCTAGCTGGGGTGGCAGTGGAGGCTGGGGGAGGGAGAGCGCTGGTGGGGAAGAAGAACTATGGTCGAGATTAGGAGAGGGCGGGGTGGAGCGGCGGGGGCGGGCGGTGTGGCTGGCGGTGAGGGAGCCGCTGGCCGAGGGCGGCGGTGGAGGCTAGGGGAGGGAGAGTGCTGGCGGGGAAAATAAATAGTCGCGGATGAAGGTGCTACGGAAGAAGGAGATTGACCAATAGTTTGACTTGCATCTTCAGTTGCAGCTGGCATCACTTTGTCTTTGTAACCAGTTCCTACGAAAAATATAAGTTCATTTTTTTATTAGAGCAAATAACCTATGCTGCACAACAAGTATACGAACTATGAAGAATGCAATGACCAATGATTTAATGAATGAGTTCATGAGTTCAGTAGGTGACATGTACAAGAAAATAGCAGGAAACAACAATAGTTCAGTTAAGTTCATCAGGTATTTAATTACTGAGTAGCGACTTCAACCTAGTTGCAAATCAAACATCAGCACACTCCAGACCTAAGATACAAGTAAACAAGCCTAAACATAAATGATCAGATCAACGTCACACTGACAAATGAACATTTAATTATGTTACCAGACGATGGTGTGGCCGCTGCTGAGCTCTGAGAGCCGGCGACATCAGCAGGCAATGGTGGTGTGGCGGCTCCATTAATCGTGCTCGGGATACCCAATCTCCAGCCGGTGGCATTGTCAACTATCAACTCAATGGATCCGTTGATGCCTGGACGGGATGGACAGAAGGCAAACAGGTTGGCGCCGTCGGCCGCCGTGCAGAGAGCGAGGTGCGGTGCAGGCGCTCGCGGACTGGCGGCCCCAGAGTCTCAGGTTAGAGCCTAGAGTACGGGTGCAGTACGTGAACGTGATTCAATCAGCCAACGGTGATTGGCTAAGAGTCACGGCGATTGGTTGATTGCCTGATTGCCTTCTTATCCCTATATAGATGAAATATTTGCCTTATAGTTTCTTTTCAAAAAAAAATATTTTTCTTATGTGCTTGCGTGTCCATAAATAAATTAGGATTCATTGATTTAAGACCTTTAAATCGATAACCACCGATGGTAAATTACTGGCTAAATACGGTAATTTTCGAAAACGATCGGAAGAGGACAAAATCGTTTTCGCTTTCGTCTCCGATTACTTTTACCATTACCGTTTTCGTTTTCTCGATTACCACTACTGTTTCCATTTAGACCTGAAAATCGGAAAAAACACGAATATGATTTTTGAAAATCAGAAATTATCATTTTTGTTTTCATCTCTAAACTCTGCTAAGTGCAAAAAAAATGCACCCTAGGCCACCAACTTTTGAAACGAATGGGCTAGATCCACTCTGACCTCTCCATCACTCATGCCTCGTCCGTCCCGCGCCCTCACTCTCCCCCGACGCCCCCTCTCCCGCACCTGTGCCCACCCCGCTCGTGACTCTCCCTCTCCCCTGATGCTCCCTCTCCCCGAAGCTCAACTCGCGTGCTCCTCTCCTCTCCCCCACAGACACACACCAGGGCGGACGGCGCGGCAGCGCGGCGCACGCGGAGCACGGGGCGGACAGCGGACGCGGACCACGCGCCGGAGTGGCGGACGCGGCTAGGGTTTCGCGGCCGCCGTTGCGCTGGTTCCGCCCTAGGTCTCTGTCTTCCTCGGCGAGCGGGCTCGGCCCCCGTGACGGGCGAGCTCCCCGCGGCGGGTGAGCTGGGGCCCCTACTCGCTTCCCTCCCCGTACTCCTCCGCTGCCTCCTGTCGCCGTGCCAGCGGCGGCCTGCAGTCCGACACCCAGGCCCAGCAGATCGGCTGTCTCGGCACAACGGCACCCATCAGGCTAGCTCAGCAGCTTGGCTGCCTCGGCTATCCAATGGAGATCCAAAGGTAACGCAAATCCATCCCCAATAGATTCTGGTTCAAGTTTTCTACATATCCGATCTGTTGAGTAAAACGCAAAAGCATCCAAGCTCATCTTGGAGTTGAAGTGGTGCAGGGTATAGTGCTTAATCACTTTGATGCAACCCACTATGCAAAAACATGGGTATAGTGCTTAATCATTTTTGTTGGAATTTAAATGCCAAAATGGCATTGTTTGTTATCCTTTCCGACATAGGAATTTCAAGAACATGGTTGTAACTAACAGCCGTTAACACTTTTGTCTTAATTTTTAAAAGGTCTAAACCTTGTTAATCCCAACTAACCAATATCTTAAGTAATAGCCCATACATTATACTAACTCATAGTGACAAAACATGTAAGCACTATTTAACTATTTTGCACAAGATAATTCTCCAAGAATGACACTTTTTAGTCATAAGCTATGTTACACTTTGGTCCATAGAAATTGTCTTTCATGCCAAACAATTTAAAACAACTTATCCTATTTTTCATATTAGGACTTCTCAAGCATGTTTACACATTAATTAAATTAACTCATAAGATCCATTTGATTCCTCTTCTCCATAATGATGAGACATACAATTTGATTATCATATCACGTGAGTTTAAAAAAAATAAAACTCAAAATCTTGGTTTGAAAATTTCTTTTAGGCCTTAACCAAGGCGCTAAGCGAGCTCGTAACACCAGGGTGTTACAACTTACTAGAGGTAAGTCCTTATATTCAAGTTTTAGCAGTCAAGTGTAGGTTCATTACTTAACCATTCTAAGTTTGCAGTAGAAACTACTTTCGAGCAAGTGGTAAGCAATTAGATTATCAAATTCCTATCACCAATAATTCTCCTCCATGGTTACAGTTGCATTACTATGAAGGTAGACAGTGGCAAAGTGGTATCCTTATACGAGGAGGGACGGTGATTGCAGTCAATTTACATCCAGCTGGGTAAACCCAAACACACGCCCGTACGAACCTAGCAAGGGTCCACATAGGGCTATCGTTCCTTCTCTTGCTAACTAAGGTCCAGACTGACCCAACCTGCCCTAGGGACCCGACCCCATCGGCCATGTCTAGTACAAGCTCAACGCATGAGTTTTAGCCCTGGTCCCCACCTCCCGACTACTACCAGAGGGGCCGGTGTAGTGGTCGGATAAGCCCTCGAGGTTCCCTTGTCACAAGAGAGGTAATAGGTTTCTGGGTCGACCATACACGAGACAATGATGTGTTTGGTGGGTTCAAACTTCATCATTAGTCTAACATTGGACGGTCCTCAATCGACATGGGCGGGAGCAAACACCCAGGACCAAGTCCTGTTGCTCCTACCAAACAACACACCTTCCAGCCTGGTCTCATTTTATTATCCTTCCAAGATCTAGTTATGAGACAAGAGAGTGTGAACCTATTATTGAGCATATGCAAGTTACCCACACTACTGAGTCCCTAAGCATAGCAACTACTAGAGCCTATTAACTAGTAAGACTCATAGGTCAGGTATTTATGCATGTAGGTAAACAACTCCTACACTTAATGCATCAAAAATAGAAAAGTGATTTAAATAATTAGGTTATGCCCTATAAAAAAACAATTAGGTATGCACCAGGGCTTGCCTTGGTTAGTGTCGGTATTTGACCACTGATAGCCTACCACGGGGGTACCCAGGATAGTTGTTCGGGCTTCGACGCGTGCTAGAACTCGACGATGAACACAGAGACAGTCGATTTATACTGGTTCGGACCCTCGATATTGATCGAGTAATAACCTTACGTCTAGTCGGCGCTAGCCTTTGCGTTAGATTGATTGTGTTGTCTTGTCTCTTGTTACAGGGGTGCCCATAGCCTCTCTTTATATCAATAGAGAAGGCTGTGGTGCGGTTACGATCTTAGTCGGATCCAAAGAAGATGTCCTAAACTAGATACATAAGTTATTTTCCAAAGAAATCCGGCTAGTCTGGCCTATTTTACTCGGATTCGGTGTAGCTACACCTCTCCTTGTTCTAGTTTGTGGGTCAGGTCAGGGCCCATGACTTGTAGTCACATCGTTAGGGAATCCTGTGGGTCTCGCATCGATAAGCCCCCGAGTATTTCATGGTTGAACTCGAAGACTTCCTTCATTCTGGGTTCTTTCGACGTGAAGCCTTGAAGTGGTCCTGTTTTGAAGAAGTCTTCCAAGTGACATGCGCTTTTTCGAAGAAAAAGCGCACTCACTGAGTGTAGCCCCTGAGCCTCTTGCTATTTGAAACAAAAAGTTGGAGGGTCTTGAATTTTGGTTGTTGAAAAAACTGAAAATCTCTTCTCAAGATATGTACCCTGCAACCCCCGAGCATCTTTTCGGGTTCTTTTCGATCGTTAAGAACTCGGATAGACGGTCCTCTATTGTCTTCTTAGGTAGCCAGCTTTATATCCGATGTTGATGGTGGTTGGCAGTTGAATTGAATTCTCTGTGGTCACGAGGTGTACAGTGTTGGTATATTCTTTCAAATATGTTTGTCCTTGAATATTGTTCCTTCACGCGCGTGTCCTGTTCTTGCTGCTTTCTGTCTTTTCACTAAGACCTTTGTCAGGCTTGTTCTGTTGGTGCTCCCAGTCTACGTACGCCGCTCTTTGGCCTATAAATACCCTCCTGGTGTGCTGCTTCGATTCATCAAGTGTCTTGTTGTATAGTCTGAAGCCTTTGTAGCCATGATTATGATAGTTTGTGAAATAGAGCAGCCCCCAGGCGTGAGTTGTGAGTCTTGTAAGTCTTATAGCAAGTGGAAGAAGTCTTATGATTGAGATTAGAGGTAGACTAATCTCGCAGTAGCATTGTACCAGGTAGTACGTGGTGACAGGTGGAAGAAGTCTTGTGATGTGGGATGCGTTCCATCATCCAGTAGCTTCGAGTTGATCCTTCCACACTACCTTGCGGCCGTCCGGTGCAGATCAGCGTCTGATCCAGGATCACATCGGGCTTGGGTAGACTGATGTCTGTGAGCCTCGCCTGGTCCGAGTTGTCCTGCTGTGCTACTGATATCTGTCTTGGATGCACTGCGTCCTTCCTTTGAAGAAAACAGTGTATGCGAGTTGGTTGTCTTCTGTCGTGTTGTCGCTAGGAGCACGTAGTCGTTTCCAGAGCTGAGTTCTGCCTAGGCTCTTTATTGCTGCCTTGCTCGTCGTAGTACCGAGTTCGTTGGGTCTTGTAAGATCTGTAATCTTTATGCCCTTTGATGATATTTGTAATAAAAAATATTTCTTTCTTAGTTGTTGTCCCTTTTTTTGTTGTCTGAGTGCTTTTGAGTATCATCTAGTTGTTTCTAAAGTATCCGGGTTCTCTGGAGGTGTACCGTAATGTCTTCTGTGAATCGTGTGGATGGCGAGTTCTTTCTGAGTTGTGCAATCTGTAACAATTCGATAATGGTGCAATGTGAATAGGTAAGTGTGAAATCTGCCCGTTGCACTGTACTGTTGTGAAAACTTGCGTCTCCATGCCGTGTTAAGCGGGCCTGATGGGCCGCGTTTTTACCGTTATAAATCTATTTAAGGGGCCTCCTTCTTCTTCCTCTTTCTTACCCTGTCCTTGCCTTTTAGCATTCGGCCTTTTGCTAAACCCTAACCCCCAGAGTTCCACCGCCGTTGTCGCCGCCGTCGTTGAACTTTTGCCACCGACATCATGTCCTCGCCATTGTATGGGCAAGAAGAAGTCGTCGAGCAAGTCGAAGCAGGTCTTTTGGATGAGGAGGTGTCGCTCTTGGGCATCGAGAATCGAGAATTCGTTGCCACGAGCGCTGCGGAGAAGCTCTGGCCAGTTCTGACTACGACAGAGGATCAGCTGCGTGATTTGGTCAACGACGGCCTGATCCAGGAGAAAGATTTTGCTGATTGGAAAGTCCTAGGCCAACATCGGGTTCCTACTCCTGGTCCTAATGAGAGTCCTGTTTATCTCTTTTGTTCGAGCTGGCCTCTGCTTGCCTGCTTCTGCTTTTCTTTATCGTTTCCTTCATTATTTTAGCATTTCTCTGAACCACTTGACTCCGAACGCTGTCCTTCATCTGTCAGTGTTTGTCCATCTCTGTGAAGCTTTTATTGGCATCGTTCCTTCAATCTCGCTCTTTCGTTTCTTTTTCCGTTTGAAGCCGCATCCTCGGAGTGACAGTACTTCTCCATTGGGTGGTTGTGGCATCCAATTTTGTCAGGGAAACAAAACCCTCTTTTCGATTATGATCTTGTTGATTCTGTTCAGGACTGGCGTTCTGAGTGATTTTATGCTGTGAACATGATTCCTCCCCTTACTGTTCATTCCGGTTCTAGACAGGGGCGCGAAGAGTGAGCCCAAAGGCAGGCAAGGCCTAATTCCTGGCAGTCGGGCGACCCCTGGGTATTGCGGTCCCTGTTTGTCCCGTGACGTTACCGGAATAGTGTCATTGGTGACCTGTAGCTCACTTCGCGAGTGAGTGTGGTTTGTTGTGAGGAATAAATCACCAGCTGGTTAGGAATCGATTCAAATCACCATCGCTCCTGAATAGTGAGCACTTGACTTGAGCTACGGCATTGTAGTAATGTTTATGGAACACGGGTGGATGATGTTGGAAATGCTAAACCTGAGATGGTAACCTTTGATGTTAATGGTTAATCAAGTGATTACTCTAGCATAGGTGCTTACTTAGATTAATCAGGTATAATTAAGTTGATGCTTATACTTTAAATGGTTCATATATGATAACTTATGCTCTTCTGCAAAACAAGTCAAGACAGTCCACCTTATAAAAGCCTTGCATACTCCTTGGTGTCATATTATTTTTAGTTTATGATGGGTAAGTCTAGCTGAGTACCCCTCGTACTCAGAGTTTTTTCCCACTTATTGTAGGTTGTGATGTATCATGGCTACTGCAAGAATTGGATGGCTCCTGCTGTAGTGGCAGAGTGTGATCATGGGCATGATCCTTCTGAGCTATCTTGTCTCTAATGTTTTTATTGGAAGTTGACCTTGGTACTGGCATATATTTAAAATAAGGGTGATATTGGTTTCAAACTACCTTGCTTTCGCTACTTTTGAACTCGATTTGTAATATTTATGTCGAACTTCGATGTATGTTGAACTACTTACGAAATGGATGTAACATATGACTTGTTATACTATCTTGGCTTGTATGTTGGTTGGTTTGAAATCCCTCACGATTTCATTGGACTACTGGAGTTATTTGAGTTCAAGTACGATAATTTGATCACTTCAGTGATTGATTTTGTACTTGTGCTCTTATAATTTAGGCGGTTCCGTTACAATGCAAGGAAATGAACAATAGCAAGTCACAAATTAATTTGGGTCGTTGGCGGGAATGTCAAACCTAGGGTGCCCAGAGTCATCAGTGTAGATGGCGATCCTGGTGTCCCTGGAGGGTATGCTGATCCTGGCGTGTCGGGAGCCGTTGGCGTGTGCGGTGGCCAAACGCCACCGGGATGCTCTATGGGTGGTGGGACGCCCATGGGTTGACCTGACGGTGCCCACCTGGATGACGGCGGCGGCTAGTAGCTGGACGATGGAGGCGAGACACCATGGGATGAAGGCGGCATTGATGGCTTGGGGTTGCTGCCGTCTGTGGGCGGCGATGGGTATGACGGAGTCATGGCGCCCCCTAGAGAGGACGGATACGATGGCATGGTGGAGCTCCCTGGCGGGGACGGGTGCGACGGCGTGGTGGAACTCTCTGGCGGGGACGAGTAGGACGACATGGTGGAGCTCCCTGGCGGCGATGGGTGAGACGGAGTCATGGAGCTTCCAGGTGGTGACGAGTACGATGGTGTGTTGGAGCCTGGCGAGGGTAGCGGCTGTGAAGGAGTGTCAACGCTCGACCTAGGCAGTGCCTGGCATTGTGTCGTGCTGTAGTCGAACGGCACGGCCGCGGCGGCGGGTGTTGCGCGAGAGCGCCAGGGATGCAGTTCCACCTCTCGTCTGCCGTGGCAACCGCGCACCCGGGCTGCGAGGTGAAGAAGTTGTCCTCGTAGGTGAAGTTCCTGAGCATCCCCTGTAGCCCGCACACAGGCGGCGGCACGGGACCCCTGAGTAGGTTCTCGGCCACATTGAGCTGCTGGATGGCAGCCATCCCACCGACGGTCGACGGCGGGCCCTAGAGGTGGTTCCTGCTGACATCAAACACTGTCACCTTCCTAAGCAACTTGATCTGCGACAGGACGCAGCTAGTGAGGTCATCATCGATGAGCACAATCTCGTTGAGCGTGTCAGCCATCCTCCCTATTGATGGTGGGATACATCCACCGAGGCGGTTGTGCGCGAGCACGATGACGGACGTGGGGGAGTTGCCGAGGTTGCCCGGGATGGGGCCACGGAGGCGATTGGAGTTGAGCAAGATGGTGTCGAGCGGGCGGTCAAAGACCACCGGCGGGATGGGTCCCTTGAAGTCATTGAATCGAAGGTCGAGGTACCTGAGCGCGGGGAGACCCAGGACAGTGGCGGGGAACGTGCCGACGAAGCGGTTGTTGCTGAGGTCAAGCTCGTGGAGGAGCCGCAGGCGCAGGAAGGTGTCGAACAGCACCCCGCAGAAGCGGTTGGAGTTGAGGTGGACCAGCGCGAGGTCGGGGAGGCCCAAGGGAAGGTTGGCAGGAATATGGCCCGCAATGTCAGCGTGGTTCAGGTCGTCCCCACCACGGCGAGCACCCCATCGGAGGGCCGCGGCGTGCAGTAGATGCCGTTGTAGGCGCACACGTTTGGGCTGACCCAGTTGGATGTGAAGTTGGATGGGTCAGAGAAGATGGCCGTCCGCTTCCAAGCCTGTAGCGTCGTGTATGCCACCTGTGGCGCCAGGCTTGTCAGCGTTGGCTGCGCTGATGCGGGGGCCACGAGGGCGAGAAGGAGGAGGGCGAGGGCGAGGAGGACGCAGTGCCACCCGCTGCCTCCGGCAGTGGAGGCGGGAGGAGTGGGGATCATGGCGGGTAGGCTGGCGGCCCCGGCAGTGGCGGCGCGGGGGTGGCATGAGGTTTTTGGTGGGGGTGCGAGGAGAGGGGAGAGGTGGAGTGGAGTGAACTTTGAAAATTGAGATGTGCAAATATACAAATACTGCTTGACTGAATTGAATCTAAGTGTTTTCTCTCCCTTATTTCTTCTATAATACAACACGACTATTCATTATATCGTTTATGCTTAGTTTACTAAAATATTTGGCGTACCTATCCAAAAATAAAGACCAGCTATTGGAGGTTATTGAAAAATACGATCCAAAAAACTATATTGTTTCATATTTGGTAAAATTAATCGATGAAATTTTGTTCAAATTCAAATTGGACAGAATTAGGGAAAATTCAAAATTTGTGTTACGCAGGCACTAAACTAACCGAGGGTCCTCCTTGCCTATAATTTGTCTGCGAGATAATGTATGTTAAAGTAGTGCACCAGGGTTGATTGAGCGCTAGCTTCGCCCCTGACCCCGCCCCACCACTGGATCTAGCCCTAGCCAGCGTGGATGGTAGCACTGTTGGAGCCTTGGAGGTAGCGTCATTGAGGAAGTGGTCTCCGGTTGGTTCCTCATCTACGTCCTCCACGGCGATAACCAACAAGCAGCCACAACCGCCAAAACTACTAACACGCATAGGAGCGACGCGATGACTATGAGCAGGATGTCGCTGCTTACAGGAGCAACGCGACAACTGGTATATGCATTTATGAGCTAATTTTGTTATCTATATATCGGTATTAGACCCGACACGGGCGGTATTTCTACTAGGTGCGAGCGGTATATTGGTTTTGATAGTGGCCCTAGGTGTCGAAATTGACAAGCTCTACCATTGCAGCTCAGGTTTGCAACTTCTGATTATAGTGGCGCCTTATCCTTTCTATTTTAACCTTTGATTATGGCAACTGCTTATGCTTTCTACAAATTAAAATAATGGGTCATTTATGTTTTTATTAATTGTCTAGAAAAGCATATTTATGTAAATAAAGCTTGAAGGATAAATGGTAGTCCCTGTGTTTCAAATTATAAGTTGTTTTAGCTTTTTTGGTTCATCCATTTTGCTATGTATTTTGACATATTATTTATCTAGATATATAGCAAAATGGATATGCCAAAAAAGTCAAAGCTACTTATAATTTGAACGGAGGGAGTATGATTCTATTGGTTCAAAATGAAAATGGGATTTCAATGGTGTGCATATGACTCTAAGCTGTAACTATATATTTGCCCTTTTGTTTTTCACGGGCAAACATGCATGTGTGGATGCACTCTCGGGTAATTAATCCACTTCGAAGGTTGTCATGTACACGCAGGTTTCCATTCTCATTAATCCACATCAAAACAATTATGTCCGACTTTCTTGTAGGATCTTTCAATTCTAAATTCGTTTATAGGACCCGTGTAGCATATCAGAGCTTGTCTTGCTTGCATCAGCTCAACGATTGTCACCACGTTTTTTAGCTTGTGTGCAACCCAAAATTGGATCTCCAAAAATTTAGCTTGTGTGCAGTTTTTGGGAAAGAACTTGATCACCAGCAAGAAAACTGGATTGGTTCTGGATAATTTTTAATATTTTCTCTTTGATTTGCATGTGCAACCCAAGGCGTTCTGCTGGACAGTGATCCTTTTGGTTGTTGCCATGCTATTATTGTCCTCACTATGTTAGCCAACAATGAGGTGCATCAGCGGCAGCGGTATGATACCCCGTTAGAATATTAATTCATTTCGCTCAATATTTGTGGTCACTCACCATTACCATTGTGGATGTGCTGTGCCTGTAGACAGTGGACAGTGGCGGAGCATGCCAGTAAATCAGGGGGGGGGGGGGGGGGGGGGGGGGGGCAATTCAGGTTGCTATGCTGGGCTGCAGCTACTTTTTTTTTTTTACTCTTTTGAATAGCTTTTTTTTTCAGCTGGGCCACATCCCGAATGCTAACTTCAACAACAGCTACATACTAATGGTACTGAGTCTTTGGTTGGGCCACCTGAGACATCATATTTTCTTTAGTTGGGACCACCTGAGACAAAGCCCACCTTCGTCAGCTTCGCTTCAACTAAAATGACGCTGTTTATCTTCTCTGACCGTCCGACGCCCTTTTCATCTTCTCGACAACAGCCGCCACGAGATGCAGTTTTTTAGGTTAGGGAAGCCACGCGCAATACTTAAAATGGCAAAAATACAGTTATTAAGCCAATATGCGAAAGAATATGGTGAATTATGCCTGAAGTCCAAAAGGAAAGCTCAAATACAACGCACAAATAAATCTTCGATCATATATAGGTTTTTTTTTTGATAAAAAGAGCCCATTATGTCCGCAGTCCGCTTAAGTTAGAAGAGCCTCTAAAGTTCTTGACGATAATGAGAAAGTTGAAATGATTCATGCATAGTTCCTTCATCAACACAATTACCTTTGAAAAGCCCTGTTACAATTATATTATATTGCAAATTTTCCACCTGTGTGTCGCTTTGAGATAGACGTCCTTCGAAGAAGGCCAGCAGCAGTGGCCAATGTCTGAAAATTACTTGCCATGTCATGCGATGTGAGATAGAGTCAGGCTTAACTCCCTGACTCAACATTTGACTGAACAGAGAGAATGCATCCCGCACCCTCAGTTTTACTGTAGCCATTAATCAGTATATTATAAGATAAGTCATCAGGTTTCAAGCCAATCTAGACCATAGCATGACGGATTAGGAGTCTCATTGTTTCATAAGTTTTACCCGCCAAGCAACACCAATGATTATTGTATTGTATATGAAACATCACCAGGGCCCTCAGTAATATAATCAAAACTCTTAGCTTCTGCACTAATCCTTTCTTGCAAGAATGGCCCACCGAAAAATTGAAGAATATATCTAGCCCGTGACTACCACTTCTGGACATTTGCTTGACTATCATTATAGCAAAACAAGGAATTCCGGCAGCATGTCCTTTTGTAGAACGCAGTGACAACAAAAACATATATTACTCAAGAAATACCAACAATAATACAGCAAAAACACGACAGGAAAATCACTTTGCCTGGTGGACTAGTGGAGCACGCATGATCTAATACAAACAACAATGATATATACGCATGTGATCAAAAACAGACAACAACGGTATATACCGAACACACGACGGGAAAATCACCTTGCCTGGTGGAGTAAGGTTAGCCTCTCCCAGCAAGGCAAGTCCAGCAGGGGTTCCTTTCCTAACACAAGTCTGCTTAACGCGGCTTTCGATTGCTTAGGATCGACAGAGGAAGCATATCTCCATTTCACAACTGACGGACATGATGGACAGACAAAAGTAAGCACCGACGTTTCATTTCATGTAACAAGCAGAGAGACTTAATCTGTTCTCAAACACGCTTGAGAGATATGTATCATTGTACTAAAAAGAAAAAGGTGTAGAACCCTTACAAACACACGCACACGCTGAACATTTAACGATGTCACTGTTCTTTTAGTAAGGAATGTCACTATAATACACTATACATGAAGACAGCATAATGCAAATGTTAGTTACATGGTTCAGACCCACAGAATTGCTCCTAATTCTACCAGAGGATTCCACGGTGGCCACGCCAAGTGCATGAGCCTGTAGACCAAGCATGGTCCTCTTGCCTTAACCTGAACCTAGCAGTCTAGCGTTAGATGCAAAACTATGGAACTTGATACATATTTGCAAAGAAAGCAATCAGCGGCGAAGTTGTTGCCAAATACAGCACTCAAACAACTTTCACCCATGAACCCCCGCACATTGGGCAGGCATGGCTCCAACGACTGATCCACCAAGCCTCACGTTCATTTGTCTGATTTGGGGCACCAGGATGCGCAAATGCACAAGTTTGCCGTAAACATCGTATGCACTAGAAAGAAGAAACAGCAAATTTAGGCATCAAAGTATATCAGGAGAGTACCCAGGATAAAAAAGAAACTCGTCAAGGAACTATGAAGTATGAATCCAGACTTGACAGCAAAAGGTAAAGCAACCATAACCATACTCACCTTATACCATTCACCATCAAGACCTGTTCTCCACACAGCAGTGACAACATCCCTTCGAGATCCCATGACACCTAGATAACCTCCAAGACCTACAGATGTTTTCAGACCAAATGCCGCATCTCTTTCAGATAACCTACGCTTTCTTGGCCAAAGACTATGAATCCCAACGGAACTGCCAGCATCCTCTTCCATGTCAGACAAATGAGAGTTGATGGAACCACTAATTTTTAGACGAGGCATATTGTCCAATGGACCAAAATCATCTGGTTCTGACCAGGGTCCACCAAACATGTTGCGCCTATGCCATTCTTCTGCAGGAGGTTGCAGTTCTAATTCTCGAAGTAGAAGACCAGCAGCATCAGCGCCTCGTGGACGAGGCATATTCTATAGTCACAGATACAGGAAATAATGAATATTGAAAATAGATGGGGACCTAGGCATCAAGGGATCACTCAAAATGATGTGCCTAAGGCCCTGACAGTAGTGCATGTTTCCATAAAAAGATGGCTAATACAAAATAGATAACTTCTGCTAAGAGAACCCTAATCAACATTTAAAGGTGTCCATCCTGAATTAGGTCCAAAACAGAAAGACTTGCAACATCTCTGAGTGGTGCACTTGAAAACCAACTTATACCCCTATAATTGATAGACGCTGGTAGCTCAAAAATGGCCACAAATAGTACAAAAATCAACTATTAAAAACTTCCATGAGAATTTGACTAGTACCTGCATATGGGGACCAAGAGATGCTTCCACTACCTCAGGGAGCACAGTGTAATTGCCGTCAATGTAGTGCAACCTTATGATAATGCTGCTGGAACCAACCTGAGAGGCAGGCAATGGATGCGGCAAGGTAGATGTCCTTCGACACAGGTCAACCAATATAAGAAAAAGGACCTTGACCTACAACAATGAAATAAAATTACACAGATAATTAGATAAACTAGACAAAAAGAAGTCTTCCAAAGAATAGAAAGACAAATCTGTAAAGCATCCGGCAAATCACTAATAAGAGATCATAAAAAAAAATATGCAATCAAACCGCTGTCCATGCTAGGCTGGATGAAATTTTAAACTGCTTAAACAAAGGGTCCAAAATAACCTACAGATGCAATTGCACTATATGATGGCTATATCGACATGTGTTCTCCCATAGCAACCAAGGCTAGACATTTCCAAAGAAATGCAGGAGCCAAAACATAGTTGTTTCCAAACTAGTCACTATGTTCAGGTCACAAAAGTTTTCCAGCGCATTTGGAACATCGTCAACTTCTTCACTAAAGAAAAGTTCAAATGCCAACGATCGATCCCAGTTCGATCGCACTAACTCCCAAAGTTTCCTTTAGTATCACTCAATATTAAACAGTGTACAAAAAAGGGATTTGTGCAGCTATTTAACTGATATATATACGATGTTGCTTATTTCAATTGAACAAACCCTAGGTTGCGACAAAAAATACTGTATTTTGCCAAGAATTTGACAATCACCTCATCTGAAGTATAACCTTGCCCAGCATTGCCAGAACCTATTCTAACAGATTTGCCAATCGGATTTTCTTCCGGACCCTTCGCACCAAGAACAAATTGCCCACCACGCGTAGACTGGCCATCTTCTACTTTGGCAGCCCCTAGACCAGATCTTACTATCGTACTGTTGTCCTCTGTCTTAGCATTCATCATGTGCTGTATTTTCTGGATAGCAGAATCTTGATTTTTTTGCAAATTTGCAAGTAACCTTGGCGATTGTCGTCTTCGGAAAAGAAGACAAAATAGCAGTAACTGACATAATCTATGAAGAAAATGGCAATCCCCAATAAGTCTAACAGCAGGTGTTCCAGGGAAAGTGCCCGTGTTAATGCTGATGGGCATAAATGATGACCTCGTGCTCATTGGATTTTGTGTTGCAGTGGCAGCACCATCAGAATTGTTACTAATCTTAGCAATTGCACCTTGGACCCACTCCTGCATTTGTGAGTTTCCTGTTGCAGATGTTGTTGATCCCCCTTGATTACCTGAAATTTGAAGCAGTGTCAATATGCTAGCAGCACTAACTAAACAACACTTAAGCCTCAAATATGCAATGGAGAAAACATAAGATTGGGATGTACCTTTTTGTGCACAAACAAGAGAAAAATGCAAGATTTAGCAAGATAGCAGGCATAGCTAACCTTGATTATTTGATGGTGAAGGAGAACTGTTTGTTGGACTTGTAACCATGTTTCTAGAAGTGCCTGTGGTAGAAGATGGTCCCACATGGCTAGCCAGAGTTCGACAGAAACTCGCATAACGCCGCAAGCGTGTTATGAAATGTGATGCTAAATCAAGAACAGCATCAACGTAACCCTGCATTTGAATGCAAATAAAATAAGTTAGCTTCTAGTAACATGGAGAATCCCTATGCAGATAACCTGTGCTGAAATTTGTACAATACTGAACATTGAAAGACTATAATACACCAGTTTTGGCAAAGCATTACAGGCATTGAACATGAGTTCACCAACATAACTAAAGCAATGTTTACATGGAAGTGATCTAGCATACCAATATACTGCTCACTACTTTATAAAATAAATAAATAAAAAAACGGCTCAGTAGCAAGTCTTCAAAGAATAAAGTCAGTAAAAAAAGAAATGGACATTAGATAGCTGAAGTTAAGTTGAAACAACTTGCGTAAAGGAGACAGCTCAACCTGGATGCTTAGAAGTAGAGCTGGCTCAACAGTCATTTTGTCAGGTTCAATGCTGGATAACATATCACTAGAAGCTTGCCAGGGCTCAGGTAGCAGAGTTGATGGATTTGTAAGGGCAGACTCGATTCCTTTGCCTAGCATATCCAGAAGTAATCTTGCTTGCATGTCCAACACAAGTGCACGTACATCTTGGGCATTTGTTCCTTCCAACAACCTACACTTTATCCTATCAAGGTTCTGCATGTACATCAATTAACCATTAGAGGAAGAAAGGTAGCTCAATAAGTCCTCAAACATTGAAGCCAAAAGGTATAAAATATCACCCAAAATTCCAACTTGATATTAACTCACAAATTAAACCCAAAATATCATATGAATCAGCTGTCCAGCCAGTCAATTAATTTAGAGACAACTACTGAGATGCCAATGATTTTCAACCCAATGGCAAGCTGCCACTGGAAAAGTTTCTAGTAGCATTTTGCAGTTAAAATTTAAAAAAGAAACTATGGCATTGTTGTAGATGCCCATTAAAATGTGCAATTTACATATCCCTGTGGCAGCAGAACAACATTAACAGGAGTTCTATATTTGAAGAGAACAGTATATTGATCTGTGTCATGCTATAATTCACTTTAAAATCCAAAGTTGTGCCAGTGGATAGACATGAATATATATTTGTTTATAGCAATATCAAAATGAACCATATTCACTGAAAGAGTATAAACACCCACATGAAAAAGGGGGGAAAACATCTACACTGATAGTCTAATACCAGTGGGACCAAGATATGGTTTTGCAAGCTTATTAGTTACAGATAATAGTGATGCATACAAAATATAATCATATTTTTTGCTATAAAAGACTCAGAGTGGGTACAAATCTTTTAATAGTTGCTAAATATAAATATTATAATGAGATTTATGCCACTATCTCAGTAGGAAATAGGGGAAAAAAGAAATAGCAGGGCATGCAACAATGCAGTCTAATGTGTTATATGGCTAGTTGATATGGAAACAAGCAAAAGAGAAAGTGGTCCATGTGCATGAAAGGAAGAAGCCAAGGAAACAGTATGTATATCTAAATCTACATAAATTTATTCAAACTCAACTGTGTGACTTATAGTACGACCACTGTGGTAAATGATGAGTTGACTGTGGTTAAGACAGTGTACATGCAACATAGCTATTCAAGTGTAAAAATGTAAAAAGATAAAAATAATATATAAACAATCGGAGACCACTTTAAACTAGTGGTCTAGTGTAGTTCACCAAAAGCAACACTTACAGGACAGTGCTGCTGCCTCTGTTGCATAGTCGGAAGAGAATGGAAGTCCGCATCCAGAAAAGCTATCACGCTGTTAAGTGAAACTGGAAGAAACAAGTACATTAGTTTTCCATAGACAATTATACAGATTAAAAACACATTCTATTTGCTCAGAAAATAGCATCACAAATGGAAATAAACTAACAAAGTAACAAGGAATACAGTTTGTAGGAATATTTTTTTTCTTGAACGACGCAGGACAGCTGTGTGCCATCATTTCATTAAGAAGAGAGAAAAACTGCATAGGAGAGGCATGCACCTAATCCTAGTACAAGGGAGAGACCAAAATCCACTCGCAAACACCCCTAACACACACATATGTTTATGAGAAAGAATTACACATGCGCCATAGTCAAAATGGAAAAACTACTACTGAAACAACCACACAAAGCTTTAGGAACCAGGGTGAACGAGTGAAGGAATATAAAGGGAAATTCAATATATGCCAAATACAGAATTTACCAGTTCAATGTTATCTCTTGCAAACAATACAGGACAAAAAAAAATAAGCACAACCCAATATTTATTCCACTAAGAAATGATGTCTTCATTAGAACTGTCAAATACTAGGTCAGTTTTTAATCTCCATAGAGTACAAACCCCAAAATGTGCTTGTAGAAGATGAACTGTTGCACATGAGAATCAACTTTATTGCTATAGCTCAGCCTCCAACACGCAAAAGACAGGAAAATTAAAACCAATTGGATAGCATAGACTACACACTAAAAGCATATCATCGTCAGCAATTCCCTTACCTATACCATCTTCGGCAGCACTCTGTGTACAACCAACAGCATCCCACCAATCAACTCCAGCCAATAGACTCCACCAAAATCTGCCAGAAATATACATTATCAATGAAATACAGGAACAACAAAGCCTTTGGCCTCAATCAAGTTGGGTTACGGTAGACATGAACCCCCAACAAGAGATACAAAATTATCTAATTATCACAAAGATACAAAATCACACTCCCTCATACATAAATATATGAGGTTTAGGACAACGTAATCATTTGGTGTACTAATTAGGAATCAGTGTCTATAAATTTGGTAACATACCTATCTGCTATTGCACGCTCCCATGCTGCTGAGCTGATCTTTGTTTGCGTGCTAAGAATTGCAGGAGGAAGAACACGTATTATCTTCAGTATGGTTCGATCTTTGAGCGTGTCATGCCAAACTGATGCCAAGCAGCAACTGCTTGATGAAAAGGCTGGTGGAGCAATAGCAGAACCAACGTTGACATGGTAGCTGTCAACCTGATCAAAATTTGGACCTGAGAAAATATGCACTCCTCCACGGAGGAAAGCAACGGCAACTTCACCACCATGAGCAGAATAAACTATTTGAGCCAGTTGTCTAACATCATTTGGAAGATCATAAGGGTCAAAGCTGAGTCTGTTCGCTCTGTCAACACTGCACTCAGAGGAGCTCCGTTCATCTGATGTCGTCGGCATCGGAACATATGTTTGAGGATTTTTAAGGTCCTCTGTTGGTGGAATGCTTTTATTAACTCTAGTAGACCAAACAGTTTGCATGGGAGGCTGCCCACCTAAGCTAGTAGGGCTTCCAAATATTGGATGAAGAACAACATGTTGACGCGAAGATTCCCAGCATTGCACCCTCCATCCAGTGATAGAAGGTCCTTCATCAGGATCATAAGGAGACATGTACTGCCCTGCAAGAAGTAATATAAAGATCACCAAAATGTAAATAAACAGCAGCTATCACAACTGATGCACAAAAAGTTAGTACAAAGAATGTAAATTGAACAGTTGCTGATTGAGAACTCATGTTCTAGAATATGGCACAGATTGTAAGAAACATGGCAGTTAGAATAAAAGCTGTGCACGTGTGTACTGAGATCCATCTCTCATCTAATTCCAATTAAAGACATATACAGTTAAATTTAGTAAGAGTTGTTTTCATGCACATAAGTGTGTGCATGTGCGTTCTTTTTTTTCTTTTTGGCGGGGAGAAGAATGGTGGACCTTTGGAGGTACAGACTACAGAGTATGTGACCATGAAGTGTAGAACACTAATGATATTACATTCATGTCATGTTTCAGAAAAAAAAACGGATTATTACTGTGACTTGAGACACAAAAATATATCGCACCAGAACTAGGTCATCTCCTGAATGGAGTTGTATTCTCACCTTCAACTATTACAACTGTAATGACTGATCCTCCACGAGTCGGATCAAAAGCAACTGAAGTGACCCCTGACCCCCAGGTGGTGGTAGTAGCTGACTGTGCAGCTGCTTCTGGACTGACATAAGCTGAAAAATTAGAAACTGGACAACAATGGATTGATGCAGCCTCAGTAGTCTCATTGTCTGTCAACCTTTTTGTTTGTGCACCCTCAGAAACAAGATAATCTTGCAAAGAAAATAGGTAGGCCGCTAGCGGAGCAAAACCAGGCCATGAAGGGGGATTCAGAGACGGAGGAACAGAACTTGTTGCATTTATCTTCGCAGTTGCCTGAATACCATTTCCATGACCTGGCATCACTTCCCAAACAACTACAGTGGATGGATTAACAAGGGGTACCCCAGCAACATGTAAAGCTCCAGATTCTGTTACAATAGCATCAGCAGCCATTATGCCACTGGGTCCTGCTCCAAGAAGCCCTTTGCTAGTAGAAAACCATCTAGGATGTGCTGAGTTTTGAGAAGGCCACTGTGACCAATGAAGCTGAACAGAACCTGATGAAAAAACTGAACAAACACATAGAATACTTGGCCATCCCACTGCAACAAGAAGCTTAGGTCAAATTTTCAGGAGTAAATTATATGTGCAAAACCTGCCAAGAAAATCTATTCCATAAGACTTTGGTTCACCAACCTGAACTCTGAGGCTGTTGGGTGAGGAATTTTTCCTCAAAGGTCTTCAGGTTTGAACTAGTGGAGTTTGTAGGAAGCCATCTATACTGCAGGACCAATAAGAACAACAAATTTAGCAGCAGTTAAAGGCTTATAGCTTGGTATCTCTTATTCTTCTATATAAAATCCAATTCTTTTCAGGCCAATAAGGCCTCACACAGACCCGATACTGTACTCCTATTTTTCCTTTAGTTTCGTATTTGATGCTTCAAGGCTGAATACCTTTTTAATTGATGTTAATAAAGAATTCTGAGATATATTCTATCTTCCTGATGCACCCTCCCCACCCCCACCCCCCCCACACACACACCCCTTAGTATATGCAGCCCTGTCCCTTTCAACAAAGAACTTGTCAACTATAAGTCTATAACCAAGGCATGTGTATATGGCTGATGGCATATCTAGGTAGTAGCACTTTTCAATAAAGGATGACCAAAATACCCTTGAAAAGTATTTACCTGTACATAGACTAGGGTGTAAGAACAGCAATCTGGATCTTAACAAAACACTATGATTAATTTGAATATTGTGTTTGACAAATATAAAATGACTCTGGGCACTGTTATGGTGCTCAAGAAATCTGATCTGTGAAAACTGGAAACAGGGTCATTCAGCAGCATTGTTGAATTAACCACAATGGGGCATGTTAAATAGTGAAGGTAAACAGCATGGAGTATTGCGTTACCAACGTACCGGAGAAATTCCTGACAACCACTTGGTCACCACAGAAAGATCTTGACGCCATTCATGTTCACACTGCCATGAGCTTGCATCACGTACAAGATTTACAGGACCCTTCACCGCAGAGTAAAGTGATTAGTATGAAAATATTTGATAACATCAAATATAAAACTTTGTTTCAGGCAGCTATCAGAGAAACTCATGTTCTTATTGAGCTGCAAAGTTAGCTCTAAAAAGAAATGATGCATCCATCTCAAGGGAATAACTTACCTTTGTTGGCTGTGTCCATATAGTGATCCGCCCATGAAAATTTGCCACTAGCAATGCACGAGGGCAGGACCGAGGAGACCACTCAATGAACTGAACAAAGTCACGTGGAGAATCTGTTCAATTGACAATAGTACAATACCATTACAGTGAAATATGCTGAGAGCAGATCATCTTTATAAAACAATGAATAGATTTATTTATTTCACATGAGCAGACAACAGAGTATCAAACTTGATCTGCATCTGCTTGTACACAGTCATAAGCTGAGTACAATTACACCACTAAAATATAACTGGGATTGAAATTTGAGGCATGTGTGTCTAG
This sequence comes from Saccharum hybrid cultivar R570, assembly GCA_038087645.1. NCBI lineage: Eukaryota > Viridiplantae > Streptophyta > Magnoliopsida > Poales > Poaceae > Saccharum > Saccharum hybrid cultivar. The sequence goes on from JAQSUU010000066.1 coordinate 1,919,958, forward strand.
CAAAGAATAACATGCAAGTAAACCATAGTTAAGAATATTTTGTGTAGCAGATAAAAAGACATGTACCTGCTTTCACATTGAATACAGAGCATTCTGTTGGTCTCTCTGGATTCAGGATATGTATAGGAATCCAAAATGGAGGACTTGAATTGGAGCTGGAGAAATAAATTAAATTATTTTATGCCAAAGAATATTTCATACAAAAAACTGTGGATTAAAAATGCCACTAAGAGGGTGAATACTCAAGCATTCTTTGCTAGGCATTGACATCAGGAGGATCTCCATTTTACTACTCCCAGTGTTAATGTTTTGATTTTTTTTATGTTACCAATCTATACTTTCCTATCTTTTGTCGTCTGTTGTACGAGTATTATAGCGCTGCTCCCAGAGTCCTCAAACACCCCTTATAAATTACTTGTATAGTTTACTCTACTTATACATGAGTCAAAATTTTACCAGTACGACCATGTCCTACTGTTTCTGCTCAAGTAAAGAAACAACGCTTTTCTACCACAAGCTCCACTAAGACAGCCCTTATAGTTTAAACCTTTTAAATGATACATGTGCAAGGCAATCAAGGCACAAAACATATCTGAGAAAGAAGGTGAAGGAAATCTAACCTTGGAATACGTGCACAAGTCTCTGATGCGCAAGCAATTGCATTCAGTTTCCCACACCAAGCAACTGCACTGCAGTGAACAGCCCCATCAAAGCAAAAAGTTACCAACTAGTTTCCAGGTAAGATTAGGACAAAATAACTCGCTAGCCTAGCTACATACCAGATAAATGCAGTTGTACAAACAGAAAACCAGAAAATCAAGAAATAATGAACACACTCAAAAGGATTTGGATCTACCCATCCCCGCTACCACCACAATTCTCCCCCTACCCAAACAGGTCTTCAAATTGTAAGCTACGGAATGCAGTATCAGTTTCATATAATGAACACACTGAAGTTATTAGAAATAATATATGGCCACAGAAGCCCTCCAAAAAAGTTTTACAACGTTCTAGATCAAGGAGAAATGATGCAATCGCAGCCACATACACACTCTTCATAATGACTCAGAAATTGGTGATTCCACTATTCCATGCACCCGTCGCCAAAATTTTAACATGATTGGCATCCAACACTGATCCCACTGAGTTCAAAACAAACACTCGATTTTGGCATAAACAAAGGAAATGGAGACGGAAGCGCAGGGATGCTCAGCCACGCGCACCTGAAGTTTCTGCAGAGCTCGGGCACGCGCATCTTGTGCCGGAGGCTCGCGGGCGACTGCTTGAGCCGAATCCGGAACACGGTAGCCGGCGAGGCCTGCTGCGCTCCTCCACCCGCCCCAGCGCCTCCTCCTCCCACCGAGCCGACCACCTCCGCATCCCCCGCGCCAGAGCCCCCATCCACTTCCATAGCCTCGGCCGCAACACCAGCTGCTACTCCCGCCTCCGCAGCCTCGGCGCCTCCCCCATCCGCCGCCGCTGCCTCCTCCTGGCCGCCCCCCTGCTGCTGCGGCGGCGGCGGCTGGTCCTTGGGTGATGAGGCGGTCCCGTTCGCGGTGGGGATCGGAGCGGGGACGGGGACAGGGACGGGGCTAGGGTTCGGAGGGGCGGAAGAGGTCATAGGGACGGAGAGGGACGGGGGGCGGGGGGAAGAAAAGGAGAAGGGAGGGGGCGCGCAGGTGCTTAGGTCACTTGAAGCGACCGGCCGTCGCTGTCGCGGAGAAGCGAGGGGAGATGCGGGAGGGGTTCCTGAGTTCCTGTGCGGCGGCGTCGCTATCAAGTGGGTGGAAGTGAAGGGAGGTGGTGGATGCGGCCGTGGAAAGGGGACGCGCGGACGAGGAGGGGAGGGGGGCGAAGACGGGGCCGACGATGGTTTTTGCCATTTGGAAGATGACCGTGGGTTTTCGCACTTGACGATGCTCGCGCAGTCGAGGTAGGGCGATCCCAAATTTTCCTCTAAATTTCACTGTACAAAAACAAGATTCTCATCACATCAAATTATCGGCACATATATATGGAGTACTAAATATAGATAAAATTAAAAACTAATTGCACAGTTTTGCTGTACTTTGCGAGACAAATGTTTTGAATCTAATTAGTCGATGTTTGGATAATTTTTACCAAATACAGACGAAATGCTACAGTGCGCTACAGTGTTCCACAGTGATTCGGCTGGCGCCAAATCGGCCGAACTAAACAAGGCCCAGGAATATGGCACTAGCTGGTGCTAGCCTCACCATGCCCAGCAATGCAAGGAAGCAATTCTGGGCACGTTTGGTTCTCTGGATAGACTTTGGGGCTGTTTAGTTCCCAAAAAATTTTATAAAAATTTTCAGATTCTTCGTCACATCGAATCTTTGGACACATGCATGAAGCATTAAATATAGATAAAAAATAAAACTAATTACACAGTTTAGACGAAATGGACAAGACGAATCTTTTAAGCCTAATTAGACCATAATTGGACACTAATTGCCAAATAACAATGAAAGTGGCTACAGTGCCATTTTACCAAATTTTTGGCAACTAAACGCTACCTTTGTCTTGCCTTGCTCGCACAGAAATCAAGATAGAACTGGTGTTTGGTTTTTTGGTTTACGTTAGGTTTATGCTGGCAAGATTTTGCTTACTCGTGGATGAAAGCCAAATTGGCTCACCCATATTAAAAAAGTTTGCCTTGCTAAGCGAGGCAAGATGAGCAAAGCCGGCAAAAGAATCAAATATGTTGCTTTTAGTAGAGAGGGTTTCAGCTCGTGTCGACTGGCAAGGCAAGGCTCGCTCGCACAAGCTAGGCTAGACAAACCTATCTCAGGAACCAAACGTGCCCAACGCGTTTGATTGGCGCAGCGTCCATGGAATCGATAGGTGCACTTGGTTATGAAGTAGTAGATCTGAACACTTATAAATTAAAAATGAATAAAATTCGGACTAGATTTGTTGCCAGGCTTAAAATCTGTGTCTAGGCTGCTTGTTTCTATCCTGGTTTCATCACATTAAATGTGAGTACAGTATTCAGTTCCATACACTGTATACTTGAATCTATAAAGAAGTCACTCCTATCTATGGAATTCGCTCTCATCCTCCTCTCTCGTATCATTGTTGCTCCCAACACGAGAGGAAGTCGCTCCCATCCTCCTCCTATCAACAATGATGGGTTCAAGGTCATCCCAGCAGTGGCAGTTTTGTGGTTCTGAGTGGGCCCTCGCATGCTGGCGTCCCCATCCTCTCTACTGCGGCCTCCAAGGATGGCGCCCACATCTTTGTGTTGTCGTCCCCTAGATCTACTTGGATCAGGCTGCAGGAGGTGGCGCCTCGGGTAAAACAAGTGAAGTGGTGAAAGTCCCTAGTTTGGTTTTGGCTAATTAATGAAACCTAGGACTAACCTTTGTATCTAAGTGGATGATTTAGATAAAGGTGGTCATTGAATATGAGACATGACATTGACTCATATGACCAAGATGGTGAAGACCAAGATGAAGCTTGGCTCGATGGACCGGTTGTTAAGGTGAAGGGCAAGTCGAGGCTTCGAAGCGAAGGACCATGCGATGGTGAAGCTTGAGCAAGACTTGGCGCCGATGGACCGATGCAACGGTGAAGAGCAAGTGAAATCAAGGTCGATGGATCGAGACGGTCATGTGATGATATGAAATGGATCATATCTTTTGGAGAAACAAAATGGGCTCAAGGCAAAGGTATAACCATAGGGCCATTTTGTTTTACACTCAAGACACCATAGAGGGTGTGAGTGGTTTAGGGTCGATAGCCGAACTATTAAGAGGGGAAGTCTTATCGGTTATTCGACACACGGGTGCCACTAGGTGAATTCATGAAGTGCATTGCATGTAGGGCCTAGTGAGCTAACTGGAAAACCTTTGAAAATGATTGAGAAAAAGCTAACACACAAGCACATGGAGATGTACACTTGATGGTGTTGGCACATTTGCAAAGGTGGCGTTGGTCACGCTGTGGTTTGCGGGTAGAGAGGGGTTTGGGTTCCTCTCTCCCTCCCGCCGAGCGTGCGAGCGCGGGATTCAGGCGATTTCGGGGAAATGAAATGCCTATTTTCCACTACACCGGAAGTCGGAAAAGAAACGGAGGCGAACGGAGGTCACAGAGGTGACCGGACGCTGCACCGGACGCGGTCACGGTGTGACCGGACGCGTCCGGTCAGTACAGCGGAGCAGACAGGCGCGTGGGCTAGGGTTTGCAACCGGCGCGTCCGGTCACTCGCGGGACCGGCGCGTCCGGTCAGGCGCCCTGAGGGAACAGCAGTTCGCAAGGTCGATCGGACGCGGTGAGCGTCCAGTCACACACGATCGGACGAGTCCGGTCGTCAAGGGAGCTTACTGGACTCCGATCGGACGCTGGCACTGTCGCGTCCGGTCATTCTCTGGAGCGCGTCCGGTCATTGCTTCGCGGGCGCGCGGTACAGTGCGACCGGCGCGTCCGGTCATCGCGTTTGACCGTTAGCGTGCAGTGACCGTTGGAGGATCTAACGGTCGCGTTTGAATTCGGTGGACACGTGGATGGCGCAGGGCGACCGGACGCGGTGAAGCGCGTCCGGTCATTTTCGACCGGCGCGTCTGGTCATCCCGGAAAAAAACGGTCAGTGGAGTGGCAACGGCTCTATTTGTTTGGGATGCTTATAAATACTTGTTGGCCGGCCCTTGAGGAGGTCTCTTGGCATTTCTAACACTCTTGTGCATCCTTTGAGCAAAAGCAACTCCTCCCACTCATCTCTCTTGCTTGATTGCAAATCAAAAGTGAGATTGAGTGATCCCAAAGTGCATTGCATAGCTTGAGGGCATCTAGTGGCACTTGTGGGTGGTTTAGCTGGTGGATTTCTTGTTACTCTTGGAGAGTACCGCTCCTAGCCGGCTTGGAGATTGTTGGAGGCGTTGGCAAGATAAGGTGATTGTTCTTGGCCACCTCCGGTTGATTGTGAGAGGTTCTTGTGCTTTCCTCGGCGGGACGCCAAAAGCAACTCTAGTGGAATGCGCGTGTCATTGAGTTACCTCACTTGAGAGTGGTGTCTTGCGGTGCCTTGCGGGGCGTGCCTTGAGGGGCAAGTGACTTGAGGGTCACACCGGGAAACCATCTAAGTGTTGGTCGACACAACCGGTGACGTAGCTTGTCAGTGCACAAGTGAACACCGGGTGAACAAAAATATTGTGTCTCTTGTCTCCCGGTGATTGGTCTTCATATTGTATTGTTGTCAATATTGATTGATTATATATCTTCTTGGTGATTGGCAACATCTTCACTCCTCCGTCGGTATAAGAATCACAATCCTCTCTCTTGCATTTACATTCACTAGATTATCTTATGTAGCTCTAGTAGTAGCTTTGCTAGTAGTGTTGTTAGCTTGTTCTCTAGTGTAACTTTAGTGACATAGCTCTTGTGTGAACTAGAGATCTTAATCTACTAGACTTGTGGATAGGAGGCTTGCATCACAACCTTTGGCTAAGCAAAACTCGCTTTACGCCGTTTGTTATTCTAACAAGTTTGCTTAGTGGTATTTATAGAATTTTTATAGGCTATTCACCCCCCTCTAGCCATCTAGGACCTTACAAGTGGTATCGGAGCCGTGGTCACCGTTTTAATCAAGGCTTAACATCCTTCGGTGTGAAAAATGGCTCAAATTGTGTTCAATCATGTTGGGGGCAAGCCACCATTCTTTGATGGTGTTAGTTCTTTTGCTCATTGGAAGAGAAAGATGACAATGTACCTTGGTTCTATTCATGAGAGAGTATTGCAAGTCACCGAGAATGATTTTGCTATCATTGATCCCGATCATCTCACCGATGAAGATAGAGCAAATAGAACATGCAATAGAATGGCTCTCAATACACTCTACAATGGTATTGACACAAAAGTGTTTGAGGGCATCAAGGATTTAGAATTGGCTAGTGAAGTATGGACAAGGTTGAGTGAGACATATGAAGGCACTAAGGTTGTGAAGAGTGCCAAGCTATATGGGCTCAAGAGTGAGTTTGAGAACTTTAAGAAAAAGGATGATGAAACAATCATTGAAATGTTTCATAGATTATAAGTGATAGTCAATGATCTCAAGAGCTTAGGGCACAAGACTCAAGATCAAGATTTTTGTCACAAGTTCTTATTGAGCTTACCTAGAAGATTCAAGATGTTGATCATGATGTTGCAAAGAGATGGGCTTGAAGCAATGAAGCCTAATGATTTGCTTGGTGAAGTATTGACCTATGACAAATATGATCAAGATGTTGATGACAAGGAGAAGGTGGAAGATGAGAAGAAGAAGAAGACCGTGGCATTCAAGGCCACCTCCTCCAAGGGCAAAGCTACCATCATTGAAGAAGAAGAAGACAACAATGAAGATGGGGAATTTGAAATTGATGATGAGGCACTTGCTCTTGTAGTCAAGAAGATGGGTCACATGTTCATCAAGAGAAGAGGCTTTAAGAGGAGAAATGACAACTTCAAAAGAAATGAGCAACAAAGAAAGTGCTTCAATTGTGATAGCACCGAGCACCTTCAAGCGGAATGTCCTTATGATAAGAAGAAGAACAAAAAGGACAAGTTTGAGAAGAAGAAGAGAGAGGCCAAGATGACATTCAAGAAAGGCAAAAATGGTGCCTATGTGATCACTTGGGAAAGTGATGATAATGAAGAAGAAGAAGAATCATCCAACAAGGTTTTTGCTTCCATTGCTATCAACAAGAAGCCATCACTATTTGATTCATCCTCTTCATGCTTCATGGCTAAAGAAGCTAAGGTATTATATGATGAGAGTGATGATGAAAGTGAAATGGAATATGCTCATGATAGTGATAATGATAATGATAATGAAAATGATGATGATGAACCAACTAAAGAACAACTATATGACTTGATGCAACAAACTAGAGACATAGATATTGCCAAGGACAAAGAGTGTAAGAAGCTTTCAATGAAAGTAGCAATACTTGAGAAAGTCCTTAGTGAGCTTAAGACCACTCATGAGAGTCTAGTGGAAGACCATGAGGATCTTGATAAGGCTCATTCCAAGCTTGAAAAAGCTCACTCATTGCTACTTGAGCAACAAGCAAAGAAGGAGGTTGTTGTATCATGTGATATAGGTGTTACTTGTGATATAATTGATGAATCCTTTAATGAACCTATCATCATGTCAAATGATAACCCTTCTTGTAGCTCTTCATCCACCACCACTAACTCTATCTCCACTACTAATGATGGTTTCACTTGTGATGCCTCACTAATGGTTGAGAATGAGACTCTCAAGAGAGAGGTGGATGAGCTCACTCACGCCCTAGGCAAGGCCTATGGTGGTGAGGCCCGCTTGCTTAAGTGCTTGGGTAGCCAAAGGTTCTCTCTTAACAAAGAGGGATTGGGCTACACCCCCAAGAAAGGCAAGTCGGCCTTTGCAACTCCAAAGCCTAGCTTTGTGAAGAGCAATGGTCGGTTTTGCAATAGATGCAAGCAAGTTGGGCACCTAGAACATAATTGCAATAAAAAGAACCAAAGCAAGAACCTTGTTAATGCTATATCTTTTGATTCTTGCTATGTGCTTACCAAGGGTGTGAAGGGTGTGTAAGTTAAGTTTGTTGGTACACCAATTGTGGGCCCAAAGAAGAAGGCTATTTGGGTACCAAAGAGCTTAGTTACTAACCTACAAGGACCCAAGCAAAAATGGGTACCTAAACTTCATTGATTTGCTTGTAGGTCAATTACAAAGCCGGAGGAAGGCATTGGATTATTGATAGTGGGTGCACTCAACACATGACCAGTACATCAAGAATGTTTGACTCAATCAATGACAATGATAGTGGTGTTGATTCTATCACATTTGGCAATAATAAGAAAGGCAAGGTTATTGGCTTGGGCAAGATTGCAATATCAAATGACATGAGTATCTCTAATGTGTTGCTAGTTGAAAGCTTGGATTTCAATCTTCTATCCGTGGCACAAATATGTGATCTAGGCTATAAATGCATCTTTGGGGTTGATGATGTGGAAGTTATTAGTGTGGATGGTTCAAATGTGGCATTCAAGGGCTTTAGATATGAGAATCTCTACCTAGTTGACTTCAATGCTAGAGAAACTTCTTTGACAACTTGCTTAGTCTCCAAATCAAGCATGGGTTGGCTTTGGCATAGAAGGCTTGGTCATGTTGGCATGAAACAATTGAAGAAGCTTACAACTCACAATCTTGTCAATGGTTTGAAAGATGTTGAATTTGAGAAGAATAAGCTTTGTAGTGCATGTCAAGCCGGGAAGCAAGTTGGAAGCTCACATCCAAAGAAGAGTACAATGAGCACATGCAAAGCATTTGAGTTGATGCACATGGATCTATTTGGACCGACAACATATACAAGCATAGGCGACAACAAGTATGGCTTTGTCATAGTGGATGACTTCACAAGATTCACATAGGTATTCTTTCTTAGTGACAAAAGTGAAGTGTTTGACACTTTTAAGACATTTCTCACTAGAGTTCACAATGAGTTTGAGATTAGAATCAAGAAAGTGAGAAGTGACAATGGAAGTGAGTTCAAGAATACAAGAATTGAAGAACTTTGTGATCATTATGGTATTGGACATCAATTCTCGGCCAAGTACACTCCACAATCAAATGGCCTAGTTGAGAGGAAGAATAGAACATTGCTTGATATGGCTAGATCAATGCTTCATGAGTACAATGTGAGTCAATCATTTTGGGATAAAGCAATCAATACCGCTTGCTACTACATCAATAGACTATATTGTCATCCATTGCTAGAGAAGACCCCATATGAGCTACTTCATGGAAGAAAGCCTAATATTTCCTATTTTAGGGTTTTTGGTTGTAAATGCTATATCTTGAAGAAAGGCACTAGATTGGGGAAGTTTGACAAGAGATGTGATGAGGGGTTCCTACTTGGTTATTCAACTACAAGCAAAGCTTATAGAGTATGGAACAACTCAACTGGCATTCTAGAAGAAGTCCATGATGTGCAATTTGATGAAACCAATGGGTCACAAGATGAAGAAGAAAATCTAGATGATATTGGTGGAACTCTATTAGTGGAAGCAATGAAGAACATGGACATTGGAGACATTAGAGCAAAGCAAGCAATTGATATTCAAGATGATGATAAAGATCAAGTGCTCAATTCACCATTCAAGCTAGTTAGTGACTCTCAAGTGCAAGATCATGGTGCTAGTTCTTCTCATCGAGATACATCAAGTGATCAACCAAGCTCAAGCAATCAAGTGCAAGTACTCCAACCACAACATGTTGCAAGAGATCACCCCATTGATAGTGTTATTGGTGATATTAGAAGTGGTGTGCAAACAAGATCAAGATTGGCTATGTTTTGTGAGCATGCATCATTTGTGTCAACCATAGAACCAAAGAAGATAGAAGAACTTTGAGGGATGCCGATTGGATCATGGCTATGCAAGAAGAGCTTAACAATTTCACAAGAAATGATGTTTGGGAGTTGGTAGAAAGGCCAAATGACTACAATGTGATTGGAACCAAGTGGGTGTTCAAAAACAAGCAAGATCAAGATGGCATTGTAGTGAGAAACAAAGCAAGACTAGTTGCTCAAGGTTACACTCAAGTTGAAGGTCTTGACTATGATGAGACATATGCTCCCGTGGCAAGATTGGAGGCAATAAGGATTCTATTGGCTTATGCTTGTGCACACAACATCAAACTATATCAAATGGATGTCAAAAGTGCATTTCTCAATGGGATTATCAATGAGTTAGTCTTCGTTGAGCAACCGCCCGGATTTGAAGATGACAAGAAACCCAACCATGTGTACAAGTTGAAGAAGGCTTTATATGGCTTAAAGCAAGCACCTAGAGCATGGTATGAGAGGCTAAGAGATTTCCTTCTCTCTAAGGGATTCAAGATGGGCAAGTTTGATACAACTCTATTCACCAAGAAGATTAGGAATGATCTATTCATAGTGCAAATATATGTTGATGACATCATCTTTGGATCAACCGATCAAGCTTATTGTGAAGAATTTGGTGCTATGATGACCAAAGAGTTTGAAATGTCTATGATTGGTGAACTTAGCTACTTCCTTGGTCTCCAAGTAAAGCAATTGAAGAATGGGACATTTGTGAGTCAAGAGAAATACATAAGGGACATGTTGAAGAAGTTTGGAATGCAAGATGCAAAGCCAATTTCAACTCCAATGGGTACAAATGGCAATTTGGATAGTGATCTTGATGGCAATATGGTGAATCAAAAGGAATATCGGTCTTTGATTGGAAGTCTACTCTATGTCACCGCATCAAGGCCGGATGTCATGTTTAGTGTTTGCATGTGTGCTAGATATCAAGCCTCACCTAGAGAGAGTCATCTCACGGCCGTAAAAAGAATATTGAGGTACTTGAAGCAAACAAGAGATGTTGGACTATGGTATCCCAAGGGGTCAAAGTTTGAATTGATTGGATATTCGGACTCCGACTATGGGGGTTGCAAGATCAATAGAAAGAGCACAAGTGGCACATGTCAATTACTTGGAAGATCACTTGTGTCATGGTCCTCAAAGAAACAAAATAGTGTGGCAATCTCTACCGCCGAAGCCGAATATGTGAGTGCGGGGAGTTGTTGTGCACAATTGCTATGGATGAAATCAACTTTGAAGGATTATGGCCTCAACTTCAAGAATGTGCCATTGCTATGTGATAATGAGAGTACAATCAAGATGATACAAAATCCGGTTCAACATGGAAGAACAAAGCATATTGACATAAGGCATCATTTCATTAGAGATCATCAACAAAAGGGAGATATTGCCATTGAAAGTGTTGGCACCGATGATCAACTTGCCGATATTCTCACTAAGCCACTTGATGAAAAGAGGTTTTGCAAGCTAAGGAATGAATTGAACATTCTTGATTTCTCAAACATGAGTTGAATGCACCCCACCCACTTATTGACATGCCTCTCCTTCGACATTGCAAGGTAAAGTTGATTGACATGTCATTCATCCTATGCTAAGGACTTGCTAGAGCATGTAGACATATTAAGTGGTATGCATGAGCATTCATGATAAATCAAATGAATTTGATGGATATATGTTACCACTATTGCCTCTATGTTTGTTTTGATCTAGTGGTGGCATATGACATGTTTATGAGCTTGCACACCTAGTGTTGAATCTAGAAGATTTGCTATAAGTGTTTAATTCAACATAGGCAAGATAACCCTTATTATGAGGTGTGAAGAAGCTTGTCTTTGGTTCAAATCGAATTAAATATCTTTGGCAAGTGTTCTAGGTTGAACCAAAATTGATGAATTTTAACCTACTTCATCGAACATTTTTCTTCTCTCCACAATTTGATCCCATTTTTGGGTAAGTTGTTGACAAAGGGGAAGAGAACAAGATGATTCAACATGATAAAGGGGTAAATAAAATTTTTGATGCACACAAGTAGGGAGAGCAAGCTCATAAACAAAGTTGTTGCATTTGCTTGTGCATTTTCATATGACTTGCTCATTGCACATGTATTTAAATTCAATATACATGCTTGTGTGGTGCAATGCTAGTATAGAACTTGGATGATGAAATGATCTACTAGCATGCATAGGAATAGTTTTACATGTGGTATCTAGACTTGCCTAAAGTTTTTACAAGTGGTCCAAGAACCTTTACATATAATGTTGATCTCACGAGGTTCTTGAGTTTTGTTGGATGTCTAGTTACTTCATGATGCTAAGGATGGTGTAAAAGGCAACTCCGATTGGTATCACGCTTCAAAGGTCCATTTCTTACACCTTAGCATCATTTTAGTAGAATTACTCTCCCAACACTTCTATCCATGCATATGTGCAAAGCTTTCAATCCAAACTCTATGCACATATGTAGGGGGAGCTAATGCTACCAAAACCGAGCTTGTGATAATTGTCCAAACTTTACTTATGAGCAAAATGATTGGACAAGTATGACAAGTTCAAAACTTTTATTATCAAAATCATCTTTGTGAGGGTTGTCATCAATTACTAAAAAGGGGGAGATTGAAAGTCTCTAGTTTAGTTTTGACTAATTGATGAAACCTAGGACTAACCTTTGTATCTAAGTGGATGATTTAGATAAAGGTGGTCATTGAATATGAGACATGACATTGACTCATATGACCAAGATGGTGAAGACCAAGATGAAGCTTGGCTCGATGGATCGGTTGTGAATGTGAAGGGCAAGTCGAGGCTTCGAAGCGAAGGACCATGCGATGGTGAAGCTTGAGCAAGACTTGGCGCTGACGGACCGATGCAACGGTGAAGAGCAAGTGAAATCAAGGTCGATGGATCGAGACGGTCATGTGATGATATGAAATGGATCATATCTTTTGGAGAAACAAAATGGGCTCAAGGCAAAGGTATAACCATAGGGCCATTTTGTTTTACACTCAAGACACCATAGAGGGTGTGAGTGGTTTAGGGTCGATAGCCGAACTATTAAGAGGGGAAGTCTTATCGGTTATTCGACACACGGGTGCCACTAGGTGAATTCATGAAGTGCATTGCATGTAGGGCCTAGTGAGCTAACTGGAAAACCTTTGAAAATGATTGAGAAAAAGCTAACACACAAGCACATGGAGATGTACACTTGATGGTGTTGGCACATTTGCAAAGGTGGCGTTGGTCACGCTGTGGTTTGCGGGTAGAGAGGGGTTTGGGTTCCTCTCTCCCTCCCGCCGAGCGTGCGAGCGCGGGATTCAGGCGATTTCGGGGAAATGAAATGCCTATTTTCCACTACGCCGGAAGTCGGAAAAGAAACGGAGGCGAACGGAGGTCACAGAGGTGACCGGACGCTGCACCGGACGCGGTCACGGTGTGACCGGACGCGTCCGGTCAGTACAGCGGAGCAGACAGGCGCGTGGGCTAGGGTTTGCAACCGGCGCGTCCGGTCACTCGCGGGACCGGCGCGTCCGGTCAGGCGCCCTGAGGGAACAGCAATTCGCAAGGTCGATCGGACGCGGTGAGCGTCCGGTCACACACGATCGGACGCGTCCGGTCGTCAAGGGAGCTTACTGGACTCCGACCGGACACTGGCACTGTCGCGTCCGGTCATTCTCTGGAGCGCGTCCGGTCATTGCTTCGCGGGCGCGCGGTACAGTGCGACCGGCGCGTCCGGTCATCGCGTTTGACCGTTAGCGTGCAGTGACCGTTGGAGGATCTAACGGTCGCGTTTGAATTCGGTGGACACGTGGATGGCGCAGGGCGACCGGACGCGGTGAAGCGCGTCCGGTCATTTTCGACCGGCGCGTCTGGTCATCCCGGAAAAAAACGGTCAGTGGAGTGGCAACGGCTCTATTTGTTTGGGATGCTTATAAATACTTGTTGGCCGGCCCTTGAGGAGGTCTCTTGGCATTTCTAACACTCTTGTGCATCCTTTGAGCAAAAGCAACTCCTCCCACTCATCTCTCTTGCTTGATTGCAAATCAAAAGTGAGATTGAGTGATCCCAAAGTGCATTGCATAGCTTGAGGGCATCTAGTGGCACTTGTGGGTGGTTTAGCCGGTGGATTTCTTGTTACTCTTGGAGAGTACCGCTCCTAGCCGGCTTGGAGATTGTTGGAGGCGTTGGCAAGAGAAGGTGATTGTTCTTGGCCACCTCCGGTTGATTGTGAGAGGTTCTTGTGCTTTCCTCGGCGGGACGCCAAAAGCAACTCTAGTGGAATGCGCGTGTCATTGAGTTACCTCACTTGAGAGTGGTGTCTTGCGGTGCCTTGCGGGGCGTGCCTTGAGGGGCAAGTGACTTGAGGGTCACATCGGGAAACCATCTAAGTGTTGGTCGACACAACCGGTGACGTAGCTTGTCAGTGCACAAGTGAACACCGGGTGAACAAAAATATTGTGTCTCTTGTCTCCCGGTGATTGGTCTTCATATTGTATTGTTGTCAATATTGATTGATTATATATCTTCTTGGTGATTGGCAACATCTTCACTCCTCCGTCGGTATAAGAATCACAATCCTCTCTCTTGTATTTACATTCACTAGATTATCTTATGTAGCTCTAGTAGTAGCTTTGCTAGTAGTGTTGTTAGCTTGTTCTCTAGTGTAACTTTAGTGACATAGCTCTTGTGTGAACTAGAGATCTTAATCTACTAGACTTGTGGATAGGAGGCTTGCATCACAACCTTTGGCTAAGCAAAACTCGCTTTACGCCGTTTGTTATTCTAACAAGTTTGCTTAGTGGTATTTATAGAATTTTTATAGGCTATTCACCCCCCCCTCTAGCCATCTAAGACCTTACAAGTGGGTGTTGTGCGAGGGAGGGTAGGGGATCGAGCGGCACATGATAAAGTGTGGACGCGAAGCAGGGCGGAGCGCGAGGAAGAGAGGGAGTAGCGCAAGAGAAAAAGCAACTGGTCATGAATTGACTATAGTGGGCAGATTGGGAGTGAGGAAGTAGAGAATAAAGATGGGAATTTATCTTTGGTCCCGGCTATAGATGCAAGTCCATTTCTAAATATTGAGGCAAAATATCAAATGACGTCTTATTACTTGTGGGGTCTACTTAAATAAACACCACGTCTTTATACAATACGGATGCCCTTAGAATCAGACCTATTATTAAGTTTAATAGACTGTAGCATGGAGAACATTTGTGTTTCTATGGATGTTGGCTGCATACTCCTGAGTCACTAGTAAAAGCTAAAAATAAAACCCAACATATGAGGAAACATGTGGTTTCGTTTAGAAGAAAATATGCACCTAAGATTAAGTTGAAGAGAACTAGAATCTGAGTGATAGGAATTCATAAACATATTTCCCTAACCAGATAAGCGAAGCTGATCTTCGCAAAAGCTAATGTTTGAAAGGGACGAGTCCTGCTGAAATTATATTGGATAACAGGAAAACTGGTTAGAAAAATAAAGTGATGCAGTCCTCCTCCACTGAAACAGAGGCATCGCTTGTCCGATACGATGGGAGGGAGGCCAAGCAGTTTTAGAGCTGAGATGGTTCACACTTCATTCTTTCTATCGGGCCTGATTTAGTTGCTAAAAATTTTTAAGTTGGGTCATCACATCGAATGTTTGATATATGTATGGAGTACTAAATATAGACGAAAAAAACTAATTGCACAGTTTGGTTGGAAACCACGAGACGAATCTTTTAAACCTAATTAGTCCATGATTAGCCTTAAGTGCTACAGTAACACACATGTGCTAATGATGGCTTATTTAGGTTTAATAAATTCGTCTCGCAGTTTCTAAACGAGTTATGTAATTAGTTTTTTAATTAGTATCTGAAAACCTTTCTGACATCTGTAAAATATCCGACGTGACATCTAAATATTTTTCGTTCGCCAACTAAACACGCCAGTTCACTGCACAGGCAAAGCGCCAATGTCCGTCACATCGAGTTGAGATACAGCATCCCCAGATCAGTGAAACAAAACGCATCAAGAAAATTCAGACCAGGCCAGTGGCCCAATAAGCATCCGATGGCAACAGATACGCAATTATTGCCACAACTGCGACTGGTAAGAGGGTGTTTGGGACTAAATTTTAGTCGATGTCACATTAGATGTTATATAGGGTGTCACATAAAATGTTTGATACTAATAAAAAAAAACAAATTACAGATTTCATCAGTAAACCGCGAGACGAATTTATTAAGCCTAATTAATCCATCATTCACACATGTCTACTGGAGCACCACCGTGTCAAATCATGGACTAATTAGGTTTAAAAAATTTGTCTCGCAAATTAGTCGTAATTTATGTAATTAATTATTTTTTAATATATATTTAATATTCCATCATATGTTTGCAACATGCATGCTATGCAACATTCAGATATACTTCTGCAATATTCAGATGAAATATTTGAAACATACGAAACACCTGAAACATTTGAAACATATGCTTGCAACATGTGTATATAGCCATTGCAACATACGCAACATAACACTTGAAAACATGCTTCTGAAACACTTGAAACATGGCATCGCCGGTAGCCACGACCTACCTGGATAGCTGCGGTAGCCAGCAAGCGGCGCTCGAATGCCATAGAGAAGGAGGATGGCGGCTAGGCGCGGTGAAGAACGCCGCGCTGGAGCAGTGGCCGTGGACCACATCACATCACCACGAAGGACTTGGCGGCGAGTGGTGAGTGGCGGTGGGGAGATAGGAAGGCAGTGGGCAGTGCTTGGGAGCGGTGCAGCACGCCGCCGTGTTGCGGCCGTGGCGGTGCAGGCGCGGAGCGCGGTCGCCATGGAGCACGCGGCGGCGGCGATTCAAGTGTGGGTTCATGAATGGATGCGAGCACAACGATTCGAGAGGAAAGCGAGAGCAAAGATTTTTTTCAAGCAAATGGGTGCGTCCGAGCGAATGACCGTGCTAGGCCGTTCAAGCGGGCGTTGAGGCCCACCAACACTAAGGGTTTGGACGAAACGGACACCCTACCCACAACATTTCCGATATTTATTTCCATGGCATGCACTAAACCATTAAACAGTTGATATACTGATTTGCCTCCATGCACTCACCCTCTCCACCTTGGTCACATTTACATGGGCGATGCAAATGGGATTAGTATAAAAAATATGAGATGAAATGCAAGAGGTTATTTTCTAACTGAAAATTGTATACCACTGAGCAATAGAGGCAGACGTGGAAATAGCCTTTAAGAAGCTAAATTGGTTTCTGTGATCATCTTTATTGCCGAGAGAAAAACGTACAACTTGTTTGAGTATGTGCTAATGAACACGGTCATGGATCCAGGCAACGGCAATACAGAAACCAATTGCTCAAGAATCATATTATTCTCACGGTCACGGTCTCACCCTCTCGGAATCTCCTTATGACGCGGAGGGATGGTCGTTGAGGAGGTCGAGGATGAGCTTGTTGACCTGATCTGGGAGCTGCTCCTGCACGAAGTGGCTCCCCTCCGGGGCGTAGGTGATCTTGAGGTCCGGCATGAAGTTGTTCATGATGCCGCTGCGCAGGGCGGTCTCGAACCCCGGGAACTTGAAGCAGTAGTCCTTCTCCCCCATCACTATGAACACCGGCACCTGGAACTTGGCGTCCAGCCGGTTCGGGATCTTGTGTATAGCTCTGCATGCCCAATCAATTTTCCATGGAAGCAAAAAAAAGCAAGGAACATCAGAGTCTTTTCAGTCTCCAGTCTCTGCCGTTCGTTTGGCTGCCGGCGAGAGGAGTGCGGTGGCGGCTAACCTGTACGGCATCTTGAGCGGGTAGCCGAAACCGGACTTCTCATAGAGCTTGGCGTAGGCGTCCAGGTCCTCCTCGGTGAACCACTCCGGGAGGGGGGTCGACAGGTCGGCCAGGTCCATGATCTCCTGCCCTTCCTTGGCCATCGGGATCTCGGCGCCGGAGAAGAGCACGTAGACGGTGCGCACCACGCGCCTCACGTCGAACCGGCCGAAGTCGGCCTCCGCCCTGCCAGGCTCCTGCAGAGGAGAAGCAAAAGGAACACCAGCTGCAGAGTGCCGATTTCGATACGAAGAAGAGTTCAGAGCTCAGAGGTGATCGATGCAGTCAGTGCTACGCACGCGCCAGCGCTGGATGTACAAGCCTTCGGGCATGGCGTCCAAGGACATGGGCACCGGGCTCAAGGGGATGCCCAGGCACACCACGCCGCGGGTGCGGGCCGGGTGCTGCAGCGCGAACTCGTACGCCGGCATGGCGCCGAAGTCTTTGCCCACCAAGAAGGCCTGCACGCGCGCGCGGCAACAACTCAGTTCTTGGAATTGGATGGATGGTCCTTCCATCCGTTCGGTGAGCTGATGCTTACCTTCGGGACGTTGAGGGCGTCGAGGATGCCGAGCACGTCGGCGACGAGGTCGTCAAGCGAGGCCTCCTCGTCCTCCAGCGGCTGGTCGGACAGGCCGTACCCGCGGCAGTCCGGCGCGATGGCGCGGTATCCCGCCGCGGCCACGGCCAGCATCTGGTGGCGCCACGAGTACCATATCTCCGGGAAGCCGTGCAGGAACACCACCGTGCCCAGGTCACCTGCAACACACAAACCAACAGCACACAGCCACACATGATTGATACTCTGCTTGCTCCGCGGGGATCCATCAGCTCAACTGAAGCAACGATGATGATGCGATGTCAGAGACTCACCTTTGCCTACGTGTGCGACGTGGAGGTTGAGGCCGCGGATGGGGAGGTGGGTGTGCTCGATCTCCAGCGCCATTGCTGCCTGCTTGCTCTTCGAGGCCGGCCGGCCGGCGAGCGAGATGTTTCATCAGCTTTATAGGGAGAGGAAATGGACAGTCCGTCTGCCTGCCACGTGTCTGCTCTGCCTTGGACTTGTCGTTTGGGCCCTTCCGCAGTTCCGCTGGTAGGACGTAGGAGTACGTCAGCTTGCAACTTGGTGTTTTCCGAAGACGAGACGAGGACAAACACAGGGCAGGCAGGAGCCATAGAATCCATCGAGCAGTATCACTACACCAGTGGCGTGCAAATCCTTTTCCACCGAGCAGGACTGAACCTCCACGAAGGCAGCCGTACTTGAAAAAGATGCACATCTCGTTTTTGAAAAAACGATCAATTTTAAATTAAACTAGATTTATAAAAAAACAGTAAATAAATTTATTTACTATACATATATATTATATGATTAATCTAATACTATCTTCATTCTAATATTTTCTCGTTTGAGTTCTGAATATTGATATCCAAACATCGCTTTTGGAGCGAAAGCCCACCCACCACCAATTGAGCCCGATCTGACCTGGACGCGCGCCACGGCTACATCAGCCCGAATCTTTGCATGTACTTCTGTTAGCTAGGTTTGCTTGGGAGTTGGAGGGATTGTTTGATTGTGCTGGTTTTGTTCGATTCTTTTGTAAGTAGGAATTGGTTCGCCTGATTGGTGTATATACAATCGCTCAACCTAGGTTGCTGGCCCAAATGATTGCAAATCTGCAATGTCTTGAGTTTTGTTCCAGAATTGAGAATGATTGCAGATTTACAATGTCTTTAGTTTTGTTCCACAAATTGAGACTATGGTGGCTGGGTAGTACCATCTACGGAAGATTAGTGGAAGTGGGTCGATCCTGAGCAGGATGGTAGTAGGACCTACCTACGGAGTGCTGGTAAAGCTGATGGCAAGGAAAGAGCAGGAAGCCAAGTTGGAATGATGTCAGCTGAAGGTTGAGTAGTTAGGGTAATGGCGTCTTAGTCAGAATGTGATGGTCATGTATACTTCACAGAAGATCCAAGTTTGCAACGTCAGGAGCACCAAATCTACACACACAGTAGGCGCCATCGAGGTCCAAGCACACATTACACACTAGACGAGAAAACACAAACACAGTTTTTCCAGACTGCTGGATCACCACACAGCCTCACAAGCCCATCCCTTGTACAGATTGGGTTTCTCAAAGTTCATAGGCCGGGAACCTTGATTCAGATGGATCAACCATGTCCAAGAGGAGGTATGCCATCCCAGCCTTCCCTTCAAACAGTGAAAACGGGCGATCACCACCATGCATGGCCCCCTCGGCTATCAACTGATCAGCTTTCTCCAGAAGAAAGCAGGCAAAAGCCTTTGCCCGGTAGAGGTACTCGACGTTACCGGTTAGTCTGTAGAGTGAGAGAAACACATAGGCATTCCCGCTTACACCATGACATATTCCAACTCTCTTCAGAAGCCCTCGGTTCCAGACAACCTCAGCAGCTTCTGCAGCTGATTGCTTGAAATAATCATCATGGAAGACCTGAAATACAGATATTGTTACTCATGGTGGCCACATCCAAACTCTAAAGATGAATAGACCATCTGGTTATTCGCAGCTTCACTCATTAGTTAAACATCTTGCCAGATCTCAAGAAAATCTACTGAATAGACATGCAGACGCAAATAGGAGATTCAATAGAGCAATGTGTAAAAAGATGCAGAGATCACCTCATATGCTTTAGCAAGTGTAAGAGCAACACCTGGGGCACCATGACACCAGTGCACCAAGCGATCCGAATCATTGCTTTCACTTGAGGGATAGTTGCCACTAGGAAACCTGTTCTTGATCATATACTGCAGGGTGTTCTTTACATCATCCTGCTCATCTGGTTTCAGCTCAGTGTGCATGAGCACGTGCATGATTCCGGCAAGACCATGGGCAGCACCCCAGTATTTCTTCCCATGCCATTCATACATCAGCGGGCTACTCCCCTTGCTTGCAAGATTTCTTCCCTCATTGATGATGTCCTTTGCCACAGAATTCTACAGTTGAAGTGGTTTGATATAATAAGATTTCCAGTGCCTTTCACGAGTATAATTAAAAATGAAATGTGTGTGAGAATTTATATAACAGAACTACAACATTAACATACAATGTGCTCGAGAGGGATCGTCTTCTCGCTGAGATGCTTATTCAAGAACAAACAAGCCCACAGATAACCCGCCCTTCCATACAGCAGTTCGTTTGGAACTTTCTCAGTGACTGTTATCTAAAACATCACAAAGGACAGTTAGAGTCTACAACATTAGGATGTATACCAGTTGTGTCATCTGTTGTTCTACAGTCACGTGGCAACAGTGCATTGCACACACAAAGTAACAAATTGACTCCTAAACCCAGAACTATGCTTATCAGAAGCCTCACCTCATCAAAGGAGCTCAGATATTGAGTGACCCTCAGCTGATCATCGCAATGCTTGGCAATCACCGCTCCAAGAGCGCAGACACCGGCCCTCCCGCATATGAACGTCAAGAACCTGCGCCTTACACACCCAGGCCACACACCTCCATATAATTAGGAACAAGTAACAGGAAGATCTAACCAAAGCAACCAGCACCAAGCATGAACAAGAAAAGCGGGGCTTGGTCGGTCATCTTATTCTTACGGCAGGCCCCGCGACGCTTCGTCGCACGCGCGGACGATGTCAGCGGCAAGGCGAGGTCCCCGCGGTCTCCAGTGACTTGGAAGGACTTGAACAACAGCAGCGCTGTCCCGAGAGAGCCCGTGTAGAGCGTGTAGTCCGTCACCTTCCGCCCGGCTTTCACCCACGTCTCCTCCACTACCTGCAGAGAGGGTAGCCGAGAGCAATCAGTCGAGCACCTGGCGGGCGGGCGGCGACAGAGGAAACGAGAGAGAGCGAGTAGCGGCCTAGCGGGGCGCACCTTGTCCTTTAGGCGGCGCGCGGCGCGGACGAAGCGGTCGGAGAGCCTGGTGTACGGAAGCGAGAGCAGGCCCCGAAGCCCCGCGGGGCGGTGCCCCTCGCCGTCGCCGTCGGAGGCCTCAGACTCGGCGACGAAGTCGGGGAAGTCGTTGGGGAAGAAGCGGTCAGCCATGGGCTCGCAGCGCAGGCCCCGACGCCGTTTCGAGGCGTGGCTGGAGGAGGAGAGTTCGCGACCGGTGAGGCCTCCTGTCGCCTTCGTCTTCGTCTTATCGCCAGTCCCACCGCCGTTTCCCATGTCTGCCGCGTGCTCTGGTTATAAAATGTTTTCGAGTACGCTGGACGCCCCGGCGCTGGCTGCACGTCTGTCGCGCGCTCCGAGCAACGCGTGGAACGCGCCGCTGATTTCATGTTCCTAACGAACGGCCGCTGCTATCCTGCTAAACAACGCAGTTCGCCGCACGGCCGCAGGACTAGCCACGAGCTCCCGCCACTCAGATTCCAAGCTTAACATGTTCAAAAAAAAAAAGATTCCAAGCTTAACATCAACAATGTTTCGATGTGATCCTGTTTCGGTTTAGGCTAAACAAACTAAGCTTCTTCAGTTTTGCCGCGTATTGGATACTACCAAAAAAAAAGGCAGCAGCCTAGCATAGTCACACACACAAAGAAAAGATCTTTTCAACATCAACAAGACATCCTATTTTGATTTGCACAAGGACAATGGCAGTATACACCGAACACGTCCATCTCTGAATCATCAGGTTTATGTTCATCAGCCTAACATGTTAATGTACAACACGGAGCCTAAGACATTGCCTCAGTAACAGCTACAAAAGAAGAAGTGTAAATTAATCCTCTACGGAAAATCGAAACCCTCGACATGTGCCAAAATGTCCACGAATCTGAACCGGTGCATGACCTGCAAAGACAAAGAGTCGACAAAATTTCAATGAATTTGAAATGTATCTTCAAAGCAGACCGCAGGCATTTCAATATATATCGGGGATATTGTTGGTGCAAGGTAGAGAGAGGCCCAGCACTACTTTTGCAATCGGCAAACTAAAAACAGAGTATAAGGGCCAGTTTGGTTTCTGAGCAAAATTTAGTACCTCAGGTCTGTGTCTTCTTGTATCTAAACTTTGTACTCATGAACACGCATCCACTTTGTCGATGACCATTTGTTGCCTTTTATCACTGGGCATCCACCTAAAGGAAATTTGAAGAAAAATAGAAGTATCAGTGTACTGTGGCATAACACCTGCCTGTTGGAAAACATGGCATGGCATCAAAGATCAAGTAATGTCACCATGCAGGCTTGTGGGATCCAGGGATCCATCAGGCTTCATGCTCCAGAACAGAAGTGCATCTCCCATCTTTGGTTTAACAGATAGACTGCCCTTTGCACATTCAGACAGCTCATTATAAAATGGTGAAGAGCTGCTGTTTGTTGTCGACGAAGGGAACACAGTCTCGCCACCATCTTCAACATCCGAACTAGTAAATAGCAATTGCCATAGAAAATGTCAACTGGGCAATTGGGTCACCAACAGTACATATCATAGAATACCAACAGTGTAATACATACAGATACATAAGAAGAGTTGCTATACGCTGGCCTCCATTCTTGGTGTTGTGATCATCATGGAAGTAATCAAAGTGAGGATCGTACTTCTGCCCAACTTCATAGTGGAGAACTTGAAGACCCTCACCATGCTCTGTGAAAGTACAGGGAAACAATAAAGAGAGGTGCTGATGCCATTTGAAGTAAAACCACAGTACAAAATAATCAGGTACAGAGGGACCAATGTTCAAAGACTTGATTGTTATTCACATTTAGGGGTGCCCATCAGATTATGGTGTAATGGTCTACTATTTTTCTATTTGCTGAAATAGACACTTGACACTTACTGCTTGAGGCCCCTTTTTGTACCTCGTCATATTGTTGGGTATGTACCTCTACACACTTTTTTTTTTAAATGTCAAACCATCCACGTCAGCGAAACTGCACAAGCTGTACTATTCTAAAAATCTAAATTTGGGGAAGTACTTGTTAGTGCAACAATCAGTACATACATTTTTTTCCCTCACATCATGCAGTTTTTAGTGAGACCTTACATAGTGACATGTACAGCATTGAAACCTCCAAGGTCATACTGAAGTACATTGGCATGATATCCTACAAACTGTCACAAAATCAAGGATCTATTAAATCCACTGAAGCGCAAAGTTTAGTGAATTTCCAGAGATTGTGATTGTGTTAACATCTTTAGTACAGTACAATTTGGTGATTCAGTCCCACAAATCCACAATGCAGGCTATTCTATCTGTATGATGAATGCAGGACCTAAAGTGCAGTTTAAAGTTAGGCACCATTTGAATATTAGAGCAGTAGTAAGGACTTTCAGTCATTCCATGAAGCAGATAACTAAGTGTACAAGCTAGCTGTGTGCCTGTGTCAAACAGCACCATCCGAACATTAAACCTAGTCTAAATGTCTGTTGAGCATACTGACTTTTTTTCCTTCACAAAATAGTAGGCAAACACTTCGACATTAAACCCATCGAGAATACTACATACCTACAGGTATGAAGGTGTAATCTGCTATCCTTTTCTCAATTGTCCGAATAATTTTGTCCTGCCCTCTTCTAAGAAACATTCCCGAACTTGTCCGCACCCTGCATATATGTCCATGAAGCAAAATGAGCATCACAGATGATGTAACATCCCTGAATTTGGAATTTCAGTAAATGTTCAAACCTGCTATCCTTGCTCCCTCCAGTTGTTGAATCAACTACTGTTGACTTCCTCATATGAGGCTTTGCCAGTGAAATCAAATGGTCACATTCTTCCTTGGACTGAGAATAACAGAAAATTCAGTCACAACCTGATTGTTTGGTGAAGCAAACTAAAATGGATTGGAAATAGTTGGCAGTAACAACACAGTTGATTATGAAAAATTGATCATGACACTAATACTGATATTTACTTCATTTTCTATTATGCAATCTCTACAACAGCAAGCATGACTTAACAATCATTCAAATGATTTGGGCCTTTGGCAAGTGAGAATAACTATAATGTTTCAGGTGAATTGATAAATGATAATCATAACACGAAGCAAATATCCAGCCCATATGGTTGAAAACCTGAGTTTGAACTCCAGATCCACCACTGCGGCAATTCAAAATATGCATGACACTGACAGTAAATGGGGATTAGTACCCCTGGCTCAGTTTCAACTCGTGGGCTCTTGGTGAAGCTCAATGACAGCCATATCCCACATGTACACTAGCCAATTCAAGTACACTGACTGTAGTGCTGGCCCCCCAGATCTGGAAGAGTTAACCAAGCCACACAATTCGGCATCTCATTCGCAGCATAACCCAATGCCATTAATTTTGTACAACCACTTCGGGCAAAGGCTTGCTCAAAGCGTCCGTAAATGTTACTGAAAAAGGAGGAAGGAATCTCGCAAAGGGCTAAGCAACTTCGATCGCATAATAATCAGGGTATCAACAGACAACAGGTCTGGCGCTGCGCCAACTGCTCATCCAAGATTTCAACTTTGCTGAAACAACAGAAAACTCGAGATCTCCTGACCAAAAGCATGAAGCAAATGGCATCTAGAACATGTGGTCCTTGTCCTTCCCACCAACCAGAAACGAATGAGGCAAGGGACTCACGAGGAAGTTGTGGTACACGAACGCGCGGGGCTCCCACGACAGCACCTCCGTCCACGGCTCCCCCTTCTCCCCACGCATCTCTAGCCCCCTGCAGCACGCAAGCACGAGCAACCACGCGTAAGCGCCTCAGAGGAGTAAGCATCTCAGGGGAAAACGGCGCGAGCAAGCGCGCGGAAGAGAGATCGTGGAGAGGGGGAAAAAAACGCACGAGTCGAAGGTGGATCTGCGGAAGCGCGAGCGCGGGCGCGGGCGCGCGAGCCCCGCGCCGCGGCCCCCGGGGCCGTCGGAGGCCCCGGGCAGCGATAGCGCGCCGAGCGCCAGGAGCAGGAGCAGCGCGGCGCACGCCAGCAGCAGCGCCGCCACGACCGCCATCGACGGCCTCCCGCCGCGCTTCCCGCCCCCGCCGCTTCCGCCCAGCAGCGGCCTCCCGCCTCGCCCCGCCACCCGGCCCGCCATGCCCCCGCCGCCTACGTTACAGCGCACGCGCGGCGGCTCCGCTCCCTCTGTCTTGTCTTCCTGCCGGTTCTAGCTCGCTCTCTCCCTCCCTCTGTGACCAGAGTCGGGGTTTTTTTATCGCAAAAAAGATGCCGCTGCTGCGCTGGTCATCGCCTCGGTACGACGAGGCGCGGCCGGGTTCGGTATGTGACGTGTCAGGCGGGTAAGGGGTGGACCCCCTGCGTCTCCCAGGTCCACCTGGGCCGTAAGCCCGTATAGGAATTTGGGCCGGAGGAAAACACGAGCAGCCTGTCTACTCGAGCTGATCTGGTTGGACGAAAGTACTGCTGGCTGATCTTTTATATTGAAAAACACCGCTAGCTGGCTGGCTGATTTGACTGATAATCTCAAACGAACGAGCTGCTCTAGGTTGGAAGTTCCATAGGTCAGCTAGGGTTTTCTTAAAAAAACTCATTTTATAGGGTTGCTAAAAAAAGCTCATTTTATAGGGATGATTTACTTATCAATAAAAAACTCATTTTATAGGAATTTCAAAATAATTCGTAGGGTTCACTCTTTTAAAAATAACTCTGTATAGGAATTCAATCCTCCAAAATCCCTTTATTTTTCCTCCTTTCCTCTATTTTAGTTTAATCCTCCAATTTTTTTCATTTTTCCCCTCCATTTCAATCCTCCAAATTTTGTCCTCCTACATGGTGGCTCTATCGTCCTTCTCTCCCCTCTAGTTGTAGAGGAAGCATCGCAAATGGCGAGACTAGACTAGTGAAGAAGTTCGAAGTCGAAAACTAATACTCCGTAGGTACCAACCCCCTCACGTTATAGTTACGTCACATAGTAGATATTGTGAGTGGAGGATAAGACGATAACTAGCTCATGTAGACAATCGCCCATTTTGTCACCTAAGCAGTCGAGGGTGAGGTGCAAGTCCAAAGCATTAATAGAGGCACACGATGACACATAATCACTAGCTTCCTGACAATGACTATACTTACAAAGATGATTGCTCGGATGTATCTACAAGAACTGGCACTAGACAGGGTTGCTCGGACATATCAACAAGCACTTGCATCGCGCGCCTTTCGTCAGGCGTTAATGATATTGGTGGTGATTTTAAGTGGTGGTGGCAATAGCCATGGACTCAAACCGAGAGCCTGTGTGACCGACAAGAACCGACAGGGTGGTATCAGCCTAAAAAAATTATAGAACATTTTATGCTTTGGGCTGGTGCTGCAGTCCCGGGAGCACCAGCCCTCGCTCTCTCTGCCCCCGCTGCTGGGTTGGAAAAAACATTCAGCAGGTCTATATGCTCTAAAGCTGGGCCCTCTTGGCCTCTTCGAAAACCATGATGATGATCCACGCCGGAAGAGCCATTCTGCCAACTGCCGAGCCCATATACGTACGCACGTAACGGTGATGCTCACGCACGTTGCTTAGCTGCTTTTGGCTCGACGGGCGGAGCC
The DNA here is from genome assembly GCA_038087645.1 of Saccharum hybrid cultivar R570. NCBI lineage: Eukaryota > Viridiplantae > Streptophyta > Magnoliopsida > Poales > Poaceae > Saccharum > Saccharum hybrid cultivar. The sequence goes on from JAQSUU010000066.1 coordinate 1,946,641, forward strand.
AGCAGAGCGCACCATGTCCACAGGATTGACGACACCGGCTCTGCATCGTGTCGACTGATCATGAGTCCTGACCCAGTACGTCGTGGCCTGACCGTCCCCTCGCATTTCTCGACTGCATGCGTGCGTCCGCCTGAAGATCGATCGAGGAGGCTGAGAGGATGATGATCCAATACCAACCTTGCAGCAACACGGGCGCAAGTCATCTGTGCTCTATTTCTCCCTCAATTCGCTCACGCATCCAATTTGGCCTGGCCTGTACGCGTAGTATAGTAGATTGATCGATCGTCGTCGCCTGGAGCACGCACACAGCAAAGCCGAGGCGTAACCTCGCCGTAATAAGGTGCCGCCTCAGCCCTCAGGCGGACGACGCGCGTGCCAGCAACCGTCCAGCTTCCGGCGACCGGCGGCGGTGCACGCGTGCACGACGTACGGCGAGCGAGCGAGCGAGCGAGCTCTTCGCGCGCCGCTGCGCCACGTTTGTATTGGCTGCTCAGCCCAGCAGCGGCTCTCGGTCTCGGGCGCGTATAGACTGACGCGGACACGCGACTCCGAGGAGACGCGAGTCGTTGGAGGCGAAGGCGCGAAACACCAACTCCGAATCCCCTTGCCGTTGGCATTCATTTGCAGTCCCGGCCTCCCGGGGCATCATATCGTCGTCCCGCCGCCTTTGCGTACACGAGTTGATGCGGACAGCACGTGGGCGGAACCACCGGATCCGATCGAACTTGGAAGGCGGTGCGGACTGCGGAACCGTGCGCGTGACGACAGCTGCTTAGCACCGTCTCCGACTCCATGTGCATTTCTGATTTCTCACCTGCACAAGTCCTGCGTTTGGATTGGATCGCCGCCGTTTGGTTTATTACCATACCGGAGCATTTCGCTCGACGCGGCCAGCTTAACGACGTGCCCGGACAGCTACTCCTGCTCTCCTCTCCATCGAACCCACCACCTTTTGTTTCTCTCCCATACGTTCGGTTAATCTTTTCTACATATTTTCTGCACATGGATGCAGCATACATGTTGATATTGATTGGTCGCTTGTTGCCATCATTTTCATTGATTACATGTCAAATACCAATTGTGACAGTCGTCTTCCAACGATATTGGTTGGTCAGTTGTCTTCCAACGATATTGGTTGGGCGCTTGTTGCCATCAATTTCTTCGATTACCTGTCAAATACCAATTGTGACAGTCGTCTTCCAAAAATCAAGTGACACATGTTACTCTACCCTTCTATCGTCTTCCTACAATCAAGTGACACATCTTACTTTGCCCTTCTACCTAACCTAGTCCCGTTCAACCTGCCTTAGACCAGTCTCAGCGAGTAGTTTCATAGCTTTGCTTATAAGATTGTCATATCATACAGGATGGAATGGAATCTGGACAGCGGCGGAACCAGAACTTTTGATCAAGGCGAGGAGTTTCATAGCTTTGCTTATAAGATTGTCATATCATACAAGATGGAATGGAATATGGACAGCGGCGGAACCAGAACTTTTGATCAAGGGGGCCGGACAATACGTGACACCTCGCAAACATGATAAATATGTACAACAAATATATGTCTCAATAGCTTTCTAATGCTTTTACATATATATTTTGTACTCATAATGAAAAAGCATAATATTTATCATCAAAAAAGAGTGAAATAATAATTTTTTAGCTATGCAATTGAATTTTTATAGGTATTTACAAAGGCTCACTATGCTTTTTTTGGTGGGGGTGGGGGGGCACGGCCCCTGCTAGCCCTCCTGGTTCCGCCAGTGAATATGGATAAAATACTTACTCCTAATGGAAAGTTTCATTCAATGGTTAACATTTAATTTCATGACTCGTTGAGAGTTAGCAATCGTGTCAAGAGATGGAACTCTCTTCTTCTTTCTCTTCTTAAAAACATTCACATATCATCAAAAACATATACGTGGAAGTCTATTAAATGCAAATGAAACTCACATTAAGAGTGGCCTTAGAACAGTTGCAGAGGGCGCTAGTAAAGTATTCCCTGGATGCATATGGTGCTGGGAAAGACCAGTGCACCACCTTTGGCTTGGGTGCTTGTTTGAGCGCCTGGTACTACAAATAGAACATTATTTTTTATATTCATCTTTTTTTATTTCCTTAGGGAAAGTTGGAGAGCTCTTTATAGATTGGGCCCCATTTTTGGCCCTGTTCGCTTGAGCTAACACATTTAGCAGTGTTTTTCTCTCATAACAAATCAGCATCAGCATCAGCAGCAGCCGCAGAAACCATCGGTAGCTTCGACTTGACCGGTGCTAGTGAGGCACATCCTGATGAGTTTCACCCATTACTTAGGCCTCGTTTGGAAGGGCTCTGAGCTGCTCCTACACTATTTTTGGTATTGTTCATTAAAACCATTTTTCTCTATTTTAAAAAGTGAACAACGGAAACTAGTTTTTTTTTAGCTCCTTTGGCCCTGACTCCTCAGATACTGTAGCACAGAGCCAGAACTGGAAGGAGGTCGACTAAAGACGCCCTTAGTATGTAACATCTCATTTTAAAATACCAGCAAACATATCCACCACACCCGCCCTAACCTCCACCATCTTACTCATCTCGGCGGTAGGGACATCAAGAACAAGAACAAATTTGCTAATTTCATCATCAATGTGAGACTAACAAACCCTAGCTTGAGCAAAAACCCAAAAAAAACAACCAATTGAAATCCTAAACCCTAGCTTCAGCTATCTGAGAATCGAAAAAAAATCTACCAACAATCATGATCTAAACCTACTAGACAAGATTGGAGTACTAGGACATAGTAAACATAGTTTAGGAACTCATAATACACAATTTTGGAGTACTAGGACATAGTTGAGAACTCGATACAAGTTTAAGCACCATTGATAGAATTCACTCTATATATTATACTTTGGGTATGTTTATTGCTTGGCTTGCGATCGAACCAAACAAACCAACTCTAGATGTAAACGAGTTGAGCCCTAGTCGGCCTTCTAGTCCATTAAGATAACAAGTCGAGGCGAGCTGGTTCGTTATCTTAGCAAGACATACCGAGCCGAGCCGGCTTGATATCTAGCAGTATATATAAAAGCATGTGTCGGGGATGGGGAAGTTCGCATATGCACGGTCACGCTCTTGCCCTAGAGCATGACGCCTCATCTTGCTCTCACCCTAGCGCGATGCCGACGCATCATCTTGCTCTCGCCCTAGAGCGAGATGTGTCGTCTTCTTCTCTTGGAGTTCACAAAAAGATATTTTGGCTCAATAATACACAACAAAAGTGTGTAAAGCTAAATGCAAAAGTATTTTTGGCAGAAGCTAAATCATCAAACTTGTTAAGTTTTAATCAAATTCCAGCCCAACAGGCTTGATGTAGTAGCCCATGTAGCCTAACAGGTTTGCTTTAGTAGCATTTTTCCTGGCTTCCTGCATGGTACTGATTTTGCTTTCCGTTCGGGTTTGTTTTTTTTGTGTTTTTTTTCCTGGATAAAAGGTTCACGTTTGTTTTTTTTTCGGCAAAAGAAATATGCGTTCATTGACATTGTGAGTAAATTCTATCGAGTCTGGAGATATTTTAATTTTGGTGGACCGACTACTGGTGCATCTAACATTGTGAGTAAATTCTATCAACTACAGACTACTTGTAAGTGGCCCATGTATACTGGTTCGTCTATATTTAAGTATTATTATAGTGCATGTTGAATCGACGGCCTATTTGATTCCGAGGACAACCAAAGACAAGATGGAACGACTCGACTCTAGCGTTGTTTGGTCCGGAGGTCTTTGAAAGCGGGGACCTCCACCTGTAAATATTCTCATATGCCAGTGTTAGTGCCCAGACATCCGGACAGATGCACTTCACATAGAGCCGCATTGCCCGAGTGGCAAGAGGGAAAAGACGTGCGGTGCCTCTGATTCGGAAGGACCCAGCCACGACATTATATGGATGCCATGCTGGCACTGGGAGAGACGATGCAGCAGAAAGTGAGGACAAAAGATTCAATACTTGATCTACTTTTGAAATATCCAAATATAACAGTTGCAACATATGTCTAGAGGTAGTTGAAACACTTGGAATATGCTTCTGAAACACTTGAAAAAACACATGAAACACACTTGAAAAGCATTGTAACCGGACACAACATCCAAATAAAACATATGCAACGTATGTGTGAAACATATGCAACATGCAAATAAACACACTTGCAACATGTCCGGTTGCAATGCTTCTGAAACATACCTCTGAAACATCTGAAACATACGCTTACAATATGCCTCTGAAATAACTGCAACATATGCAACATCCCCCAATCTACTTTTACAGCATCCATATGAAACAAATGCAATATATATCTAAAACGCCCGAAACACCTGAAACATACATATGTAACAACAGGAAGAGAGAGGCTGGGCCAGTCAATTCCGGCCGCTGGGGTAGGGGGAGCACGGTCGCTAGGGTGAGAGAGAGCGCTGCCGGGGGTGGGGAGGGCGCCGCGCCAGGGTGGGACAGAGGCCATCGGGGGTGCAGGAGGAGGCCGCCGGGGTGGGGGAGCGCACAGCCAGGGAGGCAGCCATGGCCGCACGTCAGGGTAGGCGCAAGGCGCGAGCACGAAAGAGGGAAGGAAGCGAGGGACTGAGTACAGGAGTGAGCAAGTGAGGCGTCTGTCCGTTCCGGACGTCTTAATTGGAGCATTACCTATTCCCATAAGATACGGGCACACTTCACCCTCCAGAAAAGAAGCAGGCGCGCTAGTCCCACTTCAATGGTGTCTCGAGTCGTCTCCTCTCCACTCGAGCTGCGGTCGTCACCAGCGTGGGAAAGCCCCAAAGCGGGCAGCCGGGCGAGCTCCGCCGCATTCGTGCTGCCAGGCAAGCCCCGAAGCACACGTGGCCAAGCAAGCTTCGCTGCACACCCATTGGCGAGCGAGCTCCGTCGCGTGCCAACAGGCAAGGCGAGGGCGCATGTATGGGTGGCGGCGTGGAGCCCATGGCACGGCTAGACTGATGGAGTAGGTATGGGCCCCGTTCGGCTATGCTAATAAGCGGACTGAAAAACACTGTTGGCTGATTTGTTGTGAGAGAAAAATACTGTTCTAACTGAAAAAAACAAGCTGAAAAGTACGAATTATAAGCCGGATGAACAGGACTATGGTTGATGTGGCCATGTGGGAAAAAATGAGGATGACGGATGCCCCGCGGATGGCTGCTACTCCCATCTTACTCCTGAATCCACCCAACTAAACAAAAAAATAATGACCCAATCTCCTAAACCAAACACTAAAGTGGGGCAGCCTTAGCCCAGAACTAGCCCAGAAATCAAGGACATGACTATCACATCACACATGATCTCCGAACCAAACTAATACATTACACAATTCGACTTTGTATAAGGAGTGTACAACCTGATAAGAACTACCTAGATAAGGGGCTACTTGGTTTAGCTGTGAGCTGTAAAAAAATAATGTGAACTATAAAAAAGCTATTATATATAAGCTATAAAAAACTATTATAAGCTAAGTGCTGTGAAAAAAGGTTATAAGATGTTTGGTTAAAGCAATTATAATACCTTCTCGGTACGTCTCTCTATTTAGCTAAGTGCTGTGAAAAAAGGTTATAAGATGTTTGGTTAAAGCAACTATAATACCTTATCGGTACGTCTCTCTATTTACACTAATTAGAAAAAGCAAAAGGCCAAAAGTAGGATCGCTTCTGAATCTATCCTTTTGAATAGCACTCTGTTTTTTAAAAGCAGAAATACTTTTTAGAAGCTAAACTAAACACAGCCTCAATTCTATATAAAAAAGAAGAAGATCCAGGAGTCTCTACCGATATATTAGTACATCCATTTATGATCACAAAGCGATTATACCAAAGATGCAGACAAGAGGCAAACAAATAACGAAACAAGAACACCAGCAAGCAAAGCCGAAAAGGACAAATCGACAACTCTCTTCAGGAAGCCTCCGGACGGCTACATGTACACTGCGAAAGAAATGTTATCCAGGATTTGATGCTCCAGCGTATATAGCTTTGAAACAAGGTGTTTTTCAGAGTGCCTGGTCCGCATGACTGTGTCAAAATCCGGGGGGCAAATTCCATTGCTAAACGGCAAAAAATCACGTGGGCTTCATTTTCCATCCAATGAAGACGGCCTCTGCCTTTTACATCGCTTTGTACTATCAAACCAACAAAAAAAAGTTGGGTTCACAACATTAGACCACATGTTACAACCGCCAATTCAAGCCATTTTTTCTACCTCTTGCCTTTACATGATTACATCTGCAACATATAGAAGACAAAGTACTCAAAACCTGCCACAGGCCATAAGGAACACCAAAAGGTACAGATTGCACACCACAAAGAAGACAGATTGCACAACGAATAGGCACAAGTGAAGTGATGCATGTCATCTTTTATCCACTAATAGTCTAATACTGCTATGCAAGGAACCGTACGTATAGTTGCCTCGTGGTAACTGTGTGAGTGCAAGAAACAGGCCTCCAGTGCATGAACATACATCCGAACCACGTAATTGAGAGCACTCAAGTATGGACCAGCTACTGTGCACCTGCCTGAGGGACTGCATCTTCTGATATCTAAAGTTATCATGTTTCATACTCAAGAATGATTCATATACTCCTATATCAAAGGGATGGAAGGACAAAGAGCAGGCACACATCCAGTGTTAATCAATCATTCCATTATTTGAAGGGTCTACTCTATTGTCGCAGTCGATAACAGCCTCAAATATAAGGTCCCGTGCAATTACAGTACATAAACAAACCTTTTTGGAGAAAAAAAATAAACAAACTTATTCAACAAAGAGCAACCCAGACATCATAAATTGCCAACCTTCCCGAAAAATCAAGATAGATAGTTAGCATCAGTACCTGCAAAGAGCTTTGTCTCAACTCTCAAGTACTTGTGCTCTGAAAGTCTTCTGGGGAATAGATCAAAGCACTCGTTCAGAAAAAAAAATAGACCAAAGCACCCACTTGCTTTAATGCACTCCATAACCATGTAGAAGAAGAGTATCTGCTATCACATTCCTTGCTTCGGAACATAATGTTTCTGCATCATTTCCTCGAATAGGTCGGTGAATAATCACCTTTACTGAACCCGAATTGAGAGTTCCTTCCATTCCAGAAGGCATCAATTTCCCAGTTCCGATAAGAGTAATAGGTATCACAGGAGCTCGAGTCTTTGCGGCAACACTGAATGCGCCACGCTGAGAAAATTATGACAACATGTTACTGCTCCAAGAAAAAGTTAAAAGCATAATGAACAGAGAAATAAGATAGAGTTTGGTAAAACCTAACCTTAAATACACCTAACTTGCCATCTCTACTTCGAGTACCCTCTGGAAAGAAAAATACAGAAGCTCCTTTTCCCACCAAGTCCACGCACCGTTTGAGACAATCCTGCATTTCCAAAACCAATGTTATGCAGAATATGGAGTGCAAATTGAAATATGGTGTCTAGTTAGGCAATAGAATTACATAAACTTGGTTATTTGGTTTACTTATATATGTTTTAAACCTCATGCCAAAGCTGTGTAAACCACAAAGAACAAGAAGAAAGAAAGTGAGCATTGCAGGCCAATTACAAAAGAAAACTGTCTTACGTGTCCCTGTAAATAATATAAATGATCCAAAAAAATATAGTTTCATCACAAATTTATCTAAACCATGATCTAAATAGGGATGAGTTTACTCATACCAGCTGGCTCCTGCTGTCCATACGCCGCAGAGGAATCACACCCAAGAGATACATTGCCCACCCTATAATAGGGAACATAAAGATACTGGTCTTGCTTATAAATTTGAAGCACCTCCCTAGAGTAAGAAGGGTATAAATATCCAAGAAGCTCTGATGGTTAGCAACATAGACACCAGGACTGCTATTTGGAGGTAGATTCTCCATTCCCTCAACCTCAAGCTTGTAGAACATGGAAATTGTCAACTTAGCCCAAATCTTCGCGATGTAGTGCTGCGCTCTCCTGCGGTACCGGTCAAATAGCAACACAAGTGGATGAACCACAATCATAGCTACAAACAAAAAGATTGCTGCAACTGCAGTCACCAAATAGAAGCAAACCCCTCTGACTCTTGGAGCCAATTGCAGGCCTGTTAAAATAATTTCAAGTTAGCAAAAGGAGATCCAATTCTATAGTGTGATATCTTGCATTTTTCTCTGTATATTATTCATTTCATACAAGCTATTTATTGCCTTGTTGTACATGCGCACATGTTTTCCAATAAGAATGAGACACAATACATCTATTGATTATTCTACTTCATGAAAGAGTGAAACACAATGGTGCAGTACTGCTACACCATGCTATAAGGTGTCTAAAAGGCTACACATTGCCAGATGTGTTCCCTATTTCTATCGTTGAACAACGTAGTGGCGCCTTTCAGTTAGTGGGAGTACCGGTTGTAATCATAGTTGATAGTATTTAACCATCAGGACCAAACGACTCTTTGTTTTTGCATTATGAATTTACCTTGAATTGAATCATCTAAACCACGGACCATTGGCAATAGAGATTTAGTCACTGCAGGTTTGCATAGATATCCGTCCTCCATAACTAGGGCCATTAACTTTTTGCCATTACGAGAGGGGTCGCTTAGCCCCTCTCGCATTCACCACTCTCACAAACTGGCAAATCATTTACCACTCACCCCCTCCTAATGGCATAACTTCCATTTATCCGAGCTATGTGTCACCCGTGACCCGACCCTATCTTCTCCAATGTATACAAACCACTGCAATCTCACGGCCATCTTAGAAACGATTGAGAACATTTTAACATTCTCAGCAAGCTGGATACCTGACAGGGCCGGCGTCGAATCCCCAGCTGCCGCGGCGGCTGCGCCACCGGCGACCACATCCGACCGCACAACCATACCTCTCCGCCGGCGCCACCTCGTCGCCAGAACCTGCGTGCTCGGGGACGGGAACACCGCCACCGACACCCGATGCCGCAAGCTCCTCGCCCCGCCGCCGCCGCCGCCGCCAACGGCCGCCACTACGAAGCAACCAATAAATCATAGATAAGATAAGATCAGCAGCGTGGCTTCCCCCGGCCGGGAGAGACAGCCCAGCGGGCCAGCAGAGAGGCGAGTCGGCGATACCGTGGGCGGACGAGGGCGAGGAGGAGGAGGAAGCGATGGGGAGCGGCGACGCGGCGGGCCCCGGCCGGATGAGCGTCCCCATGGTCGGCCCGCGAAACCAACCCCCCGCCGCCTCCTCCCACGCTCCGCTCCCACAACGGGGGAAGAAGAAGAGGCTGGGGCCCGTGATCTCGTTCGCGACGGAGTATGGCCGGCGACGCGGACGCGGTGGGGAGGTGGCGCGAACGTGGGATGGGGAGATGGTGTCTTCGCTGGAGAGACGATCGACGAACGGATAAAATCGTGGGGCGGGGGTCGTCGGTGGGCCGTGGGTGCTCGCGGCTCGCGCGCGGACGGGTACGGGGGTAACGGGTTGATGTCTGCGTGCGTGCGCCGGCGAGGCGATGCGACCGGTGGGGTGGGGCCGGCGGGGGCAACCGGCCGGCCGGCGGCACGTGGGTCCAAATGCGCTAAAAACCTCGGCGTTTTGGAACTTACCTGGAAGGCTGATGTTTGTTTTCCTTCTTATATACCCCTTGTTTAGTTCCCCCAATTCTCCCTAAATTCCACTATACAAAAAGAAGACTCTCCGTCACATCAAAATATCGACAAATGCATGGAGTACTAAATGTTGATGAAATCAAAAACTAATTGTACAGTTTTGTTGTACTTTGCGAGACGAACATTTTAAGCCTAGTTAGTCAAAAATTGGATAATTTTTACTAAATACAAACGAAATGCTACAGGAATTCTGATACAGTGTTTTTCTCCCTAATTCTCTGAACTAAACGAGGCCATAGTTGCAAATTTGTTGGTTTGGAACTTGCCCGGAAGGTCGATGCTTTGCTTCTTGTAATTGCAAATTTGTTCAGCTGAAACTCCGAAGCTGCAGGAGTAGAACAAATCTGCAACCTTTTAAGTTGCTCTTGCCGATCCAAATAATCAGTACCATTAACGGTTCCGAAACAATTAATACTGATAACAGGGGCACAAAAAAATCAGTACCATTTTAGGTTCGCAAATAAATCAGTTTTACAATTAATACTGATAATAACAGGGGTGCATGCCAACGACTCCTACCATTTTCAGGAGTATTCTTTTAAGCTCAAGCAACATAAGACCGCCAGCTAGTCACTCAGCAGTGCTTTTCTCTCACATCATTTCAGCACTAGCCACCAACCACCAGCCAGCCAGCAGTATTTTTTTTTTCACAGCAAATCAGCACCCGCCACCAGCCAGCCGAACGAGGCGGTGGGTTCTAATTCCCTCAAAACAGCTTGTACATAACGGATTAACGAACGCATCCGCCTTAGTTATTGACAGGCCGTGCAGTATAGCACTAAGTAACAACCTGAAAGATTTGTATACCTTCAGTTACACTGTTTGCATACAACATCGTCATTTTCTGCAACCGGGCAATGCTTCGAACTTATGGGGTCTTTATATGGAGAGCGACATAGTTGAATTGCACTGCTATCATGTCATATACACTCTTAACTCGTCAGATTTAGGCATATGTGGTCACTGATTCCATTGTGACACCAAAATACAACCTGTAAGGCAGAGCCGAAGAACTGAAACAGCACAACAACATGCCCTATGCCCTATGCTGTTATTGTACATTCATAATATGCACTATTCCTAGGGTACGGAAACAACATGATTTTGGGGGGAGGTGAAGAAACTAAGGAGATACACATAACAGGATCAGAACAACAGGAGGGAGGTGAAGAAAGAATAAAATCACGGTTAGCTCCCAAGCCCACTGCACGCCAGCCTGCATCCACTTGTCGCGCCCTGGCCAGGTGATGAGTAACACCTGTGTGTGCTTCGGCTGCAAAAGGTCAGTTAATCTGTACAGGGCGCCTCTTCAGTCTTCCCATTTCTACGATTGCCGGCATCTTTCAATGACTTCAGTGACAGCTGAATGTGTTTCCCTTGTCATCATGTTGAGTTGCAGATGAAATGACTGCACGAGAAGAAGATGATTGGGTTATAAGCAAAACTAGCTCAAAGCTGTCACAGAAAGGAAAATCGGGAAAACAACCAAGAAATTTTTTAAGCTAGAGCTGTCACATACTATCTAATAAACATGCCAGAAAAAGAATAAATAGATACAGGCTACACAAAGAATAGGGATAGGCATCTATGGACATGACATATTACTGGTCCCCAAAAATGGTAGTCCATGTATCTCTCGAACGTTGCTTGTGACGGTACATTCAGAAATTTTGGAGACATACCACAAATCTCTCTAGCACTGGTACAAGAACTTTTAAGTTGTTGTCTGGAAGGCAACTGGAAATGGCTCCTCGAACCTTCATACTGTGGCAGCAAACATAGGGTTCAGAAGCTAATGGCAGTGGGGCTCACATTAAAATTATAACAAATTAAGAAAACATTATGAAAAGGCAGTATGGACCTTTCCATTGAAAGAAAGGCGAGCACAAGTGCTGCATAGGCCTCCACAATCATCATTTCAGCTTCGCGTTCTCCTTGCAACAAAGATTCTTCATCATCCTGAAAATCAGAAATAGCCATCAAATAAATGGCTCACAAGAGTCATACGATATGCAGAACACAGTTATACGTTTCTAGGTAGCATGTAGAAATACAACATATAGAAAAGCCATAACTGCATTGCCAACCCAGAACTAAAAGGTGCTAATTTAATTCTAAGCTCCAGCTAACCTTTTGGCAATCTCAAGTGTCTATAAATAAACATATATATTTATATTCCTGGTGCTCCTTTTGTCTACACAACTGCCAACTGATACTCTGATTATATTGGCAGGTTTATAACAGGATACAAAATAGCAGAGAGAAATGATGGTGATCTAATGAAGAATGAGGGGGCACACAAAGCAAGGGAAAGTGAGACAAAACAAAACATTGCCTCTTAATAAATGATGAATCAAACACCTATGGTTCATATAAAAAAAAAGAACACTGCTGGATTTTGTATTCTAGTGCACATGCACCTGATTTTTTCCATTTTAGGATGATTTTTTTTAAAAAAAATATGAGTTTGCATGCCAACCTCTAAGACAAAGTACATCTATGGTTGCACTATGGATGTGCCAAGTTCCAAGTATGTGTTTTGAGTAGGTTCCCATGTTTCCACCTAAGATGTGGTTTTCCACTACATATTTTCCCCTATATATATGCCAAGATAAGGGCAACCTGTCATTGGTAACATTACACCATGCCCATGCCCATCAGTTAGAATTGCCGTCTGCCAGGTGTGGAAGGTGACCACAATTTGTTATTATGTTGTAAAATATGAAAACATGAGGATTAGAATTACCGGTGATATAGCTTCAGCAGTTTCTCCGGTACCTTGACTTGCTAAGAATATTGAACAGAGCAGGGGTATGACATCCCTCTGCACCTCTTTGCTATCTGGATTTTGAGATAGATTGACAGAAACACGGGCATTCGCAAGTCGCACCCTGTAGCCAGGTACAGTCAGAATTACAGGCATTGACTAGAGGATGTATAGAAACTTTCCAGATCTAAGAAACTGTCATACCAGTAATATTTACATGAATGGAGCAAATGGAGGCAAGGAAAGGGGGAGTCCTACCTATTAAGGCTATCCTTCTCCACAAGGTTGACAAGCAATCCCAATATGGCGACCAGAAAATCAAGTTCATAGTCTCGCAATTGCTTAGTTTTGATTTGGAGTGACTTGCTGTTCTGGGAAGACGAGAAATCACCAGAGAACACTCTTTCTTTCATTTGATTGTTACTGTCCATGGAGAAATCAAATGAGGGGAAATGTTTAATGATCAAGGAGGCCATGGTATTAATTCCACCACATGACGCAATCTGTTCGCAGCCAGACGGGTTTTCATTTGCCAAGTTCATAAGAACCTGCGACAAAATTAATGGAAGATGTTAGATACATCTCATTGCAAATGTAATAAAAACAAGTAGTCCCTCAATAACATGCCACTGGCCTGCTGCAAAAGATGTTTGTTTGGTAAAGCTAGCTGATCAAAACTTTCACAATGACCAGCAAAGTAGAAGTAGCAACTAAGCTTAAAACCTGTAAGTTTTAATTTTGCATAAAGCTCACCCACTGCTCAAGCATAATCTCGCCCAAAAAAAAAAAAAGACTAGCATCTGTCAGATATGGTTAACGTTGCTATTGTGGATAAGCAGGTAATGTGAATGTTCTTATGGTAGGTGTGAATATACAAATTGACACATGGAATAGAACTATAGAAGTACCGATGTCTGCAAATTTTGTATATAAAAATCACGACAATCGGCAATTATCTGAAGGATATACAGCTTCCACAGCTTTTTATCAATGTTTAAAAGATGCCAGGCAACAAGAGTTATAGAGGTAAACCAAGACAAGAAAGATCAAAAGGAAACATGATCCATTACCTTAACTGATGCCAAAAGGCAATCTTCCAAAAGATTGGACTCATCTACAGCCTTAGAATCAGAAGTTGCACCTGACTGATAAATATCTTCAGGTTGACATAATTCAGGACTTCCCATTACTGCAGTCCCACAATCATCCAGCACTTCTCCATTAGATCGTTTCGCTCGCTTCCGTGGTGATTTCCTTTTTGGACCAAATAGATCCCAATTTGAAGGTTCTTGATCAATATCATCAAATGCAAATGGGTCATCACCACCATTACTCAAATCAGTGTGTACATTTTCAGATAGACGCCGCTTTTTTGCCATTTCTCTGGAGTTCCAATCAGAAGTGTGTGCTTTTATAGAAATCCAACCACTTGAGCCTCTAATTGTATTAGTTTTAGAACGATCCTTTCTTACATTGAGCTTCAAACTAGCACCATTACTATGTTTCACTCCAAGTGAACCACTTGATGCCCCATCGCTTGAAAAAGATGAAGAATTGAGTGTCCTTTGTGACTGAGAGACAACACTGCTAGAAGAGATAGTAACATGAGAAGCTTCTGATTTGGAAGATGAGCAATCCTGGTGCCTTCGATTCAGTAAAAGGCTCTTTTTCTTTGAGTTATTGCACTTGCTATGATGATTCAATAAGCTCAAACCTCTACTGTCTCCTGCACAATGCAATGTTCAAAATGTAACTATGTTAAAATTAAAAGGAACAAGTATTATTGGCCTTCACATTAGATCAGAAAGATAACGGAAGAGTTTGTGGTGGCCCAGATAGTATTGATAACACCAGATGGTACAGAGATCTTGAAATATATATAATCGGTCAGGAGAATAATGGCACAATTTAATGAAAATTCATAAAACGGAAACTAGTGGAAGTTTTGGCATCAATCCAAGTTAGATGGATTGAATTTGAAATAGAAACATACAAGGGTGATCATCATATTCAGGCTCGCATAGCAAAGGTTCGCAATATAACTATAAAATGAAGTCATTTTATTACCAGAGCAGGCCCCGTTGCAAACTTTAGTATTTTTTGGATCTGCTTTTCTTGAAACAGTGGACGGTTTCTGAAGCAGAGAGAGAGCTGCAGCAACAGGAATAACAATCAGATTCCAAAAGGGGGTGTCGAGCTTTACATTTAAGTCTTGAGTAGTAGTAATATTAAATTAGTATGCAACTACCTGATAGTAATTCAATAATACTGAGAATGACACCAACAAAAGGAAGTGAGGGGCACTTAGGGCTCAATTTTCGACTCATGCTCAGCAAATGGGTCTGGAAGGAACAAAATGAGATAATTTAGAATACCTTGTAAAATAATACAGGTAGCACTTAGCAGCAAACATGGGAACACCATTACAGCAGAGATGAAGCACAAAACATCGTAGAGAGCAGTGAGACAGAAGCAAATCGAGCAAACAAGATACTGAAGATTACCTTGTTGTTGTCACTTAGAAATGTGGCATTCTCCAAAATTTTCAAACATTTCAAGAGGAGTGCGGTACTTTGCGGAGAAGCTCCTTCCTTACCCTCCACAGCTGTAGTGGAGGCATCCTTTACAAGTTTCTAATACACAAGGTT
Source organism: Saccharum hybrid cultivar R570 (assembly GCA_038087645.1). NCBI lineage: Eukaryota > Viridiplantae > Streptophyta > Magnoliopsida > Poales > Poaceae > Saccharum > Saccharum hybrid cultivar. The sequence goes on from JAQSUU010000066.1 coordinate 1,961,712, forward strand.
TACCACCAGAGGCAGATTGTTATTGCAGTCACTTAGCACAAACATATATTACTATTGCATATATTTATCAAACAGGTGAGGTGACATGTAAAGATGGGGTCAAACGATATACAGATTGGCACCCTAAGGATAAAAATATGGAAATCCTAAAGAAGGTCAGTACTAGAGTACTTGGATATCCAGAAAAGGCAAATATCAACGGAGTTGTAACACTCAACAGAACAAAAAGACATTTATGTTGTGTTTGGTTTCAGTAAAGAGGTGGTCCATTGTCATCTCACCCCTCAAATTCTTGTTTGGTTTGAGTATTGGAATAGGGTGATCCATCACCACCACACTCCTCATATACACACAATTAGCATATGTATGGAGAATGGGATCATCCTACCAAAATTCATATAGGATCACCTGATGATGGACCACCCATCAAGTATGAGGTGATTCCTCAAACCAAACACCCCATTAATGACTATTTGATGGAAGTGTTAAGAATTATAATCTTGGGAGTATATGATATGGGAATTCAAATTTCAAGGCTTTCAAGGGTATTGCTTGATCGTTTCTCCAAAGTTCAAATCGTACTGGTAATCACAGTTAGAGTACATTTGAAATCTAAAACTTTTCAACCAAAGCCATTATTGTAACATGTTTTTCATGTTGCTCAAAATATATTCTTCCAAATTGCAGCTTCAAGTATACTGGAACATGAATTGTAAAAGTTAACCATCTTACCATAGCAAAACAAATAATGCTAATTTAATAGTTTTGTCTAAACCTGTTAGAAAACATACAGACATAAATAAGGTCTTACCTCCAGTTCTGAATGGCAATTCACCATAACATTAAAAATATTATCAAGGCCACCCGACTGCCTTAATGTTTCTTTGAAATTTCCTCCAAGTTTCAACACCATGTCAGATGTATCTGTAAAAATATTATAGCACTTCAGAGTGATGATGGCAAACCTTGCTACTAAATCAGGTTTATTAAATTAAAGGTAAGAAAAATACTCCAAGCTCTAAATAAGACGACAATCAATAGCAAGTGAAACAATAACCAGAAAAAATCCATCCATGTAATGCTGTAAGCTATTACTTATTATTTGATTTTATTGCTTTGACTAACAAAATCAGACCTGAAGGGGAATCGTGATCAAGAAATTTGATTAGAGAACTTACCCTCTAATGCAACAGCAGACAAGCAAGCCTTTTCCATTGTCAACAAAGCAAGCCACTTTGAACATAGTTCCGGCCTTGTTGTTCTCTTATCATCCCTGTCTAGTGGCTTGATCTCTTTGCAGCTTAAGAGAATTTCTTCAACTTTTAAAAGTATGTCCTCTGAACTAGAGTCCGCATCCTTATTGGAACCATTAAGAATTTGAAATTTACTGATTCCAAGAAGTTTGGAACCTATTGATGGCGCTTTGGCATCAACGACATTCACCGGAGGGTTTAATAATTTAAGAAGGAAATGGACACAAGTTTCTGAATCCAGCGAATTATTATCTTGAACCTGAATAATAACAAAGGAAACAATAAGCAGAACCCATATTGAAGTACAACTACCTTAGTTCCAGAATCTAGTGTCATCAATCAAATTTCTAAAGGTTGACGATTTGTATGCCTGTAAGGTTAGAATTATATAGATTCAGTTTATGAAAATATCATTAGAGTTATTGTTAGAATGCCTCCATTAAGTTGTAGAATGGACAAAGTTGCATCTCACGGACGATGAAAAGTCAAAAACTTTATTAAGTAAAAAAGAAAGGAAGTGGTAAAAGAGAAGAACCATTTTTGGTTAATTAAATATTACAATATTACATCTTATAAAACAAGAGAGATAGCCATTTAGGTCAAACTAATGAAAAAGGTTAAATGTCAACACTGACTGAGATTTACTTTCAAACAATTTCTAGTTAGTTTTTATATTAAAAAATATTGAGATTAAAATCATGGTGTTCCTTGTTTGATTTTCTCATAGGACATGCCAGCCTTGTAATGTGAAAACAAGTGGCATTGTAATGCCAAAGAAGTGGTTGCAGCTAAAAGAGAAAACACAATGGAAATTAATAGCTTTTCTCCACCTTGCAGCTAAAAGAGAAAACTTTATTAATGGCGAAGGCGACTTCGAGATAAGAGGTATTTAATATGCATAACAGCATGCAGGATTTAGACTGAGATCAAGAGGTACTCACATCACTTGCCAGAACAAATAAAAGAGCTCCTGCAGCAATAGCGCAGGGAGGATCATCAATGTCCAGAACCAAAATAGCCTCGATAATTTGCTGTACCAATCTACAGGATATAAGAAAAGGAAGACATTTGTATAAGTAATAAAATGGGAAAAGGTGTCAAAATCTAATACTGTGTTTGTTAAATGCTAACATCTTTAGAGCTGGAGAAGTTCTCAAATTCGATAATAATTTAACTATTCTTATGGACTTAGAGAAATGAATTGCCATTTGACCTTGCTCTAAGAATTGAAGCCCAGTTCAGACAGCAAAACAGATATCCCACACCTTCAACTTATTCTAACCAAGGTATTATGTCTTTTAACGTAAAGTGAAGTACAGCATCAGTGTTGGCATAGCTGTGAGTGTAAGAGTAAACCAATGACACATTTCAGCTCAAGTAAAACTTTCAGTTTACAAGACAATAATCATTATTGTTCAATCCCAACTGAAAACACGCCTAATTCCCAGAAGTCACAAAATATAGGCACATATGCCTAAGGTTTAGCTACACCTCAACAATTTCCATTTCTAATTTCCATTTCTATCAAACAGCATACTTCAGATAACTTGCAATGATGCTTGAGCTGAGCAGATATAATTCAAACAAGATAGACCAATTTCTAGGCACTACTAATCACTAACCATGCTACTGTTTCAGGGACCATGCATGATACAATCTCTCAGCTGAAGAACATACCAATCTGCTAGAAATGTTCCTAGGCAACTCAAATGCATATGCATACTTCTTAAACACATTTATAAAATTAGGTTCTAAACCAAAGGAAGTGATACTAATGCTGGTTGGAATCAACAGAGTCGGTTCTACAATAATACAGAAATAACAGTTCGTGTCAAGCAACAAACGGGAACTCATTGAACCATAAAACCGATACTTGTGCTTTGGGCAAGGAATTAGGCGTCTATTGCGAAACCAAGCAAACAAAGGAAGTCCATGGTCCAAAGGCAGAAAGGTGGTTTCTTTCTCAAAGAAACCCTAATCTTGAGCCCTAATCGCACAGGAAAACCATCACGCTTCTCGATTTTCCGGTCAAGATTACCAAGAAAGACAAGCAAGGACCTAATTCGTGTTCTTGGCTGAACAACAAGGGAAACGAGGCGCCTTTGATGCACTTACCCTTGGGACCGTAGCACGCGGCGGCGCTCGGCGGAGGCGCAGATCCCGAGCAGCGCGAGCAGGCTGGCCCGCCGCGTCCGCTTCTGCGCGGCGGGGCGGAGCCCGTCGAGCGCGAACGTGACTTCGTCCACGCTCTCCATCATCTCTCCGTACTCCTCCGCCTCCATCAGCGTCGCCGTCGGCGCCACCGCGGGGGCTTCCGCGAGCTCCCACCCTCCTCCTCCTCTTGCCCCAGCCCGGCCGCGCCGCCTCCCCTCCGGCTGGGACCGCGGAGGCGGGTCCTCGTCGAAGTCCCACATCGAGGAGGACTCCTGCGACGGCGGGAGCGGGAGCGGGAGCGGGAGCGGGAGCGGGAGCGGCTGCGAGGCCGACGACCCCAGCACGTCGTCGTCGCCGTCGAAGTCGAACGCGTCCTGCGAGGACGAGACCCCACCCCCGCCGTCGGAGAAGGAGCGGGATCTGCGCCCGTACGTGCGCAGGATCATGGCGCCCGCGCCGTCGTCGATGCGCGGCGAGAGAGGGAGGATTTGGGTGTGGGTTTGGGTCCGTTGGCGTCGTTTGCTTCGCGTTGCGGCTGATGCGGCGGACTTGGGAAATGAGTTGGGAGGGGCAGCTGCCTGGGGTGGGGGATTTGGTTTGGGGGAGCGGGGAGCTCGGCTTCGGCTCTATCAGGCTGTGTCACTGGCGAGTGGGGCCGCGAGTTGGGTCTGGTTTGGTTTGTCCGATTCAGCCGTAGCCCCTCGGCCCTCATCACGAGTCAGGTGTCAGAACGGCAAGGAGGGCGGAGGCGGTTTAATCTATAGCCGTCGGATCTCTCATTCTGATAGTAGCATCGAATGGTGGATAGTCGGTCAAAAAAATAGAATTTTTTTAATCTTGTTAATAACAAAAATGGAAAATTTGGATATAACTCTCCTTGGTACGACCGTATCAGGCACGTGATTAGGGGCATGCTTGTATACGATTATAAGTCGATTATTGATGGATGGCCGCGAGAATCACGTTAAAGGTTTATAGTGTCGTCGATTTCTTCCATCGTCGACCTAGCCACCACGAGTCTCAATGACAACTTTGATTTTACATATCACGACTCTCTTGTCGTGGATCCGCTGTCACACTCGCATCGCATAGTCTCAAAGATTATATCCAGACAAGGCCTAAAGATTTCAGCGTCAACAAATCTACTTCAACCTCTGTCATGCCAAATCGACCATGGTTGTCGCCCCCACGTTCCTGCCAGCTTGCCCCGTCCTCGGCGACCTCCAGCCCGTCACGCCTAGCACTACTACCACCACTGCTAAGCCCGGCGTCGCCATGTCATTCTCGTGCCTTTGCCATCCTTACCTGGCCCAACCATAGTATTCCTCCACATGTGGCAGCCAGCACCCCGACGCCTTGTCACTCTGTCTCCACGCCCGGCTCCTCTGCCTGGCCCCACTTGTAGCCTAATGATTTCTTCTAAGATTCCCCTAAATCAACTTGGTGTTGTTAACCCTAGAACCCCGTTGCCTAAGAAACTTTAAAGTTTTAAGAGCATCTCCAAGAGTATCATATTTCCCTTCATAATCCTTAGTTTTAACAAGATGAGAAAAAACATCTCTCCAACAACTCCTAATTTATGCTCCTAAAATTTATGCACTTGGTAAATCCTCCCCCATTGCGCGTAACTTTGCGCGTAATAGCGATCGTGCGGATCCCGTGTGTATCAATCTAAAGGTGGAAGGGTGTGGGAAAGAATAAGAAGTAGGAAAGGGTTCCTGATACAAATTTACGAGAGAAAGAAATATAAAAGTGGTTACGATAATTTAGAAATAGTATAGGATTTCTAATGTAAAATTGTCTTCTATGTCTTAGGAGTGGATTATTAGAAACTCTTGGAGATGGTCTTCTTTTTTCCTGCCAATATTTTTTAGGAGTTATAAAACTACATGTTTTAAGAGGAAAAAATAGGATACTCTTAGAGATGCTCTGTGACACCTGTGATGTAAGAAACATGTTAAAAAAATTATGGACACCTCCTTCGACCAATTTTTAGACCATTTGATAGTTTAGTTATTCCACACAAGCTATCCCAGGTGGATCTAGTCCAGTGTACAGAAGCATTGATGTCATACTTTGTAACATGATTTTTTCTCTGTTGGAGATCATACTTTGTGGATTCAATCTACTCTTTTAACTGGTGCTACCAAATTCAAACGGTAAATAAATTCGTCATTTGACATTCGCCTTGCCGTATGCAGATTACCAAGGGCCTCAATCGGGATAAACCTTCCGAAGACTCAAGGCAGTGAGTTGCTCATCGGCTAGGACCCCGTCGACATGATTTTTTTTTTTTAACTCAGCTCGTTTCGGTAGATTGCATATATAGCTGTGGATCCATAGAATCGGTCCACGAGCATGGCTTGCTCATCGTTGCAAATGGTGATGGTGCCGGCGATTTCTTTGGTCTGTGGATTCCGTCCAGAAGCCTCGGTTCGTTACATTAGTTGTCTTCAGAAGACGTTTGTACTCCCGTGTCCAAAAAAGGAGTACAAGGCATGTTCGGTCTTCCGCTTCTGTTTTCTTGCCTATACCACAATAGTTGAGTGTTTGCTAGTTTCCTTTCGCTACAACAGCTAGTAGCGCGGCAACAGGCAGCCTTCGGAACGGACTGTAAATTTATTATCTAAGACTAGTTTTATAAAAAATAGTACCAATATTTATATACCTAAAATACATAGGTTTGCAAAATATAATTTTTATAATTAATGTAATACTATATGCAATCCAAATTATAAGACATTATGATTTCCTATACAACAATGTCTAGAAACATAATAAAAACCAAAACATCTGATGGTTTTTAACTGAGGGAGTAATCCCCTGTTCGGCTGCTCTTATCAGCACGGCTTATCAGCCGTGGAACAGTGTTTTTCTCTTACAACAAAACAGCCACAGCTGGCTTATAAGCCGCATAAACAGTCTGCCGAACAGGGTGAATATTTATTGGTCAAAGTTAAATTAATTGGGTCGTTAAACAGTGGGTCTGCATTCATTACTAGTAGATTACTCCCACTAATAAATTTACTCTGTTCGCTAGATGGTTTCTCGCTGATGCTGATTTGTTGTGAAAGAAAAACACTGTTGAATGGCTAGCTGATAAACACAAGTGAACAGGGTGATTATCACCACACCAAAAAAAAAATCAACTAACTGAAGCGCCCACAACTTTAACCCCTTTCGGCTACAGAACATACGTAGAGAATCTTTAAAAAAAGTCAGACGCTCAACCCTGCGCTCGTTCCAGCACAACGATCGGCTCAACAGGCCCATCTACGCTCTCTCTCCTCTATCTACTCCATCTACAAGCGACAGTCGACAGAAATCCCCAACTCCTCGCTTCGCTCATTGCGGCTCACCGTGTCATTCGCCCGCCCCAAGCCACCTTGCGGCGGCGCCCCCATCCCACGTCGAGCCACGCCACGTCTGCCGCTGCGCCGTGCTCCATCCCCCGCCGCGCCCACTCCACCTCGTTGCGTCGTGCCCCATCCCTCGCCACGTCGAGGTGCTGCCGGCGCTGCCGTCCCCCACCCCAAGAGGTCGTGGCCGTTGTCAACGCCAGCACCGCCGCGATCCTCGACCTCAGCTCGTGACATCACGAGATCCGAAGTGGCCAGACCCGGAGCAGGCTTCTCCTGTTGCACCTCTGAAAGGTCTTGATGGCTAGAGGGGGGGTGAATAGCCTTTTAAAATTTTCTACAAAGACAAGCTAAACAAGTTTATCAATACAACAAATAGCGAGATGCGAGTTTTGCTTAGCCTACGGGGTGTTTGCAAGCCACCTATCCAATTCACAATTCTAGTATGTTGGCACTCAACCGCACAAGTCAAACCGAGAAGGTAACTACAACTACAACTAGCAAGCTACACAAAAGAGCTACTCTAGCAAAGCAACTAGCTAGCAAAGATAACTAAGAAAGTAATGCGGAGTTGAGTTAGGAGGGTTTCACCGAGGGGCGAAGTATTGAGCCAACCAATATGATCAAGAGATGAATTCCACAATACACAACCACCGGGATTGATCAATCACAATAAGAATGATGACACGAAGATTTATCCCGAGGTTCACGTGCTTGCCGGCACGCTAGTCCCCGTTGTGTCCCTCTTCACCACGTGGTTCGGTGGCTAATCGGTCTCACACCGAGCCTCTCAAAAGGCGCCACAAGAACCTACCAAATAGCAAAAGGTTGCAATGACACGAGCAATTCACTAATGTTGCCTTTGGCGCTTCGCCGAGGTAGGCACAAACCCCTCACAATCACCGGAGGTGGCCAAGAACAATCACCAACTCTTGCCAACGCCTCCAAGCTGCTCCAAGCCGTCTAGGTGGCGGCAACCACCAAGAGAAACAAGAATCCCGCAGCGAATCAACCACCAAGTGCCAACTAGATGCTATCTCACAATGCAAATGCACTTGGATCACTCAATCTCACTTCGAATATGCAAAGAAGCAAGAGAGATGAGTGGGAGGGGAGTTGCTTAGCTCAAAGTGCTCACAAGTATGTCAAAAGTCCAAGAGAAGAGAGCCTTGAGCCGGCCAACGAGTATTTATAGACGTACCCCTTCGAATATAGCCGTTAGAAACTGAAATCAGCAGCAGTCGCGCTGACCGGACGCGCTGGTCCAACTGACCGGACGCGCCGGTCGCGCAACGGCTAGTTTTCGAAACGCCGACCGGACGCGCCGGTCGCAACGACCGGACGCGCTGGTCACGACCGGACGCGCCGGTCCCGTGACTGACCGGACGCGCCGGTCAACACTGAGTCGCGCAAAACGGACCAGCGACCGGACGCGCTGGTGAACCGACCGGACGCCACAGTGCCCGCGTCCGGTCGGAGTCCAGTAAGCTCCCTGGACGACCGGACGCGTCCGGTCGCCTGTGACCGGACGCGCCTCGCGTCCGATCAAACAACTGAAAAACGCGCAGACACTGGACACTGACCGGATGCGTCCGGTCAAACAGTGACCGCGTCCGGTGCAGCGTCCGGTCACCACTGTGACCTCCGTTCGCTTCCGTTGATTTCCGTTTGATTTCCGACTTCCGGCGTAGTGGAAAATAGGCATTTCATTTCCTCGAAATCGCCTGAATCCCGCGCTCGCACGCTCGGCGGGAGGGAGAGAGGACCCCCAAACCCTCTCTACCGCTCAAACTCCAACGCCATCGCAAACGTGCTAACACCACCAAGTGATCAACACCATGTGCATGTGTGTTAGCATTTTCACAATCATTTTTCGAGGCGTTATTAGTTCTATCCAAATGCATATGATATGAAATGCACATCTAGAGGCACTTAGGAGTTCAATAGCCGCGTCATTCCCCTCTTTATAGTACGGCTATCTATCCTATAATGTAACCACACCCACTAGGTGTCTTTGGTTACTAAAACACAACCCTTAAGCATATACCTTTGCCTTGATCACGTAGGGTTGCGTCCAAATCCAAGTGTGGCCATCATGATCACCATGTCCATCTTGCCACCAACCTTGGATTGTACTAATCCTCATATGCTACATACAACTTAGGCATAGGATTAGTACTTAGGCATTGTCACTAATTACCAACACCAAACATAGGACTTTCAACCTCGCGCTCCCTTACTTCCTCGGATGTTGCAAGCGCGTGTTGTAAGCGTATGTTTGAAGTGTTTCAGGTGTTTCATATACGTGTTGCAAGTGTTTCATGTGGATGTTACAAAAGTAGATCGGGATGTTGCATATGTATGTTGCAATGGCTATACACGTATATTGCATGCGTCTGTTCCAAATGTTTCAGTTGTTTCAGACGGATGTTACACGAGTTCTATCTGGGTGTTGCATATGTTTGACACTTATGTTGCAAGCGTTTCATTCGGATGTTGCATATGTTTTCACACATATGTTGCAAGTGTTTTTCATCTAGATATTGCGTATATTTTGCAATGGCTACACGCGTGTTTCCCTCGTGTTTCAGACGTAAGTGTTTCAACTGTTTCATACGTATGTTGCAGATGTTTCCTCTAGACGTTGCAAAAATAGATCTAATGTTGCACAGTTGCAGTGGACCCCATCTGCAGCAGCTGCCTGTTGGGCCTGCCTGCATGCGCATGGGTGTGGATGGGGCACGAGCGGCAGGCGCGGGAAACCATGCGGGCGTGGGGACACGGAGCGGGCACGAGACATTGAGCGACAAGGAACCCACGTGAAGCAGACATGCGGCGCGAGCGTCCGAACGCTAGCCCCCGTCCGGACGTCCGGAATCAATAGTAGTGCAAAACAAAGGAAATAAAACATCCACTCCAACCCAAGGGAAAGAATCTTTGGTATTCCTGTCTTGCTATGCTTGCTCATGTTGGTGACTTTTTTTTCCTCCATTCCAAACAGTTCAAAGTATTCATTCCTGTGTTTTGAAATCCTACGGTTTTCCACTATTCACTTCATTTATTCCTGTGTTTTTTTAATTTCTCTATTTCCTATTCCTCAATTCCAAGGAGGCCCTCGAGGTACAGAGTATAAAAAGTTTTTTTACAGACTTATCAAATATATATTGATACATGTTAAAAGTTATTTATATAGAGAATTCAGCATGATTCATAATTTGGAACAGAGGAAGTAATAGAATTCTTTCAAAGACTCAAAATGGAAAATGCTGTTGTATACAGTTATTTTTCCTGTGCATGCAATGAATTAATTTACTTTCATGTACAGTGAAAATGGATTGAAGGTGTGTCAGTGTGTGCTGGGAACATTTGACTAGCTGGATACAAAAATCATTGGAGAACTTGTAGGGATAGAAGTTTCATGTCCTAGCATGTCCTCAAGAAAAAACTGAATTTGCTGAATGCTGATGACAAAGAAGCTCGAAAGGCATTTGTTGTCCTCTTATTACCAGTAAATTAAATTACCAAAGCAAAGCTAAAGGCTAGAGTTACATACAGCCCACTGCCAAAACCATCACGGCGCAATAGCACATGGAGTATTTTACACGTGTACTCACTTTCTGTCTTGGCACTCTGACACGGGCGCACCACACGTCGACTGAGACCAACTAACGAACATGTCCTAGGAAAAACTGTCACCGGCTGCCAGCGCCGGCCACGGTGGGCAACAGGCCGTCACGCCAAGCCGACGAGCTTCTCGCTGATCTCCCAGAGCTTCTTGGCCTTGTCGGCGTCGCTGGCCTCCTCCGAGAGCTGGTTCTCGAAGGACGCCGAGTTCTTGTTCCAGCTCCAGTACACGCCGGACTTGGTCAGGCTGGGGTCGCTCACCACCTGCGCCAGCCGCTTCCCGGCCTCCTCCTCGGAGACGTAGCCCTTGGTGATGTACTTCTGGAACGGCGGGAAGAGCAGCCGGAACAGCGGGATGTGCTCGCGGAACAGGCCCGTGGTGGCGATGCAGCCCGGGTAGAGCGACGCGAAGGTGACGCCCGTCTCCTCGTGGTACCGGCGGTGGAACTCCTGCATCGTCAGCATGTTGCACACCTTGCTGTCCTTGTATGCCTTGGCGCCGTCGAACTCCCCGCCGTCGATCATCACCGAGCTGCCAATGCCGTTGAGGCCGCCGGCGAGGCCGCGCAGGTCACCCAGGTTCGCCTTCGGCGGCACGTTCCCCGCCAGCGTGTTCGTGTTCCCTGCTCGATCATTCACAGCTCAGTTCAGTGACAGGCATGCATCCAAATCCAAAAGGTAGAGGATGGCAGCGGCATTATCATCACGTACGTACCGGTGATGGAGCCGACGATGATGAGGCGCTTGGAGGGGTAGTCGGAGGACTGGAGGTCGCTGAGGAGCTCGCGGGCGAGGAGGAAGTGGCCGAGGTGGTTGACGCCGACGCTCATCTCGAAGCCGTCAGCGGTGTAGGACGGCTCCTTGGCAGTGGGCTGGTACACGGCGGCGTTGCAGACCACCACGTCGATGGGCATCTCCAGCTGGCGCACGTTCTTGACGAACTGGCGGACGCTGTCCAGAGAGGCGAGGTCCAGGTGCACGATGGTGAAGCTGTCCTTGTCCATGCCGGCCGCCTTGGCCGCGCGCGACGCCTTGAGGAAGTCGCGGCAGGCCATGATGACGTGCCACTTGCCTGTCTCCGCCAGGGCCTTCGCCGTGGCCAGGCCGAGGCCGGACGACGCGCCGGTGATGATCGCCGTGCCCTTGCGGAGGGTCTTCTTCCCAGACGGCGACGCGGGGATCACTGATGGGGAGGACACCGCTGCCGTCTGCGCGCGGATGGCCACCGACGTGCTCACCCTCTGCAGGTTTTGGATGCGCGTTTTCAGTTACAGTGGCATCATACAGGAACCAGTGGCACTAGCAAGATCTGTAGTTCCGAAACAACATCTGGCCAAGCTATCCTTTACAAAGCCCAGTGAGAATCAAACGACACTTCTGGATTTCGGTTTTGAGCCGAAGTGTAAAAGTGACGATACTGAATGCCTGATTGCCTATAAGACTGGACACTGGTGGTCATCAGTCATCACACAACCTATCGTAATTTCAACTTTTATCTTTCCCTTCAAAAAGAGACTCAATTTTTTAGCTGAAGTGTCAAGATAACCATGTTGCAATGTCCAATTGACTACAGAGCTGCCGCAGTAACATAGTCATCTAAAAGTACTCCATTGCTTAGTATTAGGAGTAGCAATTACGAGTTATACACATGATGGTGGAAAGAAAATGTCATCTTAACTATTCAGTCAGACTTTCCATTGCTTTAAAGCCTTGGATTCAGAAAACAGAAAGCCAGTAAGACATTGAACTTGAAGACACTCAATACAGACAAATTCTAGCCAGCCAAATGATGTCCAACTATCCAAGGCTTCAGTAGACAAAGACTACCCCCTCACTATCCATTACTGAAAATCTACTGCCACAGGTCTACCGTCTACACCTTAAGCTCTCCACGTCCCCGCCGACGACACCGCGTTTGTCCTCCCGAACCTGCTCTGCACGCTCCACAAGTACAACCACCGTGAGCCTTGGTATCTCGGCGCGCGCTCCGACTCCGTGGTGCAGAACGCATGGCACGACTTCTCCATGGTCTACAGCGGCGGCGGCGGCATCGTCGTCAGCTGGTCGCTCGCACGCCGCCGTGCAACGTGCCGTCGACTCATGCGTTCTCGGGTACCGACACCTCTGCGGTAGCAACGCCGGAATCTACGCTTGCCTCGCCGACCAGGTCACCCGCGAGGCCACGAGCCAAGCTTTCAATAGGTGCCTGCTTCTTCCTCATAATACTTTGCGGGTCCTGCTAGGCCTAGCGGTTTTCACCGCCAAGCCCAGTGGGCATTTTGCGGCCAGCATGTTTGAGTTGGTGGACACCCGCAAAGTCTGCAAATTAGCGTTGCGGCCATTGCGGCGGCTTGCAGGACGTCTGCAGACCGGCCCGTTTGCATGCTTAGCAGCTCCCTAAGGCCTAACAATGGGAATGAGCATGGATTTGGAGTCGGTGGCAATTGGGACACGCAGCAAACAGAAGATGATGAAAGGTAAACAAGCAGTAGCCTCAGTCCCAAAATCCATACCTTGGTGCGTAGGCCCAGAGCACTGGTCTCCAACTTGAGGCCATCCGCCAGACGAACACCCAAGAACGCCGAGTCCTTCACCGACCCCTGCACACAGCACCAAGATTGCAACCACAGTTAGCACCGAAACACTCAAACCGCTTACCAGAACCGCAACTTGGCAGCTCGGACGCTGAAGCTGACCGCGATTCCAAAAAAAAAAAAAGCAGCCACAAAGGCACGAATGCTCGCTGGAAAACGCAGAGCTGCCGCTCACCTCCTTGCGCGCGGAGAGGGCCGAGGGGAGGAAGGACGTCGCCGCCTGGAGCGCCATGTCGACCAGAGGGGAGAGGGGATAGCACGAGCTGGAGTGAGCAGCCTGAGGACTGAGGATTTGGATGGGTTATTCGTCTTCCTCTTCTCGGGGGGAAGGGAAAGCGAGGCGCGGCGGGAGTTTATCGGTGCCGGAGGCGGTGGCGATAACGCGATAGGGTGGGGGTTGGGGTTCGCCACGGGGCGCCGACCTGGCACCGGCCCGGCCAATGGGAGCTTGGTGGCTTGGATTTCCCCCGGCGTCCCCGGTCCCCTCGTGGGGATGGATAGGATACTTTCGGTAATTGGCTTGGCAGGCTTGGATATTTTTTTTCTTTGGCATTGGCACGCACGGACGGGCGGGGTCGGTCGCTGTTGCCGTCTTGCGTCGCCGCGCTCGGGGGAGCTCGGGACCGTTCTGGTCCTTCTGGAGCGTGAGTTGGTGGATGGGCGGCCCGGGTTTTGTTCCGTCTCACGGCAGCAGGACAGGCCCCGTTCCGTTCCCTGCTCGATGCTGATGCTGTGCTGCATTGTGCAGCAGGGCTGCTGGGGCCAAGGGGGCGGCGGCGCCGAGGTTGGGTCTATGATATTTGTGACGTCAATCACGTCTATAAGTCTATAACGTTTAACTCAAGCACATGAAACAACTTCTCACAGGCGCCAGACAAGAGGCTGGCCAGAAGCACATTGGATAAGCAATCCGTTTGAAGACGAAGCCTTGTTGGACACTTGTGAGTGAAAGCTTGATGACGTGTTACTTGTTCGCTGGATGGTTTCTGACTGGCTGATTCTGGCCGATGCTGATTTGTTGTGAGAGAAAAACACTGCTGAATGACCGGCTGATAAGCGCTGATAAGCACGAGCGAACAGGGTGATGATCTTAGCAGCCATGTTCCAATTCTCGTTTCCGTTCCGGGACGGAAACAGAAACTTGGGTATCATTTTAAAATGCGAGAACCGGAACGTGGAACATGGGAACGGAAACGTGGGTTATGTTCTCGTTCCCAGGCTGCTAAGGTTGTGATCATCTACAATTACCTTGACTACGTCGACCGTTCGTCCACTTTGACTACATCAATGTCTTCGGCGAAGGCTTAATTATGGAAAGAAGGCATCGAAGACTCAGGACCATAGGAAGAAGCAAGCTACCTAAGACAAGGTCACGAAGGTTCGAGCGAAGGCCGCCACCGAAGCTAGCCGAAGACAAAGTCAACCCTACACTATTTTTGTAAAGACGAGAGTCATGTGCCGGGTCTGAGTTGTAATTAAGCCACACTTAGTTATATTCAGCTATTGAGTCTTGTATTTCTAATCAAAACTAAATAGCTGAGGCGCTATTGTTGGGGGTTGTGGTGTATTATACTTTGGGACCCTCCATTAGTGTGTTCAAGTCCAATTACGTAGCCAAGGGGCTTATCAGGTAGTGCTTATGGCCCATTTATAGCTCCTGTAGATTCGTTTGTAAATACAAACCTTACCAGGGAAAATAATGAAAACTTCTGCTCCTAACTCCCATATAAAGGGAGAGGGAGAAGGTGGAGGGGGCTCTGAACCCTCACTCATTCGGCTCCTTCTTATTCACTCCCACCTCTCTCATGTTTGGTTTCATCATTGCATATCTAATTGCTTGTTGTCCATTTTGGTTTCATGATAAATTCAATGAAACAATCTTCTGCCTCTTAGTTTCATCCTCAAGATAAGCAGTAGTCCATCTTTGTTTTATAACAATCAAGTATTTTGTGACTACCAAGTTGAGTCAATAATCTCAAAACATGGCAACACAAAAATGCCATCTCTATCATATTTTGCAAATATGCATTCAAACATATTTTCATCATGTTTAATTTCAACTAGAAATGAATCTCTGTTGAACTCTTGTCCTTAATATTTCATTATTTTCAATTTCCTTTTTAATTTCTTCAAAAGTGTATGCATCTGAGAAGTGCAGTTGTTCCGAAACTTCAAATATATTGATCTTGTGTAAATATCTACAACATGCTTCTCCATAGGCTTCATTGATGTACATTTCACCTTCATCACAGTCGAGTTGAACCTATCACAATCTTCATGATTGTGTTGTTATAGGTTGCATGAAACAAATTACTATTGGTATTTGCACAAAGAAATTACATCCTCTCAAAATAATGTAAGAATTGAGCAACATTCTCCCAAAAAGTTCCATTGTTGTTATAGATTTCATGAAACACTCCAAGGCAATCCAAATCTCCATTGATGACCGAGCCACCAGAAAACACTTTAGAACAACAGCCACAAAAATTTCAATAAGTTTCATATTGTACTTGTACTTGTTAGGACATCCAACATCTTTGAGTTGTCTTCCAAGGTGGAAAATCCTCCCGGGTGTCACTAAACCTTCATGGTAGATTGGTCACCCATGCAAGAAGACTGACCTTTATTTTTTAGGATGATGCGAGGCAGCAAAACGAATAGTTGGATGATCAACATTGCAGCTAGCTTTAACATCCGCTTCAAGGAGTAGAAGATAATCTGCATGCAACACTTAGCATTCCAATAAGGACTACCATCTTTGGATTGTTCATGTTTATACCGCTGCTTCTCGTGCAAACACTTGACCTCAAATTTGAAGAGTGAATCAATTTCTTCAATACTTGGGCGGCCAATCCATTGCGACAAGATTGCCTTGATCCCTTGGGTGAAGGTTAGGATTATGACCTTACCTCTCTTTTCTCCAATTGCAAATCCAGTGATATTAATGCGCTGACTTTCCAACATCGAAGTGAGTCTTAACACGACAAACTAAAAGTCCCTGATATGCATTATTGACATCTTCGACAGTATTTGGATCACTCTCCACTAATGCTCTCATAGTGACTTGGAGACTGAACAGAGAGTTGCCCGAGGTATTCACAACGTGGTTTACTTTTTCATTGGAGAGAAAATGAGGTCTATCGTTGTCATATCCATCTGCCATCTAGCTATCTCTTCTCTACAACTAAAAAGACTCTAAAGTAACCATCTACTCGGTGATACCAAACCAAATCTCGCTACTCGTATAGCACCCAGTGATACATATGAAGTCTTGCCTCAATACGAAGTCATATAGCACCCGGTGATACGTACGAAGTCTTGCCCTGATACGAAGTCTATATTTATAGTATGGCTGGTGGTCTTCCCGATGTACAGGAAACATTTGACAAACAATGAAGATAATGATATGGTTTCTATTTGCTTATGTCGCACGTATCCTTTTTCTCTAAAGTGATTAATCAGGACTAGACCCCAATTCAATTATAGCACTGTGTATCCGTGTCGAACTCAAATCCAAGTACATACACAAGTCCCTATTCTTGACTGGATGCATTGATTAGTTTCAATATGCATGATGACGTTGTTGCCTCCTCTGTCATCTCACATGTTGCATGCATCTTCTCAATTTCTTTCATAACACCAAAAGGTAGCATCGATCACGTAAACGTAGTATAAAATGCACCAACTACTTGTGCTTATTCTCTTCTTGATGTACACTTGCATACAGAAATCCAAGTCCAAACTATATATCAACGGCGGCAATTGAAGTTGCTAGAAGGCCCGGATATGTTTAGGGTCAACAGAAATTCTTGCTAGCTTTTCGTCTCTTCATGTACATACAAACTCACCCTTCCCTTCCTTTCTCAGCTTAGTTTGCATTGGAAAGCAAAAACAAGTTGGCAAAATTATTGGCTTTGCAAATGAAGTTCGTAGAGACCATTGCCTTCGTGCATCTGTACTCAGCCTTAGCCAAATTTAAGTGTAAACAAATACCTTCCTCATCTTCAAAAGAAAATGTTATTTATGCTTTTTCATCCTTCCTGTTATAGATGGCCAAACGGGCCACCTAGCCTGACGAGGACATGATACCTTCGGATACGACCATTAATTATAAGGTGAGCTCATTCCTATATTTGCATAGTGATTTTTGGTACAATTCACTTGGTTCCACGTATACGTGTTATTATTTGAATTGTAGGAAATCATGGACCAGAAGTTTGCAAGGATGGACCGAATGCGAACAATCAGCCATCACATATAGGTTATAATCATCGAGGTATGAGAGGTAAGTTTACCATACCATCCTTTGTTGGATTTTATGATGAAGAAAAATATTTTGATTGGGAGATGTCTGTAGAACAAGATTTTTATTCCTACCTAGTTCTAGATATACATAGAGTTAAACACGTCAACTAGTGAATTCAAATATTTTGCTCAATTCTGGTGGCGGGAACTAGGCAATTTGCATCAACATCCTCAATCATGGGATAGACAAGAAGCAATGCATGATTTTTTTATTCCTCATTCTTATAAACGTGATTTACGTAAAAAAATACAACGCTTAGAGCAAGGCAATATGTCTGTCTAGGATTATTTTGCAGAGTTTCAAAAGTGTGCAATATGTTGTGGGATAGTAAAGAACATGGAAGATAAAATTGTTCGCTTTTATGGTGGTTTGAGGCATGAAATATAGGATATTGTTTATCATAAAATTTTTTGTATTGTCAATCATTTGTTCCAGCTTGCTATGCTAGCAGAAAAAGAATTGCAAGGATGTCAGCAAAGGAACCAGACCAACATTAATGACCACCTCAACCAGATTTTAGAAAGAGTGGAGCAAGCATTTGCGAAGGTTGAGACTGCGATAAGAAGGCGAGTGGCTACTTTTGCCCCAGCAATAGCATTTTCACCACCACCACTTTCCACACACACTTGGAGTCTAGTAAAACTTTAAACCATGCTGAAATTGTACAAACTAATGAAGAAAAATCTGCTAGTGAGAACAAAGCAATTGATATTAAATCTGGAAATCACCAAGTACCTAAATTGAAAGATTCTTTTATGCCTGCTACAAAATTTTATATTGCTGAAATTTGTGACGATATGCTGAATTTGTTCACCACTCATGCTATAACAGAGCAACATTTAGTGGATGCTAAATCTGAATTACCAAATATAATTATAAAGGTGAGTATATGGTGCATCGTGTTTATATTTGTTCAAATACGAAATCTCCTTTTGTTGTGCAACAATATGATCAATTAGAGGGTCGCAATAGAAATTATCATTTCACGTCGATATCCCCATGTTTTGTTGTAAAGAAATAAGTTAAATTTCAAGACGAGGAGCAGTGTTGGCTACTACCTACAACCTATCCTCGAACTAAGCTCAAACCGATGACGGCTTGCTATCAAGAAGGTGAGGATGATGAGGACATGACACCTTCGGATACGACTATTAATTATAAGGTGAGCTCATTCCTACATTTGTATAGTGATTTTTGGTACAATTCACTTGGTTCCACATGTACATCTCATTATTTGATTGTAGGTACAAATATGTCTCAAAGTGCAAGTCCATCAAAGTTAAACTTTCACGTCATCGGCAGCCCGACAATACTCTATTGGGAAGGCCATAACTCTTTCATCCGGAGTGGATTTGAGGTTCATGAGCTCTTGATGGCTATCAAATGGATCTGGTTTAACATCAAGATCACGTCAGCAAGGCCTCCAAACCATCACGATAAGTGTTGACACTAGCTAACACCACTTGAATACTAGGTTGTCATCCCTAGCATGGTGCTAGAGCGTACTAAGGTATTTATAAACATAAAGGCTCTCTAGAAAATAATTTATTCTATCCGCAAGCGCACAGATAAAATACCTCATTGTAGCATTTCACCAGGATAAGTATTCCAGGTATCGTTATTTATAATTTTGCTTAAGAGAACGGCGAAAGCGAAAACAGGGGTAAAATCTATCAAGGCATAGACTAGAGATAAACTTGCAAGAACATGATTACTACTGAGAAACTCGTCACACAGTCACTTGCTTTGGCAGGGGGTAAGCCATAATAATAAAGATAATGAAATATAAGCTCATGGGTAAATAACACAGCGATTAGAAATAGACTACTCCACATAAATGTAAGGTGACGTCGGACTAGCAAGAGAATGGATTCTAAGTATCTACTATTTACTAAGTCATAATCTACTCTAAGCATCTACAAGATCATATATAGCACAAAAGACTCTTCATTCATGTATAAGGAACATTGCTAAAGTAAATCAGAACATAGCAAGACTTACTCCGCAATACAAATTCTGCCTGTCCTATCAACGGAGGGTGGACTATATAAGAATCAACGAAGCTGTCACCATCGCGAACTACCACACGACCCGGCCAATAGGATACATTTGCAGGTAAATAACATCTAAGCACCACGCCTACATGTGATCTACCACTTAACTCCCACGTGAAAAGAGCTAAGCGCTTTGCAAACTCATGCATGAACTCATCATCAATCATAACTATATCACTTATAGAACTAGAGCAAACTAGGAACATAATAAATAAAGACATAATGCAATTAGAATAAAGTCGTAGAGAAAGATATGAAATAATACCAATCTTTATTGACGAAGATCCGAAATCTAGAGCGCTAGGCCCTACTTCTCTAATTCTATCTAATCAATCCTATAAAACTTGAAAGAATTGGGAGTAGCTAAATCTAATTCTCTGCGGGAGAGAGTTTCTAAACCTAAACTTGATGGCTTCCTCTGATAATGATTTCTCCTCCTCCCCTGGGGTGGAGAGGCCCTGCTTATATAGCCCCCTCAAATGATCGTGGGCCGTCGGATCAAACCGACATTAATCGCACGGTTTTCCTTGATCCCTTAGGTCGGTGGAGCATAATCCGCGAAGTTGACGCTGATTGGCCACGGGAGTAGGGCGGCCGCTCCAAACCCTAGGGCGGGCGTCCTGGGCTGGGCCCCGTTTGGCCTCCCGTTCGTTCACGTGTCTTCTGGAGTCTTCTAGATGATAGAAAATTAGCGCACATGTTAATATCTCTATGTAAACCCGACGTGTGGGCCTTCTCTCCGTATTTTCTGATAACCCCCTGCAGAAATAGACAAACACCAAAACTCGTGGAATTCTGTCAGATAAAACCCTAATTCTAGATGTCTGGTGCATATTGATCCTTTTCCATGTTTAGTTGACAATTAAATTTGATACTTAAGGATCGTCAACAAACTCCCCCAAGCTTACCCTTTGCTCGTCCCTGAGCAAACAACTAAAACTCAGATGGATCAGGAGTTGCTTTGATGTTTTCTTTCCTGACAGGCACACATGCTTTCATATAAAATTCTCTCAGATTAGAGTGAAGTGTCTTGGGGATTAGCACCTGTACTTAAGCCTTAGGTAATTGAAAGACAAAATAATTAAGCCAAGCACTATTCCTCCTGTCTATACCTCACCTTTGTTCTGGAGTTTTGCATAAGTTTTCAAAATAAAGCTCAGAGTTCCTAGACATGATTCACTTCAACAGCCCATACATATGTTTAATCGAACTGCGGATCCAAAGGAACTCAACATACAATTAAATCAAGATGTGCATGTGTGGTGGAGTAAATAATAGTGATGGTGATGATAAAACTTATTGCTCACTGTTCCTCATATTGCTATCTCTCCTCCTCTCTTGATCTTTTATTGGGAGAGAACATGGGCTATCTCTTTTTCTTCTTTTTTTTCAGGTGGGTAGTAAATATCCCTAATTCTACTGTCGGACACTTGTCCATTTTTTCCGCTCAGGTGGGTATCTTTGTACCCCTAATTCTACTGTCGGACACTTGTCCATTTTTACCTCTCGTCTCACTCTTTTTCTTTTCTTTTTCGAGGTTCCGGGCACTTGCCCCTTTTTATTTCCTCGCATATTTTTGCATAGCCCATGTCTCTTTCTGCATTTGATCTTTTAGGAGAGAGAGAATAACAATACTTTGGGACAGTGAGTGATAACAATATTTTTAACAGATTTTTAATGATTGGTGTAATAGATGTGTGCAAGTGAGTATCTTGATTTAACCACATGAAAAGCTCCTAAGGATCTACACAGCTCAATGAAACTCGAAAGATACAGCAATTATAGCAAGTATGGCTGTGGTAAGAATGTTATGCTAGGAACTCATCATGTGATTTGCAGGTTTTTTTTTCAAAATAAATTTCCAGAACTTAGTGTTGTAAGAACAAGATAAACAGCAGCTCAAACTTTATATCATGTCTTATCTTTTACCTAGACTTTAGTTTTAGGCTCATGTTTTCACAGATAGTAAATTTCAGATTTTAGCAAGTCTTGGGAGAACTCTAATATAAAAGCTAGGCACTTGAAGGTAAGTAAATAGAGCAACTGTTCATCATTTCCATCATACATATTTTTGGATTTTCTTCATTTATGTCTAGAGATTGAACTAAACAGGAAAATAAAGCACACTTATCTACACACTCTTTTTATTTGGTTTTCATTTTTTAGGAATGCAGTAAATTAAGAAAGAAAATATTTATTGGGTTTTCTAAGTTTTTTTTTAAGATATAAATATCTAAAACAGAAAAAGAAAAACTGAAAAGTAAATAGGAAAAACAATTAAAACTCACTCGGTAACTGGGGAGGAACTCCCCCAAGCTGGTTGTTGTCGTGGCTCTCTTCACTCAATGTTGAAGTAGCGCAGCATGGTCATGACGTTGTTGTTCAAGGTTGTGGTGTCTTCCCTTATTGCTTGCACTCTAGTGGCTTGCTCCTGGTTTCATTTTTGTTGCTCCTCTAGGAGTCTTCCGTGCTCTGTTTGCGTAGTGCGGATGTCGAGGAGAGTGTTGTCGGTGCGGGTGTAGAAGGCGGCAGTCTCTTGGTAGTAGTCCCCCGAGAAGGCGTAGGAGGCGTCGGAGTATCTTCCTGTATCAAACTGGGGCTGGGGCCTAGACCCTGAAGCTCCATATGGGTCAGTGGAGTACCTTCTTATAAAAGGCGGGTTCTCCCACTGGTGATATTGTCCCTCCGGCTATGTCTCTTGTGGTGGTTCTTCTGGCTGGACGTGTCGCGCCCATGGGTCCCGAAGAACTCTGGGGTTGTAATCATTATAGTGCAGATGTGCTGCCTCTTCTGGCCCGGGATCAGCTCCTTGCCATGTATGTTCCTGATGGGTGGCCATCCTTGCGGATGTCGCGCGCTGTGGAGCTCTTCGGTTCACCGGTGCTGCAGTC
Source organism: Saccharum hybrid cultivar R570 (assembly GCA_038087645.1). Classification (NCBI taxonomy): domain Eukaryota; kingdom Viridiplantae; phylum Streptophyta; class Magnoliopsida; order Poales; family Poaceae; genus Saccharum; species Saccharum hybrid cultivar. Next base: position 1,983,947 of record JAQSUU010000066.1, read on the forward strand.
TCAATCAAATAATTTCGAACAGAATATATACCAAGGTCCGGGTTAGGTAACCGAACCTTGGTGTTGTTGTCATACAGCATGTACATTATCCCCGCTTCCCTTTTTAACATCCGTGCGTATCTAAAAGTGTCGTAGCCGTGATAAAATCTAGGTTCCTCAATGAATTCTAACGATGAATTTTCTAACAACTTAAGGCTAACGGCTAAACGAGTTATGAGTGAAGTACACCCGACAGGTCCCTGAAGAGTAGGTGTGCCAAGCCAATGGGCAACTAAAAGAGTAACAAGTGAAACTTGGATTTTGTTTATGGCGGGATAAATGAGTTGTAGATCTCCCACACGCACCTTTCTCAAGTCATCACGAAAGAAAAGATTGTACCCGAGCCATTTGTGGAACATCCGGAGTGTAGGATGCTCCATGTCGCTGGTTCGGGGTTGGTAAAAGAGTTCGTCCCTAGAGATTTCTCTCCAAAACTGATGTTTCTCAAAATTGGGCAAGCCGGAGTCAAGGTCCAGAATGCTCCGTGGAGGAAAACCGAGGTGATTACTCAGCTATCTCCAGGACAGCATAATGTCCTGCTTGAATATCCGAAAAGAAATTCCCCCCTCACAATATTGTAACGTGCAAAGAAATTCAATAGTAAGGAGACGGGAACCATGCTCAGTGATATTCCAAAAGTCCGTCCATCCCATCATTTGAAAAATTAAGTCAAATTCAGCAGCCATACCTGTCTCTTGGAGTAAGGCGAAATCGATGGTGGGAGTGTGAATGAATGTCTTGTTTTTCAACTGCTGGAGAATCTCCTTCTCCCTGCGATTCCTGAGCCCAAGGTCTCCTGTCTTGAGTAGGACCTTGTTTGGTGCACCCGACGAAGACGATGGAGCTTGCGGAGGTGCCGGATCAACACTCATCTCCGACTGGCGTGAGGAGAGTCGAGACGAACTCCTCGTACCACTCCTGAGAGACTTGGCCGCGCTCTTTACTTTCTTAAACATCCTGCAGAATAATAAGGACAAACAGAAACTCGTGGAAATATGTGAGAAAAATATGTTAGTGGTTAGCTGTCCGAGAAGTCAGTCGTCCAGGGGTTAGTCGTTCGAGAGAATTATAAATTTTAGCAGCACTTCCCCCTAAACAACTTTTAATTCCGCTTGGGACAGCGGGAACACTAATTACTAGGTGATCTCACTCTCTATCTCAAAAATTTTCCAAACTCTCTTCCACTCTTTCTTTCCCTTTCCACTCTCCTTCTCACTCTCCCACTAGATCACTTCTTCTGAAAGTCGAGAGCTCAAGCTTGTATATGTTTTCTGGAATATGTGTGGGATGAGAATAAGGTAGAGAGGTGGCCTTTTATAGTTGGAGCTGGGGGCAGGGCGGGCGCCCTGGCCAACAGGGCGGGCGCCCCACTTGAGTGCCCTCTGTGGCTGAAACTTTCCCACTCCCTCACATGCTTCACTCCTACGCCAAATAATGCTGCATAGGTGGTGGTTGGTCGGTGGAAGTTGTCTGGTTGAGTGGAGATGAGTTGGTGGGTGAAATTATGTGATATGATGTATGTGAGGTGTAGTGTATGACATATGGGACCAAAGGATGTGGGTCATGCTTCTAGAAGATTGCTATAAATAAATATAATGCAGGAAAAATTATGAGAATTGAAACTAAAAAATGATCATGGAAAAATATTTTTGTGCCTCCACAATAATTAATAATTATGGGTTTTTACACACCACAAATATTATTTATATGGGACTTTTGATTTTTATAATAATGCTATGGATGAGTATGACTAATGCAAGAATTAATTATGCAAAAAATTAAATGATGTGGATAAATACCGAATTACCTCCTGGCGAGGGTTTGGGAATTTTAGGTCCCCCAAGCTGGACCTCCAAATCTTTTTAAACTTCTGAATTGCCTTCCTCTGGAGATGGTGTCTCCAGTGGTTTCTCTTCGTGACCTCCTCCACTGTAGAGTCTCTCTCTGGTCTGGGCTTGAATGTGAAGTGTTCTTCTTGTCCGTTTATGCTGAACTTGATTTCTCCCTTACTGACATCAATGTGGGCATTGGCGGTGCTCAGAAATGGCCTTCCAAGGATGATGGACACTTTTGAGTCGGGGTTCATGTCCAGTACCACGAAGTCTACTGGCACAAGGAAATCTCTTATTCTGACTGGGATATTTTCTGCGATGCCCATCGGGTGTCGAACTAATTGATCTGCTAGTTGTAGGCACATTGATGTTGGTTCTAGGGTTGTGTGTTCAAGCTTCTTGTAGACTGATGCTGGCATCACACTGACACTTGCTCCGAGATCACAAAGTGCATTGTTAAAGTGCTGGTCTCCGATTGAGCAATCAATGGTAGGACATCCTGGATCTTTCTTCTTCCTTAGTGGTTGGTTGAGGATGGCCGCACTACATTCTTCTGTCAGCTTGATTACCTCAGTGGTGGGCAGTGGCCTCTTTTTGTTAAGAATATCTCTAATGTACTTCGCATATGTAGGTACCTGTATGGCATCAAGTAGAGGTATGTTGACATATAACTTTTGAATGACCTCTACAAACTTACCAAACTGCTCATCCGACTGTAGTCCTCTGTTTCTTCTGGGAAATGGCAAATAGTTGGTGTCGTAAAAATCTTTCCTCATTTCTCCAGTTCTTGATGGTTGTAGCAGATCTTCTGCTTCAACTGGTCTCTCTTCTTCTATCATTGCTGGTTGCACTGGAGCTGGTGTTCTTTGCTTCTCTCTTGGGTGTGGGGGATCTCTGGTAGATCTCCCTCCTCTAGTAGTTATGTTCTTTACCTGCTCAAGGTTAGTGGCAACAGGCAAGACAGCAGCTAGCTTAAGCTCTACCCTCTTATTAAGAGTGTTATGCTCATCAAAGGCAGTTAATAGAAAATCCATTTTATTGTGTATATCTTTTAAAATGATTCATTTGTATCTAACCTTTGTTTGACTTCATCATTAATTTTAGTTTGTTGAGCAATTATCTCCTTTAATGAAGGTTGTTTGAGAATATTACCTGAATTCATACCTTTGCTATTGGGTTGACTTGAGGTGGTTTGATATTTGTATACTGTCTCTATAGCCCTTTGATCTTCTTTGAACTTGGCCCTCTGGTCAATCCAATGGAGCAAATCTTCCATCTTAGTTGATAGTGCTTTTACTTCTTCTGGTATTTCTTCAGTTTAATGACAATGTTGAGTCTTGTCTTGGAACCAGCTTTGGTTTTCTGCTATCTTATCCAAAAGTGTCTCTGCTTTTCCAATTGTAAACTCCAAGAATGATCCTTCAGCAGATGCATCTAGGCACTCACGAGACTTTTGGGTTAATCCATGATAAAAGGTCTACATAAGTAACCATTTGGCCATTCCATGGTGAGGACAATCTGATATGTATCCTTGAAAACGCTCCCATGCTTCTGGAATGGTTTCTGTCTTCTGCTGTTGGAAACTGACAATATTTCCTCTTAAGGCAGCTGTTTTGCCTATAGGGAAAAACTTTGATAGAAAGGCATCTGACAGGTTCGTCCAATTTTTGATGTTTGCTTGATTGGTGTAGAACCACTTCCTCGCCTTCCCTTCTAGTGAAAATGGAAAGAGGCGAAGTAGTATGACGTCTTTGTCAACTCCGTTGATGCTAATTGTGCTTCCAATCTCCAAGAAGTTCTGCAAATGTGCACTAGCATCTTCGTGTGCCTTCCCACTGAATTGTGTAGCTTGCACCAAGTTGATGAGGTTTGACTTGAGCTCGAACTCAGGTACTCCTTCTTCTACTTCAAATCTTGGACCAGTAAGAATGTTCTTAAGACTTGGGGCAGAAAATTCCTGTAAGGTCTTCTGTGCCATCACTTCAACAATTGGTAGCTAGCTTTTTCTTCCTTGATTGCTTTGGTTCTGGTGATGAAGAATTTAATTCACCAAAGTCAATCCTGATATACCCTGTAAAAATATAAACATAGGAAAACAACAGGGTGAACCTGCCAAAGCAGAGGTGCCTTGCTATGATTTCTCATTTATATAGTAGCTGTTATACAATTATTTCTCAATAGTCTAGTCTAAAATTTTATTTGAATAACCTTGACCGACTTCCTGACTTTCCTTACCGTTCCCCGGCAACGGCGCCAGAAATGCTTGTTGACACTAGCTAACACCACTTGAATACTAGGTTGTCATCCCTAGCATGGTGCTAGAGCGTACTAAGGTATTTATAAATATAAAGGCTCTCTAGAAAATAATCTATTCTATCCGCAAGCACACAGATAAAATACCTCATTGTAGCATTTCACCAGGATAAGTATTCCAGGTATCGTTATTTATAATTTTGCTTAAGAGAACGGCGAAAGCGAAAACAGGGGTAAAATCTATCAAGGCATAGACTAGAGATAAACTTGCAAGAACATGATTACTACTGAGAAACTCGTCACACAGTCACTTGCTTTGGCAGGGGGTAAGCCATAATAATAAAGATAATGAAATATAAGCTCATGGGTAAATAACACAGCGATTAGAAATAGACTACTCCACATAAATGTAAGGTGACGTCGGACTAGCAAGAGAATGGATTCTAAGTATCTACTATTTACTAAGTCATAATCTACTCTAAGCATCTACAAGATCATATATAGCACAAAAGACTCTTCATTCATGTATAAGGAACATTGCTAAAGTAAATCAGAACATAGCAAGACTTACTCCGCAATACAAATTCTGCCTGTCCTATCAACGGAGGGTGGACTATATAAGAATCAACGAAGCTGTCACCATCGCGAACTACCACACGACCCGGCCAATAGGATACATTTGCAGGTAAATAACATCTAAGCACCACGCCTACATGTGATCTACCACTTAACTCCCACGTGAAAAGAGCTAAGCGCTTTGCAAACTCATGCATGAACTCATCATCAATCATAACTATATCACTTATAGAACTAGAGCAAACTAGGAACATAATAAATAAAGACATAATGCAATTAGAATAAAGTCGTAGAGAAAGATATGAAATAATACCAATCTTTATTGACGAAGATCCGAAATCTAGAGCGCTAGGCCCTACTTCTCTAATTCTATCTAATCAATCCTATAAAACTTGAAAGAATTGGGAGTAGCTAAATCTAATTCTCTGCGGGAGAGAGTTTCTAAACCTAAACTTGATGGCTTCCTCTGATAATGATTTCTCCTCCTCCCCTGGGGTGGAGAGGCCCTGCTTATATAGCCCCCTCAAATGATCGTGGGCCGTCGGATCAAACCGACATTAATCGCACGGTTTTCCTTGATCCCTTAGGTCGGTGGAGCATAATCCGCGAAGTTGACGCTGATTGGCCACGGGAGTAGGGCGGCCGCCCCAAACCCTAGGGCGGGCGCCCTGGGCTGGGCCCCGTTTGGCCTCCCGTCTTCTGGAGTCTTCTAGATGATAGAAAATTAGCGCACATGTTAATATCTCTATGTAAACCCGACGTGTGGGCCTTCTCTCCGTATTTTCTGATAACCCCCTGCAGAAATAGACAAACACCAAAACTCGTGGAATTCTGTCAGATAAAACCCTAATTCTAGATGTCTGGTGCATATTGATCCTTTTAAATGTTTAGTTGACAATTAAATTTGATACTTAAGGATCGTCAACAATAAGTTGCCGCTGTTTCTACCGAAAGTTGTGTCGTCATCGTGGGCCTCATATTCATCCTTGAGACCCTGACCTAAGTTGGAGCACGCCCTAAGGAGATGGAGAACACCTAAGAGATGACCAAGGACGTCATCCTCCTTGGCCACCACCTTAGGAGGTAAGCAATGGCGTCCAAGCCAAGTTGGAGGCCCAATCCATGTGAAGTTTTGAAGGGTCGAGATGGCGGACTAGAGGGGGGTGAATAGTCCTTTCTAAAACTTAATCGCTCTGGCTAACCGAAACAAATGCGGAATTAAATTTATCGGTTTAGCCAAGACTACACCCCTCTATCTAAAACTTGAGCACCTTACAAAGATCCTAATCAAGCAAATAAGGTGCTGGACTAGCAAGAGCTCACCTAACCAATTTTAGAAGCAAGGTCACACAAACCTATGCCACTAGTACTTTGCACACCGAGGGAGCTCCTACACAACTAGTGAAGCAAAAGCACAAAGCCCCTAAGCTCACTAGCAATGCTCAATAACAAGGCAACCAATGCCAAATTAGAGAGCGCAAAATACTTAGCTACACAAACTAAGCAATGTGACTAACAAGGTTACACAAACCAAATTAGCCACGTAAAGGGGAAGCTTCTAGCTACACAAGCAAGAAGATAACTAGCAAGCTACATAAGCAAACTAGTCACAAGAGCAACTACACAAGCACAAGTATATATGAAAGTAAATACAAGCTTGTGTTGCATGAAGGCAAACCACCGAGAAGAGTAGACTATGTTGACACGGTGATTTTCTCCCGAGGTTCACTTGGTTGCCATCAAGCTACGTCCCCGTTGTGTCGACCAACACTTCGTGGTTCGGTGGCTAATCGGTATCCACAACTGAGCTCTCCCAAAGAGTGCCACAAGAACCCACCATCAAGTATGGTAGCTCAATGACACACTCTACTAGATTTGCTCTTCGCGATCCCCACAGGGTGAGCACAATCCCCCTCACAAAGCATCTCCGGAGCCTCGCACAATCTTCTTGCGAGCTTCGACGGAGCCTCAAGCCACTAAGCCATCTAGGAGGTGGCAACCTCCAAGAGTAACAAGCATCACTGGCTTGCAACTCGAACACCTAGTGCCACTCGATGCAATCCTCACGATGCAATGCACTAGAATCACACTCACTCACAATCGATTCGCACTCTTGCAAGCACAAGTGAGTTAGAGGCTCTACTTGCACTCCCAAAGCATGGACACTAAGTCCCAAGGGTGCCAAACACCAGCCAAGGCTGGCTACCACTTCTATTTATAACCCCATAAACGAATATAGCTGTTGGCCCCTTCACTAGACGATTTTCGGGACGACCGGACGCGCTGGTCGAACTGACCGGACACGTTGCACTGCGTCCGGTCGCCCTGCACCATCCACGTGTAAGGTCCAAATGGCTAGAGGAGGGGTGAATAGCCTATTTAAATTTTCTATAAGCTTTACTAAACAACAAGTTAGTAATAAGATGGCGAAGCTAATTCTAGCACTAGCTCAACTACTTTTATGCAAGCCACAAATACAATTCTAGTGCAAGGCTATGATCTCTAGTTCACACCAACAACGCTAAGTCTCTAAACTAATTACTCCTAAGTGATAAGCTATTCTACTCAAGCTAAACAAGGCAAAGAACAATAAGTAAAGAAGAGAGCTTGAATAGATATACCAACGTTGATGAGAAGAGATATGTCCAATGTACCAATCAATTAAAGTGATCACATACACAAATGAAATCCTCAGCAAAAAGATGACACAAGATTTTTTTACCGAGGTTCACTTGCTTCTCGGCAAGCTACTCCTCGTTATAGCGATGCACCCACTTGATGGATCGCGAGCTAATCAACTATCAAGAGTTGAACCCTCAGCAGGTGCCGCACATCCACTCACAAGATGGGGATCCTCCAAGCCACGAGCTCCACTAGAGTAGCCAATTCGCGAACTCCCGCGGGGAAGGCTCAAGAACCCCTCACAACTGCTTGGTGAGGCTCGAAACAATCTCCAATCATGAGCTCAACACCACTGTTGCTCCAAGCCGTCTAGGGTGTCGGGAAACACCCAAGAGTAACAAGCAATCCGCAGCAAACTCAAGAATCAAGTGCCACTAGATGCAACTCTCAATGCAATGCACTTGAATCTCACTCAATCTCTCTAAAGTATGCAACCAAGCAAGGAGATGAGTGGAGGGGAAGTTCTCTAGCTCAAAGTATGTCTCAAGTGTTCAAAGAGTCAAGAGAGAACTGCCAAAACCTGGCCACCATCTATTTATAGCGAAGGGGTAAGCAACTAGCCGTTACAAGACAACACAGTGAAAAACGTGATGACCGGATGCACCGGTCAGGGTGACCGGACGCGTCCGGTCACTACAGGACAAACAACAACAGTGCATGTCAGAGAGAGCCATTGCTGTGACCGGACACGCTACACCGTTTGACCGGACGCGCTGCACCCGTCGTCCGATCGGAGTCCAGAGAGCTCCTTGCGCGATCGGACACGTTCGGTCACACGTGACCAGATGCGCCACGGCGTCCGATCGGCACTGAGACACGCGCTGCCCACTGGGTGCGTGACCGGATGCTCCGGTTCCGCGACCTTCACGCGTGCGTCTCTGCCTGCGGTTTGAACTGACCGGACACGTAAGTCCACCCTAGACCGCGTCCGGTCCAGCGTCCGATTGGAGTTTTTCAGAGATAAACACTCTGGACTTTCGCCACCTTTTCTCGCCTATGGCACAATGGAAAATAGGCAAACCCTATGATTATACCTTTGCCTTGATCACTTTGTTCCATGTCCATCTCCTCATGCTTGATCACCATGATCATCATTTCATGTACATGTACCATCATGCTCCTTGTTCCTTCATCACATGTGTTGCTATGACTAACTCAATTCACTTGACACAATGGCATTAGCAACTTGGTGTCATTAATTACCAAAACCAAACTTGGGTTTTCACCACATGTCCTCACGGATTCAACCGCGGCGACCCGATCTCAATGGTCGACTCAGCGCTCCAACGGTCAAACGTAACCGGACGCGCCAGTAACACATACCAGACGCTTAGGTCACGCACAGCGCCTGCGCCCGCGAAGCACCGACCAGACGCGTTACACCCGGCATCTGGTTTGAGTCCAGTAAGGGTCCACTCGCGACCAGACGCGTCCGGTCGATCATGACCGGACGCGCACCGCGTCTGATCGACCTTGCGAACTGCTGTCCCTCTAGGCGCATGATCGGACGCGTCGGTCCCGCGATCGACCGAACGCACCGGTCGAACTGACCGCACCCGCGCCGCGCGCTGCTCTGCCACTGATCGGACGCGTCCGGTCATACCGAGACCGCGTCCAGTCACCCCAGTGACCTCCGTTCGCCTCCGTTTCTATCCATGATGGCTTAGAGAAAATCTCCGCCACCGGCGTAGTGGAAAAAATGTGTTTCACTTCCACAAAAGCGTCGAATCCCGCCAAGAGGGCCCCAGACCCATCTCTACCGCTCAAACTTTACCTCCTTTGCAAATGTGCCAATACCAACAAGTGATCACCACCTTGTGAACGTGTGTTAGCATTTTCACAATCATTTTCTTCAAAGGAGTTAGGCACTCAACTTGCTACGCCACTCGATTCTAGCAACGATGCAAAGTTAGATCACTAGAGTGGCACTAGATGACCGATATGCAAACAAGTTTGCCCCTCTTAATAGTACGACCATCTATCCTAAACCTGGTCATGCACTTCTCTACACAACCTTTGACCGGTGAAATAAAATGCCCTAGGTTACCTTTGTCTTGCACATTCCATTCCATCTCCTTCGATGTTGATGCAACACATGCACCAACCAATCACTAAATGATATGATCCACTTCATATCATCACGTGACCGTATTGGTTAATCGATCTTGACCTCACTTGCTCTTCACCGTTGCCTCGGTCCATCGACGCCAAGTCTTGCTCAAGCTTCACCATTACACGCGGTCCCTCGCTTCAAAGCCTCCGACTTGGCCTTTACACTTGCAACCGGTCCATCAAGCCAAGCCTCATCTTGATCTTCATCACCTTAGTCACATGACTCCATGTCATGTCTCATATGCAATGAGCTCCTTCATGACACAATCACCTATGGACTAATTCCCTGTGTATCTCATATAAACACAATTAGTCCACCTAAGGTTATCACTCAATTACCAAAACCAAATAAGGACCTTTCAAGTTTGAGTCCATCTCGGGCTTCGGGAGTAGTTTATAGTAAAATAGATGCCTAGGTTGCTTACGGACTCCGTTTTCGACGATCCACAAATGGATGGAAAGCTAATTTGATAAGCTAACCAATGGAAGTGGTCTCACATCAAAATTCCTTCAGAATAAATGGAAATTGTCGAAATAAGTTGATGCCCAGAATCTGTCAAGGCGCTGCGTCACCATCTTTTGGGCCGTTTGGGCCTTGTAACGTGTCGGGACTTCTTAGAGACGCAAATAGGGGTCCTTAGATGCCCCTTAGGCTATATAATCAATAGCTGCCGCCTACATTAGGGTTTGAGTTTTGCTTTAGATTAATCTGTCTTTGAACAGTCGCCGTTATCGATTTGTGAAACCCCAAATTCGAGTGCTTAATCATACATCCGCAATTGTCACTATACTTGAGTTGCATTTTATCTTGTTCTTGCCAATGTTCTTTGATTTGCAGCAGGGATTAGCCTTTTTGGTGAGGTCAACCGGATTGTGACATGGTTGATAACCAGAGAAGACGTGGTGCTAAGGTTGCAGGGTTTAGGTCTTTGTAATCTGAAGCCGGATCGATGTGTCGTTCTCCACCAAATTGATAGTTATCTTGAACCTGACGGAAAATCAGGACCCCGCCCCCATCATAGCCTAGCACTGCATGGCCCTGATAAAAGCATGGACCAATAAGGACGGGCTGGGCATGGCGCACCGAGCCTTTGGGTCGTGCCGAAGAGGGCTAAGTGCCTAGCTATTGGCCTAGGCACGCAACGCTGGGGCGATTTTTGGGCCAAGCTGGCTCGATAAGCGCCCAACACGCACATTGGTGCAAATACAATATTACAAATGTCACACTAAAAATGGTTTTGTTTGTCCATGGTACAACATATGTGCGAAACTATAATTACCATGTTCTTATTTTTGTACCCATTCTACCAAATCTTGACCCTGCTCACATGTTCATGCCCGATATGAATCATACTGCTCAGTGCTCACACGTCCATATCCTACCTGGTTACAATACGAAGACTGGATCCACGTGTTCGCGTTCGATATGAAGTCCTCAAAGCTCACACGTCCGCGTCAGGTTCAATTCAAAAAATTATGACCCGGTGCAATGCATTGGCATATCTCTAGTCTATTATAAAAATAAATGCAATGTCTAATGTCCAATTGTCCAATAATGTTGTTATGCTATAAGACATTCTATATTTCCTTTTTCATTCAATTTATAAAGAAACTATTTTGTAAACAACTTAAGTTCACACTAATCTTCACAAATTATAAGTATAATTCAGGGGTCTTCGTATTGCAGTTTATGCAAACATTTGATGGTACAACAATTCTAAAATTATCTAATATAAGCAAAACATCTCTTTTCGTAATATTCTTGAGTGAAAGCTTAATATTAACTACATATTTTATTATACAAATTCTTTATTAATTAAAACATTGAAGATGTATGGCAATTAAGAAATTATTTTGTAAACAACTTAAAAATTCAAATATTTTTATTAGAGGCTCATGTTTTATCTCTATACATGCAAAATTCCTATTTCATAGCAACAAGTCAACATAACAAGGTCAACTCAGAATTTATGAAGAAATTCTATGCTTATAGTCTAAGTATACCTTATTACGAAATGTAAGTTCATTACAATTTTTGTATATGTTTGTTTTGCCAATGTCAGAAACAATACTTCTCAAATGATAACAATTTCTTTTCCATTTGTGCAGGCAAACTATTTCTCCGCTGCAATGATCTAAAACCTTGAAGATACTCCCTAGAAAAGAACAATGCTCATTTTACTTCAACAATGTTATAATATTATATGATGTATTATGAGTTCACAAATAAAGAAACTTTCAAATATTCCTTCATTTTTATATGTTTATTAAATACAAAATTTATGTGGCATGTGTAATTTACTTTATAACACCAATATTCTCAATCACAAGAAAACATAAGTAGTTCGTGCAGCATTTTTTCTCAAAGATTTTAATACAGTCAAGTGTAACACCTATTTAAACGTGTAACATTTTTTCCGAAACGGTCAAAGGACTGCATCACTTAGTGTTCCAAAACAGTCCAAAATAGTCAATTCAAATAGGAAAAAGTCCAATTACTTCCCATAACAATCGTGGTCATTCAATTTTTCTCCTTGATCTACAAAACCACTTTTTTGTTATCTCCATCAACTTTTCAACTTTTGAAAGCCGTTCACTTTTGCACCCTGAGCATTTTTATGGTGGTTTTGTTGATGTGGCACCACATCACAAGGGGGTAAATCAGACTATGTAGAAAGTTTTTTTTTTGTGACTGACTATGTAGAAAGTTCAAGGAGGTAAATTGGACTAGAAATATTTAATAAAAATATTTAAGAATTTGTAAAAAATTATTTTAGCTCGAAAACTTATGAAACTAGTTTTAGATTTTTTAAATCATGCTCTATGTTATGGTGCCTGGCCTGAAATATCTTCATGTCACTCAATTCTATTTGTTACAAATATTATGACCCATGTGCTACCATCTTGATTTTCATGCCTCGTTACGCTCTATAATTAATTGCACTAGAACTTAATTAAATATATTAAACAAAGGGTCCATGCATGCATGTGTGCGGTAGGGTGCATATAGGCACACAGTGTAACAAGGATACTTCGAAAATTTATCTAGGGTCGGAAAGCTGTTCCCACTACAATCCATACTTCTGTGTAGATCAGATGATCAATATGGACTTATTATAATAGATATGAGAGCTTATACTCGAAAACAAGCAACAAAATGAGTCCATCAACATCCAAACACTTTCAAGCTAGGCACTATAACATAGAGCATGATTTTTAGAAAAATCTAAAACAAGTTCCATAATTTTCCAAGCTAAAACAAATTTTATGAATTTTTCAAGATTAAACTAGGTTTTAGGATTTTTAATTGCATTATCCTTCCATGTAAAAGTATATTAGAAAAAAATTGACTTTTTTTTTATTTTTAGTATTTTTTATAAAAATATTTCTTGTCCGTCATTGAACTTTCAACTTAGTCCGGTTTACCCCTCTAACATGGTGCCACATTAACAAAACCACTATCCAAAAACCGTCAGCTACAAAAGTGAACTGTTTTCAAAAGTTATAGGAGGTTAAAAAACTGGTTTTATATATCAGGTATGAAAACTGAACTATCGCAATAGTTGAGAAGGGTAAACGGAACTTCCAAATACATACAACGAATAGTTCAAAAGGGCCCAACACGCAAAGTGAAAACGGCCCACGTCTGTACTGCACGCGGCCAAACTTACGACGACACCAAAAAATTTGATCGTCGCATGACTGGGTGCCGTTCCGGTCGACGTGTAAGTGTAACACGACTCGGGGGTCAGGCGGGGCAGAGGGCGGAATTGCGGAGAGGAGGGATGGGACAGGTCGGTGGCGTTTCACATAGGGGACTTACTAGCGCCCGGACGTCCGGAGCAGATGAGCGCGTCCATACGCCCCATGCATGCTGCTGCCGAGCCCGCCCGCTTGCTGCTGTGTTGTATCGATGCTGCACGCGCACATCCGTTCCCCATCTGCCTTGCCTAGCCCAGCATGCGCACCTCGGCTGTGTCCGCTACTCCTTTCTCCTGACCCCCTTCTCTCTCCGCGAGGGTAGGACCTGGGAGCCCAGATGAGGACTAACACACCCCGTCTGCAGGACCCTAGGAGCGCCATGCGACCCATCTGCCGGCCCCTCGCTCGACGTGCTCCTTCTCCCAGCGTCCGGGCCGTGCCCCCATGACTCTCTGAACATACCTCCGAAACACGAAACATTTGCAACATGAAACACTTGAATGCAATATAAATCTGAAACAGATGAAACATTTGAAATATACACTTACAACATATTTGCGAAATATATGGAACATCTAGATAAAACACTTGCAACATGAAGATACTTACACAAGAATGAAACAGCTGAAACATTTGTAACATATATTACAACATATGTGTGGAAATATATGCAACATCCAGATCAAAACGCTTGCAACATGCGTCTGAAATAGATAAAACACTTTGAACAAACGCTTGCAGCATGCGTCTAAAATAGACGAAACACTTGCAGTACATGCAACATCACGATCTACTTTTATAACATTCATATGAAACACTTACAACATACCTCTGAACATCTGAAACACTTGAACATATGTTTACAACATACACTTTCAGCGCAACATCTTCTTGCTGCTTGAGAATGGAGGCTTGTCGACGCGTGAAGTTCACCGGTATAGAACTCGCCGGTGGCGCGGAGCTCGCTCCTCCGGTTGAGAAGGCCGCGGCACGTCCCGTGGAGAAGGCTGCGGCGGGTCCGTGCGCTAGACAAACCCGCGGCGGGCAGGAGGCATGGTAGAGAGGAAGGAAGACGGACTGCCGTGCTCTAGCGTAGAGGAGTTGGCGGCCGGCAGAGCGAAGGCGCAATGGAGAGGAAGGCGCGGTGGAGAGGGAAGTGCGGTCGCGACGCTACGGTGAGTTAAGTTTTTTTTGTTTTTTAGAACGGTCAGAGACGAGTGGATGAGTATATAAGATATGATCCCACCATCAGCACCGTCCCGGCGGACAGACGCCCTCTACCAGCATTACACCTAGGGGTTCGGTTCGCCGGTTCGGGAGTCGCCAGCATGCGGCCTGCGGGCACTGACCGTGCTGGAGGCGTCGGGGAGGCTACATGGGTTGCTCCAAAAATTGTGGCGGGCCGCTCCCCGGGCTGCAGCCCACCTGCTGCCTGCATAGCATGCAAGAGCAAGAGCGGGTGGGTTGGACCTGGACGGGAACACCGAACACGTACGGACATGAGGGCAGAGGGGGCGAAACGTGTCGACCATGTCGCGGCAACCCCACTCCGGACCTGAGGGTGAGCGCCTGAGCGGGCTCCTGTCCTACGCTGCATCGGCTCCAATCCAAGCTGGGGCCGATGCAGCATGCATGCACGCGGCAGAGTAAAGACAACCATGCGCATCTCTAGCAAGCAAAGTGGAGTGAATTAACACCGCAGAACTACTAGCAGTGCCAATTAAGTAGTGGAAGACTTGCGACGACGAGGCGGCAGCTCAGGACAAGACAAACTAAACCAACTCTCCGGCTGTTGTTTTCTGTCCTACTCGACTCGTGGAGGAGGAGGCTGAGCTAAAAGCGCGCACTTTGCGCGCCGACCAGCGCCTCCTAGCCGGTTCCTGTCGCCGTCGCTCGCCAACACCCGACTAAATTACAGCCCGGTCCCACGCTGTGTTACACACTACACTAGGGCCACGTTTAGTTTCTAATTTTTTTTAAGATTCTCCGTCACATGAAATGTTTGGATACATGTACGGAATATTAAATGTAAAAAAAACTAATTATACAGTTTGGTAGAAAATCACGAGACAAATCTTTTAAGTCTAATTAGTTCATAATTGAACACTAATTGACAAATACAAACGAAATTGCTACAGTAGCTAAAGCAAAAAAAAAATCGCGACCTAAACACACCCCTACATATAGATTAGAGCTTTACTTTTGCAATTGCAGTGCTGTGTCAGTGTCAGTGTCACTCGTCTTCTTCCCCCGCAAGGAAGCTATCGATATCCATGGGTGCGCTGCCGAGCCGCCCACGGCCCACTTCCGCCACGCTCCGACGCCCGTCGTCTGACTGAGCGTACGGGAGGGAAAACGCTAGCTGGTGGCGAAGATGAGCCAGTTGATCGATGCTTGTGTGTTCGATCCCAGACACGCTAGCTATTAGCCCGCTGGCTGATGAGCGATGATGAGCAAATCCAGCAAAACCGCCGAGCCGGCGCGGGACGTGCACGGTGCACCTGGGCAGAACCGTCGTGTTCTTCGGTGCCCCCACTGCCCACAGAACCGCATGCAGCCAGTCCACGGCTGCCGGTGCACGCTTTATTTCCTGCCGCGCTGGCTCTCATCTCCGGTCCGTTCTCACCACTATGGCCTTAGCGCCTAAGCAAAGATGTCTTTTTATTTCTCGTGGCTCTGTCAACCAATAATACAAGAGCAACGAGCCTTCGCAACTCATAAGCGTGGCGGCCTGTCTCTCGCTCGATCCATCGCCTATATAACCACCTCGTGCACGAGCACTGGAACGCCTCCATGGCTCGTGGCCTTCGTGTCTCACTTCAGCTTCGTTCCTAGCTACCTTCTGCTTCGTCAGGGTATAGTTACACGTACCAATTCATAGCACAGTCGCGCCAGCTCTTAAGAGAACTAGCTAGCTAGGCTTACACTCCGAGAAAAACTGTTAATTAATCTTGCAGCTGTGTGTTTTGGAGGCAGTACTGCCTAGAGGAGCTCTGGAGGAGTCGTGGGCGGGGGCGCATCACCGGTCCGGCACCGACATGCGCAGAGCGTCACCGTGGCACTCCCACCGCAGCAAGCGCGCACCGTTCGACGACGCTGCCCTCTCCGCCGCCAGAAAGCTGCCCTGGCCGTCGCCGCGACGCCCGGCCAGCCATGCCGTCCTCCTTTCTGACCTCTTCTTCCTCTTCCGCTTCGTCGCACCTCTCTTACCTGATCCCTGCTAGGCCGCCGCCTCCCTTTGCCATGGTACGTACCTTGACATCACAAACACCCTGATACATACTCAGACACATATGCACATGACTACATGAGATGACTCGATCGCGGTGTGTTCTTGTTCTTGGCAGGGACAGGGACAGGGACAGGGATACGGTGGTGCCACCGGTGGCATCATCAGTGTGCCCACAACTGGCGTCGTGGCGAACGCCATGAATGCCGCGGCGGCGCCTCCGCATCCGAGGCAGGGAAGAGCCAGCAGGAACGCGGGCGCGGGCCACCCGCCGCTGCCGCGCCCGCCGCCGCGGCAGTGCCCGCGCTGCCAGTCCGCCAACACCAAGTTCTGCTACTACAACAACTACAGCCGCGAGCAGCCGCGGTACCTCTGCAAGGCGTGCCGCCGCCACTGGACCGAGGGCGGCACGCTCCGCGACGTGCCCGTCGGCGGCGGCCGCAAGAACAGGCGCGGCGCCAAGGGCACTGCGAAAGCGTCTGCCTCGACCGCGGCTGCGACGACGCAGGGCGTGAACGTCCTCGGCGTCGGCGCCGACACGTTCCCGGACTTCCTGCGGCAGCTGGTGCAGTTCCCGTCGGCCGCGGCCGTGGGCGGGGGCGGCTACGCCATCGACCTGAGCGCGTGGCAGCAAATGACCGCTGCCACGGCGCCACCGACGCAGGGGACCGGCGATGCCAGCACTCTTGGAGCAGCGGGGATGGCGGCCGAGGCGGAGGCCAACTGCGTCGCCTTGCAGTACTGGAGCGAATGGCAGCAAGACGGCATGCCCGGCCTTGATGGGGCTTGCTAAGTGCGTACTACTACTAGAGCTTGTATTAGTGTATATGCTCCTGCCTACTTATATACGCATATGTGTGCGCGTGTACTGCAAAACGTACGTACTAGTATACAATCATCAGCTTGTTTTCTACTTTTTGTGCGCGTTTATTATGTGTTCTTAGCTAAAACTGTCTGCATGCTAATAATACTATGCTAAAAATGTGTCCAATCACCCTACTGCCAAGGTGGGTTTCGCCCTTGTTTGTTCAGGACCTATGCAGAATGCAGGAATTTCACATGAATCATGCAACGATTTTACAAGAATCAGTTCAATTTCACATGAAAAACATAGGAATAGAGAAAAAAAATCCGTGCTTCAAATAGATCTGAGTTTTGAACCGAACAAAATTGCAACTTTATTTTTCACTCCCTTTGTCCCGATTAAATAACTTCTTAGAGTTGTTCTAAGTCAAAACATGTTATATTTACACCTCCCTATATTTTTCATAATGTATTTATTTAATGTTATAGATGTTATACTTACACTTCCCTATAAATTTATTAAACTTTCCTATAAAATTGATCAAACTAAGATAGTTTATTTTGGTACTGGGGAGTACTATCTTATCGTTTTTTAAGGCACTTGCTCCGGCAATCCCTCCCTTTCTATGCTTACTATATATACACAGGGCGTTCGATGGGTCGGACGCCCCGCGCCCACTCGCTCGCTGCAGTTTGGCCTTATCCACTCGCCCGCCTCTTCTTTTTTCCTCGCTTCCTCCGGCGCTCCAAGCTCGCACATCCACTTGCCCGCCTCTTCTTCTTTCCTCGCTTCCTCCGCCGCTCCAAGCTTGCACGCGCGCTTTGCTCCTGCGCCCCCGCGCCTCCTCCCTTCGCGCCACCGGTGAGCCTTCCTCCCTCCCTTCCTCCCTTCCTCCCCTCCCTCCCTTCCCTTCCCCCGCTGCGACTTTGTACGCCCTCCTCGCCACCGGAGTGGGGGCGATGGCGGCGGCTTCCGGTGAGCCCACGCGCCTCCCCTCCCTCCCTGGTGCTCTCGTCCTCGTGCGCCGCGAGCTCCATGGGCACCGACGAGGTAGGTGGGGAAGGATCTGGATCTGAAGCGCCTCTCCCCCTCCTCTGGATCTCGATCTGGTCCCTCCACTTCCTCCTCCTCCCCCCTCTGGATCTAAGGTTTTGATGGCGGCTAGGGTTTGTGGCGAGTCAGATCTAAGCTACATGCAACAGATGATGTGAAATGTTTGCACGATTCTCTGATGTTGCAGTAGTTCTTTTTGAGATGTTTCAATAGTTTTTTTCCTTGTTTACAGCATCAACCCCCCATGTTTCCCGACGTTTCACTAGTATCGCTTCTGATGTTGCAGTAGCTTCTTCCCCTTTGTTGCAGTAGCTTCTTCTCTTTGTTGCAGTAGCTTCTTCTCCTTTGTTGCATTACTTGTTTTCCGATGTTTCAACAGTTTTTTTTGTTTGTTTCACCAGTTTTTTCTGTTTGTTTCATTAGGTGTTTTTCGATGTTTCAATAGTTTTTTCCGTTTGTTTCATTAGGAGTCCTTCGTTGTTTGCAATAGCATTATCCTCCTTGCTGCAGCTGGGGGGTGGAGTATGGTGGTGAGCTAGTGGCGGGGCGGATGTGCTAGGGTCGGGTAGGTTGCGGCGGGGGGGCAAATCCGTGCGCGCTGGGGGCGCGGGTTTTTTCTCCGTGCGGGGCGGGGAGGGGGGTTCGCGGGTTCCCGTGCGGTAGCGGGGCGGGGGGTCACGTTTTTCTTTTTTCGTTTTCATTTCCGTGGAGGGTGGGCGAGGCTGTTGCGGCGTCCGGCGCTAGCGCCCGGATCCAGACGTCCGGACGCTAGCAGGACCCTTTGTCCATTGGGGGTCAATTTATCAACCAATCACGTAGTCCTTGAATCCAAAATAGTGAACACTCTAAGCTACCACTCTAAGCTACCATATTCATGTCGACTATTATGATGATACATTTCAACAATATTTTCCATGTGCGTATACAAATCTACACGTCTAGTAAAAAGCACTGGAAAATACGTACTAGGAAAAGGAGACATAGCAGGCACAGGAAATTCCCATTCAGTAAGGACAGGCTGGCCCTGGTCCAGCACCAGCAGCCATCCTTGTACATGAGTTCAACTCGAGATACCAGCCGAGCACAATATATGCAAAAGCTAATACATGTATATATAGTTGCTATCAAAACTGTTACTGCAGAGAGACTATAGATGTCCAACGGGCCGTGCCGTGCTGGCCCGGCCCGACGACGTGCCGTGCCGTGCCGGCCCGCGTCGTGCCGCCACGGGCCGCCGTGCCTGACGGGCCATGCCTGTGGCGTGCTCGTGCCTGGCCTCCGGCCCAAGGCATGGCCCGTGGGCCGTCGGGCCGGCCCGAGAGCACGTCGTGCCCTGCGTGCCGCGGGCGGCCCGAGAGCAGCGCGCGAAGAAGGGAAGAGCGGCGCGACGGATGGGGAGGGGAAGGGAAGAGCAGCGCCGTCTGGGAGAGTGGGAGTGGGAGGAAGTTAGGGTTTGGAGTGATGAAGATATTATATATATGTATGGATTACAGTGGGTTGTGCAAAATATTCACATAGTTATTAATTTAACGGGCCGCCTCTTGGACCGGGCCGTGCCCGTGCCGTGCCACGTGCCTGGGTGGCGGCCCAGGCACGGCCTGGTCCCTCGGGCCGGGCCGGCCCGGGCCCGGTGGCCACCGGGCCGTGCCGTGCTCGGGCCGGGCCAAAACGCCGGGCCGTGGGCCGGGCCACCGGGCCTCGGGCTGCATGGCCAAGTATAAGAGAGACTGGCAAATCTGTTACAACGGGGTCATGCCGATGGCGGCTTCCGGGCGGTGGTAGTGGATCCGCGCCTTGGAGAAGTAGTAGTAGTAGGCTGAGGTGAGCACGCCGGTGAAAAGGGCAAACGCAGCGCCGGCTCCGAACGTGCCCCTCCGCACGGTCTCGCAGTCCGGCGGGTTCTGGAAAAAGACCGTCCGGTAGCCAGTGTGGTAGGCGGATTGCAACAGACCAGCCAGCAGGCACGCCTCAGCGATGACGAATGTCACCCTGTGTACGACAAGCAAATTGGTCAGTGTCCTGGATGTCTTGTACGAGTATTCACTGGGGTTTCGGAAGTATGGTATGGCCGTATGGCAACTCAAGGCAAAACAAGAGCGTCTGAACTTCTGAAGGGGTCATGCAGGTTCATTGAAGCTGTGCATCGTTACTTCAGTAAACAGGTAGCTCATATTCTCAGACTTCTGACATAATTTAGAGTAGTTCTTGTACCAACAAACCTAAACAAGCCAGAAAAGCAACCAAACATTCCGTGTTTCAAACACCACACAGGAACACGAAATCTTGGATAAGCCCCCCTTTCTTTGAAAAAATCAGAAAGTTCAAAGAGCATGTTCAAGTTGTGGGTGGCCAAGTTAAGCACGATACAATGGATGCAAATTCAGTTTTATGACAAAATGACTGAAAACCCACCAATATTTGTTTTGAGAAAAAACAAATCAACTTTGGTAATTGTTGACAGCAAAATGAGATTGGAGAGGTCACATTTGAATTGGGGAATCAAATGCATCTGAAAAGAATCAAATTTGGGCCAAATTGATCAAAATGTGCAAAACTCGGTAAAAACTGGCCCAAGCCTGGCTAGTTTGTTAGTACTTAAAAGTTTCACTTCATCGAAGACAAAAAAGCAAAAAACACTGGAAGGATTTATAAATTGTTGATAAAACATAAACACAGGCGAATTTTGGAGTTCATGCAGGCATAAATGATATGAATTTTTACTACGCATCTTTATCAGACAAATTAAACACAGGCAGAGTTTGGAGTTCATGCAGCCATAAATGATATGAATTTTACTACTACGCATCTTTATCAAACAAATTAAACATGGGCAGAGTTTGGAGTTCATGCAGGCATAAATGATGAGTTTTTTACCCGCAAAAAAAATGATGTGTGTTTACTACTACGCATCTTTATCAGACAAATTAAGGAAGACGGTTATATTACTAGATCAGACTTAGAATACTCCTAAGAGATATATCCTAGACCCCACATATAGAAACATGCAGTCTTCTGAGCGAATACCTACTCAAGCCTTCATTGACCCAGTATGTCCCTAACCAATATGACATTGACCAGGTCATCTTTTTTCAACACCAGTAAATTAGAAGACGACAGCCAAGTTTGATGGTCTTTTTTATTGTCAATGACATAATCTACGACCTCCTCTCTGTTCTGACCAATTCTGTACAATCAGACAAAGATAAAAAAAAAGGCTAGAGTACAAGCTGCTACTAAACAACTTCAGCATTTTAATTTATAATTGAGCAGGCAGCACACTTTGGATTCCACTGGAGCCGACACCACACTACCATTCCAATAATTATGTCTCCAAAACCATGTGCAAATCCACAAGGCAACATGTAAAATACAAATGTTAATGAGTAGATCTCCTGGCAGCTACCATAAAACATTTTACCTAGAGTTATATCATATCTTTTGTCTACAGAATTCACTTGTTAACCTTGGTCACTACTCGCTAGTAAATGTGATGAAACCATGAAAGAACACATGGACCCCCTTCAAAATCCAGTAAACTCTGTGCCCTTGAAAAAAAAAATTGGCTGAATACCTTAGCAGCTTTCATGTTCACGAGAGAAAGAAAAAAGGACAACCAGCTGTTTTTCTAATAACATACTATTAAGGAAGCCACTAGTTGCTGCCAAGCACATTCGACAATTTTTCATCATTTTCTATATGTGACATCAACATATGTGCAATCAGAATTATGTTTGCCACCAAGTGCCAACGAAATTGCTAGCACGGGTATGCTGGTTCCCAAATATTTCTGCTACAGCGCACATGGAACAACCATTTCAGCTTGAATCCTTGAACAAATCACATTACCACCCTTGATTTCCGGCAAGCCTCAGAACTAGTCAATAGTTCTGCTGAGCGACATTGGGCAGCCGTTGATTCATCCAACACGCTTTCCTACACACACAGCTCTTGACTTTATGGTAGCCCAACATGGACAGCTAAGATTCCGTTCCAATCGCTAAAATCTCACGACTCTGCTAAAAAAACCGAGAACGCGCAATACAGACCGAGATGCCACCGGCGGATGGGGGGCCCGCGCGTCAGCCTCACGCGGGAAGTCAAGGTGGCGAGCTGAGCAAGGGAAGAGTTTGGGGGGAGGTCGGAGGACAGGAGAAGATTGGGATCGGCGGGGAAGAATCAGTGGTACCAGGAGGAGAGGAAGAGGACGAGCGCGCAGGCCGGGGCGCCGCCGGGCCGCAGCACGGACCCGCAGCAGAAGCAGCGACTGGCGATGGCGGCCACCGCCTGTCCCACGAGCAGCAGCGCGAGCGCGACGCCACCCAGCGCCGTGGCGGCGTCGGTGCGGTACACGCAGTAGGTCCACTCCTGCCGCGCGTCCGTCTCCAGCCTCGCCTGCGGAGCCGGGACGGCAAACAAGGAGAAGAGCGGTGGCGGCGGCGCCCGCGTCAGAAAAAGGGGGGAAAGAAAACGCAGGTAGGAAAGAGAGACGGCGGCATGAGGACTGTACCGAGGGGCGGCTCTGCACGGCGCCGATGGCGAGGCCGAAGGCGACGAGGTCGACGAGCAGAACGGCGGCCAGCACCTTGGTGGAGCCGGCCATTGGGTGCGGTCTGCGAAAAGGCGGGGACCGGGGGCTGGTGATGGTTCCTGGATTTCAGACGCGCGGAGCGCGTCTTGTCGCGGGTGCTTTCGCAGTTTGGCTACCTGGCTACCTGTCTCGGCCGGCTCGGGCGCACGGGCCCGGGACAAATGGGAAAGCAAGAGCTCGTGCGCGTTGACTGATATATATGGTTGCCGATTGCCGTCCCTGGTCGATTTTTATTTGGACAAAGCCATCCCTGATCGTTGATTTGGCCCTTCATGTCGTCATAAAGGTACTCAATTCGTCTAGAAAAATATATGATTATTATTTTTCAACATATCAAATTGTTTTAAGTATGATTAAATCTATATAAAATTATTGGCATTTACGATTTTGAATGAATATTATTATAGTTGCTGGTGGCCAGTGCAACGAGCTAAAGGCCATGCCTGGCTACGCCGGGTTCGATCCCGGCGACCGCGGTGTTTTCGTGAGGTGAGAAAAGTCAAAAGCGTGCACGGATCTGACTACTCTATCGTCGGATATCGCTCTGCACCTAAAAAATTACAAACCTTATCGCTCTGCCCAGTTTAATCCGCATCGGACCCAGCTTAACCGCGAGTCCGCGCGTTATACCTGCAAACGGCGACGAGCACGCCACGAGCCCGCTGGGCTGCCTGCGCCGCAGCCCGCAGGCCTGCCTTAGCCCAAATGATGCTAAGTACTACGGCAGCAACTTGCATGCATTGAGAAGTTGTGAACTCACATGCGCATAAGGCTTAAAACCTTTGCGGCAAAAAAAGGCTCAAACCTGCGTGCAGACGTATGGTACTGATTTGCTACTCACGATCCCCGTGAAGGGGCTCACGTGGTTGCTGATTTTGCTAAAGCGCAGACAAGAAGCTATCCAGAGTTGATTGGCTATTTGGTGGACAAACAAAAAAAGTGTACCAGCGCGCTTTCATCAACTACGGCGTTTAATTCAGGTACTGTATTCTTGGTGTTTTCCTAAAATTGCTTTTCTTTCATAATGATTGCCCCTTCCATTAAACAATATAAGGTCTCCAGGCTATTACCAAAGGAAAATAAGAATTCTCATGCGACAATGCAAGAAAAGAATAACAATACCAATTGCAGGTAAAGAATGATAAACATCCTTTTACTATATTTATATTTCACTGGTGCATTATGTATATTTTAAATACAACACATGCTCATACTTAAAGCACCATAGCATTGTTATGTTTCCGTGCAACGCATGGGCATTTATCTAGTATAAGGAAAAAATATCTAGAGTAGAGTAGGTGACAGAGAGAAAATAATCCAAATTAAAAAGAAAAAACGTACAGCCAAATAAAATAAATGTTTATGAGAAAAATAAACCAGCCCAAGAAATACAAGTCAAAATGGAGGTAGAACCCCTCTACATCGTTCAAGCGGCGCATAGAAAAAAATGGACGGAGCATTGCCCTGGTAGAGCTGCAGGATAAGAAGAAAACGAACATCGAATCTACCTCAAAACTAGACCCACAGGAAATGAAATACATAAACACTACCTCCTCTATTTCCAAATTTTGAGTCCCTTTAACTACTTAGATACATAGTTTTTGTTGTATATCTAGAGATAATACATATCTAGATATACTTAGTAAAAGCTATGTAACTCGAAAAAAATAAAAGTACTTACAATTGTGCATGAGCACGAGACAAGGGAGCCAACAAATTTATTTTTTATTCGTACTAAAAGAATATCTGGCACGTTGCTACGGGATTCTTAAAAATAAGCATATACTCGTATAAGTTAAATCATGTACGCGTTCTTACATCCATCGATTCTTCCAAATTTCGCCTTTGATCTAGATACATAGTTTTTACTGTGTATCTAAACATAAGGTATGCCTAGATATACTTGGTAAAAGCTATGTAACTAAAAAGCTACTTTAACTTATTTACGTGGTCTAAAACTTTCATGTAGTTGTCTAAACTTTAGGTTTTTTATTTGGAGTCTCAAAAGCTAAAATGGTGTAAAGTTTAATTTAGTAACTAAACTTTAGCCTATTGGATCAAACAGAGTATTAATTATTATAATATAAGTATAAATTATTTTAAACATGCTAACCACCTTCGGACCTTGGATCTCCAAGGAACGGCTCAGATGTTGCCTCAATTTTCCTCTCGCAAAACAAAAGCATATTATTTTCACCAACTTTGGGCTGGGTCGGGATTCTAACACTCTACCGTTGTATGTGGACCAGTTTTCGAACAAAAACACTAGAAAATCAGGGCGCGGCGTTGCCGCGCCTACCGTGAGGTTGCCATTATATGATGTTATATATTGTATATTATAGAATTTTTTTATATTATTTTTATTGCAAATATGTTTTTCCTTTTTTATAATTTATTGTGTTAGCAGAAGAGGATTGTTGGCATTAGTACACAAAAGGAAGGATATATCAGTTAAATGTGTGTAACATCATAACTCAGCAGCAGTGTTATTGATTTTTTTTAATAGAGGAGGATCGTAATCATATTAATGTGGATCCGTGTCATACCATGTTATAATTGAAAAGGAGATGGCTACTCATACATTTAAAATTTCCTCATAACTGAGTATAGATGTTGAAGTTCCCTGAAAAAGAGATAAATTCTTGGTATGTGCAGATTAGGCCGCAAATAGAATTGTTCAAAAGGACATGTAGGGTTTCATTTTAGAAGATTTTTGGTGGAAGAATTACGGGATTCGGAGTTACGATGGATGAGATATAAACTTTCTAAGTTTATAGGCGAAACGTGAATGAAAGGAATTTATAAATTTTTTTTGATTTTTTTATGAGAAAAAGGAGTGTAAAATATTTGGGTAGGCTCTAGAGTGGTTCTAGTTTATTTAGGAATTTTCTGGAAAGGAAAAGAGCTTACTTTCATCTTCTGGGTACGTTTATCGTGTACACGTAGCAATTCTCTTCTCGGCTGCTAGATGCACAGTACCGCTGTTATATGAACAGTGTATGAACAGTATACGCTGTCATATGAACAGTGTTCATGAAAGCGATTTTGCAGCGCCCTAAGTCGTTCCATCCAGATCCAACGGCCGATGATTTGCAGTCGACGTGGTCAGCTCCGTCGGCCAGAGCTTAGCCCGCGTTTCGTGGTATAGAGACTGGAAAGACTGGCCCGACTTTGCCGCGCCCTCAATGGAGGACCAGCCCAGGATATTCAAATGTTACAAAGGATAGTCATGGTGTCAATATGGGGATAGAGGGAAACTCGAGGCCTTGGAAATCTGCATTCATGATTCATCCATTGTGCTGCTGTTTTTGAACCAATACTCTTCGAGCTGCTGCAATTCTTAGTGCAGTAGTAATTGTATAACTTAAATCTTCAGTACAACAATGTGAAGTTTTATTACATTATCATAACATAGAAGATTCAGGGGTACATGTGCGTCCAAACAATCAAGGAAAGGAAAAGCTCGTTTCAGAATTACGCGTCGCATTGCTGCGCCCTCGTCTATACTGGGGCATCTTGCCTTGCGTGAGTCTACATAGAGACCAATCGAGTTTCTTTGAGTATTTCAATTATTAGCTCAACACGATCTAAAACTGTCTTTCTGCAAGGAACATGTCGGTACCAATAGTATAGGGGTACCCACATTCATCGATAATAAAAACTAAAACGACTAAGCCATGACAGAACACAGCCCACTTCAAAACGCGCGTCAGGTCCGCCTCGTATGAGGCCGGCTCGACGGAATGCCTCGACCGCATCCCGTCTCCGACTCGTACGAGGCCCCCTTGACGGGAGGCCTCGACCGCGCCCCGTCCGGCACGACAAAACGCCTCGACTGAACTCCGCCTCGTGTGAGCCCGGGTCGAGGCGCTCGACCCCCTCTTTCTCTACCTACCCTGGGACAAAAGTCATAGCATTTAATGCAATTATCTACTACCACCTACCGGCATGGCCGCAACCAGGGTCGACGTGGGAACAATACCAGTGTCAGTCCTCACTGTTTTACCGCCCATCCCGTGATGGGAAGTGAAAAACGTCACTGTGCCCACCTTACCTCACACTATACATCACTAGTGACCCTCGAGGGAGGATACGACAAGGCCCGTACACCGCGATCCAAGGGATTCGGGCTTATCCGATCGGCCTCGACCCGGCCTCGACGCCCAACACAGCGCAACAGGGAAGGAAGGACGGTATGGCGCGGTGCTCCGGGTCATTTCAGCGCCTCGTCCTCTACGGCATCATATGCCCGGGGATGGTCTTCCATTCCTAGGGCACGTCGCTACAGTCATCTCAAACAGGGATCGACAAGACATCATTTCAAGGCCCCATCGTCTTGGCCTCCTCTCGTCCTATAAAAGGGAGGCCAGGGCTCTACAACGAGGAGAGATAACAGACAACGAAGCCATACGCAAGATAGCGATCAACATCTCAAGCAATCATCTTGTATTTTCTTTTTCTCATCTTTGAGACCTGGGCTCACCGCCCTCTCTCACAAGCTTGTAACCCCTACGCAAGCACTTCGGTGCAAGGAAATACAAATCTCTCCCCCCCGCTGGACGTAGGGCCTTCTCTTGCCCGAACCAGGATAAACCCCCGTGTGTTCTCCTTGCATCACCATCCAGGAAAGGGACACGCAACACTTACTCGTCGGTTTAAGACCCCCTCGGGACCGAACACCGACAGAACATGATAGGCAAAGTATGTTATTCTAGGTTCAGAAAATAATAACATAGTATGCAATTCTAGGGCAAAGTATGTTATTCTGGGCTCAGAAAACAACAAGGTAGTATGCAATTCTGGGTTCACAAAATCAAAAGCAAGGTTTATCACAGAGAAAACATGGGCGCATACAAATAGAACACATGGGTGCTTGCCTCCAACTCTCTGTTGGATTCTAGAGAGAATCGCATTGATGAAACATGCATCCACATTTTCATGTTAGGATCAAAGCTAGTGAATATTACTTAATGTAGCATATTTGTGAGGAATTTGAGAGGGGACAATAATGGATGATGCAGTGTCTATGCGACCTCGGCAGCGATACGGTGAGAGGAGGCGGAGAAGGAGCTGCTCGCGAAGCCAACTCTCTATGCCATCGGCCATCAAGCCGGCTATCTCCTATGCTTGCTATCAGTGCTCCACCGGGAATCGCTCCTACACTTGCTCCGTTCGGTAGGCGCTCGAGGCCATCGCCGGCGTGGTCAGCCTTGAGCAGCAGCCACAGGCTACAGGAAGTCCATGTCTAGCGGTGCCTCTCCTCGTCCTTGGCACCAAGCTTTCTGCAG
Source organism: Saccharum hybrid cultivar R570 (assembly GCA_038087645.1). Lineage (NCBI taxonomy): Eukaryota > Viridiplantae > Streptophyta > Magnoliopsida > Poales > Poaceae > Saccharum > Saccharum hybrid cultivar. The sequence goes on from JAQSUU010000066.1 coordinate 2,012,106, forward strand.
AGCACGCGTAGCACACCTCATAGTCAGAGAGATGAAGTAATGGAAAACAAAGAAAACATATATTGTTTGAGGATAGTAAGATAGAAATAACCCTGCATTATAGAGATAATTGTCTACAATGTACAGTTAACTTATTGATTATAGAAATGAATGGAAGATAAGATGTTACATGTCCAGATTGATAAAGCTAATTTCAGAGTTGAATAAATCCATTTTCTTTCAGAGAAAAAGTAAAAAAATGCTACCCTAGACAACACTGCCTAATCTTCCTACAATCAACATTTACTACATAATAAATATAGCTAATACTACATTCTATCAATTTTTTGTGCTGGAGATTGTTGAGAAAGGCACTACAGAGATGTATCTATTCTTGCATACCAGCATACATTTTTCTTGCAATGCCATTCTTGCATAAATAACCCTTGGGTAATTATAGGTTGAGCTCGGAAGACATAGTGTGATTGAAATATGCACCTGTATCTTTCAGAAGATATAGCCCATATGTTCCAGACAATGTCAGTTAATTTTTGTAATTTACTGGGAATTTGTGTACACCATTTAGATCTCTATAGAATTTTGAGAAATAAATGCAAAAATTTAAGACATACATTCAAACATAACAGCCTTATAAATTAGATTTGTACTCATATAATTTGGCAGTTATAGTTCTGAAGACACAGCGTTATAAATCAGGAAATAAATAACTTTGAAGGTAATAGTACAGTCAGGACTGCATATAACAAACCAATTGCCTTTGTCCGTAGTATACTTTAGTAAGCATATTAGTAGCATTGGGAGCCTATTCCACGCACTCTCTTTAGTGTTTTGATTGATTCATGCAATGCTGCATGGTAAGATTAGAGGAAGACAATTGATATACACGAACTTGTGTATTTTCATATATAACTGCGTGCCTAGTTTTGGGGAAAAACTGAATATCGCACATAAGGAATAGAATAATGTGTATTCAGATTATAAAGACAACGTAATTAGCTTAATGTTTAGCCGAGAATTTGAAATCATATATGCAAAGGGAATTGCATTATTTGGAGGATCCAACCGAAGAGGGAAGCTTTTGCTTACTAAGCTGCAGCAGAAAATAGAACTAATTAATCAAATTCTGCAGCAGCGCCTTCTTCTAGAATTGGATGTCCACCAGGTGTGTTTGCCTGTGTTCTCAGGATCATCAGCTAGCAATAAGCAAAAGAATACATGCCTTTGCCCATTTCATCAAACATCGATGCGGAGGTATGTAAAAGAATCACAAATTCTGCTAGCAGGGAGCACCGATGCCGATTGATCCAGCTGGCTCACGCTGTGAGCCAAGCATAAAAGGTTCTTATGCCTAGAAAACTTACCGGCGCGCGGCCTTCCAGCACCACCCGCAGCTCCATGAGGCGCGGAGGACGACGGATCGACGATGACGTGGGAGGACCGGCAAGCGGCAAGGATGGCTGGGCGACTGCGCCGCGCGCCGCGGGAGTGCACGTCGTGGCCGCATGGTGTTGTGGCCTCCACCGCATCCGCATCACCAACGCCCATAGCCTTGGAGCCTGCGCTCGGCCGCTCGTCTTCGCAGTCGTGGCTGCGACGAACGAGTAGGCAATCGCCACGGCTGCGAGGAGTGGGGGTGGCGCGGCCTCTGAGGCTGCTAGGAGAGGGGCGATCTGCTGCGCGCCGGGGCTTGATACGCCGCAGCCAAGGAAGCGCCGCGCGGGGAGGAGGCGGTCGTGGAGAGAGCAGTGGGCGGAGGCACGGGCAGCGGCGGTTCGTGTCTCGGCCGGATCGGTGCTCGCGGGTGTAGGGTTCGCGAGCATTCGCGACGGCTTGGGTAACGGGTGAGAGACCCGAACTAATCCAGAATCGGACGGATGCCATCGCAAGCTCGTCGAATCGGACGGCCAGGGACTAACGGGCGACGTGGCACGATCCAGTAGCCCGGTTTCTGGTGCAGGATTCGTATAGTAGGAGAGAAGCAGGCTGCAGGCTCCTTTCTCACTCTGCAACCTCCTCAGCCTTAAACCCCGCCGCCGCCTCCCCCACTCTAGGGTTTTACCCTTTCCGCCGGAAACAAGCGCCGCCGCTGCCGCACAGGAGCCCTTTCCGGGATCTCAGCCATCTCTCCGGCCATGAGCAAGGCGAATAAGTCGCCGTCGCCGGCGGTGGCCAAGGAAGGCGACTACTCGGCGTTGCGGGAGCTATTCCGGCCGCACGTGGAATCCTTTGATTACTTCCTCGATAAGGGGCTCGACGAGATGATTGAATCCATCCGCCCCATGGTGATCAGGGACCCCAACTCCAACAGCACACTAAAAAATATCCTTCATGCTTCAAATTGGGGTTTTTTTTTGCGTGCAATTGTGTTGTTCGTCAGTGCAGATATCCTGTGCAGTTTGATGTTTTTGGCTATTGCTGCAAGTGTTTGAGAGCTAACAGTGTCTCTATTTAAGTTGCTATTACTAGTCAGTAGACATAGGACGACACAGCATCGGATTGCAATTTTACCTATTTATTTGGTTGCTAATGCCTATTGCTAATTTACCGTGAAATGATTCATGTGCAAGTGAAATTAAAATGGATTGTAATTGTTTTATAAATTAAACTTAGTCTCAATGGCTCAGTGTAAAACTATTGAAGCACTTGAGTACAGTTTGCAAGGAATGTTATAACGGCAAAACTTACATGAAATAGATTCTTTTTTCCCTTTTGTTTTTGTTCTTTTGTTCCTCTTAACTATTATGTTTACTAATCTTGGAAAAGGGTCATGTGCTCCCGCCGATGAGGGATGCCCGGTCGGGTGTACTACCCCTGTACCCCCAGGAGGTTTGTCATGTTTTTTATAGAATTATCTTAGACATTGGAAACTTATATTTTTCTGTTTTACCGGAAACATATTCTTTGGTTACCTTTTTACTGGTCGTCTCTTGAAAAATTTAGACAGGTATTTGCTAGTCTGATCTTTCCCCATTTTCTTTTGGTTGGAGCAGTGCAGGCAAGCAAGAATTACATATCACGGGGAATTTAAAGTTGATGTCTGCTTCCAGTATAATGAAGGGGCACAAATCAGGCATACCTTCAATTTTGGCCATTTGCCTATTATGTTGATGGTAGTTATCTTTCTTTTTTTACTCTTTTAGACACTTTGCTTAAAATAATTTTGTGATGCTATGCTTTTGGTCGAGTTTGCAGGTGTAGAGGCTAGGCTAACAAGTGAGTTTATTTTAGCTCTTTGGTTGTCTTTTGCTGCCATCTTAATGTTTGATCCATCTAGGCATAAAAGGGTGTCGTTTTGAACATTTTGTGATGTCTTCAAAACTAACCTTTAACAGTTTTTTTAGGTTAGTTATAGAACCTAGTAAAATTATAGCATTATGGAATTGGTTTTTGAGTCAAATCTTAGCATATCATTTTCACCCCTTATTTATAAGGATATCAGAACTACATATAAAATGGACACATCCTAACTTCAATTCTGCTCACAGGTGCAGGAGCTTGCTTCAGCATTATTTTGTTTTTGATGGTCCAAATGCCTGGGGGTTAATGTGGCATGGACATCAATATGATATATACATCTGCTTCCATAATGTCAAAATGTAAAGTGTCGAGTGGGCGTAGTTCTTGGCAGCATTTTATATCAAGGATTCTCAACAAAAAAGAAAAAAAAAGGCAATTATGTTTCAATTATCCACTTGACTATGAACATTTTGCAATATTGTAATGCAAAACAACAAGGCTCTTCAATCTCCTTGTTTGAAATAAGATCAATATGCATTGTTCCTGGTCTGGTGCTTGTATGGGACGTTGAATCAGTTATTAAGGCAATTATAAATAGTGTTTGGATATATTTGGATTCTCAGAATTCTCACGAAAGACAGTTGCATATATCAATTTCTTTCCCATGGAAATATTGAATGATAGCATGGTTTCCAACTCCGCAAAGCAAGGAACAACAAAAAGACCTCTACTTTTAAAAGTGGGTTGATAAGTATAGTTTCTTTATTGAGTGGATGACGGTGGGGGTAGGGACTTCTGTTGTTTTTTGTTCTTTTAAGATGGTTTCTCGGTTCCATAGGAAGCTACATTGAATTTGCAGTTCTCTTCTCACTCCACTCTAGGTCTCCAGGCCATTATATTTAGTAATGGTTCACAAGTTATTCTGGTTCATCCTCGCATGTAACAATTGATTATTCTCCCTGACTTTATGCTATTGCAATTCCAGTCAAAACTGTGTCATCTGAGAGGTGCGGATCCCCATAAATTAGTTTTCCATGGTGAAGAGGCAACCGAAATGGGCGGGTGAGTATGTTTCATTTGCATTCAGTTGACCTTAGTGCTGTCATTTCTTAATGTGCTAATATTGTTGGAGTACTTTGTATGGGAAATAGTGCAGTAGTGCACAACAATTATCAGTGTAACTCTTCCACTGACTTGCTATTTTCGAGACTATCATACTTTAGTGATTCTCATTAGGATCACACTTCCTTCTTTTCTTGTTCTTTTGCATATGTGGATGACGGAATTTATGATCAGATTTGCTGCATTGAGCTCTGAACTTGTCCCTGGGGAAAAGGACTACTTTGTATAGTTAGGAAAAATACTTCAATTGCTTTTGGACTGTTCAAAGTAATGAAATCTTATTATCTATCATGTTCTTGTCTGTCTTCGCGTTCTTCCAAAGGCAATACACTGAACTGAAAGTCTGAACTATACCATATTTGATATGGATTGCCAACTTTTTTGATAAAAAACAATATAGTTTTTGAAAGCATTTTATTTGGGCTGACCCAAGGGTGAACAGTGCAAATGTGGTATGTCTTTTCTTTTTGAACTTACTGTATTGCTAAATGTAAATTTTGAATTCTAATAAAGTGTGGACCTTATGTTGTCCACTTTCCCTTATGTTCTCATTTTTGTGCTATACAATACTTCAAAATGTCTTTGTCATGACTTGTCATACTTCCACTGTAGTTTGTGGCCACTTTGTTGACAATGTTCCATATGTTACTGGAATAATTCTCACAAAGTTCTGAAATTCTTTGTAGGTACTTCATATGCGGCGGGATGGAGAGACTTGTGCGTATTCTTATTTTGCAAAAGCGTAACTATGTAAGACAGATTTGGCTTTGCTTGGAGCATTATTTTACAACTCACAAGGCCAGTATTTTAAACTATATATAGCATCATTCTGATGACGAGTTGCTTTTTGTTTTCAGCCTATGGGATTGGTACGCAGTTCTTTTCTTAAACGTGGTGCTGGATACACTGACAAAGCAGTGGTCATAAGGTAGCACAGTAACAGATGAGGCATATTAGTTGAATATCATATAGTTTAATCTTGGGCGTAGCTTAATTTGTCATTCAAGCAATATTCGGTTGCAGTGAAGCTATCTCTATTTTGACTCCAAGTTCACTTCATGTTTTCACATAGTTCCTACTTATGTTTGCTGTCCAATTCGATTGTCTCTGCAAATCCTTTTAAGTTTTGTGAATGCTGAATGTGTACCTAACAAAACATAATTAGCCAGAATAACTTTTTTTTGCTAATTTTGAAATATATTTTAGTTAAGACAGGTACAGTAAAGAAACTATTTGTATTTCTAAAAGACAAGCTGTGCTGCAATATTAGAAGATAATGTATATGAAACTAGGTAAAATTAAATAAACATTTTCACAGTGACCAGATTTGAATAATTGTGATGCCAGATCCTTCTCTTGTCTAGTATTTTTCGAGCGTGTCTCACATACACAAGTGCTGCACATGAGGAGACAACATTGGACAATATCTTGTTATTAGTGACTGAGTCATTGCCCTTTTCCTCTATTTATTTTCTTATTCTCAAAGAATCTTGTTTGACTGAGCTTTCCTGTTCTTTTAAATGTACCTGTAGCCTGAAACTAAACTGTTTGTCAGTCTCATGAAAGTTACAAGTATTGCATACCCAGCCTTGTTGATCGCTAAGAACCTCTGTAAAACATCAAATATTTCTATTTTGAGCATTGAATACTAGTTATGACTTTAACATCAAAGCTAATGTTGTGTGTTTTGCCACTCTTGCTTTTTTTTAATCTTTTGACAGATGTGTCCAACGTGACCAGTCCAGTGTGACAATAAAGTTGTATTACCTCCAAAATGGAAGTGCAAGGCTTGGGTTTTGGTAAGTTCTGTGCTGGTAAACAGTGAGTGAACAACGAGTAACTCTTTTGGATCTATTTGACCTTTTGAATGTGTGTTGAATAGGTTGGGTGGCAGAGAGTTTCTGCTTCCTGTTGGGATTGTTCTCAAGGTATAATCGATTGCCATTTCCTTAAGAATGCTGATCATTTCAAACCAGCAATATGGTCCATAAACATTTATTGAGCATTGTGTGTGCAATGACATGTGCTGCATGGATAAAAGCTATGTAGCATACTAGCTTATCGTGAGTTATACCGGTTAGAGCAGTGTGCTTGGGGGGTCTCCCCTTTCCGGTTCATGTTCGAATCTTGGTACAGTTTTTGCAATGCCCAGGGGGCGTCGTCCCCCTTGTGGTCGAGTTCTTTTTATAAAAGCCTTGTAGCATTGGCTACCTTTTCATCAGATGCACCCTGCTAATGTTGTATCCTTGGTGTGCATTGTATAATCAATAAAGAGACCTTTGGGTTCTCTGTTAATGCATCCATTTTTAGCTGTTGACCTTTGTTTAACTAAATATACACAAACTTGTTTTGTCCTGTGCTCTAAGGTTATCAATCTGCTTGTTTAATAGAAATTATTTATGTAATTTAGTGTGTTTCTATCTCTATCCTCATCTTCTGTTAGACTCAGGGTCTTTCCATTGAAGTAGGTATCATGCACTTTGTGGACTTGTGTTTGACATGTCGCATATTATGCAAATCATTATGCTTCTATCTTTGCAATATTTTAGTTTAGATTAAAAGTATTGAAGTATTGTTAATGTAGCTTCAGCATTGCATTTACACTATGATGAATTACCAATGACAGGCCCTTATTGATGCAAGTGACCGGGAAATCTTTACAAGCTTGACTTGCTGCTACAGTGATAAACATGGAAGAAGAAAGGGAGTTGTCAGTACTGAACTAATTGGTGAAAGGGCACAAATAGTTCTTGATGAAGTCAGAAATCTGTCCCTTTTCACTCGCACAAAGTGTTTGGTGCATATTGGTACGTTCTGAGCTTATTTTTTTTTTCTGTGCTTAAGATGCCTTGAAGACCTGTTATGCGCTGACATTGATTTTGATCTTCCAAATGCAGGGCAATACTTCCGATCTGTGATGGAAGGATTTGAAAAAGATGACTATGAAACTGTAGTGTTTAATGTTTCCTCTGTGTTTACATTGACGTACTACTGAAATTTGGACCATGCTTCACCTTGGCTGTTCTACATTGTTTAGGTTGCTGAAGCGGTTCTAAAGGACTATATTTTTGTGCACTTGGAAAACAACCATGATAAATTTAACCTATTGATGTGAGTTTCCATTTTATGACATTATCTTTTGTGAACATTTTTCCCTCTTAACCTCTCATCATGTGTTTCTTATTTCATTTTCTGGTTTAGATTTATGTTGCAGAAACTTTATGCTCTGGTAGATCAAACTGCTTCACCTGACAATGCTGACGCACTACAATACCAGGAGGCTCTATTGCCTGGCCACTTAATCACAGTTTTTCTGAAGGTTGCTCAACTCTTTGGTGCCTTTCATGGGATTTTTTTTAAAAATCTCAGCAATGCTGACCCCCCCCCCCCCTTATAAAAGTTCCTTGCACTGTAAAGTAATACAGCTTGAATGACCATGTCACCTTCTTTTTGGTCCCCACCTTTTCTACATTTCCCTAGTTCCAGTGAATAGTTGGTAGGAAACATTAAACTGCCTGCAGCAATTACCCCTTGTTAGTTTTAGGCGCCAAGGATGACCAAAGGTTCAGCATTTTGTGGTCAGCTTTACCACATACCTTGCCATCTCGAGCCAGCTGCCTCTCAGTGAAGGTGTAGAACCTTCACCAACTGAAGTGATTCCTTTCATGTTTCCGGCCTCGTACACCTTGTTGTCTCCTTTTATATTTTATCCTCTTATTACATTACCTAAGATTTGTAATAAGACAATTTGTGTAAAAAAAGTGGTTAAGGTGGTTGAAAATGAAGATTGGAGAAGGGACACATGAAGCTGAATGATGTATACTTAAGTGGCACTTTTGCCTCACTGTCAGATTTTCCCCCTGTTTATTTGATGTTTGCCGTTGTTTCATTGTTTTATACTTGAGCTGTGATTCTTTAAGTGCAAAACTCGATTCTTAACATCTAATGTTGCTTTTTTAATCATTTATATTTGTTGATGATATCTGCAGGATAGGCTTCAGGATTGGCTAAGAAAGTCTAAGCGTTTAATCATTGAAGAGGCTGCAAAGAACAAAGGTTTTGACCTCGGTAATGGTGAGTTATTCTATTAATGTTTTTATGCCAAAAACTTTAGCTTTTGTACACTGGCACTGTGTTCTTAAGGCAAAACAGTTGAATTCAGGAGTGGTTTCTCTGCTTTAGAATGACGATGATAATTCTACGCCCATTTCTTCTTTTTATAAGGCACATACTTTTAGCGATTTGACTTTCAAAATCTTTGATCATCATTTAACCTAAGAATTTGCCCATATGACACAATTTTAGTATAACTGGATTCAGCACTTTCATATCGTATTGATCTTATGATTGCGAATTCTGTAATACAAGGGATAATAATTGTAAAAGTTAAGTGTTGGAGACTGTACAAAGTCAAGCCACACCTTATATTTTGTGAAGATGCGTGGGGAGGGGTCAGGAGTGAACCACAACTACTGATAATAGTGTTTGTAGCTGTATCTCCATTAGTTTTGTGGTTCTATTAGATTCAGCTGCATAATATTTGTTGTAAGGACTGTGTGGTGACGTGAAGATGAATAATATAAATAAATGGTAAGCCCTATATTTGGCTTTGGGTCCTCGGAAAAAGGAGAGTTCAATGCAATATTATGCGAGGATGCAAAAACAACACTTGTTTACAACTTTACATGACCACTTGGTAATACGAGAATTTAAACCCTATCAAATTCTTTATCCTTTCTGTGGAAAACGTGAAATATTGTCGTGAGATTTTCACATATAAGAGAATTTGTTCTTTAGTCTAGCTTGTTTCGTTCAATGGAAAGGGATAAGAAGAATCCACTGGGAATGAATGCAGATATTGGGGTATAAGCTGGAAGCAACTATATGGCAGCTGCCTTACATTTAAAGAAATGAACGGTGTTGAAAATATTATTTTCTGTAGGTTGGTGATTTGAGAAGTGGATAAGTGAGCATGTTGGTACAACTTACTTGACTACTTTCCTCAGGAGCCTTGGACTGTAGTTTAAATCCCAGCTAGATGACTCAACAATCTGGAGATGTTTTTCTTACAAAATGAGGACTGAATTGGATAATTGTATTGAGGCCCAATGGGGACTAGTATATGAGAACACGAGAGGGAAACCCTAGACTAGGAGATTACACTAATACCCTTGATTATTATACCTTAGAGACCTTAACACCCTATCTCAAATGCAACGTGAATGCAATGTCGTTGCATTTGGAGAGCTGATGGTTGATACTATGCACTAGACTTGAAAAAGAAGTAAAACTAGTACATCCAAAATCCAAAATCGAAGGCGTCGTTGGAGTGTGCAACTCTTGAACAATGCCCATGTACAAAATGACCTTATCCACAAGAGGGTACTGCCTTCACAACCCGTACTTAAGCAAATACCTCAAATCTTCACAAACAATAGTTCAACTCTTCAAATATGAACCTTTGCTTTGGAGACTTTGAACCCGACGAGAATAGGGAGATGTGTCAAATCAAGCCAAAGAAAGAATATACAGATCGCTGCTGCATGACTGCTAGCAGTAGGACAGTACGGTGACGACGACAAATAAACTGCCATTGACCACAATATGTTGCAAAACGGCTACGAAAAGGACCAAGAGGGCATAGTCACATCAACGATGATTAGCTAAATTGATGTGACTCAGATAAACCATAAAGCATAATGAAATTGGCTGACAGACAATGAATTTGTGGACACATGGTTTTGACCAACTTTAGATAGATGGACTTGGATTGACACTAATGCAACTGATCGAGTCCATGATGCCAAAGCAAATAGGGAATAGGCCTCAACATTACAGCAGCAAAGCAAATAGGTGATACCAGCTGCAAGGAGGTGATGTGGAAGACATACGATGTCTGCAGATCGAGTCATGATGCCCCATGAGCGCCTGCAGAAGAACTTGTGGTCTCGGACGGGCGAATCCGCATGAGATCGACGGGTGGAAGACTCATGATCTAGTGGCAACTAAGCAGCTGCAATCCTGAATTGTCGAAGACACACAAACAGGAACAGATCGATTGATCCGCGTGAACCTATGAAGCCGCGACACATGGAATCGATTGTTGATGGACGTTCAAAACGATCCGCAATGTGCAGATGGTCCCGGTCACAACGGGAGAAAGCAGAGGGTGCATCCGTGACGGGTGGCCTGGCCACTTGAAGGCTTGACGATGGAGCCGGAAGATGAAGCCGCGATGGCAGACGAGGACACCCTGTGATTGGTGGCCCTCGATGGCTGCTGGATTTAGATCTGCATCGGGATGATTTGCTGCTACTGAAGAAGAGGAAGGATGACGGCTTGATGCTGCTGCATGATGTGCTAGACGAAGAAAGTGACGAAGGCTAAAAAAATGTAGATCTACAAGGTTGGCCCCGTGAGCAGAGGCGATCCTTTTGGGGGGAGCGCAGCGTGGAGACGAGGCCGGTGGCTGGTTCACAAAACCTAGAGCTGTGATACTATGTTACGGGTAATGATGACTGAATTGGATAATTGTATTCTGGCCAATGGGTACTATATATATAGAGTACATGAGAGACATCAGAGGGAAACCCTAGACTAGGAGATTACACTAATACCCTTGACTATTATACCATAACAGTTGTCACCTGACGCCTCTTGCATAAACCTTATTTTCTAGCATTTGGGTTGAGTGCGCGATACATACTGTATTTGAACCTGAGGGCTCGCCTTGAGTTTTCTATATATTTTAGTTATTCTGGCAGTTGAATATTGCCATAAACTGAGCTAATTGAACACTGAATTATGAGGTAACATGACTGCTTTTGAGCTGGTCAAAGTCTTGTGGACCAATTAAATTTGGTATACTATGGTTCAATTAGATTGTTTAATTTTCCAATTTATTTGCTCACATAATCAGTTTGTTCACACAATTATTTACTCTTTGTCTGTTTGTAGTCTTTTGCACTGTTCTTCTGGATGAGATGTGCATGTTGCACTCCATCAGTGTTAAAACTTTTTTTTGAATGGTATATCACTTACATTCAATAACTAATAATATACTGTTATTTGTGTAGCACTGGAGATAAGGAAATTTCTAACTAAATATACAACATCTGTTGGTAGAGCTATCGAGAGTATGATAAAGGTTGGGAAAGTGAATTCACAATCAGGATTGGATCTTCCACAGGTGCATCTCTTACAATGCCTGCTTTATTCATAGAAGCACTGCTTAGTTTTAATGCTTCATTTCCCTATTCCCTTGAACTTTATTGATGAATTTGCTTCTTTTTCTTGGGATTAGAGAAGCATGACATGTGTTACAAGTAATGCTACCTGTTTTTGTAAAGCTGAATGTTTACAATAATGGTTGCCAATATGCATCTAATCTTGCTGGTGGTTACATTGTTTCTGCAGAATATTTGGAACTAATAATGGCTTTGCTGTTAAATTTGCAGAGAGATGGGATGACCATTCATGCTGAACGGCTCAACTTTCATCGTTACATCTCACACTTCCGTTCTGTTCATAGGGGCTCTGCTTTTGCTAAAATGCGTACAACATCTGTTAGAAAGTTACTCCCAGAGTATGTTTATCCTCTTAATGGCATTCTGCTGTTGTTTGCTTGCATCCATTGTACCTGTGCTGAAAATGTCTTTGTAGATCATGGGGTTTCCTGTGTCCAGTTCATACACCTGATGGAGAGCCCTGTGGTTTACTGAATCATATGACTTCTACATGCTGTAAGATATTCTCATCTTGTCATTTCTCTTGAATTTGAATCTGCACAGCACTCCCTGAACACACAACACAGCCTCCTTTCATATACTTGATCTCTTGCTTCTCTTTCATCTTTGGCAGCGTATTGCATCTGCATTCTTCTGTCTAAATGTTTTTATATTTGTGTGCTTGTCTTTTTTGGGGACAGTACAGCTAAAGTTTATAGTGAGCTATCATTTCCTTAGCTCCATTTATATTCGGTGTGTCAGGTATTTCATCCTTCTACAACTCAGAAGGGGTGGTTAAAAATTTTGGGGAAATGAAGAAGTTGCTTTCTGCTGAGTTGGTTCGTGTTGGAATGAACCCAGTGTTACCAAAGATTGAGCGAACTGGTCCCCCAGAAGTAGTCCATGTCCATTTGGATGGGTGCATTCTTGGTACTATTGCTTCTGCTACTATTGAGAAAGCAGTTAATTATCTTCGTACATTGAAACTTCTGGCACACTCTGGGGTCTGTTCTCTTATGTTATCATGTTTTTGTTTATTTTGACTTTTATTTTTTGAAAATTTGTGCCATGAGTTCTAACTCAGGAACATGCTTAATTTTTTATTAGATTCCTGAAGATCTGGAAGTTGGTTATGTCCCACTTAGTTTTAGTGGAGCTTTTCCTGGCCTGTACCTTTTTACAAATCCAGCTAGATTTGTTCGACCTGTCAGAAATCTTTCCATTCTATCTGATGGAAAGCAAAGTATTGAGCTCATTGGACCATTTGAACAGGTTGCTTTTGATCAACTTCTTATTCCTTATAACGTCTTACCAATAGCACAATAATTTATTTTGAACTCCAAATTAGGCATTTATGGAGATACGGTGTCCTGATGGTGGGGATGGTGGGAGACAAAAAAAATTTCCTGCAACTCATGAAGAGATCCACCCTACAGCTATTCTTAGTGTAGTTGCCAATTTGACACCTTGGTCTGATCACAACCAAAGTCCTAGGAACATGTACCAATGCCAGGTTGGTACTCAGATCTTGTCCTTATAGTGACTGGTTGATCATGCTTTCCTTTTTGGACTAACTAGTCATCCTCCTTGTCCGCAGATGGCAAAGCAAACCATGGGTTTTTGCGGGCAAGCTCTAAAATTCCGTACTGATGTAAAAGCATTCCATCTGCAGGTTTGTTTTTTTGTAGAACAGAAGAGCTGTACTGTTTGGTTGTTTAAAATTGTTTTATTGAGACATGTAGATTGTTTTCCTGATAGCATATAGACCTGCATGTTTCTCGAGGAAGTAACAAATTGAAACACTTGAACACACGCTTATATTTTTGGTAGTGGTATTGTAGCCAGGGTTACCAGATAGTTCTAAGTTATCACTAGTTGTTGGTAATCTCTGCCTGATTAGAATTCCAGTGTAGGGAGAATACTTTGCAATGTGTTGAGGCCAGCTATATCTAATTAATCTGCCAGAATTGATAAATCTGTTTTTTTTTGCATAATTATGCAATAGTTTTAAGGAAATGTGACATCAAACCATGTCCAAGTTGATAGGATTTATTTTTGACTAGCACTTCAGGTTAAACCATAACTTGGGTGTACCACATCAAACTCATTGTCTGAATTCGGAAACAAGATCTGACCTGTACCTTTTTGGAGTAAGCCTATTTTTTGACCGTGGAACTATCGCTGGGGTCTGATTTTGGCAATCCAACTTGAAAACTTGATATCATTGACCATCGTACTATGTAAACAGGACAAATTTGGCCATCTAGCTAGTTTTGTATTTTCTGAAAATAACAAAATATGGTTTAATCTCCAAAAAAGTCATAACACTGATTGCTGGAAAGTACTGCTAACCTTCTCTACTGCCTTTGATGCTCTCTGCAGACCCCTCAGACACCAATTGTTCGGACAGGTACATATAACAAATATTATATGGATGAATTTCCATCTGGAACGAATGCTATTGTTGCAGTGCTATCATACACAGGGTAAGCCTTTCAATATAATACGAACCCTTTTTTTTTTTTAAAAAAAATGCTTGATATGATGAAAATCACACCTGTGACATAGTTATGACATGGAGGATGCCATGATTTTGAATAAATCGGCTGTTGATCGTGGAATGTTCCGTGGACATATTTACCAGGCAAGTTATGTTTCTTTAATTATATATTATAACTATTTGTGATCTGATATGTAATCTACATGCACATAGGTTTAGAACTATTTCGTTCAAATCCAATGGTGTCATGGGTGCAATCCAAGGCATGCCTTAGTGCCTTACTGCCTTAGAATTTGCACGCAGTTATTTTAATTTTTTTTTCAAATTTTTCTTTCATGATATCAGTGATGTTGGCTGAATTGTCGTTTTGGTTTGACTAGCTGAAAAATTTACTTAGTCTTGAATATTATTGCTTTTCGTCATGATTTGTGTAAATGAGTTCAAAATCGTAAATGTATTAATGTAAATCTCAGTACTCCTTAGGTTTCACAATATGTCCATGCCCACCATTGTGCACAGACCAAGGAAACCAAACTCGATGAAGAAAAGCATTAATCAACACACAATTTGGTGTCCACCCCTTGAAGCACGCAAACCTACCTTAGTTGCTCTATGTCATTGTTTTTTGCCCATCAAAAGCTACTCTTTAGCTTCACATTCTCTTGAAGACGGGAGAGCAATCCTCATTGTGGAATAGATAGATACGGTGCCCATGCATACATTTGTAAGAGATTGTGATTCTATTGATTTGGGCTAATCCTAGAAGGGTAGCTATATAGGTACCATACATGGGCCACATGGGCCTAGCCTCATGGGCCTAATACAATCACACTCCAACACCCCCCACAGTCTGAACTACCGGCGCAGCGGAGTTCAAGGCTGAACAAGAAAGAAAACAAGTAAGAGCACAACACACACAGGACCCCCCCGCAGCCACAACTAGCCACTGGAGACGTTGAGGCTGGAGCGAAACTCGGAGAAGGTCGAGGAAGGGAGGCCTTTGGTGAAGATGTCCGCAAACTGGGAGGTGGTCGGGACGTGAAGAACCCGGACGTCGCCGATGGCCACCCGGTCGCGGACGAAGTGTAGATCGATCTCCACATGTAAGGCTGGACGAAAAACTCGAAGCTCGTTAGCTTGCTCGGCTCGTAGCTGGCTCGACTCAGCTCGGCTCGGTTCGTTACGATAACGAGCCGAGCCGAGCCAAGATTTTAGCTCGTTAGCTATAACGAGCCAACTCGAGCCAGCTCGCGAGCCGCTCGCGAGCTAAACGAGCCAAGCTTTCAGGAAAAAAAGTATCAAAACTTGTATTAGTTTTTTTATTACTTCATGTCTTGTACTTTACAATTGACTAGTAACTGGTCTAGACCCTATAAATTGACTGGTAACTGGTTTAGATGCATTTCTTTTGTATTATTATTATTCTCAAACTTTAAATAAATACAAATATTATATTTTGTGTATTTTTTATACCTGGCTCGCGAGCTTAACGAGCCAGCTCGAGCTTTTAACGAGCCGAGCCGAGCTGACTTTCTGGCTCGTTAGGATAACGAGCCGAGCCGAGCTGGCTCGTTATCTTAGCGAGCCAGAACGAGCCGAGCCCAAACGAGCCGAGCCAGCTCGGTATCCAGGCCTGTCCACATGCTTGGTCCTCTGGTGCTGCACGGGGTTGGTGGAGAGGTAGACCGCGCTGACATTGTCGCAGTAGACGAGCGTGCTCCTGGCGAGTGGGCGGTGAAGCTTAGCCAGGAGCTGGTGGAGCCAGGCGGCCTCGGCCACGCCGTTGGCCACGGCACGGTACTCCGCCTCGGCACTGGAGCGTGAAACCATCGGCTGGCGTTTGGACGACCAAGAGACCAGGTTGCCGCCGAGGAAGACCGCGTAGCCGGAGGTGGACCTGCGGGTGTCCGGGCATCCTGCCCAGTCAGCGTCGGTGTAGACAACCAGCTTGGCCGTGGAAGACCGGCCGAGGAGCAGCCCGTAGCCAAGTGTGCCACGGAGGTACCGGAGAAGCCGCTTCATAGCAGCCAGGTGAGGCTCACGTGGAGCATGCATGTAGAGGCAGAGCTGTTGGACGGCATAAGTGATGTCCGGCCGTGTGAAAGTGAGGTACTGAAGCGCGCCAGCAAGACTCCGGTATGCGGTGGAGTCCGCTGGCCCAAGCATCGGACCCCCAGCCTCTGACAGCTTGCCCTGGGTGTCCATCGGTGTAGAGCAGGACTGACAGGCGGTCATCCCTGCTCGCTCCAGAATGTCACAAGTGAAGTGCCGCTGGTGGAGGAACAGGCCTGAAGGTCGGGGCTCAACAGTGACGCCGAGGAAGTGGTGGAGCACCCCAAGATCCTTCATAGCAAATTCCTTCTGGAGTGAGGCAATGATGCGGTGGAGCAGAGACTCGCTGGAGGCAGTGAGAACAATGTCATCCACATAGAGGAGCAGGTAAGCAGTCTCACCCCCATAGTGGTATATGAACAGGGAGGTGTCAGACTTGGCCTCCGTGAACCCAAGAGTCTGCAGGAAGGTAGCGAATCGAGAGTACCAAGCCCGGGGTGCCTGCTTGAGCCCGTAGAGAGATTTGTTGAGCCGGCAGACGAAGTCAGGACGAGAAGCATCCACAAAACCTGCCGGCTGACTGCAGTAGACCGTCTCAGTCAGAGTGCCATGGAGGAAGGCATTCTTGACATCCAGCTGATGCACAGGCCAGGAGCGCTCGAGAGCCAGGGAGAGGATGGTGCGGACTGTAGCTGGCTTCACCACAGGACTGAAGGTCTCAGCATAGTCAATGCCGGGCCGCTGAGTGAATCCGCGGAGGACCTAGCGAGCCTTGTAGCGCTCTAGGGAACCATCAGCCCGCCTCTTGTGCGTCCAGATCCACTTGCCGGTGACAATGTTGGAGCCCGGCGGACGAGGCACGAGGTCCCACGTCTGGTTGGCGAGGAGGGCCGCGTACTCCTCGTCCATCGCGCGGTGCCAGTGAGGATCCGCCAAGGCCGCGCGGACGGAAGAGGGTACCGGAGAGATCCTCGGCTCGCAGGCGGCGGCGGTGAGGGCCTGCGGGCGAGACGCCTGCCTCGTCACCATCGGGTGAGTGTGACGAGGGTCCCGGTGAAGAAGAGGCGGGTGGTACACCGGCGGGTCGGCGCGAGAGCGTGGCGATGCCGGCGGAGCATGCACCGGCGACGACGGCGCTGGTGACGAGATCAGCGGAGCCGGCTCATGCCGGCGCTCGTAGACGATGCCGAAGCGTCCGGGAGGGGGTGAGGGCGGCCATGTTTTCATATCGTATTATCGAGGCTAGTCGTATGACCACCGATCAGACGACTAATCGCGATTAGTCGTCGATCAGGGTCGATTAGTTGGTCCTGATCGGTCTAGTCAGCTAATCGGACGTTTAGTCGTCCTTGTGCCTGGATGACCTGATCGACCATGTATATACTATATATATATGATGTAAATTTATGAAATCATGTCCGTAATGAATCATTACCATGGTGATTTGGCCACTTAGCCTGTAACTTGTGCTTGCTGCTATTTATACAGACTCACTCAGTCACTCCTAATAAACCCTAATGGGCCGGCTAAAGGTGGGCTGAGTTCTCCCTTGTCCCTACATACTGGCCCAACTAGTTGTCCGGCAAGGCTTATCGGACGACTAATCATGACTAGTCGCGATTAGTCGGACGATAAGGTAACTAATCGAACAAAACTAATCGAACGCCCTTATCATGCACGAATTTGCGATAAGGTCGACTAATCGCGATTAATCACGATTAGTCGTCCGATATGAAAACAGGGGAGGGCGGACGCGGCTCCCGCCGGCGCTGGTAGACGAGCCCGAAGCGCCCGGGAGGAGGTGGGGTCGGTGTGCTCGGTTCCGCGATCGGAACGGCAGCATCAGGCACAACGGGAGGCAGCGAAGCCACAGGGAGCGAGGGCGGAAGCTCCGGGGCTGCCTCGACCGTGTCAGGCACCGGAAGGTCCTGGTGTGAGTCCGGCAGGGGCGAGGCGGGACCACCAGGAGAGTGCGCCGGAGTAGTACCTGCAGGGTAGAAGGAGAAGGGTGGCGGAATCGCCGGGTCAGTGGGAAAGAAGGAAGCCTCCGCAGGGTCAGCGGGAGGTGTGGGTGGAGAGGTGGTGGAGTAAGGGAATGCCGACTCATCAAACACGACATGGCGAGAGATGAGGACACGGCGAGAGGCAAGGTCAAAGCATCGGTAACCCTTGTGATCCGGAGAGTATCCGAGAAAGACACAGAGGGTCGACCGGGGAGCCAGCTTATGGGGAGCGGTGGAGGCGGTGTTAGGGTAACACGCACACCCGAAGACTCGAAGGTGGTCGTACCGAGGAGGGGTACCGAATAGAGCGTGGTGAGGCGTAGGAGCTGGGCAGGCAGTAGAAGGAAGTCGGTTGAGGAGATAGGTGGAGGTGTGCAGACACTCAGCCCAGAAGCGAGCGGGTAGAGACGCCTGGAGCAGAAGGGTGCGCATGATGTCATTAGTTGTGCGGATCATGCGCTCGGCCTTGCCGTTCTGAGATGAGGTATACGGACAAGACATGCGGAGCTGGACACCATGTGAAAGGAAGAAGGCACGTGAGGTTGAGTTATCGAACTCACGGCCATTGTCGCACTTGACAGCCTTGATGGTAAGGCCGAACTGAGTGGATACCCAAGCAAAGAAGTGGCTGAGAGTGGGGAACGCCTCGGACTTGGCACGTAGGGGAAAAGTCCAGGAATAATGGGAGAAATCATCAACCACCACCAAATAGTACTTATAGCCAGACATGCTGAGAACAGGAGAAGTCCACAAGTCGCAATGAATAAGATCAAAGACACGAGTGGCATGTGAGGAAGAGGACTGAAAGGGAAGGCGAACATGACGGCCGAGCTGGCATGCATGACACAAGTGATCATCGTGAGCCCGAGAGCACCGAATGTCGGAACTACGACTGAGCTGTGTCAGGGCATCCCGGCCAGGATGGCCGAGGCGACGGTGCCAAGTGGTTGTGGAAGGAGTGGCGGCGAAAGCGGCTGAGGAAGGCGAAGGAGGTGAAACAGACGCCGAGGAAGGCGAAGAAGGTGAAACAGACGCCGGAAACCGAAGGGTATAGAGAGGCCCAGTGCTGTTACATCGGAGCAAAGGACACCGGGAGGCCAAATCCCGCACGCTGAGACCAGAGGGGTCAAACTCAACCGAACAAGAGTTGTCAGTTGTGAAACGGCGAATAGAGAGAAGGTTGTGAACCATACCGGGAGCCACAAGAACATCAGAGATATGAAAGGAGCCGTGGGAACTGGCAGTGCCCACGGAGGAGACAGGAATGCAAATGCCATTGGCGACCATGATGGAAGAGGGACATGAAGAGTGTGGAGGACGAAGAGAAGAAAGTAGACTCGCATCGGGCGTGGTGTGGAAAGTGGCGCCCGAATCGGCGATCCAATCAGGACCCCCCGCACCAGCGGCCCCGGCGCTCGCGGCCATGGTGGTGGCGGCGCCTGGAAGATGGCCCGGCTGCGGCGGCGGGGGAGTGGTAGCCGATTGCAAAGGGTAGGGAGCCGTGGCACGATAGGCAGCGGCGGTGGCGCTGGTACTGTGCACGCCCGCGTGCCAGCCAGTAGCGACCAGGCCCGCAGGGGCAGCGGCGCTCACAAAGCCAGGAGCAGCAGCGGAAAATGAGTGGGAGGAAGAGCCGCTAGGGCGAAGGCAGCAGCAGAGGAGGCCACCTCCGTCGGTCGTGGTCGGGTCCCCCCCGGCAGCTGCGACTGGAGAGCCAGGAAGGTCCACCATGGGTGGGGGAAAGGTGAGGTTCTGGCGCTGCACGACGGCCTCCTCCTGGAAGAGGAACTCCGGGGAGGTGGGAAGGTCGTAGTACGGGTTGTAGAGGCGGCGCTCGGAGCCGGCAGTAATCCCCCCACCCGCGGCCAAGGCAGTGAGGGTCACAGCAGGGACCGGTGCTGTAGGTTCTGTAGGGCCTCCAGCCACCAGTGCAGCAGGTCGGGCAAGATCCGCCCATGGGAGAGGAAGAGGTGTGGCCGGCGCTGCTGGGTGCGCCTGGGAGGAGGGAGGGGCACCAGTGGCCGGCGCTGGGTGCAGCAGGGGAGCGGCGGCGGCTGGGTTCAGCAGAGGAGTGGCTGCGGCAGGGGCCAGCAGGCGCAGAGGAGCGGCTGCAGCAGGATCCAGCAGGGGATCGGAGAAGGGAGCAGAGGCGCAGGGGAGAGGAAGAGGTGCGCCGCTGGTGGTGGCCGCTGCAGGGTGCGGCTGGGAGGAGGGAGGAGCAGCAGAGGCCGGCGCTGGGTGCAGTAGGGGAGCAGCGGCGGCTGGGGTCAGCAGGGGATCGGTGGTTGCTGGGTGTGGCTGGGAGGCCGCCCAGGGGGGCGGCGGCGGCTGGGAGGAGGGCGCCCAGGAGGTAGATGGGAGAGAGGAAGGTGGGGGAGGAGGAGGTGGCCGGCCGGCCATGGGTGGCGGCGGCGCCTGCCTGCCTGCTTGGGGCCGGCGGCAGGGAGGGAGGGAAGAAGGGTTAGGCTGCTGATACCATGTAAGAGATTGTGATTCTATTGATTTGGGCTAACCCTAGAAGGGTAGCTATATAGGTACCATACATGGGCCACATGGGCCTAGCCTCATGGGCCTAATACAATCACACTCCAACAACATTGCTTGTGGTAGGAGGGAGTATTTTCTGTGAGCATAAGATGGTATATAATTATACAAATACCTTTGTTTTTCGAATTTGAGGGCATTGTGTCTGTTGTATTATATTGTAGTTTGAATATCAAAAGATCTGTTCACATCAAAACGAGAGCATATGTCGCCCTATTTTATTCTTTTTTCTTAAAAAAACTGTTTGCATGAAAATGTCAGTGTACTCTATTTAATTACTCTATATACAGTATTGGAATTGGATTATTTGGTATAGAATTCCTTCGAGACGCGCATTAGAAAGATGCTCTGGAACAAATATTTCTCAGCCCTTCAGTTTTCAAAGCATTTAAAATAATCCTTTTCTTGTGAACACTTTCTGCAGACTGAATGCATTGACTTATCAACAAAAAGCAGAGATAATATTCCAGAAACCTTTGCAAAGAGTGTATTATCCAGGGATACAAGGACTGCGATTGATTCAGATGGCCTTCCTCGACTTGGACAGGTACCTATGCGTTTGTTTTATATTATAAGTTATTTTCTCGTGCAAGAACAGCTATTGAATTCCTATAACATGTATTCTCATGGACAGGCTGTACATCCAAACGAGCAGTACTATAGTGTCCATAATAGCCTCACAGGCGTGATAAGGCCTGTCAGACTAAAAGGCACAGAGCCAGCATTTATTGACTATGTTGCTGTGAATGGGGCAGGTTCAAAACGTGGCCTGCAGAAGGTAAGCCAACATTCAAGTAACCTTCAGTAGAATTTCAATTGGCTGAAAATTATCAGAGCAATCACACAGGTGTTGCAGATCCTCTATATTTCTTAAAATCACATAACATCCTTGCATTTTATGTCTTGAAGTCAAATAGCATTTTGTGCAGTGAGTTTTAGAAATGCAAGTATTTCTGATTCCAACTGTTACGAATTTGTTTTTGTGATCTTGTCATGTGTTTCACTACTTGATCTTTTTGCAGGCGAACATTCGTTTGCGTCGTGTGAGAAACCCTATAATCGGTGACAAGTTCAGCAGCCGACATGGGCAGAAGGGTGTTTGCTCTCAGTTGTGGCCTGACATTGACATGCCATTCTCTGCAAATACTGGCATGAGACCAGATCTGATCATTAATCCTCATGCATTTCCTTCAAGAATGACTATAGCAATGCTTTTAGAGTCTATGGCAGCCAAGGTACAAATGTTTACTTCTCTCACAGGTTCTGATAAGCCATAATCATTCTTTAACACCGTAATCTGTTTCAGAGAACAGCTGAAATGAAGTTAATTTGATACTAATGAAATTTAACACTGCAATCATTCTTTTTCCCTTTTCATTCGACCTAAACTAACTTGGGACGAGTCCGTTAAGAGAGATCTTAAGGAGTGGAATATCTCCAAGGATTTAGCTATGGATAGGAGCGCTTGGAGATTGGCAATCAACGTGCCTGAACCGTGACCTATTTTTGTCTTGCGCCCTTTATATCCCTTTCATGTGTCTCCCTGTTTCTCGTCTCTTTTGGGTTTCATCTCTAGCCTACCCCAACTTGCTTGGGACAAAAGGCTATGGAGCTGTTGGCATCTTAAGACTGGCTGATTTGAACATTATTCTATTCTAGCTGGAATGTAGCTTTTTCTTTGATCTTATAGTTTCTAGAAAAAAATATTTCTTTCAGGCTTATCACTTATGTGCTCCTAAAAATCTAAATAGCACAAATTTAGGACAGTATTATTTATTTTCTAGTGGTCGATGGTTGCACTTTATTCACTTTGAAAACTGTCCCTTTTCACCTTTGGAGGACATTGGCACGCTTTCTAGACAAGTTGTCCTCCTAAAAGTTCTATGCTTATGACTAAATTGTTTTATGTCTACTATAGCACACTGTCGTTCTGTCTAAAGATATCTTGGTTTTTGTCCTCACAGGCTGGAAGTCTACATGGAAAGTTCATTGATGCAACACCTTTTGCAAACTCACTAAAAAAGGACAAGGATCCCCGCACGCCTAATTCGATTGTGGACGAATTTGGTCCCATGCTTGCATCTTATGGGTTTAATTATCATGGAAAAGAGGTCCTTTATAGTGGAGTTTTTGGCACTGAGATGGACTGTGAGATTTTCATCGGACCTGTTTATTACCAGCGTCTTCGTCATATGGTCTCAGACAAATTCCAGGTAATTGTTTTTTGTCCTATATAAACAGGTCCTACTCAACATTTTCATGCACCCTATATCCATCCAGTTAGCCCTTTTTAATTTGTTTAAAAAAGGAATGAGGCTATGAGTTTTCTCCAAAGTACTTTAGCTAGTTTTTTTTTGTGCTGGATACTGGATTGTAGAACTGTGGATGGTTAATAGTTAATAGTTTGCCCCCATCTATTTATTAGACTGACCATGGAAAAAAAGCTCAATAACTGTACCTGACAAGTACTTAATAGTTTCCCCCCATCTATTTATTAGACTGACCATGGAAAAAACAAGCCCAATAACTTAACTGTACCTGACAAGTGAAATGGAAAGTGTAATTTCGCTCTCTTTATACCAGCATTACTATTTGGAAGTTGGGATTCTCACTGAATACTGACGCTACTTATGTATCCAGGTCCGCACTACTGGTCGTATAGATCAGATAACAAGACAACCCATAGGAGGAAGGAAGCATGGTGGAGGGATCCGATTCGGAGAGATGGAGCGTGATGCCCTCCTCGCCCATGGGTCTTCCTACCTCTTGCATGACCGGCTCCACTCCTGCTCAGACTACCACATCGCGGATGTGTGCTCCTTCTGTGGGAGCCTGCTGACTGCGACAATGATCAAATCCGATACCCAGAAGAAAGCCAAGCACGAGATGCTTGGGCTCCCCACTGTGAGACCGCCAAAGAACTTTGCATGCCAGGCCTGCAAAACAAGCAAGGGGATGGAGACTGTGGCGATGCCGTATGTGTTCAGGTACCTGGCTGCTGAGCTGGCTGCCATGAACATAAAGCTGGAGCTCCGGTTGAGCAACAAATCAGGATTGCCTCCCAGCCAAGAATCATGAAGTTCCTCGTTCGTTCATCTCTTGGGGTGCTTGGCAGGAGAAAAGCTTAGATGTAGCCATTGGTCAGGTATGTTGTTTCATATGTGGGCGTGATGTACCGATGTAACTTGTAAGAAAAACATCAATGCCAATCCGAGTTATAGTTTTGAATGGTCGTTCTTTTTCATTGTCATGTCGTTATATACAATTGGATAGCGAGATTTTGGCTATTCTGCTGCAGTGCCGAGTAAATATTTTAGAGGAATCTTTTAGATTGTATTGCCAAATGAACATATGGATGGTGAGATTTGGACAAGCTGCTGGAGATGCTCTTATGTTGTGATGAGTTTTGAATCGGCTGCTACACGACCATTTGTCCGTTTCCTTGAGGCCTGCTGGCCTAGGGTGTTGCTGTGTACAGTAGCCTGTTGGGGAGGTGACATGAGAAGCTCATACGGCAACAGTGGTGGCTAGGCCGCTAAGCTCGTGTGGCCGTGTGGGTTGGTGCTGGTTTCTGTTACCAGCCTCGCCAATATTAATGTCTGCGCAGTCTTCTATCCTGTTGGCTTGATCCATACCTGATTTATTGTTATCAAAGCGTGTATGGAATATATATGATTCTTTTTTAAACTCCTACAGTGTACAATTATTATATAAATAGGAAAAATGGATAGTGAAGGAAGCAGCACAAGGGCCCCAAAGACCAAGAAGAGAAAAAAAGAATAAGGGAAAAAGAGCTCAGACTGAGATCCTGTCACAAACCATGGTTTCTCTTGGCTCCACTTTTATTTTGCGAGGAGAGAGAAAAACAGTTTCTATACATTCATTTTATGAGGAGAGAGAAAAATGATTCTATGAACTGTTACATGCCTTGAAGTTGGTGTAGGAGGAGCTGGGTCCGCAAGAAGTTCAAACAGGCCTGAAGCTAGACAAAGAAGCTGAACCAAGTAGAGAAAGACTTTTAACACAATACTGAATCTCTAAATCACTACAGGAAGCTTCCTCGGAGAAATCATTTTTCCAACTTTGAAACGAATGCCTGATCTGAAGATGTAAACATTTCTCTGCTTCCAGACGGTCCAGGGGTGGCGATGAAAACTT
Source organism: Saccharum hybrid cultivar R570 (assembly GCA_038087645.1). Classification (NCBI taxonomy): domain Eukaryota; kingdom Viridiplantae; phylum Streptophyta; class Magnoliopsida; order Poales; family Poaceae; genus Saccharum; species Saccharum hybrid cultivar. The sequence goes on from JAQSUU010000066.1 coordinate 2,036,948, forward strand.
CCACCAAGTAAGGGGCTCGAAATTCATCTCTTGCTTTTTGCACCAGGCCTTGTTTTGTTAATTCCCTACTCAGATCTTGTTTAGCATTCACATTGGGCTATGGACGAGATCCTTCTGGGCTGATGATACCCATAGTCTAGTCCATTGTTTTGTCCCTATGCTTGTGAGCTTATCCCAAGAACAAAACGGCACAGTACCTGGCCACACGCCTCGTCCCAAAACTATAAACCTCCAGTTTAGACCTTAATTCGGTTGTTAAGGTTTTGTTCCCCACAGAGATCCAATCCCCGCAGGGTTACCCTGTCTCACACTTTGATCCCTGTTGGGTTCAAAACCTCTTACCATTCAAACCCCTCACCTGTTTTACCTATTCTTTTTTTTTTTGGGAATCCACATGTTTTATCTATTCGGTTACACAGGGTTTGCAGGGGTTGGGTTATACAAGGTTGTTGGGGCTTTAGAGCAGGAAACAAGGATTAAAACAGGTGGCGCTGACATGGATAGACCATAATACATTATAGCAAGACAACTGAAAAGTAGCATTCTACAAGTTACCTCAGAACAAGATTAAACAAATTACTAAGCTATCGAACCACTGGCTACATTTAAACCAATGAACTAGCTTTGCTTAGTACAACAAGGAAAGTAAATATCAGCATATCGAGTCCACATGTGTCCTCACGGAGATCCACAAGGCATGGTTTCACTTTTTTCTTGAGAGCCTGTAAAGTATTCATGATTCCAATTCTAAATGCTGAGACACTGATTGGAAGAAAAGCATGACATGTATGATTCTGGAATTGAGGAAATGCATAGATTAGGAAAAAGGGTGCCACGATAACTTGAAAATAGCTGCATTTACTGATTAACAACTTTCAAGTGCTGAGATATGCATTAGCGCAAGAAAGATCATTGAGTATTACCACAGACCCTTTTATGCCCAGTTAATGAAAATCTCTCTTTACCCGCAAAAAATAAAAAAAATAAAAAAATCAGTTTCACAAGTTTAACCATCATCAAATATTTCCAAAAATATGTCATACCAAGCATCAGTATTTACCAAGGTACAAAGATTTGAAATTTCAGAGGTTTTCAATTTGATTGGTGATTCAATTTTCTATTATCCCTAGCCATTAACATCAAAGAGTCACATATGAACAATGCTTGCCATTCTGTATCCTAGCGGTTCATTTAGGTTTGTAAGCGTCTTTTGTTTTTGCAGTTTCCTTCATCATAATCATTAGGATTGTCAATTGTAGCAACGGTCCTACTTAATTAGATGTTACATACAATAGTCCAAATAAAGTAATAAAAAAAGACAAATATATATATGATGCTATACCTAGAAATAGTAGATCGAGACTAATATACTACTAATAGCATAAAAATTTAATAGAGCAAAACAAATAAATACTAAATGAGGTGAATAACCTATATACAAGTCAAATGATAAACAATGTGAGCACAAACTAAATCCGAGACACCATCTTCCAAGACTTTGCAGCTATTACCTGATCTTACCAGCGGGCAATGAAAGCTTTCATGGAGACAAAAGATGGCAAAATGCATCAGCATCACATTTGTATACTTGCGTACATGAGCACTGTTGAACAGCAAGGCCTCGAGCATATCTAGGAGCTACAGGATAAAAAAATAATTGAATAAGGTACCAACAAAGTATTATGTCATTCCGAAGAAACAAAATAGAGAGCTAGACTACATGTAATCTATACATGTAATAAGCTAAATTCTTCTACGATCATGTGCCTTAGTTCATAAATAAGCACGTCCTGAATCGAAGCCACTTGATCAATGGCACGTCAACACCTAATCTCAGGCACCCATTATGGCTGACAGTAGCAAGGAAAGTTTGAAAGAGCCTAATGAGGTGTGTGCATTGGGATATGGAAGCAGTGCTATGTTAAGTAATTAGGCAATTTTAAGATTAAAACCAGAATATAAATCATGTAAAATAAATGAACTCGAACAATCATGTATAGCACACTAGTATGACAGATCAACATATTGGATAGTATGAACGACAAGATTAGATCACGAGGATTATACCTGCCGACTGTAGCTGTTGTTGTTGGTGATGCAGATGGTGGTGATGATGGAACGAGGTCGACGTCGAAGTCATTGATGTTGAAGTCGTCGTCGAAGTCGTCAATGAGAGGTGGAGGAAGAGCTCGACGCAGTTGACGACGAATACGACGGGACGTCGCGTCGCCTGACTTGGATGGAAGACGACCTGTTGTGAAAGTTGGGAGCAGTCGCACGGATAGCGCTTCCCAAAAACCTTATTCGCCTTCTCTCGGTGTAGGATCGCAAAGACGAGGGTTCTGGAGACCTGCTCGTCCGGTCGCTGGTGCACGCAAGTGATCGGACTGGAGTAGCTACGGCGGCGGCACAACAGCGAGAATATGCAAAAACTCTAGCTCAATTAGACACGTTTTGGCGTGGCCGGTAGGTTGCTTATATAGTCCTGTCCAACCGACCTCATGTCACGATTACGATCTAAGTCGTTTTAGGACTCTTAATTTGTAACCATTTAGGACTCTGCAACTTGAAGGCCAAGAAACCAAAAGCTAAAACTGTAAAAGGAGACCGCGCTCCCGCAAGGCGAGGAGCTGGATTTCGGCGGACCATTCACGTAAGTGCCGCGCGTCCACGCCCTTCGCCCCGCCAGGCGAGGCGAGCGCGCGTGTGAGCTTCTCTTTCTCCTTACACTAGACTTGAGGAAGTGGAGAGGACTTTCATATTTAAGTATGACTACCTCCACTTCAACAAGTAAGGTGGTATTAAAGAGTTTCCATATCCCCCTTACTCACATGAATGGGTCTTTTAAGATTTATTAGGAATTTCACAATTGGTTATTGGGCCAAGCCCATATAAATTCCAACAATCCCCCACCAAATCTCAAATACTCATTTAGAGATTTGTCTGTTCTCGCTACTGTTTGATATACCAATGTTTCGGCAGAGACTGTGAAGCTGAACTTCCGCCTAGAACCTCAAGCTACACTCATCCACAACTTGAACAATAGACTACGCCTTGAATTGCAAGTTTTGTGCGAATGAGCTTTACTCAAAGCCAAACTAGTACTTGGCTGCCAGTAACCTTACTCCGTGGGTGGAGCATATACATCGTACTCCTTGGTCTCTTCATGAGCTTACTATAGACCACCCAAGTCTCATAGACTGCGACGTTATACAGTCAAACTCATATAGGTATGTTCTTTCAAGAATGCTCTGTAGGATAGCATCTTCGCTTGTTAAAGCCAATAGAACATATTAAGGCATTAGCTAACCTACCATACAGTGCCTCAACGCTTTGAGAATATTACATCTTCACATAGAGAGGGTTATAATTATACTCTCCTCAATTTGTCAATAGTTTATTTTTCTCAGATCCTTAGTCACGGGATCTCTGTAAAAAAGGTTGGGTTACTACTACTACAAACTCACATGGGTCTCATACCCATCTCCCTTGATGCGATTTCTATCACATTCCGTGATAGCCCTTTTGTAAAGGGATCTGCCAGGTTTTTGTCTGTTTGTATGTAAGCCACAATAATTATTCCGGAGTTTCTTAACTTCCTGACAGACTTCAAACGTCTTTTAACATGTCTTGTTGACTTCGCATTATCCTTAGCACTATTCACTTTAGTGATCACTGTTTGATTATCACAGTTCATAAGAATAGCCGGTATTGATTTTTCAACCACCGACAAGTCAGACAAGAGCTCACGCAGCCACTCTGCCTCTGCAGAAGCTGTATCCAAAGCAGTAAGTTCTACTTTCATGGTTGATTTAGTCAAAATAGTCTGTTTACAAGACCTCTATGACACTGCGCCACCTCAAGAGTAAAATATACCCACTAGTGGCGTAGATTTGATCAATATCAGAAATCCAGTTTGCATCACTATATCTCTCTAGCATAGCTGGGTGCCTAAAATAGTGAATCCCAAAACTTATAGTACTTTTGAGATAACGCAAGACCCTTTCAAGTGCATGCCAATGATCATTACCCGAGTTGGACATGTACCTACTCAACTTGCACACGGCAAAAGAGATATCTGGTCTGGTTGCGCTAGCTAGATACATGAGTGAACCAATTATCTGAGAATATCTCAATTGATCTCTAGCAATCTTCTTATTCTTTCTCAATGTCACACTAGGATCATAAGGTGTTGGAGAAGGCTTGCTATCCATAAAGCCAAACCGGCTCAAGACCTTCTCAACATAGTGAGATTGTGACAAGGTAATCCCACTATCTTCCTTAATCAGCTTAATGTTTAGAATTACATCAGCTTCTTCTAGATCTTTCATATCAAAACTCTTTGACAAAAAAGATTTGACCTCATTAATAATATCAATGTTTGTTCCAAAAATTAGAATATCATCAACATATAAACATAATATAACAGATTGGCCCCCACCATGTCGATAATACACACACCTATCAACCTCATTAACAACAAAGCCCGCACTAGTTAAAGTAGTGTCAAACTTCTCATGTCATTGTTTAGGTACTTGTTTCAAGCCATACAAAGACTTCAGTAACTTACACACCTTCTGCTCTTCACCTTTTACTACAAACCCATCAGGTTGATTGTAACACCTCTGATGTTAAGCATGCATTAGGCACTGCAAATCATGAGCATGAGCATCATCTTGCATTCATAATCACATGTGATATAAACGAAACAGTTGTTTGAAACATGTGAAACATGACTTCGAAACATGGATGTTGCAATTGCTTGTTTAAATAAAATTATGCCATGAGTATGCTTGATTAGGTCAATAAACTAGTTTATTTGGTAGTGAAAAGAATTTAGAAATGTTTAGCATGAAATTTGGAGCAAGTTTTGTATGCAAAAGTTTCTCAAAATTTGCTTTTAAAAATAATTTAGAAAAATGAGTTTTTGGATTTAAATGAACTTTGAAGCTTTATTTCAAAATCTATTTGGAATTTCAAATTTTACCCTAAAGCAAAGTTGTAGAGTTTAAAATTCTAAACAACTTTTGTTTTTGGACCAATTTGAGAAAATGCTTTTTAATTGCTCAAAATGGAGAAAAATGGGGTTGTTTATTTGAAAATAAAAACGGAAAATCATTTTTTTTCTCTAGAATTGGGCCTGTGCCTCCCTTCGGCCCACCCGAGAGAGCCGGCCCGGCCTACCAGCGCCCGCGCCCGTGCGCGTCGTCCCGACTGCGCCAGGCCGCGCACGCCACGTGGCGGTCATGCGCCAGCGAGCTCGCCGCGCGGCACCGTCGGCCTGCCTTCACCCCGCCTGGTCCGCGCCCCGTCTCCCCCTCCATCCATTCTGTCTCCCGCTCCCCTCCTCGCTCGCGCGCCCACAGCAGCCGCACCACAGCAGCAGCAAGCCGAGCGGGAGCTCACGCCGCCGCACGCCGTCGCTCCACCCGCCGGTGTCAAGCTCCGCCACCGCACCACCATTCTTCGATTGCGTCTGCCTACGGCTCCGCCTCAACCTCCGCCACCCCATGCGCCCGCTGTTGCCTCCATTCGCGCTGTGGTAAGGCATGCGCGACATTTCCCTTCCACAGCGGCGCCATGGCCGCCGAGCTCAGCCCTCTATGGTTAGAGCTCCCTCTTCCCCTTCCCTCCATTTTTCTTCGATTTCGCGCTCACCTTGACCTCGCGGACCCACGCGCACCTCGCCTACCTTCGCCATGGCCGGAGCCGGCGTACCGCCGGTGAACTGCGCCACCGCACCGCATTGCTAGCCGTCGAGCTCAACCTGGATCTCCTCCGGCGCCTTCGGCTAGCGCATCAGGTTTGCCTCTTCGCGGGGAAACCGCTGGTGGTGACCTCACCACCGGCGAGTCCACCGGCGGCGAGATCAGCGCGGTCAGCGCCTCCCCTACCACAGTGTGGCTGGCAAGTGGGGCCGGTTGACCCGCAGGCTCCGCCTGTCTGTCCCTCGGTGTGGAGTTTGGGGTGAAGCAGCGGGTGTACCCAGCGATTTCAGCGGCCGGTTTTTAAAAGGATTTGAAAAATGAATTTCCAGAAAATGTGTAAATGTTTCAAAAATCAAATCTTGAGATTTATGGCTCCAAAATTTATGAAACAAATTTTGTTGTGATCCTCATGACTAGATCTACAGTTTAAAAATATTGCATGCCAATTTTGTGATACTTTTATATAGGGCTTTATTTAATTCTTGTAATTGCTATTATCTTAGAAAATGTATAGTAAATAGAATATTTATCAGAAAAATATGGTTCCAGTTTTGTTAACCTTCTTTTGTGATGTGATTTGCATGAAAAATATATGTCATGCATGTTCTGTAGAAAAATATTGATGTCTAGTTCAAGTGCCTTTATTGGCTGATTTTTGTTGTTTTTTTAGAGAGAAAAATTAGTATAAAACATGCATATGATAATTTTTGTACAGTGTTTGTTTACTGTGTAGATCATGGAAAAAATATTATATCTATTGTTTGATACTTTTCATAGTACAAAGTATTTTTCTTGCTCATTTATACCCCCTAGCTTGTCATTTTTGTGTAGGCAGTTTTACTTATCCAATTACCATGAAAATTTTATGGTAGGCTACTTATGGTATGACTATGCTACTGTAATTTTTCTAGATTTTTCTATGCACTAGAAATACATGTTGCTGTTGTAACCCTAGTTTAAAAGTGAAATAAAATAATATTCTTTATGAATGATTAGTTTAATGGTGAAGCTTTGGTGTATCTTTGAAGCATCAAATCACTTGCTGATGTCATTTAGCATGTTAGTGTAGTTATGTTGATAAAATGTAGTAGCACTTGTGTTAGGGCTATATGTTAGTTAGCGAAAAAGTAGCGAGGGTTAGTAGCAGAAGAGAATGCAGTAGATGACATACACTAGTGGTAACTGTTCTTGGATGATGTTGACTACCTTGTAGAAATGTTTTACCTCTATTCTATCTAATAAAGTCTCAATGTGTTCATCTGCATATCATGCCATCATGATCATCACATGTCATCGCATCCGATGCACCGTTTGCATATTTACTTATAAAATTGCATCATACAGGATCACAGGAGAAAGTGCCAGTAGCAGTGCAAGAGGAACAGGCCGGGGCCGACTCACAGAAAATCTAGGCACAAGAGGTGCCAGAGGTAGAGGAGCAAGGAGAGGACCTGCCCGAGTGCGTGGATCATCAACCTAATTCCTTTGAGCGAGACAAGCCCCAGAGCATCCTGAGTCTCCTACTTCATAAAAGCAATCCTTTATATATATATGAGTTTATATATTGTTGTATTAAGTTATAGGAGTTGAGTGAAACTGTTCATGCATTTATCACGATCATTGCCTACCTTACGATATTCTTACCCTGATAGGTTTAGGATCGAATAACTGCTTAGCCCTGCTTGGATCGGTAGCGATCGGCGATTTCCGGTCACCTGCAATTATAGGTGGTTACTGGAATACTTTAGCTATGAAATGGATGATATCCTGGAGATAACCATGTGTTGATGGATAATTGGAGACCGGACGAAGAAGTTGGAGGCAACCAGACAGGGTTCTGGGGTGCTATTAGTTTTCCGTCTGTGTCAGTTAAGGACCGATCTTATCATGTTGAACCCATGCCTCACATTTAGCTGACTGAAAAAGTACCTTTCGACCGCGAAGCTAGTGGCATTATTCGGGCCAGGATCTACACGGGTGCGCATACTGGTGCTGAAGGGGTATAACGGGGACGCGAAGAGTGAGCCCAAGGTGCGTCCTGGCTGTCGGGCGGTCCCTAGGTACTGCGGCTCCAGTTTATCCCATGACGTTTACCTAGATAGTGTAATTGGTGATCTGTAGCTCACTTTAGCGGGTGAGTGTGGTTTGTGTGAGGAATAAATCACCAGCTGGTTAGGAATCGATTTGAATCGCCATCGCTTCTGGATAGTGAGCACTTGACTCGAGTTACGACATCGTAGTAATGATGATGGAACATTGTTGGTTATATGAATGGTATTGGAAATGCTAAATCTAAGTTGGTAACCGGATGTTATTGCTTAATCAAGTGATTGCTATAGCATAGGTGAAAGCCCAAGTTTGGTTTTGGTAATTAATGACACCAAGTTGCTAATGCCATGTGTTAAGTGTTTTAAGTTAGGCATAAGCAACACATGTGATGAATGTGCATGTGGCAAGGAGTGGTGGCCACAAGATCACAAAGAAATGGTGCATGGACATGAAATGTCGATCATGGTGGAGATGCACATAATATGATGGACATGATGATCAAGTGGAAGAGAAGGATCTAAGAGCGCAAGGCAAAGGTATAACCATAGGGTTTTTCTTTTGCCGGTCTAAGATGAGTAGAGAAGTGATTGACCGGATTTAGGATACATAGCCGACTATCAAGAGGGGCAATCACGGTTAGCTCGGGAATCAAGTGCCACTAGATCAATGTCTTGAGCATATGCATTAAGATCTAGTTGAGAGCTAACATAACGCCTTGGAAAATGTTTGTGAAATGCTAACACACATTCACATTGTGGTGTACACTTGGTGGTGTTAGCACATTTGCGAAGGCAGTGGTGTTTGAGCGGTAGTAAGGGGTTTGGAGTTCGCTCTCCCTCCCGCCGAGCTTGCGAAAGTCCGAAATGCCTATTTTCTATTGCGCCGGAGGCGAGAAAAGGTGGCGAAAGTCCGAAATGTTTATCACTGAAAATACAGTGATCGGACGCTGTGGTCGAATTGACCGGACGCGGCTGGCGTGTCCGGTCAGTTCAAACCACAGACAGACGCGCGTGTGAGAAGGGTCACGGACCGGCGCGTCCGGTCCCTCGCGGAACCGACGCATCCGGTCACGCACCCAGGAGTTCAGCACGGAGAGCAGATGCGATCGAACGTGGTGGCGCGTCCGGTCACGTTCGACCGGACGCGTCCGGTCATGAGTGGACCGTTACTAGACTCCGATCGGACGCGGCTGGCGCGTCCGGTCACGTGCGATCGGACACGTCCGGTCACGGTGGGAGCTTACTGGACTCCGATCGGACGCCAGGTGCAGCGCGTCCGGTCAGACGCTGGGGCACGTCCGGTCAGGGCAACGGCTACTTCTGACTCGCACTGTTCACGCTTGTCCTGTAGTGACCGGACGCGTTCGGTCACCCTGACCGGTGCGTCCGGTCAGCGCGATTTCAACTGTGTCGTCCGGTAACGGCTAGCTGCGTACCCCTTCGCTATAAATAGATGTTGTCCGCGGTTTGAGGGCAACTCTTGTACATTTTGAGACCTAGAGACATCCTTTGAGCTAGAGAACAACCCCTCCACTCATCTCCTTGCTTAGTTGCACATCTTGAGTGAGATTGAGTGAGATTCAAGTGCATTGCTTGAGAGTTGCATTCTAGAGGCACTTGATCTTCGAGTTGCTGCGGATTTCTTGTTACTCTTCCGTGTTTCCCGACATGGAAGACGACTTGGAGCAGCGGAGGTGATTGAGCTCGCAATTGAAGATTGTTGGAGCCCTCACCAAGTGTTGTAAGGGATTCTTGATCCTTCCCCGCGGGAGTTCGCAAATTGGATACTCTAGTGGAGCTCGTGGCTTGGAGGATCCCCATCTTGTGTGCGGTTGTGCGGCGCCCGCCGAGGGCTCGACTCTTGATACTTGATTAGATCGCGAACCGACAAGTGGGTGCATCGCCACAACGAGGAGTAGCTGTCATAGAACCTCCTAATTACTTAATGCAATAAACCATAATTTAAATAATAAAGATTTGTAAATATCAAGGTAGGGTTTAAATGCACCGGGGCTTGCCTTGCTCTGACACGACGACCGACTCAGACTCGAGGACTCCAACGTCTGGTCCGGAACCCACCGACGATCGCTCTTCTCCGGAAGCTTGCTCGGTGACTTCGACTTCTTCGAAAGCGGAAACGACACGAGTACATAACATGCTTTAACATGATGCTCGATGATAAACATGATGCTTGATGATAACATGCCACGAGTTACGACTTGAGTACAACTTCCCTTCACGGTACAGTCGCAAACAGAAAACCTACTAACTAGTGGCGACAACTCTAGCGATACCAGCTTTTAACACTAAGTGAGTTACTAACGAGCTCAAACATGGAATTAAGGTGCCAAAGATCACCAAAGAGTAGTGACCCAAGGACATCACTCAATCAAAAGGGCACACAACACTTAAAGTTCTCAAATTAACATTTATTTACTATTTAATTAATTAGGGCATAATTAATAGTTAATCAAACTTTATCTAAACAAGTTAAAACTTTTTCTATGGATTAAGAATGATTTAAAACAGTGTCATAATAAATTTCATAATTTTTGGATTAATAAATTAATTAATAAAATTCCTAGAAGTTGTATTTAATCTTTATTGGAACTAATTAATTCTACTGCACAAAGTACTCAAATTTAGGGTTTAACATTTTTCCTAGATAGTATACATATTAAGAGACTCACACAAAAAATTTCATGAATTTTGGAACTCTACACAATTTTTAATGAAATAAAAAAATAGTTGCATTATTCATTAATTTGAAAAAGAAAAACAAAATCGAACTCGGGCCGATTTCCCTCTCTCCCGCTGTCCGGCCCAGCCGAGCGGCCCGCTCGCGCGCGCCCATGCGCTAGCAAGCGGCCCAGCCCGCTCGCTCGCCCGCGCGCGCGCTCTCTCTCTCTCTGCGCTCGCTGACAAGCCGGCCCCGCCTGTCATCCCTCACCTCCCGCTCTCTCGCTCGCTCGGTGATGCTCGCGCGGTGGCCGGCCGTCGATCACGGCATCGGTCGATCAACCGAGCGGCTCTACAGCATCTACGCGACCTTGTGAACCCATTTTGCTAACTTGCAGCTCGACTCGAGCTCCGGTGATACCTCACCGACGATGGTGGCGGCTCGACAACCACGGTGACCGACGACTCGACAACACAAAGGTGTAAAGGTCAAGGCGAGTGGTCAGGGAGCATCAGGGGCGTACCACGATCACAGAGGAGTGATCGGTTGAAGCGGAGAGACACTAGAGGCAGCTGGCCACGGTGGCAGGGCTCAACTGGGACAGCGGCGACCCGAGGTGGAAGACGACGGCTCCCCGGCGATCCTGAGCGGTAGCGTCTACGCAAAGAGGCGCAACAGATTCGCAAGGTGATGACGGAGCGATTGACGAGATGGAGATGGCTGCGGTGGAGCAGGGAGGGCGAATTTGGCCGGAGAAAAGAGGACGGTGGCGGCGGCGATGGTGAAACCGAACGACGACGGTGACGGTGACGGTCCTTTTTATAGCGTTGTGAAGCAAAGGAAGCAGCTGGAGAGCGCGAGACGGTCACTGTGGTCACGGTGGCAAGATGGAAGGCCGTGGCAGCGGCCAGCACGACGGCAGCGGCTTCGCCGGCGCCCATGCCGTCCGCTGCCCGGCGGTGATTGGCCGGTCACTGTAGCTGCCCCCCCCAAAAACTTTTGAAATTCAAACTGTTTTCTCAAATTACTCTCAAATTCATGTGGAAACTTGAAAAACTTCCAATCTATGAAATCTTCAGACTTTCAAGATCTACAAGTTTTGTATTGAACACTTTTTCAAATTCTAACTGGATTTTGAAATTTGAGTTTAAATTCAAAAAGGGACACATTTTTGGGATTTGGTAATTTAGAAATTACTTTTGATTTCATATTGAAACTTCAAAATCTCCAAACACCAAAGTTGTACATCTTAACAAGACCTACAACTTTGCTGTTCAAAACATTTTAAAATTCTGCCTCCATTTTGAAATCTTAGTTTGGGGACAAAAATGAGTCAAATCTGAAATTTGTTTATTTTCAAAATTGCTCCACATTTTACACTAAAACTTTAAAAACTCAAAACACCAAAGTTGTAGCCCTTGAAAAGTTCTACAAACTTGGTTTTAAACTTTTTCCCAAATTTTGCTTAGATTTTGAATTATTTCAAAAGGGGTAAAACAGAGTTTCAAAATTTAGGGTTTTCGGAGGAATTTTCAGTTGGAATTTGTTGCTACTTTGATTTGTGATTACTTAGTGATCAAAACCTCACCCAAGGGCATCATTTGGACCAACATGACATGGTTGACCAAATGCCACTCTTGGTTGATCAATTTAGCTTTTGAAATTCTTTTACATTTTTCCCCAGATTTGAATTTAAATTCGAATCGGAAAACTCGTGACAAGCTTTTGGATTCCAACTCAAACTCAAACTTGGAGCTTCATTTTAGGTGTTGTACTTGAGCTCATACCCTACATTTGACACTAGTGTGCAACACGGTCACACACCTCAAATTACGCAGGGCATGGACTAAGTATTTGCGGTGGCATTCGAAACTAAGGTTTTCGTGTTCGAGACACACCACGGAGAAGCACATCCAATCTAGATAAGTAAACTCGTTTTAGTTGATGCATAACAAGGTTAACCTAACATGGATGCTTTGCAATGCATTATGATGACATGACAAATTAATTAGCACTATAACACCCGGGGTGTTACAGCCCTTCCCCCTTAAAGAAATCTCGTCCCGAGATTTAAAGCCTTGAGTTAAGTAATGGAAAAGGAAACGTGTCAAGCAAACACGTCCAAGACTTGTCTACAAAACAGGTAGGGGTTTTCTACATTATAAAGATTTGAAAAGGATAGGTTACAGTTTAAAGAAGAAAATGCAACCTAGATAGAAGCAAAGAACTCAGGGAAATTCTCCAACAGGTAATCCTCCGATTCCCAGGTGGCTTCCTCTTCTGAAAGTTGATTCCATTGGATTCTGTACCATTTAGTTGTTCTACTTCGGGTAACACGATCCTTTTGATCCAAAACTCGAATAGGATGTTCAGAATAGGTCAAATCCGGTTCAAGTTCAACTCCATCAACATCAACAACTTGATCATGTACTTGCAAACACTTCTTCATTTGTGATATATGAAATACATTGTGCACAGCTGACAGTTGTTCAGGCAACTTTAACTTATATGCCACCTTTCCACATCTCTCAATAATTTGAAATGGGCCCACATAACGCGGTGCAAGTTTGCCTTTGACTCCAAATCGGTTAACTCCCTTCATGGGTGATACTTTCAAATAAACATAATCCCCTACTTGAAATACCAAAGGTCTACGCCTTTTATCAGCATAACTCTTTTGTCTGGACTGAGCAACTTTCAAATTATTTTGGATTTGTCTAACTTTTTCTTCTGTTTGTTTCACAAGATCAACACCGAAAAACCACCTTTCTCCCGGTTCTGACCAATTCAATGGAGTTCTGCATCTGCGGCCATACAATGCTTCAAACGGTGCCATTTTGATACTCTCTTGATAACTATTATTGTAGGAGAATTCTGCTAAAGGTAACCACTCGTCCCAAGTGTCTGAATAATTAAGTGCACATGACCTTAACATGTCTTCTAGAATTTGATTGACCCTTTCAGTCTAACCACTTGTTTGTGGATGATAAGCGGTACTGTGCAGAAGTTTTGTACCCAGGGACTCATGTAAGTGTCTCCAAAAATTGTTGACAAACTGCGTACCTCTATCAGATACAATGGTCTTTGGTACCCCATGAAGACTCAGGATTCGTGCAATATATATTTTAGCATAAGTTGTAGCAGTATAGTCCACTCTGACTGGAATAAAATGAGATGACTTTGACAGTCGGTCCACAATGACCCAAATTGAATCAAAGCCTCTTGAGGTCTTGGGTAACCCAGTAATGAAATCCATACTTATATCTTCCCATTCTCAGGATGGAATGGGCAAAGGTTGTAACATTCCTGCCGACTTCAAGTGTACAACCTTCACTTTACAACAAGTGTCACATCTGGCAACATACTTGGCGATCTCAATTTTTATTTTGGTCCACCAGAATCTCTGTTTCAAATCTTGATACATCTTATTACTCCCTAGATGAAGAGAAAACCTTGTACTATGTGCTTCATCAAGAATGAGCTGACGTAACTCTGGAACCTTTGGAACCACTAGCCAGTTCTTAAACCATAACACATCTGCATCATCAATACTGAAATCTGTTTGTTGACCAGTTCTAACTTTTTCCTTGATATGAGCTATTCCGGAATTCTTTCTCTGAGCAGATACAATCTAGTCTTTGATTGTTGACTCCACAGTGACATTAGTTAACTGACCTTGTTGAAGTATTTCAATATTCAACTTTTCCAATTCGTAACATAAACTATAATCCATTGGCTTCACAGTCATACAATTGCAATAATTCTTTCTACTGAGTGCATCAGCAACAACATTCGCTTTTCCAGGGTGATAGTGTACTTCTAAATCATAGTCCTTTATTAATTCAAGCCACCTTCTTTCCCTCATATTCAACTCTGACTGAGTAAAGATATACTTTAAGCTCTTGTGATCTGTATACATGTGGCAAGTATTACCTAACAAGTAATGACGCCAGATTTTCAATGCATGAACCACAGCTGCTAGTTAAAGATCATGTGTCGGATAATGCTCTTCGTGGCGCTTCAACTGTCTCGAGGCATAAGCAATTACTCTGCCTTCTTGCATCAATACACAACCAAGGCCAATACCCGAGGCATCACAGTAAACATCAAATGGCTTTTCTATATCTGGTTGTGCCAAAACTGGAGCAGTTGTCAGTGACTTCTTTAGAATTCTAAAAGCTCTCTCACATTCTGGAGACCATATATACTTAGTTTGATTCTTCAACAACTCTGTGATTGGCTTGGCTACCTTTGAAAAGTCAGGTATGAATCGACGGTAATAACCCGCCATTGCCAGAAAACTTCGGACTTCATGAACTGAGATGGGTGGTTTCCAATTCAGAATATCTTCCACCTTGCCAAGATCTACTGCTACTCCTTCGGCTGACAACACATGTCCTAAGAATTGCACTTCTCTTAACCAAAACTCACATTTACTGAACTTGGCATACAGTTGGTGATCTCTCAGACGAGTCAGAACAATTCTGAGATGCTCAACATACTCTTCTTCACTTTTGGAGTATACCAGAATATCATCAATAAACACAACTACAAACTTGTCAAGTTCTGGCATGAAAACTGAGTTCATCAGATACATGAATGTGCCGATGCATTGGTGAGACCAAAAGACATAACTAGGTACTCATACAGTCCATATCTGGTGGTGAATGCAGTCTTTGGGATATCTTCAGGTCGAATCTTGATTTGATGGTACCCTAATCGAAGATCGATCTTTGAAAATACCTTTGCCCCCGCAAGCTGATCAAAAAGTAGATCAATGCGAGGCAACGGATATTTGTTCTTAATGGTTACTTCATTCAATGGCCTATAATCAACACACATCCTTAAAGTCTGATCCTTCTTCTTGACAAAAAGAGCCGGACATCCCCATGGTGAGGAATTGGGTCTGATAAAACCTTTGTCACGTAATTCTTGCAATTGATCCTTAAGTTCTGCCAATTCATTGGGTGGCATTCTGTAAGCTCTCCGGGATATTGGGGCAGTACCCGGTTTTAACTCAATCACAAACTCTACATCTCTGTCCGGTGGCAGACCTGGTAGATCATCTGGAAACACATCTGGAAATTCACAGACTACCGGTATATCACAAATCTCCTGTACTAAAGTTGCACATAACCTTTCAACTGTTCTCTTTGGGATAGGAAGTTAGATAAGAAGATGAGATTTATTATCTGGCAGGTTCAACCTTATAGTTCTGTGCAGTGCATCTATAATGGCTCCTCGTTGGTACATCCAATTCATACCCAGGATTACATCTATATCCTGTTTCTGTAATATTATCATTGAGGTAGGGAATATATGCCCACCTAACTCTATAGGTACGTCACGTACCATCTCCTTAGTACACAGTCATCCCCCGGGCGACTGGATAAAGAAATCTTCTTGTGTTCCCATAATTGGAATGTCATGCTTAACAACAAAGGTGCGATTTATGAATGTATGTGATGCACCTGAATCAAATAACAATACTGCTGGATGATTAGCAACAGGGAACATACCCATCATAACAGGTTCTCCCTCTGGAATTGCACTCGCTTGAGTGTAGAATACACGTCCGGTCTTCTTCTTCTCACCCTTACCCTTCTGCACATTCAAATTGTTATTCTTGCTCTGAAGCTGCTGCTGTTGCGGTACGGGAGCTCTGGGATAGTTGGAATTGTACTGCCTTGGATACGGGCAGTCATTGGAAAAGTGGCCTGGCTTTCCACAATTGTAACAGGGAAAGTTATGGGTTACTGGAGTCTGGTTTCGAATACCAGGGGCATTCGGCTGTGGTGCAAATTGCGGGGTTGCGGTAGGACGGAAAAACGTCTGCGGCTGAGCTTGGTATTGCGGTGGACGATAAGTTGGGCGGAAATGGTTCTGAGGGTGGTAAACAAACTTCTGGCGCTTCTTAATGCCGCCAGACGGACTAGAAAACACTTGCTTCTTTTTCTTCGACTCTTTGTGTAGTCGGGACTTCTCTTCTGACGCAATAGCCACATTGAATATCTCATGGTAGGTGGCGTTATAGCAGGTAACCAATGCTTCCTGAATTCTGGTACTCAAACCTCTCATGAAACAACTCTTCTTCTTTGCATCGGTGTTCACATATTCAGCTGCATACTAGGACAGATGATTGAATTTGCCCACATACTGTAGAACTGTCTGGTTCCCTTGCTTCAGCGAGAGAAACTCTTCTAACTTCATGGCCATGACACCATCTGGGATATAGTGTGCTCTGAAGGCATCACGAAACTCCTGCCAAGTGACACGGTGGCCAGCAGGCCGTGCGGCGACCAGATTCGCCCACCACGCCCCTGCGGCACCTCTGAGTTGTTGTGCTGCAAACATGGGTTTCTGGTGCTCCGTGCACTGTAAAAGTTCAAACTTTTGCTCCATGGTACGGAGCCAGTCATACGCCTCTAGCGGCTCATCTGCCTTTGAGAACACTGGTGGACGGGTATCGGTGAAATCCACATAAGTGGTTTCTCCTCCATTATTACGGCCTCGACGACCCTGATTTCCATTCTGATTCTGATTCTGAGCCAACAGGGTAGTGGCATTAACCAGTGCGGCAATAGCTTCTGCCAAGGTAGGTGGGAATGGTGGGGGATTCGGAGTATTATCCCCTTCCTGGGAAGTTCCAGTACCGTCCATCTGTTGTACATAAACCATATTTATTTACATCGCTTTATTGAATTAAAAAGCAGTTAGTACAATACTAGTACACACACAAACTTATCTTACATTATTTTCATTACAAACTTGCTCGTAAGCAAGAAGCTACCCACTAAGGTTCTTAGAAGGCAGGAAAGACTACTATATTACATAGCCATCCATGTCAACACTTCACTCCTCATCATCATCATCGCTGATCACGATCACTCCATCCTCAGCCTCTGGAGCACTTGCACCAGTGACATGACTTGCATCATCCCCACTTTCCATCATGGGTTCATCTTCTGCCGGATCCTCTTCTTCATTGTCCCCTCCACTAGGAACAACCACGGCACCGACATCATCTTCTACTGCCTGGGGCTGATGATTGGGATTCATCAGATCATTTAGCCTATGGACTTCCTCATGCAGAATTATGTTGTACTGTTCTAGGTGTGTCGCATAAAGCTCCAACTCATGAACACGAGCCCTAGCTTCTGTCTCCTTTTCCAGAGACTCATTCTGGAACTGCTTCCAAAAACGCATGTTGCGCTTCAGTCGCTCTACCTCTGAAGTAAGCCTTGCAACCTCTGATTCCGAATCCGGGTTCGGATTGCGGCTACTGCTTGCTCCATCACCTCTGACGGCCAACTGATGACGCGGCACTCCTTGCGGACCCGTTTTCTTGCGAGGAGTCGTCTTCACACATGCCATCCTAAAGAAAGATAGAATTAGATCGATAAGAAAAGATGGGAGGGATCTGAAGGTCAGCATGAATAGGATTGAACCTTACTTAACCCAAACCACTTTAAAAGGGAAGGTAACTTAAGCAGGTTAATTAAACATGATGCATGCATCGTACTTACGATCTAACAGAAAGATTAAGTAACACATGCAATAATTTATAACATAGGGCACTATACATGATACTTCACTACGAATCTTTCAAATATGAGCTAAGGAAACTATAGAATAGATTAAGATAAGCAAAAGCAATTTGGACCAAAATATCAATATTAAGTTTGTTCGACCCAAATCATTTTGAAGTTTTGCAAAATAATACTACAATAACTCGAGTGATTATGCTCTGGTACCAGCTGTCACAGAACCTCCTAATTACTTAATGCAATAAACCATAATTTAAATAATAAAGATTTGTAAATATCAAGGTAGGGTTTAAATGCACCGGGGCTTGCCTTGCTCTGACACGACGGCCGACTCAGACTCGAGGACTCCAACGTCTGGTCCGGAACCCACCGACGATCGCTCTTCTCTAGAAGCTTGCTCGGTGACTTCGACTTCTTCGAAAGCGGAAACGAAACGAGTACATAACATGCTTTAACATGATGCTCGATGATAAACATGATGCTTGATGATAACATGTCACGAGTTACGACTTGAGTACAACTTCCCTTCACGGTACAGTCGCAAACAGAAAACCTACTAACTAGTGGCGACAACTCTAGCGATACCAGCTTTTAACACTAAGTGAGTTACTAACGAGCTCAAACATGGAATTAAGGTGCCAAAGATCACCAAAGAGTAGTGACCTAAAGACATCACTCAATCAAAAGGGCACACAACACTTAAAGTTCTCAAATTAACATTTAGTTACTATTTAATTAATTAGGGCATAATTAATAGTTAATCAAACTTTATCTAAACAAGTTCAAACTTTTTCTATGGATTAAGAATGATTTAAAACAGTGTCATAATAAATTTCATAATTTTTGGATTAATAAATTAATTATTAAAATTCCTGGAAGTTGCATTTAATCTTTATTGGAACTAATTAATTCTACTGCACAAAGTACTCAAATTTAGGGTTTAACATTTTTCCTAGATAGTATACATATTAAGAGACTCACACAAAAAATTTCATGAATTTTGGAGCTCTACACAATTTTTAATGAAATAAACAAATAGCTGCATTATTCATTAATTTGAAAAAGAAAAACAAAATCGAACTCGGGCCGATTTCCCTCTCTCCCGCTGTCCGGCCCAGCCGAGCGGCCCGCTCGCACGCGCCCGCGCGCTCGCGCCCGCGCCCGGCAACGCGGCCCAGCAAGCGACCCAGCCCGCTCGCTCGCCCGCGCGCGCTCTCTCTCTTTGCGCTCGCTGACAAGCCAGCCCCGCCTGTCATCCCTCACCTCCCGCTCTCTCGCTCGCTCGCGCTTGCTCGGTGATGCTCGCGCGGTGGCCGGCCGTCAATCACGGCATCGGTCGATCAACCGAGCGACTCTACAACATCTACGCGACCTAGTGAACCCATTTTGCTAACTTGCAGCTCGACTCGAGCTCCGGTGATACCTCACCGACGACGGTGGCGGCTCGACAACCACGGTGACCGACGACTCGACAACACAAAGGTGTAAAGATCAAGGCGAGTGGTCAGGGAGCATCAGGGGCGTACCATGATCACAGAGGAGTGATCGGTTGAAGTGGAGAGGCACTGGAGGCGGCTGGCCACGGTGGCGGGGCTCAACTGGGACGGCGGCGACCCGAGGTGGAAGACGACGGCTCCCCGGCGATCCTGAGCGGTAGCGTCTACACAAAGAGGCGCAACAGATTCGCAAGGTGATGGCGGAGCGATTGGCGAGATGGAGATGGCTGTAGTGGAGCAGGGAGGGCAAATTTGGCCAGAGAAAAGAGGTCGGTGGCGGCGGCGATGGTGAAACCGAACGATGACAGTGACGGTGACGGTCCTTTTATAGCGTTGTGAAGCAAAGGAAGCAGCTGGAGAGCGCGAGACGGTCACTGTGGTCGCGGTGGCAAGATGGAAGGCCGTGGAAGCGGCCAGCGCAACGGCAGCGGCTTTGCCGGCGCCCATGCCGTCCGCTGCCCGGCGGTGATTGGCCAGTCACTGTAGCTGCCCCCCCCCCAAACTTTTGAACTTCAAACTGTTTTCTCAAATTACTCTCAAATTCATGTGGAAACTTGAAAAACTTCCAATCTATGAAATCTTTAGAATTTCAAGCTCTACAAGTTTTGTATTGAACACTTTTTCAAATTCTAACTGGATTTTGAAATTTGAGTTTAAATTCAAAAAGGGACACATTTTTGGGATTTGATAATTTAGAAATTACTTTTGATTTCATATTGAAACTTCAAAATCTCCAAACACCAAAGTTGTAGATCTTAACAAGACCTACAACTTTTCTGTTCAAAACATTTTCAAATTCTGCCTCCATTTTGAAATCTTAGTTTGGGGACAAAAATGAGTCAAATCTGAAATTTGTTTATTTTCAAAATTGCTCCACATTTTACACTAAAACTTTGAAAACTCAAAACACCAAAGTTGTAGCCCTTGAAAAGTTCTACAAAATTGGTTTAAACTTTTTCCCAAATTTTGCTTAGATTTTGAATTATTTCAATAGGGGTAAAACGGGGTTTCGAAATTTAGGGTTTTCGGAGGAATTTTCAATTGGAATTTGTTGCTGCTTTGATTTGTGATTACTTAGTGATCAAAACCTCACCCAAGGGCATCTTTTGGACCAACATGACATGGTTGACCAAATGCCACTCTTGGTTGATCAATTTAGCTTTTGAAATTCTTTTACATTTTTCCCCAGATTTGAATTTAAATTCGAATCGGAAAACTCGTGACAAGCTTTTGGATTCCAACTCAAACTCAAACTTGGAGCTTCATTTTAGGTGTTGTACTTGAGCTCATACCCTACATTTGACACTAGTGTGCAACACGGTCACACACCTCAAATTACGCAGGACATGGACTAAGTATTTGCGGTGGCATTCTAAACTAGGGTTTTCGGGTTCCAGACACACCACGGAGAAGCACATCCAATCTAGATAAGTAAACTCGTTTTAGTTGATGCATAACAAGGTTAACCTAACATGGATGCTTTGCAATGCATTATGATGACATGGCAAATTAATTAGCACTATAACACCCGGGGTGTTACAGTAGCTTGCCGGGAAGCAAGTGAACCTCGGTAAAAATCTTGTGTCATCTCTTTGCCGAGGATTTCTCTTATGGTTGGTCATTGTGATTGATTCTTCAAGTGCATTACTTCTCTAAATCGTTGGTATAAGAATCAAGTCACTTGCTCTTTACTTTCTTGTACTAGTCCTTGTACTAGTCCTAGTGTAGTTTGCTTAGTGTAGCTTTTATCACATAGGAGTAAGTAGCTTAGTGACTTAGTCTTGTTGGTGTGTTTTAGATATCATAGCCTTGCTTCACTAGAATTGTATAGGTGGCTTGCATAGTGTAGTTGAGCTAGTGCTACAATTAGCTTAGCCATCTTTTATACTAACGTGGTTGTTTAGTGAAGCTTGTAGAATTTTAAATAGGCTATTCACCCCCCTCTAGCCATTTGGACCTTACAATAGGTTCTTACCTAGATTAATAGTTATAATAAACATGATGTAAAGTACTTAAAATGGTTTATTCATGACACCTTATGCTTTTCGCAAATGAGTCAGCTAGTCCACTAAAAGAAAGTATTTCATACTCCTTGGTGTCACTTTATTTTAGTTTAAGATGGGTAAGTCTAGCTAAGTACTTTCTCGTACTCAGGGCGTTGTTCCCATTGTTGTTGCAGATGGTCAGATGTACTACGGTTATTGCATCAACTGCCTGTACCCTACGATGGGCGATTGTAAGGTCCAAATGGCTAGAGGGGGGGGTGAATAGCCTATTTAAAAATCTACAAGCTTCACCAAACAACCACGTTAGTATAAAAGATGGCTAAGCTAATTCTAGCACTAGCTCAACTATACTATGCAAGCCACCTATACAATTCTAGTGAAGCAAGGCTATGATCTCTAATACACACCAACAAGACTAAGTCACTAAGCTACTTACTCCTATGTGATAAAAGCTACACTAAGCAAACTACACTAGGAATAGTATAAGAAAGTAAAGAGCAAGTGACTTGAATCTTATACCAACGATGTAGAGAAGTATTGCACTCGAAGAATCAATCACAAGAGAAATCCTCAGCAAAGAGATGACACAAGATTTTTACCAAGGTTCACTTGCTTCCCGGCAAGCTACTCCTCGTTGTGGCGATGCACCCACTTGTCGGTTCGCGAGCTAATCGACTATCAAGAGTCGAGCCCTCGGCGGGCGCCACACAACCGCACACAAGATGGGGATCCTCCAAGCCACGAGCTTCACTAGAGTATCCAATTTGCGAACTCCCGCGGGGAAGGATCAAGAACCCCTTACAACACTTGGTGAGGGCTCCAACAATCTCCAATTGCGAGCTCAATCACCTCCGCTGCTCCAAGCCGTCTACCGTGTCGGGAAACACGGAAGAGTAACAAGAAATCTGCAGCAACTCGAAGATCAAGTGCCTCTAGAATGCAACTCTCAAGCAATGCACTTGAATCTCACTCAATCTCACTCAAGATGTGCAACTATGCAAAGAGATGAGTGGAGGGGTTGTTCTCTAGCTCAAAGGATGTCTCTAGGTCTCAAAATGTGCAAGAGATGCCCTCAAACCCCAGACATCCTATATTTATAGCGAAGGGGTACGCAGCTAGCCGTTACGGACGACGCAGCGAAAATCGTGCTGACCGGACGCTCCGGTCATGGTGACCGGACGCGTCCGGTCACTACAGGACAAGCGTGAACAGCGCGCGTCAGAACTAGCCGTTGCCCTGACTGGACGCACTCAACCGATTGACCGGACGCGACAGTGCCAGCGTCCGGTCGCGTTCCAGTAAGCTCCCGTTGAGACCGGACGCGTCCGATCACACGTGACCGGACGCGCCGCGCGTCCGATCAGCACTCTGCCCCTCTGCACGCCTGACCGGACGCTCCGGTTCCGTGAGGGACCGGACGCGCCGGTCGCGCGCTCTACTTCAGTGCACAGGAGAACTGACCGGACGCGCTGGTCAGGCCAGACCAGCGTCCGGTCACAAACCCTAGTGCCCGCGCTGCGTTGAACTAACCGGACGCGTCCGATCAAACCGAGACCGCGTCCGGTGCAGCGTCCGGTCACTGTATTTTCAGTGAAAAACATTTCGAACTTTTGCCACCTTTTCTCGCCTCCGGCGCAATAGAAAATAGGCATTTCATTTCCTCGAAAACGCCTGAATCCCGCGCTCGCAAGCTCGGCGGGAGGGAGAGCGAACCCCAAACCCCGCGCTCAAACACCATCGCCTTCGCAAAAGTGCTATCATCACCAAGTGTACACCACAATGTGCATGTGTGTTAGCATTTCACAAACATTTTCCAAGGCGTTATGTTAGCTCTCAACTAGATCCTAATGCATATGCTCAAGACATTGATCTAGTGGCACTTGATTCCCGAGCTAACCGTGATTGCCCCTCTTGATAGTCGGCTATGTATCCTAAATCCGGTCAATCACTTCTCTACTCATCTTAGACTGGCAAAAGGAAAACCCTATGGTTATACCTTTGCCTTGCGCTCTTAGATCCTTCTCTTCCACTTGATCATCATGTCCATCATTTTATGTGCATCTTCACCATGATCGTCATTTCATGTCCATGCACCATTTCTTTGTGATCTTGTGGCCACCACTCCTTGCCACGTACACCTTCATCACATGTGTTGCTTATGCCTAACTCAAAATACTTAACACATGGCATTAGCAACTTGGTGTCATTAATTACCAAAACCAAACTTGGGCTTTCAATCTCCCCCTTTTTGGTAATTGATGACAACCATCACAAAGATATGAAATGAAATCAATTTTCAATTTCGATAGTATTAGCTCCCCCTACATATGTGCTTCCATGAGTTTGGTTCAATTGTGCACATATGTATGGATTTGAATTTTGGGAGAGTTACTACTATCTAATTGATGCTAAGGTATATAGAATGGACCTTTGAAGCGTGATACCAATCGGGGTTGCCTTTATATACCATCCTTAGCATTGATGTAGCTAGACACCACTTGTAATACATCACTTGTAAAGATCACAAACACTAAAGTACCCCGTGAGATCAACATTATAAGCAAAAGGTGTCTAGATACCACTTGTAAAGCTACTCTCAACAAATCATCATTCAAGTTCTATTTCTAGCATACACCATACAAACATGAATATGAATTTAAGCTTTGCAATGCAACAATTCATCATGTTAATGCACATACAAATGCAACAAATAATTCATGAGCTTGCTCCCCCTACTTGTGTGCTCAATTTTAATTGATCCCTTTCCAAAGTCATAACTTTGAATTCCCTTCCCCTTACTATATCTTTCTCCCTCTTTGCAATTTAACTTTTGATCTTTGTGACTTTTCTCTCCCCCTTTGTCAACAATCACCAAAAAGGTGCCAATTTTAGTGAGAGTTAAGTCAATTAATATGAGGGAGTCCAAATTATGGTTCAATCTAGATCACTTGCCTAGAATATGTAATTCGGTTTGATCCAAGGACAAGCTTCTTCACACCTCATAAAGTATAAGGGTTATCTTGACCATGTTGAATTACACATCATGAGCTCATTTTCTAGATTCAACACTAGGTTTGCAAGCCCACAAACATGTCATATGCTACCACTAGATCAATCAAAACATAGAAGCAATAGTGGCACCATATATACATTAAACTCATTTGATTTTCATGAATGAGCCTATTTGTCATGCAAATATGTCTATATGTTCTAAACATGTCCTTAGCAAAGTATGGATGATATGCCAAACAACTTTACCTTGCTATGTCGGAGGAGAGGCATGTCATATAAGAATGTGGGGGTGCACTCATTTCAAGTTGGAGAAGTCAAGTATGTTCAATTCATTCTTCAACTTGTAAAATCTCTTCTCATCAAGTGGCTTTGTGAATATGTCAGCTAGTTGATCTTCGGTGCCAATGCTTTCAATGCTAATATCACCCTTTTGTTGATGGTCTCTTATGAAGTGATGCCTTATGTCAATGTGCTTGGTTCTTGAATGTTGAACCGGATTTTGTGTCATCTTGATTGCACTTTCATTGTCACAAAACAATGGCACATTCTTGAATTTTGTTCCAAAGTCATTCAAAGTGGCCTTCATCCAAAGCAATTGTGCACAACAACTACCGGCACTAATATATTCGGCCTCGGCGGTAGATAGTGCAACACTATTTTGTTTCTTTGATGACCATGAAACAAGAGACCTTCCAAGCAATTGACAAGTGCCACTTGTGCTCATTCTATCAATCTTGCATCCACCATAGTCGGAGTCCGAATATCCAATCAACTCAAAATTAGACCCCTTTAGAAACCATAATCCAACATCATGAGTGCCCTTAAGATATCTTAATATCCTCTTGGTTGCTTTCAAGTGACTTTCTCTAGGTGAAGCTTGATATCTTGCACACTTGCACACACTAAACATCACATCCGGCCTTGAAGCGGTGACATAGAGCAAACTTCCAATCATAGACCGGTATTACTTTTGATCTACCATGTTGCCACTAGCATCAACATCCAATTGATCATTTGTGCCCATTGGTGTACTCATTGGCTTAGCATCTTGCAATCCAAACTTCTTGATCATGTCCTTGATGTACTTGCCTTGACTTACAAAAGTGCCATTCTTCATTTGCTTGATTTGAAGTCCAAGGAAGTAACTAAGCTCTCCAATCATAGACATCTCAAACTCATTTGCCATCATTTTTCCAAACTCTTCACAAAAGTCTTGATTGGTTGATCCAAAAATGATATCATCCACATAGATTTGCAACACAAACAAGTCAATGCCTATCTTTTTGGTGAAGAGAGTGGTGTCAACCTTTCCCATCTTGAACCCTTTAGAAAGAAGAAAGTCCCTCAACCTCTCATACCATGCTCTAGGTGCTTGCTTCAAACCATACAATGCCTTCATGAGCTTGTAAACATGGTCGGGCTTCTTATCATCTTCAAAACCGGGAGGTTGCTCAACATAAACTTCTTCATTGATGTAGCCATTGAGAAATGCACTCTTGACATCCATTTGATAGAGCTTGATGTTGTGTGCAAAAGCATATGCTAATAAGATTCTAATTGCCTCCAATCTTGCAACCGGTGCATATGTCTCTCCAAAGTCAAGTCCCTCAACTTGAGTGTATCCTTGTGCTACTAATCTTGCTTTGTTCCTCACAACCATGCCATCTTGATCTTGCTTGTTTCTAAAGACCCACTTAGTGCCAATCACATTGTAGTTCTTTGGCCTCTCAATAAGTTCCCAAACTTGATTTCTAGTGAAGTTGTTTAGTTCTTCATGCATGGCATTTACCCAATCGGAATCCTTCAAAGCATCTTCTATTTTCTTAGGTTCTTCAAGTGACACAAATGAGTAGTGCTCACAAAAGGATGCTAATCTTGATCTAGTTTGAACACCACTTTGAATTCCACCAATGATTTGATCCAATGGATGATCTCTTGCAATACTAGTAGGTTGAAGTATTGGGAGTTGATTGCTTCCACTTGTTTGACCTTGAACTTGAGCTTCATCATGAGTACCGCTAGAGCTTGCTTGATTTGTATCAATTTGTACACTTTGGTTAATCACATGAATATCATCATCATCAACTTGCCTTGGCCTAACATCACCAATGTCCATGTTCTTCATTGCGTTTGACAATTGATCTCCTCTCACATCATCAAGGTTTTGATCTTCATTTTGAGATCCTTGGGTTTCATCAAACTCAACATCATGAACTTCTTCCAAGGTGCCATTTGTGAGATTCCAAACTCTATATGCTTTGCTTGTGGTAGAATAACCAAGTAAGAACCCTTCATCACATTTCTTTTCAAACTTGCTCAATCTAGTGCCTTTCTTGAGAATATAGCATTTGCAACCAAACACTCTAAAGTATGCAATGTTGGGCTTTCTTCCATTCAATAGCTCATATGGTGTCTTCCCAAGCTTCCCATGGCAATAGAGACGGTTGCTACAATAGCAAGCCGTGTTGATAGCTTCACTCCAAAATGAATGACTCACATTGTATTCACTAAGCATTGATCTAGCCATATCAATCAAGGTTCTATTTTTCCTTTCAACTACACCATTGGATTGAGGAGTGTATGTTGGAGAAAATTGATGTCCAATACCAAGATCATCACATAAATCTTCAATTCTTGTGTTCTTGAACTCACTACCATTATCACTTCTAATTTTCTTGATATTAGTTTCAAATTCATTTTGCACTCTCTTGACAAAAGACTTGAATAGATCATATACATCACTCTTGTCATAGAGAAAGAACACCCAAGTGTATCTAGTGTAGTCATCAACAATCACAAAACCATACTTGTTGCCACCAATGCTAGTGTATGTAGTTGGCCCAAACAAGTCCATGTGCAATAGCTCAAATGCCTTTGATGTACTCATTTCACTCTTACTAGGATGTGTATTTCCAACTTGTTTGCCGTCTTGACAAGCACTACAAGGTTTATCCTTCTCAAAGGTGACATCCTTCAAGCCTCTAACTAAGTCATGCCTCAAAAATTTGTTCAATTGTTTCATTCCAACATGACCAAGCCTTCTATGCCACAACCATCCCATACTAGATTTGCTAAGCAAGCATGATGTCAATTGTGTCTCACTATCATTGAAGTCAACCAAGTATAAACTACCATATCTAAATCCTTTGAATATCAAATTTGATCCATCAACACTTATGACTTCAACATCATCACTACCAAATATGCACTTGAAGCCAAGATCACAAAGTTGTGCCACCGATAAAAGATTGAAATCCAAGCTCTCAACTAGCAACACATTTGATATGCTCATGTCATTTGAGATTGCAATTTTACCAAGCCCCTTGACCTTGCCTTTCTTATTGTTGCCGAAAGTGATAGCATCAAAACCACCATTTTGACTTGTATCAATTGATTTGAACATACATGAATCCCCGGTCATATGTTGAGTGCACCCACTATCAAGCACCCAATGCCTTCCTCCGGCTTTGTAATTGACCTACAAGATAAGATCAATTCTTTTTAGGTACCCAAACTTGTTTGGGTCCTCCAAAGTTAGTGACCAAGCTCTTTGGTACCCAAATGGCTTTCTTCTTTGAGCCCATCCATGGTGTACCAATGAACTTAGCATGAACACCATTTGTACCCTTGGTAAGTATATAGAAAGAATCAAACTTAATTGAGGATACATTAGCATTGGATTTCTTGTTCATGCAATGTCGCTCTATGTGACCAACTTGCTTGCAACTTTTGCAATAGCAACCATTGTTCTTCACAAAACGAGTCTTGTGAGGAGCAAAAGCGGCCTTGCCTTTCTTGGGGTTATAGCCCAATCCCTCTTTGTAGAGAGAAGCTCTTTGGCTACCCAAGCACATAAGCAAGCGGTCCTCACCACCATATGCCTTAGCTAAGGTGTGATTGAGCTCTTTTACCTCCTTCTTGAGATTTTCATTCTCAACTATGAGTGTGGAGTCACAAGTAAAACCATCACTACTAGATGAGGATGATGTAGATGCGCTACATGAAGGGTTAGTGGTAGCAACAACAATAGGCTTATGAAAAGATTCATCAATTATATCACAAGATATGCCTATGTTGTAAGTTTTAGCTTTCTCAACATTAGTTGGCATGTTTTCACTTTTTTCAACTAGAGAGGAATGAGCTTCTTCAAGCTTAGTGTGAGACTTTTGAAGCTTCTTATGGTCTACCTTTAGACTCTCATAAGATGCCCTAAGCTCATCAAGTTCTTGCATAAGGTTTTTCTTTTCCTTAAGCAAGCCCTTGCACTCCTTTCTAGATTCTTTAAAATGTTGAGTGCAATCTTCTAGCATAGTGATTAGTTCATCTTTAGTGAATTCTTCTTCATCACTATCACTATCACTATCATGATCACTCTCATCATCGGATGATACCTTAGCGGCCTTAGCCATGAAGCACGATGGAGTGTCGAAGAGGGAGACCTTCTCTTGAATAGCAATGCTAGCATGTCCCTTCTTCTTGCTCTTGTTGTCATCCTCATCATCACTTGAGGAATCATCACTATCCCATGTAGCAACATGAGAATCATTCTTCTTCTTATGAGAGCTCTCCTTCTTTTCTTGCTTCTTCTTTTGCTTTTTCCTTTCCTTCTTGATAGCATCTTCATCATCACTATCATAAGGACACTTTGCAATGAGATGGTCCTTGCTATGGCATCTAAAGCATCTCATGGTATGCTCATTCTTCTTGGATGAGTTCTTCCTCCTTCTTGCACGAAAGCCTTTCTTCTTCATGAATTTGCCAAATTGCTTGACAAAGAGAGCCATCTTCTCATCAATTTCATCACTATCACAAGAGCTTGAGTCTTCTTCACTTGATGATTCAATCTTAGACTTGCCCTTGGATGTGGTGGCTTTGAATGCCACACTCTTCTTCTTTTCATCATCCTTTTTCTCACTCTCCTTTTTCTTCTTCTTGACCAACTCCTCCTTCTCATCATCTTCTCTATATGAGTCATCGGTCATCACTTCTTGGAATACTTGTTGAGGTGTTGAATCTTTTAAGGTTGTCCTTACAAGCACGGTGATCAATGTGTCAAATCTCTTGGGCAAGCTTCTCAAGAACTTCATAGAGAATTGGTTGTCCTTGACCTCCTCACCAAGTGCCTTGAGCTCATTGACAATGACTTGCAATCTATGAAACATCTCTGGTACACTCTCATCATCTTGCATCTTGAAGCTTGAAAATTTTTCTTGCAAGATATATGCTTTAGCGGTCTTTGTGCCTTCGGTGCCCTCAAATGTTTCTTCTAGCTTGGCCCAAGCATCATGTGCAACTTCTATGTTTTTCACTTGCTCAAATGTCTTATCATCTAATGCCTCATGAAGAGCACTAATGGCAATGTCATTGCATTGAAGTTTCTTCTCTTCCACCGGTGTAGGTGCTTCCGGATTAGCAACCTCAAATTTTGTTTCGGTGACCTTCCACACTTCTCTATTGATTGACTTGAGGTGTGCGGTCATCTTAACCTTCCAATACGCATAATTTGTGCCATCAAAGTGAGGTGCCTTCTTGGTGTTGTTGATGTGCAAGCTTAATTGAGCCATTTCTTTTTCACCGTAGGTTGTTAAGCCTCAAATAAACGGTGCCTCGGCTCTGATACCACTTGTAAGGTCCAAATGGCTAGAGGGGGGGTGAATAGCCTATTTAAAAATCTACAAGCTTCACTAAACAACCACGTTAGTATAAAAGATGGCTAAGCCAATTCTAGCACTAGCTCAACTATACTATGCAAGCCACCTATACAATTCTAGTGAAGCAAGGCTATGATCTCTAATACACACCAACAAGACTAAGTCACTAAGCTACTTACTCCTATGTGATAAAAGCTACACTAAGCAAACTACACTAGGAATAGTACAAGAAAGTAAAGAGCAAGTGACTTGAATCTTATACCAACGATGTAGAGAAGTATTGCACTCGAAGAATCAATCACAAGAGAAATCCTCGGCAAAGAGATGACACAAGATTTTTACCAAGGTTCACTTGCTTCCCGGCAAGCTACTCCTCGTTGTGGTGATGCACCCACTTGTCGGTTCGCGAGCTAATCGACTATCAAGAGTCGAGCCCTCGGCGGGCGCCGCACAACCGCACACAAGATGGGGATCCTCCAAGCCACGAGCTTCACTAGAGTATCCAATTTGTGAACTCCCGCGGGGAAGGATCAAGAACCCCTTACAACACTTGGTGAGGGCTCCAACAATCTCCAATTGCGAGCTCAATCACCTCCGCTGCTCCAAGCCGTCTACCGTGTCGGGAAACACGGAAGAGTAACAAGAAATCTGCAGCAACTCGAAGATCAAGTGCCTCTAGAATGCAACTCTCAAGCAATGCACTTGAATCTCACTCAATCTCACTCAAGATGTGCAACTATACAAAGAGATGAGTGGAGGGGTTGTTCTCTAGCTCAAAGGATGTCTCTAGGTCTCAAAATGTGCAAGAGATGCCCTCAAACCCCAGACATCCTATATTTATAGCGAAGGGGTACGCAGCTAGCCGTTACGGACGACGCAGCGAACCCCAAACCCCGCGCTCGCAAACCCTAGACATCCTATATTTATAGGCATTTCATTTCCTCGAAAACGCCTGAATCCCGCGCTCGCAAGCTCGGCGGGAGGGAGAGCGAACCCCAAACCCCGCGCTCAAACACCATCGCCTTCGCAAAAGTGCTATCACCACCAAGTGTACACCACAATGTGCATGTGTGTTAGCATTTCACAAACATTTTCCAAGGCGTTATGTTAGCTCTCAACTAGATTCTAATGCATATGCTCAAGACATTGATCTAGTGGCACTTGATTCCCGAGCTAACCGTGATTGCCCCTCTTGATAGTCGGCTATGTATCCTAAATCCGGTCAATCACTTCTCTACTCATCTTAGACCGGCAAAAGGAAAACCCTATGGTTATACCTTTGCCTTGCGCTCTTAGATCCTTCTCTTCCACTTGATCATCATGTCCATCATTTTATGTGCATCTTCACCATGATCGTCATTTCATGTCCATGCACCATTTCTTTGTGATCTTGTGGCCACCACTCCTTGCCACGTACACCTTCATCACATGTGTTGCTTATGCCTAACTCAAAACACTTAACACATGGCATTAGCAACTTGGTGTCATTAATTAGCAAAACCAAACTTGGGCTTTCAGCGATAACTAGGACCAAGAGCAATGGTCGCTCCGTATATCTTATTTGATGCTTTTGTTGGAAATGAATATCTCCTAGCACTGTATCTGAACTAAATATGTGTGTGTGACTTTAAAACTATTTGCTTCCGCTATTTCATTATGAACTTGGTTTGTAATAACTTTATGTTCTAAACTCCGATGTATTCAATTGATGTTGCGAACTTTATGTAATATGTGACTGTGGCTGTTAAACTTGTACGATCTTAATTTGTATGTTGGTTGGTTTGAAATCTTCGTGATTTCACGGACTACCGGGTTATACGAACTTAAGTATGCTAAATTATCTACTTCGGCGGGTGATTTTCTTACTTAATTTTATATAATTGGTCGGTTCTGTTACATTGATCCATATAAATCTCCTCATCCAACTCTCTATTAAGAAAAGCTATCTTCACATCCATTTGATGAACGAGAAAACCATACGAGACAGCCAGAGAAAGTAGCACTCGAATCATGGTCATTCTAGCAACAGGTGAATAAGTATCAAAGAAATCCTCGTCTTTCTTCTGGGCATAACCCTTAGCCACAAGCCGAGCCTTGTACTTGTCAATAGTACCATCAGGCCTAAGCTTCTTCTTGAACACTCACTTACAACCAATTGGTTTACAACCAAAAGGTAACTCAAATAGCTTCCAAGTTCCATTAGAAAGAATTAAGTTCATCTCACTATGAACAACTTCTTTCCAATCATCTGCATCTGGAGATACACAATGAAATCATCACCAAAGAATTTTGCAATAGCCACATCAAATGGAGATACACAATAAAATCATCATCAAAGGTAGGAGTATCGTCCACAAGATACACAATGAAATCATCACCAAAGAATTTTGCAATCTTTCATCTCTTGTTTCTCACAAGAACTTCATTGTCATTCTCCTCAAGAACTTCTTCAGGTGGTTGCTCAAACGACTCAACAGGAGACTCAATAGGTATAGTAAAATCAGGAGCTATCTCAGAGAAAAATCTAGCATTGCTACACATATCTTTCATAGGAAATATATTTTTAAAAAATGTAGCATCACGAGATTCAAAGATTATATCCACATGCATATCAGGAACTTCAAATTTTACTACTAAAAATCTATAGGCAATGCTACGGTGAGCATATCCTAGAAAGACACAATCCACAATCTTTGGTCCAAGCTTACGCTTCTTAGAAATTAGAACATTGACTTTCGCCAAACATCCCCATGTGCGCAAGTATGAAAGTGATAGTTTCCTTTCAACCCAAATCTCATATGGAGTTGTCTCTTTATTTCTGTTTGGAATTCTATTCAGGACATGACTCGCAGTCAATAAAGCTTCCCCCGACCATGCCTTAGATAGACCAGCAGTGTCTAACATGGCGTTCACCGAGTCAGTCAGCGTGCGATTTTTTCTCTTGGCAATCCCGTTTGATTCGAGCAAATAGGGAGCTGTCCTCTCATTAATAATACCATGTTCCGCACAAAACTCATCAAATAATATAGGAAAATATTCACCACCACGATCTGATCTTAGATGTTTAATTTCTCTCTAATTGATTTTCAACTTCAGCCTTATAGATTTTAATGTAGTCTAGCATTTAATCTTTAGTTTTCAGCAAGTAAACATAGCAAAATCTAGTTGCATCATCAATTAAAGTCATGAAATATCTCTTTCCACCTTTTGTCAACACACCATTCATCTCGCAAAGATCAGAATGTATGAGTTCTAGAGGTGCCAAGTTTCTCTCCTCCGCTACCTTGTGAGGCTTTCAAGGTTGCTTAGATTGCACACAACTATGACACTTAGAACCTTCGGCAATAGTAAAATCTAGAATTAAACTCAAGCTAGATAAACGTGACATCAAACCAAAGTTCACATGACATAAACGAGAATGTCAAACGCTCGAGCACTGACACTACGGCGAGTACTACTATGACCGTAACATGCTTTTACCTAGTAGCACTGACACTACGACGAGCACCTTACATTAGGATGGAGTGCAATCCGAAGGACATGAATACAAGCTTTTGTGATGTGTATATAGTTCCATATACTTATTATTTCATGCATGCATGGAGATGTAAATTAATTAATTAAGCATCCTCTGTTTTGTATGTATATAGTTTCATATATTTTAGTGTACGTAAAATGCTCGAACAAACGTATATTAGCAGTGTAGAATTCGTATATGAATAACTAAATTGAAATCAAAATGAATGAATTGAAAAGAAACCATAAAGAAAAAAGGAAAGAAAAAGAAAAAAAAGAAAATAACCTTTAGTACCATTGAAAACACCAACCGGGACTAAACGTGCCTAGCCCGAGGCAAGGCTTGGTGGGCCATTTAGTCCCGGTTGGTTGTAGAAACCAGAACTAAAGGTCCACTTTTAATCCCGGTTGCTAGAACCGGGACTAAAAGGGGGCCTTTAGTCCCGCATTGGTGTTTCCGGTTGGGAAACCGGGACTAAATGGGGTTTCCCAACCGGGAACACTACCCTGTTCTGCACTAGTGACGGTGCCATCTAATGCAATATTGACTGAATGAATGGTAAAGAACTGCTCCCTCCATTCCAAATTATAAGTCGCTTTGACTTTTTTAGTACAATCACTTTGCTATGCATCTAGATATAATAATATGTCTAGATACATAGCAAAATGGATGAATCAGAAAAGTCAAAGCGACTTATAATTTGAAACGGAGGGAGATCTACATGGACTGTCAGCATCGCCATTCAATTTATACTTTCAGGGAACAGTCTCATGAAGGCACAACGCCAAAGAATGACATGCCGAACATAATTGGTGGTGCTTTCTTGAGTAACTTTGGTTCTCAAGTCTTTGGATGTCCCACATTAGTGACAACTGACAACTATATTTTGCAATACCATCATTTGATGCATATTGTATATATTCTACACTGATCTTTGATACTTACATTGACTATTGAACATAGTGAAAGACAAAATATCCATTGGGAATCAACAAAACCCTCCCCTAGCAGCCTTGCACAGTATATGCACTGTACACTTGTCGAAGTGTGAGCACAGCTTAAATGTATATACCGTTAGAAACAAAGAAGGTTCTTTTGTAAAATCAGCTATGCTTAGTGTAGCAGAATCATTCCGAGTAAGGTAACAGGAAAAACTTTTGCACTGAGAGGAATGAACCTGTATAAAATCAGCGAACTCCGAAGCCATAGATCTGCCTCTCATCTCAGAATGCAAGATCCACATACGGTGTTCCTCGAGCCCATGTAGCTAGCACAGCCGCCGCCCTGTTCGCTCTGGGTGTGCTTCGCCACCGTAGACGTCCTCTGGCGCGTGGGGGCGCTTTGCCGGCGGAGGCGTGGAGGGGGGCCAGAGCCGCAAACAAGTGGCGAAGCCAGGAATTACGCATAAGGGGGGCCGGTTGAAGAATTTCAAAATATGAGAATTGAGTGTAGCTTATTTATTTAGATTTTTGTCCCGGGGTTTGGCTCCTATTTTTCGGATTTATTCTAGTATTTGACGATTCAACCATATGCTCACTATTCTTCACGTATTAGACAACCGTGTCTATCGACAGTGGGGTGCATGTGATGACTCATGAATATTGAAATCTACTCTCTTAGCATTTCGAGAGTGCTCATACCCGTAGTAGGTAACCGTGTCTGTCGACAACAGGGCACATATGATTACTCATATGGATCTTGAATTCTACCAGCTTAGTATTTCAAAAGTGCTCATAGTGGAGTAGTATGTGTATTTGATCATGAGTGTGCGTACATGCAATTGTGCATGTACTTGAGTGTCTATATTTATACCGCGATTCACAATAAAAAGGGATGGTCACCGAATTGTTATTGTTAGTTAAATACGCGCAAACATAAGTATTTTAGTAAACCAAAAAAACAAATAGATATTTCCTAGTATGGTAGGCATACAAATCTAGTTAAATCAAAATATTTTATTCTAATTATACTTTGTGTGATTCTGCTGCCTAAGACATATCAATAAATAATATAAGAAGATTTTCTTTATTATACTCTTTTAATATAATCATAGATGATTTACTATGTATATTATATATAAAAAAGTTTGTATGGTTAGGGGGGCATGGCCCCCCTTGGCTCCGCCAGTGCCGCCACCCCACAGGGTTGGGGTGGTGTGGCGCTACCTCCCTGAGGCCTCCGCCGTCTTGGTGGGGATGGCCCCTCATACCATCTTCTTCGAGCCCCCTAACTGGTCGCGGCGGCCGTCGGAGCCACCGCCCTGTTTGCGGTCGGCTGCTTTGCCAGCGTCGACCTCGCGTGGCACATTGGAGCTATTCGCCGGAGGAGGCGCGGGGGGCGCCAGAGCCGCCACCGCACAGGGTTCGGGTGGTGTGGTGCCACCTCCCCGAGGTGGGGCATGGGGCTCCATCTGCTGTCGAAGTCCTCGCACCTCTCCGAGAACATTCAGGATACAATCTCAGTGTTCGCCGTCCTACTTCCCCCGCTTGTTTCTACGGTTGTGAAGAAGACCCTCTGCCGCGCCGCCATGAAGGCCGTGTGAGCACGGCGGGGCCCACGGGGAGGGAGGGAGGGAGGCAGATGGGGCGGGCGGATGTGCCATGTGGGTGTATTACTGTATGAGTGTGTGAGCCGTGTGGGTGTATTACTGTATGAGTGTGTGAGCCTTTTACAGTATAATTAATAAACATGCGATCAAAAAAATTACTGACTCAGGGCCTGCTTGGATGCCCTCCAAAACCTGCCAAACCAAATCTACGGCGATCCCTGGGCTTAGGCGGTCGTTTGGTTCCAAACCCACAATTTGGCGTGTCGAAGCTTCGAGCCAATTCGGCGGCGGACCCGAGACGTCCCACGCCCGTATTTTGGCTGCCTTCGCCAAACTTCTATTGCCCTCACCCCTCACTAGTTCCTGGACACGTTTTACAGTAGCCACCACTTCCTTCTAATCTCTCCTCCTCCATCGTCACTTTTCACGGCCGCCGCCAGATCTCCTTCGTCTCCTCGAGTTAGCAGTGCCAGCCCCGAAGCTCCTCCGTCTCCTCGAGTTAGCAGGTGCCGGTCTTTCACTTGTCCCTGTCGCAAATCCCTTAATCCGTTGGGGAACAAGGAGCATCTCCCCCAATCTGGTGGCCTCTCGATCTCCAATTAGTCCTCTATTCCCAATTCCTACTACCATGCGTTTTCCTCCTTCAATCCTCCATCCATTTTGTAGGTAATGATTTCTGATGTATCATTCGTCCATTTACAGATCTGCTCCTACGAAGTGCACAGGAAAACGACCTAGAACACAATCGCCCCTCCTTTGCTCCACTCCTGAAGGTAAAATTTTTCAAATCGAGCACCTTTGATGTCGCTCTGAGTGTCTGTATACCTCCAGCATGCTTCTACGATTGTACCTCATCTTCCTATCTGCATATTCCTCTGTCAAGATTTCAGCCTTATTTACGATGGTTACACACTTCACCTTGCCCAATAAAAAAATCCAGATATAACTAACAATTGCTTCATACTCCACGATGGTATGCATTAGTTCAAAAAAATTTAGTTTAGTTGCATGTGTTAGTTTCAGTTAAACTGGCTGCTGATATATGCTTTCCATGTTACTTTTTAATTTTTGCTTGTCCACATTGCCTACACGGCTACACCGTGGTTGGCAATATTCAGCAAAAATTCCTCTGTTGCTGTATGCGGAGGCAAAAGGCCCTAGCTTTTCTTGTTCTACTGTTGGCCTTGTGGTGGAGGAACAAAAATCACAAGAGGAGTACAGCTAAACGCATAAAGTATGCTCCACTTGTGCAGAGGGATATATGGCGTACTAGTGAGCTAATTAGGTTGATTGACACCTCGGAGAGAACATGTATGCGTGAGCTCAGGATGTCCCGGCCTGTATTCTACAAGCTTTGTGCTCGGCTTAGGGGCAGGGGGCTCTTAGTTGACACACTAAATGTTTCAGTAGAGGAACAGCTGGCTATGTTTTTGAAAATTGTTGGGCAATACCACACACAATCCTCTGTAGCATTTGCAATGTGGAGATCTGGATGGACAGTGAGTACGTATTTTAATGCCGTCCTGCGTGCCATTGTCAAGTTAGCTCCTGAGCTAATTTATGTCAGATCTACGTCCACGCACCCAAAGATCACTAACAGCCCAAGCAAATTCTATCCATATTTTGAGGTAACTCTCAATAGTGGATATATTTTTAATATCCAATTTTTCATATAAATGCTTGACTCATGTCTGCCTCTAACTCTCTTTACATAGGGTTGTATAGGGGCACTAGATGGCACTCACATCAAGGCATGTGTGCCTGCTAAATCTGTGGATAGGTTTAGGGGCCGCAAGTCATACCCCACACAAAATGTCCTAGCAGTTGTCGACTTCGACCTACACTTTACTTACGTCCTAGCAGGGTGGGAGGGATCAGCTCATGATTCTCTCGTGCTACAAGATGCCCTTTCTCGTCCAAATGGTCTGAAAATTCCTGAAGGTACTCATGAATTTTCATGGATTTTGAAAATTCTTACATTGTCTCACCGTTATGACATTACAGTAGGCATTATGTTAACTTTGGTTGTAGGGAAGTTTTATTTGGCAGATGCTGGATACGCCGCTAGGCCAGGCATATTACCGCCCTATCGTGGAGTTCGCTATCACCTAAAAGAGTTTCGCAAAGCCCATGACCCAAAATGTCCAAAAGAGCTTTTTAATCACCGTCATTCCCAACTTAGAACAACTGTTGAAATAGCATTTGGTGCTCTCAAGAATCGCTTCAAGATTCTTAGTAACAGGCCATTCATACCCTTGAAGTCACAGGCCAAGGTGGTCATTGCCTGTTGTGCCCTTCATAATTGGATACTAGATGATGGACCTGATGAGTTCATATATGATGAGGAAACATGGTACAATCACCTGCCAAGGAGTAAGAATCATGTCTCCGATCGACAGGCTGATGTACGTGAGTGGGCTGCGAAGCGTGATTCAATTGCCGAACAGATGTGGAATGATAGACTTAATAACGATGTTGCCAATGACAATTAGTTAGTACTTGCTGGTGTCTTTTGGTTTTGTATAGTTTGTGGGTGTGTACTGTGTAATCACCTTTACACTGTATTGCTGCTTGTACACTTGTAAATAATATTACTTTTTGGGTTAATGGATTGCCTTTGTTTCTTTGAAACCAAAACATCACTTATTGTTTCTTTAATAATGTTTGTTACTAACTGTTACAATTTATTCTTAGCATGGGTAAGGGAAAAAAAGAAGGGAATGCAGATGCTGGATCGCGCCAGAAGTACAAAACATGGACTGATGACAGCACAGAGTTCATGCTTCAATGGTATATTGACTACCTAAAGGAAAAACCTGCTACCTCTACGTGGAAGCAACACCACCACCATATGTGTGCAGAAGCTTTAAATGCTAGATTTGGAATTGGAGCTACCACACAGCAAGTTGATCGCCATTTCAGGGCCATCAAGGAGAAGTGGAATTGGATAAAACTGGCTATGAACAAGAGTGGCTATGGTTTTGATGCACGATCATGCAAGTTCAATATTCACTATTCAGAGAAATCACCTTCGAAGCTAGGGGTAAGTGTATCCACTGCATACATGTACGTTTACTATTCCATATAAATTGTGTAGACTCGAAGCTTACGGGGCTCATTTGTTAATTATTGCAGCCTGGAAAATACAACTATCTTACTCGACCTATTAAATTTTTCCATCATATGGAAGAGCTATTTGGAGAGTCTGCCAAAGCTAATGGATCCTTGGCTGTTGACCAGTGCACTGTGGATACTGATACTGAAGATGATAATAATGAGTCAGGCAGTGATGAAGCATATACTCCTGAACATGTTGATAATGATTCAGACACTATTGCTCCTAGATGTCCACCACTTGTAGGCGCTAGTTTGAGTAGTAAACGGAAGAATAAGAAGTCGCCTGGGAAGAAGCATGTCAAGGATAAAGCAAAATGTGCTAGATCAACAAGGGATGATGAAATAGCTGCAAGTATTGCCATGCTTGCCAAATGCATCGCATCAAGTTGCCCAGCAAATACAGATCCGTATGCTGATCTTTGGAAGCGTATTGAGGATTTACCTTTTCCACCGAGGGACAAGGTTGACATTGCGACCTACCTTTCAAAGCCGGAGCAGGTTCATTTGCGGAACTACTTGAACGCTGCATCAGATCAGTCATTTGGAACTTGGGTCACTGATTACCTAGGTGTCAAGTACCGTGTTACTGGTGCGGATGATGGTGAGTATGGCAGCACCATGTGAATATGGATGCTCAAACTTTTGGTGGCAGTGGGTATGCTGTGAATATGGTAGCTGTATGTAAATATAGGTGCTAAGCCTAGTGGTATTTTGGCCATGCTTCATGGACGAAGCATATGGATGCACTAATTAAACTAGTGCTATTTTGGGTATTTTGGACGTGCTTCATGTTGTCAGCATATGAAGTTGTTTATATGCTTAGGAGTTCATTACCTCGTGGTACTGTATTAGCATAGTTGATATTATGTTGTCATCTTCGTAGATGAATATGGCTGTATAGGATGATCTGGACATGTAATAATATCCTATTTCTGGACTTAATCTGTTATGCATATTGTGATTAGTAGCTAATTGTATATGTTAATTATGGAATCATAGACCTTGGCATTTGGCACCCAGCCAAGTGCATACCAAAATTTTTGCCAAGGTTTTGGCATCCAACCAAGTGGTATACCAAAGTTCTTGCTAAAGTTTTGGCAAGCAAAATTTGGCATGCCCTAGTTTTGGCATGTCCTAGTTTTGGTAGGGCAAACTTTGGCTCCTAACCAAGCAGGCCCTCACTCTCTCGCCTCTCGACGCGCATCGACTATGGCGCGGGCGCCATGATCCTGCACACGTACAGGCCTCGCTGTCGCAGCCGCTCCCGCTCCCTCTCCTGCCGTCGCAGGAGTCCTCGATGTGGGAGTTCGATGAGGACCCGCCTTCGTCCCCGCCGCTCCTACTCGCTCGCTCGCTTGTCTTGTTCCTGAATCATCAAATGCCGCCCTGGACCAGAGAACGCTAGGTACCACCCACCCAGGGGCGGAGGCAGCTGTATGGCTAGGTCTGGCGGCCGCCATACCTAAAATGCTAACAAAACACTAGTATATATACTGTATGTACGTGAAATATACGTGAAACCGTCCGACACGGCTGCCATCCCCTGCTGATTGATGACCTGATGCACGTATGGATTTTGTTTGTGGGCTGGTATCTCATATTCTCATGGGCCTACGTCAAGACTCAAGAGCCCACGGCACTATCCACGGAAGGAATGGTCTTCTTGGCTCCTGCCTTCCTGGCTGATTGACCGCCTTCCTGGCCGATTCGTGACGCCGACGGTTCGTAACCAAAACCTATCGGCTACATCGCACTCACACATCCAAAAACGGCGGCACGTCAATTGCAGAGGCGGCGAGTCGGCGATCGACGACGGCGAACGCCTGCCGGCTTCGAGTCGACATCTGAAGGAATCGACATAAAAAATGGCACCACCAAAGAAGAGCGATACATAATGAAAGGTATTTTATGTTTTAGATTGTAATTACTAATTAGATTATCTTTTCGTGTTAATTAATTTATCTAGGCTATACATCATCACGCACGGACAGTTCAATAATCAATTTAAATTAGTTTTTATTTTTTCTCTTCTGTTTTTTATACAGATTTGAAGACCATTTTTGCGCAAGCATCTATTAGTGCCAACTCGAACCGAGATCCACTTGAGCCTGAAGATGCCATTGCTAGACAACAAGAAGAAGAGCCCCATGAGCACGATGATGTGGGGCTAGAGGTTCTGGTGGGTATGCAAGAGGCAAGGAATGAAGAGGAAATTCATGTTGAAGATCAGATAGCTAGTCAAGGGAAAGGGGATGAGGATGAGCTGATTGAAGTGATGAACTCAGATCACATTAAGCCTGATCCAGGGCTTCGTATTCCAATTGATGGTTTTCATCCAAACATTAGAGATGAAGTTAGATTGGCTTATGTGGCAAAGGTCTGCACCCAAATGAAGCTTTATTATGGGTATGTATTTGTTCGAACAACAAGATTTATTTAGTGAAGTATTTTATGTGCCACTGCTTTATTTTTGGATTTCTGTTATATTTGCTGATCACATAGTAATATACATATTTAGATAATGTTCTAGTGTGTCCTTACATAATTGATAGTATATTATATATGTTCGACCTTTATAAATCCGTCACACCTAGAAAATATTCCTGCCTCCGCCGCTGCACCCACCTTAAGTGTAGTAGGTGTACGTCGTGCTCGTACCCCGACCGGAATCCCACCTGTTCCCAGACGGTCAAACCAAACGTACGCGTGCACGCGGGCGGGGCCGGATTGCCCGAGGGAGCGAGTGAGTGAGCAAGGTGGGCACGCGCTCGACGGAATCGCCAGTCACGCCGTGTACCGCCGATACCGAAGCCGGACACCCGTAGCGCGGCGCGGATCGAGCTGTTGTGCCTCACACTTCATTACGGTCCGGCTAGCTGTCAACCTCCGGCCAGAGCGCTCGCTGCAGCTTCTTGCAGCCGGCTGCTGCTGTTCTGGATGCAAAAGTAAACTAGACTATATTATAGGTATAACTGCAATAAGCTTAAGCTGCAGCCACAGCCAAGGACATGAATGGCCCAAAGCTGATCGACCACCTGAGGGCACCACCAACCGGGGCAGCACCCGTTGTTGGCCTCCGTCAGTACACGTAGTCATAGGAAGCTGTGCTCTCTAGCCAGCCAACGGACTCGCATCACAGGCAGCTTTGCTTTTGTTTACTGTACCATCTCATCACGTTCCTTTTCCATCTGTTCATTGCTCTATTTTTTTTCCCCATGGACCACATTCCCAACACATATTTGATAGTAGCTCCATCCTTTTAACTGGCGAGACCACAACTTATTGTGCGTCTGCGAGGCTACTGGTCTGCTCGACATGGATGTTGGGTGCCAGCGTGGAGCGTGTGGCAGTACGCCACGTCTTGCGTTGAGGAAGCCCCGACCAGATTCCCAATCCCGTTGTCGACTTCCTTTTTATTTACTTTTTTCTTACTGCCGAAAAAGCCATTGGTCGAGTCGCTAGGGATGGCCTCTGTACCCGCAGGCATGGCCACTGCATGGGCGATGGCCTGTCAAAGATAGGGGTGCACGAGACAGTAGAGTCCTGGCAAAACTTGGAGCTGATGTTCATTGACCGCTCCCTGCAAAGCCAGGAGGAACGGCTTTTCCCCACTTTGGAGCTTGGAATACACGAGTCTCCAGCTAGCTACACTGTTCCTTCACAGGATTCCTGGTATCCTTTTTTTTTTTTGGCCTCTCTTCATGACAGCGAAGCATGGACCCAGGTTATGCCTTCGCAGGCCCAAGCTGTGTCTCCAGCGGAGGGGACGACCGATGGGCCGTCAGGCTATGAGAGTGGGCCGGTGGGATCTGATGCGGAGCCTCCGGGGTCCGATTCTGGGCCCTTGGAATTTGGTGGAGACTTCATGCTGGCAGGCCCGGTGGGCTCCGAGGTGGAGCCGAGCAATGCTATCCACCAGCCGGAGTTAGAGCCTGATGGCGCAGAGCTGGTTGCAGACTTCATCTCCACCATTACTTTGCCTGTCGAACCTGCTCTGGTAAACTAGCTCTCCGCCGCGCTTAAGGGTTTCCAAGGAGGTTTGATTTGATCCCTCTCGTCCTAGTAGGAGGCTAGCAGCCAAGACCAGGGCGTCTAAACCTAAAGTTCAGGCCACGAACGTCATGCTGAAGAAATGGGGCCTCAATGATCTGGCGCCAAGCTCTGATGAGTCGACAATCAAAAGATTCATGGAAACCTTCATCCGGTAGATCTGTATGCCGAGGAACCTGTGTGCACGTGCATGCATGGGAGATGCACACGTGTCTCACACAACTCGTCATTTACCTTTTATAGGAGTAGAGTAGTTTTGATACTACTCTGGTAGATGTGACTTGATGACTAAGACGGCTGCTCTTAAAACAAGAGATTACGCCGTCGCTGTCTTCATTTGCCACATGTTTTGATATACATATTTTTTTTACAACAACTGAGGTTCTGTCATTCCGGGTCTCCCATGTGTTCCTAGGTGTGTTTGGGACTTCTTCGTTCTATGTTTTCTAGCAAAACAGGTTTAGTTCCATGTAACTCTACTCTTGGAAAAAAAAATTGAGTTGCGAGAGCACCTAAAGAGGTGCTCCATAAACTCTAGGTTTTTTGAGCTACTTCACTGTGGAGTTTGTGGAGCGGAGTTCGTGGAGCAGTCCGAAACACACTCTTAGTCTTAGTCGCTGAGACGGAGCTCGTCCATGCAGTCAAGTAGAGTACTTGCCCCTATTTCAAAAAAAAAAGTAGAGTACTTGCCCCACCTACCTCGGTATAGATGATCCCATCCCTCCTCTTATTCTTCACCCCAACGGCAGCAGCATAGTGGGGTGCGACTACACAAGGTGATGACGAAGAGTGTGTTAGGTTGAATTGTGGTTTTCTGAACAAGTTACTGGAGCAGTGGGTTGTAAAAAAACCGTGGTAGGTTATAGGCTGTGAAAAAGTTGTAAGATGTTTGGTTAAAACAAACATAAAATTTACCTCTTATATCTATTTTCCTTGAAACAACTATGAAATATATCTCTATTTTCACCATTTAAAAAAACAAAAAGCCAAAAGTAGCTTCTAATTAAAAAGCAGCTTCTGGTTTCCATATCTTTGATTGGCTTTTTGGAAGTAAAAGTAGTTCCAAAAGCTCAAACAAAGCACCCGAAGAACTGAAGAAAGTCGAGGCGGTCGAGGCTCGAGCCATGGCCCAATAACCAATTAGCCCAAGTGTCGAGTGCTCCAACTCATTACTGTCGAACATCTGGCCTCTCAATCACTGACCATCTCTCGCCTTTCAGTTCACATCAAGGATTCAACCCCCATCTTTCCTTCACATCTCATAACAGATATAAGTTTAATCATCAACTACGTTAAATCCACCA
This sequence comes from Saccharum hybrid cultivar R570, assembly GCA_038087645.1. Classification (NCBI taxonomy): domain Eukaryota; kingdom Viridiplantae; phylum Streptophyta; class Magnoliopsida; order Poales; family Poaceae; genus Saccharum; species Saccharum hybrid cultivar. Next base: position 2,081,632 of record JAQSUU010000066.1, read on the forward strand.
TTTTATTACACCTACCATTTAATCTGGACCTTAGAATTTATTTGATTTTAATTGAATAAAATTAGGCCAAGCCCAATAAAATCCAACATATTTTTGCATAGGATTGTCTTTTCTCGCTATCAGCTGACTATCAAGAACGGCGCTTTGTATGCATGCACCTATATTCATCAACCTCAGAAGTAGGATGACACTCCTTACTGCATATCTTAGCAGCTCTTAGAGCAGGTACAGCTCTTAGAGCCGGGTTGAAGGGGAAAGGCCGGGCTAGATCGGGTTACAACCCACGCCGGGCTTAAAGGCCATTCCCGGCCCAAACGAACCAGGCCTTAAGCCACGCTTGAGGGGCGTCGGGATTCGGGAGTTCGCGACACGCCGTGCAGCCGTGCTCTTCCGCCTGAACTAGGGCGCCGCCGCCTCCGCCTCCGCCTGGACTAGGGCGCCGCCGCCGGCTGTAGCCATGTCTGACGAATACGGTGGGCTCCTTACCCAGCCGCATTTCTATGCGCCACTCTATGCTCTTGCTCTTGTTTGTTTTACTCGGGATTTTGATTGGTTTTCTTCTCCTTTCGCTGTGGGTTTTTGGCGGTTTATTAGTGGACTTGCCCGTCTCGGACGACGATGAAGAGGAGTTCGAAGATGAGATGGATGATGGTGAGGAGGAGGGTGGTGGTGGAAGCTCGAAGAAAAAGGCCAAGCAGCACGTGGAGCAGCTCAAGCGGCTGAAGCAGAAGGTTCGTCCCTGTCGCCTCCGGTTTCTTCGCTGTCAATTGTGTGGAATCTAAGTTTTGTAATACATATTTTTACTACTTAAAAATGGCGTTAGCAGTTTTAGTGGATTTTTTTTATTGTTGCTGACTGTGCCTATTCTTTTCTTATGCTTTATTACTGGTTGCCCGCCTGGATATATGACTTATAGGTTCGACTGTGCTCTTGTGCTGTTTGTCCTGTCGATACTAAATTGACTCTGCAAGCTTTTGTGGTTTTTGCCTAATAGCTTGTTACTATTTCTCAGTTCTGTGCATTGACCGAAAATTGTGCGGTTGCCCTTGTGGACAGTAACTAGTTTAATTGATTCAGATTCAGAAATTGACTGTAATCTGGCAATCTGCTGGGTTAATGTAGTATTTTAAATTGCTGCTAGTAGGTATTGTAGAGTAGGCTATATAAAGTGACTGGTTGCAAAATAGTATTAGTAGGACCAACTTCCTCCAGAGGTGCATAACAAACTAACAGCTGTTAATGCTTAGCTGTTTTATGTTGGTACAAGTGATGAAAGAAAGTTTTCATCTCTGCTCAGCATGTTAGGCACAAATAATTATTTGAAAGCAAACTCACCAGGTCATAGGCTCTATGTTATAGAGATAAGTTGAGAGGTGGACAATTGTGTAGAGCAATGATGTTTTCTATGTTTGTTTCGTTCTAATTTAACCATACTGTAACTGTAGTTATGCTGCAAATTTGAGTAAGGAGTGCCACATAATAACTGTTTTGACCTATAGATTTAACCTCATGCATCCTCGAATACGTGATCCCTTGAACTTATGCTAATTTTATGGCTTGAATTTTTGCCTGCCCCATTCATTGATTGTGGAAATGGCAGTCATAGGCTCATAACATTTGGTTACTCTTATTCTCTGGTATAACTTTCCTGGTTCTTACTTGCTGAATTTACATTCATTGGTTATATGATAAACATATTCTCTGGTAGATTGTTTTTTGGCTAGTATTGGTGTTCTGCTTATGATATTTGTTGCTTAAATCCTGAACTATGGTTGCACAGTTTAGCCTCAGGCCCAAAACTAGGTGCTAAATTTTGTTCTTAGAGATAGGCATTCCTCCCCTTCCTAGCTCTGTCTGGCTGTGCTGCATGCCACCATATCAATGTTGGTTGTTATTGACGCTTATTTACTTCTTTGATGTAGGATCCTGAGTTCTATAAATATTTAGAAAAGTTTGATAAAGATTTGTTGGGATTTGATGATGATGAAATCGAGGTAAGCTGGTCCATTTTTGGTGAATTTTCTATAATAGAATCATGAGAGTGGAGTCATTGTTGAATATTACATTAGGATGACCAGGAAACTGGGGTTGATGATGATGAGGAATCTGTATCTAAAGAGGAACTGAAGCAAACTGTGAAACCTATTACAATGGAAATGGTTGATTCCTGGTGTGACGGAGTAGAGAATGAGAAGATAGGTTCTATCCGTTCTATTCTTCAAGCTTTTCGCAGAGCCTCCCATTATGGTGAAGATCAAGGGGACAATTCAACTCCAAAGCTCAGTGTCATGTCTGGTAGCGTACTTGATAAAGTTATGCACTTTGTTTTGAAACACATGGATAGAGTCCTCCGTCAGTTACTTGGTGCCCCAAGCTTTGGAGGGAAGAAAGAGGCAATCAGTGAGCTGATGCTGAGTAAGCCATGGAAGAGGCATGGTAATCTTATGAGGATCTTTCTTTCCAATGCACTTCATATGATAACAGAGATGACCGATGAGCAAATGATAGCATTTACTATACACCGTGTCAGAGCATCAGCTGTTTTTCTTGCAGCTTTACCATCGCTCCTGAGGAAGTATGTTAAGGTGCGTAGGTTACAATTTTTGCTCTACCTTCAAGTTTCTTTCGGCATTGCTCTGGTGTCCATCTCCCATCTTTGTCATTTACTTCTGTTTGCATGCTTCAATTGTAGGCTCTGCTTCATACATGGGCTAGAGGACGAGGTGCAATGCCTCTTGTTTCTTTTATGTTCCTTCGAGACTTGTGCATTCAAGTAGGTTCAGATTGCCTTGATACGTGCCTCAAGGGTATCTACAAGGCTTATTTGGTGAACTGCAAATTATCCAAATCTATCAGTGGATCAAAACTGCAACACATTCAATTCCTTGGAAATTGTGTCAGAGAATTGTATAGTCTGGATCCGCAAACTGCGTATCAGCATGCTTTTGTTTTCATCCGTCAACTGGGGGTTATCCTAAGAGGAGCTCTTACTGAAAGGGGGCCAAAGGTATATGCCATTGAACTCATTGCCATGCACTGGAACTTCATTGTCTACCTATGACCTGACAGAGATATTTGCCTCTTGTTTTATTTTGAAAGTCAGCAAAGGACAAAAGGCAGAAAGAAAGTAGCAAATCATCAAAAAAACAAGCCGAGGTATTATTCATACTGCCACTCAAATACCTACATTTGTACTGTATAAGCTTTGAAATACATTAGGGTTTAGGGTTTAGGGTTTAGGGAGTAACCCCCTTATTATTCTGCAATACAGTAAATCCCTTTATTCTTGCACCTCTTTTATTGAGAAAATCTCACCTTTATAAAATGCTATTTTCCTCAGTCTTAATAGTCTATGTTTTGTTGTCCTCAGAAGTTTTCTGTTGCTAGCTGCTAAAGAGTTGACATTTTTCTTTTGCAGAAATCTTACCAAAAAATTTATGATTGGCAATACATATTCTGCCTTGAGCTTTGGACCAGTGTTGTGTGCGGATGTAGTTCTGAGGAAGAATTCCGACCTCTAGCTTATCCGTTGACCCAAATAATACATGGTGTAGCATGCCTTGTACCTAGCGCACGTTACTTCCCTGTGCGCCTTAGGTGTGTCAGAATGCTTAATCGTATTGCTGAAGCTACTGGTACCTTCATTCCCGTGTCCTCCCTGCTGCTTGATATGCTTGAAATGAAAGAACTTAGAGGACGTCCAGATGGAGGTGTTGGCAAAGCCGTGAATTTGTTCAGTGTTAAACAGGTTTGTTTTCTTGCAATATAACATTTCACTATGGAACACGCCTTCTGAAGAAACTTGTAACAGTTCTCTTTTTTCGACAGGTGGACAAGAAAACAGTAAAGACACGTGCCTTTCAGGAAGCTTGCATTTATTCTGTGGTCGATGAGCTGGCTAAACATTTGGCTCAATGGAGCTACTCCATTGCCTTCTTTGAGATGTCCTTTATTCCACTTGTTCGGCTCCGAAGCTTTTGCAAAACCATTAAAGCTGACAGGTTTAGGAAAGAGATGAAGGATCTTATCTATCAGGTTTGCCAAGCATGTTTAGGGGTGGTTCGAATTACAGTATTTGAACCATTTCACATATGCTAATGTTTATCATCATGTCTGATTTCAGATAGAGGCGAATGTCGAGTTCATTAAGTCAAAACGCGTGGGGATTGCATTTTCACCCAATGACCCAGCTGTAGAGTCATTTCTGCAGGCATGAGTCCTGACTTTGTGGCTTTTGCTTTTTTTGCACATTTATTTGTTTCTATACTATCATTCCTGTGTCATTTTGTGAGCTTTAGCAATCATTCCCCAACAGATCGAAAAGGAAGAACGTTGCAGCCCTCTCTCAAAATATGTTGCTACTCTACACCAGAGAGCGCAGGATAGGATGGATGCTCTGGACGAGACCAGGTTAGTTCCATCTATCAGCTAAGTTCATATCACAAACAAATATGCTCTGCGATTTAGTTAGGTGTGACTTCTGTTATATTTTCTGTACCATGATTGTCTTGTAAGTAAAGAAGTGCATACTGATTAATGGTATTGGGTTCACTAATTCCTTGTTGCCAACCAGTGTGATTGTGGGGGCTGATTCCTCAACCTTCTCACGGAGGTTATCAGAAGCGCAGAAGCAACAGGATGAGCAGGACGATGATGAAGGCACTATTGCTTTCAGTAAGAACTGGTTGGCTGAAAATAAGAAACCCAAGTATGTTCTGCCTTCCCTCTTTTTTCGTTACTTGGCGTGGAAAACACATTATCATACCATTGTTTGGTGCACAGAACCCCAAAGGAGAATAAAAAGCGACCCCGGGAGGAAGATGATGTTGCTACTGAGGAGGATTGGGTTGAGGATTTGGTCTTGAGCTCAGATGAAGAGGATGGCAACAATCAGGAACCAGAGGATGGTTTCGTTCCGGTTGAAGGTGATAGTGATGAAGACTTTGTAGACCCTGATAGTGAATATAAGAAGCAAAAGAAGGCGAAGCTGAAGAAGAGGAGCAAGCGCCAGCCATTGCCGCACAAGGCGCCCTCGAGAACAAAAAGGAATTCACATCCCAAGAAGAAGACCAGACATTAGTTATGCTTGATAGGACTCGGCAAAGATGCTGCTGTTGTGATGTATGCTTCTGGCCGAAAAAAAAAACATTTTCTCTTGAGTGAAAAAAAAAAACATTTTGATAGGACTTTGGTCGCATAAAAGTAGCACTTGGTGAGTACTGGGGTTCTCAATTCTCACCCCTGAAAACAACGCTATTATGCCTTTTCCACAGCTGCCAGCAACAGAGCATAACGAAGACACTGAAATGTTTGGACGGGATATGGCTTTGCGCCTTTGCCTCTCTAGTTTGTGCGAGTCCTTGCCTCCGGGATGCCAACTCTCAAGGTTTGTACCCTCTCGTCCCTGCTAGGACCTCGTGCTCTTTTGTTGGTCCAATGCTGCCAACATGTACTTCCATTGCGTTTTTTTTTTATGAAAGTACTTCCATTGCGTTGTGCAGATGATGAAGATTGCTCTGGCGAAGCATGAACTGTTTTGAAAAAAAAAAACCTTCAGGCTATGCCACCACCAACCCCTTGCTCTGTGCATGGTAGTTTGGGATTGTTTTTGCAGCTCTGACATCTCATAATCGCGGTAGGGATTGTTTTTGCAGCTCTGATTGGACGAGGATTTACATGTCGAAATTTGTTTGAGGAGGGTGTGTCCTCCTCAGTGATGCAATCGTCGCAACACTGCTGTGGGGCCCTGACGACTTCATCTGTCGCAACAGTATGTACATATCTCAGGGTTTGCTTGTCCTGGCGAAGATCAGCTTTTACTGCAATGGTTGTGGTTGTGTTTCGCTGCAGCTTCTTGTGTCATCGACGATCAATGGGACGACCAAATGATCTTTGTGCTTCCATCTATCCTAGCAATTGGTTTACGAATTACAACTGAAGAGTGCAGTCTAGCGTTGTAGTTTTCCCTATCCATATTTCTGTGAGCTAGTGTTACCTGTCATAGCATTGGTCCTACAAATGTGTATCCGGAATTGTTTTTCGGCCTGCTTTGTGCCTTGGGCTTATACTGATATATATGAAATGAATCTTTCAAAAAGAGACTGGTGATCGCAATTCGCACGATATATATAACATTAACATGGTAGCAAGTCGTTGTCTGTCATTTCCTTGAATATAGCTGTTCCCTAGTATTTATATACGTTTGTAGGTTTGGCATTGCCATATTATTGTCTGGTTTGATTCATGGATCGTTCGTGCAGTTCTGAATGAACTGCCAAGAGCTTTCCACGCTAATTCACGTTGACTTTTTCTTGCAGTGTACGAAAATTAGCTATGCTGAACAAGAAACCTGTTTATATGATAATTAGAATTTCTTCTTTCTTGCTTTCACAAAATTAAACAATCCCGTAATGTTATTTATACTTTTGTACCAATAATAAAAATTTGCGGCAAAACTATATATATATGAAGGAAAAAACCCAGCACCAGCAGTTGACATTGGACGAAGAGGCCATCCATACGCGCCAAGCCGGACCGTGTGGGCCCGGGCCCACTCCTGCCCTCTCCTCTCCGTACGGCCTACGGAGTCGCTTCCTCGCTTGTCCTTAATCCAACTCCATGTCGTGCTGAGCATCTTAATCCGCATCCTAATCGCAGCCTTAACCCAACTCCTTTCCTCTATTAATCCTCGCAGTCAGCTCGAAGAAAGAAGCACAGACTTGCAAACGCAGCCCAACTTGTTGACCGCGAGAGGGATCAATCACGTACGCCATGCACTCGCTTTTCCGACGCGCCAATAAGGCGCCGGCAGTGGCGTCCCTGCCGGCGCCGATACCGATGCCGATGCTGTCCTTCCCGGGCAAGAAGGCGCTGCGCTTCGCGGGGGACACCTCGGCGGCCGAGAGGGACTCGGAGCTCGCGGTCCTGATGCACGCCCGGAACCACGTCGTGCTCGCCATGGAGAGCGCCGGCGCCGCCACCGCCGCGGAGACCGCCGCCGCGCTCCGCGCGTACCTCCGCATCATCTACGCGTCGGAGCTGATGTCCGGCTCTAAGCAGCAGAAGCTCCGCTTCGCGTGGCGCGATAGCAGCGACGCCGGGACCGGGACCGCGAAGAAGGACAAGGCGGCGGCGGCCGCGCAGGTCCAGGAGCACACGTCGCTGGAGGCCGAGCGGGCGGTGGCGATGTTCGCGCTGGCCGCGGAGCTGGCGCGCACCGCTGCGGCGGTGGACCGGCGCGGGCCCGAGGGGACACGCCGCGCGTGCGTCGCGCTCTCGGACGCGGCGGGCGCGCTGAAGGCGGCGGCGCGCGCGCACGGCGCCGCGGACCAGCTGTGCCACATGACGGAGCCGTGCCTCGCGACGTTCGAGCGCCTCATGCTCGCGCAGGCGCTCGAGTGCTTCTTCGAGCGCGCCGTCGCCGGAGGCAAGCAGTCGGCTCTGTGCTCCAAGATCGCCCGGCAGGTGCGTGATTTCTCACCGGCCATGGCTACTAAACTTATTTCTTGTTCTATATGAGTACAATGCAGAGCAAAAAAAAAAAGTATTTTAATTAGAATCATGAATTTACAGGCACTGTGCAATTTCCTGTTGAGCTACACTCTGCAAATTGCCAAATAAATTTCCCGATGATATTCATCCTCCTCCGCGTTTTGCATTGCAGGTCAGCCTCGACTACCAAGAAGTTTCAGTCAAGCTGGGCAGCCTCCAGCAGCAGCAGCAGCCGATCGACAAGTCATGGATGCCGCAAGTGCAGGCGAAGGCCGCCTACTTCCACGCTACGGCCAGCCTTCACTACGCGAGGTCGCTAAAGGAGGAGGGCCCCGGCTCCTTCGGCGAGGCGGTGGGGCGGCTGCGGTTCGCGGTGTCGGTCCTGGACGCCGCCGGCGGCAAGACGGGCCCGCTGAGCAAGAAGTCGCCGTGCGCCGCGGCCGTGCGGGACGCCGCGGCGCGGCTCCGGAAGGAGGTCGAGGCCGAGCTGGCCGACGCGGAGAAGGACAACTGCCAGGTGTACTTCGAGCGCGTGCCGGCCGCCGACGTGCTCACGGCGCTGCCGGCGCTGGCAAGCCCGCTGGTGCAGCCCACAGCGGTGGAGTCGGTTCTGAGGGAAGCCGACGGCGAGTCGGCCTTGGCGAACGGCGGGGCACCGACGATTCGACATTGACGCTTTTGTGATTGTTCACCTGCGTGTGTGTGTTTCTTCGTTGGCTTCTTCCAATCCAATCGTGTGCTCGGCGAGGTAATGCCGCGCAGCCATGATTTTGTGATTGATTTCTTCGATTCTGCTTCTGAGATCATTCCTCCGTATTATCGTTTGAGTGAGAAGCACGAGAGTTGCATTCATTTTAAAGAGACAATGTACAATTGTACAAAAGGTTTCAGTTGTAAGAAAGTCTTCATGGGCGTTGAATGTCGTCTTCTTGACTTACGTTTACGACCCAGTTTTTCCTCGTGCTGTCCTCTTGAAGGGTAGAGGAGAAAGAGAGTAAACTTGTTCGGGTGTCATTTTGATCCTTTAAATTCCCAAATCGTTCGAAATTTAATGTGGACTATGTCAAGATCCAAGGTCATTTGAATTTTTTTTAAAAAAATTATAAGAACTTAAAATAAATATTTAGCCTCTAAAAGATCTTAAATAAAAAGTTTTCAACTACAAAATTATAGATTGTTTAGATGTTTACAATTTTGGTATAAAGTTTATATTCACTCGGCTTTATGTAAAAGTTATGACTTTTTAATAGAAGATAAACAAAGAGACCACATGACTTGTGGGTCCCACTGATAATGTCAACAATACACCTAAGGAACCACTTTAAAATGATCAAGGAGGATATTTTATCTAGTTTTAAAAGTTAAGATGTGTATGTGTTCGATATCGAAATTCGATAGGGTTTTTTGAATTCAGCGACTAGTTTGAGGGTAAATCGGATTGACTTTGTAATAATGTTTGTCTGATGCCTCTCTCGTGAAGGATTTTTTTCTTGAATATGCAAAACATTTGTGTACCATTGCATTAAAGTAGAAATGTGAGTTTTACAATGCGCTGCCGAAGCAAACGCACTCTAGAGCCAAAGCGCACACTCTAGTAATGACCTTGCACTCTCCTGAACCTATTACTCGCCAAACAAGCAACCTAAGTTGAAGGCCCCTATACGTACCGTGCGATTCAAATGCGAGCAGGGCGCCCCGCGTGTGGCCACGGGCGTTATCGTGTGCTCCTTCGTGTCGAACAACTCCTTGATCGCCCCCTGTCATGGCTAGGCTTGAACACCTCGCCATATATGATGTCGTAGCTCGCCTCGAAGGAGTTGAAGTGAAAAAAAAATCCATTAAAGATGTTTAAAGCAAGCTCTATTTCCACTACGTGACAAGTCAACTCGCTGCTAATATGTAAGCAACAAAGCAAACAACTCCAAATACCATACTTCTATGCTACGTAGTTATGTACTTCAAAAATTATTGTACCCAAAGCTTCCTGCTGCCCAAGAAGACTGACGCCTCTGAGCCAGACAGCTAAGGGACTTTCACCCAATTACAATGACGAGCCAAGTATCTCCAGTGGCTCAAGAACAATTACGTCATAATAAGATGTATTGATGGTTACCGATACTGCTTTTTTGGACTATAAATTATTACAGTAGATCACCAATATACCAACCTTAATATACACTTAACATATGTCAGTGGCTTCTCACACCACTCTCTACTAGTGCTGCTCCAGACCTCCTCCCTCTCCTTCTCCACCCATCACCTCTCTCTCTCTCTATACAAGGCATGTGGCAGCCCACCGTGTCGCTCGGCACTAGTGGTCGTCCCCGCGCAAGGCTAAAAAAACAGAGAGAAAGCTATTAAGGTGGTTTGCTGGAGAAAAAAGTCACATTACCCTAATATAACAGTTTATGAGGATGATATGATGAGTTATATTCGAGTGCTACCGAAGATACTCTAGATGTGTTTGCTCCTTCCTTACATTATTCGTGACAGTATGTATCAGTTCAGGAACTTCTTAATAACAGTACGTGTAAAAGCGATTTGATCATCGAGCTCTCGTTCCATCCATTATTGCATTCTCCTTTTGGTGGTGCGTGCATCAGTTTGTTAGCAATTTAGGGTCTGTTTGATTTGGAGTGTTAAAGTTTAACAAACACCGTAGCACTTTCGTCTTATTTGATAAAAAGTTTCCAATCTTAAACTAATTAGGCTTAATAGATTCGTCTCGTAAATTACTCCTAATCCGTGCCGGCATGCATGTAATTAGTCTATATTTAGTACTTCATGCATTTACCGCAACATTGATGTGATGGAAGTTAAACTTTAACATGTGCAAACCAAACAGGACCTTAGCATCATGCTTCTGGTCTGGTACATCTGTACATGGTATCAAGTGAACGTAATCGAATCAAATAACGAATATATGTTGGTATTTTCTATAGTATTTATCTTGCAGATCAACATGCTTGCTGTCTTTAAAATCGATAACGATACATACGGATGGACGCCTCCATCCGTTTATTTTCGCACCTGCTCATTCCTCCTACGCCCCCTCCCTCACCGTGGCATCTCCACACCTACCGCACCCATGCCGCAACGCTCCTCTGCCGAGCGCCCCTGCCCCTTATGGCAGAACCGCCTAATTTAATACCCTCCCAAGAGTACTTGTCTTCCATTAGACACTAAGTACCCAAGGGAGAGCACTAAACTCTGCGATTCCGTCGAGCACACCCGAGGGAGAACTCGAAAATCCACATTTTTACCTCAGGATCATAAATGAGAGATAAAGCTTACAACATCTTTACCATTTCTTACATCACTTTTAGTACAACATCAGGGTAATCCATTGTTTAATTATAACAGCAGAAAATAAAATGTTATCAGAGTTCAGCGGAAATGAAATCATTTGATGATGAGTTAAATATTATCATGATGCACATTTATATACAAGAATTCATAATAGGTGGTAAATCTTTTCTTTGTAAAACATTTTTGGTGAGAGTTATAAATCAACTCTATATCCGCAACGTAAGAGAAATCCTCACTGAGCCCACCAGGAGGTTTCCACACATAGAAGTCAGCTTCAAGAACACCTGTCACCTGCAACAGGGTAGAACAAACCCTGAGTACTCAATTGTACTCCGCAAGACTTACCCGTCAGAAGGAAAGAAAAGACTCCAAGGATATGCAAGGCTATCTGGCTTGTGGGTCATTGCAACCGCAGGAAGCATTACTAAAGGTGCATCCTTATATTTAACTTTTATTAGCAGTCATCAGTAGTTCATTAACCCACCATTCTAGTAAGCACCTGTTCTACTTTCAAGCAAAGGTTGAGCCATCAGAACCATTTTTTCATCTTTCATCTTTCATTTCTTACTACGGTGTCAGAGTGCAGTCAAGTCGTACCGTCACGTAGAAACGGCGATTCGCGAATCAATGTGCCCAGCTGGGTACCCCGAAAAACACACGCCTCGCTCGCACCCCAGGCACGAGCGAGACCAACCCGTTCCACTCCTGTCACAGGTTCCAGGTCCCCGTCCAAACTTGGACTCCAAGCCCCCACACTTGAGGCCCGGCCTCAAAGTGGTGCTTAGACCTCCACCTATCCCCGCCTCCAATCAGTCGGTCCGGAAAGAGCCGGAGCCCATGACAAGAGAGTAACAAGTCTTCCTAGCCCCCATCCACTAGTATATGCTCGGGATAATAAATCTGTGACTTGACCGGGGATCCAGTGCAACGAACGGTCCTTAATCGACACAGGCGGGACAAATACAACCAGAGCCTCGCTCGGATTGCCCAACCAAGTCCATATCCAATTCCAAGTATAGTCCCGCCCGGTCTCCAATTATTATCTATATATAATCCATGTGATAGTAACATGATAATAGTAACAATAATATATTTCCTATCTCTCGCGAGTGACAGGCAATCACTCGACTTCTACCGGAGTCCTGTAGCATAGCAATCTACACGATCTTGACATACTAGTAGGACTCATGGGATCATGATATATATATGCGAGTGGGTTTCATTCAACTCCTTAAAACTTAATGCACAAGCATAAATAAAGTGCAGCATAATAGAGGTTATGCACCGGGGCTTGCCTGGGTAAAAATATAACCAAATGTTAGTATGCCATCTCCGGGGTACGATCACCATGGCATCATCTTTTGGGTCAACGCCAAGTCCTCCGGTTGATCCATCGATCCATCATCGTTCCTATTATGATTTACGCGAATGCAATGCAGAGACATAAGTAAAAGACAGCAATCGCAACTCTCGTCGTACGACTACGTCTCGCAAGCTAACGAGCTAGCCACACAGAAACTCACTAGGCCAAGTATCCACGTTGTCGATTCGAACGTTATTTCTTAACAAGTGTTTTAGTTATATAAACCCGAGATGTCGCGTTATTCATTTTATCGATTTACTACATATTCAAACCAGAGCTTATTAATTATCCTAACAACTAATTATTTTGGAACTACAAAAATTACAGTGGACACCTAGTAGTACTAGAAGTTTACTATAAAATTTCTAGGATTAATGCTATCACTGATTATTCATAACACTGCTTACAAGTTTATGTTTGATAATATTAAATATCTCGAAGTAATTAAAGCAAGCCTAAAAATATTATAAAACTACGTGAACTAATTACACCTTTATCTAGATCATGATTTTTATTTGATTTATTACGGATTTACTATGAATTTCTAAAGGTTCAATACATTTAAGAAAGAGTAAAGTGCACCACCGGTCCCTAAACTTGGGTTGCTGTGTCATCCCGGTCCCTAAACTCGCAAATCGACCATTTAGGTCCTCAAACTTGTTCATCTGTGTCATCTCGGTCCCTAAACTTATTCGGCTGTGTCATCCCGGTCCCTAAACTTGCAAATCGACCGTTTCGGTTCTCAAACTTGTTCAGTTGTGTCATCCCGGTCCCTAAACTTGGTTTTGGGTCTCATCTGGGTCCAAACTGGGCGATCTAAAAACTTGATATCAAACAATAATTCATAACTTTTTCATATGAACTCAAATGAGGACAAACTTTATATCAAAATTGTAGCCCTCGACGCGATCTACAACTTTGTAGTTGAAAAGTTTTTTGAATTAAAACTGTTTAGAGTCCTAAAATATTGTTGTATGTTTATAGATTTTAAAATTTCAAATTTCAAATTATCAAACAATCTTGGATATTAATATGGTCTATATGAAAGTTGTAGTTCTCAATATTATCTACAACTTTGTAGTTGAAAAGTTTTTTATTTGAAGTCATTTAGTATTCTAAAATATTATTGTAAGTTTTTTATTTGAATTTTAAATTTCAAAATCTGTAAACTTACAATAATATTTTAGAATACTAAACGACTTCAAATAAAAAACTTTTCAACTACAAAGTTGTAGATAATATTGAGAACTATAACTTTCATGTAGACCATATCAATATCCAAGATTGTTTGATAATTTGAAATTTGAAATTTCAAAATCTATAAACATACAACATTATTTTGGGACTCTAAACAGTTTTAATTCAAAAACTTTTCAACTACAAAGTTATAGATCACGTCGAGGGCTACAATTTTGATATAAAGTTTGTCCTCATTTGAGTTCATATGAAAAAGTTATGAATTATTGTTTGATATCAAGTTTTTAAATCATCCAGTTTGGACCCAGATGAGATCCAAAACCAAGTTTAGGGACCGGAATGACACAACTGAACAAGTTTGAGGACCTAAATGGTCGATTTGCAAGTTTAGGGACCGGGATGACACAGCCGAATAAGTTTAGGGACCGAGATGACACAGATGAACAAGTTTGAGGACCTGAATGGTCGATTTGCGAGTTTAGGGACCGGGATGACACAACAGTGCAAGTTTAGGGACCGCTGGTGCACTTTACTCTTTAAGAAAAGACAAGAAGCTAATGACATAATTAACTAATCACATAATTTCAAATGAGCTTTAAAAATTATGAAATTAATATGGAAGATAGAGTTTGATTTTAGATGAATTTAGGAAGAAGAATTCCTGGAATCCGAGTTGATATGATGGAGATATAAAATTCGCAAGATAGCTGTTCAGGTAAATAAACACGAACTTTTAAAAGAGACGTACATGTGCTTGCACGTGAAGCTGAGTTTCGTGCTCGCGAGGCACGTCCGCCATGGATGACCGCTCGAGCTAGTGGATGCAAATAATTAGAGGAAGGTGAGTGGCAGCTCGGAGCTCTGCTCGACCATAGCGGCCATGGCAGCGTGCTCTCTGGCGCGGAAAAACCAGGCGAGCGCGTACTGGACATGGAGAGAAAGCGAGGCAGGACGGTGGTGCCGGTGGTCGAGCATGGGAAGGGACCGAGTGGAGGAAACGACGGTGGCCGAGCTCGAGCCCGACGATGGCCATGGCTGGCGCTTGCGTTCAGCGAGCAGAGCGAGAGAGAGGGCCGAGGACAGAGAGACAGCGAGGACGAACGAGGAGTTGTGCGCATAAGCCTCCTCCTATAGCTAGGTGCAGCAGCTCTTAATGCTCGGATGAACAGTGTTTTCTGCATGCTACAGTGCATTCTGACGCTACAGTAACCTCTGTGCTGCTACAGTACACTTCTGCGGCGCTACAGTAACTCTGCTCTGCTACAGTACCCCCTGCTGTGACATTGCGTGCTCTCTGGTTCTGGAATTCCTAGACCGCCTGCATCACGTCTGCCTTAACGGGCTCAAGGATGCGTGCCTCGATGTGAGCGAGATCAGGTTCAAATGCAGATCACAAAGTGATTTGTCAAGTTCAGTTATAATGCAGACCATTCAAACATCCAGAAAAACCAGCCTGCAGATCATGCTTTGGTTGGTTTGCATGATTAGATAAATTAAAGCTTTGGACTGACCAATAAGTATTTCACGTAATCGTCCCTACTACGTACTGACCCATAGGAATAAATATTAAGCACTATTTAATTATTTTGCTCAATATAATTTGTTAAAATAGCACTCTTAATCCTAAGTTCATTCCCTTGCCAATGCAACGAAAGGACTCATTTTTAATTTTTGGATTTGGTTTCTTGCAACCACAAACATGCGTCACATAAGAGTCGGGTATCATTTCATGAGCGATTAAAATTTTAAAACCCGAGAACTCGTTCTGCTAATTTCTTTTAGGCCTTAATCGCATGCTAAGTACGTTAGTAACACCAGGGGTGTTACATCCTTCCCCCCTTAAAAAGGATCTCGTCCCGAGATCCGGAACAAGAACAAAAGAGGGAAGCACGATTACATTTCACCGATCTGAGCTTACATAGGAGATTACACGACTTCAAACGCTAAACCATTCTGGAATCTAGAGATAACACGGCTAAGAACAAATCTAATACAACTCACAACCTCTCTAGAAATCGACGAAGACGGGGACAGTGGAAGAGCAATAAGAAAACGATTATCCAGAACATGGCGTATGTCCAACAAAGCCAGAAATTGGAGACTGGTACAAAGATCATAGCGAACTCCACAACCTAAACTAACCAGGGATAAACTTGAATTTCTCCAACAGAAACCAGATCCCTTCTTCAAGTTACACCATCGCCTCTGACTAGCAACCCTAGATCTGCGAGCAACGGCTGGATCTCGTAGCTCAGCCTCCAACTTCTTCCCGACTGCTTCTCGAGCTTCTCCCACCAGAGCACAGACGGAGGAAGTCGATACTATGAGCTCTACTCTGGACCTGGGGGTTGAATGGAGGAGAAGCAAGCAAGGTGGCATTATAAAAGCTTGGTGGGCGGAGGTGGTGATGCAGTGCACCGGAAGCGGAGGAGATGGGAATCACTGGGGGGTCACAGGGTGGGGAAAAGCGTCGGCCATGGTGCGCTTCCTGTGCGAGCTTGAGTGGGGAAAAAGAAGAAAGGAGGGGATGGGGTTCGCTCGACCAGGCGGCGTGCGAGCAACGGGGCCCCAAAGGAAAAGAAAGAGGGGGGGTCCGGTACGGGGACGAGAGCGAGAATCGAGAGCCGACACGGGTGCCGGGATCAGAGGGGCGTACAGTGCGACAAGACGAGGCGAGTGCGGCACAACGCCGTGGCCACGCGAGAACGGCACACGTGGGCCCCACCACAAACGGCGTCCGCAGGGCACGCAGTGACAACGACCCGGCGTATGTAGCGTGACCGAGCCGATCACAGGAACGACGTCAAATCGGGCGATGCAATTTCTCTGACCTACGTGCGGGCTAACTTTCCTGTTGCTTTTCTCTTTCTTCTTTTCCTTTCTTCAAAAACCTTGTTACCCCTGTTACTTTGACAGAGCACAATTCCATCAACCCGTTGTGGATTTTCCGTTTGAACACAAGGATATTTTTACCAAAGAGAATTTTTATAGCAAGAGCGATACCGCGGTGTAACTCGGTAAAAGCACTTGGTCAACAACCTCGATACCAGCGCGCGCCGAGCAGCGTCACCATGTGGCAGCTGTTCCACAGGTGGCCCTCGGTTCCGTCGCGGCACCATAAGCTATTAACTAAGTAACTATTACCAACTTACTCGCAGTAAAAACAACGGGTCATAGACCACAGAATCAGAGGAGTAAGGGAAAATTCTGGCAACACAGGTTCCTTTCAAAATAAGGAACAAGTAAAGTAAATCCCAAGGCGGATTTAAATCAAGGGAATTTAAGTGTTCTGCTGGGACATCCACAATTAGTGATACAGTGTCCTCTGTTTTCCAATCCCGGCCGATCTGCTGCATCGGAATAGTTGTTCCCCTTGTAACATGCTTATTGTCGTCTCAAGAACCCTAAGCAAATCGAACGAGGTCTAAGGAAAAAAAACGACGTAACAACACAACGGATAAAGCAAATACTCAGCACCAACATCCTTACACGGGGGCAACATACAGGCATAAACTCTCCCACACTCGACACATCGCTCGAAACGTACAACCAGGCGGCCTTAACAACTACGGCTGCGGTACAACGGAAAGACTACAACACTAGGGGACAACGATGAAAAGCACTACTAGCAACAGTTACATCTCCCCTAGGACAACTAATCTACTTCGTCGGCCCAAACGGCTTCCTTCCTGGGCTCCTGGGGTTCTTCTGCTGCACTAGGTTGTGGATCTGCTCCTTCTTGTGGTGGTGGCTGGGTGAGGGGAAGCAATGACTCTACTTCTGAGGCTTCCGTGGGCGGAGGTGCTGCAAAACCAGTTCTCCTTCTCTCCAGCGGATGGACAGGGATCCCCTCTAGGATTAAGGGTTCCTGCCTTTCCGTGGCGAGCGTCCTACGCTTGGCCCTTGTGGCAAGATAGGCGTCCTCCAGCTCCTGGGCATGACGGTCTTGGTCCACCTTGACGGCCTCCACCATGGCAGCCTCTCGACTCTCAGCGGCTGCTAGATTGGCATGAGCTTCAGCAAGTTGCACTTCGAGCATCCTGGAGAAGATCTCGGCTTCCTCAGCTCGGTGGAGACACTCTCTCAGCTCCGAGGCCTGCCGGTCGTACTGCTCATCCAGAGCGAGCAAGTACGTGGTCAGGTGCACCACAGTCGGGTTGTCCTCTTGCACGTCCTGACCCCGTAAGGCCTCCATGCGAGCCCTCCATACTCGCCGATTCTTGTCCAAAGGTGGAAAGAACCGCATGGGGGTACGAGCAATGGGCTGCTCATAGATCTGGCACAGATGCCGCAAGGCTTTGCGGGCCACAACCTGGTAGGTGTCGCCGAAGCGAAACCCGGTTGCGGTCACATTCCAGGCTTCAGTGACGTCGGGAAACTCCTCACTCTTGCCGATGTAGATGGTGACCTTGCATCGCTCTGTGCCATGCTTCATGTACTCACGACCCTCATACTCAGGACGCTCCCGAATGCCGAGCTTTTGCAGGGTAGCATATAGGATTTTGGGAAAACCCTCGGTGTTCAGGCAGTAGCTGCTAACCCAAACTCCTGCCATCCTAGGTGGGTGGTGGTTGCAAGGAAGGCTTGAGGAGAAGCTTGCTCAAGAGAAAAGGGCTAAGCGAGCTGGAATGCACTGAGTGGTGACACAAAGTGGCTGGGCTTGGCCCCCCTTAAGAAGGCAGAGCGGCCAGTGGTCCTGGCGCAGACCACCCTCGAGCCATGCGTGGGAACCAGTAAAAGTACAACAATAGGATTTTTTTTTACGCACACGAGGTGGGCGGTGTCCGAGGCCATAAAGACTAGCACGGTTGCAGGGCAGAGGTCCGACAAGGGCGCAGAAGGAGTGCCGAAAACGTAAGCCCCGACAGTCGTGAATTACGAGCGAATGCGAAACACGAAGCCACCGTACCACAGTAACTCCGGGACAGGGACGCGTGGTACCTAGAACAGGCACCTGCAAGTAAGACTCGCACGATGACTATAACAATACAGCGCGTCTGACTTTAGGACCGCACGCTACACACCAGTTAGTTTACCGGACGAAAGCCTACTTAAACTTATTCCGAAGACTTAACTATAGTAATAGGGCTACTTATATAACTTCGTATGCAAACGCCCTAACTTTTTGCAAAAATGTGTTGTCAAATTTTAATTTAGAAAAGGATTTTGAAGCTTTATTTCCTCATTTACGCTCTGATACCACCTGTGGCAGAACCGCCTAATTTAATACCCTCCCAAGAGTACTTGTCTTCCATTAGACACTAAGTACCCAAGGGAGAGCACTAAACTCTGCGATTCCGTCGAGCACACCCGAGGGAGAACTCGAAAATCCACATTTTTACCTCAGGATCATAAATGAGAGATAAAGCTTACAACATCTTTACCATTTCTTACATCACTTTTAGTACAACATCAGGGTAATCCATTGTTTAATTATAACAGCAGAAAATAAAATGTTATCAGAGTTCAGCGGAAATGAAATCATTTGATGATGAGTTAAATATTATCATGATGCACATTTATATACAAGAATTCATAATAGGTGGTAAATCTTTTCTTTGTAAAACATTTTTGGTGAGAGTTATAAATCAACTCTATATCCGCAACGTAAGGGAAATCCTCACTGAGCCCACCAGGAGGTTTCCACACATAGAAGTCAGCTTCAAGAACACCTGTCACCTGCAACAGGGTAGAACAAACCCTGAGTACTCAATTGTACTCCGCAAGACTTACCCGTCAGAAGGAAAGAAAAGACTCCAAGGATATGCAAGGCTATCTGGCTTGTGGGTCATTGCAACCGCAGGAAGCATTACTAAAGGTGCATCCTTATATTTAACTTTTATTAGCAGTCATCAGTAGTTCATTAACCCACCATTCTAGTAAGCACCTGTTCTACTTTCAAGCAAAGGTTGAGCCATCAGAACCATTTTTCCATCTTTCATCTTTCATTTCTTACTACGGTGTCAGAGTGCAGTCAAGTCGTACCGTCACGTAGAAACGGCGATTCGCGAATCAATGTGCCCAGCTGGGTACCCCGAAAAACACACGCCTCGCTCGCACCCCAGGCACGAGCGAGACCAACCCGTTCCACTCCTGTCACAGGTTCCAGGTCCCCGTCCAAACTTGGACTCCAAGCCCCCACACTTGAGGCCCGGCCTCAAAGTGGTGCTTAGACCTCCACCTATCCCCGCCTCCAATCAGTCGGTCCGGAAAGAGCCGGAGCCCATGACAAGAGAGTAACAAGTCTTCCTAGCCCCCATCCGCTAGTATATGCTCGGGATAATAAATCTGTGACTTGACCGGGGATCCAGTGCAACGAACGGTCCTTAATCGACACAGGCGGGACAAATACAACCAGAGCCTCGCTCGGATTGCCCAACCAAGTCCATATCCAATTCCAAGTATAGTCCCGCCCGGTCTCCAATTATTATCTATATATAATCCATGTGATAGTAACATGATAATAGTAACAATAATATATTTCCTATCTCTCGCGAGTGACAGGCAATCACTCGACTTCTACCGGAGTCCTGTAGCATAGCAATCTACACGATCTTGACATACTAGTAGGACTCATGGGATCAGGATATATATATGCGAGTGGGTTTCATTCAACTCCTTAA
The DNA here is from genome assembly GCA_038087645.1 of Saccharum hybrid cultivar R570. NCBI lineage: Eukaryota > Viridiplantae > Streptophyta > Magnoliopsida > Poales > Poaceae > Saccharum > Saccharum hybrid cultivar. Next base: position 2,101,615 of record JAQSUU010000066.1, read on the forward strand.
AACTTAATGCACAAGCATAAATAAAGTGCAGCATAATAGAGGTTATGCACCGGGGCTTGCCTGGGTAAAAATATAACCAAATGTTAGTATGCCATCTCCGGGGTACGATCACCATGGCATCATCTTTTGGGTCAACGCCAAGTCCTCCGGTTGATCCATCGATCCATCATCGTTCCTATTATGATTTACGCGAATGCAATGCAGAGACATAAGTAAAAGACAGCAATCGCAACTCTCGTCGTACGACTACGTCTCGCAAGCTAACGAGCTAGCCACACAGAAACTCACTAGGCCACGTATCCACGTTGTCGATTCGAACGTTATTTCTTAACAAGTGTTTTAGTTATATAAACCCGAGATGTCGCGTTATTCATTTTATCGATTTACTACATATTCAAACCAGAGCTTATTAATTATCCTAACAACTAATTATTTTGGAACTACAAAAATTACAGTGGACACCTAGTAGTACTAGAAGTTTACTATAAAATTTCTAGGATTAATGCTATCACTGATTATTCATAACACTGCTTACAAGTTTATGTTTGATAATATTAAATATCTCGAAGTAATTAAAGCAAGCCTAAAAATATTATAAAACTACGTGAACTAATTACACCTTTATCTAGATCATGATTTTTATTTGATTTATTACGGATTTACTATGAATTTCTAAAGGTTCAATACATTTAAGAAAAGACAAGAAGCTAATGACATAATTAACTAATCACATAATTTCAAATGAGCTTTAAAAATTATGAAATTAATATGGAAGATAGAGTTTGATTTTAGATGAATTTAGGAAGAAGAATTCCTGGAATCCGAGTTGATATGATGGAGATATAAAATTCGCAAGATAGCTGTTCAGGTAAATAAACACGAACTTTTGAAAGAGACGTACATGTGCTTGCACGTGAAGCTGAGTTTCGTGCTCGCGAGGCACGTCCGCCATGGATGACCGCTCGAGCTAGTGGATGCAAATAATTAGAGGGAGGTGAGTGGCAGCTCGGAGCTCTGCTCGACCATAGCGGCCATGGCAGCGTGCTCTCTGGCGCGGAAAAACCAGGCGAGCGCGTACTGGACATGGAGAGAAAGCGAGGCAGGACGGTGGTGCCGGTGGTCGAGCATGGGAAGGGACCGAGTGGAGGAAACGACGGTGGCCGAGCTCGAGCCCGACGATGGCCATGGCTGGCGCTTGCGTTCAGCGAGCAGAGCGAGAGAGAGGGCCGAGGACAGAGAGACAGCGAGGACGAACGAGGAGTTGTGCGCATAAGCCTCCTCCTATAGCTAGGTGCAGCAGCTCTTAATGCTCGGATGAACAGTGTTTTCTGCATGCTACAGTGCATTCTGACGCTACAGTAACCTCTGTGCTGCTACAGTACACTTCTGCGGCGCTACAGTACTCTCTGCTCTGCTACAGTACCCCTGCTGTGACATTGCGTGCTCTCTGGTTCTGGAATTCCTAGACCGCCTGCATCACGTCTGCCTTAACGGGCTCAAGGATGCGTGCCTCGATGTGAGCGAGATCAGGTTCAAATGCAGATCACAAAGCGATTTGTCAAGTTCAGTTATAATGCAGACCATTCAAACATCCAGAAAAACCAGCCTGCAGATCATGCTTTGGTTGGTTTGCATGATTAGATAAATTAAAGCTTTGGACTGACCAATAAGTATTTCACGTAATCGTCCCTACTACGTACTGACCCATAGGAATAAATATTAAGCACTATTTAATTATTTTGCTCAATATAATTTGTTAAAATAGCACTCTTAATCCTAAGTTCATTCCCTTGCCAATGCAACGAAAGGACTCATTTTTAATTTTTAGATTTGGTTTCTTGCAACCACAAACATGCGTCATATAAGAGTCGGGTATCATTTCATGAGCGATTAAAATTTTAAAACCCGAGAACTCGTGCTGCTAATTTCTTTTAGGCCTTAATCGCATGCTAAGTACGTTAGTAACACCAGGGGTGTTACACCCCTGCCCCCACGTGCGTCGCACGAGCCGCGCGCTCCGCGGCCTCCCTCTCCCTCCTCCTGCTCTGGAGCGGCGGCATCCCCGGCGCGAGCACGAGCTCTGATCCACACAGCCACCCCCGGCGACGCCTTCCTCTTCTCTGGCCAGCCACCCCTGGACTCAACTCCGGTGCGGGGACGGGAGTGACCCCGGCGGCGGCCCCGGCACGGGCGCGCGGCCTTGCTCCGACACTAGGAGCCCCCAATGCCCATAGATTCAGCGGCCATGGCGCTCCCCGCGTCAAGCTCTCTCCCTCCCCCTTTATGTTGCAATTGTATGTTTCAATTATTTCAGACATTTCCGAGGTACGTTACAGTTGAATCATATGGATGTTGCAAAAGTAGATCGGGATGTTCCACATGTTGCAATTGTTTCAGAGGCATGTTGCAATAGTATGTTTCGAGTGTTTCAGATGTTTCAGAGGTATGTTTCATCTGTGTTTTCCGGACGCATGTTGCAATTGTGTTTATCTGCATGTTGCATATGTTTCACATATATGTTGCATGTTTTATTCGGATGTTGCATACTGGTTGCAATGGTTTTCAAGCATGTTACAGGTGTGTTTTTCAAGTGTTTCATAAGCATGTTTCAAGTGTTTCAATTGTCTTCAGACGTATATTGCAACCGTTATATTTGCTCCCACCTTCTGCTGCATCGTCTCTCTAGGAGCCGGCAGGGCATCCATATGAACGAGGGATGGGCGATGGGCATGGGACGAGGGAGCTGTGTGCGTCGGGGGCAAGCGAGGGAGCTCCGTATGGACGGACACTGCCTCTGGAGTAGGATGGGCGCTAGGCGAACATCGTGGTTTGGGAGCAGGGGCGCAGGCGCCTGGTGACGTGGGCACGGTAGGCGGGCGCTCTCCTATTGAAAGGACTAAGGATGCCGCCTAGAGGGGAGTGAATAGGCATTTCTAAAAATTAAATCCTTCAAAATGCGGAAACGATTAGTGAAGGCTCGGAAATTCCAAATCAGAGAAATGAACCCCCTCACGAGTCAACCACTGAGTATCCAACAAGTACTAAATATGTCTAGGAGTCACAATCCTACAACACAGAGATTAGAGCAAATAACAAATGAATTTGGCACTGGCCCCAAATACCGGACACGTTTAGTATACGCGGGTTCTGCAGACAGCAGCCCGACTTGCTCCGTTTGATTCCTCCTTGCTCACAAGCTGCAGGCACTCATTGACAACATGCTCACAAGCTCAAGCAACACAACAAGATGACAAATACCAAATCTAAAGAGAGATCGAGACACCGTATTTGTTTTACTGAAGTTCGAACTCCGTCGAGTCCTACTCTCCGTTGAGGGGGCTGTGAGCAACCCAGCGAAGGTCAGCTCTAGAGGACCACGAAGGCCACCCTAGCCGGAGTCTTTTCCAACTCCTTTTCCTCTTTCTACTAGATGATTCCTTCCCTTGCGGTGGTGGAATCGAACCGGTACAAACTTCCCGAGGCACACCACAAGCTCTTGGGTGCTCTCCGGCGACGCCTAGCCATCTAGGACCGAAGAGTCCAAGAGTAACAAATGCAAATCACGAGATCGACAAAAATACACAAGTGCTCAAGGGTGGCTTGCTCTCAATTTGAATCTCACTCAACCCACAAGATGGATTTTGTAATTTGGATCAATCACCCACTAAGAAAGGGTTGGAGAGTGTTCTCAAAGCTAAAAAAATGTATCAGAGTGTCAGCAGAATCAGCAGCCTCCAAAGGTGGAGGCTAAGGGGTATTTATAGCCCCTTTAAAAAATTAGTCGTTAACTAGCATCTGGTATCAATACTGGACCTGCACACCGCCAACGGTCACTAAGTCAGTGGCGAGTGTGAGGCGCTGAAACTACCGACGATTGCCGGAACTTCTGAATCCTGAAACTCTCAACGTTTGTTGGAACTCCCAACGAACCAAAGCGAGAACACCAAGAAGATTGCTGTGGCTAGGCAAATACCGGACACATCCGGTATTGCCAGACTCAGCAAAAACAAGTTAGCTTTTTCGGCTCTCAAAACACTCAAACTTCACATAGGTTGGCTTGAGCACTTATGAATAAGTATATATCAACATAATGCATCCCTCTTAATAGTACGTCATACCCAAGTTGAACCGCTTGAATTTATTCCCTTCAAACCAATTGCCATAATTTTCAATCTTCATCAAGTGAGGATGTCATCATGTCAATTTTGATTTTCTCCTTGAGCATAGCCATCTTGAGCACGTGACTTGCCTCCTTTCAAAAAATGTGAGTCAACCTCGAAGGTATCAAGTCACTTCTATCAATTTATCTAAGATTTGGTTCTCCACTTCAATGTGACTGTCTTAGTTTGATTGGTACCTCAACTAAATGCAAGTATTTCCTTCTTCACCCTAGCTAGGTTCCTCAGTCGCCAAGCCGTCGCTTGCCCTTCACCTTTACTTAGTACTTCGAAGCCTTTCCTTGCTATCTTCACCATCTCAAGTCATCAAGTCACACTGGTGTTGAATCATTCATTAAGATTATTTATATAATTGTCGTTCAATATACCAAGCTCTAAAAAGTGAGATCATTCCATATGCAATCCCTCATGTCTAAAGATGGCAACGGGTAATTACCCGTCAGGTTTGTGCTGCCCATACCCTTACCCACGAGAAAATATTTTACCCGCTAATTTACCCATACCCATGCACGAGTAAGAGTTCTTTCCCATACCCTTACCCATGCGAGTAACGGGTACCCATGGGTTATCCTTAGTGCAATGATATAGCTAGAAAAGAGCTTAGTGCAATGATAGTACTGCATGAGTACCCCTTAAGTATGGTTGATCATGTTGGGTTTCGAAGATTTGTTAGTGCACTTCAGCCTCTATTCAAAATGGGGACAAGGAACACAATAAGGTCAGCAATATGAGTTGGAGAAGAAGAAAGCCATTGAATACATGGCTGGAATTCAATCAAGGGTGGCCATCACTACTGACCTGTGGACCTCTGATAACCAGAAGAGAGGTTACATGGCCATAACAGCCCATTTCATTGATGAATCATGGACCCTTAGGAATATTATCATGAGGTATTCACTACTTATTGAGATTAGTTTTGTTTTAATTTTAATTACTGGAATGTAGGTTCATCTATCTACTTATTTCAGATATGGTTCTTATCATTTTTAATTACTGGAATGTAGGTTCATCTATCTACCAGCACCTCACACTGCTGAAGTCATTGGTGCTGAGTTGTATGAATCAATGGTTGAGTGGAATCTTGATGAGAAGATATCTGCAATTACTTTGGACAACTGCACTACAAATGATGCGGTAATCCCTTTTCTTGTGAGGAATATTGGAAGGCACAAGTTAATGAATGATGGTCAATTACTGCATATGCGTTGTTCTGCTCATATCCTTAATTTGATAGTAAAGGATGGTTTAGATGTGTTGAAACATGCAATTGAGAGCATTCGTTATAGTGTAGCTTATTGGACAGCCACTCCAAAAAGGGTTGAAAAATTTGATGAGATAGCTAAGTTTGTCAAAGTTGATGTCAAGAAGAAGATAGCACTTGATTGTAGGACTAGGTGGAATTCAACTTTCATTATGCTTAGCACTGCATTGCCCTATAAGGCTGCTTTCATTAGAGCAAGCCGTGTGGATAAGCAATACACTTGTTTGCCAACTGAGGAGGAGTGGAAATTTGCAGAGGATGTTGTGGAGAGGCTTAGGTTGTTCAATGATATCACTGAACTGTTTTCTAGGACTGATTATGTGACAGCTAACATCTACTTCACTAGAATTGCCGAGATTAGAAAGCAAATCAAGCAGTGGTCAACATGTGGTAATCCTTTAGTAGAATCCATGTCAGCTAATATGGTAGCCAAATTTGATAAATATTGGACTGATATTCAAGGGCTAATGGGAATTGCCACACTTCTAGATCCTCGATTCAAGTCTGTAGTACTGCAGATTTGTTTTGAGGACTTGCTTGGGACAACTGGTATAGAATGTGAGGAGAGGGTTGCTGATGTTAGGAACTTGCTAGCTGACTTGATGTGTGAGTACCATCATATGGAAGAGGATGTGGGGAACAGTGAGGCAGGACCATCATCACCTGCAGTTGTGAAAACTGATGATTTCTTATCTTCCATTAGTGCACGTGTTGCAAGTATAAGGCCAGCTACCATGGGGTTTAAATCTGAGCTTGATCGCTATTTAGATGAGTAGTTGTTGGACATGCATACAAAGAATTTTAAGGTTTTGGACTGGTGGAAAGTGGCTGGAACTAGATTTCTCACTTTAAGAAGGATTGCAAGGGACATATTTGCTATCCCTGTCACAACTGTTGCTTCAGAATCAGCATTCAGCACTAGTGGAAGAGTTCTCAGTGACCATCGCAGCAGGCTTACTTCCAAACTATTGGAAGCTCTTATGTGCTCACAAGATTGGCTTAGAAACAAATACAAAGGTATATTTGTGCTACTTCATCGTGGAATTAATATTAACTTGCTGTGCTAAGAACTAATAATGTAGTTGTGTTTGTAGTTGATGAGAAAACTAAGCAACCTGCTACCTTCTGGTCATGCCTCCAGGACATAGAGGAGGGTCTTCAGGTGCATGTTTCTATTTTTTAATCTGATGTAATATGTATTGATGCTACATAACTTGTACTGATGATATCTTCTGTAGGAGCTTACCCTTTGAAGCAACATCACATAGTTTGCTATTTGACCTTTTGTTGGAGCTTGCCCTTTGATTTTAAGCGACTGGTGGTAACTTGTTGGAGTTGTGCTACCCCAAGTCCAAGCTTTATCAAACTGCAGCAGCTCCATGTCAATGCAAGCTTAATTATCTATTTATGTATCTCCTTTTGGTTGTAATACTTAAACTGCTATTGTCTAGTATTACAACTATCGCTATGGTTGAGTTTGAGTCAGGAACATGTAATATGTGATGAACTCACTACTTTAGTAGCATATATGGGTGTAGACGTGTGGCTTTCATGTGGTGGAACTTATAATTACTAGCTGTTATGTTGTACTGCATGTGAACTCACGAAATTGATCGCAATCTATTAGACTAGTGGATCAGGTGTTAATGTACCTTTTTTGTTTGATGAATTTGTTATTGATCGCAAACATTATTAGAATCATGGGTAAGGATAACCCATGGGTACCCGTTACCCGCATTGGGTAAGGGTATGGGAAAGAACTCTTACCCGTGCATGGGTATGGGTAAATTAGCGGGTAAAATATTTTCTCGTGGGTAAGGGTATGGGCAGCACAAACCTGACGAGTAATTACCCGTTGCCATATTTAGACGGGAGGAAGTGGATGGGGAATTGGGGACGGGTGAAACACTAGGGTTTTTACAGCGTTATATATGGTTTGACTGGGCCTGGGTTGTAGGGTGGTAATTTTGGCCCATGATTCCTCAATACTGAGTCGGGTTCAATTTACCCATGGGTTAACGGGTACGGGTAATGCAGTCGCATACCCTTACCCGCATTACCCGCTGGGTAAGGCTTTATTCCCAATTACTTACCCATGGGTAAAAAAATAGCCATACCCTTGTCCTAATAGGGTTTTTACCCATCGGGTTTCGGGTTTCGGGTAAGAATTGCCATCTTTACTCATGTCTCATTAAATATTTTTCAACGTGCTTGCTTTCATATGAGTCATCGAAATCCCACCATGGATAAACCTTGCATGAGTTACATTTGCATTGTTGTCTTGTGTTTAAACTAGATTATTTATACAACAACACATCATTTTGGCTTTTATCAAATATATGTGAGATAACCTATTTCCTGTCCAACACTTAGTAACCAGGTTAGACCTTTAATCACGTTGTCATTCAATCATCCAAAACTCACTAAAGGATTTGATGCATTTTCACCTGTTGCGCTGGTGTAGCCTATGTGAGGAGGGACGGAGGTTGCGTCGAACGAGAGCCACGTCCAGACGCAGGCCTAGGGCCACACGTCCAGGCACTGGGCTTGCAGCTTTAAAACACACTCCCGAGACTACAATTTGAAATGAAAGTATTATATAAACTATGCGTACCTTATCAGCTTATCAAGTTATCGTAGAAAATATGCAACATCAGCGAAGAAAAGTTCCAGTTTTCTCGACATGATACAAGTATTGGTATTTTATTTCAGTATTCAATAACATTATTTTTCAATAGTAGTTAACATGCCCGTTAATAGCAAGCTATATATATGATGATTTCTTAAATCTTAAGATCTGTTGGTTCAGCGTTTTCACGGTAGGTGACGTGCTCGTTGACAACGTATTATAAGTAATGAGTTTATCAATATCAAGATCCCACTAGTATACAAAACATCTTTACTAGTGGTACTTTTTATATTTATTTACCAACTGTCAGTGTAAAAGTCAGTAAAAATCAGCAAACTTTACTGGCGTCGCCTAAGAACGGCCACTATAAATATTTATACTGATGATTTTTTTTAAAAAAAAAGCCACTGTAAATGATTTTTTCAAAAATTGCAAATCGGGCTTAAAATAGCAAATTTTTTTGTGAGAAGTATGTGCTTTATACACTTCCTAGGAATCGAACTCGGAGTTACATCTTTGCCACTACACCCTAAATTCACTTGTGATTTAATAGCAGAAATATTTTTTTAGTATTGACTCCACCAAATTTTGAAATGTACACTTGAAGCCCTAAACGGATTCAAATGAAAAAAGTTTTAACTATCTAAAACTTTGCTTTTGATCGTTTATCTATGCGAGATCATGTGAGAAATTCAAAAAATATAAATTTAACATTATTAATCTTAAAACATAAATTTTGAGCCTTAAATGATTTCAAATGAAGTAGTCAACTAAAAAGTTGTAGATCTTTCCAATACTACAAGTTTTGTTCAGACTATTTCTCCATCTAAGATTATTTAAAAAAAGTCAAAAAACTAATTTCAAATTATTTGTAGTTAAGGTAGGTTAAGAAAACTCGCTACTAGAAATGCATTTTTATTGGTTGTTTTTTATGTCTATCGTCAGTAAAAATAGAACTACACCGGTGGTCCATAGCCATAGGCCCACAATTTCATTTTTATTGGCTCCTGTACATTATGAACCGTTAGTAAAAACATCACATGCGCCAGGAAAAATTAATTGTGTACTAGTGTATATTAGCTTAGTTTTGGAGCTGTTAGATAAGGGTAAAGATTACGTGTATTTATAGGATAAGTGTATAAGTATATATTTCTCGACATTTACATCCTGCATTAATTCGCAAAGAAAAAGCTTCGTTATTAGGCTGCTTAGAATATGCTAAAAAATAGTTGCAACCTGACCGGCGTCTACCCTCCTCCAGATATTCACCAGTTTCGAACTTACCAGCATATGCGCAAGTGCAACACGTCTTGGAGTCAACTTATGCTCAGCGTTGTGGGTCGTTTATTTTGGACGAGCTGGAATCGGATTATATTCGATTATTCGACAAACCCATCCGCACAGTCAGGGAAGTCTATTCCCGATCCGTTGGGAGGTATGTTTAAACTTTTCATACTATATGGTGGGTCATTTGGTATGGCTCCCGAGGCAGCTCCGGCTACCATACGTGACCAAACAGCTCCTCTTCATGCTCGGAGTCGCGGAAAATGCGCTGAAATGAGAGGAGAGATAGGGTGGGAGCTACAAAAGGGTAGCTTATTCTGGCTCCTGCGACATAGAGGTGGGCCAAAACTTGGTGGTGGCCTGATTTGCCCCCAAGGTGGGTCGACGTGGGCGACAGTGGCGCGGAGCTCGCACGGAGGCGGCGTGCCCACTCGGCGTTGGGGCGGAGGCGGCGTGGCTGTGTCGGGGCAAAGGTGGTGTGGAGCTTGCACCGAGGAACCGTGCCCGCTCGGCGTCGGGGCGGAGCTCGCATCTACGTCGCCCCAAAGGCGCAGAGCTCACGCGGAGGTGGCCTGCTCGCTCAGCGTTTGGAGGAGCGGAGGTGGCCGAAGTTGGGGAGGAGCAGAGGCGGCACGACGTTGGACGAATGGCTAGAGAAGATGAGATGTTGTGCGGTGGGCTGGGTGGCCATATAAGGTTGGGGAGTGAAAAAGAAAAAAAAAAGGTATTATTGTCGGTCGTCCTTTGCCAAACCATCTATAAAAACTGCTTCGGCTTCCCAATTAAATCTGCTTCAGGAAACCATAGCTAAAATTGTTTTGACTAGAACCAGAGTTCTACCAAACGGGACCTATAAACGGCCCATGCAGTGCTGCACACTTGACTTGACACAACCCTTGCTCAGTTACTCTATCCGAGTATGCTTTGTAATTTTTTACAAACACTTCCATCTTCCTTATTTCTTTTTTATTTACTTCTTTTACTAGCTGGGTTTAGATACATTACATTTAGGACAAGCTAATTAGTTTATTTTTAACCTCAAACTAATTAGCTTATTCTAAACGTCATATATTTTAGAGATAAGGGAGTAGCACGAAATGAATTATCTAGCATAAGGGCCATCGACACAAAATGTACACCACCCGAAAATGTCACTTTTGAATGAGAACGTTTGTTGCTTTGTGTGGATAAACCCATTTCCGAACGTCATAATGTTAGGAATTTGGAGCGGGAATAAACTGAAATTTCTCCAGATACATATGGATTTGAGGGGATTATTTTACTTCACAACGCAACAAGGACTTAGGTGGGCTAATTCTACTTGATGCTAGTCATTACGAAAATTCACATCTTTAGTCCAAGCTATATTTCTATTATTATAGTTTCGGTCATCGAAGAATTGTATTGGGTCGTGGGCATATTTCGTTTGTGACATCTAGGTGCCAAGTAAGGTGCCATTTGGGAGAGCTTTAGCTTCTCCAAAGAGAATCATCCTTAACAAGTCAAATATTCATAATGTCAACTGATTTAAGTGGGGATCAGGAGAGAATCATTTCTACATTTACATTAGGAGCAGGGAGCTAAAAAATACATACTTCAACCTGCTCGTTGTCATATTTTGGTGGAGATCAACAGAGAATCAATTCTCATGAGCTCCTCACCCTGCTCCGAATCCAATGGAATCACCTCATGAGGGAATTAAGGAGCAGAGCTGAAGAATCAGGAAGCGGAGCTCTCCCCGAGAGGCCTAAAAGTTCGGTCATGCCTTGATAATTTGGTCAATATTTATCTTTACCACTAAATTTCAAAGTGCCAGAAAATTTGTCTGGCCTAGAGAATAGGGCAGCACAAGCGAAATCTAGGCCACCAATTCGAGTGTTGCATTTAGTATGATTGTTTTTTTGGTCATACCAAGCTTTTTATGCATCATCCAATTCAACGTGTAATTTTTGTTGGGTTTGAAATTCAACGTGTAATTTAAATTTGATGTAATATTTTTGTATTCTTTGCAATTAAATCTACACGTCAAAACCCTATATTAACCATATTTTGATGTAATATTTGGGGTCTTGCATGACATAGCTATTAAATTTTAGTATGGTTTATAGTATTTTAATTTGGCATGGTTCAGACATGTCTTGCGACAAAATTAAACAAAATTTACCTTGTCCTGATTTGGCTATGGCTTGGTTATTAGCTAGCGTCGATCCAAACTCGCCCGGTGGATTCGTGCCCAGTAGAGCTTCTCTAATTTCTGAAAGGAAATGTCACTAGTCGCGTATCCGTGTAACCGTAGCGAAACTTGCATTGCAGTTTCCTTGTCCCAGTCCCAGATGAGACCTGCCTCTGCCGCGCAGGGCAGCGCAAGAGGCGGAGCCTTCCTGCAATGGCAGCCTCCTCAGGTGGACACTTGCCAACAGCTTCGTCAACTCCACCCTTGCAGAGTCCCAAACAGCTACTGGCATTTGGTTAACGTCGAAGCCTCGATCCCTCGCGCCGCTGCGCGAGTTGCGACTCGCGACCCGTCGTCGCTTCACAACCTCCGCTCTTCTCTTCTTGGTGGCCGATACGAGCGTTTGCTCCTCCTTGGCGCAGTGTCGTGTCACAGAGAGCACATCGTGCGCGCGCCGGCCATGAAGCCCGCTGCCTCCATGGCCTCGTTCGGCGAGCCTGGCCTATTCCCGGTTCCGCACGCCGCCTCGCGCCGGCGTCGGGTGGCCGCGGTGCTCGCGCCGCTGCTCCTCTTCCTCGCCGTTGAGATTGCCTTCCCCTCCTCGACCCGCCTCAACCAGCTCCAGTTACTAGCGCCTGGTGACGACGACGTCACCCCTTCTTCAACGTCGTCGTCCCCGACGCTGCCTAGGCCTCCTCCGCCACCGCGTCTGGAGAAGGAGCAGCCGCAGCCGCAGCCGCAACCGCTTCCCCAACGGGTGGCGGTGTGCCTGGTGGGCGGTGCGCGGCGGTTCGAGCTGACGGGCCCGTCCATCGCGCGCCACGTGCTGGGCGCGCTACCCTCGGGCGACACCGACGTGTTCCTGCACAGCCCGCTCGACGCCGACGCCTACAAGCTCTCCGTTCTGGCCCGCGCCGCGCCGCCGGGGACTACACTGGCCGCCGTGCGCGTGTTCCGGCCGGAGCACATCGCCGTGACGCCGGATCGCGCGCGCGCGCTCACCGGGCTCAACTCGCCCAAAGGTGTCCAGGTCAGTTTGCTTGCCTCGCTCGCATGCCTGCCATGCCTTACCGTGCCCCAGCCAGCGGGGCTGCTCACCGAACGCCCACGGCGTGCGCACATGCATGCGTGGGAGAAAATACCGCACCGGTATCAACGCTAGCGTATAACATGTTCATTCCTGCCAGTAGAATATTACTACTGCTACTTTAGAGCAACTCTAGGTAAAATTAGATGCTAAATTGTAAGATTTAGCTATTATGTAAAATAGAAAGTCCATTAAAAAGGCAGAGTTTTACATAGCCTAACTAAATTCTCTTGTCCATATTTAAAATTGCCACGTCATCAGATTTTTCACAGAGATCCAATAGACTTCCTGCCTTCGTCCACCTCCTGATTGGCCACACAATAAATAGCAAGCAGGAATTGGCTAGGGAAATATGGCCAGCGAGAATAGAGGGATACCCAGCTAGAGAAAATGAAAAACAATATAAACATAATGTTGAAATACTTTTTTGAACACAATAGCTATAAATGACTTCACAAATACATTTACCCAAATTTCTTCGATTGGAGTTGCTCTCAGGGTTCTCGATGATGCATTTTCTTATTCCGAACATAGGCAATTTATTACTGGCTAAAGTACATGGTGCCATGGTGGTACATATCATGCATGCATCGAAGGTAACCGAACGCGTTTGACACTTGCAGATACATACTACTAGTGCCATTTGTTTTATCCGGGCCAAGGTTTCCTTTTTTTCGAGAACGTGCTATAGCACGTATTTCATTAAGCAGAATAAAGGAGTTTTTGTTACAAACAGGGTGAACTTACGGTAATCCGAATATTACCGAAAATCTTACCCCACACCCTTACGACACTCGCACGAGGTTGTAATTACATGAAACTATAACGACAAAGGTGCCAGTGCCGATGGACTAGTTGTCCTCGTCGTCCAACCCGATCATGTTCAGCTTCATGGCCACTGGGTCGAACTCTCCACCAAGAAGAAGCTGTAGCGCGTCATGAGTGGAGTCTGAAAGTGGCTCCAGGAAGGCCGCCTTGTATTTGCGCACCGTGTCGGAGCCAACATTGGAGGACGGAGCCTCCAATCCAAGCTTGTTCATGAGAACACGCTGAGCCTGTTTGGTGATGTCTGCCTCGCGCGGTTGGGCGGCAATGCGCTCACTGCGCCGCAACGACGTAACGGGAGCCGGCGTTCGAGATCTGCGCAACCTCAGGCGGCCCATGGATGAGAGGCGTCTGCAAAGGAAGACAGAGCCGCTCCTCCAAACTCTCCTCAATCGACGACGCGGCCGCAGCGACAGCCGACATGGCTGGAGGGGATCTCCCCGCCAATACCATCGCCGAGGATGTTTCGCCCAAGCCGCATACGTCCGGGCCTAAAAGGCAGAGATCCACTGCCAAGGCCGCCTCCGACACGGCAAGAGCCGCATCGGCAGCCTCGACGTCAACCCGACCCGTGTCGTTGACGTGCGACGAGGGGGCCTCAGCCTCCACCCCTGACGCCACATCATCTGCAAAGTTGAGGTGAACTGTCGGTGGTGGCGAACGGGCGTCCACCAGCCTAGCCTGAGCCCCTAGAGGGGCCGCAGGCGGAGTAGATGGGCGCCCAAGCGCCGAAGCACCCACCGATCGACTGGCGACAAGCAAGGCAGCGAGCTCAAGCGAGGCATCGAGTTCATCGAGCATCGGGTCAACCCAAGTGGGAGGCCCAGTGCCCTCGCACGGCACCACAGCGAGCAGATCGGGCTCATGGGGGCAGGAAGCGACAGTAGAAGAGGCCAAACCGAAGGCAGCAGTAGGAGAAGATGGCAACCTCTCCTGGTCGGCTGGCGCGCCCAAGCCGGAGTCCTTGGGTCTAGCCCTGTGCCGCCGACGTCGTCGCCGTCTCCTACCACCCCCCACAGCCCCCGCTGCGGTAGCCCCAACACCGCCACGCGGCGCGTGCTGGGAGGCCATGGGGGGGTCGCAGTCAGAGTGTCGTGGCAGGCTGGCGCCCGCCGCTGAGGTCGAAGCAGTCCAACGCCTACAGTCCTTGGCGTGGTGCCCAAATCCGTGACACCGTAGACAACGACATGGCAGCCGACAAGTCGCTACTCGATGCGAGTAGGAGAGGCATTTGAAGCATCTGCCAAGGAGCTCAGCCGGGATCCTCTTGACCTGTGAAAGCTGCTTCTGCTTGGGGCGAGGCACCGTCAAGGTAGCAACAGACCCTACCCCCAGCTTTGGATTGCTGCGACCGGCCTCCGTCACGCATGGCAACACATCGCGCCATCCATCCACGTCTGGAGCAGAGAAACGGCGCCGTCGACTTGAAGGAACTCGAGGACCGAGTCTTTGCTGGACCAGCACGCGGTCGGCACCAACGCTCGTGACCCGGCCAGCATGCTCGAGGTGGGTTGGCAAGCTCCTCCGACGATGACGGCGCCGCCTTTGAACGCCACTGTGCCGTGCGTCGCCCACCCCGACGACCATGCCACCATCACAGCACGCGGACGGAGGGCCAAGGCGAAGATGCGTGGGCACACGCGCGGCCGACCCCGTCGGTGCCCCGCGGCTGCCGGACGCGCCGGACGAACGCCGATGGCACCGCCTTGTCAAGCGAGCACCTTCCACGGCAGTTGCGCCATACGCCACCGCCGGAGTGGGGCGGTTTCTCATAAACCGTGGTGACGTCCTCGGATGCAGCGGCCTATGAAGAACCGCGTCGAGGTAGGGGGTCGGAGAGACGATCGGCGGCCCCTCAGCATCAGAGTCGTCGACGTCCGCGTCGGCCCAGCGACAAGCCTTGGAGCGCCCCACCGCACTGCCTCCGGGGAGGAAGGGGGCAGCGTGGGGGGAGAGAGAGGATGACAGCCCCGGAGATGGGCCGCGGGTGGCCGCGGCCAAGGCGTCCGACAACGGCGGCGCCGGCGACGAGAAGAGAGTCGGCGCAGTCAACGTTGGAGCCGCAACGTCGTCATCCTCATCAGCCTCGTCCTCGCTCTCCAAGAGGTCCTCGACGAGCACCAACGACTCGTCCACCATCAGCTGACCCGGCCCGACCGCCGTGGGGGTGGTGCGGGCGGTCGCGCTGGGGGAAGGGGCTCCGCAGCCCACGACGGAGAAGGGGAGGGAGGTGGAGGAGGGGGCCGACGGCACCGGGCTAGTGGCCGGCGGCGGCGGCGGCGCGAAGTGTGCAGCGGCCGGGGCTCCCCCAACCTCCCCCGTCGAAGTAGCGGAGGCTACCGGCGCCTGGGTAGTCGCCGGCACACAAGGGCTGGGCCTGGCGGCGCCGGCGTGGCCGCCTGCCACGCACGGGCCAGGCTCGGGCGAACGCACCAGCGAGCGGGCAGCGACGGCGTCGACCACGCCAACACCTTGGAGAGCGCCCGCAAAAGACCCATCTCCGGGTAGAGCAGGCGTCGGAGGGGCCGGATCTGGGAGCTGATGGAGGGGAACGGCAGGGGATGTGGCGGATCTGGGTGGAAGGGGCTCCAGTGGCTGGAGGTTAACGAGGGGGAGCGGGTCTGGGGGGTCGGGATCGGGTTCGGGGTCCATCTTCTTTGGTCGTATGCTCTCCGGCAACTTCGCCCCCGTCGTCGAGGAGACCCCGCCGGCCCCCAACCTCACCGTCCGCGGACACCTCCCGGTACCATTTCCATCTTTGATCTCTCCCTCTCTTCTTCTCCCGGGCCAAGGTTTCCTGATGGATTATGGATCCTAACCATCCAATGGAGATCTTAAACCATTTTGTTCTTACTCCAAATCTCCAGATTTCATTCCCTTCCCTGACCCTGCCATCCTTTACCTAACTTGGATGCTAGCTCCCGTCATCACCACCCTTTGTCTTGTTAAACTGATGTTCCAATTTCAAATCATCTCTCTTTAGGGCTAGTTCGTTTAACCCTTATTCCCCCATGATTCATTCTAGGAGATCAAATATAGTATAAATTTGCACAACATTCCTGGTTGAAACCAATCCTGGCGTCCATTCCGTATTTAACCGAACAGCCCCTTACATGTGTTTGGTTCGGAGGATGGGGTGAGAAGACTTGGCAAAAGGAGGCCACCCTTGTTCAGTTGTTCCTCGAAGACGAGGGGACAGGTTGGTCCCTCATTCATGTTGTCTCTATATGTTTCTTTGTCACGGCAGCCGGAGCATATCATGGGCGGACAATGACATCTGGCGGTTGCAGGTGTTGGGCGAGCTCGGACACGGCTGCTAGCGGACTGACAAGCTTAGATTGTGGACAATGAGCTTAGGCAGCCACAACTACTACCTATTGGTGGGAGAACGTGCTCGGATGACAGGAGAGAGAGATTAGGCGTGGCCGAGGTGGAGGGAGAGATCAGGTGCACCTACATCACGAGGTCTGTAGAGCTTCGGTGCAGCTCGGCTATGGCAGAGGGCTGGCTCAGTTGTGGGATGAGGCGAGTGACGTCTCATAGAAGTTAGTCTGGTGTGAGTAGAGGAGGTAGAGAAGCACGAGCAAAGGAAGCAGAGAGGTCCGAGCAGGCAGCGGCAGAGTTTTCTGCGTGAAGAAGACGAGATACTAGAATGGGATGATCTCATCTCAAAAAATAGGAATGGAACCATTCCATTCCTATTAACGAAGGCCAAGACACATGCACAAATATCCCACCTCGAAAGCAGAGAGACCTGTTTTTTTTTTTTTTGAAAACAAGCAACTTTATTATTAACAGCATTTAGCTGTTATCAGGGAACAAGATCCCCAGTTTACAGATTGTAGTGCCATCCTAAGAGGGCACAATGTACCATGATGACTTGAAAAGCAAGAGAATACATCGTCCTGTGAAGCAGGAACTAAAGCTCTTGAGGCCTGTCTTGCTAGAGTGTGAGCAGTTACATTTTGCTCTCTAGAAATCTTGAAAATCTTGCAGTTGGAGTTTCCTGTCAAGTTTATGAAGTTTTGAGTAATGTGCCTGATTCTCCAATCTGGTGTGGGAGAGCGATCTGCAGAGTTAAAATAAGACGCCAGCTGCTGACTGTCGGTGAGGTAGTTTGGTGCCTGCAAATGGAGCGCCGTGGACACCTTGGCAGCTGTAGCCATGGCAGCTGCCTCAGCCATAATTACGGAGGCACAGTTGTCCATCCTAACCTGCAAGAAGAATGCTTGTGGTGGATTGGTGTGGGTGTCAAGGATGAACACACCCAGGCCTGCAGGTCTGATGGCATGTGTATGTCCATCAGGTTGTATTGCAGCATCAGAGTAGCATCTGGGACCTTCCAAGAGAGCCTGCAAATGTAATCTGAAAAAAGGGGGTGCTGGTAGGAGAGCTGCGACGGTCTGTGATTGTTGGTGTTGCTCTTCCTCTGCTTGTGGACCTGCATATGGAGATGTCATACCTGCATGTGTCTCTTGCTGGTGAGGGTCCTGTAGGTCTTCTTGTGCGATAAGAGCGGTCGCTGTTGTTTGAATATCAACCTGCACTGCAGTATGGATTTGGAACACAGTCCATCTTTTTTGATTAAATCTTAAATCATTTCTAGCTTTCCAGATGTACCAAAGAGTTGTTAGAGTGATAAGTATATGGTCATCAGTAGAGTTTGTGTTAATGATGATAGGCAAAGTTTCTTGTATTCCATCAAGTTCATTTGGAAGAGCCGTGGTACAAAAAGGCTGGGCGGATGAGAACCAAACTGCTCTAGGAAGAGTGCAATGGAAGAACAGGTGGCTGTCATTTTCTAGGGAACCACAAATAGAGCAGTTCTTGTCAATTTTATCAGAATACCTTGCAGCTCGTTCACCTGTCGCCAATGCTCGTCGAATCAGCCTCCAAGCAAAAGTTTTGATGTTTGGTGGTATTGATCTAATCTTCCAGGTTCTGTTGAGGATGGACATTGCTTGTTGGGAGATGCTTCTGGATCCTTGCTGTGGTAACTGGACCTGTGTTTGAGACATGAGGAAACTGTAGGCTGCTTTAGAAGTACATATACCTTTGGTATGTGGCTGCCATGTGATGATGTCTTGTTGGTCTGCTGGGATCAAAGTGATGCTGGTGATTGCCTGCACTGCTTGAGCACTAAAAACCTGCATAAGAAGCTGCTCGTTCCATTGCTGAGAGTCCTGGTGCCAGAGGTCAGCAACCCTCTGAGGCAGAGGCTGCAGAGTAACAGGAAGGTTGAGGTGATCATGGACAGACTGCCAGAGAGGAAACCAAGGAGTAGACCAAATGCTGGAGTCACCCCTTTGAACTTGGATAATGCAGTTTTGATGAAGAGTATTTTTAATCTGGAGGATGGATGACCAGAAGATTGATTTAGTGGCACTGTTGTTTGAAAGCCAGAAGGAAGTACTGGGGTGGTATTTGGCTTTGAGGATGGCAGATAAATAGGGGTCTTTGCAAGTGGCTATGTTCCAAGCAGCATGAAGGATGAGGCTGCGGTTAACAGCTAGAAGGTCTCTGACAGCCAGGCCACCTTTGTCCGTGGTTTGACAGATATCATCCCAAGAGCGAAAGTGGAAAGGAGTGGAGTGGGAATCATCCTGAACCCCAGCCCACCAGAACCTTCTAATTATGGTGGTGATCTTGTCAATGAAGGTTTTGGAAAAAAGAACAGTGGACATGTAGTAAATTGGAATGGAAGCGAGCACGGACCTGATGTAGGTGAGGCGGCCAGCGTGGTTCAGTTTATTTGCCTTGATTGTAGTGAGTTTGGCGCGGAATTTGTTGATAATGAAAGCATAGGCTCTGGAACGGTCACAGTGATTGAAAATAAGAGGGTGGCCGAGGTGAATAGTATTAGGATTGAGGTCCTGAACTGGGAACACATTCTTGACATCCTGCTTAGCTGCACAGTCCACATGTTTGCTGAATAGAATAGCCGATTTAGAGAGATTAGGGGTCTGACCTGAGATGGCGTAGAATTGGTGCAGGATATTGTTGATGTTGTTGGCTTCAGCAGTGGTAGCTTGTCCACATATAAGAAGGTCATCTGCAAATAAGAGAGAATGAATTTGGGGGCTGCCAGGCCCCAACTGGATACCTGCAATGTTATTGCTGTGAATTGCGTTCTGTAATCTCACAGAGAGTTCATTGAGGGCAAGAACAAATAGATAAGGAGAGAGAGGGCACCCCTGTCTAATGCCTCTCTGGGGGTAAATAGCATCAGCCTGTTCACCATTGATAAGGATGGAAAGCGAGGTAGTGGAGATACAAGCATGGATCATTTGAATGAAGTGATCTTGGAAACCATGCCTATGGAGAGCAGAGACAATGAAGTGCCATTCTATACGATCGAAAGCTTTGGCAAGGTCCAATTTAAGAAGGAAAGCTTTGTGATTCCAAGTGTTAAGGTTGAAGGAGTGGACAATCTCTTGGGCTATGATAATGTTCGAAGCAATATGTCTTCCCTGGACAAAGGCAGCTTGAGTGGGGTGGATGATGTGGGGCAGATGCTGTTTGAGGCGGTTGGCCAGGGATTTAGCAATGATTTTGTAGGTAACGTTGCAAAGACTTATGGGCCTGAAGTCTCTAGGAGTTTGAGGAGCATGAGTCTTGGGAATAAGAGCTATGAAAGTTCTATTAATATCTGTTGGCATGTGAGCAGAGCTGTAGAAATCTGTTACCAGTTGATGTATGTCCTGTGCAGTCCAACTCCATGTTGCCTTGTAGAAAGCTGCATTGAGTCCATCAGGTCCTGGCGCCGCATTGCTTCTCATCCCCTTTATTATGTCATGTGTTTCGTGCAGATCTGGAAAGGAAATTGTGTAAACATTGTTAATTGTAGACCGGCTCTGTTGAGCCTCCTGATGGTTGTGATCCATCCGGTCTTCCTCTGTACCTGGCGCATTGCTAGTTGTGAAAATTTCAGTAAAGTAGGCATTGAAAGATTGAGCGAGTTGTTGAGGTGTGGTGCTGTGAGAGCCATCAGGATTTGTGAGGTGGGTAATACGATTTCGTCGGGCTCTTTTTTGGATGGACTGGTGGAAGAAAGAAGTGTTTCTGTCACCTTTGATGGCCCAGGTTTTTTTATATCTTTGTCTATGGAAAATCTCCTGTTTGGAGAGAATGTTGTGGTGCTGATGGATGAGTTCTTTCTGCAGGCTGTGGTTCTGGAGGTGAGGTGGTTGGGATTGTTGTTGGAGAAGTTGCTGTTCAATGGTCTGCAATTGATCATTAAGTTTGGGTTTGGACCTTCTCCATTTTCTGAGATCAAAGGCAAGGTATTTGGTTTTGTGATGAAGAGGACGGTTACGGGATTTGTGCCAGCTCTCCTTTGCCACGTGCTGAAAGTCCTGCTCAAGAAGCCACCAGTTTTCAAATCTAAAAATTTTGTTAGTTTTTTGACGAGTTGACTCGAGAAGAGCGAGTATTGGAGCATGGTCGCTTCTCATCATAGGGAGGTGGTAGACCGTGGTGGTAGGGAATGCTGTACACCATTCTGCATTTGCTAAACAACGATCCAAACGCTCGTAAGTGGGATTAGTGCTAAAACGTTTATTTGTCCAAGTGTAAGCCGGCCCATTGTAACCCAGATCAAAGAAACCGCAGTTTTTAACCATGCAACAGAAATCAGAAATACGTCTAGCATGAGCTGGCCCAGGCCCCAGCTTTTCATTAGCATTCATAATATTGTTCAAATCCCCCATGCAGAACATAGGCAAGCCAGGATATTTAACGACAAAAGCTTGCACCTGATCCCAGATATTAGTGGTAGTTTGATGGTGAGGATCACCATACATGCAAACTAGACCGAAGTTCATCATAGATTGCTTATTTACACAGAAAGCAAGGATGACATTATTGTTGCTAAATTCTACATCTACATCTACGTCTTCCTTCCACAGGAGCCAAAGCCCACCCGATAGGCCTTGAGCTGGAACAATATGAGTATGATCAAGATTGAAATGATTTTGGATAGCAGTGTTAGTAATCCGAGAGTTCCTAGTTTCTGATAGAAAAATTACCTGAGCTTTGGTGGATGCGATGAGGCGGCCAAGGTGCTGCATCTTAGGACTGCCGAGGCTGCCGCCCACTCCCCGGCAGTTCCACGCCAGGAACGTCATGTCGCCTGTGGCGCCTTAACGGCTGGCGCCGCTGCCTGATGATGAAGCTGCTGTGTGCGCTCCCCAGAAGACGCTGCCCCCAGTCCCAGAGCATCAGAGCTCGGAGGCAGAGCTGGATCTCCATCTAGGGGTGGTCGGTGCAGAGGCTGAGGATGAGCATGAAGATCCAGCACCCCGACTGGCAGAGGTCGAGGAGGATCATCCCTCCTCCATGTGCTGCTGCTGCCCCCCATCCGTTCCACGTAGCCGGCTTGGTATGGCTCGTACTCGTGAGGGATTGGATATGGAGCTTGCAGTAGAGAATCAGCACCGTGTGTACCAGGAACTCCTTCAGCTGCGGGTTGACTGCCACCCCGAGGCAGCTGTTGATGAACAGGTTGGACATCTCCAGGACCGCCATGGGGCGTCGCGTCATCCCAGCGGCGATGCCTACGCCGAGGTCTGTCTTCAGACCCTCTGACCGCCGAGGTGGCATCTGACTTTGTAGGTCCCTGAGACGGTGAACGGCGTCGACGACGTGACGGAGCTTGGTGCTGTTCTTGGCCCAAAGTCTGGGCCGAGGCTGTGGCTGCTGGCTCTCTACAGAAGACAAGGCTGCGGCGAACAGATCGTGAGCTTCGGCGTTGGCGTCCGCCATGGCGAGGTGGAATGGTAGTGGTGTCGCAGCGAGGAAGAGAGCGAGCAGGAGAGCAATCAAGAGGCTGGCGCGCTCGTGGAGGCGGTTCGCTCTGGGTAGGTTGAGGTATTTGAAGGAGTGGTGGTGGAGGCGCCATGGGAGCTCCTTGGGGGTACAGTTGAGCTTGAGGATGTTGGGGTGACTCTGATCCATGTTGGAGTAGAGGGAGTTGCAGTTGAGGTTGAAGAAGTTGGGGTGGTTCTAATGCAGTCTGGGGAGCTGTATTTAAAGGCCCCCCAAGGGGAGGCGGAATTTGAACTGCACTTTGGATGTGGGTGTGGATAGTGATGCCAGCAGCCGGGGAGCCTTCTAGGATGCCTTTACCTCGAGTACCGCGATCTAGCACTTGATTTCCAGGAAGCTGAGGCTCTTGAACCGGTATGTCCTGCAGCATTGGATCCGGCTGTTGTTGCTGTAGCTGAGCTGCTGTGTTCTGATTAGGCAGACCAGTGAGAGTAAGTTGATTGGCCTGGGCTCTGGGTGCTCGTACTGCTGTTGTCTGATGTGCTGAAGACTGGCCCTCGTGATCCCCAGTGTTGAGGGCATCAAAGTCCAGCCTGAGTTGACGGAGCAAGGAGGACGTGTTGTCACCCAGCAAAGCTGAAGCCCTGAGTTGTTCCTGAATCTGCTGCCTGGGAATATCTGCAATCTGAGTCATCCATGTACCATAAACATCAAATGGAACTGGATCAGTATCTCCAGCTAGAGAGGCAGCATGAACCCTGCTTTGACGCACTGAGCAGCTGTTGGATGTGTGGAAGAATCCAGCACAAAAGGTGCAAATTCTACTGATTTTCTCATAGTGCACAAACACAGTGACATAATTTTGGTGTGTCTTCCAGATCCTGACCTTGTCTCTAGCTGGCTTTGTGATGTTAAGTTTAGTTCTAGCAGTAATACAATTCTCTTCTTTATGCAGGCAGGCAGGGTGAATCCTTTCTAAGTCAGACGGTTGGCCTACTTCATTGAGCAGATACTCGAGGATTTCCATTTTCCTAAGTTCTTCTGGGACCCCAAAAAATTTGACAGTAGCATATAAAGTATCAAACTTGTAATCAGTGGGTTTCTTTCTCGGGTCATATAGTTCTAACAGCAAAGTGTCTCGAGCCCTTCCAACACTCCATGGTTGATTTTGCCAAACAAACTGCCTCTTGTCAAAGGTCTGGAAAGAAGCTAAAAATAGATTCCTTTGTACCTCAGCAATGGCCCAGTAGCTCTGCCTCCAGGCCTTCTGCATGTCAAATCGGAGTCCATGAACAGGGACCGTTCTTGCACGTTGCTGGGGATCCGCCACCTTGAGCAGTATGCCGTACTGGGAGGAAACAGAGTCCTCATCTTCGCTTGGAAGATTCCTCCCAGCACGTGACGACAGCTGCAGGGCCCTCATAGACTTCTCAAGTTCCGATTCAGCCTCGTGCAAATCAGTCAAGGCAGGTGGTGGGGGCGGGCGAGGTGGAGGCGGATGTGGCACGGCAGGCATCGTAAGGGTCACGGGTGGCAAGGATGGGAGGGGAGTTGGCGGGGTATGCAGGATGGGTGGCCTGAGCGTGGCGGTGGCCATGGATGGCTGGGATGCGAACGGTGGAGGCGGGACCGGCGCCAAAGGTGCCCCGGGAGGCGGATCTGGTGGCGTGGGAGGGATCGGAGGCGGGTCCATGGTGGAGGAGTGGTCCAGATCCATGGGGTGAAAGGGAAAGAGGATTCTGAGAAAAAGCAGTGAAAGAGAGCGGTGGAAGCGACGAGAAGCGATCGAGGGAAGGACGCGTGGAATCAATGGGAAATTACCAGGGGATTGACTGACGAACAGGTCCCGCAAGCGTGCAGGTGCCGATCCGCTCGTCACATGCAAGCAGCAGGTGTCAATCGGCGGGAGGGCAGCAGATCAGGCAAGAGCGGTATGATTGGCGATGCTTGGGGAAGGATTTGGGGGTGGATTGAGTTGGTGGAAATCACGGATACGAGATTGGGAGGGTAGGGGAAGGGGAAGGTGAGGAGAGCTAGACAGGCATACCGCCCACAGGTTAGGACTTAACGAGGTTTTCGTATAAGTGACTGGTAACTTAGGCCCGGGTTAGTTGCAAAATTTTTTGCAAGATACTGTAGCAAATTTCGTTGTTATTTGGTAATTAGTGTCCAATTATGGTTTAATTAGGCTTAAAAGATTCGTCTCGTCCATTTCGTCTAAACTGTGTAATTAGTTTTATTTTTTATCTATATTTAATACTTCATGCATGCGTCTAAAGATTTGATGTAATGGAGAATCTTGAAAAAATTCTGCAAAATTTTTGGCAACTAAAAACGGCCTTATCCTGAATCCAATGGACTTGACTCGTCCATTACTCTCGGATGAATCGTGTCGGCACAATCGTAGCTAGTCTTTCACTTGTCTCAGCTCGGATGGGACCTGCGTGTGCAGACTGCAGCGTGCAGCCAAGCATCAGCAGGAGCTAGCCGCCTCAGATGCTTGACGCCCCACGAGCCATGCCGCATGCCAGCAGCCCTGCTGACTGACTTCCTTCCACCTTCCAAAGTTTCAAACAACTCGTGGCATCTACCCCCGCGGCGCGTCGTGTGATCGTGTCCCCTGCCTGGCTGACTTCATAGCCTCCCTCGTCTTCCCTTCTTGCCGAAGCCAGTCACCAGCCATGAAGGCCGCCTTGACCTCGCTCGGCGGGCCTCGCGTCCACCCTGCCGCCTCGCGCCGACGAAGCCGCCGCGCCCTGGCCGCGGTGCTCGCGCCGCTGCTCCTTTTCATGGCCGCGGAGCTCGCCTCCAATTCCTCGCCCTTCCTCGCGCTCGCGCCCCATAGCGACGACGACGCTTCTTCGTCCTCCTCCTCGTCACCGCCTCCGCCACCGTCGCGTCGCGACGAGCAGCGGGTGGCGGTCTGCCTGGTGGGTGGCGCCCGGCGGTTCGAGCTGACGGGCCCGTCCATCGCGCGCCACGTCCTGGCGCCGCTCCTCGCCGCGGGCGCCACCGACGTGTTCCTGCACAGCCCGCTCGACGCCGACGCCTACAGGCTCTCCGTCCTGGCCCGCGCCGCGCCGCCCGGGGTCACGCTGGCCGCCGTGCGCGTGTTCCGGCCGGAGCACATCGCCGTGACGCCGGCGCGGGCGCGCGCGCTCACCGCGCAGCACTCGCCTATGGGCATCCAGGTCAGCTAGCTGGTTCCTTGCCTTCCTGGCGTCCCGCGCACCGCGCCCGCGCACATGTGAAAACTACGGCGATTTGATTATTAAAAATTCTTGGTTCTGGATGCATGATCCATGATGCATTTTTCAAATCCAAACATGGACTGCGCATACAAAGTAAGAGAAGCGCGTCAACCCGTGGTGCATGTCATATTGAGTATACTAGTTTAGTGCTATGCATTTCTAGCTATTATGCCGAATATTTTTTTTTAGCGTAAAGTTTTAGTGTGTCATGTGAGGGTGTCATATGAGATGTTTGATACTAATAAAAAATATAAATTATAGGATCCGTCAGTAAACCGCGAGACGAATTTATTAAACATAATTAATCCGTTATTAGCACATGTGTTACTGTAACATTTTATTGTCAAATCATAGGCTAATTAGACTTAAAAGATTCGTCTCGCAGAGTAGTCGCAATCTGTGCAATTAGTTCTTTTTTTAATCTATATTTAATACTTCATGTATATAGCAAATATTCAGATAGAGTGTAAACTTTCGAAGAACTAAACGAAGCCTTAACTTACATTTTTGACACGCAGGGTCTGCTGCAGTACTTCCATCTGGTGGAGGGATGCCTGGACTTGATCCGGGAGCGCGAGTCTCGAGGCAACTTCACCTACGCCTGGGTGCTCCGGACGCGCGTCGACGGCTTCTGGTCGGCGCCGCTTGACCCCGAGGACGCCTTCCACCCGACCGCCTACGTCGTGCCCGAGGGCTCCCGGTTCGGCGGCCTCAACGACCGCCTGGGCGCGGGCGGCCGCGCGGCCTCGGAGGCCGCGCTGCGACGCCTCTCGGCGCTGCCGCGCCTGGCCGCGGCCGGGTACCAAGACCTCAACTCCGAGTCCGCCTTCCGCGCGCAGCTCGGCGCGGCGGGCGTGGCGGCGCGGGAGCACCGGTTCCCGTTCTGCGTGCTCAGCGACCGGACCTACTCGTTCCCGCCGTGGACCAGGTCCGCGGTGCCCGTGGCGTCGCTGGGGAGCCCCGGCCCGCTGAGCGGGGCCAAGTGCCGGCCCTGCCGGCGCCCCGCCTGCCGCGGCGGGTGCGTGGCGCGGCACGTCGCGCGCCTGCACCGCGGGTGGAGCTGGACCGAGTGGCGGAACGGCACGCTGGAGCTCTGCGACGCCAGCGGGCCCTGGAAGCGCGGGTGGGAGGCGCTGTTTGACGAGGTCGCCGGCGCCGAGGCCGCGGCGGTGCGGCGAAGCGTGGCGCGGATGGGCGCGGAGGAGTGCCTAGAGGAGGTCCAGGCTCTCGAGGCGCGCGCGGAGCGGTGGGACGCACCGAGCCCAGCCGAGATATGCCACCTCCGGTTCGGACTTCGGACTCCGATCGCTGGAGCTGAGTCGACCCGAGTCTTCGTCGACGGACAGTGACGCTACTAGTGCTATAACTGACCAGCCTTTCCCAGAGACAAGTTACACATGCTTGACATCTTTTGTACATTCTTTTTGTAGTTCAAGTTCATGTCGATCACGAATACTATTACAGTGAAGAGTTATGACATTTCTTAAATCACCAGCATTATTGTACAAAAGAAAAAACAAACTACAACCTAGAAACCTGTGAATACAACTGTCAGCGAATTGGAGAAGCTCGAAGCTGCTGAAAAACGCACTCCAATTATTCTGCAATGGAGCATCTCCAACAGTTTGATAAACGAGGTTGCTATCTTTGAAAATTTGGCAAAACTTGAAAATGTCGTCTCCAACAGTTTGCTAACCGAGTTTGCCATCTTTAGAAACTTGCTATCGATCCTCTCCGCGTGCGTATATGTCCGCGCGCGTATACGAGTTGGCATCGCGAAAAAAACCGGCTCCGACTGCCTTCCCGCGCGCGTGACGTTTCAGCGCCAAGGCCGGCTGCCGTCGGGACGAGTACATTCAGCGAGTAGCCCTTCGGCCGCGAGCTGACAACGTGCATGTTTTTCTGACGAGAAAACGCCGTACATGTTTTCTGATGCTAAAACGACGTGCATGTTTATCTGATTCTGTGAATGG
This sequence comes from Saccharum hybrid cultivar R570, assembly GCA_038087645.1. Classification (NCBI taxonomy): domain Eukaryota; kingdom Viridiplantae; phylum Streptophyta; class Magnoliopsida; order Poales; family Poaceae; genus Saccharum; species Saccharum hybrid cultivar. The sequence goes on from JAQSUU010000066.1 coordinate 2,129,042, forward strand.
TCGCGAGCTGACAACGTGCATGTTTTTCTGATGAGAAAACGCCGTACATGTTTTCTGATGCTAAAACGACGTGCATGTTTATCTGATTCTATGAATGGTTCGACATGACACCTGACGATCTGCTGATGGACCGACGCACGCGAGGAGTCTCGATCGGTACAGTGTAGGCCTGTTTTTTTTTAATTTGGCAAGTCAAAATGGCAAATTATTGGAGATGGTCTATTATTTCACTTGACATATATTTTAGGGAGTTGCCAAATCACAAAATTTAGCAAGTAATTTTTATCAAACTGTTGGAGATGCTCTACTAATTATTCTGCAATTGGAGTAGCTGCTGAAGAATCCTGATGTTTGGCTATCGATGCATCCTTACGCAACAACATGAATAACTTATTATCACTTGATCACATGAATAACCTATCACTTCATGACAATAATGATGCCTACAAAACATAAGCTCATAGGTATATCTTGAGAAACGAAACTTCAATGGCCATAAATTTCCCAGACGAGCTTAAGGGCACGCAGCAAAGATACACACCATGCAGTTAAATAGGTTGCGATGATAATCAACTATTTCCCGACCAAATCTGCAGGCTGCATACAGCAGACCTCATAACCATGTACATCCATAATGGAGGCAAATCTCCTTACACTGACATTTTATAGATTTATAGGGTGTGTTTAGTTCGCGAAAATTTTTAGCTTTGGCTACTAAAGCACTTTTGTTTGTATTTATTAATTAATATCTAATCATGGACTAATTAGACTCAAAAGATTCGTCTTGTGGTTAGTTTTCTACTAAACTGTGTAATTAGTTTTTTTTCGTCTACATTTAATGCTCCATGTGTCCAAACATTCGATGTGACGGAAAATCTTGAAATTTTTTTGGAACTGAACGTGGCCTTATTATTACAGAAGTCTGCCAGCATGACAGATGTTATTCCAACTGCACCTACCAGTTGTGTTGCAAAGTAAACCAGACGATGAAAGTGTCACAGAAATGGGAAATGCTGTTTCTCATAAGATGCAGCAAATCACTCTCAAACACCAAACATCAGGCTGAACTTGGTGGCGAGAGGGACGGATATGATGGCAACTCCCAACGCGACTCCGAAGATACGGTGCGAGATAGAGAAACTAGCGCTGAACTGTGGCTTCTTCAGAGGAAGATGGGGTGACAGCGGACGGTTTGCTACAGGAGACGATAGAGGGCGACTTGTGTGCAGGAGTCGATTTCCAGGAGTAGACATCTTTGGTCGCAAAGCTGCTAGAGGGGAAGATGTGTAGCCCCTGGCTTGCTCAAGATATGAGCTTGAACTACCAAGAGCACCTGAAAGATGAATGTGACAAATTTATAAGAGCCCAAATTTATAATAGCTAAGTATATGTAATGAACTGCAAACATTGGCTGCGTTCAGCTGCAGCGGCAGAGCACCAGCACCAACAAAAAGCGAAGCAGCAGCCGTCGGAAGTAGCACTTCCTAACACATCCATTATATATTCCAAAAGTACCTTAAAACAACTCCCTAATTCGTTTTTTTTTTGGTAAAATGGGCCCTCCAACACTTTCGTAAAACAACTCCATATAAGCACTTGGTAAATCTCCCTCCAACTCGCAAATATATGTGTCCATCCTGCAATGCACATCCAACCAGGCAGCCCCTCCCCAGCGGTAAACACCCCCCGCAAACCTGTTTTTGAACTTTAGGAAGCTAACTATTGAAGGAAGACAAAAAAAAAAGAGGTACCTATTCATTTTGTTCATTTAGCACAATCCATCGTTTACCAAGTAACTTTTAAGGAGCTCTTGGAGATGCTCTAACCAAGAAAAAAGAATACTTGGTAATAATAATATGGCGGACATCTAAGTGCATTTCACCAAAGCGTATATAAAGAAACGTGACTATAGCCCATTCAGATATGTATATCAAACTATGCATCTAAAATCAAAATGAAAATAACATATCTAACCGAACTGATTAATGCTACGAGACATGCATGAAGTTTTGCCTCCAGGTAAGGAAGAACTCTTCTGACTACATGTTGTAAAACAATCGGAGAGATATGGCCACTATTGGCATCCCTTTGTGTAAAGATATGACGGACCAGAACACCAATAGTGATATAGTCTCAACATAAGCCCCTAAGCTTCCAGAATGAAATGTTATAGTGTCATTTCCAGCCTCACATTACAGCATATCCTGAACAACATAACGTAGTTGGGGTGATTACAGTGTGCTACAACTATCTCCTAATGGGTCTCAGTGTAATATTGATTGTCGTCTTGAAACTACATGACAGAAAACATATAACAAACCTGAGCAGGAGTTCTTACCACGGAGGGCAAATGGAGTCTCTCTCAAGGGTGCAAATTGAGTGTTGCTGTTATGCTTCTCCATTGCTGCACAGCCTGCACAATAACCAATAATCATGAATTAGCATCAGCACAGAATCACGGTTTTGGTAAAAGAAAATTTGAAAACAAATTTTGCAAAGCTCAACATAGAAAGATTAATTGATATCAATTAAATTGGAGAATACCAAAATCAGTTGATCCTAATGAATTTGGTGGTTTAGAACAAACTCAAGTAACAAATTTCAGCAAATTCCTAGACCCTAGTCAGTCTCAATGCTAACCACTGTGACTATGTACACAGCTAAAAGGATACATCTGATAGCATAGAGAACATAAATTTGAGCATTATAACATATTCAAATTTCTAGGCACTTTACTCATGTTTAGAGAGAGCCTGGCCGAAAATCCATATAGACACGCATTCTGAGTAAGCATAAGCATGAGTTGTCAAAGTCACACTATTGTAGTTAACTTACATTTTTTGACCAATCATCAACATCACTAATGAAGCAAACTACATAGGTCTATCCTACTATGTCCTGTGGACTTAACTGCATAAAGAGGAGAAACATGCCAAACTTGAGTTGTGGACTAATCATCAACATTCCTGTGGGGTGTTTTTAGTATTTAATTCGTTCCAAGCAAAAGAGTATTATTTGTGAATAATTCAGCGCATGAAGCACTGCCATACAAAACTTTCATAACTTGCATTTCTGCCAAAGCGATGTAATGTTGCTTCTATTGTCAGTAAGGTAGCACTACCTTGCTTCACTGGATAAATCGGTTTGTTCTGCAGAAGCTTTTCTTTGCTGTGAGAACTCTAGTGCCAGGTCTTAAAGTTCCTTCCTGGGATCAAAGTGGATGAAAACTCTGATCCACCTAGTGTTGCTCTGGACCTTGCTGTGATTTGTTTTTCCTATTGAAATTTTTGTTCAGTTCAAATGAATCTCACCCCCCTCCCCCCATGTTCCTATGAATAGTTGATTTTGTGTAAATGACTAATGATACTGTGGTCTATCAGTGTTTCAATCATGATATCCAAAAGTTGACTGCTGTAAATGTAGTTATAAGTCACATCCTTCAATTTTATTTGTATTAAGAAAATCACAGATAACTCTAATGTTGTATGTTTATCCTCTTCATGCATATAAGTTAACAGGACTTAGTAGGATAGACAATTATAGTTTGCTCCATTAGTGGTGTTCATGATTAGTGGAAAATGTAAGCTAGCAACAATAGCTTGACTGTATGACACCTCATGCCTAAGGTTTGCCATCCTAATTGTTTCTTTAGCTAAGGGACCATGGGTGCCAGGAGGTGTTTGGCCTGCACGCCTATACACAACAACACAAACAATGTGTATGCATTCATTGTGGTAACAACTCCAGCAGCCTGAGCAATAATTTTAAGCCGCTTGATAGCCAAACCATCCATTTAACCAATGATAAATTGCAATTAAAAATGGACACATACATATCAAATTCACGTACGAAAAGGAAAAACAGCTTCAAAACTCATCTGTGTTCTGTACATCTGTGTTCTGTATAGTAGCATAAAGTTCAGTTATAACATTGGAAAAAATTCAGAGAAGCTCAAAGTTAGAGCAGGACTTGCAATTCCCCCATATTGAAAAGGCATCAAGACAATATACCTAGCACTTAGTGCCGCTTAATTAAGAGAGAACCAAACTAATAATGATATAGAAAACTAACCTTTACGATACTAACAAGTAACAATTGACTGTTCCAATGCTAAAAAGGAGAACCTATGCAACGAGCGCCTGGTATGTGAGAGGAATCGAACAGGGTTTACCTTGCTGCTCCGGAGGAGATGGAGAGGCCTCCTTGCTGGCTACACAGAAGATCTGCAGGAAGAAGAAGAAGAAGAGGTCAGGATGGAGAGGATCTGGGCAGCCGGCAGATGGCCAACCCTAGTCTCCATGCGCAGAAAAAAAAATGGAGGAATATGCGCGCGCCCAATCGTGAGGGCAAGCCGGCGGTGATCCGGCCGCCCGATCCGCGAACATATCCGTGCCTGTGTCCCACGATCCGGGACGCGTGCCCAAAATCCATCGGAATCCGGTCGGGAGAGGAGGCGCTGCGCGTTACTCACCCGAAGGAAGCGAGCTCGGGACCGATTTTCCGCCGGAGGGACGCGTCTGGAGGCGGCGGATGGCGGTGTGGTGAGAGATGGAACGAGGCTCGTGCCTCTGCCGGCACTGCGCCCTCTATTTTGGGCCGGAACAAGCCCGGCACGGCCCGGTTGGCATCGTGCGTGGACTGACACGGCCTGGCCCGGTCAGCATCGTGCCCGAGTTGACATGGGCCATAAAACCATGCCGTGTCTCTGCAAAAAAAAAAAAAACGTGTTTAGCTGAAGGAAAAAGTCCAATTTCCCCTCAACTTTGGCGTGCGTCCGTTTTTCTTCCCCGAACTATAAAACCAGAAATCTTCCCTCCTCCAACTTTGCAAACCGTTCGTTTTACCTCTTGACCAGTTTTGGACAGTGGTTTTTGAAAGCCCAAGTTTGATTTTGGTAATTAATGACACCAAGTTGCTAATGACATGTGTTAAGTGTTTTAAATTAGGCATAAGCAATACATGTGATGAAGGTGTTTGTGGCAAGGAGTGGTGGTCACAAGATCACTGAGAGTTGGTGCATGAAATGATGAGCAAGATCCTGAAGAGATGCACATAATATGATGGACATGATGATCAAGTGGAAGAGAAGGATCTATGAGCGCAAGGCAAAGGTATAACCATAGGGTTTTCTTTTTGCCGGTCTAAGTTGAGTAGATAAGTGATTGACCGGGTTTAGCATACATAGCCGACTATCAAGAGGGGCAATCACGGTTAGCTCGGGAATCAAGTGCCACTAGATCAATGTCTTGACCATATGCATTAGGATCTAGTAGAGAGCTAACATAACGCCTTGAAAATATTTGTGAAAATGCTAACACACATGCACATGGTGTGTTTCACATGATGGTGTTGGCACATTTGCGAAGGCGGTGGTGTTTGAGCGGTAGTAAGGGGTTTGGGTTCGCTCTTCCTCCCGCCAAGCTTGCGAGCGCGGGATTCAGGCGTTTTCGAGGAAATGAAATGCCTATTTTCTATTGCGCCGGAGGCGAGAAAAGGTGGCGAAAGTCCGAAATGATTATCACTGTAAATACAGTGACCGGACGCTGTGGCCGAATTGACCGGACACGGCTGGCGCGTCTGGTCAGTTCAAACCACAGACAGATACGCGTGTGAGAAGGGTCGCGGACCGGTGCGTCCGGTCCCTGGCGGAACCGGCGCGTCCGGTCACGCACCCAGGAGTTCAGCACGGAGGGCAGATGCGATCGGACGCAGTGGCGCGTCCGGTCATGTTCGACCGGACGCGTCCGGTCACGAGTGGACCGTTACTGGACTCCGATCGGACGCGGCTGGCGCGTCCGGTCACGTGCGATCGGACGCGTCCGGTCGCGGTGGGAGCTTACTGGGCTCCGACCGGACGCCAGGTGCAGCGTCTGGTCAAACGCTAGAGCGCGTCCGGTCATGGCAACGGTAACTTCTGACGCGCATTGTTCACGCTTGTCCTGTAGTGACCGGGCGCATCCGGTCACCCTGACCGGAGCGTCCGGTCAGCACGATTTTAACTGTGTCATCCGGTAACGGCTAGCTGCGTACCCCTTCGCTATAAATAGAAGTTGGCCGGGGTTTGAGGGTAACTCTTGCACATTTTGAGACCTAGAGACATCATTTGAGCTAGAGAACAACCCCTCCACTCATCTCTTTGCATAGTTGCATATCTTGAGTGAGATTGAGTGAGATTCAAGTGCATTGCTTGAGAGTTGCATTCTAGAGGCACTTGATCTTCGAGTTGCTACGAATTTTTTGTTACTCTTCCGTGTTTCCCGACACGGTAGACGGCTTGGAGCAGCGGAGGTGATTGAGCTCACAATTGAAGATTGTTGGAGCCCTCACCAATTGTTGTAAGAGGTTTTTGATCCTTTCTCGCGGGAGTTCGTAAATTGGATACTCTAGTGAAGCTCGTGGCTTGGAGGATCCCCATCTTGTGTGCGGTTGTACGGCGCCCGCCGAGGGCTCGACTCTTGATAGTCGATTAGCTCGTGAACCGAAAAGTGGGTGCATCGCCACAACGAGGAGTAGCTTGCCGGGAAGCAAGTGAACCTCGATAAAAATCTTGTGTCATCTCTTTACCGAGGATTTCTCTTGTGGTTGATCATTGTGATTGATTCTTCGAGTACATTACTTCTTTACATCGTTGGTATAAGAATCAAGTCACTTGCTCTTTACTTTCTTATACTATTCCTAGTGTAGTTTGCTTAGTATAACTTTTATCACATAGGAGTAAGTAGCTTAGTGACTTAGTCTTGTTGGTGTGTATTAGATATCATAGCCTTGCTTCACTAGAATTGTATAGGTGGCTTACATAGTATAGATGAGCTAGTGCTAGAATTAGCTTAGCCATCTTTTTATACTAACGTGGTTGTTTAGTGAAGCTTGTAGATTTTTAAAAAGACTATTCACCTCCCCTCTAGCCATTTGGACCTTACAGTTTTGCTACAGTAACGCCGTTTTTATCTTTTTCTTTTTTATTTATTTTGGCTGAATCTTTAAAAAATCATAGTAAATCACAGAAAAATTGTAAAATAGAAAATCTAATTTTGTTGGACTCTACATGAGTAGATCTACACAGTGAACATATAATATAGTATGCTTTAGTGCAAAGTTTTTGTTGTAGCTTTAGATATATGTTTTTTTAATTAATTTATAGTTACAGTTCCTATGGTCTAATTATGGTGAAATTATATAAAGTCAAGGCATAAAAATTTACTGCAGTTCAAGCATACAATAATTAGCTCACCATAAATTTTTCATCACAATTAGACCATAGGACTATAGCTATGAATTATTCCAGTTAATTATAGACAAAATTAGATTTTTCAATTAATCTAAAGCTACAACAAAAACTTTGTATTAAAGCATACTATATTATATATTCACTGTGTAGATCTACTCATGTAGAGTCCAACAAAATTAGATTTTCCATTTTACGATTTTTCAGTGATTTACTATGATTTTTCAAAGATGTAGCCGAAATAAATAAAAAAAGCAAAACCGCAGTCACTGTAGCAAATCCACCGTTACTGTAGCAAAACCACTGTCCAAAACCGGCCAGGGAGGTAAAATGAATGGTTTTCAAAGTTGGAGGAGGGAAGATTTCTGGTTTTATAGTTCGGGGAGGAAAAATAGACGCATGCCAAAGTTGAGGGGGGAAAATTGGACTTTTTCCTTAGCTGAAGGCACCAATTTAGCCCGTTTATTTGGTTTGAGCTACATTATTGAAGGTTGCCACCGAATTTAGAGGCTGTTTGGTTGAGTATCTATCACCTATCTACGCTCCACCACGGGGATGTTCGGTGGCCTGTTACACTAATAGAGGGCGGCGTCTGAGTTGAATTTTAGCACATTCAAACCAGGGCTTTTGTCGAAGGGTCATCTGCTTCCCCTGACGATCCTTCTCAGGTATTCTAAAAAACTCACCGGTCTGAACTGCAATGATAAAACTAGTTCTACCAAGGATCACTCACCGGTCTGAACTGCAATGATAAAACTAGTTCTACCAAGGATCACTCTTCGCTCACCCTCAGGAGTCAAGAGCTCAGGTCCCTTTCATGCACTATAGCCTGATACAAGATCTTTAGAAGTTTCAAAACCCAACGTCATGTCTCTTTAATTTTTCATGGAAGTCATTGGTCTTAGTGAGTATTTGGATGACAATAATGGCCCCGTTCGCTTATGCTGAAAAACAAGCTGAAATACTGTTTCGACTGATTTTTTATGAGAGAAAAATACTATTCTAACTGAAAAAACAAGCTGAAAAGTACGGATTATAACCTGGTTGAACAGGGCCAATGATTTATTTCAGAGGTCTTCAACCAAATCTTTAGATATGTAAACATATCTTGATGAAAGAATTCAGCTTGGTTAACTATAGAACGTAAAATAAACATTTCTCTTTAATTGAGGAATGATTAGAAGCCATTGTACTAAATAGCGGTTGTAGCCGTTGTTACAGGTCAACTATAATCTTCTCTAATTTCTTAGTTTCTCTTTTCGTTTCACGACAATTTTCGCATGTAACTCATTATCTCTCTATATACTATAAAAGTAGGGATAACTAGCCAGTTCCCCCGCGTGTTGCGCGGGCATGAGCAAGCATGGTTGTTGATTGGGACACAAAAAATTATAGAAGCTTCAAGTTATGTCTGTTGTAATCATACACGGGAAAAGGTTCGAAATTGGACAATTTACAGAACCTGCTGTTTTGTACTTTACAAAAAATTCTAAGCGAAGCAATTAGTCTTAGACTCCGTGTGCTTTGCCATGTACCTGAGTTTGGAGCAAAAGGTAAAGATCAGCACACACATTGGCAGAAGATGAGCACATAAGGGACTTACATCATCAGGTAGCACGCTTAGATGTATTTGGAAACTTTTTAATTTGGACCGTTTTCAGGTTTGCAAGAAAAAAGAGGAAAAAAATCTATCTGTAGTGAAATGGCTCATAAATCCAACAACATATGATGATTCCAGCAACCGAATACGGAAATAAGTTCATGAAGACTGCACTAAAGTGGGAAGCGGCATAAAGGGCAAACAAAGAGTCCAGTGTCCACTGGCTGTTTTGGCATGGAACACATGAATCTTTTAGCATGGAACATATTAGCTTGTTTGAATTTCTCTGAATGCTGATATAATAGTATTTCAAAAAAGGGCAAACAAAGAGTCCAGTGTGCATTGATTGTTTTGGCATGGAACACATGCATATTTTAACATGGAACACATGAGCTTGTTTGAATTTCTCTGAATGTTGATACCACATTGTTTCAAAAAAATAAATGCTTCAGGGGTGTTTGAAAAAATGACAGAGCAAAGTGCTAGCATTTACCGTTATGTCTTGTGTGGGCGATGGACGTTGACATGTTTACCTCTCGGGTTTCTGTAGCATATTAGAGTGGAGCACCGACCTCTGTAACCAACGGAAATGATAGCGTTTTGTTTTTTTTTTCAAATAATTTCTGCACCAAATAACATAGCAGTTAGCCTTGAAATAGGACTTTATTGATATCACCGTAGATATATCATAGATGCCAAGTGTCTGTGCTTTGTGGGGAAAAATCTGTCTGTACTTACCCATTTTTGGTGAAAAAAAAACTGGCCGTACTTTATTTTAAGCATCAGGGAACTTGCTGTTTATTTCTATATGTTTAATGTACGGTGATATCAATAAAGTCCTATTTCAAGGGTATGAGTAGTAGATAAAAGATATGTAAAGACAGAGTAAGCACGGTACCCCTAATCAAATAAGCATTACAGTTCTATTTGCATGATGTAACCCAATTCAGTGAAGCGCCATAAATTAAATCATATATATCAGATACGTGAAGTAGGAGTGGCAGGTATTTGACATGACAGCACTTACCTGGAAGCTATGGACTCTGAATTGGTCGCAGCCTCTCAGCGATCGACGGCGAAGGCCGATAGTGCGCAGCAGGCATGAAAGCCCAAAGCCTAGAATAATAGCAATAGTAAACCAAGAAAACTTTCGGGGGAAATCAGGGCAGAGTGCTTTGTAAAATTATTTTGTACTGTCCAAATATAGGTTCAATTGACAGTAGAGCTCTGTGGGTCTGAATGAAAAATCAGGGATACATTTGTGGAGCTCATGTGTAACAAAAAGGGAAACACATGTTAGGTGACAAATCTTTTGACTATAAACAATTAGAAGCGTATGATATTTAATTCACATTTTGGCAGTGTGTTTAATCTATTGGCAGTTATTTTGTGAGAGCCAACCTCTGGAGAACTAACAGCGCAGTTGAAGTGTATAAAACAAAAGTAAATGCAGGACATTGTAGATAATTTACGTTGGAGTGTTGCGACGTGTTTGGATGATCACACTTTGCCGTAACTGGAGACCGGACCTTCAATAAGCATACTTCTGAAAATAAAAGCAAAAGCCTAAGCTTAAGAATGGATAAAACTGAACCTTTGAAATTGTGTGCATCTTTAAACCCTAAAAGTAACATACTGATGGAACAATGCTCTGCTTGCATCAGAGTGGAAACAAATTTTATGAAGTAGATGAAGGGAACCAAAGTGGGATGCCTCACCTAGCACTGATGTTTCTTTTGGTGACTGGCAGCACCCAATACACATGCATCATCTCCATTTGTTGTTGGCACATGAGGATCGATCAACTGGAGCAGAGGCTATTCACAAATTAATTGAGAAGTATGGTTATTTATTTGGCAAAGGAAGGAAGACATGGCATGGCATGAAAGGAATATGTAAACGTACCGGATTGCAGTGACTGATCGAAATCTGAATTATATTTGAATAGAGTTAGCCGAAGAAACCCCTGGAAACCATTTTTTTGTTGAGGGCAGGCAGAAGCTCGATGTGGATCGAGGTTGAGGAACCCCTGAAATCCCAATCCTGGGTGAATCATGGATAAACACTTAATCTCAGTGACGCTATACAGTAGTTAAAAGGGGAGAAAACAGCAATGGAAGAACACATAACCTTAAACAGTCCTCCAGCCGGGCCACGCTGCTATGGTCTGGCCACGCCGGGGCTCCCGTGCTGGATCGACGCAACCCTGGAATCAAATCGATGTCGCCAATAACAGATTCTGCACATATACATGAGCACATATAAGTGAATGTGATTTTATTTTTTCAAGCAAGGATGCACTGATTGCATCATGGCGCCTATGCCATACCTCTGCTCCTATGGGCAATGGCCTATGATTTATGCAAACATTAGGTGCTGTAGAGAATAAGAACACAGATTAAAAAATGGTTTCCATGGTCTGCATGTGTCTAAGTTTCGATGCCAATTTATAATCTTAGAACCTAAACGAACAGGAATCTGCAAAAGTATTTTTAGGAATCTATAAACAGGTAAAAATACATTAACTGTAAATGATACGAAGCATCACCTCGTTCTCCGGCAGGGAAACAAAGGCAGAACCTCCTCCTCCAGCAGGGAAATAGAGGCAGAAGTGGTCAAGAACAGCGTGGAGAATAGGACCTGGCGACATCCCCTGAATCGGTTAACAGATCGGTAAACAGATAATAGCGCAACAGCATATAGATGTCAAATGGGTAGATGGTTGTGTGCTTTGAAGAAAAATGGAAGCACACTGCAAAAGAGATTGTGTAGACCAAAAAATGGATCTGTACCTTCATCCTAGCATCATCGTTGGGGATTCTCGGTTGAGCAGACCTGGTTAATGGATCTGTAGAAGAATCATGAGCACACAAACAGAGAACACGGCATGGAGGGAAAGAGGACCTCTGAGAGGGGGACTGCGATGGGACGCCAGCGGTGCACCAAGCGCTGGGGCCTGGGGAGCGGATGGCGCGGACGGCAGACCGGTGTGGCCGCGAGGCAATGGCCCGGAGCGCAGGCCGGTGGAGAGGACCGTGCCGGTGGCAGGCACCTGCATCGGCCGGCCGGGGAGGTCCTGTATGTGAGGCCGCGGCGACCCTGGGCGGGAGCGCGGACGGCGGCGGGTAGAGCGTCCCTGCAGGGGGCGGCACCGGAGGGGATTGCCGGGGGCAGCGCTGGAGGGGAGGGGCGATGGCCGAGGTAGGGGCGGCGCTCGGTCGGGGACGGAGCGTGCGAGGGTGCGAGAAGGGAGGAGAAGGTTCGGGAGCGATCGAGTGAGCGGATGAGGAGAGAGAAGCTGGGAGGGAGGTTCCTTTTTACCTATGGCTGGGTGTGCTGGATGGCGACGGTGCGGCATCGTGCGGTAAGGGGAGAACCGGTGACGTGGCTCACTGAGGAGCGTTTTTGGTATACAGGCATAAAGATAACTAGTGATTTGCGCGCGCCCATGCGCGCCACACATTCAGCAGGGTGTTGGTCAGGTTGTTGCAGCAAGACACACGTTACGCACAAGATACAGTAGATAGGCTACATTTATAATCCGACATCGAATTGTTCAGACATGTAGCATGCACTGGAGATACCTAAGTCACTACGAAGTTGTGATGCTGCGGCTTAAAGACAGATGATCGAATACCTTGGGAAGGTGATCCTCTTCCTCCATCGCTGAGTGTTTCCTATGTAGGGAGTTCTTAAGAAGAGATGGGAGTAGGTAGGCCTGAATCGAGGAAAACAACGAACAAACGCATTCCCAAACATACTCTGCATCTATTTCCTTGTTCATCGTCAAAGTACAGATCAACAATTTGCCCATAGCTCAGCTGCAAAAGAACCTAAACAAGCAGCAGAACCTCTTTAAGAAAGCAATGACATTGGCTTGCTATATCTTCACACCTCTCTAAATCACACTGATTAATAGCGGCAGCAACATTTGCCACTTCGGTAGCTCTGGTTGGCAGAGAAACCGATGCACGAGCTAACTTTCTGTACAGAACTAATCCCTGAGCTACCCATAGACATTTTGTACTCCTAGGTAGTATGATACTGCCCTGCAGGGTAGCCAGCTCATATGCATAGGCATGATCTGAGTGCATAGGAAACCAAACGAAAATGCTCTGATTCCCCTGAGTGACACCTGGCAGCGGCAACTGAACTCCACCCTGCACATGACAACCACATCCTCAGGGATTTCACAAACCAAAGACATAGGGTAAAGAACAACGAAATAACACTCGATGCGTAGCTGCTATAAGAAAAAAAACCATAAGCAACTCGATGAAATCAGACACAGCACACCACACTAGAGGCCTAAAAACCCAGGAAAGAAAACAAAGCAGCTGAGGGAAAGAAACTCACCGAATCTAGCTGATTTTCAATTCCCTGAAAACAACACCACCCTGCAGCATAGAGCACAAAGAAAAGAAGCATCAGGAACAATGGAAGAAAAAATGCGAGAAACACACAAAAGGCAAAAGGCAATGACCAATTGGAGAACTCAGGTCTGTTCACCAAGATTCCAAAGACCAATCAAGCTAGTTGCAAGTTTCATCGGCTTTTTTTTGTATTGCTTCATTGCGTCATCCCCCTATGCTTTATATATTATTTGGAAATGCTAATAAGGAACTATATAAATTGGCAATCCAGCAAGGCAATCCCTGAGGAGTGAGCAACAAAAATGAAGTCGCAATCCAGTAATGCAAGCTGGTATCCTAAGTAGAAAACAACTAAGAAGGAAAGGTAGGGGGCTAAAATGCAGAGATCTTTTTGGACTACACTTTTTTTCCGCATATTTTGGACTATACATTGACTCTATCTATGTAGAGGGGATGGGACCCAGTCATGGAAATATTACTAAAATGAGCTATGGCATAGATAAACCAAGATTAAGACATATATTTGCTTGTAGATTTATATTTCATTTCAAGTATAAATAGCTTTCCTCGGTAGCTATGCACAGAATCACACACATGTATCATAGGCAATCATCTGAAGTATAGAACAAGGTCACTTTCCTCGGTAGCTCAGATTGTTGTCAACCAGAGGAGATCTGCACACACATAGATGCAGAAGTCATTAGGCTTTGGTATGATAACACTAAACTATTAAAGGGTCTAAATCTAAACAACTCATAGGCACCATGTGTTACCCTTTGGCCTCCCTGTGTCCAATTAATTTTATGCGGTATAGGATATAGTATTTTGTATCAAGACAACTCCTTCAATAAAATAGCAAGTTCTATAACTCCACAAATCGTGAAATGTTTGCCTAAATAAAAATTTACCTTTTTCCCTTATGGAGCAAAGCAAGATGGTAACAATTTGCAACAGGGAAGTTGAAAATATGAGATGCTAATGTCAATTGGGAGCTTTCTAACCTCTTTTTCTAGGCAACAAACACATATGGTACGGTAGAGTATAAGTCAAATCGAGATACGATCATGAACCAGTAAATCTGCCCAAAGATAATAAAAAGGGATCAAAACAGATATCAAAATAATCAAGCAAAGGGATAAAAGATAAGAAGGGAAACCAAAATACCATGCTTCATCTCTGCTATGCAGGTAGCAGCGTTCATCTACTCCGTTGCCCACCTTCTTCCTTTTCTGTTTCCCAGCTTCATCCGTGCTTCTGGCTGCTCAGCTACTGTGGCTAGCACCTATCTACTTCGCTGCTATGCACAGAACCCCACACCTGGAATCTTTGTTCCAATATTGAGTAGAGCGAGATTATGCCGAGCGGAGGAAGAAAGAAATAGAAACAGCCGCCATCTGCAGTCAACTAAAGAGACAAGAGTAGTCCAGAGGAATGAGGACTGAGGAGACCACAAATCCATTAAATGCAAGGAGAAAATAGCCTGAATAAAAATTGATACGGCACATACACAAATCAGATGAAGCCTCCTCATGTGATTCGCGCTCTACCTCCTCTCCTCCTCCCTGTCCGAGCGGGGGAGGAGGGCGCGCCGCTCGCGGACCGCGACCATCACGCGGCGTCCCGCTCCCATTCACCGCCACCATCGCTCCCCGTGGCTGGCTCCTGGCCGCTGCCGCTCCGTCGAAACGCAGCGCCGCAACTGCTCCCCGGCAGTTTCCCCTTCGTCGGACCAGGACCTAGGAAGCAGTCAAAGCACCGGGAACAGAGGGAGGCCATCAGGACGGATGCATCGAGAAAAAATCCTGACAAACTAAATGTGGATGGAAGGAATTAAGGAAAAGCAATGGAAGTGGAGCACACACCTAAGAAAGAAAATATACGCGAGAGCCGTCGCCTCCTCCGTCTTTGGTGCTCCCCCAACACCATTCCTGTCGTAGTCGCGGCTCCAGACGCTGGATCTCGCCGCTGGCGCACCCTGGGCCGGGGTGCCGCCTATGCTCGCGTCGCGCTCTTGGGCGGGCCTGCTGTCGTGAGATGCCCTCTCCGGGGCCTGCGCCCTTGGCCGGCTGCCGCTAAACCCCGCTGCCGCGCATGTCCCTGCTCTTCCTCCTCTACAACCACCATTGTTTTGTGCTGGGAGATCTGCGCTTCACCAAAGCTAAAAAACGACGGCGAGAGAGATAGCAGTCTACCTCACCGTCGACGCTAGATCCACCGCCGTCTGTGCCAGGGCTGCCGCGCCGGTCCCCTTGAGCAGAGGGAGAGGGAGTGGGAGAGGCAGAGGAAGGGGAGGCCGGGGCGGGGACAGGAGCGGCAGCACGCCGCGGGAGGAGCCCCGTCGGGCCTGGGAGAGAGGAGGGAGCGGCGGCTGTGGATCCGCGAGAGGCAGTTGGGCTTAGGGTTGGAGCCGATATATATTGAGCGTGGAGGAAACAGCCTGCACCGTTGATCTCTAAATCGAATGCACCAAAACAATTTTGCTGTCGTGGCCACTCTGGGAGCGCGTCTTGGCCAGACGTTCTCTTGTCTTTAAATAGTTAGATTCCTCCTGTTTCCCTTCCAAAATAAAAGTGAGGTTTACCCGTATAATACGACGAGTATATGAGGCGGTAGAGCCGTAGAGGTCAAAACTGACGACCCCGTTCCGTTCCGACTTCGACCCACGGCCACGCCGGCCGCAACCCCCAAGTCAGTCAGCCAGCCGCCCGCACGGATCTCAACTCTCAAGGCACGAACTCGACGCGGCGAAGCAGCCTCTTCCACAGTTTCCTTCCTCTGCTGCCCTCGCACCCTTTTCCAGAGCGACAACTCCAACTCCCCCAAATTTCCTTCACCCCGAAGCACCCATCCCCACCTCATCCTCCGATCCCCTCCCCTTCCGCCCCGCCTCCGGCCACCCCGTCCGCCCCCGACCCTGATGGCGTCGGCGGCGGGGTCCTCTAACGTGATGCTCGCGATCCACGAGAAGAAAACGACAAGCACTGATCTCTACCGCCCGCTGCGCCTCTACATCGCCTCCGTCTACTCGGAGCGCGAGGCCGCCGCGGCCGACGACGACCTTAGCGTGGTGCGCGACCTCCGCGCCGCTATCGAGCAGCCCTCCCTCCCGGACCCGTCCTCCCTGGAGCAGCGCCGCGACGCGCTCCTCGCCTACGCGCGGGCTTTGTCGCTCGTGGAGCCCCGCTTCCCCATCTCCCCCGACCGCGCCCACGTCCACTCCCTCACCTTCACCTGGCACGACGCCTTTAAGGGGAACAAGAAGTGCGCCCTCGCCTCCATCCACCTCGAGAAGGCCGCCGTGCTCTTCAACCTCGGCGCCGTCTACTCCCAGATCGCGCTCGCCGCGGACCGCTCCACCGACGTCGGGATCAAGACCGCGTGCGGCGCCTTCCAGAGTGCGGCGGGGGCGTTCGCGTGGCTCAGGGAGAGCGGGGTCGCGGCCAAGGCTGTCGCTGCGGGGGCCACCACCGTGGACATCACGCCCGAGTGCGCCGGCATGCTGGAGAAACTCATGCTCGCGCAGGCGCAGGAGTGCTTCTTCGAGAAGGTCATAGGTGGAGGGAAGCCACCCGCGCTGTGCTCCAAGGTGGCGCGGCAGGTGCGTGGTTACTTCCTGTTGTTCAGGTTTTGCGGTATGGGAGCTTAGTTTGGATTGATGTGCTGAATGTTTCTTAAGTCGTTTAAGCATTGACAATATGTTTACCAGCCATAAGTGAATTCACGGTGTTGTAGTGTTGAGGACTTATAACTAAGAGGGAATTATAGTATGCTGAACCCTAAGCTAGGGAAGTCCATTTATCTAACATCAAGATAAACCTAATTCTAGAATAATTCTATAGGCCTATGGGCTGGTTAACTTGTTTAATCGAATCGTATTTAGAACTTAGTGTTTGATTGAATCGTATTTAGAACTTAGCAAGCAAGTTCATGTGTGTATCCAGTTATAAGATTAGTTCCTACTGTTGATTTGATTTAGTTATATATGATGACTTAATTGAATATGAGTTGCACGGTTCATTTTAGCTACTATTAATACAGCACATTCTTATTCACGATGTCGTACAGTTCTTTCTTCTGCAAAACTTTGGTGTCGATGTGCTATCTAACTAATTCTTCGTCATTACATGTTCACATATCTTTTCAGGTGGGCATATTCTATGAAGAAGCATATGCAGCTCTCAGTGCACCTCCTCTAAGTCAGCACTTTGATAAGACATGGGTGTCCCATGTCCAGCTGAAAGCTGCTCAATTCTACGCCGATGCTTGCTATAGGTATTCATTAGATCTTCATCAGAAAGAAGAAATTGCCGAGGAAATTGCACGTTTAAAGATTGGTATGAGTGCCTTGGCAGATGCTAAGAAGGCTGCGAAGGGAGTTGCTGCCCAGATTCTGGATTCTGTCAACAAGCTGGAAATTAACATGAAAACCAACTTGGAAAGGGCTATGAAGGAGAATGATCGTGTTTATCTGATGCGGGTTCCAGCTGCTGGTTCCTTGGGAGCCCTCCCTGCAGCGTCCCTTGTAAAGCCTACCTCTTTGGCTGAAGCTTTAGATGCCAGCAAGGAAAGGCTTTTTTCATCACTTGTGCCTGATGGCAGCATGAAAGCACTTTCTAAGTACACAGAGATGGTAGATGATATTATCCGGACCCAGGCAGAGAAATTGCAGCAAGCTAGTGAGATCACTAGAGTCAGGTTGAAAGAAATGGACTTACCAGATTCTATTCTTTCATTGGAAGGAAATATAACCTTGCCCTTGGATCTGAAGGAAGACGTAGAGGCTGTGCAGATAAGTGGTGGCCCTGCTAGCTTAGAATCTGAGTTGCAGCAGCTTAGGGATTTGAGCAGGGTCAATCAGGAACTACTTGTTCAGACTGAAGAGCTTCTACAGAAGGAGGCGAATGAAGATGCTCAATTTCGTACACAATTTGGGAGTCGTTGGACTAGACCTCAATCAAGCACCCTAACCAAGAATATTCAGGATAGATTGAATCTGTTCGCTTCTAATCTGAAGAGAGCTGCTGATAGTGATTCACTGATCGAACGAGGCGTGAAGGAGAACTATCCATTGATGTCTATCCTTGATAAAAGACCGGTGAGTGTTCACCATTAGTATAACATGAAACTAAAAGTATAATTAGGATTTAACATTTGAGTGGATTACTTATCTTTATTTGCTACCCAATGAACCGTGACTCTTTTCTGTGATCATCATTTTATTCTTATAATATCTAAGTTACACGTACCTGTTCTCTGTTGCAGATAGAGTCTGCACTTCCAAGTATTTCCAGGCCTATCATGTCCTTGGATGGGAATGAAGATGCCATTGTTGGAGCCCTGAAACAAAGCTTGGTAATCTACATTAGTTTTTATAGCTGGTAGAACATGTAGTAAGACTGTTTTTTTTTAACTTGGCAAAACTTACTTTTATTTGTCAACAGAGACAACTGGAGTCTCTTGGAGCACAAAGGGCAGGTCTTGAAGACATGCTCAAAGAAATGAAAAGAAAGGTGCAACTATTGTTCCTGTATTTTTCATTATAGCTTTTTTTTCACGAGATTTTTCTTGGTCGTACCTGTAGAATAATACATTTCATCATGTGCTAGCATTAAATTACAAGCCATGGGTCTGTTTTACCTTCTCAGTGAACATATCACGCTTAAAGTTTTAATGTTCTTGACTTCTTGGAGTGCTGTATTAGTACTAATTCATCATGGGCTCCTATGACTATGAGTGCCTTTGTGTGTTCTGTTGTTGCTCTACTTAGTAATATTCTGCTTTGCATTGCCCCTTCCAAATCCCACTTAACAATTGTTTGAGAAAAAAAAATCCACTCGACAAGATTTTATGGTGGTCCTGATGGATTGCTTTTCAAGTTTGTTAGTCCTTCAACTAGCTGAAATTCACTCATCATCTTTCATTACTTAGAAATTAGTGATAAATAACCGATGATGTGGTCATATAATATAGTATTTTAGTGTGCTGAGAAGATCAATTTTTGCCAGGATGATATATTGCCCAAGTTGATGGCTGGCGGGGGATCACATGATGATCTTTTCAAGAAGGAGCTTGCTAAGTATGATCCTATCTGTGCTGATATTGCTGATAACATTGTGGCACAGGAACAATTATTGCTACAAATACAGGTAAACAGGCATACCTGATAAATAATGGTGGTGCAGTCCGCTTTGAGACTTTCTTTGTGTTAAATTTGCGTAAAGTTCTATCAACAACATATGTGTATTAAAACTGAGTAGTAGCGTCGTTGTTTTGCAATTGAGTGATTTAACTCCAGAGATGAGAAAAGGAAGAAACAGCGGGAGAAGTGTTTATAAGAGCCCAATGCCTTATATTTTGCCATGTACTTTGGTCTTGTGTCTGACATTTTTATACTGGATCCTTGCACAGGCACAAAATGAGCAATTTACTACTGTATTCAACCTAGAGGATTACAAAGGTAACCTTTCTGGGATTTTTTTTTTTGTCACATTTGTGATAGACCTTTACATTTACTATTGTAACTTGCTTTATACATTGAATCCAAAATTTACAACGTGCTCTTTAGGTATTCTAAGTTTCCTCATGCCAACAAGTTTTTAAAGTTATTGCTTCAGGGCCCCCGGCCCCCTCTGTCCCTTTATAAGTGTCGCTATAGTAACATTTGTAGAAAAGCTATATAGTAACATTTGTAGACTAGATTTGTAGAAAATATTAGCAGTATCTCCAAATAAGTTTATCATGAAAATAGATTCAACGATCTACCTAATGATACTAATTATGTATCATAAATATTAATATTTTCGTGTATATATTTGATCAAAGTTGAGTATGTTTGACTTCTCGGGAAGTGAGAATGACAGTTAAAAAGGGACAGAGGGAGTATGTGCTAATTTTTCAGCAAATTATCTGCTTTAACTACCCATGTGATGTACCACTGCCTTTTGCACTTTCTACTTTTGTACTTTAACAACTTTTTTTTTATTTTGTTTGCCTTATTGATGGTAGCTATTATGCAGTATTTTATTTTGGTAATGTTCTTTCCATTCTTGAGCCCAGCAATTACAGTGGTTCCCTAGATCACGCTGGCTGGTTGGGCAGTTACTGATTCGTGGGCATTTTTGTGCAAATTTCAGCAATTTGTCTGCTTCGGTTGTCCATAAGCTTCCTTAGCAGGCTAGGTGTTGTTTGTATGCATGCCTTTTCCTGCATGTGCGCCATTTTCTGGAGTAACTTCAAATTGATACTGCTCTGCTTAATTTCTACTCCCTCTGTTCCAAATTAGAGGTCACTTTAGCTTTCTCCTAAGTCAAACTTCTCTAATTTTGACTAAGGTTTTAGAAAAATATTAACATCTACAAGTTCAAATAAATGCACTGTCAAGACATTTTTTATGGAGAACTTAATGAAACTAATTTGTTGCTGTAAATGTTGATGTATTTTCTTGTAAACTTAAATCGATGTTAGAGAAGTTTGACTTAGGACAAAAGTTGACCTATAATTTTGAACGGAGAGGGTAACATGTAATCATTGTTAACATGGAATTGTTATCACAGTGAGGTGCTATTATTTTTTAGATCCATAGGAGTCAGATCTTCAGACAATGTAATGTGCAATTCTTTTTCTTTGTGCAAAGCTAATGTGTAATTTTTGATATGTTAATCCCCTTTTTCTTCAGCTGCTCGTGAGAGATGTTACAAGCAAATTGCTGCTGCTGTTGCTAAATACCGGGAGTTTAAAAAGAACATTAACGAGGGCCTAAACTTCTATGTAACTTTACAGGTATGATTGCATTTCCATTTTCATTTTTTTTCCATTTGCATTGAACATAGGAATGCTGATTTCTCCTCTCGAGTGGGCTACTGATTTTGGGATGATCCCTGTGTACAGGAAGCAATAGGCAAAATAAAGCAGCAGTGCAGTGACTTTATAATGACCCGAAACATTCAATGCCGTGAAATGATCGAAGATGTGCAGAGGAAGCTAGCAGGTTTCAGCTTCTCGTCCTCCAGCCACTCTATGCAGAGGAATGCTTCTGTACCACCTGATCAAAGCAGCCCATCACCACCGCCGCATGCTCAGGCTCCCTATGCCTCTCCACCTGGGGTAGACTCAAGGCCTGGATATTCTCAACCGGAGCCAAGACCTGCATACTCACAGCCGTACCCCCCATCCTATGGGGCGCCAGCACAACAGCCTCCATATGGTGCTTCACACCCTGGTCAGTACCAGCCCCCAGCGCACCAGCCGCCTCCTGGCCATGACTACGGTCAGCCGGCATATCCTGGATGGCGCGGGCCATATTACAATGCCCCTCAGCCGCAGCAATCTGCGCCATATCCACAGGCACCGTACAATGCCCCTGGGGCTTACCCTCCGCACCAGAGCAATTATTACAGGCCGCAATAAGTCATCTTGTCGTTGCTGCAACTATTTGTTTGTTTCTTTCCAATTGGATCTTACCATTGTGGAGTACATTATCTGGTGTACTGCATACGAGAGTTTGGGTGGTGTAATATCAGGTTGGTTAGAAGGTATAGCTTGTATGATTTGTACGTATAAATTATAATAATGTGCTGGGTGTGTAATGCACGGCTACATTCTCATGCATATTGCAACACCTATCAAGTGCCGTTACTTCTTGAGTGCGTCCTAAATTGTAATTGCAGCCAAGTAGCAAAATGTGTAGAGCTAAAGAACCCTGAGCGTCATTTACCAATTGCAACCCAACTTCGTAAGTAACGGCACAACCCTGAGCTTCCCAACGGTGTGTTCGTCATTGTAATTATGGGCAACCTTTTTTTAATAAAGACTTCATTAAGATTTCCAAGAACAGGACATCAAGATAATACGAAGTCTTGAAAAATCTCCTGGTCTTTTTCCAGTTGATCACAAAAAAAAATCACACACTAGTAACTATCAATCCACAGACTAGATCCTCATCCATGTGCTTAAGAAAAGAAGTCATTGACACCTGCGCCAATTGTCACATAACCACCATAACCAAATCCTGTAAAGTTAGTTTCTAGTGGATAGACCAAGTGCAAATCTAACGGATAATTTTAAAGATGACCTAGAAGGGATTCTTTTTAGAAACCAAGTCATTTCTTTTTTATCCAAACGGATCAACAAGTGGCTGCAGCTTCAAGCAAAACAAGAGCTATCAACTCTTTAAAATTTCCCATCCAACCACCAAACATATGTGATATGCTGCGAGGTTCTATCAATCCTAAAGCCATATGAATAATATAACTGGATGGTGTAAGCACTCTGGCATTCAAAGAACAAGTGCCAGTTGAATCTAGATTGTCTTCTGTTAACACTACACTTTTGTGTAGGTACCACAAGAAGATCTTGATTTTTAGAGGAGGTTTTATTTTCCACAAAATTTTATTAAGGTTAGGGGCATCGGTTTGAATCAGCGCTTGGTAATGAAATTTTACCGAGAATTCCCCACTAAGATGTAAATTTCAATGAAACTCATCTTGTTCTTGGCCTAGACACATGTTTGTTATGCGTGGTAATAAATTGTTCCACACTCCTAACTTTGGGCCAATAAGATCCCTGTGTCATGAGATATTTGGAGGAAAGGGGCTAAGAACTTCAACTATGGTGGTAAATTTTGGTCTTGCTATATTGTAAAAGCCAGGATACTGGTCCTTTATTTAAAGTATCATTACCCAACCATATTTCCCCCCAGAATCACACAAGTGATCCATCCTATTTCTTGGCAACGAAAGATCCAAATGAGAGGAAATCTTGCTTCACCTTCATACCACTAGACCAAAAGTATAAATCATCTTGTTTTCATTCAACTTGCACTAAAGGTATCGATGCAAGATATTTATTACATAGTAATTGTTGATAGCTGCAGTCAGAAGTTTAAAATGCCATTTACTCGATAAGGCAATCTTCTTAATATTTGGATCATGATCCATAGACCACCATCTTTGGGTTGCCACAAGATGTTCCACTTTGTGGGTGCATCGCTTCTCGATCATCCCATTCGCATGTCTCGTCGCCACGACATATCAGGACACCTTCCCTGCCTTCTTCCATTTTTGTTTTTACCTCATGTGTATTCAATTTGATCAGCCGTTTGTGTGGGATCCATTGGTCATGGGATGCCCATTGTCAAGTACTACGCACATCTTCTCTGAGTAACAAGGATATTATTATTGTGTTGCCTCCTCAGTCCACAACAATGCAAGCCATGTGTAACCTCGCTGTTGCATTTACATCACTGTCACATATGCATCGACGACTATGCTAAGTTATCTCTTGTGTTGTCTGCATCTGATCTTAGTCGTGCTAATCGGGTCTTCATCGCCACGGGCGTGCGCTAACACTATCATTATACCTTGTGTCAAGACAGCTCACCTTCAAACAAGAGCGTCCACTTGGACTGCTCGCCTTCAAGAAAGAGTGTTTTCTCTCGCACTGCTCCTTCTTCATCTAGTTCTAGCACTAGCTCAACTACACTATGCAAGCCACCTATACAAGCAAGACTATGATCTCTAATACACACCAACAAGACTAAGTCACTAAGTTACTTACTCCTATGTGATAAAAGCTACACTAAGCAAACTACACTAGGACTAGTACAAGAAAGTAAAGAGCAAGTAACTTGATTCTTATACCAACGATGTAGAGAAGTAATGCACTCGAAGAATCAATCACAATGATCAACCACAAGAGAAATCCTTAGCAAAGAGATGACACAAAATTTTTACCGAGGTTCACTTGCTTTCCGGCAAGCTACTCCTCGTTGTGGCGATGCACCCACTTGTCGGTTCACGAGCTAATCGACCATCAAGAGTCGAGCCCTCGGCGGACGCCGCACAACCGCACACAAGATGGGGATCCTCCAAGCCACGAGCTCCACTAGAGTATCCAATTTGCGAACTCCCGCGGGGAAGGATCAAGAACCCCTTACAACACTTAGTGAGGGCTCCAACAATCTTCAATTGTGAGCTCAATCACCTCCGTTGCTCCAAGCCGTCTACCGTGTCGAAAAACACGGAAGAGTAACAAGAAATCCGCAGCAACTCAAAGATCAAGTGCCTCAGAATACAACTCTCAAGCTATGCACTTGAATCTCACTCAAGATGTGCAACTAAGCAAAGAGAAGAGTGGAGGGGTTGTTCTCTAGCTCAAAGGATATCTCTAGGCCTCAAAAAGTGCAAGAGTTCCCCTCAAACCCCGGATATTTTCTATTTATAGCGAAGGGGTACACAGCTAGCCGTCACCGGACGACGCAGTTAAAAACGAGCTGATCGGACGCTCCGGTCAGGGTGAACGGACGCGTCCGGTCACTACGGGACAAGCGTGAACAGTGCGCGTTAGAAGTTACCGTTGTCGTGACCAGACGCGCTCTAACGTTTGACCGGACGTGCTGCACCTGGCGTCCGGTCGGAGTCCAGTAAGCTCCCACCGCGACCGGACGTGTCCGATCGTACGTGACCGGACACGCCGAGCGTCCGGTCGGCTCTAAGACCGGCTCTGCCTCTCTGGGTGCCTGATTAGATGCTCCGGTTCCGTGAGGGACCGAACGCGCCGGTTGGAAACCCTAGCACTCGTGCGCCTGACAGCTGCTGAGAACTGACCGGACGCGTCCGGTCACACCGTGACCGCATCCGGTGCAGCGTCCGGTCACCACAGTGACCGCCGTTCGCCTCCATTACTTTTCTGACTTCCGGCGCAATAGAAAATAGACGTTTCACTTCCCCAAAAAGCGTTGAATCCCGCCGAGACGGGAGGGAGAGAGGAACCCAA
The DNA here is from genome assembly GCA_038087645.1 of Saccharum hybrid cultivar R570. Taxonomy (NCBI): domain Eukaryota; kingdom Viridiplantae; phylum Streptophyta; class Magnoliopsida; order Poales; family Poaceae; genus Saccharum; species Saccharum hybrid cultivar. Next base: position 2,154,012 of record JAQSUU010000066.1, read on the forward strand.
ACCCCTCTCTACCGTTTAAACTCCACCGCCTTCGCAAAAGTGCTAACACCTCCACGTGTACACCACCATGTGCAAGTGTGTTAGTATTTCACAAATATTTTTAAGACGTTATGTTAGCTCTCTACTAGATCCTAATGCATATGCTCAAGACAATGATCTAGTGGCACTTGATTCCCGAGCTAACCGTGATTGCCCCTCTTGATAGTCGGTTATGTATCCTAAATCCGGTCAATCACTTCTCACTCATCTTAGACCGGTAAAAGGAAAACCCTATGGTTATACCTTTGCCTTGCGCTCTTAGATCCTTCTCCTCCACTTGATCATCAAGTCCATCATTTTATGTGCATCTTCACCATGATCATCATTTCATGTCCATGCACCATCTCTTTGTGATCTTGTGGCCACCACTCCTTGCCACATACACCTTCATCACATGTGTTACTTATGCCTAACTCAAAACACTTAACACATGACATTAGCAACTTGGTGTCATTAATTACCAAAACCAAACTTGGGCTTTCATTAGGGCCCTCTCCCTTGTACGTCTCGTATTGGCAACACTGTTGCATTCTCTTGTCTTGAACACGTTGCTAGGTTTGGCAAACCCGGCATGTGCATATGACTCAGCTCTAGCAGCTTGACTTCATCGACTTCGGCCTCAACCCTCTTGTTTCCATCTCGTTTGCCTCGGTTGCATCTCCATCTTTTGTCCATGTCCTCGATAACCCTAATTGCATTAATCTCGGCATCACCTCTTTCCGCGACAATCTCGATGCACCTCCATCATCACCATGGCGTCTCATTTGTGCCCAAAGCTTTATGTGTGACCGTCTTAACATCGGCAACCCGACCACGACTACATCAGCCATGGCTATCTCGAGCATGTCATATTCGACCATGGCTACTTCACATTCTCCCTCGGCTACCTTACCATCAGCAACACATCATCAGTTTAGACTGGTGGGGGTTGTTAGATCGTTGGCTTCCATCTCGACTTCTTTTCCAGTCTTACCGTTTGTGGCTCTCTCGCTGTGACTGCGCGACTGGATAGATTTTGTTGTGTCAGCTTTAAGGATGGCAACGGATCGGGTTCGGATCGGGTGGAGTCTCCGTGCACCCAAAACCGAAACCCGAAATCGAAACCCGAACCCGAACAAAAAACCGATTCGGGTGGAAATCTATCACCAAAACCAAACCCGCGGATACCCGAAACCCGAACGGATACCCGAAACCCGAATGGATACCCGAAACCCGCGGATAAATATACACATATTCACATGTATAAATAAGAGGCAATAAATAATAAATATTTTCATGAGTCAATTTTGAATAGATTTAGTAATCTAAGTAAACAAGTTATTATTAGCATATTATAAAACATGAGTTTTAATTCCAAATGATTTATTTCGGATATCCATTGGATATCCACGGGTGAAAAACCAAACCTGAAACCGAATCCGAAACCAAACCCGAAACCGAAATCGAAAACCGTGGGTGAGAAACCATCCCCAAACCTGAAACCGCAGGACCCGAAACCCGCGGGTATCCGACCCGAACCCGATCCGCTGCCATCTCTAGTCAGCTTGACTCCCAAGTCCTAAGTCATGTAAACTCGATATATACCATCCGAGAGGCTCATGCAAATCATCTATTCCACCCAAATCTATTCCTTCTATAGTAGTGCATATACGATGATTGTGTAAGTCCAAGCCAAGTTTAACATCCTTCAACAATCAACATTGTACATGTTTGTTCTTTTTGTTTTCTGCTTGTGTTAAGTTTGTTGCCCTAAAATTGTGCTGGAAATGCAGACCAGGTATTTTATCTCGCAATATTTAAAATATCCTCAGACCGTAAAAAAAAATATGTTCCCCATGATCGAACAGGTTACCTAGCCCAGTTCAAGTACGTATCACCAAACTATGCGCATTTAATGTTGAAAGCCTTCGTCGTGGTTTCCAAATAATTTTGGGGGCGTAGACCTGTCGTTTGTGCCCTTTGGGATATATGGTGCACAACAGCACAAGGACCTGCTGTCTATTGTGCTTTAAAAACATTTTAACAAGCTCAGTGGTACTTATAGTGATTAAATACAGCAAAGCAGTGACCAGACCGATAGGCATCAACCGGTCATGAAATATAGTAGGTGTGTCTTTTGGAAAAAGTCTACATAATCCTCTAGCTATCTAGAGTGGACTACTTCACCTCCAAACTATAAAACCAAATTTTCTATCCTCTGAATTTTTCAAAACCGTTCAAATAACCTCCCAAGCGATTTTAAATGTTGGTATTGCTACAGTAACAGTGGTTTTATCTTTTCCTTTTTATTTATTTTCGTTGAATCTTTGAAAAATCATAGTAAATCGTAGAAAAATCGTAAAATGGAAAGTCCAATTTTGTTGGACTCCGCATAAGTAGATCTACATAGTAAATATATAATATGGTATGTTTTAGTACAAAATTTTTGTTGTAACTTTAGATCTATGATTTTCTATAATTAATCGAAATAATTCATAGCTGCACGTTCTATGATCCAATTGTGGTGAATTTTTTTATGGTGGACTAATTATTATATGCTTAAACTGTAGTAAAAATTTCATACTCATTGAATCATATATAACTTAGTTATAGATTTATTTAGGTTTATGCTTGTTAAATTTATGCTTTATCTATGACTAAGTTATACATGATCCAACAAGTATGAAATTTTTACTATAATTCAAGCATACAATAATTAACCCACCATAAAATTTTCACCACAATTGTACCATAGAAGCTGCAGTTATGAATTATTCCATTTAATTATAGAAAAGCATAGATCTAAAACTACAGCAAAAATTTTATACTAAAGATTACCATATTATATGTTCACTGTATAGATCTTACTCATGTGGAGTCCAACAAAATTAGATTTTCTATTTTATGATTTACTATGATTTTTTTTAAAATTCAGCAGAAATAAATAGAAAAGAAAAGACAAAATTACTGTCACTGTAGCAAAATCGCTATCCAAACCCGCTGGGGGTTATTTGACCGGTTTTATAAAATTTAGGGGTAGAAAAATTCAGTTTTATAGTTTGAGAGATGAAGTACTCCACGCTCAATAGTCGGGGGTACGTAACTTTTTCCTGTGTCTGTTTATTCTCGCAATGAAGTAGCACAGAGTTGTCTTTGTCTAGTTCGATCCTGTGGAAATGCTGTGCTTGCTGCCAGCCAGCTACATTGTGCACACGAGCGAAATTTACGAGATTTCCGTGATGTCGATCCGACACCCTGAAACAGAGTAGCCACTGGTACGAACGAAAAATTTGGGATTATTTTTTTGCCCAATTCTACAGGTAACAGAATTATGAATTTTGACATTTCTGAAACATACTCGCCCGGTTCCAAATTGTAAGCTATTTTAGCTTTTCACTGTGCATATATATGTATCTATATGCATAGAAAAAAAATTATGCACTTAGAATAGAAAAGCTTTAAATGACTTGCAATCTGAATTTTTATGTCTGAAACATACTCCCTCTGTTTCAAATTACAAATCATTTTGACTTTTCTAAATTCATATAAGTTTTATTATATATCTAGACATAGTATATATATCTACATGCATAGCAAAAGTTATATATACCTGCAAAAGCTAAACAGAGTACCGGTCTTCTCAGAACCAGATTTTTTTTTCTTGGGCCCAATTCTGTAGATAACAGAATTATTCGGACTAAGTCTGACCTCAAATAGCAGCCGTTGTAACAACAGGGTTCATACATTCGGAATCAAATATACAGCTAGAGACAGCTTGTTACCAAGTATTTCATCAGACAAAAATAATATTATTTGTCCTAAGGCATATAACATAAGTTATCTTGCTTGAGTTAAAAAAAAAGTTATCTTGCTTTCAAAAAAAATTATCTTGCTTGCACGGTCAATGTAAACAGCCATCCAACCTTCCATCAACATCACCGCAGCTAATATGCACTCCGAGATATCTCCAGCCACATGACGAACCCTGTTGACTCTGTTTTCCTCTGCCACGACCATGAGACCAGAAGCTATCCCCAGCTTGGGTAAAGTGGCATGCGAGAAGAATGGGGTTGCTGCTGCATGCTCCGGCTGTTCGCGCTAATAAAGCCCTGCAGGAGGCTCTGTGCAGCTTTTGCTTGGTCCAGTGTGCCCTGGATCTCCACCACAGACTCAGAAGAACCAGCATGAGCCTCATGCAGCCTCAGTCTTGCACCAGAAATCTGGGTCAAGTAGAACATTAATGAGAAAACCTATTATATCATAAGAAGACGCATTTCATATAGCAGTGCCCATGGAAGAGAAAAGCTAATCATAACAGAGGATGCATTTTATATAGCAGTGCCCATGGAGTAAAAGGCATAATAACTTCTATTTATACCTGATGAATCTCTGCCAGATTGACCCCGCCAACACCAACAATAGACTCCAAAGAACTATTTGGAATCCTCAGTTCAATAGTGCTCGAGAACCTTCTGCCAAAGGAAGGTATTGTCAATGAAATCTGTACATGTAGAATTAAACTTATGTTTAGGAAGGAAGTAAGGCCTCCAAATTCATACCCAGTAGCACTTGTCAATCCTCTGTAATCCTCGCGTCCATGAATTTGTCCAGCAGCCTGTGCAATGATAAAATTTAAATAAATACAGAACTTGAGATTTTCTGATAGGCATAGACAAAATCAAGAAAAATCAGTTGAAACCAAGAGCGGCAGAGTACATCCCAGCAGCCAAATATATATTGAACCAAGTTGCAAGTGACAACAAATGAGAGTTGCACCACTGTGACCACATTATAGGGTGAACATTGCTGCCACAGAAGTGATAACTAAGACAGCAACATATAACTTTTTCCCCCAATATTCAGGAGTACCACCTAATTACGGAACAGAACAGGGACAATGGAACAGTCATGTGTAAAGTCTCAAGCTTCTAATGAAAATTTTAGGTGATGGCCATTTGCAAAAGAGGGAAGCTCGCGTCAAAGATGTACCTCGGTATAGTCATAAGCATCTGACTTTCCATCTCTTGTGATGCCTAATTGCTGTGTACCCCTACTAGAGTAGCTATCAGCAGGCACATGGTCATGATAGGAACGATGAGACATATGATCTGCACCAGGACTGAAAGCCGAGGGAAGTTCTCTAGTAGGAAAGCGTGTGGGTGCTGCATATCTCTCATAAGCAGCTGATGGGGCATTACTAGTAAACATAGGGCTTCCACTAGGATATTCTCTTTTAGAAAAGTAGTCTACAGGATATGCATCGGAAGGATCACGAGGTGCACTTTCGTTTGGTCTTCCATATGGTATAGTACTAGAAGGTCGTCCATATGGTGGATCGTTGGTAGGCCTTCCATATGGATCATTAGCAGGTCTTCCATATGGTGGATCATTGGTAGGTCTTCCAAATGGTGGAACAACGGCAGGCCTTCCATATGGTCGATCGTTGGTAGGTCTTCCAAATGGTGGATCAATGGCAGGCCTGCCATACGGTGGATCATTGGCAGGCCTTCCATACAGTGGATCATTGGCAGGCCTTCCATATGGTGGATCATTGGCAGGTCCTCCATATAGTGTTAATTTTCTGCTAGGCATATCAACAGGAGGATCATCGAAAGGGGCAAAAGGTGGAGGATTATTGGCAGTACTTGTATCTCTCAAAGTCCTAGTTCTAAGCCTCGAAGCAATCTCTGTGAGGGCTCCTCTTGCAATAGCTGGAGGCCCAGCAACCTGAAAGCTTGGAACAAATGTACAGGTACAATGGAAGTTAACAAATAAAAGGTCCAGATGATAAAAACATACAGAAATATGCTGATGTAGCTGTTATCAAATATTAAGTCACCTGCACAAGTTCATCATCAAAAGACAAGTATTTTGGTTTATCTGCCTTTGAGTAAACTCGAATTTCAGCGCCAGTTCGTCTTCTCATTTCAGTAATCACCTTCCCACCTTCCCCAAGAATACAGCCAACTTTGCTTGATGGTACAACAAGCCTTGTACTTGAATGGCGTTTCTCAGAGGGTGCACTTACTTTATCATGGAGCAAAATGAGTGCCTCAATTGCTGGGGATATTGGTTCAGCTGGTATCTGGATGAATAAAAAGGAGATAAAATTGTGAGTATTGGTAGTAGAAAGTGATTAGCAACTCAAAACCAGCTGCATTGTTACCTCCTTTGATGAAACAATGATCAGCCTTTCTCCAGAAGCATCTTTGTCAATCTCTTGAACTTTGATCCGAGCACCAGTCTGCTGCTCTACTCGCCTAACATTAGCCCCATTTTTCCCAATAACTGAACCAATGAGCTCAGAAGCACACAGAATTCTCAGATAAAACTCTTCAGTCTCAGTAACATGATGATATTGCGGTCCACTTCTATATGGATCAAGCAGGGGTATTGGAGGTGGATGATCACTATGCAGGTGCGGCAACATTGGATTTTCATGTTGTAGTGGCGTTGGAGACTCGTGTTTCCTTTGTGTGCTTGCATCTATTATTTCATCAAGAGGTTTATTTTCCTTACGAGGATGCTGATGGAGACGAGTAGATATTTCATATAGAGCTTTTCTTACAAGAGAAGGTGCTCCAGATATCTGAAATATCATAATAACAATATGATATATGATACCCATGTACTGATGTCCAAAAGTGAAATTATGCATGACAAAGACGCAAATTTCAAGAGATAAGAACAGCATGACACAAAATTCCATCATTTAGTTAATTTAATTAATTGACAGGGAAAATCAAGTTATCGAAACCATGAGAAACTAGACAGGTAGAAGTAGAACAACAATTGATATGTCCACAGCAAATTGTTTATTTCCAGAAAAATAATACATGAACAATTGAATGCTAATCCAAGTATAAAGAAACAGTATATGAGGCCACAGGAACCAATGGAAGCAAAAGGCATTACCAAGCCAAATAAGACAATAAATGAGTTTCTACTACTAATACATCCTTACCTGCACCAGTTCATCACTTTTGAGTGCACACTGGGGAAGGTTTTCAGATGGCAAGACACGGATCCCAGCACCAGTATCACTTCGTAGTTGTTGTATAATGGAGCCACCTTTTCCTAGAAGGCAGCCAACTTGATTGCCTTGAACCAAAATTCGAGCAGTCACATCATCAGCACTTTCAGACTTTTCATCATGGGCGACTCCATCATGAATTTCATCAGTCACAATCTTATCATGTATCTTCAACAGGGCATCTTGGGCAAAGCAATGGGGTTTCATGTTCCCTAAGCCATCACTAAATTTATTTTCAGATGCTTCTTCAGTCAGTTCAGGTTGATTTTGGTAATTGAAGATGATAATTACTCTCTCATCTGCACCAGGAATGGAATCGGCAACCCTTATCTTGGCTTTAGTTTCCTCTCTAAGGGCTTTAACAACGTCACCACCTCTTCCCAAGACACTGCCTATCTTTTTTACTGGGCACAATATCCTGTAGATGGTTTCAATTGGCTCTGAGAACATAGATGTGTCATCATGCCTAGAGTTTAGCCGTTTTCTCTTTCCATCCTCAGAATTGGAATGCGTCCTCTTTTTGGAGTTACTTCTTCTAGACTTGCAATAATCCATCAAAATCAATCTTGCAGTTCCCCTTTATCGACATAAAGAATAATCCATCAGCGTAAACAAACTGATAAGATACTGATAACAAGGTCATTATACAAAGATGAAAGGATGCTGCATGCACAGGTGCCTCTAGCAGCATCCCCAATGACAACACATACACAGCCTTGTAGGTTATGCACGTATAGCTGCTGTTAAATGTTCATGTTGCTATTTTGTACTACAGAACACTAGGTAATTTTAAGTTCAACAACAGGTGTTGTCTGTTGACCATGTACAGATCAAGGCATCCTGGTGATCAAAAGTCGCATGGATTCAGGATACAGTTACCCACTTGTTTGCTTTTAAAATATATAAGTACATTCAAGAAGAGCTCCATATTATTGATTTCCTTTAAATAAAAAATAATGCCCATGCATAACATGGTTCATTTTCTAGAAGAATTACAGTGAATAACAATGTGTGCATGGAGTATGCAAAATCTAAAGTCTTCTAGCAACTGAAATCCAGCCTAAGAGAAAGTCAACATACAATTTTTTATGTTCAATTTTCCAGAATTGTAGATATAATGCCAGTATGTGCTAAAAGGAAACATCATATAAAGTACCATGCCTAATTTAAATAAATAACGAAAACATTGTAAAAAGGGACAGGGGACAATGCAGGCTAGTTTGACAAAAAATGCTAAATGAACGTCTTAGATGAAATAGAATAAAAACTCAACTGAGGCACGTTATCACTAACATTTCATTATAAGCAAAAGGCATCCTAGCATATGCAAGTATGCAACTTGAAGCAATTCCATAAAATGACCTCTGAAATAGATTAGTTTGTGCTCATAAAAGATGAGCAATGACTTCACAAGCACACCTCATCAGCTACCAACTAGGTGCAATGGCAAATTCTTAACTGCTCATCTACAATTCTACTAGCATGTATAAAAATAAGTAATCAAACATTCACATAAGCATATTTCATAAGGGCACTTCAGTAAGTGTATAAACATAACACAGCAAAACAATTCTGCTGCAGTTTGCCTTACATTTAGCACTCAAACTCACATTTTAACTTCACACATTCAGCAGACTCAATTTATGTTCAGCTAATAAAACATGAAAGATCCCAAATTGAGCATGCTGGACATGAAATTTCTGGCCAGGGCATTTGCACAGATGATTTGAGCTACAGCCTGAAGCATAATTACACCCTATGGTCGTTTTTATTCATCATCTGGACCAGAGGAGCTAGTTCAATTACCGAAGATGATTCTTGTCAGAATGACAAACTGGCAGTAGTACAAGGCAGGAATTCAACTCAACCCCTACTTTTCAAATAAACCCACTACAACCTAAAAGATCCACTAGCCCCAAACTGGATGAGTACCTATACTTTCAGAGGACTGGCACAAAAGATGTGGACATAGTGGCAATGTGCATTGATTCTGTAACATAACCTCTACGATAACTTCGTTTCATATCAAAAAATGGTGAGGAATGACGTGGAAATCACACCTCATCAGGGCATTACCTATAAGGAAAAAAGAAAAACAAATTTCCAACTGCACATCCTGATCCTGCTGCAGCTCTAGTAGCAAATTTTTGAAAACAGCAAGCACTCAAATAAAATACTCAATATGGCAAGTCATTTAGAGTACTTGAGCACGTGCACAAAAAAACACAGTAATTCTGTCCATAAAAGTTACCACGTGACGGTCACACTCCATCGCGACCACATGATGCCCTAGCCCACGCCCGCGCAACGGCCACACCCGCGCCTCACTCGCCCGTGCTAGATTGTGCCCGCACCGACGAAGAAGACAACGTCGGCTAGGGTTCTGGCGGCCCGCGCCCCACTCTTCTTCCCCAACTCTGGCGGGCTTAGAAGGGGCTTGGGGTTGGCAGGCCGGCCAGGCGGTGGGGACGGCGGGAGGGTGGCGTTAGGGTTCCGACAAAGGAGGAGACAGCTGGGCCAGGTCGAGGGTGACGATGGTCATGGCAGCAGCGGGAGGGGGGGAGCTCCCCGGCGAAACCCTACCGCGCCGTGGCGAGGCGATGGGTGGCAGCGGCGGCGGCGAGACGAGAGCAGAGCTAGGACAAGGGCGGGGACAAGGACGAGGGCCGGTGGTCGACAGCGGGGGAAGGGCGGCGGAGGAGGGATGCGGAAAGGGGGCAGGGGGGGTGCGGGCGCGAGGTACACGACGGGTCGCGTCGCGCGTTAGCGTCGCCCATAAGGCAAGTCATCTCCAACAGTTTTGCAAGGCATCCTTGTTTTTTTGGAAAAAAACTCAAAAAACCCTCTCCAACAGTTTGGCATATGGGTTTGCCATCTTTGGGGAATTGGCAAAAGAGCGAGCAATCGGCACATATATGCGCGCGTCAGGGAGCCGCGCATCCGCTTGGCATCGGTCTTTCTCGCGGGGCTCTTCGTTGCTTAGAGCAACTCCAACAGTTTTGCAAATGGGCTTTGCATTCCTGTTTTTTGCAAAAAAGTCTACAAAACTCCTATCCAACGGTTTGGCAAATGGGCTTTGCATTTTTGTTAACTTGGCAAAATCCTGGGATGGATTGGCATATATGCAAGCTCGCGATCGGCTTGGCATTCCGTCTCACGCACTACTCCCGCGTGCGCTCTTCCCTCCCGCGCCGCCGGGTTTCCTTTTTTGGATTTTGGCAAGTCAATTTTGCCAAACCGTTGGAGATAACCTTTTTTTCTCCTCCCCATATTGATTTGAGAGTTGGCAAACTCCATCTTTTGCCAAACAAAAAATACAAAACCGTTGGAGTTGCTCTTAGCGGGGCTCTTCGTTTGCTTAGCGGGCCTCTTCGTTTCTTAGCGGGGCTTTTGAGTTTTTGGAAACAAAATTTGCCAAACTGTTGGAGATGCGATCTTTTTTTCCTCCCCATATTATTTTGGGAGTTGGCAAACAACGAGATTTGAGAAACCAAATTTACCAAACTGTTGGAGATATACAGTTTGACTTCCCATTTTCAGCTCACACCTCACAATAGCATTCAAGATCAATTTTTTTACTGCACAGATTTCATCGCCCACGTCATGCTATCAATAGCACAAGAAAGATACCAAGCTGAGCACACTACACGCGAACCCACTTGCAGGGTCATTTACACATGATTAGTTTAAGTTAATGAGAATTCAACTGAACCACCAAACCTTTAGGAAAACAATCTCGCTACGGACAAAAAGAACATCCTACTCCGCTAAACTGATCCAAGAACATGGGTTTACAAATTGATGCACAATAAATTTAGCAGAAGAGTCGAAATAACTAGGCATAGTACACGTATACAGTCGTAATTAGATCAGATCCGGTTACAAATATCCAGATAGCTTACGTTAGGGTTCGGGTGCTCGGTTTCGCACAGCAGGAAGGGACGAGAAGGGGTGCGCATACCTGCTGGGTGCTCGTCTCCGGCGAAAGGGCCGGCGAAGGGACCGCCGAAGACCTAGGTTCCGGGCGTAGGCGGCGGCGGTCGCCCAATTGTCACCACGAGAGAAAGAGCGCGTGGGCACACGGGATGAACGGGAGAGCAAAAGGCAGGCAGGGTTGAGGGTGAACGGAGTGTCGGAGTCCGTGGCGGCTCCTGTTCGGTTAGGGGGTGAGGACATGAGGCCTGAGGGAATCGTGGTCCGTTGACCGACCCCAGATGGGATCTCGGACAGCCCACGAAAGGCCCAGCACAAGGAACAGGCCTATCAACACAAACAGCCGATCCAGTCTACTTTGCAACTATCGCAAAAAATTTCCTAAAAAAAAACTATCGTAAAAATCAGTTTTTTCTCCCTGAATTAGAAAACCCGATATAACTCCTCTCCTATGTTTTCAAACCAGATATATGACCTCCCTTGCTGTTTCTCTAGATGGTTTTTCTTTTTTTCTTTTTATATTTATTTATTGAATCCTTAAAAAACCATAGTAAATTACAAAAAAAATCATAAAATAGAAAAATTCAATTTTTCCAGTATCTACATGAGTAGATCTACACAGTAAACATATGATATAGTATACTTTAGTATAAAATTTTTCCTCTAGCTTTAGGTATGTGCTTTTTTGTGATTAATTCATAACTGCAGTTTCTATGGTTCTATTGTGGTGGAATTTTTATGATGGACTAATCATTGTATGCTTGAGATGTCATAAAAATTTCATGCTCATTGGATCTTGTATGACTGAGTTATAGACTTATTCAGGTTTATGCTTATTAAATAGTTAAAAATAATTAAAGTGTGTAAAAATAGAAAATATATGTCATCTGTGTAATTTTCTCCATGACAACATGATTATGTTAAGTGTTCATACAATATAACAATAATAATATTACATAGAGAACACGTTTTTCTATTTTTACACACTTTTAACTATTTAATAAGTATAGAGCTGAATAAATCTATAACTCAGTCATACATGATCCAATAAGCATGAAATTTTTACTTCATCTCAAACATATAATGATTAGTCTACTATAAAAATTTCACCACAATAGGATTGCAAAAATGCAACTATGAATTAATCCCAGAGGCATAGATATAAAGCTAGAGCAAATATTTTGTACTAAAGCATACCATATCATACGTTTATTGTTAGATCTACTCATGTGGAGTCCAATAAAATTACATTTTCTATTTTATGATTTTTTGTAATTTACTATGATTTTTTTAAAAATTTAGCCAAAATAAATATAAAAGAAAAAGAGAAAAACCACCTAAAGAAATAGTCAGGGTGGTTATATGTCTGGTTTAAAAAGATAGAAGAGGAGTTATGTCCGTTTTCTAGTTAAGGGAGAAAAAGTTGACTCTTGCGATACATAGTTAAAAAGAAAAAAAACACGCAACAACCATCAATCACGAGGAAAGAACTAGCCCATCTTCTTTGTTTTTTATATTTATTTTCTATCTTTTTCAAGTAATGGTTCAGCAGTTGGGGGTCGATTTATTTATCTAATCAACATTTTTAAATTAATATTTAAAAACTATTCTAAAAATCAGATTTAACATTTTTTGTCGCGACAAAATAATGTTATCACCGCTATTCACCTAAACAGTCTTTTAGTCCGTTAAAACGCTGAACGGTGGTACAAAGTTTATGTTTAGATGGTCGTGTCTACCATTTAAATAGCCACTTTGTCCGTTAGGGATCTGTTTACCCTAATAATAGCTAAATGGCCATTGACCCACAGTTCACCGTTTTCCATTTTCCCGTTTAGAATAACACCAGTAGTTCACAAAAAAAGCCCCTAAACCAAAAACGTTATTTTATCACGTCACGTGAAGTAGCACGATTAAAAAAGTTAGATCTAAAAACTTTTTAGGTAGGTTAATTTTAAAACATTGACTTTTTAGAAAAAAATCTACAAGGTCACAGTGCAATATGTCTAGGTGGGAAATCTTTCTTTGCCCTGTGTTGACATAAATAATAAAGTTATAGGGAATATATTTTCAACTTTGTACTTCCATTTGTAGTAATATTTAATTTTTTCTAACACCTTCTCTCAAGAAAAAAGATAAAAAGGCGTGAAAATAGGGTTATATTTTCTTGTCATTTCTTTTGAAAATATTTTCTTGTGGAAACTAGACACATGAGATGAATTTCAAGATTTGATTTGATTACTTTTATTTTTTATGTTTATTTTGGTTTTTTAGAATGCTATTCTTTCGGTGTTAAGCAATATTAATTCCAAAATATGCCGATTTAGTCTTTTTGAAAGTGCTCATAGAGTTTCAGTTAGGTGACATGCATTGATGATGAGATGACTATGATGACTTTGTTAATCTTAATATTTGTCGGTTTAATCTTTTATAAATACGGATTTATAGGGTGGAGTAGTGGAGTGTGTACATATATGAGCGTCTATAACTATGGAGTAGTTCACAAGATAATAAAAAACAACTAAAAATGATGTATTCACAAGAAATAAGGATATATTTTATATTAAATGCATATAAAATAATCCGGTTGTCGTCTCAAAGTTCACTACAGCCCTCCGAGAAAAACTCTTACTCCCCGTCTAAAAAATGTAATCCTCATTTTTCGAGAAATCAATTGATTTGAGTTTTGATCAAAATTATATAAAAAATACTAAATATATACAAAAACAAGTATCATTAAATTAATTACAAAATATATTTTGAAGATACTTGATCAAACTTAAGCCAGTTTAACTGACAAAATATATATATATATTGAGACGGATGGAGTACCTACATATTGTTTCATGTCTTCATGACTTTTCACTTTTAATAGTAAGGCTATAGCATAAAAATATTAAGAAAAATTCTTACTTGCATATTGCTTCTTGGCTTTTCACTTTTATAATTGAAGCCTATATAACATAAAAACATTTAGGATAAAATAAAAAAACTGAAAATGGCGTGTGAAACAAGAGGCCGTGAACGAAGACGGCAGCCAGGAATTACTTGCTGTGCTTCCTTCCTCAACGTTCCTTCTCCCTTCACCCTCTCCCACTCCACCTAACAATTAGGCGAAGTTTTAGCGCCAGCTAAGCGGCTGCAGATGGGAGGATCCTGAGAGCACCCTGGAAATCCAAAACCCTCTCGCCCCCGCAGCAGGAGCCCAAGCTTTGGATGACGGCGGCCGTTGCAGATGGCCACCACGCGCGCGTACAAGCTTCGTATCCCCGTGATTGCCGGTTTGAGGATTTTGAATTGGAACTTGAAGTCGGATTGCTCTTGCCTGCTCTGTTTGAACTGGTGCAGTTAAGTTGTGGTTGGGTTGGGGTTGGATTCACCCGCGATGATCGAATTCGATTCCAGGTTCTGATATTACTGTTCATGTTGGCTTCATCCTTGCCATCTGGTCTTGTGAGCCTGTGATTGAGTGGAGTGCAGTGCAGGAGGTGCGTTCCCACCAAGGAACGTATTCAGGACCATCCGAGTTGTCTTGCTACTTGTGTTGTGTAGGTGGGGATATAATGAAATTTTAGTGCCGCGAAGTTTCAGACCTGGAATATTATAGCTTCCTGCCTGAAATCAAACTAAATTTGGTGGTCTGGATTAACTCGAGACAGGAGAATAGTTCTATTGTTTGCCAGGGATCGTGACTTCCGTGCTATGTAGCTTATCATTTGTTTGGTAGGTTGTATCAATTGCTGTTAATAGGGCCACACTGTAGTTGGGGAGATCTATACATGATGCTCAGTCCTCAATATCATACTTGTTAATTCCTTTGACCGAGAACTTTAACTTCACCCTAAGTAGTTTGTTTCATCGGGAATGTAGTTGCTACCATATGGATAGTGCAGCTGCTGGTATGAACTTAGTGCTATGCCAAAAATTGGTATCATTTCGATAATTGCAACGATGAACATGCATGCTGATGATATGAACACTTAAGTATTCTACTCTGGATTTTCAGTCAATATTTTTTCCTTGTGGAAATTTGTGTTTAGTTCCTTCTGAAAACATGAATTATGAAAGAAACTTTAAACATGCTGGGATAGGTTCGTGGTAGTCGAAAACATTCTGTTACAGCTTTGGATATCATGCTGGGATAAGACTTTAATTCTCTTGTTGTAGTATGCAACCTTCAATGTCTTGTTTCCTTGACACTGATCAGAGGAGTTTGTCGCACATGCTTCGAATGTCAATTGTGCCAAGTTTGGGAGGCGAACATCAAGGATCCTCATCACTGGTGGTGAGGATCTGAAGGTCAATCTTTGGGCTGTAGGGAAACCCAGTGCCCTCCTGGTAATTTCCTATAGGGTATCCCGCTGGTTTACGTGTAATGTCATTCTTGCTTTTTTTTTGGCAATCAGTTATCTACTTCAAGTGATTTTCATTGTACATAGCAGAGCCTATCAGGCTTTACAAGTCCAGTTGAGTCAGTAAGCTTTGACTCTTCTGAAGTGACGATAGGTGCTGGTGCAGCAAGTGGAACGATAAAAATATGGAATATTGAGGAGGCGAAAGGTATTAACCAGTGTTGACACTCAACAGTGCATTGAAAACATGAACTGCAACTGTGTCATGCAATAATCTCAGTTTCTATTGACGATTTGCACAATGTGCAGTTGTTCGAACTTTCACTGGGCACAGATCAAATTGTGCATCTCTTGATTTCCATCCTTTTGGAGAATTCTTAGCCTCTGGATCTTCAGACACAAACATGAAAATATGGGATACTCGAAAAAAGAGATGCATCCACACATACAAGGGTCATACCCGACGAATTAATGTGCTTAAATTTACTCCTGATGGTCGATGGATTGTTTCTGGTGGGGCTGATAACTCAGTGAAGGTAAAATTTTGAGCATGTCTGTTAATTATAATGCAAAATATTCGAAGATCATAGCACCCAAAATTTAAGGTGTCTTACAAATTACAACATGGCTGTTGTCAACGAGATGGACAATCTCGTACTATCATTAATTAAAACTTTACCTCATATTTCCTGATCACTGAAATTTTGTTTAAAATATCTTGCTAGGTCTGGGATTTGACGGCTGGAAAACTCATGCATGACTTTCGTCTTCATGAAGGTCCAGTCAACTGCTTAGATGTTCACCCCCATGAGTTTTTATTGGCTACAGGTTAGATTACAGGTCCTATATACTCACTCAGTAATGAATTTTTCCTGGGATGTTAAATTTTCTAAAATAAGATTTCTATTATTTTTATTGCGGACTTATTAGTCCCTCTCCCTCGTGCTTCTTATTTGTACATCACCTGGAGATCTAAGTAACATATTCCATGCTGTCCTTTTCAAAAACCTTTGCAGGTTCAGTTGATAAGACTCTTAAATTTTGGGACCTTGAGACTTTTGAGTTGATTGGTTCTTCTGGACCTGAGGTACCATATCTATTTATAACGACTCACAAAATGAATCATTCATGCCCCAAGTTGAAACTATTCTATGTTCAAAATCTGAATCAATATAGCTCTTGAACCCAAGGTTATATAGTGATCTGGAAAAAAGCTATTTGTGAAGGCTACAGTTTTAAAAAGTTGTATTTAAGCATTATATGATTTGATCATAAGCTTGAATTAAATGAAATGTATTCGAACTAAGATCCACCATTATGATTTTTTTTTGTTTCAAAAAAAAATAATGATTTTTTCAACCGTAGTCTGTTTGCCACTCTGCCCAAGTATGATCCGTCGCAAGGATTCAAGGAACACATAAAGACAGCATGAAGTAGCAGTTTTTATTTATCTATGTGATCATGAAATAGCACCAATGACCAAACGAATTTTACCAATATAATGCAGCATCTCAGACCAAAGATTGCACCATATGAAAAACTTTCTTAGTGAAATACTGAAATAGCTATTATTAAGCATGTGTAACATAATACTTTGTTTGTGAAACAACTTGTCAAGTTTGAGGTTTTGTAAAATAGGTATATTGGTAAGCAGTTTTTTGACTCTTCTGTAGACTGTTGGCACTCTAAAAATAGGTATATTCGTATGCACTTTTTTTTACTCTTCTTTAGATTGTTGCAAACCAGATAGTGGCACATATATCTGCTGTATTTCAATTTGATGAAGAAGAATCTAATGTTACTGTCCATTCTCTACCATGTTTTTCTTTTTCTTGGATATAATTAACCTTTTCTTGCTTAATGCAGAACAGCCGGGAATACTTTGAGTCGGTATGGTTTCTGATCACCAATTTCTTCACGTCATCCTAGGCCTGGAATTTCTGTGTGGAAATGGATGACAGGCTTGCTGTAAATAAAGCACATGATCTGTAATCAGATAACCAATTGCTTAATGGTAGCTGTCCTCAATTTTCAGGCTAGTGTAATTCGTTCTATGAAATTCAATAGTGATGGTAAAACAATTTTTTGTGGATTACATGAAAGCTTAAAGGTACATATCCAACTGATTATTTCATTCTCCAGGAAATAATAGTGGAACAAAGGTCATTATCTTTTTGCTTGTAGGTTCTTTCCTGGGAACCCATCATATGTCATGATGTGGTTGATGTAGGCTGGTCCACATTAGCAGATCTAACTGTAGACGAAGGGAAACTTCTTGGTTGCTCATATAACCAAAATTGTGTCAGCGTGTGGGTTGTGGATTTGATGGTATGACGTGCTATGCATAATTTACTATGTTATCAATTGAGTTATTTCTTTATGACATGGTACGTACATAAATTTTCAGAGAAATGAGCCTTATGTTGATAGTAGTGCTGGACCACGCTTAAATGGAAGTGTAAATAGGCTAATTGAATCAGATGATAGCATGTCATCAGTGTTTGGAAGGCTATCAAGTTCCAGAAGCCCAGGTACTGAAAGCAGCAAACACTTTTCTTATGAGATCTCTTCGTTATCTCTGCACTCTAAAACCAGATATGCTTTTGTACCTTTTGAAACAGCCAATGAAATTGGATCGGATACTCTGCTTGGACGCTCAATGTCTGCTTCAAAAGAAATTCCTGTCTCAACTTCTGCATCAACGAAGGGATTGTCAAAGCCACCTGGAAAAAGGGATCTCCAGCTCACAAGATCTGTTTCTACACCTCTTCTTTCTCCTAGAGTTAGATTGAACCCAAATTTCATTGACAGACGGAAGAATCAGCCAGCTGCTGCTGTACCACTACCAGAACCAATAGTCCGCTTTAACGCGAATCTCTCTTCAGATGCTGGAATGTTGTCTCGCAGTTCACATGCATCAGCAGCTCCCATGTATAGGTCAAGGTCTAATAGTTCTCGGTGTGGTATTATGGAATCATCTTCTGTACCTGTTCTGGCCCTGAGGCATAGCTCTAGAAAGGATGCTGGTCCCGATCTCAGTGAAGCAGCCACAGTTGAGTTAGCAGATATTGAGCTTCAAAATATAGAAAAAGTAGGTTTAGCTTCCAATCATGGCAAAGAAGATGGCAAGTTGGTACCTGTAATTGTTTCAAGGAGCTCAAAGATGGTTGAAGAAGTTGGCTGTAGAAGAATCACTAATGATGTAGGATATAAAAATGTAGCCCTAGAAAATAGTTTGAGAGTTAATTCAGATATTGACTATAGAAGGAGAGCTCCAGAAAGCCAAGAGTTGCAGCAGCTTATACCTCTGTCAGAACCTATTAGTTCATCACAGAGGAAATTTATGAGAGAATCTTCAGGTGCTGGGGACAATAACTGTTCTGGTTTGATGTGCACTGAGAGTGTTGAGTCTAATGAAGTTGGTAGCTGGTACAGTGTAACTAGTTTTGATAAATGGAATCCTGCTGCTGCAAGGAATCCAGAATTTGCCAGCATCCACAGAAGCCAACTGATGGAGTCAAGTGGAAAACATGCTGTTGACGACCGTAAGTGATCTAGTGACCTGACATTGTTCTATTGGTTTCAGTCTCCTTCAGAATTGTCACCAAGCTCTTTGGTTGGAACAGGACCTTCCTCTTCTAATTATGATAGCATCCAGTATGTGACAACACTATACAGCTCGGTATGTTTACTTCCAAGATTGTGTCATCTTGGGCGCCAATAGTACTTTTTTTATATGGAACCCATTATGCACCTCGTATTTACTATTTTTCTGTAGAGGCTGCGCCCTTCACTTTCTGGAAAACTTAGTGCATCTGCAAGTGATGAAGATGATATGTCTGGTCTAATGGAAAACCATCAAGAATTCATTCATGTAATGAAGTCTCGGCTAACCAAACTAGAGGTATTAAGGGGTCCAGAATAAGATCGTCCATCGAGTAATTATCAAGAATCCATTTGCTGTTATGGGACACGATTTGTTATATGTATTGAGTAATTGTAGTCGCTATGTGATATTTGCAGGTGGTTTACCGGTGCTGGCAAAGAAATGATATAAAAGGATCTATTGATGCTACATGGAGAATGTTGGATTTTGCTGTATGTACTCTACTACTCCTTTGTTGTAGTTTCACCCATTACAATTTCTGAATGTTCTCTACTCTTGTAGGTCACTACTGATATAGTTAACGCTCTAATGGAGAATAGGAACTGTATCACATTAGATGTTTGCGCTTCTCTCTTACGTCTTACTGCCAGTCTTCTTGAAAGCACATATGACAGGTCATTTCTCATATTTCCTCTTAATTTATCAATATTAGAATTGTGAGATCGTTTAAATTTGACCTTGCTATTGAACATTGGCTGACTATTTTGATTAAAAGCTGACTAAATGCTCTTTGGAGAGTTGGACCTTGTAATGGGAAGTAAATCTGATTATAATGTGTCCCTTCCTCAGAAAGAGATGGAAGATATGACATCATGTATTTGTTCAAAAAAGACATACTGTTCATGTATGGTCAAATTGTAGCACTAGCTGGCCATTGTATTCAAAGTATGACACGTACAGATCTGAGTATGCAGATATGACATGCTGTTCATGGTTCTGGCTATAGTCTAATTTTAGCACTAGCTGGCCATTCTATTCAAGGAATCAAGGCTATGATGCATGCAAATTTCTGCATCACTAAAACTACATTTGCACGACTGTACTTTTAAAATTCACGTGAGTCATGGATTCCATGGTTCCATGGATATGGATCGCAATCAAACAGTTTAGTGACCATGTATCAATGTCCTGCTGTACCGATTCCCAAAAAGGAAAGTCCCAATGGTATACTCAGCTTCCTTCACTGATGGTAACACTAGTAGCCTCATTAATTAGAAGCTTTTCGATTGTGCAATATTTAACTGCCCCTTCCACTGTTTTAAGTTCGTTTTCACAGTTTGCATATGGTGCTACTAGTATGAAAAATGACTGACAGTGTACATTGCAACAGTAACTGTTTTGTCAAAAGTGAAAGGCTGTAGTTGATAGATGTGCATTGACACTTTTCAGGCATATGAGCATTGCCTTGGGGATGATTCTCAGTCTCGTTAAGAGCTTTGGTTCCACCATTTCTTCATCTTTGTCGGCTACACCACCTGTTGGGGTAGACCTTGAGGCAGAGCAGAGGTGTTTTCTTCTTTTCATCTCATTGAAAATTGTAATGGATTCTCCTTCCTGCCTCATGCATACAATGGGCTTGCTTCACGAGTGCATATCTTGCTAGGTTGGAGCGGTGCAATCTATGTTTCCAAGAACTGAAGAATGTGAGCGCCAGCCTCAAGTTGCTGACAAGGTAAACTTCAATGGCTCTAGCCTCTTAAGTATCCCATGAGACCTCAACACATTGTTCAGTTCAATGACCTAAACTAATGCCCTCTGGGCATTTCCTTTGCAGGCGACAAGGCGAGGTTGGGAGATCAGCTCAGGAGCTCAACCTTTTTCTTCAGGATATCTTTCAATTGGCAAGCGTGTAAACAGTGACCATACCACAACCTGCAAAATATTCACGCACTCCATTTCCTTTGGTCATAACAGATATAGCAACCTAGGATTTACAGCTAGAAAGAAAGAAATATATAGAAATTACATACATGTGTAGGAAATCAAGGGTCAATTTGATACTATAGCCGTATAGCGTGAAGCTTACAAGTTTTTCTCTCTCCATTTTTAAGGTATATATAGAGATAGAGATTAGAGAATTCAGAGGTTCTATATTTTACCGTTGTGTGTGCACGCCCTCTGTTTGCGCATGTGCTTGGGCACCTAATGACAAATGTACATAAGCAGCATTTCTTTTAACTTTTATATTGCCAATTTATTAGTGTCATTTTCTCCCCATTTCCTTCTGTTGATTAGCTGAGCAATTGGGTCTCTATTATCCCCAATGCGTTCCACGTGCAGTTTTTCTCTCCTTTTAGCTGCAAGCTGCATATGAAAATTTGGTTTCCCCGTGCAGAGGCGCCATAAACCTTCGAATTGAGTTATCAGTTTCGCGTACAGAACTAGTCTATAGAAATACCTGTATAGAGATCGCAATTTGTGCTGAAAGCATAATTACTATTTTCTTATGTTTTTCTTTGCGCTAATGCTTGGTTGAGGACGTCCGGACAGACAAACGGATCCACCCCTTTGTGCGTGTTACGCCTAATAAAAAAGGGGTCCCACAGTTATAGCAGGGTCCGCACCCTGTGAGCGCGTGCGGCCACTTATTCGGGGTGCATACAGCGCGTGAGGCCTGTGCATGCGTGTGACCACACAGAGAGGACTGGCTGCCTGACTACCTGCTGCGTACGTAGCTGGCTGGACTAGCCAGGCAGGCCCTAGCCGCACGCGCCTAGGGCCACAGGCCTCCCTGCCGTGCTTGCCCTCTGCTACCTAGCACCTAGGTCTGCTGCCACTTGCCGTGCTGCTCTTTTCTCTCTCTGTGTTATCTGCGCCAGGCCTAGCTGTCCCTGTCGTATGCTGTCTGCCGCGTTGCTGCTTTGGCCGACCGGCTTAGGCGCTTAGCCACTTGCAGGGCTGGCTAGGGCGCTTGCCTGTTTGTTAGAGGAGCGCGGGACCACATCTGCATGGGAGCTTCACTCCATGGCATTTATCTCCGTATGTTTCATATGTTTCAGATATATGTTTTCATCAAAATGTTGCATATGTTTCATTTGGATATTGTATATGTTGCAATGACTATACACGTATATTGCAAGTGTATGTTTCAAATGTTTCAGCTATTTCAAACGTATGTTACACGTGTTTTATCTGGATGTTGCATATGTTGTAATGGCTATACACATGTCGCAAGTGTATGCTTCAAATGTTTCAGTTGTTTTAAACATATGTTGCAAGTGTTTTATCTAAATGTTGCATATGTTGCATTGACTATACACATATGTTGCAATCGTATATTTCAAATATTTCAGCTGTTTCAAACGTATGCTGCAAGTGTTTAATCTGAATGTTGCATATGTTGCCGTGGCCATACTCATATGTTGCAAGCGTATGTTTATAAATGTTACATTTGTTTCGGACATATATTTTAGCAAATGCTTTATGTTGCCAGTGTTGTATGCGTGGGAAGTGGGCGCAGACGGAAATGGTCCCCGTGTGCGTGCGAGAAGCGAAGCGGGCGCAACAGCCCCACATGCATGCGCAGGCGCATGCGTACCGCAGCAGCAGGCGGGGTCAGGCCGGCAGGCGCGACAGTAGTCGCCCGCGCGGACTACAGTAGCAGTGCGCGGACAGGTGCGGCAGCAGTGTGCCTGTGGGCGGGTAGGCTGCATGCATGTGCTGTGGGCCCACCCAGGCAAAGTGGGAGGGCGGAGGCGTGATGCACGCATCCCTTCTATTGGCTGCATGCATCCAGGGAAGTGCGTCTCCTGCCGCATGCAGAGGAAGTGCGTTAGACGCGTGGGCGGGCAGTAGGCGCGGGCGTTCGGACGAACACCGCGTCCGGACGTCCGGGTGCTAGTCTTTCCCCCTTTTTAGAAAAAACTCTACTCTTTTATGTGCAAAAATGTACAGGTGCTTCCTGAAGCTCATGTAGACGTAATGTATACAGTACAGGGCTATGGGCCGTAAGTGGTAGCTCATAGGCGGGCCCGGATAATATGGACATATGGTGTGGAGCGCATGGCCCACGTGGAAGCATAGACAATGTTCAGGTTGTGTTCGTTTGTTTTAGAGCATCTCCAGCAGTCCCCCAATACAACTCCCCCAATAAGATAGTATTAGGGTAGCCCAATATCACTTTCTAGATTTATCGGGGGAGATGCTGTAACAGTACCCCTAATATATCTTCCCCAATACCCATATGAAAGGTGGGTCCCATAGGAGTGTAAGAGAAAATATCGCTGAAAAGTGATGGGATGGTTTCCATGGTATTAGGGGAGTTGTATCTCCCCCCTTTTTTGAGGGTAGATGAGAAAAAATATTGGTGGCAAAAAAAAGAGAGAGGTATTGGGGAACAGCCGGAGCAAGAAAAAATCATAACGGTCTCCGATATGATAGTTTTATGAGGATAAGAGGATGTATTGGGGACTGCTGCAGATGCTCTTAGCTTTGGAAAGTGCTTCTGTTATAAGAAAGTAGAACGTCAACTAAGTGGCTAGAACCAAAAGGTCAACCAATGGTTTAAATCAGGAGCTGTTTTTTTAGAAGCAACTGCTTTTATATAGTATAATTTTTGTAGCACCAGGACCATACTTTTGGCTTTATGCTTTTTCAAATTGGTAGAAATAAAGAGACGTTTTACATGTCTATTTGGTTTAGCTATGAGTTGTGAAAAAGTTATTATGAGTTATTGCTGTGAAAAAGATGTAAGTTATTTGGTTAAAACAACTATAAAACCTATCATGTCTCTTTTATCTTCTTAAAACAACGCATAACTCACAACAGTTTCATTTTCTGCTTCGGTCTTTTTTTTTTCCCCCTTTGATGATATGCCACCATGCCATTTTGTTTTGTCCCATGAGGTTTTTAATTCCCTTGCAGTTAGGTCCCTCCGACACCAACACATGCGGGAACCATGTTTCATCCTTTTATCGTAAGAGGAAGTGGTTATGCATGGATTTTCTACTTCCGTTCCTTTTCCTTTGCAGATACTATGGCCCTTGCAGTTAAGTCCCTCAACAGTCAACACATACGGGGCCATTTTCTCTTCTTTTCAACGGTCAATAGATACGGAGCCATCAGCCACGTTTCTACGTTCCGCATCGTCAAATTTTAAAAAATACGAGCATATGCGCCAAATATTTAAATCCGGATGGATAAGTTCTGAAAAAACCTGACCAACTGATTCATGCTTAGGCCCTATTTGATGCAAAGTGTTTTTGAGTACGAAGAAATACTATGATTTTATAAAATACTTTGGTTTTTAAAAGCTACTAGGTGGTTTGATGTAACAAATCTTGTAGTCTTTAAAACCATGGTTTTATTAAAACTGTAGTCTTAAAGTTTTAAAAACTCTACTCATGACCTCTTTTTTCTAAACCATGGTTTTATGTCTCTTTATTAGCTTATAAAACCACAGTTTTGAACACTACAGTTTTCAAGAACCGCGTCATCTTGCATGGCCATGTTTCCGTTATTCCGCCGATTGAATATATATTTTGACAGCAGCCGCAGTTGATCTGCCATCATTGATGATTCTCTTCCTAAAAGTATCTGTCTTGGTTCGTTTGCGGGAACCTTGATCCAGCAGGCGGCTCCATATGTCCACAGATGACACATCTGAACGCCACGTTTTCACGAATGCGTATCTCCTCAAGTTAACCGCTGCTTCTACTATATGGCGTATGAATGTCACGATTGTTTCTTCGGTGCGGTAAAGCCAAGAATTGTGACCCTGGCCAGACTATAGTGCTTGAAACTGGTGTCTACTTCCCAAGGCACATTTTTTTCTGACAAATTCTTCGCAATCATGTTCCATCAGTTGCAATCCAGAAGAATAAAGGTAGTGTAATAAGTATTCAGGAGTAAACTAGCTAGTACACGCACGTCAATTCTGTAATAATAATATCTATATATTGACTGATGCATCTAGGAGCTAGTCACGAATTGTTGAGCAATAATAACTTTTTGTGCCAAATATGTATTCCCATGTATATATATATGCTTTGCTTTTTCTGTGCTGTATTAATTGTATAAAAAAAACGGACGTGTGTATGTATTAGACAAGACAATACCTTAACGTAGAGTTCCTCTAAGTGTGGTGCAGGAGGAACATGATCCAAGCAAGGCCACACTCCCGGTGGACATTACGGATCTTTAAGTTCTTGAGGTTGCTAAACACATTTGTCAGACGTCTTGACGTTTCTGGTTGAACCCAGATCTGCACAGATTAATAAAGCCAAAGCAATTAATTAATATATAAGTTGATTAGGAAAACGAAAAAGAAACACACCGTGCTACTGCTAACACACCGGTACTAGAGTATGTATTTTATTTTGTAATAAAGAAACAAAGGGTATATACATAGAAACTTAAGACGTACTACGCTTCTTACGTTACTGTCTCTGAAATTGAGCCGCAGATCCCTAAGTGCAGTGCTGTTGGTAAGGATGCGGCTTAGCTTGAGTCTGTTGGTTATGGCCGATGTCTTCAGACAAGGTGACAGTAGTGAGGCGTGGAACATGACCCAAGGATACAAGCTTATCAGTCGACATATGAGCTTGACGCCACGGATGGCGCACAGGCAGATCCTGATGTCTTTAAGGCGTGCGTGCTGCACCTGCACATCCCACAACGCACCGGCCCCGGGGCCGCAGCTACGCAAGGACAGCTTCTCGAGCCCTGTACAGGTAGTGAGAATGTCGTCCAAGTCAGGCTTGCCGTGTCTCATCTTCTCTAGGGTTAGGGTGAGCTGGGTCACAGCTCCGAAAGCTGCTGGGCAGGCATCGAAGAGAGCCCTGAAACGCCGGCCGTACCCGACCAGAGAGCGCTCGGTATTTTCGTAGTCGTCGTCGTCGTCGTCTAACGAGCGGCGGCATGTCGTCGTGATCGTCAACTCGGCGGCGTGCACCTTGCCGCCGGCGACGGCGGCGTCGAGTAGGCGTCCCAACGACATGTAGTTGTGTCTAAGATAGAATCTCATGGCAAGAGTAGTCGTGCTGTGGACGACGTCGAGCATTGCCACCAGCAGCCGGCCTCCTAGACTGTAGCAGCGCCGTCGCCACGTCAGCCAGCTTATCTCCCGCTTTGGATAAGATGTCATGGTCGTCGTCCAAGTCGCGTGCATCGCCTGGCAAGAAGGAGGCGATATCCAGGGCAAGCCTCGGGAGCAGAGCGGGAAGACACCGCCATCGCCGGGAAAGGACCCCGACCCTGACCGCGTCACGGAGGCTGAGCTTCTCCAGGATGAGACTAGGACATCGCTGGGCAGCTCGCTTAGCAAGTCTTCCTTCGTTGATCGACTAATAGTGGATTCCATCATGATCTAGTTTCTTTCCTTATCACAATGATGATGACGACCACGATGATGATGGCGGCTTGCAAAAACTTTGTATCTCGATCGATCGTTCTCACCAATGCGCGCAATGCATGCAACGATCGAAAAAGAACACCAGCACCCAGGGACCTGAGTATAATGTATTATTTCGATGCACGACTCTGATCCGCTTCAGATCGGAATACATACATCATGTTCGTTTGAGCTTATCAGTCAAATCAGTTAGTCATTCAATAGTGTTTTTCTCTCACAATAAATCAGCAAACAATACTTTCAGTCATGACTTATCAGCCAAGCGAACAGGGCGTATAGCCTCCGGTAATTTAATACGTTTATTATGTGTC
The DNA here is from genome assembly GCA_038087645.1 of Saccharum hybrid cultivar R570. Classification (NCBI taxonomy): domain Eukaryota; kingdom Viridiplantae; phylum Streptophyta; class Magnoliopsida; order Poales; family Poaceae; genus Saccharum; species Saccharum hybrid cultivar. The sequence continues at coordinate 2,180,677 of JAQSUU010000066.1, forward strand.
CACTGTCCGACTCTGATCTACATCAAATCGGAATACCTAGACTCTGGTAATTTAATTAATATAGGTTATATATACGTGTCTAGTGTCCGATTCGTGTCCACATCCATCCTAGGCACGCGTACGTACGTTTCACCATTTCCTTTTTCTTCTATAGTTTTGTTTATTTATTACAAGTCTTATTTCTTTTTCGTAGCTTCTCCGTTGATTGATATTTATTGTTGTTCTTTTCATTTTCATTTTCTTATAAATTTGATTTTTCTTCTCTTCTAATAAATTACTAATTATTTTTAATTGGGTTAAGTTCAATTTACACCCTCCAACTTGCAGCAAAGTTCAGATTTTAACCTCGAACTTCAAAACCGGACAACTTTGGCCCTCCAACTCTCGAAAAAGTTCAACTTTCAACCTTTTGTGCGGTTTTTGCATGTGAACAGTAACTTTTGATATTTTCGGGAGCGCCAAAATTTTATATTATTTTTTCGAGCATCTTAACGTCCTCAAATGAAAAAATGCAAAACTACAAAGTTGTAGATCTCATTGAGGTCTACAATTTACATATAAAAATTATCTTCATCCGACATCGTATTGAAGGGTTTTTTATTTTTTGAAATTTGAGTCTCATCACGTGAGAAAATATGGTGCTGAAATTTTATATTATTTTTTCGAGCATCTTATTGTCCTCAAATGAAAAAACTCAAAACTACAAAGTTGTAGATCTCATCGAGGTCTACAATTTATATATAAAAATTATCTTCATCCGACATCGTATTGAAGGGTTTTCTATTTTTTTAAATTTGAGTCTCATCACGCGACAAAATTGTTTCACGCGTGATGAGACTCAAATTTAAAAAAAATAGGAAACCCTTCAATACGATGTCGGATAAAGATAATTTTTATATATAAATTGTAGACCTCGATGAGATCTACAACTTTGTAGTTTTGAGTTTTTTCATTTGAGGACAGTAAGATGCTCAAAAAAATAATATAAAATTTCAGCACCATATTTTCTCACGTGATGAGACTCAAATTTCAAAAAATAGAAAACACTTCAATACGATGTCGGATGAAGATAATTTTTATATGTAAATTGTAGACCTCGATGAGATCTACAACTTTGTAGTTTTGAGTTTTTTCATTTGAGGACGCTAAGATACTCGAAAAAATAATATAAAATTTCAGCGCTCCCGAAAATATCAAAAGTTACTGTTCACACGCAAAACCGCCCAGAAGGATGAAAGTTGAACTTTTTCGAGAGTTGGAGGGCCAAAGTTGTCCGGTTTTGAAGTTCGAGGTTGAAATCCGAACTTTGCTGCAAGTTGGAGAGTGTAAATTGGACTTAACCCTTTTTAATTTGGTGTTCGCATAATATGTATGGGATGTTTCACTAGGCCTGTTCAAGATTTATCTGCCAACGGTTTCTAACTATATTTGAGCAAAATGAGCCCGGTCCGAGCGCGATGGGTTTTAGCCGAAAAAATTTTCTTAGCCCGAGCCTGGCCCGAAATACCTTTTTTTTTTTGCTATTTTACACTATAAAATGTGCGAGTTGCCCGCCCAGGCCTGACCCCAGCCCAAGCCTGGCCTAAAAAATTAGGCCTAACCTACCCAGTGGGATGGTCATGGGCAGGACTTTTTCGGCCCGAAATAACTGGGTTTCCGGCCCGGCCCACAAAATGCTCAGGTCTATTTCTAACCCACAGGTCCCATAAGTGCCGGTTTTCTTCTGATCCTCCCCGTTCGCCCGCTCCTGGCTTCAAGGCAACACCGCACCCTACGCAGTTCGTGCTGGAGACACTAACACAGGACGACCGGGCCGGCTCCTCCCCGTGCGTGGCCACGGCGCCACCGCCGACCTGGCGAGCACGGCTTGGCGTGCATCTGAAGGTGCAGTAGCTGGCGTTGGACAGGACCTCGAAGCTGTGCCTCTGCCCTCCGTTGGAGAGACAGTATTTTAGACAGCGTCACAGATAAAGTAGTATAGACGGGTGAAAAGAGAACCGTCTCTGAAAAATTAGTCAACGACCACACATCCAATTACCCTTCACTGATGACATACTATCTGAGACACGTCTTACTGCGAGCCGTCTCTGAAATATCAAAGACCTCGTCGGGTTGAGCGGTGTGGAACCGTCGCAAACCAACCAGCTTGGTTTTTCCCTATACAGTTTGTCGTGGGCTGGTTTACGGGTAGGTCCGGGTTATAACCGGACCATGTAGTCATGTGTACAGGTTTTTCCACGATGTACTTTACTCAAAAATTTTATTTTTTAATTTTCATGTTTTACTTTTTATTTTCTATATTCCATAAAATACATTCGATGTTCGTGTAGTATTCATGTGATGTTCTACGGCATATTTCAATTATTCACATTATATTCAAGAGATGTTTCATTGGATATTCTAATGCATTCATATAGTGTATAGTATAAATGTCATGTTTCACTATGTATATTTGACTATTCATCTAGTACTCAAGATGTTATGTGGTGTATTTTAGCTTGTTTAAGTAGTATTCATGTGATGTTCTATTTTATTTTCATCTATTATGTGGATTTTTCTTTTTTATTATTTTTCCTTACGTTTGATTCTATCTTTTTATTATTTTTTATTTCTATTTGAGATTTTTTATTTTTTCAACGTTATGTTCTTTTTTTTTACTTTCCTTTATCACGTGGCCTTTTTCCATTTTATTGTTTTTCTTTCCCTTATGGTTTGCTATATATTTTATTAATGTTGTTTCCTATTAAGTTATTCATTTATTTTCTTTTGTTCTGTATATTTCATCACATGACTCATTTTTATTTCCCTTTTTTCCTTCTTCTTTATTTTACTCAACTAATTGTTTTTTCATTTTCATGTTTTTCTATTATTTCCAATATTCTGTGAGATACACATGATGTTTATGTAGCATATATGTGATGTTGCATATGTTCATATTGTATAAATGAGATGTTTTGAGACTATTTTTGAGTATCTATCTATCTACACATACGCTATAAAAGAGTGAAAGAATAGAAAAATATCGCTCACCTTAAATCCTTTTACCACCTAGTTTTTGACCATTGGATTCTACATCAAACGCATTTGGTTGATTACTATTTATCAGATGGGTGGACCTAGGCCCTTAACGTGGAGAACACCCGTTTGCCAAAGAAACACGCCTCAAGTTGGTTTTTTGGCCGAGTTTTATCTGATGTGGCCACCGGGCAGCCCAACGATCCCAATCGTCACCTTGCCTCTCCTTGCTTGAATCCCTAACGTTCATTGTAAATAAAAAAGATCCCCAACGCCCATATAGCCGCTGTGGTGTGGTCTCATGCTCTCACCATGGCTGCCTCCTCCTATCCTCCCGAGAAGTGACTGAGGGAAAGGGACTTTTCTACGTGCATAATTTTCCCCATGTATTTAGGTATGAGCTATGTCTAGAGACATTAAAATCATTGTATCTAGAATTCTAGAAAAGCTAAAACGTTTTATAATTTAGAAGAATAGAGAGAGTACATTTAACTTTTATTTGCCTCCTTAGATCTTTTCCTTTGTTACATACGTTCAACTTTTTAAGTCCTTGGAAGCGTTACTCGTTATTCCATTTTAGAAAATTTCAAACTTATACTTCCTCCATTCAAGAATGATGAAAGTAAGAGGAAAATTCAAATCTTATAAACTTTGATTAAAAAAATAGGGCTTCTTGGAACACAAGAGTTATTTCATTTTCACAGGAAAACATAGAAACAGAAAAATCTCACATGCTAAAGAGTCTTTGTCAAATTATATGCAAGTTTTTAGCATTTAACTACTACATTATAAGAGAAATTAATCATCAAAATCTATTTAATATGACTTTTCAACTGCTGGTCAAATGCACTTACTATTTCTAGACGGAATATTTATACATGGAAAAAATTTGCTCAAGGTCAACGTGATTTGGCTTATAAGGGCAAACCAAAATCACACTGCGTGATTGCAACTAAAATACCTGAAGCAATGGGCAGATCAGGATTCAACAATATATCACATTAACACCAGCCACATGTTTCAAACTTCTCACTGCATCGTCAGAAGTACTTTACCCGACACAATCAACATCTCGAACTAAAATTTCGGAATTCGGGAACATTTCATCCCGACAGGACAGTTGTAGCATAATACAGGCTCCTATGAAACCAGGGAATAAAACTGAGCCATCTAGTTCTCACAGGTTACATGCCAAGAATGATAAAATTACAATTTTCTCGATGAGTCGACATGCAATTTTGAGAGGAACCATCAATTCGTGCAAAAAAATATTATCAACTCCTGTTAAACGTTTGCTGTGAGCCTGATGGAGGTTGTGTTGGCGGAGGTGGGGGAAGTGACATCTGCATTTGCATTGACATAGGCATATGTGCTAGAATACCCCTTCCATCACCTCTATCGGGCATGCCTGTATTCATGGAGCCATCAGGCATGCCCCCAAAACTAGCTTGCATGAAGGCAAGGCCACCACCACCCTGAGGATCACCCACACCATCAGCCATTCCCTGACCAAGGGCCATCGACTGAAATGGCATCAGCCCCATAGCCCACGGGCGCTGAAGCCCCTCAGGAAAGCTCATAGGACCAGCTGGAGGCTGGACACTTGGCATGGAACCTTGGTCTGATCCAGTATCTGGTAGCTGCATCTGGAAAGGGGCAGAAAAGTACTGAGGGTTTCCATCTTGCTGGAGAGGGTAATTGAAAGGTGCATTGGGGATCAAAGGCTGATTCATATTCATAGGCATCATAAAGTTTCCCTGGTGAGGAGGAATCGGCGGAAACATATAAGGTGCATTAGCCATCAATTGCTGCTTGTCCTGAGTACTGTGGTCAGATTCTTGGCGAAGTGGAGTTGCCGCACCTGGGCTCTCCTGCCGTGATTGAGAAGTCCAGTTGTAGGGCCGGTCGAATCCTTGAGGTGGATTGTTCTCAGCCTGAGTATCCCCTGGTGGGTACGAGTGGCGACCATGGAATGAAGGTGGTTTTGAAAGGGTTGGAGGCCTCAGTGGTGTTTGCTCCCTGGACTGGTGGTAGCGGGAGCGTTCTTCACGATCTTGTGAAACACCTGACCTTGGAGGAGCACGTGCAGTAGACATTTCAGGCATCTGAGATTGTCTTTGAGTATCCCCTGCAGAAGCACGGGAGATGTTAGGAGCATCTGACTCATTGCGTTCTTCTTCCTTCTCTTGATTAGTTTGGAGGAGGTTGGCATGGACATCGGGCACATGAAACTCAAAATCTGCTTTCTTAAGGAACGACTTGAGACACATCGGTGCAGCACAGATGAAAATCCCTTCCATCATTTTCACACTCTGTATCTTCTGAATGCGCTCATCACAACTGCAGAGGTAAACAGAAGTTTAAATTGACAGACTTAGACCAAGCAGAAGTGCGGAACTCTAAAAGAGAAACAAAGCAGCTGTCTACATTAAATAAGGATTGAAATTACAGCGTTTACAGAGACACTCCCCTTAGATTGCCTGCCCAACATTTGATTATGTATCCAAGGGTACATTGGTATCATGAGAGTTTCAGTACAGGATATGTCAATTTTTAACCAATATTCAGATTATGAATCCGAATGAACAGAACATCTTATATGTGTACACAACAACAAACGTAGGATAGAAAATGATTTAAACAGTACCACACTATTGCAAACATATGCCCATTGATTGAAATGAAATATCATAAGAAAAGCAAGAACAATCAGTCAAGGCTCAGATTTCGTATAATAGACCAATTTACTAAAGCAAGCATCATCATGTCTTGCACTCTTGCTGATAAACCAATGAAATAATGTATGCTACCTACCATGAACTAAGCTGACAACAAGATAACAGTAGGTTAGAGAAACCTGGGAGTTAGAATGCTTACAGATAGCAGCTGGAATCACTTCTTGCACAGGTTAAACAGAAAGCATGTTCACAAGGGATCTGAGACCAAGAAAAAAGCTCATCAAATTACTATAGGGTCCAACTGTTTATATTATCAGAAAAGAAACTATAGAGTGAATGGCCACATGTAGCACTTATTCAGGGAACAGGTAAAACCACATGAACATAAAATACAGAATATACTGAAACAACACATTAAAAAAATATGATTCCAGACTATTACATACTATGTATGTAGCACGAATATGCGAGTACACCCTCATATCCTGTATTGGATACGTATCTGTTATGGACACGTGCTACATACAGTTGGGCTTATATGCAAGAACACCCTCATACCCTGTATTGGATATGTATCTGTTATGGGCACGTGCAGCCACGATAAGTACCCATGGACTATCGGGAAAAAATAAATATATGAATATCAGATACTTGGGCTTAGACATATCAGCCCATCTATTCCTCTGTTGGATATGGCCCAGCCCAGTCAACAGATTGGTATTTTAAGGCAATTGCTACTCGCTCAGGTCATTCCCTGCCCTGGACGCCACAGCAACACACGTGGGCGCACAGCTGCACCACCTCCCTGTCACTCAACTCCAGCAGTGGTGACCCCCGGTGGCCAGCAACAGTGAGGTGAGTTCCTTTCCTCTCCGCTAACTATGCCCACAGTGACAGCTGCGGTGAGCCAGTGACGCACGCTACCCACAAGCCTGCCCGTGGGCAACCACGCAACATGCGCCCCTGTGGTGGGCTGGTGGCACATCAGATCAGCAGCGACTCGGCGGTCAGTTTCTTACTCTCTTCCCTTGATCTTCCCTGAATCCAGTAGTTGCTAGCGAGTTATTAGAATCAATTAGTGCTACTGAGAGCTGATCTAGTGTTCTTCTAGCTTGATTTCCCAGACTCTGATTAGATGGCAGCAATAATTGGGGGATGAAGCACATGAGGATGAAATAGCAGCCTGAGTTGCAAGCTGCACTTCCTAGTTGTCTAGGTATCAACTATCATGTAAGGAACTGGATCGATTTCCTCCGAGCCTCAAAGGTGTACTTGTATCCTCCCTCAAGTTTTCACATGAAGCACTTGGGACTTTTTATCTTACAATATAAGACTTATACATTCTTATCTGGCTTTTGCAAGTCATTAGGAGAATTGGATCATGGAGTTTTGGTGATGCTCGATTTGCTATTAGCTTTTAAAATTTTAATGTGTCCTATAATTTATTTAAAAGTTTATATACATGAAAACCTATCCTCATATTGACTTTTTTGGGGAACATGGCATATCCATGTATCCTGTATCTGTGCTACAAAGTCTATGCATGAAGGCCGTTTAACTTGCTTGAAGTACTTCAACCAAACAAAAAAAGGGCAACAAATAAACTAGATATGACTAGTTCAAACTTAAAAGCCACAGTAGCAACTGAAGCCAGAAGCTTATTTCATTATGCAATCGAGGTCAAACTGTGAGTAATCTATTTATCAATTCCTTAGGTTAGTACCACCAACAAGCAAATCCTGTGTGATCCGTTAAAACAAACAGATATACTAGCATTGTAAGAGAACAGCAATACTGCCTTCATTCAATCGCTAGCCAGTAGATCTTAGCTTCCCTTGACTGCTTGCCATGAACAAAACGAGATAACATTGGCTCTCCTTACAATGGAATCGCTAGAACACTGAGGCAATAGCCAATCCCACAGAGCTACTATAAATTATATGTATTGGTATTTTTGTCCAACTCTCAGAAATCCAACACTCTTCATTCAATCGCTAGCCAGTAGATCTTAGCTTCCCTTGACTGCTTGCCATGAACAAAACGAGATAACATTGGCTCTCCTTACAATGGAATCGCTAGAACACTGAGGCAATAGCCAATCCCACAGAGCTACTATAAATTATATGTATTGGTATTTTTGTCCAACTCTCAGAAATCCAACACTCTAAACAGGGAGCATAAAACAAAGATGATGCACATCCAATGCTTCATTTTCACTTATGATATCAACAGAGGAATAGAGTTGGTGGCGGTAAATGGCTAAACAACACACGCGGTTGACTAAAGCTCTAATTTCCTTAGCAGCAACACGAGCTGAACAAGTTCGCGGTTTGATAGCCGCATTAAAAAAAAAAAAGGGTTTAGCAAGTCCGTACGAGGCGGCCGTAGATGGCGATGGGGAACTCGCAGCGGGAACAGATGTGGACGCGCTCCCCGAGCGGGCGACGGGAGCGACGGCCGATGGCGCGCGCGGCGGCGGCAGCGGAGGTCGTGACGGCACCGAGGCTCTTCGCGACGGGGAGGTCCGCGATCACCAGGTGGTCGGGGCATGCCACGGTGACGGATTCCGGGATGCCGCCACCCAGCGCCGCAGCCGCCCCCACCGCGGCGGAGGCACCGGCGGCGGCTGCCGAGCCGGTGGCGGCAGCGCCGGAGTCCGACGAGCCAATCTTGCTCAGGCGGATCTGCAGCATCGTTAGGGTTTCTAGTTTTTCTTTCTCCCTTCTCGGGCTGGGTTTGGTTTATTTGCTTTCTCGGGCTGGGTTTCGGCCTGCTTCAGCCAGTGCTCGGGGAATACATACTTCTCACTTTCACTTTCCCGCTATAAGTCAAATAATTTAAACTTTAATTAAATCTATATGTATAGCTAATATTAACCACCCATTTTTTTTTGTCCGTTCCTTCTATCTGCCAGACAATGCAAAGTTTCTTCCGTATGGACTTATATTATTCACTCATGCTTGTACGAGTTAGAATGGTTCACGTCTACCAATGATTCATAAGAAGTACGATTCAAAGATATATTAGGATAATGGAAAGTTTCTTTCGTATGGACTTATATTACTCAAGCTCGTACGAGTTAGAATGGTTCGCGTCTAGCAATGATTGATACGAAGTACGATTCAAAGATATATTAAGTTCATATCCCATATATATACATGACCCGGGCTCATGAGATATGCTCATATGAGTTACAACAACTCGTGCGTAGCGATGATACGAAATCCAATTCTGATATACATTAGATTTCATAGCAACAAGTCAAAATCTCTTCCCTAATTTTTTTCATATAGCCCTCTTACTTATTTCTTTTTCATCTGATTCTACATGGCTTCGTTCCTTTTTTCTGTCTCAGGAACTATTTCCTTTTTCGTTCCGTGCTCTCGTCCATAATTCCGTTTTTATTTTTCATTCTGTGTTCTCGTCGAGAACTCCATTTTTATTTTCCTTTTTTCGTCCTTAGTTTTGGTCCGCAATTGTGTTTCTCTTTTCTTTCATGTCCGTGTTTTTTCTGTTTTTTTTTTCGTTGGCTCCTGCTTTTGTTTCTCTTATTATATCCTATGCCGTAGTCCGCTTTCTTTTCCTTCATGTCATGTATCTCTGTTTTTGGTTTTTTCTCCGCTCTGCTCCAGGGTTCTTTTTATAAAAGTTAAAAACAAATAATAAATACAACATTACATGTTTTTGAACCATTGACTTTTGCCTAAAAAAACTCAAGATTTCTACCATCAAGTTGTTGATGTAGTTTTAGTTAGAAACACTACTTATTCTTTTAGAACTTAGATCGATCGTAAACTGAAATCCTAAGCACTTTGTTATCTAATCCAGTCTAAATAACTCTATTTATGTAATCCTCGATAAGGGTTGGCATACAACATTAACTTTTGTGTATGAACGAATTTAGTCCCACTCAGCGCGACCATGCATAAGGAGAGGATGATTTGTTGTATGACTAAGAAAAACGACGAACATCGAGCCGCGGTTGATGACGCCGCTAGCGTGTGCAATGGAGAACCGTCCATAGCCTGTGCACGACCGGTGAAGATTGGACCACTAACCCATGTGTTTGTAAGATACTTTAAGGGTGTCAACACATATTGTTATCGAGGGTGTGTTGATACGTATTATTAACAATGGATTGAAAGACGACAGAAATGTGAGGGGTGAGAAAGGTATTAACAATTTAAGAGTGAAAATAGTGACCTGTTACAACACACGGGCACTTTTGCTAGTTTATATAAAAACTAACCTATTAAATTATTATTATATTGATTAGGAAATATAATTTCAAATAAAATTAATTGAAGACATAAATATCAATGATCAAACTTAAAAAAGTTTGACATATTAACCTAAATTATATTTTTTTATTTTGGAACGAATGTTTTATTTTGGAAGAAGTTCTATATTGTCTAGCGTTTTCTTACAAGACTTTGGCCCTCTCTACAAGGGCTCAAGTTGGCTTCAACTTCACCATTATAGAGCATTGTACCGAGAGCCGGTGAAGCCTCAAACATATCTTTTATTGGCTTCTTCACTTTGCCTGCTAAGGTATTTACCTTTTTATCGTGATCGTGCCGTGGTATGTTTTTCATTAAACAGAAGATTACTACAATACCTTAACATTGCAGCTCCAGTACCTGCTAGCTATTCGACAATGCGGACAGAGCACTTGTGCACGTCCGTGGGTAGTGAGAGCTATGATCAACAAAGCATGGTCATTGTAGCACTAGTGAACAATCCTTTTGGGGGGGGAGGGGGGGCGGTTCTAGGAAATATATGAAGTATGTTATGGTACACGATAATGCTTTGGCTAGGGTGTCCGTCCCGTGTCGGAGGTGTCTAGCTGGGCCTGTGGACCGGCCCACAGCTTGCTTCCGGTCCGCATACAGAGTTCTTCAAAAACAAAAACAAACTAAAATAGAGCGACACATCGTTCCTCATTTGCATCGCCGCTACGGGCGCCTCCACCGCACTGCCGCCTAGCTCGCTTCTTCTCCGCTGCTGCGACAGCGACCCTCTCCCCCCACTCCGTGGGTGGCTCGAGCAAGCCTCCTCCCCTCCCCTCCATGGATCTAGCCACCCCTCATCCACGTGCGTCTTCCCTCAAGTTCAGTGGCCTCCATGGCGTCCCCTTCCCCCACTCCATGGCGGCTGCGACCCTCTCCCGCGTCCCACCAGATCTGGCCCTCCCCTACCCCGGCCGACGGCGCCCTCCCTAGATCCGGCAGCGTCTCCTCTCCCACGGCCGACGGTGGGCATGGCGGGGCGTGCGTGCACGCCCATCCAGTGAGCCTGCGCCACTGCAGTTGCCCACCAGGTAGGTCATGGCTGCACGGCGATGCTGTGTTTCAAGTGTTTCTTAACGCTTTTTAGACTTTGTTGCAAGCCCATGTTTCAAGTGTTTCAATTCTTTCAGATGTATGTTTCGAATGTTTTTATGCGAATGTTGCATAAGTAGATCAGGATGTTGCATATGTTACAATGGTTGTACATGTACGTTGCAAACATCCATCCTCAATGTTTGATCTGTTTTTTTGTACACGTATGTTGCAAGTGTTGTGTTTGAATGTTTTAAAAGTAAATCGGGATGTTGCACATGTTGCAATGGTGTTTCAACTCTATATTCTAAATGTTTCATCTATTTTAGATGTATGTTGCAAATGTTTCATCTAGATGTTGCAAAAGTAGATCAGGGCATTGCACGACGCGGCCAGTGGCTGTCGCTGCTGCTAGGGCGCAGTCGTGGGTCAACCCACGTGGATTTCCCCATGCGGGGCGTGGGGAGGGCGCTGGGGCGCGAGTCCCTGCGACGGACACGAGTGCGGGTGCTGGGGCGGGATGCGGGACGCGAGGTGTGGGGTGGGATGCGGACACGGGAGCATCAAAGAGAGACAACAGATATGGATGGGAATTTTAATTAATTAATGGTAGTCCAGAGCAGCATATGTAGGCGGAGCAGACAGGCACGCGTGGTGTAACACCCTCGGTGTTACGCCCTAAATAACCTGTTAAATCATGTCATGAGCATCATATTTATGTGTTATTGCATGTGCTAAAGTATTAAGATAAAATTTTTATCAACTAAAATTGCTACTAAAAATGTTAAATAAAAATTAATGCAATAGCTCATGTTATATCAAGTAAGGTTCAAAACCAATTTTTATTGAGCAAAAATACTATAGAACATATATGTGGCTCAAAAATAAAGTTCGAAGTATGAACTTTGTAGATGATAATGCAACCTTTGTTTTAGAAAAATAATAGGGCTAGCTAATATTTCTAATGGCTTGAAAATGGAACTTGAAATAAAAATTAGCCTAAGCAAGTTTCCTAAGTCTGAAAAAGGTATAAGGAGGGTAAGTTGGTGAACTAATTCTGGAAAATATAGAGAAGACGAACGTCATGTTCTTGCTCCTAATGATAGCCCTATGTACCCTCTTTCTCGTGGTTTAGACAGTAGAATCGGAATCGAGCTAGATTAGTTTTTGTGCGTGCTTTAAAATCCATGCACGAACATGGATTTGGTTGCCTGGCAGGCCAGATCTGCCTCTGGCCTAGCCAAGGCCTGGTCGTGGCTGGCAGCGGTCGGCCGCTCTGCGCTTGCTGCCGCCGGCCACGGATCCCAGTGCCCTGCCTTGCGCTGCTGCCACCTCTGACTCGCCCGGCTCTGCGCTGCTGCTGCTGCCACAGTCCCCTGCCTCGCGCCGCGACGTTGCGGCTGCCGTCGACTCACTGTCGTGTCTGTTTCCTCTCTCCCCGCATAACGCCATCGCCGCCTTAATGGCGCTGCGCCGCACGTGTGCTATGTTGTTGCTTTGCCGTGTCGAGCCAAGAACAGGGACGAGCCGAGCTAGATCCCTCTCTCTCTCTTTTCCTCTCTTTCCTCTACCACCATGGCCGTCGGACCCGCATCATCAAGGCGGCATGGTGGAGTCACCATCGCCCAATTCACCATGACACCGACTCTGCTCTTAAGTCGTCGAGCCGCCCATCTCTACTCCGCTTTGAACCGTGCCTCGCCAAGCTCGATTTTGGAGCTTTCTGGCCGCCGTTAGTTGCGTCGGTAGCCTTGCCTCGACCCCCTCTGTACCCCCCGCGCACCAGTAAACCTCTGCCACATCTCCTTGGCCGTGGGCGCGGTTGTGTCCGCCGTGCCGTCGGGTCGCACGCGGTCGGATCTCCACCGCCACTCTCCCCTCCTGCAGTCACCTCGGCTAAGCTTGTGGTAGGATCCTAGTGCTCGTGTGCCGGTTGGTGAGGCCGGATACCACCCTTGTCCTTCGGAATGCCTGCGCCACCGCCGTGAAGCGCCGCTCGCCGCTACTGCTCGCGTAGTGCCTTCCCCTAGCCCCTCAACCGTAGCGCCTTGACGCCGTGCGAGCCGAAGATGGAGGTTGGCCCCTCGGATGGGCCAGCGCGGGCCTTGGTTGCTCGGCGTAAGCGCGAGGTGCCGGCGGCTACCGCGCCGTCGCGCGTGCTGCCATTGGGGACCTCCCCGATGTGAAGATGAGAAAGTGTGAGGGCCTTGGTGCATAAATGCTGACTGCGGGAATAGTGCTCGCAGTGGTTACGCTATTAGTGACTAGCGTAAGGGTGTTTCTGCAAAAGCGCCAACGCGCACGGGTTCCCTCACCATGGGCCATTTTTGCGCGTGGGCCGCGTCCATGTTGGGCCAAGTTGGGCTGATTAGTTTTCTCGTTTTCATAAAGAATTAGAAATAGTTTCATATTTTGATTTCTGGGCTAGGTTTGTAGAATTAATATAAAATCATATATGTGTCCAAAAATTATAAAACCAATTTTGTTAGATTCCTAAAATTGTGATCTATCAGGTAGCACAATTAGTTCATACATGTCTATGATGATGTTGAGGTCCGTCCATTAAATCAATTGGAAATGATTAATATTAATAGGGTAAATCTTGTAAGAATTATTGTGGTAAATTGGTGGATGCTTTAATCCTGAAATTTTTACGGTAGCTTTATTGCATTATTATGTGCTTGCTGTAATTTTTGTAGCCCTAGAATAGACTATTTAATATGGTAGCTAAATATACACTAAAACTAATAGGAATAAGAGCACAATAATGATTTATAAAATTTAGCACTTGATTAGGGTAAGCTTAACATCTGGTTTGATGAAGATGATAGTTAGTTAGTATCTTAGCCATTAGTGCTAGCTTGTTTGTGTGGCTTATGTGTTCTTATTTTAAGAGTTGTTGTTGCTTAAATACTGAATTATTGCATCATCATCGCATGCATATACAGAACGAGTTGGTGGAGTTCACGATCACCGGCGAGGAGGAGTACGAGGAGGTGATCGAGGAGTACGAGGAGGAGATCCCCGTATAGGAGGAGTTCTAGGAGCCACAACTGACTGACGCAGCTCACACTGCGCCTGCCCAAGACAAGCCTCGGTGCATAATCATTATTTTTGGATAATCACCGTATATCTATCTGTTGTGCATTTACGTTGCAGGAATTTTATGGAAACCACATGCATATAAATATCTATCCTATGAGTCTTACTAGTGCAGGTTTGTGTAGTTGATATGCTTAGGTTATCGATAGCGTGAGTAACCTGCCATTACTCACAATAGGTGATAATTATTACTCTCATGATAAAATGATAAAAAGAAATGGTGACCGGACAGGGATATGGCATGGGTTATTGGTGGATGTAACGAGTTGTGTCTCGTGGCCACAGGACTTAGCTTGGTTGCACTGTTTTCCTGTTCGTGTCGATTGAGGACCATACGTTGCTCTGGATTGTAGTCAAGTCACAGATTTATTATCATGAGCACATACTTGCTTATGGGACCAGAAAGACTTGTTACTCTCTTACCATGGGTTCCGACTCTTTTCGAACCGACTTTTAGGGGTGGGTATTAGGTGGAGGTCTAAGCACCATACGGAGACCGGGTCTTAGGTGTTGGGGGCTTGGAGTCTAAGTTTGGATGGGGACCTGGACCCCTTGGCAGGAGTGGAATGGGTTGGTCTTGTTTGTGCCTGGGGTACAAATGAGGTGTGTGTTTGGGGGTACCCAGCTAGGATACATTGATTCGTGAATCGCCATTTTTGAGACGGTATGACTTGGCTATGGTCTAGTACCATAGTAAGAACTGGAATATGGAAGATGATAAAATGGTTTTGATTGCTCAACCCTTGCTTAAAAGTAGAGCACGTGCTTACATAGAATGGTTAGTTAATGAAGTAATTATGACTGCTAATAAAACTTGACTGTAAGGACGAACTACTAGTAATGCTTTTTATGAAACAAAAGAAACACCACAAGCCATCTTGCCTATCATATCCCTTAAGAGTCGAGAAATTATTCCCACTAGTCGGGTAAGTCTTGCGAGTACATTGTGTACTCAGGGTTTATTTTACCCTATTGCAGGTGCAGCTTGAGGAGTAGATCGTGTGTGGAGGATTCTTCTGGTGGCACATGCGGATCCTTGTATCGCTATCGCTAGATGTTTATTTCTACTTTCGCTGTTTAATTATCGTACTCTGAACTCTGGTATTGTAATAAATAATTTCTAAGACTTTATGTTGTATGAAATGGACTAAGTATTGTAAGCTCATACTCATTATTGGATTCTGGATGTAAAATATGGATTGTTTCGAGTTCTCTCGTTGGGTGTGCTCGACGAAACTGTTCAAATTAGCTCAGTTTCGGGGTACTTAGTGTCTAGTGGAAGACAAGTGCTTCCGAAAGTGAGTTATTTGAGACGGTTTGCCACACGCAGGCGTTCGAACGGGGGCTAGTGTTTTTGACCATCAGTCGGTTGGGAATACACAATTGCAAAACAAGATTGTCACCATCATGGCTCCTATGGTCAAACTAATTTGCATGGACATGTGGAAGGATATTATTCATGTGATTTTCAAATGGTTTGATGATTGGATTGTTGGATTGAAGGGGAATGTTGTTTGTGATCCATTGGTAGCAACATGGCTCTGGGATAGCGAGCACGATGACACAGATGTCTTCGTCTTCGCATTCCCTTTGGTCAAAATGTCGTTGCAAGTGCAAGGCTAATATACACATTATCATCAAAGGGCTCATCATTTTGACCATGGGATCAGTGGGGGACACAATTGTCATTGGTGACAACTGGCTGATGCGATTCGAGTACTGTGTTTGTAGGGTAAACATTGTGGGAAACAATCTAATCTCATCTAATGCACATGATTTGAAATGTACAACAAGAGTACATGATGGGCAACACTGATAGGAACTAGATGGCTAGAGGAGGGGTGAATAGCCAATAAAAATTCTCTACAAATTCACAAGACTAGAACAAAGTTGATTAGTACAAAATATGACCCTAATAGCCACTACTTGCTCTAGCTCTATATCACCCGAGCTAGCCCCTGTATAATTCTAGCAGCAAAGGGATTTCCACTCTATAGTACTTCACCACACAAGAGCTAGCTACCCAAGTTGCACTAAAACAAGAGAGGCAACTAAGCTATTACTTCTACTCGCTACAACAACAACTAACAACTAGAGCTACCTCTACAGAAAGCAACAAGCACTACACAAACTATGAATATGAAAGGGAGCACAAGTGTAGTGATGTACACCGAACTGGGCAAGTGATGATTCACATCCTAACTAGCCACTCAAGCTAGACCCACAACTTGGGTGTGTGCCACAAGAATAAAAGCACAAGGCACTACTACAGGAATAGTTTGTAGGGGCAACTGGAGATGCTTTGTAGGGGCGGCTCGGCCAGCCGCCCCTACCATACCGTCTCTACAAATCATGTATTTGTAGGGGCAGTTCCCTGACCGCCCTTACAAATCAATTTGTAGAGACGGCTGATGTTATCAGCCGCCCCTAAAAATCAGTTTGTAAGGGTGGCTGGTAACACCAGCCGCCTCTACAAAATCGATTTGTAAGGGAGGCTGTAATACCAGCCGCCCCTATAATATCTATTTGTAGGGGCGGTTCAGTCTAGAACCACCCCTACAATACATTTTTCGCCAAAAAAATTCAAATTTATAATTCAAATCTGAACAGAACATATATACATATATGCATGCATAATTCAAATCTGACCAGAACATATATGCATCCACAAGCACAAGAGCATTATATAAACTAACATTATAAGTCCAATTCATAAGAATATATACAATCCATCATTACATAGACATAATTCACAAGTCTAATTCGTTCTACAAGTCCAAACCGTCCCACAAGGTAAGACCAATGTCAAATTCCATACACATTGCTATCAACGGCCTAGAGCTAGCCTTTCAGTCTCACGAAGGTGTTGGTACTGAAGATTTCTACCTAAGTCGAAAGCTCGGTCATGGTAGGTGCCTTTGACGTGTACAATCTGGTCCATTATGAAGTTGCAAAGGTCGCCGACGAGCTCTAAGAGTTGGTCATCCTTGTATGGGTCTCTTTTCATTTCTTTCTCTTCTTTCCACTACAAGAGAACAAGTTTTGGTTTAGTATTTCATAACATATGCGTAGTAGAGGCCTCAAAAACATGTCAATCATCATTTGATCATGAACTTACAGCATCAAGGCATCATAAGAGAGAAGAGAGGAGAAGGTAATGTAGGGGCGGCTGATAATGATGCCAAGTTTCTCATGAGTTCTTGATCATCAGCTCATATTCTATATAATGTATGGACTTGGACAATTTCATCATCGGCAAATCAAAGGAGAGGAGAGGAGAAGGGAGATTTGGCAAAAAAGCAACAGCTGCTTAGCAAACATAGAGAGGAAAATGTGTCAAAAAAGCAGTTGCTGCTTCCGAAACATAGAGGATAGGAAAGGTGGCAAAAAAACCAACAGCTGCTTATAAGTAGGGGGCCATTCGATCATCATATGAGATACCTTAGCATAAAAGGGTTCACATCATTGCATATGCCACAAAGAACGAGTCAATAGTATAGAAAACTAGTATAGAGCGAGCAAAAGAGAGGAGTAGTGTATAGGAGCAGTAGGCAGTAGGCACATATCCAGTGAAATAGAAAAGTAGGAGCCATAGAAGAGAGAAGAGAGTAGATAGTAGAGCACCAGCAGCATGAGGCAAAATTCAGTTAAGAGTAGTAGCTCCAGTGACAGAGCAACATATAGAAAGGTAGTAGTAGTATAGATGCATCATAGTAACCAACATGTGCATCATACCAATATGTGGGTATAGAGTAGAGAGACAGCTTTATGGCCCTAAATAGACTTGAGCAGAATTCAGATAGCTTGCAAAAGAACCTGGTAAAACTATTACTAGCTACCAGCATGCAACCGAGTGTGCCTGCAAGTGACAATTACCTTCACTATTACAATCCAAATAAGACTTTCGAGTTGCTGAAAGTAACATAAACAGATCCAAACTCTGTAGTTGCAGAGCTGATCAAGGTCGAGAAAGTAGATAGCTACAGCTATTGTTGTTAAAGAATAGCTTCAAGAACAGCTGCTGCCTTTTGTTGCTGCAATAGAGTTGAGACCCAGCATAACCAAGAAATCAAGAGCAACTAAAGTTTGCAGGTGCTGGTTTGCACCGAACAACAGCTTGAAGAGAGCACACCCAGACGCCCAACACCAGAGCATACACCGGTCAGAAGCACAGAGCAAAGACAGCAGCTTGAGTGCTAGAGAAATTGACAAACTGAAAAAATCAATTCCGATTTCTCTTCTACTTAAGCTAAATTGGCAGCAAAATTATATAATAAAGAATAAAGCAACCTCAAGCAATGCTTTTTATATACATGTCAACCATAGACTGATAATATTATGTTAAGTCATTTATATTTATCTGGCAGGATTGTTTATCAAATATTCCCTTAGCATATGTGTTAAAAATAAAAGTGAAAAGGCAAACACAAGCTGCAGACATGAAGCAAACAGTTGCTTTTCATAGATAAATTACTTGCTGCCTGAACTCAAACAACAGTAACGTGGGGCTGGTGGAGGAGCGCCGATGCCGGTGGAGGACCACGAACGCGGGGCAGCACGAGCAGCTTGGCCGCCCCCCAGTCGAGGTGCGCTCACGCCAAACCCTAACGGGCACCGTACCGGGGCGCTTGCAGGGGAAGGGAGCACACCGGAGAGCGTGGATGCTAGGGAGCACCGGGGAGATGGGGCGGGGGGCCCGGCGGCTCAAACCCTAGCAGCATCGGGGTGGCGGCTTAGTGGACTGTGTCCACGCCAGAGAAGGTGGTTGCTTCTATATATACGTTGGGCATTTGTAGGGTGGCTGGTGATTTAGCCGCCCTTACAAATGGCTACAACAGGGGCAGATGGTAGTAGCTGCCACTGCAAATCAACCCATTTGTCCTATTGTGCCTTTTGTAGGGGCGGCTGCTATGCTAAGGCCCGAGCACGCCCACTGTAGGGGCTGATCCAATGCCAGCCGCCCCTAAAAAAAGACCCGTTGCTACAAAGCCTTTTTCACATAGTGAGGTGCACTGCAACTAGCCACGAGCATACCACTAGAGTTGCTCTTAACAGTCTCCCGCAAGGATGAGCACAAGAGCACCTTACAACAACTCAATCGGAGGCGGCAACAATCACCACAAGCTCCTCAACGATCCCATGAGATCCAAGCTAGCTAAGTGATGACAATTACCAAGAGTAACAAGAACACCAACAGCCACCATGCTCAACTAGTGCCATGAGATGCAAATCGACGAGGCAAATGCACTAGAGGTTCTCCAATCTCACCCAAATGTGATCTAAAGTTATGCACAAGTGTTAGGGATGCCAAGACAGGGGGCAAGTCAGTGGAGTGAGTTGCTCAGCTCTAAAAAGAATATGCACAACTGTTAGGGATGCCAAGACAGGGGGCCAAGGCCAACCACAAGGTCTCTTTATAGATCACCAAAAGAATCTAACTGTTACCCACTTGTGTCGTAGTCTACCTGTGCACTGGATAGCTCCGGTGGAGCACCAGATGTCGCATTAGACACCCCTCCAGTGGCTAGTTTCCAACAGCTCAAAAACTAGCCATTGGACTATTTGAAGTCTGGTGGCAGCTCCAGTGCCAAACCCTGAAAACTCTCTGGAGTCAGGTCCGATGACCTGTCCATTGCAACATTGGACGGCTCCAATGTGTGTTAGCGTTTAAGACCACGTTTGCAACCCTCTTTGGTAGAATGGTGTGGTGCGAGCTCCGGTGGGAGCTTTGAATTTCCCCACACTCGGCTACCCTTGCACCAGATCCCATCAGTGTTGTCATTCCGATGCACACCGAACAATAATGTGCATGCCAAGAATTCTGACAAAAATCAGGGCCTTGACCGATAGAAGGAAAAGATATGCACTTCAAAACTGAGCTGCGACCTTTAATTGTGGGAAATTTGGAGGGTGATGAACATGCTTGCCCTGAGAAGAATGAGAATTCGAAACTGAGATAGCATTGGGTCCAGAGATACATACCGATTTGGGCGAGTGCTTGATCACTTGAACCCATTGTGAAGATTGTTCCTAATTTCGATATTCAGAACGAAAATGTGCACCTCCATTATGCCATAGGTTGAAGAAAATTTTGAAGGCGTCACATTCATAGGACCACAACATGTAGATATGAAACCAACCTCTTGGGAATTAACAACGAAATGAAAACACGATCTCCAAGGCTAAGGACCCGGAAAGCAGAGGGATTACCCCCCCAACCAAGCACCGATTGAAGATTGAGTGCCGCCATAGTGTCCGTAAGTGGACATTTACATCGACCAACTGGCCATAGAATGGAACCGATGATAGATTTCATCCACGATCAATTTCCCAGGCCGAGAATCCAGCTAAGGAAGCTCCATGACCAGCAGCAGGATAAGAGTGGGGAGCCATGGCCAAGGGAGACAAAGGGGGGCGACCCAAGTGTAACACCCCGGGTGTTATGGTTTCTAATTAATCTGCCATGTCATCATATTGCATTGCAAAGCATCCATGATTAGGTCAACCTTGTTATGCATTAACTAAAATGAGTTTACTTATCTAGATTGAATGTGCTTCTCAGTGGTGTGATCCGAACCAAAAACCCTAATTTCGAATGCCACTGCAAATACTTAGTCCATGCCCTGCGTAATTTGAGGTGTGTGACTGTGTTACACACTAGTGTCAAGTGTAGGGTATGAGCTCAAGTGCAACACATAAAATGAAGCTCCAAGTTTGAGTTTGGATTGGAATCCAAAAACTTGTCACGAGTTTTCCGATTCAAATTTAAATTCAAATTTGGGGAAATGTTAAAAGAATTTCAAAAGCTAAATTGGTCAACCAAGAGTGGCATTTGGTCAACCATGTCATGCTGGTCCAAATGATGCCCTTGGATGATGGTTTGATCATTAAGTAATCACTAATTAAGGTAGCAACAAATTCCAATTGAAAATTCCTCCGAAAACCCTAAATTCCAAAATCCTGTTTTGCCCCTTTTTAAATAATTCAAAATCTAAGCAAAATTTGGGAAAAAGTTTAAAACCAAGTTTGTAGAACTTTTCAAGGGCTACAACTTTGGTGTTTTGAGTTTTCAAAGTTTTAGTGTAAAATGTGGAGCAATTTTGAAAATAAACAAATTTCAGATTTGACCCCTTTTGTCCAAAAACTCAAATTTCAAAATGTAGGCAGAATTTGAAAATGTTTTGAATAGCAAAGTTGTAGGCCTTAGCTAGATGTACAACTTTGGTGTTTGGAGTTTTTGAAGTTTTAATATAAAATCCAAAGTAATTTCTAAATTACCAAATTTCCAAAGAGTGTCCCCTTTTGAATTTAAACTCAAATTTCAAAATCCAGTTAGAATTTGAAAAAGTGTTCAATACAAAACTTGTAGAGATTGAAATTCTGAATATTTCATATCTTGGGAATTTTCAAGTTGTTACATGAATTTGGAAGTAATTTGAGAAAACAATTTGAAATTTTAAAATGGGGGGGGGAGAGCTACAGTAGCCGACCAATCACCGCCGGCCACCGGCCGGTATGGGCGCCGGCGAGACGCCGGATGGCTTCCATGGCCTTCACGCGCGCCAGGACCGCCAGCGCGATGACGCGCGCCTTCCAGAACCGAACACCGTGGCCATGCCTATAAATATGTCGAGGTCACCGTTGTTTTCTTTTCTTCTCTGTTTTCGCCACCGCCGCCGCCGCTAGCTCCGCCGCTCGCCGCTGCCGTCGTTGAGCCTCCACCGGCCACACAAACCGCACCAGCAAGACCGCCTTGCTCCCGCGCATCTCCCCGACCATTCACCTCCACCTCTACCGCCCGTATCGCGCGGATAGCCACCGTCTTCCTCGCGCCCGGTCGGACCTCCCCGCCATCACTGCCCTCACGTGGTCAGACCCCTCCGGCCTCTCCCCGTCGTCACCAAGAGCACCAGCGTGATCACTGTGAGCCACTGATGCTTTCTACGCCCTTAATTTAGTCGCTACTCTTTTGGAGACGCGTTTTCACGGCTCACCGTCGGCCATGGTCTGCCATCGTCGTCGGTGAGGGGTCGCCGGAGCTCGAGCCTCGCTGTAGAATGGCGTAGTGGATTCGCAGGTAGTGTAGATTGTTTTGGTCGAGTCAATTGGGTGACCGACGCTGTGCTCGCCGACCGGCCACCGCGCGGGCATGGCCGGGTCGCGGGAGAGAGCGAAGGAGATGGAGGAAGGCGATGACAGATGGGGCCCGGTTGTCAGCGAGAGAAGGAGAGGGAGAGCGCGCGCGCGAGCAGGCCGTGCGGATGGGCCGCGTGCATTGCTGGGTCGCGTAGGCGAGCGCGAGCGCGGGTGCAAGTGAGCGCGGGCGGACGCACAAGTGGGCCGCTCGGTTGGGCCGAGTCAGGGAGAAGAGAAGAGAGTCGGCCCGGTTTGGTTTTTGTTTTTCTTTTTCCAAAATGTGAATAGTACTGATGTTTATTTATTTCATTAAAAATTGTGTAGAGCTCTAAAAATCATGAAAAATTTTGTGTAAGCTTTTCAAGGTGTAAACTACCTAGAAAAAATATTACATGCTAAATTTGATTACTTTGTGTAGGATATTTAATTAGTTCCATTAAATATTAAATGCAAATTCCATGAATTTTAATAATTAAATTATTAATCCAAAAATCATGAAATTTATTTTGACACTGTTTTAGGTCATGTTTAATCCATAGAAAAAGTTTAAGCTTGTTTAGATAAAGTATGATTAAATATTAATTATGCCCTAATTAATTAAATAGTAAATAAATGTTAAATTGATAACTTTAAGTGTTGTGTGCCCTTTCGATTGAGTGATGTCCTTAGGTCACTAATCCTTGGTGATCTTTGGCATCTTAATTTCATGTTTGAGCTCGTTAGTAACTTACTTGGTATTAAAAGCTAGTATCGCTTAAGTTGTCGCTATTAGTTAGTAGGTTTTACTGTTTTGTAACTGTACCGCGAAGGAAAGTTGTACTCAAGTCGTAAACCGTGGCATATCATCATCAAGCATCATGTTTATCATCGAGCATCATGTTGAAGCATGTTCTATACTCGTGTAGTTCCCGCTTTCGAAGAAGTTGAAGTTGCCGAACAAGCCTCCGGAGAAGAGTTGTCGTCGGTGGGTTCCGGATCAGAAGTCAGAGTCTTTGAGTCCGAGTCAGTCGTCTCGTCAGAGCAAGGCAAGCCCTGGTGCATTTAAACCCTACCTTGAGTTTTACAAATCTTTATTTTTATTATAATTTACTGCATTAAGTAATTAGGAGTTGAGTGATAACCTAATTGCTGCATTGTCATCCTTGATTATTGCGATATCAACCTTGATAGTTGTTTTACTGAAAATGCGTAGTATGCTTCGCTATGCTTACTGAATTAAGCTTTTTAAATGAGTATTTATGTAGCCATGACGGCATACTTAATGAATATTGAAATATGAGAATGAATTAGAAGATCGGACGGGTGGTTTGGCCACTACTAACATACATTGAGAAATGAGTCTCAATATAGTGTTTCCGCCTTGTCGGTTAAGGACCGTTCGTTGTATGGCCCGCTTGTGTTTCGAGACTTTGCAACTAGCCTCATGCCTTGGTAAGCCCAAAATATTGGTGATTCCATTTCGAGAACGTCTAACCTCGCACTGGGAGTGGAGAGATGGCGAGAGTAGCGTGTACCCTCAGGACTAGAATCGGGCCGGATTCGAGGAGTACTGTACTCTCGGGTGGCGATGGACATGTTCTGGTTTTGGGAGATCTAAATGAGGGTTGATATATACAAGATTCGATTCTACATATATCGTGAGGTTAGGGATCCCCAGCTGGGTATAATCGGTTCGAATCGTCGTTTGCTCCTCGGTTATGGAGACTCGATCACCTGTCCTGCATCGTAGTTAAGAACTAGAATTAAAAGAAAGAATGAGAAATGTCTTGATGATAATTACTTTGATCTAGATTAGGATCACTTAGAATTGGTTAATGAACCATCAATGATAAAAGTAAAACATTGAAGGTAAGGACTCACTTTAGTAAGCTTTTATGCAAAAGAAAATATTGATTCTTGAATACTCATACCTTAATTCCCTAAAGCTAGCATGCCCTTGGAGTCTGTTCTTAGTCGGGTAAGTCTTGTTGAGTATTCTCGTACTCATGGTTTGTTGAACCCCTTGTTGCAGGTGCGGTTCATGAACAAGTCTACTTTGAGCCTTGTTGCATGACCGTTGTGGCTGAAGAAAGTGACGACGAGTAGACTGTGTGACCTTTGGGCAAGGCATCCTGTTTGTGTGCTTGTAATAAAGTTACTGTCGATACTTCTCTACTACTGGTTTGTAATAATGCTACATAAGGTTTGAGGTTTGGAAACTATGGTTTGTAAACTTAGGTTATTGTAAGACTTCCGCTACTTTACTCTGTTGGTATTTTGAATAAATTGTTGTAATATTGCAATACTCCTGTGATTGGATTATGTTCGGAGGAAAGCAGACCTTTTAAGTTATGAGGAACATAAGTACGGCTGTCAGAGGTCATTATGACAATGACAGGTACATGTGGGCCATCATAATTAGGAGGTTCTGTGACACCAAGTGCTCATGGTCGCTCCTCACATATATATAAATTACTAGATATGTGCCCGTGTGTTGCACCGGGTCCTCAAATTTGGCCCCTGCCTATGGGGAGCATGTGGTTCGCGGTGTAGTTTAAGCTAATTTGATCATTTTCAGAAAATAATAAAAAAATATAGAAGAGAAGAGATTTGATTTGACTGTTTAGCCCATAAGCCAACCCTCCGGCCCATCAACAAAGTCCGTTAGCCTCAGTGGCCTCATCCGCCAAGAGCCTGGACGCCTCACGTGACACGTCCCAAGCAGGTGAGGGGGCTTGCCGGCCTGCCCCGATGCCCCGACACCCGCTGCTTCTCCTAGCTCCATCCCGACTGTCGACCATCTGCGTCTCCGCAAGGCCGCAACCACTGACCCGATCTTAGCCACGGAGGCACAGAGAGGACCGAGGAGGGAGGAGCACCACCGCATTAGCGGAGTGGAACGCTTCGTGCTTCGGGGCCTCTCGGCCTTTGGCCCTCGCGTCATCGCCCGGCCTCCGCTTCGGATCTCTGCAACCACGGTAGCACGGCTAGCAGGAGCAGCGGCAACAGAGGCACAGCGTGTCGGCAATGGCGGAGGCCGGAGCTTAGCCATAACCTAGAGGCGTCCATCGCGACCTCATCATCTCAGTGCCTCACGCCGTCCTCTTCGGACTCCGGTGCTCTGCGACCGCACCCAGCACAAGCGAGCAGCAGCACTGCAGCTGAGCCGCAGCGTGACGGCGGGGCGCGTGCAGGAGTTTTCTTTTTAGGTGTACGAGTAGCAGGCACGCGCATGATGGTCTGGTGCACGAAACCTCTTTCTATTTTTTAGGTGGTAATAGATGTCTAGATACTAATATTTAGAACACACACAACATCTTATAATTTGAAACAGAACGAGTAACAAACAAACACTCCATTTCTCTTACGGTACGGGAACACGCGTGCTTGGCGCGTTAGGAAAAAAAAACTATTTTGCTCGTTCTTTTCTCTTCTTCTCTCTACAAGAGTACTCCTACTGCTTGGTAGGGAATGGAGCAGCCTTGCAAGTTGCGATTGAAAACCTCAACGGCCGCGACCGACTCCACTGAAACTGCCGTAGTGCCTCAAATCACATCAATCATTCAGCTCACTCCGAACGCAACCTAACTCCCTGTTCATCTAGAGAATGTCCGGTGTCTCAACCAAAACTGAATCCAATTTCTCCTCAACCTTCTTTGCGTGCAGGCTTAATCATGTTATGCGAGCAAAGCTGGCTTATGTTTGTGGGTACTGCAGCCAGTTAATGACCCCGAGTTGGTCGATGCTTGTTCAGCCTTTAGCTTGTACGAGCGTTCTAGTTCATTTGGCACAGGTCAATGGACCCCGAACCCGATCCCGACCCCCCAGACCCGCTCCCCCTCGTCAACCTCCAGCCACTGGAGCCCCTCCCACCCAGATCCGCCACATCCCCTGCCGTTCCCTTCCATCAGCTCCCAGATCCGGCCCCTCCGACGCCTGCTCTACCCGGAGATGGGTCTTTTGCGGGCGCTCTCCAAGGTGTTGGCGTGGTCGACGCCGTCGCTGCCCGCTCGCTGGTGCGTTCGCCCGAGCCTGGCCCGTGCGTGGCAGGCGGCCACGCCGGCGCCGCCAGGCCCAGCCCTTGTGTGCCGGCGACTACCCAGGCGCCGGTAGCCTCCGCTACTTCGACGGGGGAGGTTGGGGGAGCCCCGGCCGCTGCACACTTCGCGCCGCCGCCGCCGCCGGCCACTAGCCCGGTGCCGTCGGCCCCCTCCTCCACCTCCCTCCCCTTCTCCGTCATGAGCGCGACCGCCCGCACCACCCCCACGGCGGTCGGGCCGGGTCAGCTGATGGTGGACGAGTCGTTGGTGCTCGTCGAGGACCTCTTGGAGAGCGAGGACGAGGCTGATGAGGATGACGACGTTGCGGCTCCAACGTTGACTGCGCCGACTCTCTTCTCGTCGCCGGCGCCGCCGTTGTCGGACGCCTTGGCCGCGGCCACCCGCGGCCCATCTCCGGGGCTGTCATCCTCCCTCTCCCCCCACGCTGCCCCCTTCCATCCCGGAGGCAGTGCGGTGGGGCGCTCCAAGGCTTGTCGCTGGGCCGACGCGGACGTCGACGACTCTGATGCTGAGGGGCCGCCGATCGTCTCTCCGACCCCCTACCTCGACGCGGTTCTTCATAGGCCGCTGCATCCGAGGACGTCACCACGGTTTATGAGAAACCGCCCCACTCCGGCGGTGGCGTATGGTGCAACTGCCGTGGAAGGTGCTCGCTTGACAAGGCGGTGCCATCGGCGTTCGTCCGGCGCGTCCGGCAGCCGCGGGGCACCGACGGGGTCGGCCGCGCGTGTGCCCACGCATCTTCGCCTTGGCCCTCCGTCCGCGTGCTGTGATGGTGGCATGGTCGTCGGGGTGGGCGACGCACGGCACGGTGGCGTTCAAAGGCGGCGCTGTCATCGTCGGAGGAGCTTGCCAACCCACCACGAGCATGCTGGCCGGGTCACGAGCGTTGGTGCCGACCGCGTGCTGGTCCAGCAAAGACTCGGTCCTCGAGTTCCATCAAGTCGACGGCGCCGTTTCTCTGCTCCAGACGTGGATGGATGGCGCGATGTGTTGCCATGCGTGACGGAGGCCGGTCGCAGCAATCCAAAGCTGGGGGTAGGGTCTGTTGCTACCTTGACGGTGCCTCGCCCCAAGCAGAAGCAGCTTTCACAGGTCAAGAGGATCCCGGCTGAGCTCCTTGGCAGATGCTTCAAATGCCTCTCCTACTCGCATCGAGTAGCGACTTGCCGGCTGCCATGTCGTTGTCTACGGTGTCACGGATTTGGGCACCACGCCAAGGACTGTAGGCGTTGGACTGCTTCGACCTCAGCGGCGGGCGCCAGCCTGCCACGACACTCTGCCTGCGACCCCCCCCATGGCCTCCCAGCACGCGCCGCGTGGCGGTGTTGGGGCTACCGCAGCGGGGGTTGTGGGGGGTGGTAGGAGACGGCGACGACGTCGGCGGCACAGGGCTAGACCCAAGGACTCCGGCTTGGGCGCGCCAGCCGACCAGGAGAGGTTGCCATCTTCTCCTACTGCTGCCTTCGGTTTGGCCTCTTCTACTGTCGCTTCCTGCCCCCATGAGCCCGATCTGCTCGCTGTGGTGCCGTGCGAGGGCACTGGGCCTCCCACTTGGGTTGACCCGATGCTCGATGAACTCGATGCCTCGCTTGAGCTCGCTGCCTTGCTTGTCGCCAGTCGATCGGTGGGTGCTTCGGCGCTTGGGCGCCCATCTACTCCGCCTGCGGCCCCTCTAGGGGCTCAGGCTAGGCTGGTGGACGCCCGTTCGCCACCACCGACAGTTCACCTCAACTTTGCAGATGATGGGCGTCAGGGGTGGAGGCTGAGGCCCCCTCGTCGCACGTCAACGACACGGGTCGGGTTGACGTCGAGGCTGCCGATGCGGCTCTTGCCGTGTCGGAGGCGGCCTTGGCAGTGGATCTCTGCCTTTTAGGCCCGGACGTATGCGGCTTGGGCGAAACATCCTCGGCGATGGTATTGGCGGGGAGATCCCCTCCAGCCATGTCGGCTGTCGCTGCGGCCGCGTCATCGATTGAGGAGAGTTTGGAGGAGCGGCTCTGTCTTCCTTTGCAGACGCCTCTCATCCATGGGCCGCCGAGGTTGCGCAGATCCCGAACGCCGGCTCCCGTTACGTCGTTGCGGCGCAGTGAGCGCATTGCCGCCCAACCGCGCGAGGCAGACATCACCAAACAGGCTCAGCGTGTTCTCATGAACAAGCTTGGATTGGAGGCTCCGTCCCCCAATGTTGGCTCCGACACGGTGCGCAAATACAAGGCGGCCTTCCTGGAGCCACTTTCAGACTCCACTCATGACGCGCTACAGCTTCTTCTTGGTGGGGAGTTCGACCCAGTGGCCATGAAGCTGAACATGATCGGGTTGGACGACGAGGACAACTAGTCCATCGGCACTGGCACCTTTGTCGTTATAGTTTCATGTAATTACAACCTCGTGCGAGTGTCGTAAGGGTGTGGGGTAAGATTTTCGGTAATATTCGGATTACCGTAAGTTCACCCTGTTTGTAACAAAACTCCTTTATTCTGCTTAATGAAATACGTGCTATAGCACGTTCTGAAAAAAAAAAGCCTTTAGCTTGTACTCTCTCTCCCTGTTGAAGAACATGCCAGCTTCCATCCATCTTCAGCGCCATCACCTCCTCTCCCTCTCTCTCTGAACACAGAACAGATCCTAATCTAGTACTAGGGCTTGTTTAGATGCCATCCAAATTCTAAATTTTTTCACTCTCTCCATCACATCAATTTTTAACCGCTTGCATGGAGTATTAAATGTAAGTAAAAAAATAATTAATTACACAGTTTAGTTGGAAATCACGAGATGAATCTTTTGAGTCGTTGGTCCACGATTAGATAATATTTGTCAAATAAGACGAAAGTAGTACTATTCATCGGATTCACTTTTTTTTTGCAATCTAAACAAGCCCCTAGTTACAATGCCTTAGAATTTCATCTGAAAAAGGCAGGATACCTGACAAACTCATGCATGTTTTGTTCCATTAAACTAGTCAGTGTTCATGAAGGAACAGATAGTGCAACTTTACAAGAAAACCTCAGACTTCCCAATAATAAAAAAAGGCGGTACCATTAAATACCAGACACTGAGACACTGCATTTGCGGTTCAGTTGACTAAGACGACATCGCACGATTCAGTTTTTTTTTTTGAGGGAACAATCGCACGATTCAGTTATTCTGCAAGTAATTGCACACCAACTCTAGGCGCCTCCTGTCGACGGATCCACACATGGCATGCCGTGCGGCGAGCGCAGACCGCAGAGAGGCGCCGGCCGGGTGCAAATTGAATCCCGGAATGCCGTGCCGAGGAGGGGAGAGCTCGTTCTCCTGTCTCCCCTTGTTAATGCAGCAAAAGGTACTACGATGCCATAGGCATAGCTGAGTAAGGTCCATCCTCGGCCTGCATTATAATGGCAAGATATTTTTATGCACACTGTTTAGGCCTTGTTTAGATACCTAAATTCACCTCTAAATTCCACTATGCAAAAAGAAGATTCCCCATCACATCAAAATGTCGGCACATATATGGAGTACTAAATGTAGATGAAATCAAAAACTAATTGCACAGTTTTGTTGTACTTTGCGAGACGAACATTTTGAACCTAATTAATCAATATTTGGATAATTATTATCAAATAAAAACAAAATTGCTACAGTGTGACGGGACATTTACTATGCAGATTTTGGCCCCAAAGGTAACTAAACAAGGCCTTAACGAAAGTGTCCGAATTGGCTGAGTTCATGTGTCGCCTCGCCTGCGGTATCTTTGTGGCACTGCTGCCGCTGCCCACTGCAATAACTTCTTCATGGTCACAGCACCGAGCATCTGTCAGCGAATGCATGCATGCTGAGAGAGATATGCTATTACTCCTAGTAACTGATGATAACGACGAGCCCATAATCCTGATCTGGTTACGTCTGCTAAGCGCAGCTTTGATCGCTGTGTGTGACAGGAGGCCATTCAGATCAGTAGCAGTAATGAATGAATTGCCCATGGTGGTAAACAGTTTGGCCCATAATGGCAATAACCATCCGGTGTCCTTGTATATGCTGTTCTTGTCGTAAACTGCACATCTGCGTGGTGCCCCGGCGACGGCGAGCGAGATCCATCATCCATCGGCAAAATCTCCTCCAGTCTGCGTCTGTGCAATGTTGCCATTTATAGCACTGTTTTCACACCCCACTGCTATCACTACCCCCCTCTTGATTTGGCATCATGCCATATGAGAGATTTGATTGTTCACCGTGGTCTCTGTATCGTGAGATAATGATCACACTTAGGGATGAAAACGGATCGGATACGGACGGATATCACTGATATCGTATTTGTTTTCATATTTATGTTCGGATTCGGATTCGAATACGGATAATATAAAAAATACCGGATAGGATACGATTAGATATCGACATCATAAATATGTGATTTAAATATTCGGATACGAATACGGTATCGGATGTTAAATATCCGGACTCGAATACGGACGGATTAAAACCCCTCTAAACGGATTCGGTCTCAAATACGGTCGGAAAATATCCGTACCGTTTTCATCCCTAATCACACTCGCAGCCGAAGAATAACAGAGAAAACTTGCATCAAGCTGGTGATATACATACATCTTAGCAGTGCATCAAACAACACTCCATTACAGCTTAAGCGGTTGCTACTAGCTATAAATATGACAACTTAACACATTCATATTGCAGTACTACCGGACTGTTATCAGTTCCAGTTTAGCCTTTGTGTGATACTGATACCCCGTTCTCGCGCGCTTCACGGGTGATCGGCCGGCAGGCTGGCCGCGTCGACCACGTACCCGCGGAGCGACGGCGTTCGGGTGGCCAGCTCTGCCTTGCGCTGCCGCCGGTTCTGCACCCGCCGCCGCGCGATGTAGCCGCGCACCCAGGGGGTCACGTCCTCGCTGATCTTGATCATCACGAAGAAGAGCAGGCGGTAGATGGCGATCATGCTGAACAGCACGGCCAGGTCCAGCCATTTGGACCGGTTCACGTCGATCTGGAACACGTTCTCCAGGATGAACTCCCCGGGGATCTTGGGCAGCTCGTCGTCCTGGTTGTCGAACAGCAGGCCCTTCAGGTCGTTCTGGTACTGGCCCTGCAAGACGATCAACGACCCGTGCATGTTCGTGTCGCATTCATTATTCTCATCTTTCTTACAGATTAGCCCTGCTTTATTCTTGAACTGAGTTTAATTTGACGGTCACTGTGAAAATATGAATCCCCATTTTACCTGCAATGCCCAGTAGTGGAAGCTGATGTAGGACATGGGGTACCTCCAGAAGGGCTTTGGGATGTCATGCGGAAGTCTGAAGTAACCTGACACCAGCATGAATATCCCCTGTCCATTTCAAAACGATTGTTACCCATTAAATGTGGGTTGTTATCATCAGAAGAGAATATAAGCAGGCATCAGCCTTATGGTGCGTGGTTCCATGCACAGCGTCAGAATTAATCCCAGTTCGGATGCACAGCGTTTTTCTTTTCCTATAAACAGTTGTGTGGCAGATGATGGAGGGTATCAAGTTGCTGGAACGGATGTTCAGTTTACCTGAATCCCTGCACCGATAATGATGCCCATGAGGAAGTTGGGGATCACGCTGGCAATGGCCATCATCAGGCTCTCCACGACGGTGACGCTGGCGTAGAGGGCCAGCACGAAGAACAGGTAGTGCATGAAGCCCGGGTGCAGGCGCACCATGAAGTAGCACAGCGTGCCCGACACGAAGGTGATCAGGATCAGGAATGGCATCGCCGAGAGTGTGTTGCTGATGACAAACGCAAGCACACCGTAGTGCCCGTTGAGCCTCTCCCTTTGAAAGACCTGAAAAATGGAAATTAAGTTGAGCAATTGAAGGACCTGAGACTTTTCTAGATTCATTCATTCTTCAGTGGCTCCACAAACCTTCATGTCCTCCACAAAAGATGGAAACCCTCCGATCGACATGAATGTGACAAAACCAAAGATGAAGGAAGCACATGCGCCCCGGGCCTAATAGTTTTCATCAGTTTAACCCAGTCATCAACATCAGGTTTAAAATTCAGAACAAGTAGATACATTCAGTGCCTAAGACATTACTGAAGTGGAGAAATTTAAACATCAATGGTACAAATAACTCTTACCAGAATAGAGCTGTATCTGGTGCCAACATTGAAGTATATGGTCCCAATGCAAAGTGTCACAACAATGTAGATAATAAGCCTCAACCAGTAGTATCCAAAATCCCTTGACATGTTGATGAAGGATCGCTTCGTGAGCGTGAACGCCTGCATCAGAAAGCTAGCTTGGCTGCCTCCTGAATCCAGCACTGTTCCTTTCTGTGAGGACATTCCACATGGATCCTTTCAATTCTATTGGAAATTTGGAACGGTCTAGTAGAGTTTGAATGATCATAAAGCGCTGGAGAAAATCAGCAAGTACTTACGAGCCTGGCCATCTCATCTACTTTGTGTTGCGCATTGATATAGTACTGTGAGTGTTGGTAGTAGCTGATCAGCCTCCTCATGGCTTCCGAAGTTGTGATCTTCTCGAGCGGATCGTCAGATCTTTCAAACTACATATGTGAAAAGGAGTGCAAAAATTCAGTCAAGACACGTACACCAATATGCTACAAGCTACAACAAATACTAAAGAGGTGATAAAATTGGACTTACCCTCGTCTTCATCGACCCTTTCAGAGTCGCCTTCACCTTGTCAAAATCTGAGTTTATGCACCTGAGGAAATGATCTGATGGGTTGCGCATCGGCGGGCATGGGAAACCAGCTTGGGCGAAGAACTGCTCTCATGCACAATAGACCAGATGATTCAGATGCCACATTGGTGAAGCAGAAACATAGATAGAAACAAGATGAGCAATGTCATATTGTTACCTCACAAGCCTCAGAGGCCTTCCCAAAGTAGACCGTTTTGCCCCCTGATAGAAGATAGAGACAGTCAAACAGCAGGAAAACCTCACTGCTCGGCTGATGGACTGATGCTATGACGGTTCGGCCATCCCTTGCCAGTCCCCGCAGCGTCTGTGTCACGAAGAATGCCGAAGCACTGCACAATTTTTTTTTGTTGCATCAGTCACTTCGGCAGATGATAGGTTAATAGCTGCCAAAAGAGGTAAAATAGAAGCACATACCTATCGAGACCACTAGTGGGCTCATCCAGGAAGAGCAGCCTAGGCCTCATCAGTATTTCCAAGGCGATGCTGACCCTCCTCTTCTCGCCGCCACTGATCCCCCTCAGGTGCCAGTTGCCGACGATTGTGTCGGCACAGTCCTGAAGCCCCATCTCGACGATGGTGCCCTCGACTAAAGCCTGCTTCTCCTCCCTGGGCATGTTATCAGGGAGTCGGAGACGTGCCGAGTATGAGATGGTCTCCCTTACTGTCAGTGTGCCAATCAGGTTGTCATCTTGTGTCACATAGGCCTGAAATTGCAGATTGACAATAGTTTCCAGTATCAGGGTGAGAATGCATGGTTTGCATTGTGACTAGGTGTTTAAACGACATCGATTAAATATTCAGATGCATGCCACGTAAAAAAAACTGGGATCATCATTTTTTTTACTGCTGTGAATTTGTTTATACATTCTTTTATGTAACCGTGGGTGGGTGGGGGGGGGGGGGGGGGTCGGGGTGTTTAAGAAAATACCTCCAGGTCTTAATAGATCATGAGGTTTTGGTGAGCCCAGTCCTGAAGAAACCAGTGAACAACACCCAACCCCAAATCCCCTTTCCAGGAAACACAACGGCATCTCCTCACCAACCAGTGAGGCATGCAGTGAGTGTTTAACTCCATCACCAAACACACACCCGAAAACAGAATGACCCATCAGGAAACAGACAGGCGACAGTGGAGGCAGATCGCCCAAATTCTGACTGGTGATGACTAGTGATCCAAATCCAACCCCAGCTGCAAGGGTTTAATGGAGTCGAGCCGAGATCCTCCTATTCGGCATCATGGCATCTTTTGCTGAAAATGGGCTGATGCGATTGCCAAGCTGCTGCCGAAAGCCGGCAAGGTTACAAAACCTGGCACGTGACTCGTGATGAGCCAAGAGTGACGAGTCAGTGGCCGGAGTGTTGTTGTTCAGGTGAGGCGATGCCGGAAGATCCAAAGAGAATTCAAGGTCGCCGATGGGTTGTGGAAAGAGACAGCACACACCGTCAGGGGGGAGGTGACATCAACGGAAGTGTGATGTGTGCTACTGCTACCAAGTAGGTAGTGCTGCTTTTTGACAAATCCAATCCACTCCAAGTTCATGGGATGGGAGACACATGGTCAGTTACAATTTTTCACACCGAAAACGCAGGAAGGCTTATAGGCAACATAATTAACTAGAGCTAACGCCAAGTTACCTTCGGAAATGTATCATATATATATATATATATATATATATATATATATATATATATATATATATATATATATATATATATATATATATATATATATATATATATATATATATATATGCTCGATCTACAAGCGTAACATGAATCCTTCTTTTAATTAAACAGTAGTGACGATGACATGACGGCGACGTACGTACCGCGGCGCCGAAGGAGAGGTTGGCCTTGCGGCCGTTGAGGAGGACGGTCCCGGCGAGGAAGGCGTTGGCGGCGAGGCGTCCGGCGAGCGCGTCGAGCAGCGTGGACTTTCCCGAGCCGGACGGGCCCATGAGGGCGGTGATGGTGCCCGGCTCGGCGTGGCCCGTGAGGCCCTGCAGCACGGCCTGCGTGTCGCCGGTGCCGAGCGCGACGGTGACGGTGAGGTCCCGCCACGCCAGGCGCGCGGACACGTCCCCGAGGAGGACACCGCCCGCCGCGGCCCTGTCGCGCCACAGCGTCTCGCTGAGCGGGCTCAGCACGGGCGCCGCCGCCGCCGCGCCCGCCCCCGCCGCCTTCCCCGCCGAGTCCTCCAGCTCCGCCGCCACCACGGCGGCCGCGGCCTCCCTCCCCATCCCGGCGGCCACTGCCCCCTTCCTCATGCCCAACAGTCGAGAAGAGTGGCTAGCCTCTCTCTCCTTGTCCTGGCAGGTTCACGCGAGAAGAGTGGCTGGCTTGCCGGGCCGGGCGTGTCCGCGCTGCAAGCAAAGTAGTGCGCGCGCTTGCTCTGCCTCTGCTCGCTCTGGCTCTGCTGCTGGCTGCTGCTAGCGGTGGTGCCGGGGGTGGCGAGTTTTATGAGCGGGAAGCAGGGGTGGATACGAGGGAGTAAATGGAGCGGCGAGAGCTGAGACGAGCCGGGGAGACGGAGCGGAAGTTATGACGGCGCATGAGTTTGACGCAGAAAGCAGGGCGTAGCATGCGATGCGGGTGTTGGAGCGTGAGATTGGGATGGGTGCAAAACTGCATTTGCATGCGTCGCACGCACCACACGCACACGTACGTACGTCTGGTCTGGTCTGGTCTGGGCCGGCTGCATGCGATGCATGCGCGCGTGGACCGGCCCAACGGGTTGATGTTGATCAGGGGAAAGTGAGTGACCGGTACTCATCGTGTGTCACGTTGTATACACCTGTAAATTCACATGGAAGTTGTTTTTTAGTTAGCTACTAAGTACTTTTTTTAGCAATATGGTTCGGGAATACTGTGCGCCTCCGATCGTCCGGACACTTCTGACCACCAGTCCAACGGCCCAGTCCAACAGTCGTATCCTTTCCGGCACTCGGATGCTTCTGTTCTCTAGAAGGCTTCCAACACTTGGACGCTTTCGTTCCGCATCACCGTGACCGCACTCCGCCGCGCCGTCTCGACGTTCTCCATGACATCCGAGTGCCGCCGGCCGGCATCTCCACCGCACCCAAGCGCGGTCGCACGCCTTCCTCTATCTCCATCATGCCTCCGGCCCACCGCGGCCGCCTGCCTTCCTCCATCTCCGCCGCGCCTCCCATCCGCCGCAGCCTTCTCCACCAGAGCAGTGACAGCTCGCGCCAGATCTATCATGGCCTTCCCCACCGGAGCGCGCGAGCTCTACACCGGTGAACTCCATATGTTGACGAGCCTTCCATTCCCAAAAAGTAAGGAGATGTTGCGTTGAAAGCGCATGTTGCAAACATA
This sequence comes from Saccharum hybrid cultivar R570, assembly GCA_038087645.1. NCBI lineage: Eukaryota > Viridiplantae > Streptophyta > Magnoliopsida > Poales > Poaceae > Saccharum > Saccharum hybrid cultivar. The sequence continues at coordinate 2,217,004 of JAQSUU010000066.1, forward strand.
TGTTTCATGTGTGTTTCAGAGGTATGTTGCAAGTGTTTCGTATCGTTCTTGCAAAAGTAGATCGAGACATTATAAAATTAGATCAGGATGTTGCACATATTGCAATGGCTATGCACGTATGTTTCAAGTGTATATTTCAAATGTTTCATCTTTATCAGACGTATGTTATAAGTGTTTTCATCTGGACATTGCAAGTGTATCGTTGTATATACATGTATGTTGCAAGCGTATGTTTTAAGTATTTCATGTGTTTCGTACGTCTGTTGCAAGTGTTTCATCTGGATGTTGTATATATTTGCAATTGTTTCAAGTGTTTTTCAGGTGTTTTTGCAAGTTTTTCAAATGCATGTTTCAAGTGTCTCACCTGCCTTCTTTTGTACTCCCTCCGTTCCAAATTATAAGTCACTTTGACTTTTTTTAGTACATCCATTTTACTATACATCTATATATAATAATATGTCTAAATACATAGCAAAATGGATGAACAAAAAAGTCAAAAGGACTTATAATTTAGAACAAAGGGTATGTTGCATCTGGATGTTTGGAAAGTAGATCGGGTGTTGGACATGGGATGCGCGTGGGAAACGGCTGACAACACGGGCGACGTCCAAGGTGACGCAGGCCCACTGCTGAGGCGCTCACTCGCAAGCCAGACGCGCTGGGGTGCGCGCTCGCTCATGAGCGGATACCGTCCGACGCTAGTACCCGAAGTATACGTCTGGGCACTAGCAAGTCCGATATGGGTTTAAGACTTACTCCAGGTCCATGATGATCCATCGTCGTATATACAGTATATAATAAATATACTACGTATATACTTGTACTAGTAGTATTTGTATGTCGGCGCTGCCTCTCACGCAAAACGAAATGTGACATGTTGCTGCGCCAAGAGACAACCCCGCGAGTCTGCGAGACGTACAACGGCAGCATGACGCCATCCTATAGTTGCCTGGAATCTTGCAACACATGTTAGGGCTTGTTTAGTTGGCGAAAATATTTAGGTTCGGTTACTGTAGCACTTTTCGTTTTATTTGATAATTTGTGTCCAATCATGGACTAATTAGGCTCAAAAGATTTGTCCCGCGATTTACAATTAAACTGTGTAATTAGTTTTTTCTTTCATCTACATTTAGTACTCCATGCATATATCGTAAGATTTAATGTGATAGGTACTGTAGTACTTTTTAGGTTCACTTTTTTAACTAAACAGGCTCTTAATTAGCAACCAGCACCTAACGCTATTGTCCATCTTCTCACAGCGTTTTGTAGCTCTTCTTCTGCATGGCATCAGTTTGCCATCCCCGTACCGTACGTCGTCCATCGCTATTGTTATGAGTATAGTATAGGTACAAGCTTTTTCTAGATGGGCCTGTTTAGTTGACGAAAAATTTTGGGTAAGTTCCTGTAGTACTTTTCGTTGTTATTTGATAAAATTTATCTAATTATGGACTAACTAGGCTCAAAAGATTCGTTTCGACATTTACAGACAAACTGTACAATTAGTTATTTTTTTTACCTACATTTAATACTCCATACATGCGTCTAAAGATTCGATGTGATGGGTACTGCGCAAACTTTTTTTTTTGGCTTGGGTGGCCAACTAAACAGGCTCACACTTTGGTGCTAGTAGGAAAAGACGAAAGAGGTTTTTTTTCTCAAGTTTTTCATGTTTCGATGAGGAGTGAGTATGGGTCCCAGTCCCCCTTTCTAGAACTTGTGGAAAAAGAACAGCGGAAAAAACTTTGAAGGAAGTAACAACATTTCAAATTACGTGATGCATCGTACCCCTGGTCACGGGAACCGTACGTGGAGCCATGCCACGTCCTCATCCTCGAAACGTCAACCCAAATATTGAGAACATGGAAACAACTCGATAAAAACTTGTCGCAATTAAGGTGCCGTGTTTTTTTCTATCCCGTTGCTTAATTACTGTAAGTGATTAATTAACTATATCCACAGGACTTGCCAAGGACCAGTCGTAGTATCAACTTCCACAATCCAACGCGCGGAAGGAAGCTCAGGTGGTATCCACCAAACATACCAAAATCCCACTCCCACCATCCAGCTTCCATAATCTCAAGGCTTGTTTGTGAGAGCTTCAATAGCTCTAGATCTAACAAAATAAATCTACTCCACGAAATTTTACCAAATAATCCAACTCTATGGAATCCGGATTCACCAAAATCCTAGATGGATCAAATCCATAGACTTGGAGTTCTTCAAGGGGTGCTATGAAATCAGGAGTTTCGTACCTTCTTGACGAGTTGGATGGTAAGTACCCAATGCATAGACTACTGCACCGATTCAATTTTTTTTGTTATATGTCCACTCTCTTCTTCTCTTGACAGAAGTCACCCCTCCCCGCATCGAACAAAAGGCTGCCGGTTCTCCCTGCCCGCGCCACCCACCTCCTCCTTCCGTCCAGTCAATGGTGGAGCTTGAGATAAATACAAATGGGGCCAAACATGAGAATGTATATAGTTTAGTAATCCCTTCGTCCTAAATTATAAACTGTTTTGGCTTTTCTTAAGTGTATAGCTTTGGTTATACATACACCTAGATAGATGTGCCATGTCTAATAAATACATAGTAGCAAAAAAATGTACCTAGATATACCAAAATGATTTATATTTGAAATGGAGGGTGTAACTGTTAGGGTAGTAGCCATTATAAAACTTCCTTAGCAATATATATATAAATAATATCATATAACATCATCCTCTATAGAATTGTAAAAACGAGGGGGAGCCATGGCTCACTGTGGCCCTAATGAAGCTCCTCCCCTGCGTCCAGTCTCTTCGGCGAGTCGGTGTTGTCCAGATCGAATAGATCCCAGATCAATAGTGTGATTCTTGATCCTCGGTGGAGCTGATGCTCTTTACTTATTTCAGTGATGGAACTCTCCTAAACAGACCTTTACAAGCTCGGATAACCATGTTTCTACCAGCCTATGGAGATAATACTGGATGCCGTATGCCGGATCTGTTTAGATACCGGATCTAAACACGGAATCAAAGAAAATCGGGAATCGGATACCAAGCTGTTCAGTTGCAAAATTTTTTTGCAAAATGACCCTGTAACACGTTTCGCTGTTATTTAACAATTAGTGTCCAATCACGGTCTATTTAGGCTTAAAAGATTCGTCTCGTCCATTTCGTCTAAACTGTATAATTAGTTTTATTTTTTATCTATATTTAATGCTTCGTGCATGTGTCTAAAGATTCGATGTGACGGGGAATTTAAAAAATTTTACGAAATTTTCTAGGAACTAAACCGGCCCCTACTACTTCTACTGTGCATTACTACTGTCCGAAGTACCCAACATCATTTAACCGGCTGGCCCATTCCGTACGCGTCTACAGGCAAAGATTGGCATGCTTGGCAGTTGGGATTGGGACCAAAGAGATGAAAAGCTGGACATCGATCGATCCTGCGTTGAAATTGAGTGGCCCTGCTGTCACACGATTCAGGGGGTGTTTAGAAGGTGCAACTAAACGGCGTCGCAGGGGTATTGAATATTAATAAAAAAATAAATTACCTAATTAATTCGTTATTAGCATATGTTTGCTGTAGCATTTTATTGTCAAATCATAGATTAATTATGCTTAAAAGTTTCGTCTCGCAAAATAGTCTCAATTTGTGTATTTAATTTCGTAAATAATCTATATTTAATACTTCATGTATGTGTCAAACATTCATGGAACAGCGACTAAAATTTAGAAGGGGAACTAAACACTCCCTCGCTCCACAACCTATCAATGACGCCCTGCGGTGAAATTAGCATGTGGCGTGTTGGAGATCAGGCAAGCATATATGCCTAGCAGTACTGCCTCCTCGTCCATCCGAATAGCTTGCTGGTCGATTGTTCCAGCTGAAATTACTCGCTTTAATTAGCTTTCTTGCAGTCACTCTAGTCTACACACAACTACAATCTGAATAGCCATTACCAAGCCTTGTTGAACTCTTTACAGACAGTTAGGGGGACCGACGGGGGGGCTTTCTCAAACCGAGCCAACTAAGTGTGTCAGTCTAGAGTTGAACGTTTATTTGGGTAGCAGTCTAGCAGAGCTGGATCACTGGATAAGCACAAACCTCCCCGTGCTCCGCTGGTCCGGCGGTGACCGCTCCCTCTCCGTGCGAGCACGTTGAACGACACGAGCATGCAGAGGGGTTAGCATACCACCTGCATGCAGCGTCGCCATTGGCAGGTTGGTTTCACCACCGGTGGAGCAAAGCAAGGGCGATGGATTCAGGCATTCAGCCATTCAGGGGCCGGTTGCATCTCCCCCATCCCCAGCCTAAGCCTTCCATGACCCTGTTCGTTTCGCTGGATCAACGGAATCAGCAGCCATTTAGCAGTATTTTTCTCTCACAACAAACCAGCGAACAGTACTTTCAGCCACAATAAACCAGCGAAACGAACATGCTCCATGCAAACGAAATGGAAGTACGGAACGAACGCGGATGCAGGCCCTCAACCGCATTCAAGCAGCGGGCAGGTGGCTGTTGGCACCCATGCGTGCATGCACGCACGCATTTATGCTGCGGCGCTGCGTCAAAGTGAAAAGCTTTCTACCGCTTCTGGCCCAGCGAGCTAGTACCACGGCCTATGCAGTTACTGTGGGCAGGCCTGAGGGTGAAGTGAATTCACAAGAATCCTGCCTCTCTCTCATCTGACAAGGACACTAGAATGCCTTCAGTGATCCAGCTGAATTACTGTGGGCTTGTTTAGTTTGCAAAATTTTTCAGATTTCCCGTCACATCGAATTTTTAGATACATGCATGAAGCATTAAATATAGATAAAAAAATAAACTAATTACACAGTTTAGACGAAATTCACGAGACAAATCTTTTAAGCCTAGTTAATCCATAATTAAATAATATTTGTCAAATAACAACAAAATTACTACAGTAATATTTCCCAAAAATTTTCAGGAACTAAACAGACCTGTGTTTCGGTTGTTCCGACTCGACCTGCCGAGGGTAAGAGCAAGCTCAAGCCATGATATTTGGAGACCAGATGTATAGACAAGCTATACAACAACAGTAGATGACAGCATCATTTTTTATTCTCTAGTCTGATTCGGTGATTCCATGTTACGCAGTGGAGGTCACACCCAGGCCCTGCATGCAAACATTGGTAACTGTGTAAACGACCGGCGCCCAAACTTACGCCAAGCAGGCAAGCACCTTCTCTCTCCATAATTCTCTTTCCTTCACGTTGGATTTTGCTCAACTGTCTTGGCTAAGCTGACATGGTTTATTGTACCCGCTCTAAGCCACTCCGAGCATTGTAGCAGGAGAAAAGACCTTCTCACACAGACCGAAAAAACCCCGAACCATTGCCTCACGCTAACACAGGGGCACCGTTGTCCTATGAGAACTGGGCCGGACCTTTGACCTACGCTTTGGCTGTCGAGACCATAACTACTGCTCAAATATGTATTGTATTTTACATGTAAAATCCCGATGATTCCAGATGGGCAGATGGAATATACACAGGATTCATCACAATTGATATGAAAATAAATATAGGAATCGACCCATTTCTGTTTCTATACTAGAAACAAAGCGCGGCTTTGCCGCGCTCTCCATAGAGTTAGCCAATGTGTCATATCAGTATTCAGTCGGTTTATATCCTGTATCTCAGCCCACGGCGCGTAAGTAATACATATTGAGTTGTCACACCTGAGTGAATTCTCCACTTTAGGCTTGTACATTATATAAGCCATGCTTCAATCAGCCAGGACCGCATAACCCAAGCATAGTTTTTACTGTTGGTGGAATAATTAATTGACAATGTTTGTAAGTTAGTTCTGTTGTAGCAATAATTTAAAACAATGAGATATCAGTAAATGAAAAAGAAGAGGGTCTTAGACCATGGACATTAAACATCGCAGTTTATCCTATTTTAAATAGGGTTCTAGCGGAGAAGATAATGGTGTCTGCAGTTCTAGCCGGAAATAATGCAAGATTCTTATGTAAATATGCAAAAAAAAAAGGCTAAACAGGGGTAGTAAAATGTATCATTTTGCAAATGTACACATTTGAATACATTGAAACCTGAAATGACCTCAGCTAGCTCCATAATTTCTGAGTGTAGTAGGACCAAAGGAACACATACGGATCCACGAAACCTTATCATAAGATCTCTGAGTTATTCGCAAGAACACAGATGATGAGACAGTTTTTTGGAGCAACATATGCAATAGAGTTCCCTGCATATATGTGTTGGTTTAATGTTTAAATTGACCAAGAAAAGGAAACAGATATACTGCCAGAATATAACATTAAAAAAAAATGCTCAACAGCCTAAGTTCTTATAGTGAAACGGGACTAATGCACATTATATAATATACATGTATGACTCTTCAAATTGCAATCAAAACCTGCAATTTTCAACCCAAGCCTAATGTCTGATAAAGAGAAGAAAAAATGCAGGCCATATGTATATCTATGAGTTAACATAACATGAGATTCTTTTGTGACAAGACCAAAACAATCCATAAGATTATACAGAATATAGCAAGCTCCTATCCATGGATATCATATCCTTTATTCACAGCGCAACCTATAAAAGAAGCTGAATTTATGTTGTTCCGTGGCGACACACCGGCACCTAAAGAGCTATCAAGCATTGGTGACCGGAGAAAATGTTAAGCAATCATGTTTAGAGAGAATGTAGCTTCTAAGACTGGCCTGAGCTAGTGAATGAGAAGACCAAAATACCCAGATTTTTGGAGGAATGCATTCAACTAGTTCCATCTATGCAATGTGTTGTTCAAGAACGGAGTTGACAGTTGCTGAGAATCACCGGTGTTGTATATGAACATATCTTGCAAAGATCAAGAGGCGCCCAGCTACAGCTTCTGAGGTGAGGATACTGCAAATTTGATTCCATTAAGCGAGGATAGGCTATACATATCAAAGTATCAGTTGCATGGATATATTCCATCTTAGGAAAAACAAATGAGATGGCTTTCAAAATACTAGTCCTACTGAAGTTTGCTACAGTTGGTTTGCAATCGTCACATTGGCGACGACTTATATCATGAACGACCTTTGATTGCTTAATTATATAGTAGGACAAATTGTCTTATGAAAGTGAAAAGGGTGGTGATGACCTGTTAGCTTACCTTTGACAGCATTTATCAGAATTTTGTTAGAGAGATTCTGCAGGGAGAAAAATATTAAAGACCTGTGTTAATCGCCCATGTGATGGCTTGGCTTGATTCGCACAAAACCTTATGCAGAGCTAGCAGCCAACGAATTGAAAAGCAGTAAACGCAAAAGTTGAGCACACGCACACACCAAATTGCTACCAACTGTCCTCTGTTTTTCTTTTGGTGAACCTCTGACCATTCTCAGGTACAGGCATTAGAATCTGATAGTAACAAGTATTGTTCGTGTATGCTTGTAGCTTTTACATTTCATAATGGACTAAAGCTCCCTAGGTTACAAATTCCAAATTCTTATCCAAGAGAGCTCCCAAAGGATCCATACCGACCAAAGAAGATATTTCATTCAGATACCCATCCAAAGTCAACGGGTTCTGCCACAGAATTGTCCCTCGTAAGTGCACAAATTTTAAGTTAAGCACAGAGTTTAGACACTCAAATAATCTGACAAAATACTAGTACTCAGGCGTGAGGCGAATTCTGAAGTTGAACTGACCAGATTGAGGAGGGAGGCGAAGACCCAGCTGCAGGTTCCGTAGTCGCACTTGTCGAGTGGCGAGGCTGTTGTCCATGACGCGCAGTCCGCCGCTGGGGAGCTCGTGGCTCTCGCCTAATGTTGCGGAGAGCCCTCCGCATGCTGGTGCCCAAAGCAGCCGGTCGTGCTGCTGCCCAGCACGCTGCAGGCGAGCAGGCACAAACCTAAATCAGCCAGCATCTCGATGGGACTGGGACAGTGGGACCGCAGTAGAGAGGCCGGAGGCGGAGCACATGCTCGTCGGAGACCTACGTAGGCCGTGGCTGCGAGACCCATGGCTGAAGGGCTAAGAGGATGGCGGCGGACGGTGGGTGGAGGGCGGGGCAGGACTGCAGGAGGTATGGCCGGCGGAGAAACGTGCGAGCACGGGTGACCCATCCCAGCCCCCACACCCCACTCGGTTCGCCTGCGCCAAGAGCCACCGGCGTCGCCCGCTCCGGCCTTGCCTGCCGGGGAGGAGGAAGGTGCGGGGGACGGCGGAGGGCAACAGGATCGGAGGACTGGAGGAGGGAATCGCGCCGCGGAGAGGGACGAGTCCTCTGAGAGCAGGTGCGCGAGGATTCGTCACCTATCGGGTTGACAGCTTACCGGGTGAGAGACCCGCGACGAGCCCGATCGAACGGTCCATATCGTGTTTCCACCGGATCCAACGGTTAGCGGGTTAACGGGTGACGTGGCCCTAGCAGATGCCCGCGGTTTGGTGCAGGATTCGTATTAAGAGATTGTATTTGATTGATTGGTTTCTGAATCCTCGGAAAAGGTCTGAATTCGACGACGCTGTAGCAAGCAGGCCAGCAGCCATCATTGGGAGATTCGAGCACTGAGGCCCCGTTTATATAGTTCCAAAAAGATCCAAAAAATTTTGCATACTACCCATTACATCGAATCTTTGGACATATACATAGAGCATTAAATATATGTAAAAAATAATTAATTGTACAGTTTGTCTGTAAATATCGAGACGAATCTTTTGAACCTAGTTAGTCTATGATTAGATAAATTTTACTAAATAACAACGAAAGTGCTACAGGAATTTTTTTCAAACAATTTTGAGATCTAGACAAGCCTGAATCAGGACTGCTCCAGTTCTGCCGCCGGTTTCTCAGCCCATCTTTTCCTGTTGGCAACCGCCTTCAGGATCGGGGCCATCGGGGCTGCTGCGCTAGCTGCCCTCTCTCTCATGGGCGGATCGACGATGCATGGGCTCATCCACGGCACAGGTTCGGAGAACCAAGAAATGCTTTCATGGCGTGGCGGGATAGCGTTTGTGCTGCGACAGTTGTGGTCGCATCGCATGCTGCAGGTTTCGAAAAACAATCCCCCTGTCGGCTGAGCTTATCAGCACGGCTTATCAGCCGTGGAACAGTGTTTTTTCCTCACAGCAAATCAGCCACAGCCGGCTTATAAGCAAAAAAAAAAAAACAGCCTGCCGAACAGGGCCAATATTGCTTTGTGTACGTACATACTGTATGTCTACCTCGATTAAGAACACAGATGATATATATGAATCTAGATAGATAGCTCCTTCCAGTGTTCTCGTTTGGCTCACGAAAAGTCCGGCAGCATGTACGTGTTGACGCTGCTACATATAACAAGCGGTGCGTAAATCTATCGATGGTACCTGTCACACTAACGCTGCTATGACTACTGAACAGGTTCTACATTGATTCAAGACTGTCGACTGTCGTACTAGCTACGATCCAATAAAATCCACGCGTGTAGACTGTAGAGACCAAACCACAGTAAAGTTAAAGGACAAAACGTGTTAATATTTCAAGTAATAGCTAGTATTTTCTTTGTCTCATTAAAAGTGTCGTTTTTAACTTTTAGACTTCTTGTTTGATCGTTCGTCTTATTCAAAATTTTTATATAAATATTATTTATTTTTTTATGACTTATTTTATCACTAAAGATACTTTAATTTATTTATTTTATTATTTACATAAAAAATTTAAATAAGACGAACCGTCAATAAATCTATAAGTAAAAAACAATCATTTCAATGGGACGGAGCGAGTACTCCAATGCATGCTAGTAGCACACGGGCTGCTGCCATCGTCCCTACCGTATTTACCACGACTCGTACGGAGTACTCATTTGCATATCAGACCAGATCCCTGCAGCTATCTTCTCCTCAAGGGCGTGTTTAGTTGCTCCAATAAGGGCACCCCGAATCCCTCGAATTACTGTAGCAATTTTATTTTTATTTAATAAAAATTGTTTAAATATTAATTAATTAGACTCAAAATGTTCGTCTCACAAAGTACAATAAAACTGTGCAATTAGTTTTTGATTTCATCTATATTTAGTACTCCATATATGTGCCGGTATTTTGATGTGATGGAGAATCTTTTTTTTTACATAGTAGAATTTGGGAATGAATTAACAAGGGCCAGAACTCAGATCCGTGTATATATATAGCCCCCGGTATCCATGGATCTGAATGTCGTAGATCGATCGCTCGATCTTCATCAAGTGATGTAACGCCGACGATTGTAGGGGGGACTCGCAATCTAGCATGCATCGCCGTCGCGCGACTCATCGGCCGGCAGCAGGCAGGCCCTGGGGGGCGGCGGGCCGAGGACCAGGCCAGGTAATTAGAGAAACCGCGAACGCGCACGGGTTTCTGCCTTAATTTCGGCTATATGATCTCGCCACGCGTGTCGGAGCAAGATCAATAATAGAGCTAAATGCTTGACTATAAATCAAGTATAAGAGCCAAGTTATATAATAGTTGTCTCCTATTTATCTGTACAAAAATATTTTCTTATTATGTGGTACTATGTCTTACTTTCTCTTTCTTATTTCTCCTCACATACACTGTTGTTTGGGCCCACAGATGCCTATGCTTTCGCATCCAGCTTGGTACTAGAATAAGAGTCAAGCTCTCTTCTCTCTCCTACCTTCTCTCCTCCACATCAGTAAAAATGCTGACTAGCTTGGCTATAAACCTATTACTGTACTTGTTCTCAACAGCCGACGCTGAGGGACCCGGGCACCTAGGCAAGTGCCCGGGCCAGCAACCAGCATGGTTGGTGCCTTTTATTGTAGCAGCGCGCGATGCATCGGAAGGCCGCAGACCGGAGGATTCGAATTCCCAACTCCAGCAGGTCCGGGCTGCTTCACGGAGCCGTTGTGGTCGGCCAGTGGTCTCGCATCCTACATGATGCACAACCCGCGGACCGAGTCTCTTAATCAGCGCGCCCGCACCAGCAAGGTTATTAGCACACGGTTTCTTCCTCCTCCGTCCGCACCACTCTACCTCTCCGCCGCCTCAAGCACCGCCTGAGCTAAAGTTGTCCAGGCTAGAAAAGGCCAGGAAATCAAACACACCCTACGTGCCTAACACAGCTGCAATGCCTTATGCCTGCCTCGACAGATATTGTGTCTTCATCCTCAAGGATGAGCCACCATCGCCCGATATGATACTGCTCCACTTAAACCGTAAGGCAGCTAGATAGCCAAAGGATCATACGACAGTAACATGCTCGCTGGCGGAGCGGGGGCCATGCCACCCTCCTAACCGTACAAACTTTTTTATAAATATACTCCCTCCATGTTGGTAAAAGAAGTCGTTTTGGATAAGGTTTGGGTCAAACATTGGGAATATAAATCATGAATAACTTTTAAGTTGTTGAGTTTGGAAATGTGAAAATAATATGAATAGATTTGTCTTGAAATATACTTTCATAAAAGTATACATATATCACTTTTGAATAAATATTTTTATAGAAAAATGAAGTCAAAGTTATGCTTTGGAGACCGTGTCCTTGTTCAAAACGACTTCTTTTACCAACATGGAGGGAGTATATAGTAAATAATCTATGATTATACTAAAAGAGTATAATAATGAAAATCTTTTTATATTTTTTTATTGATATCTCTTAGACAACAAAATCACATAGAATATAATTAGAATAAAATATTTTGATTTATCTAAATTTGTTTGCCTACCATATTAGGATATATCTATTATTTTTTTGGTTTACTAAAACACTTATGTTTCATTATACTTCATATTTTATTGAACACGTATTTAACTAGCAATAATAATTTGGTGACCATCCTTTTTATTGTGAATCGCAATACACATGTAGACGCTCACGTACATGCACAGCTGCACGTACGCACACTCCTATGATCAGACACACATCCTACTTCATATGAACACTTTCGAAATACTAAGCTGTTAGATTTCAAGATTCATTTGAGTAATCGCATGTGTTTGTTGTCGACAGATACGGTTACCTACCACGGGTATGAGCACTTTCGAATTAATGCTAAGAGGGTAGATTTCAATATTTATGAGTCATCACATGCGCCCCACTGTTGATAGACACGGTCGTCTAATATGTGAAGAATAACGAGCATATGGTTAAATTGTCAAACAATAGAATAAATCCAGAAAATAGGAGCCAAACCTTGGGACAAAAATCTAAATAAATAAGCTACACTCAATTCTCATATTTTGATAATTTTCAATCAGCACCCCTTATGCATAATTCTTGGCTCTGCCACCGGGTGGCGGCTCTGGCCCACCCACCCCCGAGTCCTCCATGCCTCCGCCGGCGAAGCACCCCCATGCGCCAGAGGACGTCCACGGTGGTGAAGCACACCAGGGCAACACAGGGCGGCGGCTGCTATGGTCATCGCCGCTAGATGCACAGGCTCGAGGAACAACGTATGTTGATCTTGCATTCTGAGATGAGAGGCAGATCTATGGCTTGGGAGTTCGCTGATTTTATACAGGTTCAGTGCAAAATTTTTTCCTTTTATTTTACTTGGAATGATTCTGCTACACTAAGCATAGCTAATTTTACAAAAGAACCTTCTTTGTTTATAAGAGCAACTCCAAGAGAGTTGCTGTTTTTAGCTTTAAGTCAGATTTAGACTTTTTGAGGTACCAAATGTGCTCCAACAGATGTTCTATTTCGAATTCTAAAATATCTAGTCTTGTACTCTGTCAATTCCGCTAGCTAGAAAAAGCGAGCGGGTGCCACTTGCCTTCACGCTATGTGCCGATATGTCCACCAATGAGCGTGGCCTCATGTTCCTGCATGTGTGCGTGCGGCGAAGAAAGGTGGGGGTCTGTGATGACATGGCATATTAAAAAAATAGAGAAGAGAAAATTTAGAAAGACTGTTGCATTGCAGTACTTTTTCGAGGAATGTTTTATTCTAGACAATGGCTGAATCCTTAATTTTGGAATCTAATTTTAGATAATCTATTGGAGTTGCTCTAACAGTCTACGTTTAAGCTGTGCTCACACTTCGACAAGTGTATACACTGGCGGAGCCAAGGGGGCAGCGGGGGCATGCCCCCCATGCAAACTTTTTTATATATAATATGTATAGTAAATAATCTATGATTATATTAAAAGAGAATAATAAAGAAAATCTTCTTATATTATTTATTGATATCTCTTAGGCAACAAAAATCACATAGAATATAATTAGAATAAAATATTTGATCTATCTAAATTTGTTTGCCTACCATATTAGATATATCTATTAACTTTTTTATTTACTAAAATACTTATGTTTCATTATACTTCATATTTTATTGAACGCGTATTTAACAAGCAATAACAATTCGGTGACTATCCCTTTTTATTGTGAATCACAGTACAAATGTAGATGCTCACGTACATGCACAACTGCACGTACTCACACTCTCCTATGATCAAACGCACGTCCTACTCCATTATGAGCACTTTCGAAATACTAAGCTGGTAGATTTCAAGATTCATATGAGTAATCACATGTGCCCTGTTGTCGACAGACACGGTTACCTATCATGGGTATGAGCACTTTCGAAATGCTACGGTAGATTTCAATATTCATGAGTCATCATACACCCAACTGTTGATAGACACGGTCGTCTAATACGTGAAGAATAGCGAGCATATGGTTAAATCGTCAAATAATAGAATAAATCGAGCCAAACCTTGGGACAAAAATCTAAATAAATAAGCTACACTCAATTCTCATATTTTGAAATTCTTCAACTGGCCCCCCTTATGCATAATTTCTGGCTCCGCCACTACCTGGGCCGCCGGCAACCTCACCGGCAACCTCAACACCCCGTTGCGCCGACCTTTCCCGTCCTTTGTTGACGGTAGATAAAGTATACCGTGAACCGTCAACCTTTCTTCCATAAATAATAAAAATAGATAAATACTATAGAGTAGGAGGTTATTACTGACAGTTTCCACGAGTTTTGGTGAATCTATATTTTCTGCAGGATTTATACAGAAAATCACCAAAGAGAACCTAAATATCAAAAGAGATCGCGGGATCATTTCATCACGAATACACGAGAAAGTTCTAGAGGACACCAGAGGACTCCACGCCGAGGGAGGGGACCAGACCCTGTCAGGTGGGGCCGGCCAGCCCCACCCCTGTGCCGTCCGGCCCCTTGTGGTGGGAAGCCACCATGAGCTTCTGGAGTATTCTTCCACCGTCTTCAAAGATGCATCTCAACCATATGTGAAGTCGATTTGATCCAAGAGCTTGTATTCAACCTCCTGGGCTATAAATAAAGGGCAGAACCTCCCCTTGAAGTCAAGTCAGATCCAGAGCCAGAAACCCTAATTCCTATTCCATCAGAATCTAGACCAGCAATCAAGAAAAGATTAGTCCTCCATAGGATTTAGTCTTAGTTAGAGATAGAGAGAGATAGAGTGCAAGAGTAGAGTTCTGAAGGAGTTTCGACCTGTCGTGCTCTCTTCTGCTGTATTCTGCGGGATCAAGTTCTTATGGAGCTTGCTTCTAAGATTTTTTGGTAATCAACTTCTGATTCAAGTAAGCAATTTGTCTATATTGTTCTTCAAGTTTGCAACTCTCTTTTGAGTGCTTTGATTTTGGTAACTCTTTGATTGAAGTAGTATTCATAGTATAAGCGTGGTGCTTAGACTAGGGTTACTTGTGAATATCCCCTATTGGCCGGAAGGTGGTAGATCGCGTAGGTGACAGCTGCGTTGGATCCTTTGCGGTCCATCTCCCGTCGATAGGATTTGGTAGGCCAAATTGTGCTCGTAGGGAAGGAACTATGATTTTATTCCTTGGGAGACATTGCCCACGAATTGAGCTTTAGTTGACAAAGTTTATCAAGATTGGAACTAGATAATCTTTAGTAGTCTTCTTTATTCCCCTTTATTATCAGACATTGATTGTGAATTTGGATTAAGTTTATAGACCAGCTAATTAGAACACACTCACATACTGTTTCTTTGGGTTTGATATTAAAATCGGGATTATCTTGGTGAAGTGCTACAACAGGATAGATTTATCTGTGCGCTTGCGGATACCTTATAACTTGTGTGCATTTAATTTATACCAACACCCTTCGCTAATCCCAATTGAACACCTCGCCTATGACTCCTCGCCTCACCGCTGACTCCGCCCCTCCGCCGCCTACTCGGTCGCGCCTCACCGCCTCTCACCATCGGCAACCTGCCACCACCGTCAGGCCCCTCCTTCTAAGCCCACCGGCCATGGATGCCTGCAAAATCTGAAACCCTAACTCGTCACCACACCGTCGCCTCGTCCACTATCCCCGCCACAGCGACCTCGCTGGTGGCCGTTCCGCCCACCACCCCCCCTTCTTCCTCAGTTCCGGCGACAGAGCCGTCGTGTGCGCTGCTTCAGTTAGTGGCGCATCCGCCCCCGATAACGACTGGGCCAACCCGTTGCTACGTGTGCACATCTTATTAGAGGCCCTCCACGTAGTGCCATATAAATCACCACTCGTAACATATTTAAAAACAATATAAAATATCCATCTTTAAACTAATGGCATATACTAAACTACTAGAGCCACCTAACCAACTCAGGTATATACGGTAACTAACTATCTCGATCGAACGTTTAGTCAAAATCGACTGAATTCAAAATTCAGACTCTCCTCTTCAAACACAGAGGACAACCAATAATCCAAGTTTCTGTTCCTCAAGGTACATAACGGAAGTAAGCACACATGTATATAGTCAAAAGCTTTCATGCAGCCTGCAGGTAGTATTCCTGATTTTCTTTTTTTAGGGAAAGGTAGTATCCCTGACGGAACGTCGGAACGGATAAGCTCAGCGAGAATATAGAAGCAGGGAAGAGTAGGCCAGGGCCAGTGGGGCGCTTTCAGTTAGCAGTCCCGAGTCCGGCCCATCTTGCAACAACCTAATATGGGCCACATATATCAAAGGCCGGTACAACAGTACGTGTGACGCATCACACTGCCCAGTTGGTCCCCTGCTGCTTGTTCTTGTCTTTATTTGGCCCTAGGAAAAGGATTGCACCAGTTTTGTTTTTATTTCCATGACTATTAAGAATTATAGGGTCGAAATTATATTATCTCAAAAACGAAGAATTCCCTTGATAACAACGAAGAATTCCCTTGGCACTTTCCAGTGAAATTCTCCATCCCATGCTCATCAAAGCCACTGATGCGGCGGACTGTCAGCTAGACGCGTTGGGTCCGTCCCATTCGCATTCAGTCAGTATCCCCAACAGGGGAGTTTTTGGAAGGATCAACGTTAATACACCCTCAACTCCCGTAACAGCTCACCAAATTGATGCTAGCATCTCATGCCAAAATCATTTCTAACAGGGAAACCAATGATGACGCGCATGATATATCCCTCTGCATCAACATGTGGCCACTCCTTTAATTTCAGCTCGGAATTTATCCGATTCACTATGGGTTATCCGATACTCCAACTTGCCCAAAAAAGACAAAAATCATGTACGGTAGCAAGATTTTGTTGGTGTAACTTGGTACCATACCAGCAGCAGGCCAGCAGCAGCACATGCCACCATGCAAGTGCAGGCATGCACCATGATTGTATTGCAGAAGGGAAATACTAGCTGGGCCTTGTTGTTGGAGTAGAACAGTTCAACTGCACTTGCGGTGCGGTGCTGGGCTGGAATTGGACTAAAACTGGGCCCCGGAAACGGAGCGACATGTTCATAACTCAAGTCGATGGGCCAATTTGAACTTTGGCCCATTATGGCGTTCCACGATAACTAACGTGTCCAAATTTCTTCGGCCTCGTACGAAACAGAGCAAATCTTGTCATGTGGGCACAGGAAATCTTCTCCAAAAAAAAAAGTGGGCACTGGAAATCGTGTTGTCCCAGGCCGTGGTCCTTTCATTGTCGCCAAAACAAAAACTATCGTCCAAAAAAAGGTACTTGACGATCCAGCAGACCAGCACCCTCGGCGTTTACAAACCAAAACACTGCATTGACAGACACGCTTATATGTTATTAGGTACGTGCATCATCGATCTGCTTTGAACATATCTGATCTTGAAACTTTCAGCTCGCAGTAGTTACGTTAGAACTACTTAAAATTAAGCTAGCACCCTCCATGCGTCCTTAATTTGCGTGTCACTCAAACACATAATAATATAACTTAGTCTGATGTTGAAACGTTCAGAGCTCACCCACGGTATAGTTGTTAGAACTACTGATACATATATATCACCTACTTGGCGCCTTCAATGCAACGACGATCTAGCTATATAGCTCGGTCAATGTATAACTAACGTGTACTTGTAGTACCACACAGGCCATACAAGTTGATTAGCAATAAGAGTGTACTAATAATAATCTACAGTATTTTCCAAAGATCGGAAGGGAACAAAGTCAGACCGAGATTAGCAAAGGTCAGCACGACGAGTTAATTGTCACATGGGCTCGTGCTCGTCGCCGGCCAGGTTTGACAATGTCTCTTCTCTAATCTAGCAGCACACCTGTCACGCATCAGTCACGCCTCCCTCTTCTCTAATCTAGCAGCACACCTGTCACGCATCAGTCACGCCTCCCTCCTGACTCGCATCAGTCACGCCTGTCTCCTCATACGGGCTTCATTGCCGCACGCCGCAGAGTCTTTTTGATTAGTAGACTAACGAAGTGGGGGAGTACCACGAGCACCTATCTCGATGGAATTCTACACGCAGGTGGCGCAAAGTTTAGAACACAAATGCCGCAACATCCCAACAAAAATTGAGGCCGCCAAGGGGATGCGCTGCCACGCCACCGCAACTATGTGCGGTGGCAGCTTTGGCTCCCCTCCACGCCTCCGCTGGCCACGCGCCTCCACACGCTTGAGGAGATTGATGGTGGCGAGGCAGACGAGAGCGAGTAGGGCGGCGCTGGCTTAAGGAAGATTGTGTGTGGATCTTGCATTCTGGAGATGAGAGGGATCTGTGGCTTGGGAGCTGTGTGACTTATACAAGTTCATTCCTCAGTAGAAAACTTTGCTGTTAATTAGGCAGCTCATAGATTCCACCTATAAGGCCAAAGTATTTCATTACTGCTAGAGACGGATCTAGCGGTGCGGTAGGAGGAGCTCATGCCCCCCTACCGCCACTGATCCCATGGAGCACCCTAGAGCCCCTCAAAGATTTTTTGTTATGGTTACTTTGAGAAAGAGAGGCCTAGCCTGAGAATTATTTTACTGCCGGCGTGAAGGAGAGCGTGTGGGTTGTGGTGGTGGGTGAGGGTCGTGGCCATCGTCGAGGGGGTGCTCGAGAGGTTGTGGCTGGTGTGGGTGCCCGAGAGGTTTCGCGTCCTGGTGCCCCATGGCGGATTTGCAAGCCACCGACAGTGGGAGTGGAGCAACAGGCCACTCGCCGGCGCCGCCATGCTGAAAAGGAGGCATAACACTACTATACTCTCATGATTCTTTAGAGATGAAAACAACTAAGACGACTAAGAATTCCCTTGGCACTTCCAATGAAATTCTCCGGCCCATGTGCATCAGCTCATTAAAGCCACTGATGCGGCGGACTGTTAGCTGACACGTTAGGTCCCATCTCATTCGCATTCAGTACCCTAGACAGGGTAGTTTTTGGAAGGATCAATGTTAGGGCCTCTTTGGCACGGCTCCGGCCAACTCCGGCTCCTCTCGTGGTCACTGTAGTGACACTGTGCAGAACTGTAGCAGGGAGCTGTTTCGGATTTCGAGGCAGAAAATGAACTGAGAAGAGAAGCAGGAGGAGCCACGTTTTGCATCTCTTCCGGCTCCTACAATGCATGAACAGTGCCGGAATCCCTAGGAGCCGTGCCAAACGGGCTCTTAATACACCTTCAACTCATCAATAACAGTTCATCACCAAATTAATGGTAGCATCTCATGCCAAAATCATCTCCAACAGGCAGGGAAAACAATGATGACACGCGTGATCTCTCTCTATCACAGCATGTGGCCACTCCTTTAATTTCAGCTCGGAATTTATCCGATTCTCTATGGGTTATCCGATACTCCAACTAGTAGCTCAAAGTTCAGATAAAAAAACAAAAAAAACTAGTAGCTCAAAGAAGACCCCCCAAAAAAATCTATGTACTGTAGCAAGACCTTGTTGGTGCAACTTGGTGCCATACCAGGCACCAGCAGATACCATACCAGCATGCAGGTGCAGGCATATGCACATGCACATGCACCATCAATCAATGTATAGAGGAAAGGGAAATACTAGCTGCGCTTGCGCGGTGCTGGGCTGGAATTGGACTGAAACAGGGACCCGAAAACGGAGCGCCATGTTCGTAACTCAAGTCGACGATGGACCAATTCGAACTTTGGCCCATTCTGACATTCCAACGATAATTAACCACCCAATCCAGAAAAAAAAACAATAATTTTTTTTCGCGACCGCGACTTCACATGTTTTTCATTAAGAAGAAAAGCCGAAAGAACGGCTTACACGACACAGCTATAAGATCCCAAAAGATCCCAAGTGCAAGTTACAAACCACTGAGGAAGTGGTTAGGAACTGAACGATAATAAACAGCAAGAACAGTGGTAAGGAGGGACCCTCCACCACATACCTAATCGACTGAAAATACATCAACGTAGGGTTGGCAACCAAGGAGATGAGGCCACTGTGGCAAAGCGTCCACCAAGAAGCTACGAGAGTACGGCAGCAAAGCATCTGCGAGAGCAAGAACCACAGCGACAAAGCATCCGCCCGAACGACCACGACGGCAAAGCATCCGCCAGATACAAACGCGGCAAAGCATCCGCGAGAGGGGAGGGGTCCAACACACTCAGCAACAACTGCATGAGGGGGGAGCCCGAAGCGACGTCGGCGGCAAAGCATCTGCCCAAGCGCAAGCGGCAAAGCATCCACTGCGAAGAACCCATGACTGCGGCCATATCAATCACCTGGCTGGTCGGACCAAAACGAAGATAAGCTGAAGCACACGTAGATACAGCACAGCGAGGAGCAACTCTGGCGAGAGCAGTAGTGCCCCAACGAAGCCTTCAAGAAGGAGATGACATCCACAGACGCCAACGACGTTGGAAGGAGCACTCGAGATGGACTTTCGTCCCATAGGCGCCCCAACGAGATACGCAGCGAACAAAACCTTCGATGACGCCTCCAAGAAGGTAGATGACATAAGGTTTGCCACCGCGGCCGGCCTGACGTAAAGCGCCAGGAAGGATTTTCACCTAGAGATTGTGTAACGGATCAACATGATTATACGAGATTAAGTAAGAAAATCTTCCACCGAGGCAGATAATTTAGCAAACTTAAACCCGTATAACCCGAGATTCCGTGAAATCATGAGGGATTTCGAACCAACCAACATACAACCAAGATCGTACTGATTTAGCAGCCACAGTTCACATGTTACATAGAGTTCGCAACCAGAGTTGAATACATCGGAGTTCAGAATAAAAGTTATTACAACATAGTTCAAAATAACATAGCAGAAGCAAGTAGTTTTAACACACACTTAGTTCAAATACAGTGCCAGAAGATAGTCACGGTCCACAAAAGCATTAGATAAGACGAACAGAGTGACCATTGCCCAAGGTCCTAGTTGTCGCCCATCGCCGGATATAGACAGTTGGAGCAGTACCCATAGTACATCTGACCATCTACAACAACAATGGGAACAACGCCCTGAGTACGGAAATGTACTCAGTTAGACTTACCCGTCATAAACCAAAATAAAGGACACCAAGGAGCATGCAAGGCTTTTATATAGTGGACTGGCTTGACTCATTTACGAAAAGCGTAAGTTGTTATAAAAACTATACTAAGTACTCTTTGCATCCTTTTTATTATAACCTATTCAAGCTAGGTAAGCACCTATTGCTAAAGCAATCACTTAATTCATTATTAGCATCTAAATT
Source organism: Saccharum hybrid cultivar R570 (assembly GCA_038087645.1). Taxonomy (NCBI): domain Eukaryota; kingdom Viridiplantae; phylum Streptophyta; class Magnoliopsida; order Poales; family Poaceae; genus Saccharum; species Saccharum hybrid cultivar. The sequence goes on from JAQSUU010000066.1 coordinate 2,237,857, forward strand.
ACCGTATCAGGTTTAGCATTTCCAACATCATTCACTTAACCATCAGTGTTCCATTATTGTTACTACGATGCCGTAGCTCGAGTCAAGTGCTCACTATCCAGGAGCGATGGCGATTCGAATCGCTTCCTAACCAGCTGGTGATTTATTCCTCACACAAACCACGTTTCCCCCGTCAGGGTCGCTTAGATCACCAATGACACTTTTCAAGAAGCCGCGGGATAACAATTATGGATCACACTACTCAGGGACCGCCCGACTGCCAGGACGCACCTTAGGCTCACTCTTCGCGTCTCCGTTACACCCCCTTCAGCACCAGTCTGCCAACCCGAGTTTATCCCAGCTCGAAATAGTGTCACTAGCTTCGCGGTCGAAAGGTACTTTATTCGGCCAGCTAAATGTGAGGCATGCGTTTAACATGATAAGAGGGACGAGCAACGATCGGTCCTTAATCGACACAGACGGAATCACTATAGTCCAAAACCCTACAAGACTCCGCCCGGTCTCCCTTTATCTATCAACACTTGGTTACTTTCTATGATCACAATTACAGCTAACCATAACCAGGTATCCACCTATAACTCGCAGGTGACAGGAAATCACCCGACTTCTACCGGTCTAAGCATGGCTAAGCAATTTACTCGATCCTGACCTAACAGGGTAAAAGGTAATCCGGTGGACAAGGATAATAATGCAACAACGGTTTCACTCAACTCCTATAACTTAATGCAACAATATATATATATATATATATAACTATAACTCATGTAATAAGGAATTGCTTTTATAAAATAGGAGACTTAAAATGCTCCGGGGCTTGCCTCTTTCGAACGAGCTAGGTTGGTGGTCTACGCACTCGGGCAGCTCCTCGCCTGGTTCTTCTTCCTTGGGCACCTCCTGTGCGTGGGGCTCCTGCTGATCCGTCCAAACTTGCTCCTCCGGTATTGCTACCAGCGACTCCTCCTGCGATCCTGTATGATGCAAGTGCATAAGCAAATATGCGAATGATGCATCGGATTACGGTGGAATGCTTTGATGACATGATATACAGATGAGCACATGAAATAGGTAGTTTGGATTATAACCACATCTTCTACAAGGTAGTCCACGTCATCCAAGAACATGTACCCTAAAACATGCACCTTATTATTCTACTAGTTAGCACATAATCTACACATACAAGTGATCCTAGGTTACCAAATCTTACCAACCTAACCCATCAAACAACATCATCAAGACATGTTGATACTTCAAAGATACACCAAACATATTTTATTACTCTTAATTTCTCATAAAGTAACCTTTTATTTTCTATCTAACTAGGGTTACACAGCAACACCTATTTCTGTTGTAGATAAAAATCTACAAAAATTACAGTAGCTTACTCTTACCCTAACTAACCTACTACCAAATTTTTATGAGAATTGAATATGTAAAACTATCTATACAAAATAAACAAGTTATAACATAATAATGAGCATGAAATTATTTGGTACTAGAAAAAGTATCAAACAACAGATTTCACATTTTTCCTATGTTACTTACAGTAAACTAACATATTACAAAAATTATCACATGTAGGTTTTATACAACTTTAGCTCCCTACTAAAAATAACAAAGATTATCAATTAAAGGCATTTGAACTACACCTCAATAATCTTTCACAAAACATACTTCACAAGTATTTTTCCTAGAAAGTACATCAATAAGAAAGGTTAATGCAACAAGAATCACATTTTTCCCACTATTATTTTATTTACTACATATTTACTAAGATATCAGCATTTATAGCAATTAAATAAATCTACACAGAAAAGTGTCACAAATTTATCATGAAATATTTTTAAACTGTAGATCTACTCAAGAGAAACATTACAAAATTTGTTTCATAATTTTTGGAGCTAAAAAGGGTACACAAACATTTTCTAAAGCCTTTTCTTTTCCCAAAACATAATAGAAAATCAAAAATAAATTCTGAAATCGCTTAACGGGCCAGCCCACGTGGAAACACCGGCCCACGGCCGTTTTCAGCCGGAGCGCCGCGCGGGAAAAAGAAAGGCGGCCCGGCTCGGTGGTTCGGCCCAAGGCTGTTTGGCCCAGAGAGCAGAGGGGAGGGGCGGAACGCGGGGCGCGACCACGGATGCCGGCGTCCTCGACGTCGCGGGAGAGCGGCGGTCGCCGTCGGCCAATGGCCGACCCCCGGCTCCGAGCGGCTACCTCGAGCGCGCATGGCTTCTGCGAAAGGATGGCGAGCACGACTGTGCCAAGCAAGGGAAGAAGGAGGGAGCGAGGGTGCCGGTGGCGGAGCTCAAGCCCGGCGGCCGGCCACGGTGGCGCGTGCGGGAAAAGGCGCGATTGAGCCTCACCGTCGTCGAGTAAGACACACCGTGCCCCGTTCGGAGAAGAGGAGGAGGTGGCGGAGCCGGTGGCGAGGCGAATCGGGAGGAGGTACGGCCGTTGAGCGGGAACGGCGGCGTTCGCCAAGGGCGGAGCTGCGGCGGCGCGAGGAGGCGGGAGCGGCGGCTGCTGCGGCTCGCGCGAGGCCGAGAAGGGTGAAATGGTGGGGAGTGAGACTGAGGGAGGAGCGGGTGCAGCTTCAGGGCGCGTGGCGCGGGCCGGTGGAGCCCACGGCTCGCCACCCGTACGCCGGAGACGGTGAGCGGTGGCCACGCGGCGAGCGAGCCCTGACGCGGGCGTCGCGCTGGCGCGGGCGCGCGCGCGGGGAGGGAAGCAGGGGCGAGCGGGCCAGGCCGGCGTCTGCTCGCGGGCCGAAAGGGAGGCCGCAGCCCACTAAAGCGAGAAACCAAAATTTTCAGATTTCTCTATTTGTTTCAAATTTGAATTTGAAGATGAAAAAGAGGTTTTCAGAATTTTTGCCCAAAATAAAAGTTGTTCAAAATTTAATTCTCTACGACTTTCATGTAGGGCACTTTTCAAAATTCTAAATATATTTTGAATTTGGGATTTAAAGCTAAATTTTTAAGTAAAAATTTATTTTTCTATAATATTTTTAAAAGCAAAATTTGAGAGAATTTGAATTCAAGAGTTGCTCCAAAAATCATGTTAATTTATTCTAGATTATCTAAAATTGTAGTCACACAAAATTTCACCACTCTTTAGCACTTAAATGCACAATTTGAGTTCTAAGTAATTCACCATGTTCGTTTCGCTGGTTTATTGTGCTGAAAGCACTGTTCGCTGGTTTGTTGTGAGAGAAAAACACTGCTGGATGGCTGCTGATTCTGCTGATAAGTCCAAACGAACAGGGTGATTGTTTTTCAACTTTAAATTTAAAAGGGCTTATATTGCATGCAATGATAACCATGTAAGTGATGTTAATGCTTTATGCTTTGGAATGCTAATGCATGCTTAACACCCAGGGGTGTTACAAAATGTTCGACCGCCGCCGCCGCTAGGGCCCCAATGGCTGCCTGTGGACACGATACCGGCCAGCAAGGCTGCCAGCTGGCTAGAGCGCCCAAGCAGGCAGCCCGCCAGTCGCCGGCTATGCATGGGGAAGCAGTCGACCGCCCGCAGCCACCCGTGGCCACCAGATCTGGCCACCGCGGGGCCAGCTTGACCGCCCGCCGCCAACACCGACTGGCCAGAGCTGGCCACGGCCCCATGGAAGGGCGCCGGCTGCCAGGTTGCTACTGGTCCCAGGCCAAGCGAGCCGCTCGCCCCCGGAAGGGTACCGGTCGCCGTTGTCCGCACCAGAGCCCCCAGGTCCGGCCCCGGAGGCCAAGATTCGGCCAGCCGCCCGCATTGGAGCCAGCCGGTGGGCCCCCGAAGGTCGCTAGCTGCCGGCCACCGGCCACCGGTCACCCGAATCCAGGCCGCCGCGCCGCAACCCGAGGCCGAGGACACCGTGCGCGAGCTGCAGAAGCCCAGATCCGGCGAAGGGGAGGCCAGATCCGGCCATGTGGGGCCAGATCCGGCCCTCTGGCTGGTCGGCTCGTCGAAGGAGCTCAAGGAAGAGGCACGGTGGTGGAGAAGGGGAGAGGGAACGGGGGAGGATGGGGAGGCGACGGAGTAGAGGGGTGCTGCGACGGAGACCGGTTGTGCGGGCCGTCGCTGGCCGCCGCCACCGCACGCCGGAGGGCGGCAGCTGCGGCGGCCATGGAGGACGCAGTGGTTGGGGGCGAGCGGTGCTAAGGCGTCGCCCCCGAGTCGCCCAAGGGAGCGCTCGGGGAAGGGAAACATGTCCAAATTTCTTCGGCCTCGTACGAAACAGAGCAAATCTTGTCACGTGCCACTGGAAATCGTGTTGTCCCATGCCGTGGTCCTTTTTATTTCGTCAAAACATAAGCACCATCGTCCAAAAGGTACTCTACGATCCAGCACCCCATTGTATTGTGTACCAACGTACCTGATCGCTTCAACGATTGCTTGCCTGGGTGTACTGGGGATTCCGGCCGGGATTGGGACTAACGCACACGTACACAGCAGCCCATTCAAACTCGTACCGTCGTACGTCGTACGGTCCACAACACGTTGCCGTTTATAAACCAAAAAAACACTGCATTGACGGACACGCTTATCTGCCAGGTACGTACGTGCATCATCGATCTTTGAACATATCTCATCTTGAAACGTTCAGCTCGCAGTAGTTACGTTAGAACTACTTAAAATTAAGCTAGCTTAGACTACCCGTGGTTTTAAAGTACCCACTGCGGGTACTAAAACGATACTCTAAAGCTTTAGAGTATAAATATAGAGTAAAAACTGCTGCACTGGGTACTCTAAAACGATACTCTATCATTTCTCTCACTTTATATTTAGAGTAGTACGATGCTTACTCTATACTCTATAGTGGCGGGCCCCCACTAGCTAAACAAAGAAAAAAAATGCTATAACTCACAAATCAAAAATCTAAATTAAATTTCGTTTGCACCATTAAATTCGTCTCAATAAATCCTTCAAAACTAGATCACATATGGATATATTTAGATAAAGTGATAAGTGGGTCCCATAATGGATAAAGTGGATAGATGATGATATAGAGGATGGATGGGTGCGAGAGAATTGAGTATAGAGGAGAGAATCTTGCTGACTAGGACGTATAGAGGACGAATATAGAGGTCCATAAGTGCGGGTAGTCTTAGCACCCTCCATATTTAGACTACCCGCAGTGGGTAGTCCAAAACGATACTCCAAAGTTTTAGAGTATGAATATAGAGTAAAAACTGCTGCACCGGTTACTCTAAAACGATACTCTATCCTTTCTCTCACTCTATATTTAGAGTAGTACAGTGCTTATTCTATACTCTATAGTGACGGGCCCCACTAGCTAAACAAAGAGAAAAATGCTATAACTCACAAACCAAAAATCCAAATTAAATTTCGATTGCACCATTAAATTCATCTCAATAAATCCTTCAAAACTAGATCACACATGGATATATTTAGATAAAGTGATAAGTGGGTCCCATAGTAGATAGAGTGGATAGAGGATGATATAGAGGATGGATGGGTGCGGGAGAATTGAGTATAGAGAAGAGAATCTTGCTGACTAGGACGTATAGAGGATGAATATAGAGGTCCATGAGTGCGGGTAGTCTTAATTTGTTTGTCACTCAAACACATAATATAACTTAGTGGGTGTTTAGATCCCTTCAAAATTCTAAATTTTTACGCTCTCTCTTCATCACATCAATCTTTAGACGTATGCATGGAACACTTAATGTAGGTAAAAGAAATAACTAATTACACAGTTTAGTTGTAAATCACGAGATGAATCTTTTAAACCTAATTAGTCCATTATTGAACACTAATTGCCAAATACAAACGAAAGTGCTACAGTATCAAAATTCCAAATTTTTTTACATCTAAACACCCACTTAGTCTGATGTTGAAGCGTTCAAAGAGCCCACCCACAGTATAGTTGTTAGAGCTACTGATACATATATAAATATCACCTCCTTGGCGCCTGCTTCAATGCAATGACGATCTAGCTATATAGCTCGGTCAATATAAAACTAACGTGTAGTACTTGTAGTACATACATACCTGAGGCCATACAAGTTGATTAGTAATACTCCGTAACTAATAAGAGTACTAGTAATAATCTACAGTATTTTCCAAGGATCATCAGAAGAAGAGAAGAAAGTCAGACCGAGATTAACAAAGGTCAGCACGTACGGCGAGTTAATAGTCTCATGGGCATGGGCATGGGCATGGGGTCCGGGCCGGCGCTCCTGCTCGTCTCGCCGGCCGGGTTTGACAATGTCTCTAGTGATCTAGGAGTAGTCTAGCAGCGCTCCTGTGGAGCCGGCGAGAGCTAGCTAATCAGCCTGCGTGCGCTGGTCCGCTAGCTCTTGCATGCACGCATGTGGTTTTGCAGCACGCCGGCCGGTACCGTACGCCAAAGATGCATGATATAGGATATAGCCATGCAAAGTTACGTGGATGTGTGGATGGAAAGAAAAAAATAAACGACGTACGTACAGCCTGCTCCGGTACGTACGGGCGTTGTTTTCAAGTCGTGGGATTGTGGCTATCACGTCGTTCGATCGGACGTGCACGGTGCACTGTGGTCTACCGTGGACACTATACTACTACGGCATGCACGAACACGAACGGACACAGTACGACTACGGCCTACCGGCACGTACGTACGACACGGATGGATGATGACGCGACGCATGCATGCATGCCAGTGCAACAAGCAAGTTGAAGAGTAAAAATTCGATCGAGGCGAATTTGTTTCCTCGTTTTATTATTTATACTACCTCTCGCGTCGTTTTTTTTTTGCTGGAATCTCTTCTTCCTAATCCTAATTATCAATTGGTCATGCACGCACGTATATATATGGTCGGTCCATTGTATTGGTGCTGTATATAGCTAGCTAGCGTGACAGCACGGGCCGGCGATGGTGGTGCGACTACTGGCGACGCTAGCTGAGGTGGGGGTACGGTGTGCTAGCTGGCCGACATGTCGGCACCTGTACGTATGTGCATGTGTGTGTCATAATAAGTGAGATTGTGAGAACGAGGATGAAGCAAAGAGCTAGCTAGGGATCTCCTTCTCCTGCATCATAACATAACATTGGAGTAGTATATGCATGTCCGATGGACAAGCGGCAAACACAACAGTAACAGGACACAGAGTAAAGCGAATGCGACAGTAGATGAGTAGAATACGGCACGATAACAAGTAATCGTTTTGGGGTCCCAACACAGGGACGACACATGGGGATGAGTTGGGAAGCAAAGCAACCTACTCGTACAGGATTATTAGGATAACCCACCCGGGCGGCCCTACATGCCGTGTCCGAGGGACATGCGCGCAGTTGCCATCGGATCGGATGATGCCATGATAGATCGAGCGAGCGAGCTTTCATGGGAACCCATTATTACTTGGCATGCATGCCGTGGATGGAATGGAAAGGATGATGAGTGGGCACCGCACTATGTACACTGCACTAACCCTTGTTTTAGTTGTTTGCCCTGTGCGCGTCTGCGCCCCCTGCCATGCCTCATCTTTTTGGGCTCTCCGAATCAGATAATCGTGACCGCGCGCTTTTGGTTTTGGAACACCAAAGCTGTCCCTTTCTCCCTTCGCCTTGAATGCCACGAAAAAAAATATCTGGGCTGATCTCCACATCCATCACTGACTACCTCCACTAGTGTAGAGTAACTGTGACATGCATGAGCGGCATGTTTTAGCCTGACATGCACATGCAGCTGTGCAAGCAAGCAAGCTATGTAGAGTAACTGTGGCGCCGCAGTCAAATATCGAAATAAATCAATGAAGTTTGCGTTATGATATGAGGTGACAAAAAAGGGGAAACAACCATGTCCACTGAATCTTTTTATTTTGGCATGGCACACTGTTCTTGTTTTCCATACTTTTATTGTGTTTGAATGTAGTCACATAGGATTACAATTCTATACAGGGACATTCGATAGTGCTTGAACGTAAAGTTAGTGGAAACCAAATGGACGATGAACCTTGTATGTGCACATCCTGCAATAAAAGTATGTTTTATACGTAAAGAGGCAGCATTGCAATACTTAGATTTATTGGTACTGCCAGATGTACAAAAGTATGTTCTATACATAGAGAGGGAGCATTGCAACACTTAGAATTATTGGTATTGTCAAATGCAAGCACAAAGCACATGCAAAATATGAATATTACATTTTAGCTGATGAGAAGGGTAGACTTATAGTACCCTACAATAAGCTTCATAGATCATGGAACAAAAGGGGCTTCTAGTGCACACATGTTGACCAATCCTTAGATGTGTGGCATGTACTATAGATCAAACCTAAAGTAGGAACAGCTGACAATCTGTGAGAGCTAACGGTTACGAAAACGAACTATTTCAGTTATAGGAAAGTAGTATTTTTCTAGGTTACACATATAAGATGCAAAAAAATACTAACAATATGAATGTACAGGACCTAAAATCTTTAATTTTTTTCTCGCAATGCGCATATGAACTAATTTGAGATTCACCAACATGTATAGAAGCAGGGAAAATATTGACAGGAACAATTGACAATCTATGAGAGCTATTGGGCACGAAAACAAACTATTTGATTTACAGAAAAGTAGTATTTTTTGTAGCCTACACATAAGATGGAAAAATACGAACAATAATTGCAACCATCAGGAACTATGAATGAAATGTGCATATTGTTGTTGACAGTAGTAGCAACATATTAGGTGGCCATAAAAAGAGTTGGAGGAGCAGAGTTCCATACTTCCAATGTATTCTTTTTAAATTGCATACATGCATTTTGAGGTAGGAATGAACGTTGTCTGGGGAAGAATGAGAAATTTGTGTCACCTGCACTCAGAGGAAGAATGCAATTTTGGCACCATCTAACTTGGCATAACTAAAATGAAGCCTTCCCTTTGCTGGAAATAGGCATTGAAGAAATATGTCGGCTCCCATACTTGCTGTGGAAAGGTCATCCTGGAATGATCATATAAGCAACTATTAGTATGAAACCCACATAGTGAGAAATACAATGTGGGGTAGGAATATGAAATCAGAACGACAACAGTAACTTCGTAATTGCTGGAATTTTGTAGCGAAACAACAATTTGATACATTGACAGTGCCTTTGATTCATAGGAGGTTCATTTCACATAACCAATGAAGAGACTGTTAAGAGACTAATAAGTGCCACCTAATAAGACCTTAAAAATAAATCATAGGAAAAGTATGAACCTATTTGGTATATTACTTTAAAACAAAGTGATGTAAGTAATACCATGCATCGCTGGACCACTCGCTTAGGGTTTCTGAAATTGGCATCTGTAAATGCGAAGCCGAAAGTAGATGAATCAACACTACCTATCTACTGACGCTTAGGGTTTCTGAAATCGACATTGATAAACACAAAGCCGAAGTAGAGGACCGAACATTCACTACCACAAAACTGAGATTTCATGAGGGGGGTATTTTTTCATGAGAGTTTAAAACATACTCTCACGAAATTATTTTTTTTTCGTGGAGGTGCTATGAATCCCGTCATGAAAACCTATTTTCATGAGAGTACTTTGCAAACCATCACGAAAAATATCCGTATTAGCGTGAGGGTTACCATAAACTCTCATGAAAATAGTTGTTCCCGCCAGGTATATACTACCATCGGTCGCTGAGTTTACGTTCGCGCCTGAAGAAGCGAAAACCGCGCGCTTCATTTGGCATTCGCGCCAAAGAAGAGAATGGCCCGCGCTCTATTTTTCTCTGTTGGCCCATCATAAAACACAGCCCACCCGAACACAGGTAAAAAACCACTCCAACCCTATCCGCAGCCGCCCCCAACTCTCATCCATCCGCATCCGCCGCAGGCCGCCCCAGCCTCTCCATCCGACGCCGCCCTCCCCCTGCCTCTCGCCCACCCCTGCCTCTCCACTTGCCGCCCGCCGCCTGCAGACGTCCTCCACCAGCGCCGGACGCCCACCCCTCTGTCGCAGCCCGCCGCCTTCCCCTTGCCTCTCCATCAGCTGCCCCGTCGCCTGTAGTCCCTTCTCCACCACCGCCGGACACCCACCCCTCCGCTAGCAGCGCCCGAAGTCCTAATCCCACCGCCGTCCGCCGTCGATTAGGGCATCACTGCCCCTGACTCCACTCCGGCAAGCCTGCTTGTGGATCCGGTGACTGCTTGTGGAGGACAAGGCAGCGCCCATGAGGGAGGAGAGGAGGCCGGCTCCACCTAGTCACAACTGCTGCTGCGGTTGTAGGCTTCAATCGGACTGAGGTATTGAAGCCATCCTTTTTCCCTATATTTTCTATGTTGTGTGTGCTCTAGCAATATTTTCCCCCCAATTTTTTCTGTGTTGTGCTCTAGCAATATGAGATGTTTATTGCATATGAAACTGTGTGATCTATATACTGATGCACTGAACTTAATTGTTGACCCTGGGATTGGAGGAGTTAGCAGGAACATCGATCCAAGCGCGTGGCGGACAAGGAACCGAGCTTCAATTAAGGAGAAGGCAGCACCGACGCCAGCCAAGATTGCAGAAGAGGACTACACCGACTTTGACGCCAAGGTTGAAGGAGCAGCCACCACTGCACTAGATACATCAACTCCAGAAGAGGGTTCAAGACACAAGGAGCTATTCTCACATCTGTGTTCACTGTCTTCGAGCCAGCAGAGGTAATCTAAGAGTTACATAAATATATAAAGAGCTTTATATATGCACTACAGATGATATGTACCACTTGGAGAATCCAAAAGCTGAGTACATATATGATATGAACACCTGCATTTACTGATGCAGCAGGGTACAAAGTGCAGTAGCTGTTAAGTTTAAAGGCGGTATGTAAGCATACATATGTACAGCCGTTTAGCTGATTCCAGGTGTAGTATGGAAAGTAAAAAGATATACATACACAAAATACACAAGAAGCTCTATTTATTTTGCATATGGCAACAACCTTTGGTAATGTGACATGTTAGATACGCATACACGCCATACGCTTATATTTACAGGATTCATATTATAGCAGAGGCATAATTTTCAAAGCCTCCATGCTACCCCAAAGCGTAAATGAAAATTTCGCCTCAAAACCTCTATGGTACTCCAAACCTTCTTCTTTCAACAGGGGCACCTATTATGATATATCAAATTTGCAAAACTATGAGCCGTATATATTAAATAAATGCGGTGATAACAATTAATACTCAATTTAAAATGCTATAGAAGGAAGAGGGAAAAACACACATAGAATTTTCCCATGACTTAAATGGTCCCATAATTTTTTATGCATCCAAAATTGGCAAACATCTTACTCTTGAGGATTACAGCTGCAGCTTCACTTGTTAGGATAGTAGCAGTATACTGTGTTTTGAATATTTTTCTTTAATTAGCATGATCTCTCCCTCAATGCAGAGAATTAAGACTTAGCCATGACCTGCAACAAAGAAACTGTAACAGAGACCATATATAAGCTTGTAGCATTTTCATGCCATATGTGCATATCTCCATGTCTTTTAGCTGCAGTATGTGGTACTTTGGCCGCCCTCATTCCTTATCATATTAGTGGAGCAGGTTTGTACGTTTAAACCAAAAGCTTTTCCCAAGGTACTAACATATATATATATATATATATATATATATATATATATATATATATATATATATATATATATATATATATATATATATATATATATATCTAAAGGCTTCTTTCTGATTTAGCCTCAACATGTGTAGGTATTATATTGGTGCATCTTTTTATATTGTATTTTACTGGCATTTCCTTGACCTGTTGCTTGCAAAGCACACTTGTATTGTCCTGAAGCTATATAGCAAACCCATCAGTATGATGGAGGAAACTAGGCATTCTGCGCGGGGAGGCCCCGCCGTTTATCAGGAGTAAATTTTTTTAATCATTGAAAGAAACTATGATTAATATTTGTGGGCTGTTACATGTGTGTTTGTTGGGATATTGAAGTTACATGATATTTGCGTATCATTGACTTAGTGTGTGCTGTTTTGTTGGGAATCTCAGTTACTTGACATTAGTAAATCTGTATTTGATTGTTTGGTAAATATGTAGAAAATTGTGCTAGTATTTGGTTGATAGATATGATTTTCTGTGTATCTAAAATCAGTTTTTTTAAAAAATACAGAACAAAAACAATGGCAGAACGTGAGTGGATGTATAATGGTTGGTCTCGCACACAAGCCCCCTCTAATGATTGGATAGAAAACACCAACCGGTTTTTGGACCGTGCTTTCTCTATGCCTACTGTAGTTGAAGATGGCACCATCAAGTGTCCTTGTGCTGTATGTCGCAACTGTGTTAGGCAGACAAGGTTTAAAGTAGAGATGCATTTGTGTAGAGTTGGATTTAAGGATAACTACAGAATATGGACAGCACATGGTGAGGGATTTGATAGTACCTATGTTGGGGGTGGACATGATGAGGCTTTTTGTGAAACTGACCACATGGATGAAATGTTGGCTACCATAGTTGGTGGCCATCCACCACCAATTGATGATGAGCCACCTGCCTATGCTAAAGCTTTTTATAGGATGGTAGAAAGTGCTGATCAATTAGTCCATGAGAGCACAACACACTCATCCCTATCTGGTATGGCACGCCTGTTGGCATTGAAAGCACAATACAATATGTCAATTGCACACTTTGAGGCAAACTTAGAATTAATCCATGAACTATTGCCTCCCGAATCTAAGTTGCCCAAGGACTTCTATCAGTCAAAGAAGCTATTTGAGGGTCTTGGTATGGCTTATGTCAAAATTGATGTTTGTTATAACAACTGCATGTTGTACTATAAAGATAATGCAAGTAAAGACAAGTGTGATGTTTGTGGCACCTCCCGCTACGAAGACGGTAATAGCAGAGTGCCACGTAAAGTGCTACGTTACCTTCCCATCACTGATAGGTTACAGAGGTTATTCTTGCATGAGGACACGGCAAAGCTGTTGCAGTCTCACTACCCGTCCAAATCTGGTAAAATGGTGCACCCTTGTGATGGAGAAGCATGGCAACAGTTTGATGAAGATTTTCCAGACTTCGCTAGTGACCCTAGAAATGTGCGTCTTGCCTTTGCAACAGATGGTTTTACCCCCTTTGGCTTAATGGCAGCTCCTTACTCTTGTTGGCCAGTGTTTGTTACCCCATTGAATTTCCCACCATGCACAATCATGAAATCTGAGTACATATTTGTTGCCCTTGTGATCCCAGGCCCTGAACATCCTAGAAAGAAACTAGGCATTCTAATGCAGCCTTTAGTTGATGAATTAATGAGTTTATGGGAGGGGGTAGACACTTGGGATGCTTCACTCAAGCAAACTTTTAAAATGCAAGCAGCCTATCTATGGTCAGTCCATGATTTCCCTGCTTATGGGAACTTTGCTGGATGGAGCACACATGGCAGGTTTGCATGTCCAGTGTGTTTGTCTGATACTAAGGCATTTACACTTCGTTATGGTCACAAGGCTTGCTGGTTTGATTGCCATAGGCGTTTCTTACCTATAGACCATCAGTTTAGATTTCAATCTAATGCATTTCGTAAGGACACAGTGGTTCTTGATGAGCCTCCAAGGATTTTGACGGGGGAGGAAATCTATGCCCAAATGAGCAAATTTGTAGGTGACACAAAAAGCTATGGTAAATTGCACAATTGGACCCATGTTTGTGGTCTTTGGCAACTTCCATATTTTCGTAAATTGTTGCTACCACACAACATTGATGTGATGCACAATGAGAGAAATGTAGCTGAAGCTATATGGAACACTTGCTTTGATGTACCTGACAAGACTAAGGATAATGCCAAGGCAAGGAAAGATTTAGCCGATATTTGCAATCGTCCATCACAACATTTGAAGTTGAAAGCAAATGGCAAGTGGGACAGGCCACGTGCCCCATTTTGCATTAATAAGGATGATAGACAAAAAATTCTTAAATGGTTTCAAGAACTTAAGTTCCCTGATGGCTATGCAGCCAACATTAGAAGAGGGGTTAACTTGTTACAAAGGAAGATCTTGGGCCTAAAGAGCCATGATTATCACATATTCATGGAGCGCTTACTCCCTGTAGCATTCCGTGGATTCCTTCCGCATAACATATGGTTATGTTTGGCTGAGCTTAGCTTTTTATATCGGCAGTTGTGTGCCAAAGAGTTGAGAAAGGATACCATATATTCATTAGAACAGCAAGTTGTTGTTCTTGTTTGCAAATTGGAGAAGATATTTCCTCCTGGTTTCTTCAATCCTATGCAACATCTAATAATCCATCTTCCCCGAGAAGCTCGACTAGGAGGCCCTGTCCAATCCCGTTGGAATTATCCATATGAGAGGTAAATTCATAACTAATATTCTACGTCTTTTCTAAAAATAACCTTCTCTTAATGCTTTCTTTGGTCCCTATAGGAAAATCCAAAAACTGAAAGGCAAAGTACAAAATAAGGCACGTGTTGAGGGCTGCATTGTTGAGGCTCAATTAGTTGAGGAGGCAACAAATTTCCTCACTCTCTTTTTTAGGTCACAAGCTCGATCGATTAGAAACAAGGTGCCTCGTTATGATGATGCTTCGGCTTCCTTCAAAAGTTCATGCAACATTGAAATTTTTCAATATCCGGGGCGTTGTATGAGTCCTCGGGGTGTTCATGAGCTGCCAATAGAGAAGTATGAGGCTGCTTTTTTATACATTTTGACAAACATGCCAGAGATGGATGAATTCTTCAAGTATGTGGATGTTCAACCTGGACTCCTAGTATATTTTATATCTAGTCTGTTCACACTAGCTAACTTAATTTGGCCCCTTAGGAAATTTGATAAGGAACATTGGAAGAGTCGCACTAGAGCAAGACCTGACCAGCTTCGTGAGTTAAGGTTGAAAGGGTGGAAAAACAGCCGTGGGCAGCATGGTCCTAACTTCTTTGATTGGTTCAAAGAAGAAGTAATGTTGTTGAACGCTCCTAATTCACATTATCTAAGTGTACCATTTTTTACACTTCTAAAACTGACACACCATTACTATTGTGGACATGCAGTGCTTGAAGAATCCTACTATTGATAATGCGTTGCGTCAAATATCCTTTGGTTTTCGTAGAATGGTGACTAGCTATGGGGGTTATGATGTGAATGGGTATAGATTTCGTTCGGAAGAGTATGAGAAAACAAAATCCAGATTAACCACGGTTAACAGTGGAGTTTGTGTTGCTTGTGTTGATGAAAACGACAATGAGTTGGAGTATTATGGTATTATCAAAGACATCATAAAAATAAAATGGGAAGGAAACCTGCAGCTAGAGATGGTCTTGTTTGATTGTTGCTGGTTTGATCCTACACCAGATGGAACAAAACATACTGAAAATTTAGGATTGGTGGAGATTAAGCATTCTTCTAGGCTTGCGGTGTTTGAACCATTTGTAATGGGGAGCCAAGTTAAACTAGTATACTATCTATCTTATGCATGCAATAAATCAGATCTAGTGGATTGGTGGGTTGTGTATAATGTCTGTCCACGGAACTACATTCCTACAAATGACTCCAATGATGATTCAGATCCTCCTAATGGGCCAACAGAAGTGTTTTTCTATCAAGAGGATGGGCTGCCAGGCTCTTTTGTCATTGATTTAGGGGCTGACTTAGACAATATAGTTCCAACTATATCTGATGAGATAACAGATCCAGATGATCTCGAATTTCTATCTCAACTAAATATTGAAGCTCAAGATGAAGATAGAGATGATCTAGAGGCGGATGAAGATAGAGAAGATCTAGAGGCGGATGAAGATAGAGATGATCTAGAGGCGGACGAAGATAGAGATGATGAGCAAGACGATCTGCATGAATATGCACCTAATGACCCAAATGACTTTTAGATTCATGTTTTCTATAAAAAAAATTAGTTGTACTGCTAAATGTATTGCTCCTAGGACCAATGCTAGATGTTATGTAATATTCAATGTTTATTACCTTTGTCAGAACTGATGTGTTGCTTGTTGAATTCTTGTACTGCTCCTAGAACCAAAGAGTGTTACATGCCTCCTCATCTAGCTTTCAGGTTTCCTTTATTATATGTGTTGTTTAAAATACATGCCCTTTAATCTTCATTTTGTAATAATGCAGGACATGTACGGCTTCGACATAGAGGGCTGGCAAGAAAAAGGACATGTACAGCCACCAGTGGGAACTCCCAAAGGACCAATGCTAATGGTGGGAACTCCCAGGGGACCAATGGTACTGGTGGGAACTCCCAGGGGACCAATGCTGGTGGGAACTCCCAAGGGACCAATGCTGATGGTGGCACTGCCAACTCTCAAGTGGCTGGTGATGGTCAGATTAACACACAAATGAGCAATGGTGGTTCTGATGACTCCAATGATGGTGCTAGGGCACTTTACAAGTTACAGACGAACCTCCAAAAAAAGGTAGAGGGAGAGGGAAAAGAAATTTGACGCAATTGAGAGTGCCTCCACATAATGGGAAGGTTATGCTGAAGCCTGTGGGTAGCCGGTGCGTATATGTAACTTCAGTATTATGCTTGTCATTAATGATTTATGCTACTGATTTCCTTATGCTACTATTTCAGTTACCTCTGGTTTGTTGCTAGTACCAGGAAATATTTTGTGATCTTTTGCTGCTGAAACCCTTTTTCTACTATTTATGCTATCTCTATTGTATTATTAGTACCAGATCTGCATTGTTGGTTCAGTATTTTGTCACCTTTTGCTGCTGAAATCCCTTTTGCACTAAATTTGCAAGTTGACATATTATATTCTTTGTTACAGCCAATTCACCTACATGAACTACAACCCTAAAGACTATAAGTACGGTTCACAGGTTGGAGTTATTATCAAACGGTTCTACCCGGGTATGGTTGATATATGTGATGAGCAAGGCAGGATTGTTGAAAAACGGGCAGCAATGTCATGGTATGATTATTACTACAAAAAGGATATTACTGGAATAACATATGCTAAACTAGTCAAGTGTGAATTCTGGGTAAGCCATCATACATACCAAGTGTGAATAACATATGCTTAACTGGAATACCTGACATTTCCTTTATATGTAGACTTTGTTCAAGGTAAACCGAGCTGATATGAGAAAAGCTGATCGTAATTTGGAGGCTTATCTAGTGAAAAGAGTTTCTGATTTGATATATCAGGCTCGTTTGGATGCTGTAAAGTTTCATGAAAACTGTGATGACAATCAAGCACGCTCTATACATCTTACAGAAGAACAATACATAAAGAGCAAGCTAAGTTGGTGCGCTTCTGATGCTTGGGTCTTTCTGTCAAAGTATTGGACATCTGAGGAGTACAACACAAAGAGGAAGGCTGCTCAAGCTTCACGATTAAATTCTGGAGATGTTGCTCAGAATAGAGGAGGATCGAGGCCATGGGGAGAGACACAACAATTGCTGGTATGCATATGAAATCCTTGTCTTGTTGTCTTTTCTTATACTACTAAATACTGCTTACATCCAAATGTGAATGTCACACACTGATTATTTCACATAGATCTAGCTGGCCCATGTTTGAAACATCATGTAACTCATTTCATGGTCTTGTAGGAATACAAATTTGGCCCCGAGAAGGCTAGCACTTTGAACACATATGCTGTAATGAAGTCTGGATTCAAAAAGGTGGACAAGAGTGGAAAAAGCGCTCCTATTCCCAGCCATAGAGCACAAACCCGTATTGTATGTACTTCACTCAGTTTTTTATCTCAATTTATTTTTACATGGTTCAAACCTTGCTGATTGTATCTCAATTTATTTTTGCACGGTTCCAACCTTGATGATTGTATTTTATATGATTATAGCCTTGCTGCTTTCATACATGCTTCCCTCTGGTAATTTTTTTAGGATGCCTACAATGCAAGAACACAACTTGATGAGAATTCAAAAGAATTGGATGTACAAGCATTGTATTTCATGGAACGCGGAATGGCCCATGGCTGTGTGCCAATAGCTGATGGTTGTGTGGATAAGCAAGCACTTGCAGCAGCTGCTAAATCCAATCGTTTTTGTTCAAGAAATAATGCTGCTTATCAAGCTGTAGTACATGAAAATGAGGAATTGAAGGAGAGGAATAATACACTGAATGAAGCAAACAAGAAATTGAATGAGAATAATGACATTCTCACTGAGGAAAATAGTGTTAATCGTGAGATGATGCTGGTAATAATCATCTTTCTCCATGTTACAACTTACTGATCATATGCATTGATCTCATCTGTTTGCACATCAAATTTCAGAGACTTTTTGATGATCTTAAAAAAGCACCACCTGCTGATTTGATGAACCGTCTAGCAAATATCGATGCCCGTCGTCATCAGGTAAATTGTTTTGCTGAAAGCATAGATTAGATAATAAATAGGTCAAGATTGCTATTCTATCCATGTATTAATGGAGTATGTCAACATCCATGTAGAGTAGTTGAGACTGATCTTGTAATTGTTCAACTACTATAACCAGAGTGTGTGATTGGGCTGATGCTTTCCTGTGGAGGGAGGCTGGCTGCCAACATAATTACATAAATGTGCTATTATTCATGTTTGAAATTGGTAAAACAAATGTGAGTCTAGTTCTTGGATATATCCTTTATACTTTGTTTTGGTTAAATAAATGTGACAACCACCTACTGTTTTGGTTTTATTAGTACGTATTAACCACCTACTGTTGTGGCCTGAACTTAGATATACTCCCTTTTTACTTGAAGTCTAAGACCATGATTGTATCTTTTTCAGGTTTCTATATCATCACATGTCAGCACTAACCCACTTGAAATGCTTTGTCACGGTAATTATGTGGACACTGATGATGATGACGATGACTACGGTGAGATGAATGACAGCAACAGTTATGACGGTGATAACCATAGTTGTGATGACTTTGATGAAGATGATGGTAGTGATGACATTAGTGGCAGCGAAGATGTCGACATGAGCAGTGGTAATGGAGAGGATAGCATCAACGAGGGGGATGACAGTGATGATAATGATAATTGATGCAATGGATGGGAGTAAAACCTGAACATGGTACCATCTTACTTTTGGGCTCTTTTGATCCAAACTAATGGATGCTAGGCTTATTTTGCTAACCAGCGACCATAGGTTGAAACAAAACCTTTTGGTGTTGTAGTAAGTAGACCTCAGAGCTATGTAGGTGCTGGGATTTATGTTAGTTGACTGTGACTATGAGATAGTCTTATCGCCTTTCATGAATGTAATGCTGGAGACTTTGTAATATGTTTGGAGTGCAATTAGTGGATGCTTTGTGATATGTTGGACTAAAATCAGTTGATTGTCTGCATGTATTGAAATCTGATTATATTTGGAATTTGGATTGACATTTTTCTTGTTGGTTAAAATAATTTCCTGGCTGGACCAAAAATTACCATGACAGTTTTGGACCCCAGGAAAACCATATTTCATGAGGGTTTCAACATGTTTTCCTGGTGGTGTCTGTCTCATGAAAACTATATTTTGTGATGGTTCAAACATATTTTCATGGTGATGTCTCCCTCTCACGAATTAATTTCCTGTGAGTTTAGATAACCTCACGAATTAATTTCATGACGGTTAACTCCCACTCACGAATACTATTTTCCTGTGAGTTTTGATGATCTCACGAATTAATTTCATGACGGTTGACTCCCTCTCACGAAATAGTATATTCCTGTGAGTTTTGATAACCTCACGAATTAATTTCATGACGGTTGATCCCTCTCACGAAATAGTATATTCCTGTGAGTTTTGATAACCTCACGATTTAATTTCATGACGGTTGACCTCCACGTAATACCGCCATAGAAACACCATAGCAAACCTGGCGGCGCTAACATTTTCATGGAGGTGACCGTCAGGAATGTCCGCCACGAAAATAAATCGTGAGCACTGCCTCTCACGAAAATTCAATTTCCCTGGCTTCAATTCCATGAGTGCTCATGCGTGACGGTTGGCCCTCACGAATTGTTTTCATGAGGGTAAATCAATATTTCATGACGGTTTTTTCACTCTCACGAAATCTCAGCTTTCTGGTAGTGATTGTTTTGGTTATTTATTGGTACATTACCTACGCTAGAAAGCAAAATTAATGGATGTTTATGTACATGCATACTGAAGGAAGACATGGAGACAATATTTAAACTTGATTGAGCTACAATGATATGACAAAATTACTTATGTGTGACTGATTTACATAAGTAGGTGTTCGCTTAGGATTTCTAAAATCGACATTGATAAATGCAAAGCCGAAGTAGAGGACCGAACATTGTTTGGTTATTTATTGATAACGTTACCTGCGCCAGAAAGCAAAAGTAATGGATGTTTATGTACATGCATACTGAAGGAAGACATGGAGACAATAATTAAACTTGATGAGCTACGCTGATATGACAAAATTACCTACGTGTGACTCATTAACATGAGTAGGTGTCCGCCTCGGGCCTCTAGCTGCAGTTGAAGAAACCAACTCCACAGATAGCTGAATGTCACAGAACCTCCTAATTATGATGGCCCACATGTATCTGTCATCGTCATAATGACCTCTGACAGCCGTACTTATGTTCCTCATAACTTAAAAGGCCTGCTATCCTCCGAACAGGATCCAATCACAGGAGTATTGCAATATTACAACAGTTTTTTCAAAATACCATCAGAGTAAAGTAGCGAAAGTCTTACAATAACTTAAGTATACAAACTACAGTTTCCAAATTTCAAACTTTAAGTAGCATTATTACAAACCGGTAGTAGGGAAGTATCAGTAGTAACTTTATTATAAACACACAAATGAAGTGCCTTGCCCAGAGGCCACACAGCCTATTCGTCGTCACTTTCTTCAGCCACAACGGTCATGTAACAAGGCTCAAAGCAGACTTATTCATGAACCGCACCTGCAACAAGGGGTTTAACAAACCCTGAGTACGAGAGTACTCAACAAGACTTACCCAACTAAGAAAAGACTCCAAGGGTATGCTAGCTTTAGGGAATCAAGATACGGGTATTAAGAATCAAAATTTCTTTTGCTAAAAAGCTTACTAAAGTAAGTCATTACCTTCAATATTTTATTTTTACCATTGATGGTTCATTAACCAATTCTAAGTGATCCTAATCTAGATCAAAGTAATTCTCATCAAGATCTTTCTCATTCTTTCTTTCAATTCCAGTTCTTAACTACGATGTTGGTGCAAGGCCAAGACTCCTTTCTCGTGGAGTAACGACGATTCGAACCGCTTCATTTACCCAACTGGGGCTTCCTAACCACACGACATATGTAGAACCGAATCTTGCATATATCAACTCTTACCTGAGTAACCCAAAACCGGAATGTGTCCATCGCCACTTGAGAGCACAGTACTCCTCGAACCCGGTCCAATTCTAGCCCCGAGGGTACACGCTACTCTCGCCATCTCTCCACTCCCAGTGCGAGGTTAGACGTTCTCGTAATGGAATAGCCGAAGTAAGGCTTACCCGACATGGGTACATGGCTAGTACTAATAAAAACTCCATGACGCGAGGGCCAACAACGTACGGTCCTTAACTGCTAAGGCGGAAACACTACATTGAGACTCCTTTCCTAATGCAAGTTAGCAGTGGTCAAACCACCCGTCCGATCTTTCAAGTTCATTCTCATAATTCAGTATTCATCAAGTATGCCGTCGTGGCCATGTAAACATTTCATTTAAAAGCTTAACTCATAATTATAGCGAAGCATACTACGCATTTTGTAATAAAACAGGCATCAAGGGTGATATCGCAATAATCAAGGATGACAATGCTGCAATTGGGTTATCACTCAACTCCTAATTACTTAATGCAGTAAACCATAGTATAAATAATAAATATTTGTAAAACTCAAGGTAGGGTTTAAATGCACCAGGGCTTGCCTTGCTCTGACGAGACGGCTAACTCAGGCTCAAAAACTCCGACTTCCGGTCCGAAACCCACCGAAGACAGCTCTTCTCTGGAGACTTGCTCGCCAACGTCGACTTCTTTGAAAGCGGAAACTACACGAGCATATAACATGTTTCAACATAATACGGTGATAAACATGATGCTTGATGATGACATGCCATGGTTAACTTGAGTACAACTTTCCTTCGCGGTACAGTCGCAAAACAGTAAAACCTACTAACTAATAGCGATACTTCAGCAACACTACCACTTTTAAAGAACATACTACTAACGAGCTCAAACTTGTAATTAAGGCGCCAAGGATCACCAAGAATTAGTGACCCAAGGTCATCACTCAATCAAAAGGCACACAATACCTAAAGTTATCAATTAACATTTATTTAAACACTTAATTAATTAGGGCGTAATTAATAATAAACCAAACTTCATCTAATTGAGCTTAAACTTTTTATATAGATTAATCATGGCCTAAAATAGTGTCACAACAAATTTCATGATTTTTGAATTAATATGTTAATTACTAAAATTCCTGGAAGTTGCATTTAATATTTAATTGAGCTAATTAAATAACTTGCAAAAAGTAATCAAATTTAGCATTTAATATTTTTCCTAATTAGTTTACACCTTGAAAAGCTTACACAAAAATTTTCACTATTTTTGGAGCTCTACAAAAATTCTAGTGAAATAAACAAATACTATTACTATTCACATTTTAGAAAAAGAAAAACAAAATTCTCATCTCGGGCCGACTCCTCCTTTCCTCCTCTGGCTTGGCCCAACCGCGCTCGCGCCGTGCGGCCCAGCAACGCGCGAGCTCACCTGCTCTCTTTCTCTCGCTGACATCCCGACCCCGCCTGTCATCTCCCTCCTCCGCTCTCGCTCTCTCTCCCGCGGCGATGGCACGGTGGCCGACCAGCGATCACCTGCCCAACACGGACTACATCTCACCGCGAACTGATTACAACATAAAACGGCCATGCTTGAACTCTGGGGAAACCTTCTCGACGGCCATGGCGGAACGGTGGTCGCGGTGACCGGCGTCCCGGCGATTCACGACGGTAGCGTCTAAATTGAAAGCGCAACAAGCAACAGGAGCTCACAGCGATTGCAACGAAGCCACAAGGAGGCGCTGGGAGGCGGTGGAGACGGCTGGCCACGACGAGGTGGACTGCGGCGGCACCTTGCCGTACCTGAGGAAGACGGTGGCGGAAAATGAAAAAAAACGACGACGACGACGAAACGTCCTTAAATAGATGGCCAGGGAACTTGACGTGACTGCGGGAAGGCGCGCGAACTCAGGCTGGCCAGCTGGGGTGCGCAAGAAGGCCATGGAGGCAGCCCGGCGGCTCGCTGGCACCCATGCCGTCTGCTGCCCTGCTGTGATTCGTCGGGTATTGTAGCTCTCCCCCCCCCCAATTTTTCAAAATCAAACCGTTTCGCCAAATCACTCACAAAATCATGTAGTAACTTGAAAAATTCCCAAGATATGAAATCTTCAGAATTACAAGCCCTACAAGTTTTGTATTGAAAACTTTTTCAAATTCGAACTGGATTTTGAAATTTAAATTTAAAATAAAAAAGGGACACTTTCCGGAAATTTGGTAATTTAGAAATTACTTTGGATTTTGTATTGAAACTTCAAAAACTCCAAACACCAAAGTTGTACATCTAGCCAAGAAATACAACTTTGCTATTCAAACCATTTTCAAATTCTGCCTCCATTTTGAAATTTGAATTTGAGGATGAAAAGGGGTCAAATTTGAAATTTGCCTCTTTTCAAAATTGCTCCACATTTTACACTAAAACTTTGAAAACTCAAAACACCAAAGTTGTAGCCCTTAAAAAGTTCTACAAACTTGGTTTTGAACTTTTTCCTAAATTTTGCTTAGATTTTGAATTATTTCACAAGGGGTAAAATCAGGGTTTTGGATTTTAGGGTTTTCGGAAGAATTTCAAATTAAAATTTGTTGCTACCTTAATTGGTGATTATTTAATGATCAAACCATCATCCAAGGGCATCATTGAGTCAAGTATCACATAGTTGACCAAATGACACTCTTGGTTGACCAATTTAACTTTTGAAAATCTTTTAATAACGTCCCAAATTTGAATTCAAATTCGAATCAGAAAAACTCGCAACAAGTTTTGGATTCCAATTCAAACTCAAACTTGGAGCTTCATTTTATGTGTTGTACTTGAGTTCATACCCTACACTTGACACTAGTGTGTAACACAGTCACACACCTCAAATTACGCAGGGCATGGACTAAGTATTTGCGGTGACATTCGAAATTAGGGTTTTCGATTCGAGTCACACCACTGAAAAGCACATCCAACCTAGAAAGGTAAACTCATTTTAGTTAATGCATAACATGGTTGACCTAAACATAGATGTTTTGCGGTGCAATATGATGACATGGCAGATTAATTAGTCACTATAACACCCGAGGTGTTACACTGAATGATAAGTACATGACAGTATGATAAGCTAATGACTGGAAGGCATTGAACCGATGCAAGATCAGCAAACAGAGCCCTTTGGGCATTTCATCGAGCACTTGAAGGGCACAGACTAGCAAGAGCAAAGGAAACAACAGATGGGGGCCTCACGATGATTAAATATGAGGGGGATCGGAGGCCATTGAAGACACAGCAGCACCCTATGTATGCTGAGATTGAAGCACAAGATATGGGAAGTGTCAGCTTACGTCGTCGTGGAGGCCAGATCTGAGCGCCGGTGTCAGTCGCGCCACTTGGGGATTTGGTCGCTAGTGAGGCCTTCCCAGCGCCAGCCGGCTGACCCGTCCGCGGAGGCGTGGTCGCGACAGCTAGGCGTGCGGGCACCATGACGCCCCCTCCCGTGCGGCCAATGCTGCGGGTATGGGGGCCGCGAAGTGGGAGGTGAGCGGCACGGGTACGACGTGGTTGCAGGGAAAGGCGCGGCTGCGGCGGGCACGGAGTTGTCACTCGTTTAAGTAGCCACCTAATGTTGTTGATAGTTCTTAACATCACTTTTGCTAAGTTGTCATCTCTAGCTATGATGTCAGAAATGCTTGTTGGTACTTTCTAGCGTCACCTCTAGAATGACACTAAAAAGTACTTAAATTTTTTATTGTGACTAGGAAGAATATATGAAGGGATCCGCAGCGCACAGATAATTTAACCATTGTAGTATTTCACCCGGGAGTATTCTAGGTATCGTTATTTATATTTTTACCACAGAGAAGGACTAACGGATGGAATATATTGATAACTTATACTTTTGATGGAGAAATAAACCATAACCGCTACTCTACTCACAATAGGGGTAAGTCAAGAGATAAATATATATATATATGGTAAATGGTAAATGATATTGATCACTCAAAGTACTCCTTTCTATGGCATTAGTATGGCTAAGTAGAAATTAGAGAAATAATTCCTAAGTCATTCTTAATTACAAGTCAAAGCATACTATGATTAGTGCAATTACACTTAGTAGTCATTGCTAAGATCACTTCATATCTACACACAAGAGATATTACTAAGGAAGATTAAGAACAGAGCATGACTTCCTTCATAACTTGATCCTACTTGACCTATATTCGAAGAGTGGACTACAAAGAACTCAATAGGAGTGTCACATTCGCGATCTACTACATGGCCCGGAATATAGGGTGCATCCACAGGTAAACAACGTATAAGCACCACGCTTACACAATGTCGACCACTCACCCCTTGTACTTTGGAGCGCTATACAAACTTATGCTTGAACATGATGATAATATAGCTATACTAAGCATATAATCAAAGTAGACGATGAATATAATAACTAGGAACATGAATAATATTAAGAACAATGTCGAATTAATTGTAGCAAACATATGAATAATGAAAGACACAAAAGAGGATACAAGGGGCTATACCAAGCCAGGCTCTTGACAAGATCAGGAATCCAAGCGAAGTTTGCCTCCCTCTAGATCTAGCCTAGCTAGCTATGCCCTAAAATATGGTAGAGCTCTAAGGATGATCAGGGTTTCTTGATCTCTTGAATGATTGATGATTCTCCTAGGGGTGGCAAGGGCTGATATATATAGGGGGCAGCGTTAATCTTGAGCCCTCGGATCAAACCGACTTGAAAGAATGGCGTAGATGCAAACCCTAAGGTGGTGGAGAATCAACATTCGAAGGAGGGGGCTGACAGGTAAGCCTAGGGGCCCGCCGACCTACAGGTGGGCCGGCTGTCTCTCACGATCTTCTTCGGTGGTTTGCCTTCTAGTTTCCTCTGGAACCTTCTGGAGTTGTTTTCGTCGCAGATAATTACGATTAAATCTGACGTTTGGGTCCAGCTTGACGATTTTCTGAATAAACCCTGCAGAAAACACAGATTCACCAAAACTCATAAAATTTGTTAGTTTAAACCCCTAAACCTATGTTGATGATCATTTTATGCCCTTATATTGATGATTTATAATGGTTGTTAACTACCATTAACAACGATGAAATCACTACATTGGTTAGAGTCCACCACTTCTTCCCACAACAAAGCGAGAGTGCAAGCAGCATCGAAACTAGATGGATGCTAAACAAGAATAATATACTCTTGATATCATCGCGTAGGCCATCAATGGAATATGTTGCAGAAGTGCTATTGCTTGGCATTGGGTTCATAGACCAATAACTGATCAATCAACTTAGAGAACCTGTCGACATATTCTATGACAGATCCCTATCTAATGTGAAACAATTGGCACAATAGGAACTCGTGTTCATCATGCCCAAAGCAGACTAGGATCATATGGCAGAGATCAGTCCATATAATCGTATGAAGCTTAGTCTCAGCCGGCTACACCCACCAAGCGATGAGGCTTATAAAGTGTATGGTGCTAACCTTGGTCTAGAGGGATTTGTCTATTTGTGGGCAGTGGTGGTGGTGACAGCAGTGACATCATAGGATTCAAATCTCTAAAACGGAAAACAAGGCTACATAGCAACCCGATCAAAATAACCGAGTGTGGAACTTCCTTATGACCAAAGTGCCATTCCCCCTCCCATGTAAATGATTTACTTAATTTTATCACTCAATTAACATGAAAATGCTAAAATGACCCATTGGTCCGATCCTTTTCTTGTCATGTTAAACTTGGCTTCCTCTATGATTCTATTCAAATTCCGTCACTGATAACAACCTTGATATATGAGATTTTAGGACGATTTCACATGGTTGCTCGAGGAGGATCTATCATTTAGTGAGTGGTTACTCAAGTTGAATGTATATACTACAATACTAATTATTGGAAACATCAATGATATGGAAGAAGAGTGAAGTTTGTTACATGCCTATTTCTTTGATCAAGCCACAAAATCCACTAAAACTCCTCTCCCATAGCCCGCACTAAAGCCATCTCCAACTACAAATCAAAATTCATCTCAGTTACATCTTAAAACACAATCATTACGCCCACAAACCACACCAGATGGACGTCGGCACGCCGCACAACTTTTATGACAAAAAACACCCATATGTAATCCATCAAAATGAAAGTTGGAATGCTAGATTGCCTCAAAAGATAGATCAGATCATTGCTTGGGATGTCCACAAACCTTTGTATCAAAATTGACATGCATGAGCAGTGTTTTTTAGACCGACATGCATCAGCATTGCGTAAGATTTGCTGCGTGGCTAATCGTGTAAAATATAGTACCTATACTTGTACATGCCACTGGACCTACGTGTCACAGAACCTCCTAATTATGATGGCCCACAAGTACACGTCATTGCCATAATGACCTCTGACAGTCGTACTTATGTTCACCATAACTTAAAAGGTCTGCTTTCCTCCGAACAGGATCCAATCACAGGAGTATTGCAATATTACAACAGTTTATTCAAAATATTCAACAGAGTAAAGTAGCGGAAGTCTTACAATAACATAGGTTTACAAACCAGTTTTCAAACTTCAAACCTTAAGTAACATTATTACAAACCATTAGTAGAGAAGTATCGGTAGTAACTTTATTACAACACCCAAACGAGATGCCTTACCCAAAGGCCACACAGTCTACTCGTCGTCGCTTTCTTCAACCACGACAGTCATGCAACAAGGCTCGAAGCAGACTTGTTCATGAACCGCACCTGCAACAAGGGGTTCAACAAACCCTGAGTACGAGAGTACTCAACAAGACTTACCCGACTAAGACAAAGACTCCAAGGGCATGCTAGCTTTAGGGAATCTAGGTACGGGTAAATCAAAATCAAGATTTTCTTTTTGCAGAAAAGCTTACTAAAGTAAGTCCTTATCTTCAACATTTTACTTTTACCATTGATGGTTCATTAACCAAATCTAGGTGATCCTAATCTAGATCAAAGTAATTATCATCAAAACCTTTCTCATTCTTTCTTTCAATTCCAGTTCTTAACTACGATGTTGGTGCAAGGCCAAGACTCCTTTCTCGTAGAGTAACAACGATTCGAACCGCTTCATTTACCCAGCTGGGGCTTCCTAACCACACGACATATGTAGAACCGAATCTAGCATATATCAACTCTTACCCGAATAACCCATAACCAGAACGTGTCCATCGCCACCCGAGAGCACAGTACTCCTCGAACCCGGCCCAATTCTAGCCCCGAGGGTACACGTTACTCTCGCCATCTCTCCACTCCCAGTGCAAGGTTAGACGTTCTCGTAATGGACTAGCCAAAGTAAGGCTTACCCGACATGGGCACATGGCTAGTACTAATAAAAACTCCATGACGCGAGGGCCAACAACGTACGGTCCCTAACTGATAAGGCGGAAACAATACATTGGGACTCCTCTCCCAATGCACGTTAGCAGTGACCAAACCACCCGCCCGATCTTACAAGTTCATTCACATTTTCAATATTCATTAAGGATGCCGTCATGGCTATGTAAACATTTCATTTCAAAGCTTAACTTCTAAGCATAGCGAAGCATACTAAGCATTTTTCGTAAAACAGGTATCAAGGGTAATATTGCAATAATCAAGGATGATAATGCAGCAATTAGGTTATCACTCAACTCCTAATTACTTAATGCAATAAACCATAAAATAAATAATAAAACATTTGTAAAATTCAAGGTAGGGTTTAAATGCACCGGGGCTTGCCTTGCTCGGACACGACGACTGACTCAGACTCGGAGACTCCAACGTCTGGTCCGGAACCCACTGACGATCGCTCTTCTCCGGAAGCTTGCTCGACGACTTCGGCTTCCTCGAAAGCGGTGACTACACGAATACATAACATGCTTTAACATGATGCTCAATGATAAACATGATGCTTGATGATAACATGCCACGGTTACGATTCGAGTACAACTTTCCTTCACGGTACAGTCGTAAACAGAAGACCTACTAACTAGTAGCGACGAGTTCCCGCGATACCAGCTTTTAACCTAACAAGTTACTAACGAGCTCAATCATGAAATTAAGGTGCCAGAGATCACAAAAGGGTAGTGACCTAAGGACATCACTCAATCAAAAGGCACACAACACTTAAAGTTCTCAAATTAACATTTATTTTCTATTTAAATAATTAGGGCATAATTAGAAGTTGATCAAACTTTATCTAAACAAGTTCAAACTTTTTCTATGGGTTAAGAATGATTTATAACAGTGCCATAATAAATTTCAAAATTTTTGGATAATTAAATTAATTATTAAAATTACTGGAAGTTGCATTTAATCTTTATTGGAACCAATTAATTCTACTGCACAAAGTATTCAAATTCATGATTTAATATTTTTCCTAGATAGCTTATACATTGAGAAGCTTACACAAAAATTTTCATGAATTTTGGAACTCTACACAATTTTTAAACAAATAAACAAATAATAACACTATTCATTTATTTGAAAAAGAAAAACAAAAACAAAAACAAAACCGAACTCGGGCTGCTTCTCCTCTTCTCTCCGATCCGGCCCAGCCCAGCCGGCCCGCGTACGCGCGCGCGCCCGCACGCGCTCGGCCCAGCAAGCGGCCCAGCCCAGCGCCAGCCTCGCCCGCGCGCTCGCTCACTCTCTCTCTCGCTGACGACGCGGTCCCACTCGTCATCGCCTTCCTCCCGCCCGCTCACTCTCTCCCGCATGCCCGCGCGCTTGCCCGCGGTGGCCGGCCGACGACCGGTGCCCCGGTCGACAAACCGAGCTGACCAACACCTTCTACACGACCCAGCGAACCCGTTTTGCTACTAAACACCCTAGCTCAAGCTCCGGCAACAGCTCACCGACGACGGTGGCGGCTCGACGGAAACGGTGACCGGCGACTCGTCGTTACAAAGCGGTAGCGATTAAAGCGAGGGGTCAGGGAGCATCAGGGGCATACCACGATCACGACGGAGTGATCGGTTGAAGCGGGGAGGCACTGGAGGCGGCTAGCGACGGTGGCGGAGCTCGACTGGAGCGGCGGCGACCCGAGGTGGAAGACGACGGCTTCCCGGCGATCCAGGCGGAATTGGGCTAGCTCAGCTGGTTCACGAGATGCGCAAGGATGAGGCAGAGCTAAGGGTGCTGTTGGCGTGGCCGGAGACAGCTTGGTGGCGGCAGCGGCGAGCGGCGGAGCTGCGGTGGCGGCGATGGCGAAAATGGAAAACGTCACGGTGAACTCATGTATATATAGGTAACGACCACGGTTTACTTCACTGGAAGACGCGCGATGTCGTGCTGGCGATCGAGGACACGCCTGGAAGCCGGCCGAAGCCGTCCGGCGTCTCGCCGGCGCCCATACCGCGCGGTGGCCGGCGGTGATACGTCGTGCACTGTAGCTGTCCCCCCCAAATTTTGAAATTCAAACTGTTTTCTCAAATTACTTTCAAATTTGTATAACAACTTGAAAATCTTCCAATGTATGAAATCTTCAGAATTTCAAGCTCTACAAGTTTGGTATTGAACACTTTTTCAAATTCTGCTTGGATTTTGAAATTTGAGTTTAAATTCAAAAAGGGACACATTTTTCAGATTTGGTAATTTAGAAATTACTTTTGATTTTATATTGAAACTTCAAAATCTCCAAACATCAAAGTTGTTTATCTTGACCAGACCTACAACTTTGCTGTTCAAAACTTTTTCAAATTCAGCCTCCATTTTGAAATCTTAGTTTGGGGACAAAAATGATTTAAAACTGAAATTTGTTTAATTTCAAAATTACTCCACATTTTACACTTAAACTTTGAAAACTCAAAACACCAAAGTTGTAGCCCTTGAAAAGTTCTACAAACTTGGTTTTGAACTTTTTCCCAAATTGTACTGAGATTTTGAATTATTTCAAAAGGGGTAAAACAGGGTTTTGAGATTTAGGGTTTTCGGACGTATTTCAAATTGGAATTTTGTCTCTACTTTGATTTGTGATTACTTAGTGATCAAAACCTCACCCAAAGGCATCATTTGGACCAACATGACATGGTTGACCAAATGCCACCCTTGGTTGACCAATTTACTTTTGAAATTCTTTTACATTTCTCCCCAGATTTGAATTCGAATTCGAATCGGAAAACTCGCGACAAGTTTTGGGACTCCAATTCAAACTCAATTTTGGAGCTTCATTTTAGATGTTGTACTTAAGCTCATACCCTACACTTGACATTAGTGTGCAACACAGTCGCGCACTTCAAATTACGCAGGGCATGGACTAAGTATTTGCAGTGGTATTCGAAATTAGGGTTTTTGATTTCGGAGCACACCACAGAGAAACACATTCAACCTAATTAAGTAAACTCATTTTAGTTGATGCATAACAAGGTTGACCTAACAGGTATGATTAGCAATGCATTATGATGACATGGCAGATTAATTAGTACTATAACACCCGGGGTGTTACAGCCCTTCCCCCATAAAGAAATCTCGTCCCGAGATTTAAAGCCTTGAGTTAAGTAATGGAAAAGAAAACGTGTCAAGCAAACACGTCCAAGACTTGTCTACAAAACAGGTAGGGGTTTTCTGCATTACAACGATTTTTTAAAAGGATAGGTTACAGTTTAAAGAAGAAATTGCAACCTAGATAGAAGCAAAGAACTCCGGGAAATTCTCCAACAGGTAATCCTCCGATTCCCAGGTAGCTTCCTCTTCTGAATGTTGATCCCATTGTATCTTGTACCATTTAATTGTTTTACTCCGAGTAACACGATCCTTTCGATCCAAGACTCGGACAGGATATTCAGAATATGTCAAATCAGGCTCAAGTTCAACCCCCTCCACATCAACAACTTGATCAGGCACTTGCATACACTTCTTCATTTATGATACATGAAATACATTGTGCACGGCTGACAGTTGTTCAGGCAGCTTTAATCTATATGCCACCTTCCCACATTTTTCAATGATTTGAAAAGGACCAATATAACGTGGTGCGAGTTTGCCTTTGACTCCAAATCTATTAACTCCTTTCATGGGTGACACTTTCAGATAAACATAATCTCCCACTTTAAACATCAAGGGTCGACGCCTTTTATCTGCATAACTCTTCTGTCGAGACTGAGCAACTTTTAAATTCTTTTGTATCTGCCTAACCTTTTCTTCCGTTTTCTTCACTAGATCAACTCCATAAAACCATCTTTCTCCTGGTTCTGACCAGTTCAACGGAGTTCTGCACCTGCGGCCATACAATGCTTCAAACGGTGCCATTTTGATACTCTCTTGATAACTATTGTTGTATGAGAATTCTGCTAACGGTAAACATTCATCCCATTGATCTTGATAGGTGAGAGCACAGGATCTTAACATATCTTCCAAAATTTGATTTACTCTTTCAGTCTGTCCCCCAGTTTGTGGATGATAGGCTATGCTATAAAGAAGTTTAGTACCTAATGACTTTTGAAACTATCTCCAAAATTGTGAAACAAATTGAGTACCCCTGTCACTAACAATTGTTTTAGGTATTCCATGTAAACTCATAATCCGAGCAACATATATTTTAGCATATCTAGATGCTCTATAGTCAACCTTCACAGGTACAAAGTGAGCTGACTTAGTCAAACGGTCCACAATGACCCAAATGGAATCAAAGCCTCTTGAGGTCTTGGGTAACCCAGTAATGAAATCCATACTAATATCTTCCCATTTCTAGGATGGAATGGGCAAGGGTTGTAGCATTCCTGCCAGCTTCAAATGTTCAACTTTCACTTTGCGACAAGTATCACATCTGGCAACATACTTAGCAATCTCGATTTTTATTTTGGTCCACCAAAATCTCTGTTTCAAATCTTGATACATCTTATTACTCCCTGGATGAATAGAAAACCTTGTACTATGTGCTTCATCAAGGATGAGCTGACGTAACTCTGAAATCTTTGGGACCCCTAGCCGGTTCTTAAACCACAGCACACCTGCATCATCAATACTGAAATCTGTCTGTTGACCAGTTCTAACTTTTTCTTTGATATGAGCTATTCCAGAATTATTTCTCTGAGCAGACATAATCTGATCTTTGATTGTTGATTCTACTGTGACATTAGTCAACTGACCTTGTTGAATTATTTTAATATTCAACTTCTCTACTTCATAACACAAACTGTAATCCATTGGCTTCACAGTTACACAATTGCAATGGTTCTTTCTACTGAGTGCATCGGCAACCACATTTGCTTTTCCAGGGTGATAGTGTACTTCCAAATCATAATCCTTTATCAACTCAAGCCATCTTCTTTGCCTCATATTCAATTCTGACTGAGTAAAGATATACTTTAAGCTCTTGTGATCTGTATACATGTGGCAAGTATTACCTAACAAGTAATGACGCCAGATTTTAAATGCATGAACTACAGCTGCTAGTTCAAGATCATGTGTCGGATAATGTTCTTCATGGCGCTTCAACTGTCTCGAGGCATAAGCAATGACTCTGCCTTCTTGCATCAATACACAACCAAGGCCAATACCCGAGGCATCACAATATACATCAAATGGCTTTTCTATATCTGGTTGTGCCAAAACTAGAGCAGTTGTCAATGACTTCTTTAGAATTCTAAAAGCTTTCTCACATTCTGTAGACCATATGAACTTAATTTAATTCTTCAACAGTTCTGTGATTGGCTTGGCTACCTTTGAAAAGTCAGGTATGAATCGACGGTAATAACCCGCCATTCCTAGAAAACTTCGGACTTCATGAACTGAGATTGGTGGTTTCCAATTCAGAATATCTTTCACCTTGCCCGGATCTACTGCTACTCCTTCGGCTGACAACACATGGCCCAAGAATTGTACTTCTCTTAACCAAAACTCACATTTACTAAACTTGGCATACAGTTGATGATCTCTCAAACGATTCAGAACAACTCTGAGATGCTCAACATGCTCTTCATTACTTTTGAAATATACCAGAATATCATCAATGAAAACAACCACAAACTTGTCAAGCTCCGGCATGAAAACTGAGTTCATCAGATACATGAAATGTGCCGACGCATTGGTAAGACCAAAAGACATAACTAGGTACTCATACAGTCCATATCTGGTGGTGAATGCAGTCTTTGGGATATCTTCAGGTCGAATCTTGATTTGATGGTACCCTGATCGAAGATCGATCTTTGAAAATACCTTTGCCCCCGCAAGCTGATCAAAGAGTAGATCAATGCGCATCAACGGATATTTGTTCTTAATGGTTACTTCATTCAGCGGTCGGTAATCAACACACATCCTTAAAGTCTGATCTTTCTTCTTAACAAACAGAGCTGGACATCCCCATGGTGAGGAACTGGGTCTGATAAAACCTTTGTCACGTAACTCTTGCAGTTGATCCTTGAGTTCTGCCAATTCATTGGGTGGCATTCTGTAAGCTCTCCGAGATATTGGGGCAGTACCCGGTTTTAACTCAATCACAAACTCTACATCTCTGTCTGGTGGCAGACCTGGTAGATCATCTGGAAACACATCTGGAAATTCACAGACTACCGGTATATCACAAACCTCTTGTACTGAAGTTGCACATATCCTTTCAATGGTTCTCTTTGGGATAGGAAGTTGGATAAGAAGATGAGATTTATTATCTGGCAGGTTCAACCTTATAGTTCTGTGCAGTGCATCTATAAGGGCTCCTCTTTGGTACATCCAATTCATACCCAGGATTACATCTATATCCTGTTTCTGTAATATTATCATTGAGGTAGGAAATATATGCCCACCTAACTCTATAGGTACGTCACGTACCATCTCCTTAGTACACAGTCGTCCCCCGGGCGACTGGATAAAGAAATCTTCTTGTGTTCCCAAAATTGGAATGTCATGCTTAACAACAAAGGTGTGATTTATGAATGTATGCGATGCACCTGAATCAAATAACAGTACTGCTGGATGATTAGCAACAGGGAACATACCCATCATAACAGGTTCTCCCTCTGGGATTGCACTTGCTTGAGTGTAGAACACACGTCTGGTCTTCTTCTTCTCACCCTTACCCTTCTGAACATTCAGATTATTGTTCTTGCTCTGAGGTTGCTGCTGTTGTGGTACGGGAGCTCTGGGATAGTTGGGATTGTACTGCCTTGGATACGGGCAGTCCTTGGAAAAGTGGCCTGGCTTTCCACAATTGTAGCAGGGAAAGTTATGGGTGGCTGGAGTCTGATTTCGAATACCAGGGGCATTCGGCTGTTGTGTAAACTGCGGGGTTGCGGCAGGACGATAAAACGTCTGTGGCTGAGCTTGGTATTGCGGTGGATGATAAGTTGGGCGGAAATGGTTCTGAGGGTGGTAAATAAACTTCTGACGCTTCTTAATGCCACCAGACGGGCTTGAAAACACTGGCTTCTTTTTCTTCGACTCTTTGTGCAGTCGGGACTTCTCTTCTGACGCAATAGCCACGTTGACTATCTCATGGTATGTAGCATTATAACAGGTGACTAATGCTTCCTGGATTCTAGTACTCAACCCTCTCATGAAACAGCTTTTCTTCTTCGCATCGGTGTTCACATATTCTGCTGCATACTGGGACAAATGATTGAATTTACCCACGTACTGCAGAACTGTCTGGTTCCCTTGCTTCAGCGAGAGAAACTCCTCTAGCTTCATGGCCATGACACCATCTGGGATATAATGTGCTCTGAAGGCTTCACGAAACTCCTACCAAGTGACACGGTGGCCAGCAGGCCGTGCGGCGACCAGATTCTCCCACCACGTCCCTGCGGCACCTCTAAGCTGCTGCGCTGCAAACACGGGCTTCTGGTGCTCCGTGCACTGTAACAGTTCAAACTTCTACTCCATGGTACGGAGCCAGTCATCCACCTCTAGCGGCTCATCTGCCTTTGAGAACACTGGTGGACGGGTATCGGTGAAATCCACATAGGTGGTTTCCCCTCTATTATTACGGCCTCGACGACCCTGATTTCCATTCTGATTCTGATTCTGAGCCAACGAGGTAGTGGCATTAACCAAAGCGGCAATAGCCTCTGCCAAGGTGGGTGGAAACGGTGGGGGATTCAGAGTATTGTCCCCATCCTGGGAAGTTCCAGTACCGTCCATCTGTTGTACACAAACCATATTTTATTTACATCGCTTTATTGAATTAAAAAGCAGTTAACACAGTACTTGTATACACATACAAACTTATCTTACATTATTGCATTACAACTTGCTCGCAAGCAAGAAACTACCCACTAAGGTTCTTAGAAAGCAGGAAAGACTACTATATTACATAGCCATCCATGTCAACACTTCACTCCTCATCATCATCGCTGATCACGATCACTCCATCCTCAACCTCTGGAGCACTCGCACCAGTAACATGACTTGCATCATCCCCACTTTCCATCATAGGTTCATCTTCATCATTGTCCTCTACACCAGGAACAATCACGGCACCAACATCATCTTCTACTGCCTGGGGCTGATGATTGGGATTCATCAGATCATTTAGCCTATGGACTTCCTCATGCAGAAAGGTATTGTACTGCTCCAGGTGTGTCACATAAAGCTCCAACTCACGAACACGAGCTCTGGCTTCTGTCTCCTTTTCCAGAGACTCATTCTGGAACTGCTTTCAAAAACGCATATTGCGCTTCAGTCGCTCCACTTCTAATGTAAGCCTTGCAACCTCTGATTCCGAATCCGGGTTCGGATTACGGCTACTGCTTGCTTCATCAACTCTGGTGGCCAACTGATGACGTGGCACTCCTTGAGGACCCGTTTTCTTGCGAGGAGTTGTCTTCACACGTGCCATCCTAAAGCAAGATAGAATTAGGACGATGAGAACAGATAGAGGGATCTGAAGGTTAGCATGAATAGGATTGAACCTTACTTAACCCAAACCACTTTAAAAGGGAAGGTAACTTAAGCAGGTTAATTAAACATGATGCATGCATCGTACTTACGATCTAACAGAAAGATTAAGTAACACATGCAATCTTTATAACATAGGGCACTATACATGATACTTCACTACGAAGCTTTCAAATATGAGCTAAGGAAACTATAGAATAGATTAAGATAAGCAAAAGCAATTTGGACCAAAATATCAATATTAAGTTTATTTGACCCAAAACGTTTTGAAGTTTTGCAAAGTAATACTACAATAACTCGAGTGATTATGCTCTGGTACCAGCTGTCACAGAACCTCCTAATTATGATGGCCCACAAGTACACGTCATTGCCATAATGACCTCTGACAGTCGTACTTATGTTCACCATAACTTAAAAGGTCTGCTTTCCTCCGAACAGGATCCAATCACAGGAGTATTGCAATATTACAACAGTTTATTCAAAATATTCAACAGAGTAAAGTAGCGGAAGTCTTACAATAACATAGGTTTACAAACCAGTTTTCAAACTTCAAACCTTAAGTAACATTATTACAAACCATTAGTAGAGAAGTATCGGTAGTAACTTTATTACAACACCCAAACGAGATGCCTTGCCCAAAGGCCACACAGTCTACTCGTCGTCGCTTTCTTCAACCACGACAGTCATGCAACAAGGCTCGAAGCAGACTTGTTCATGAACCGCACCTGCAACAAGGGGTTCAACAAACCCTGAGTACGAGAGTACTCAACAAGACTTACCCGACTAAGACAAAGACTCCAAGGGCATGCTAGCTTTAGGGAATCTAGGTACGGGTAAATCAAAATCAAGATTTTCTTTTTGCAGAAAAGCTTACTAAAGTAAGTCCTTATCTTCAACATTTTACTTTTACCATTGATGGTTCATTAACCAAATCTAGGTGATCCTAATCTAGATCAAAGTAATTATCATCAAAACCTTTCTCATTCTTTCTTTCAATTCCAGTTCTTAACTACGATGTTGGTGCAAGGCCAAGACTCCTTTCTCGTAGAGTAACAACGATTCGAACCGCTTCATTTACCCAGCTGGGGCTTCCTAACCACACGACATATGTAGAACCGAATCTAGCATATATCAACTCTTACCCGAATAACCCATAACCAGAACGTGTCCATCGCCACCCGAGAGCACAGTACTCCTCGAACCCGGCCCAATTCTAGCCCCGAGGGTACACGTTACTCTCGCCATCTCTCCACTCCCAGTGCAAGGTTAGACGTTCTCGTAATGGACTAGCCAAAGTAAGGCTTACCCGACATGGGCACATGGCTAGTACTAATAAAAACTCCATGACGCGAGGGCCAACAACGTACGGTCCCTAACTGATAAGGCGGAAACAATACATTGGGACTCCTCTCCCAATGCACGTTAGCAGTGACCAAACCACCCGCCCGATCTTACAAGTTCATTCACATTTTCAATATTCATTAAGGATGCCGTCATGGCTATGTAAACATTTCATTTCAAAGCTTAACTTCTAAGCATAGCGAAGCATACTAAGCATTTTTCGTAAAACAGGTATCAAGGGTAATATTGCAATAATCAAGGATGATAATGCAGCAATTAGGTTATCACTCAACTCCTAATTACTTAATGCAATAAACCATAAAATAAATAATAAAACATTTGTAAAATTCAAGGTAGGGTTTAAATGCACCGGGGCTTGCCTTGCTCGGACACGACGACTGACTCAGACTCGGAGACTCCAACGTCTGGTCCGGAACCCACTGACGATCGCTCTTCTCCGGAAGCTTGCTCGACGACTTCGGCTTCCTCGAAAGCGGTGACTACACGAATATATAACATGCTTTAACATGATGCTCAATGATAAACATGATGCTTGATGATAACATGCCACGGTTACGATTCGAGTACAACTTTCCTTCACGGTACAGTCGTAAACAGAAGACCTACTAACTAGTAGCGACGAGTTCCCGCGATACCAGCTTTTAACCTAACAAGTTACTAACGAGCTCAATCATGAAATTAAGGTGCCAGAGATCACAAAAGGGTAGTGACCTAAGGACATCACTCAATCAAAAGGCACACAACACTTAAAGTTCTCAAATTAACATTTATTTTCTATTTAAATAATTAGGGCATAATTAGAAGTTGATCAAACTTTATCTAAACAAGTTCAAACTTTTTCTATGGGTTAAGAATGATTTATAACAGTGCCATAATAAATTTCAAAAATTTTGGATAATTAAATTAATTATTAAAATTACTGGAAGTTGCATTTAATCTTTATTGGAACCAATTAATTCTACTGCACAAAGTATTCAAATTCATGATTTAATATTTTTCCTAGATAGCTTATACATTGAGAAGCTTACACAAAAATTTTCATGAATTTTGGAACTCTGCACAATTTTTAAACAAATAAACAAATAATAACACTATTCATTTATTTGAAAAAGAAAAACAAAAACAAAAACAAAACCGAACTCGGGCTGCTTCTCCTCTTCTCTCCGATCCGGCCCAGCCCAGCCGGCCTGCGTACGCGCGCGCACCCGCACGCGCTCGGCCCAGCAAGCGGCCCAGCCCAGCGCCAGCCTCGCCCGCGCGCTCGCTCACTCTCTCTCTCGCTGACGACGCGGTCCCACTCGTCATCGCCTTCCTCCCGCCCGCTCACTCTCTCCCGCGTGCCCGCGCGCTTGCCCGCGGTGGCCGGCCGACGACCGGTGCCCCGGTCGACAAACCGAGCTGACCAACACCTTCTACACGACCCAGCGAACCCGTTTTGCTACTAAACACCCTAGTTCAAGCTCCGGCAACAGCTCACCGACGACGGTGGCGGCTCGACGGAAACGGTGACCGGCGACTCGTCGTTACAAAGCGGTAGCGATTAAAGCGAGGGGTCAGGGAGCATCAGGGGCGTACCACGATCACGACGGAGTGATCGGTTGAAGCGGGGAGGCACTGGAGGCGGCTGGCGACGGTGGCGGAGCTCGACAGGAGCGGCGGCGACCCGAGGTGGAAGACGACGGCTTTTCGGCGATCCAGGCGGAATTGGGCTAGCTCAGCTGGTTCACGAGATGCGCAAGGATGAGGCGGAGCTAAGGGTGCTGTTGGCGTGGCCGGAGACAGCTTGGTGGCGGCAGCGGCGAGCGGCGGAGCTGCGGTGGCGGCGATGGCGAAAATGGAAAACGTCACGGTGAACTCATGTATATATAGGTAACGACCACGGTTTACTTCACTGGAAGACGCGCGATGTCGTGCTGGCGATCGAGGACACGCCTGGAAGCCGGCCGAAGCCGTCCGGCGTCTCGCCGGCGCCCATACCGCGCGGTGGCCGGCGGTGATACGTCGTGCACTGTAGCTGTCCCCCCCAAATTTTGAAATTCAAACTGTTTTCTCAAATTACTTTCAAATTTGTATAACAACTTGAAAATCTTCCAATGTATGAAATCTTTAGAATTTCAAGATATACAAGTTTGGTATTGAACACTTTTTCAAATTCTGCTTGGATTTTGAAATTTGAGTTTAAATTCAAAAAGGGACACATTTTTCAGATTTGGTAATTTAGAAATTACTTTTGATTTTATATTGAAACTTCAAAATCTCCAAACATCAAAGTTGTTTATCTTGACCAGACCTACAACTTTGCTGTTCAAAACTTTTTCAAATTCAGCCTCCATTTTGAAATCTTAGTTTGGGGACAAAAATGATTTAAAACTGAAATTTGTTTAATTTCAAAATTACTCCACATTTTACACTTAAACTTTGAAAACTCAAAACACCAAAGTTGTAGCCCTTGAAAAGTTCTACAAACTTGGTTTTGAACTTTTTCCCAAATTTTGCTTAGATTTTGAATTATTTCAAAAGGGGTAAAACAGGGTTTTGAAATTTAGGGTTTTCGGAGGGATTTCAAATTGGAATTTTGTCTCTACTTTGATTTGTGATTACTTAGTGATCAAAACCTCACCCAAAGGCATCATTTGGACCAACATGACATGGTTGACCAAATGCCACCCTTGGTTGACCAATTTACTTTTGAAATTCTTTTACATTTCTCCCCAGATTTGAATTCGAATTCGAATCGGAAAACTCGCGACAAGTTTTGGGACTCCAATTCAAACTCAATTTTGGAGCTTCATTTTAGATGTTGTACTTAAGCTCATACCCTACACTTGACACTAGTGTGCAACACAGTCGCGCACTTCAAATTACGCAGGGCATGGACTAAGTATATGCAGTGGTATTCGAAATTAGGGTTTTTGATTTCGGAGCACACCACAGAGAAACACATTCAACCTAATTAAGTAAACTCGTTTTAGTTGATGCATAACAAGGTTGACCTAACAGGTATGATTAGCAATACATTATGATGACATGGCAGATTAATTAGTACTATAACACCCGGGGTGTTACACTACGTGACCTCAGATTTCAAGGCATCGCACTATATTTAATATTATAAGGTTTGGAAATAATGGGAATGAGTCAAGTCAAGTTTATAGAAACCCTGGGCATTAAATTGATCAAAATCAATATTACAGGCTTCAAATTTTACAATATGAATGTCACGAATTCCGATCTTTGTACATGCCACTGGACCTACGTGACCTCAGATTTCAAGGCATCGCACTATATTTAATATTATAAGGTTTGGAAATAATGGGAATGAGTCAAGTCAAGTTTATAGAAACCCTGGGCATTAAATTGATCAAAATCAATATTACAGGCTTCAAATTTTACAATATGAATGTCACGAATTCCGATCTTACAAATCTTACATAAGAATATATTTTTCTAAATCTTATAGAATCACAAACAAGAAACAATTGAAATTAAGATCTTGATCCTAACGACCTTGCTATATGAGACTTTAGAACCGTTTCTTGTGATTGGTCATACCACAATATATGTCTGTGTTACTTAAGTCGAATGCATATATTACAAATTTCAGTAGAACATCAATCAACAATCATATCCACGAAGAATGAAGTTTGCTAGATATCATTCTAATACGGCGCTACAAAATCTAGTTCCTCCTCTCTTATACCCAACCACTACTGATCCCATCGCCAACTAAAAACTAAGTTTCATCCCAAATTATATACATCTTAAAAGTTAAAACACAATCAGTACCCCCACAAGACCACAATCGCATTAGCACCGGGTGCACCCGTCACCATCCACTAATGACGCGATACAACTTTACGACGAAATCAAAAGGCACAAAACAATTCTCCAAAATTAAAGTTGGCATGCTAGATTGCCCTCAAAGAGATACAATATATCGTTTGCTTGGGATGTCCCACAAAACCTCTGTAGCAAAATTGACAAAAGCTGAAGGCCACCAAGCATGTGACTAGTGTCTACTAGTAGTGATCTGTCGAGCAGACTAGCTGTGCTGACAAAGACGGGGACAGCGTTGTCAAGGTCTATTTTTCACATAATATCCTGATCAGGACCTGGTTTAACTTATCCGTGCCACGTCACTCCATACACGTCGCTTTCATTCATCTTAATGGCATCGACGAGCTGTGGCTGCTCCTGCAGTCCTGCTGAGCTGCCTAACCGCACAGTCCCCGAGGTCAATTTTGTCAACTGAAATTTATCGTGAGTGAAGGGCATCGGATGCTTGCTGTCAATTGTGCACGGAATTCCAAGGTGATCCAAACAAGAAGTCAAATTTTGGGGGATTGCACGGGATCAGATAACGGTCTGGAATCTGGATAGAAAGTTAGGCACAGGGTCTAAGGTGAAAAAATTTAAAATGGCACACAATGTATTGTGAATGCGCATATCCCGCAAGAAAAAGGAAGAATGATGCAGATGGCGACATCTTGATGACCTTGAACTTGGAATGGTAGCCGCTTTCTCTCCGGCCATTGAAATTTGGCTATTCGAACATGGTCCTCGCCAAACTTTTTGTACCTTGGGCTATTGACATCTTTATCTGAAAATACGAAATTTATGCAGAAATTTGTCAAAAAAGGTAGGTTTTAGTGAAATATATAGCAGCGAGATCAAGCTGACTATTGTATTTTAGTTAAAATAGCTATTGCAACATGCTCTACTGAACATGCTGATTATTGTATTATCTCAGTAAAAAGTACTGGCCAAGTCTGCAACTTAAGAAAAGAGAATCACTAACCCAAATACTCAAGCCATATATGCTGAAGCTGCTGATCTGTGAGTATCAAATATTTATATTATGGCTGATGAAAAGGAACATATGCTCAAGCCATATCAAAATGAGAAGAACCATTAAAGTCTAAATAGTGATTTCCCAAACTCACAGATTAGTCTGTGCTAATATCTAAGGCCACCCAAAGAAAGAGTATCCGTTGGTGTCTAATGAAACGTCGACAGTGGAGTGCTTACCATGCTTGCATTATAAAGATAACTCATTAGCATTCAGAAACGTTTGTCTTTCTCCGCTAATGGCCGACACCACCCCAATCCTTGAAGCAAAGCTTTCAGAGTTTCAGTTTCAGAGAAAAGGGGTCTCCGATGCCAATTGCCAACAGACATGGATGGAGCAATGGTGGCCGCCGGCCGGGCACAAACATGCATCAGGGGCACGCGAATAAAGCCGCTGCTCCTCCTACCACACCAAAATTATTGTGGCTAGCATAGCATCTTTTCCAGTAGCACACTGTAGTACAGAGAGGGTAGTACTAGTGGTAGAGGCATCAGGAGGGAATATGGTTTCCAGGATCAAGGATCATCGGATGGTTCCTCCTGTCCAGTGACCCTGTGAAGATACCCTTGGCCTTGGGACTTGATTAGTTCCCAACTTCTTCCTAAATTCTAGTATGTAAAAAGAAGATTTCTCGTCACATCGAAATGTTGGCACATGCATGGAGTACTAAATATAGATGAAATTAAAAATTAATCACACAGTTTTGTTGTACTTTGCGAGACGAACATTTTAAACCTAATTAGTCAAAGTTTGGACAATTTTTTACCAAATACAAACAAAAAAGTGCTACAGTGCACTACAGTACTGCAGCAGTGTTTTTCTTTCATCTTGGACACCCCCAAATTGGGAACTAAACACGGCCTTGTTTAGTTGCCCCGATGCGGCGTCGCCGCTTTTACTGTGCGACACTGTATCACACTGTAGTATTTCGTTTGTATTAGGTAATAATTGTTCAACCATTGACTATTTAAGTATTTCGTTTGTATTTGGTAATAATTGTTCAACCATTGACTATTTAGGCTCAAAACGTTCGTCTCGCAAAGTACAACCAAACTGTGCAATTAGTTTTTAATTTTATATACATTTAGTACTTTATGCATGTACCACAAATTTGATTGAACGGAAAATCTTCTTTTTACATAGTACCAAATTCAGGAATTTGGGGTAACTGAACATGACCCTTCTTTCTCACCGTCACATCAGGCCACACTTGCAAGGAGAAGGAACCAACAGTGGGGGTGGGCCAGCAGAACCTTCTTGACTTCCACAACAGTGTATTTTTCTTGTATTCTCTGGCTTCATTTTGGGATCTGGTACAGGCCTACAGCAGTACAGCTAAGGGCTTGGAAATGGCTTCAGGTTCCAGCTTGGAAATGGCACTGGGATGGGCCAGCAGTCTGCCAACTGCCCAACTGCCAACCAGAGGGTCTCATATGTCCACTTCCAATAGACCAGTCTGATCCAGCAAAGAAATTCCATCGGATTTGTGGCCAAGACAGCTAGACCTTTGGCGAAGGATAGCAACCTCGGTCAGCACGGACAACTCAGCATGCCAATTGCCAATGG
The DNA here is from genome assembly GCA_038087645.1 of Saccharum hybrid cultivar R570. NCBI lineage: Eukaryota > Viridiplantae > Streptophyta > Magnoliopsida > Poales > Poaceae > Saccharum > Saccharum hybrid cultivar. The sequence goes on from JAQSUU010000066.1 coordinate 2,282,700, forward strand.
CGGGTGCTGGGGAACACCGAACATGCTGCTGCTCTGCTTGCTTTGTAGCGAGAACTGAGGAGACTGTTTTGACCTTGGTGAAACTGACTACTGAGTACTTCCTCCGTCCGTAAAAACATGCAACTATAGGTTGCATGCCAGAAAAAGGCAGTTCACGTTTGACCAAGTTTACAGTGAATAATATTCATATTTATGGCTCCAAATCAATTTATTATAAAAATATATTTCATAATTAATCTAATGATATTTATTTGATATTATAAACATTGATACTTTTTTATCTATAATTAGTTAAAGTTAAGATACTAAAATGTGACCCTGTGTTAGAATTGTATGTTTTTCTGGACGGAGGGAGTACTGACTAAGCCAGTGAGCCATTCGTTCATATCTGCATCCACAAGCGCATTTATAGCGACTACACACACCATTTATAAATGCAAATATCTTTTTAATAAAATCTACACCTACATGTGTGCCAAATCGATATCCAATCAAATCATTTAAGATGCATATCATCTCAGGATATTGTGTATTTATTAATATCCATCTCCTTCCGTGAAATGAAGATTTTGCAATTAAGGAAAACCAAACATGTAAGATTTTTTTCTCCCGAATAAGCAAAAGGCTTACGTATCATTGTATTAAGGTACTAGGGGGGTTATGATTCCATTGAAATGCAATGTTGCAGACGCCTCTCAGTCTCTGGCAATTTTCTGCCTTTGCTTGGACTACTCTTGGCTCGTCAAAAAGGCATGGACCATGGCTGCTTAAACTTGCTAAACACCTCATCACCGAAGCAACAAATTAAAAGACCAGTGTACTTAGGAGATGGAACACGAACATCTCTACAAGCGCCTAAAGTCGCCAGTGTTTCAATCAGTATGACAAAATGGTCAAGGAAAATGGGAACCCATTGGTCGGTTAGTTGCAAAAAGGGCAAGCAACTTTTCAAAAATACGGATGGTTGCATCCTTGTATTGGGGAGGCTCTGCAAAAAAGGCAAGAGAATGACGCAGGAGAAGTCCTGGCTTGCAAAACTGGACACATGGAGGCGGTGTGACAGAGGCACAAAGCTGGAAGAATCATGCCAATTAGCGGGCTATCGGATCCACAAATAGCATGCTTTTACGCGTCATATACTAGTATATATATACGTGGATATTCGCCTGGGTGGGCACCTTTCTTTGGATATAGAGAGCGGGCCCAACAAGAGGGATGGCACGGTGACTTATTTCGAGTTAAAGCTGGGCCTGTTTAGATGGGGCAAAATGTTTTGGGTAAAATTTCTGTAGCATTTTTTGTTGTTATTTGGTAAAATTTGTCTAATCATAGATTAACTAGGCTCAAAAGATTTATCTTGACATTTACAGACAAACTGTATAATTAGTTATTTTTTTACCTATATTTAATATTTCATGCATGCGTCTAAAAATTTGATGTGACGGGTACTTTTGGCTCTTTTTTTCATCTAAACAAGGCCCTAGAAAGGAATATTTAACTGACATGACATTCACATATTCCCTCCATCCTGAGCGGTGCGTGTGACTTGTACAATTTATACTAAAATATATTGTATTCTATGTAATGACTATGCTTAAATTTTAAAAAGTTTAGTAAAAAGAAAATCATGATTTGAGGATAAACTTCTTAATTGAAATAGTCTATGGGTACATATATTATTGGAGTGTTTTGTTAAGTTGTCTTAAATGTTTAGAATACACTATGTCAGGATAGAGGGAGTATGGTTTTGTGCTTCAAGTTAAATGGGTTATTGAGTTATATAGTTTCTTGGGCCGGTGGAGGTTCTGGAGTAAAACTGGAAAAAAAAACTCGTAACTCGGTAGTTCGCTCGACTCGACTCGGATCGACAGTGGCTCGGCTCGGCTCGTTTAATTTATCAAACGAGCTAAGCAAGCATCCTAGCTCGTGTTATAACGAGCCAGTTCGAGCTGGCTCGCGAGCCAAACGAGCCAAGACATGTTATGTTACGTAGGTAGGGCTAATACTAATGGTATGGTGATATGGTTGTATATATATATGTACATATGGAAGTTGGAACTTGGATGTTGTAGCTGTGGACTGCATGTCTCTTCAGCATCTCAGCATGTGTATATGTATAGCCGTATGGGTGTATTGCCTGGTCTTATGGATATGTGACTAACTTATGACTTTGAATCCATGATGTCAGCACTTGTTGATATTTTTTGTTTGCTTGGATGTTATTTTTGCATCAATAACATTCTTGTAATTTATGGAAGGGTTTGTTTATTGTCTGGCTCGCGAGCCAATCGAGCCAGCTCGAGTTAATAAACGAGCCGAGCCGAGCCGAGCAAGCTTTCTAGCTCGTTTGGTTAACAAGCCGAGCCGAGCCGAGCTGGCTCGTTAGTCCAGCTTTATTCTGGAGACAGAATGTCCCTTTTTTTCTTTAAGATTGCTTGCGAATTTTGTGAGATATATATGTATGGCTAAGGGACGGTGCCTCTTTCTTTTTCGTTTGCTTGTGCATTTTGCCTAGCCACACGTTTTCCTTGTGAAAATGATTTGCCCCTTCTATACATCCACAAGTATAAAGTTACACTACTGTACAGATCAACCCAAATGCATAAGAATGTCTTGTGTGGCCACCATAAACATCTCTTTTGTAATAATTATTATAGGAAAGATACGCTCACACGGACGATTATATATGCTCATCACATCAGCGTACACTTGAATTATTGTTCGTGAATTTTGTAAAAACAATCGCATACCGTGTGAACTTCAGGTTCTTGATACAATTAGGGTATCCAATAAGCAGAAATTTCCAACATGCTCCTCAAATCAAGCAAGATTCTTTTTTTTGGAAATGACAATATTAAATTCAGAACGTTTCTATTAGGGTTTGAATAAATGGGTAGAGGATAAGAGAAACATGGAAAGAAATCATTTATGGAGATTCCATGGTTACAAGTCACAACTCATGTAGGTTTAATAGCCTCTGTAAATAGCCATATATACTAGCTTAAATAACACACTGCCCAAATCGCGCAAGAAACCGTACCGGGTCTTTGGGCGGGCTAGCGGGTCCAGGCAGCCCACGGACTGGGCCCTCCCTGCGTTTCCCTTCCCCAGGTACTCCTCCTGCGTGACGTGGGGTGGATGATATCGCGGGCGGCGTTGCGTTTGGTTTGGAGTCCGACAAGGCAAAGCGAGAAGAAGAGGACACACAGCGAAGCAAAGCAAACCGAAGCCGGTTTCATACCGCACCCCGCTGCTCCTCCTGCCTTCCTCCGCAGCTCGAATAAAGTCCCCTCCTCTTCCAGTCTTCCTCCTCCGCGCTTCAATCTTCCCAGCGGCACGGTTTCGGTTCTTGCAGAGTAGCACAGAGGCGCAGAGTGCCGGAGGATTCGGTTGGATTCCCTCCTGCTGCTGCCGGTTCGGTTTCTTCTTTGGTTTGCCGTGAGCGATTTGGTGCGCCGCGGATTGTTGTGGGGTTGTGACCGCAGAGGCGAGGGCCGTGTGGAGAGTCGAGGAGGCGAGGGAAGGGAAAGAGGGGAGCGCATGGGCGGGCAGTGGGTGGAGGAGGGGATGCCGCCGTCCAACCTGCAGTGCTTCTTGGACTGCACCACCCCCACCGTGGAGACGCACATTCTCCCCAAGGTGACGCAACTGCCCCCCGTTAAGTAGATGTTCTTTCTGCTTTCTGGCCGAGGCTTGCCATGGCCGCCGTCGATCTGCGGCGTCCTGGGAGTTTCGGATTTGTCATTTACTCCTTTCTCTGCCTTGCACCGCTTAGCGTGTTTGGGTGGAAAAAGATGGGCTTTCTTTTACTCGTTTTATTTTATTATTACGGCTCATCTTTTTTTATTGATACATCGTTCTGCGTTTTCTGACGGTAAATGCCCATGTCAAATTGCATCGTTCTGCGTCGCTAGTACTCTTCTTTTCATTTTTTCCCCCTTAATTATTTGGAGGATTGTTTGCACGATACCAAGTCTTACTAGCTGGAGAACAATCTTGAATTCGGTTTCCTTGTGTCAATTTTCGTCTGCTCTTCAACTGTTCCATTAATGCTCTTGGGTGACGGATCCTATCTGAAAGTGAGCCGCCCTTCGTTTTGATCCAGATGAATGGACGATTGCCGACCGATGCCTGGCACCACGCTGAGATGGACAGCGTCGAGTACTTCAATCTTGCCGATCTCTGGGAACAGTATTACGAGTGGAGCGCGTACGGCGCCGGAGCTACGGTGCAGCTCCCAGGAGGGGAGAGAGTAGTTCAGTACTATGTTCCATACCTGTCAGGGATGCAGCTATACACCAACAAGGCCCTGACTGCATCCAGGTATGGGCGAGATCCTTGCTAGGGGGGAGATTTCGAGTTCATTCATGGTGATTTTGAGCTGTAGGCCAATCCAAGTCTCTGTTTCCTGCAGGAGCTTTGGTGAAGATAATGGCATGGATTTCTGGAGTGATGATGAGGACAACGAGAAGATGTCGAGATCCTGGAGTTCGACCTCTGATGAATCATTGTTCAACTGTGATGTGTTATGGTCCAATAGGAAGCGCCCAGGGCACTTGTACTTTGAGTTCTTTGAAGTAGGTTCACCTTATGGAAGGGTCCCGCTCATTGACAAGGTGAATTTCTATGGGCTTTGCTGTGACCTTATTTCCACTGTGGTATGGATCGCTTCTCTTACATGATCATTGCCCTTTCTAGGTTTATGAACTATCCCAGGGCTTTCCTGGATTGACATCACTGAAGAGTGCTGACCTTTCGCCTGTTAGCTGGATGTCAGTTGCCTGGTATGATCAAATTTATGTCCACTGCTTATGTTCTTCTGAAAGAACAAAAATTTGCTGATGAAATAGTTATGTTATCTAGTAGTTTTGTAAATAAGACCATTCTTGTTTAGCTTTCCTCTTCGCAAATAGTTTTATAGATTGAATGAATCAGTTGCATACCGCACTAAACCTCTGCCTTACAGCAGTTTGATGACAGATTTGAGTGCTTCGATGATATTTTGTTTCTAAATAGTAACTGTTATTTCTAGGTTCAGAAATCAATTCTTGGTGATTTTCTTTTCAGTGATGATAGCAGTTAGAATTATCATTCACGTCTGCTACTTTAACTAGGTACCCTATATACCACATTCCTTACCAGCGCAGCGTGAAGGATTTATCTGCATGCTTCCTAACTTACCATACCATTTCTTCCTCATTTCAAGGTATGTGTTTTCCTCCATGTTTTGTTTCAAGGCATGTTTGTTGCATATCAGAGTATCAGACACTAAACTCTACCATTTTGATTTATGGCACAATAATTTGATTATTCTAATAGGCTTCTGTACCAATGCCACACAAATATCTTCATATATTTGTGTTGGCATATTGGTTGAAATTTCAAACTTGGTTGTACCCGGAAGAGCATGACTACAGGATATAATGACAGCTCCTTTAGTGCAGTATTATAATAAACATCTAGTCTTCAATACTTCTTTTCTGTTGTGAGTTAGAACTTATTTGCATATAAAACATTAGGGCTTAATGAGTGAAAAAGGTTGCCATTTGTTCAAGTTCAAATCACATGATATGTATTGCAACATTATTATCATTCACAGGAAAGAGTATTTCTCATGTCTGTGTACCTTAGAAAAGATTTCCCTGAGCCATCGATATATTGCTTAATGTACACTAAGAAAGAGGAGTGGCAATCTGGTGGCCTAGATCAGAAGAAAGGACTCTAAAACGTTGCTTTCTCATTCTTCTTGTAACTGGTTGGTTGAGTGGTCTTTAGTTTTCAAACAATGAACTGTATATTGGGAAAAGGAACAACTGATGCTTCAGTTACGTTTCTATATATTGATAGATTCATATTATATAACTTAATGATGTGCTTTATACTGCATATCAGTTGGTATGCCACACTATTCTTAAATCAATTGATGGCTTAGCTTACAAGAGTATGAGAGTTTCCTTCAAGGCTTTGTTCGGCTTGCTATTTTGCATCCAGTTTATCAACGCTGGTTTCAAAAGGCTTCATGCCTTAGCTTTTAAGTGTCTAGTTAAGGAAACCACTTAAATAAAAGTTGGTGGCATCAGTTTTTTGCTCAGTAAAGAGAAGGAAAGAGACTGCCTTGTCATGTTCCATGACTTTAGTATTTAATCTTAGACATGCAGTTGTTCCTTGAAGACTAAAAATACGTATGACATGGAGGAAGTGTTGTTCATAGACACATCTTTGGAGAAAACTTGCTTGGATTGCGAAATGTGCAAAAGCACCTAGGTTCACCAGCTGTCCTTTCTAAGAAAACAAATAATGATATTAAAGTCCAAATCAAGCCAGATCTTTGAACTTGACTACGCTTTGCATGTTAAGACATTGACTTTCCGGCAGTTATTTGATAATGCATCATATCCTTATTTGCAGCTGTACCAGTGATGACCTTAGTACTGTTTCCAAACCACAGTAACATGTGTTATGTTTCTTACAGATCACGGGCTTGAGACCATGACCAATGATTGTTGCCATCCAGTTGCCAACGGCAAACAAAATGGCCATATGGATAAAAAGAGCAACACTGTATCACTGCCTCCATTTGGCCTCGCAGCACATAAGATACAAGGTTCCCTCTGGACCAACCCCGTAACAGGAGATCACAGAAAGATGGACGCCCTCTTCGGTGCGGCGGACTCCTGGTTGAAGCAGCTTGGAGTCCAGCACCATGATTTCAACTTCTTCATCACTCACCCCATGTGAACCGCTGATCTGGAGTAGCTTGCAAAGAACCACATGGGTTCAGTTTGAAGCTACTGATATTACTTACACCACCAACAACGGTAGCAAAACGTTTACAGTACAGTGCGATGGTAAAGTGAGTCTAACAATCGCAGGATAGATTTATACTTTAGTTTACTGCAGCGAATACCAAACATGTCGGCACTCAAAAGGTTTTCTGTTTCTTGCAACTGATCTGTACAGAAGTTTTGCAACTAATTTGATATCCAATGTGGGGTTGGATCCATATTGTAGCTGTTGCTTGTGAACTTAAGTGCCCTCGAGAATGTTAGTCTAGGATGAAACTGCTTACGAAGACTCCAGTTGGACCTGAATCTGTTGATGACAATTTCATTCTCTTCTACAAGGCAGTTGTACGCCCATGTTTTCATTCTGATTGCTGTATTATTGAGTTATGCTTCAAATAGGGAAGTCTAGAAGAGCAAGACAGCTGCTTAACTTCCTTCGTGGGAAACCCAATACCAAATTGCAATTCAGCATGACGAATATTACAGCGCTTGCTATTACTGTTTTTAGTGCAAAGAAGCGAAGTCCAACGAAACAAAAGAAATGTTAGTTTTTGTAGCATGACTAGATTTATGAATGCCAGGCTTTCCATTTTAATTGATTGTAAAGATTTCTGTCAATGCCTCGTTGGTCACCCTAAGAACAGTGCCTGTGAAGCTGCAGTGTGAAAAAACAGGCTTCGCTGCAAAGTCGAAAACGAATGAGTTACAGAAAGAGACAGCATAACCTGTGATCTTTGCGAAGTTCTGCATAAAATTACCAAATAGAACTAGTAACTTTATACGTCCAAATGAGTGTTGATATTTGGCACATGGCAGTTTAATCGACATCAGACACGAGAGCACAAGGCCATAATCGTTTCAGACTTTCAGTGCGACTAAGCATTCTGTAAGGGCTTCATTGTGAATACTGTGAATTCGAATCAGCAAAAAAAAAAAAGGATAAGTTAGAAACTAAAAAAATACGGACCATTTCTCACCTTTTTCATGTCATCCTTGAACGAGGGCCACCATACTAATCTTGTTAAAATTCTAATTTTATTAGATGTCTCTGAACATACATTCGCAAAAATTAATCTAATGTACGCACCTACTTGGACCCTCAAACTCATTTTTTGAGAGGTGGGCCTAAAAACATAGGGTCCAACAAGGCCCTTATTTAGCTTAAAAAAAATCGGAACACCTAGCGCCCCGGACGGGACGTCGTGTCCGGACGCAGCTCCCTGCTCCGCCCCGCTCGCTCGGACTCGTGGTAGATCCGCCCCGCCCCACTCCGTTTCACGCGCCGCGCCGCCCACTACGTTGCATGCGCGCGCGCCCTGTGCGACTATCCTACCCTCCTTTCCACGCGCACACGAGGTTTCGCTCGCTCTGTTTTGCACGCGCACATAGGAATTTGAAAAGCAGATGTACTTTTGCAACCTTTAGAACTAGTTTTGCAATATCCAGAGGAAAACACTTGCAACACGGGTTTGAAAATGAATGAAACATTTGAAACATACATTTGCAACATACATGTGAAGCCATTGTAACACATAGAACATCCAGATCTACTTTGCAACATCCAAATAAAACAGTTGCAACATCCGTCTGGAATAGCTGAAACACTTGAAACATACACCTGCAATGTACGTGTGTATCCATTGCAACACATGCAACATCTCCGATATACTTTTGCAACATTCAAATAAAACACTTGCAACATCCATATGAAACACCTGCAACATGCATATGAAACACCTAAAAAACTTACAACGACCTTGTTTAGATGCCAAATTTCAACCCCAAATTCTACTATGCAAAAAGAAGATTCCCATCACATCAAAATGCGGGCACATGCATGGAGTACTAAATGTAGATGAAATTAAAAACTAATTGCACAGTTTTGTTGTACTTTGCGAGACGAACATTTTGAGCCTAATTAGTCAAAGTTTGGACAATTTTTACCAAATACAAACGAATTGGTACAGTGCGCATTAATGCGCACTGTACCAATTCGGTCCTCCCAATTCCGCATCTAAACACGGCCAACATGCGTATGAAACACTTGCAATATACGTATGAAACAGCTGAAACACTTGAAACATACCCTTGCAACATGTTTTCAGCGCAACATCTTTTTCCACTTGGGCAACTGACATCCAGCTAACAGGCGAAAGGAGGCTCGTCAGCGTGGAGAGAGAGGGAGGGGAGGCCGCCGGTCTTGCATGAGCTGGCGCCAGAGAAGGATGGAGGCCCTCGGATCTCACCGTTCTGGGTCTCGCAACTCTAGATCTCGAAGTGGGGCGTGACAGTGGATGGAAGGCCGCCGGTCTTGCACGAGCTAGCACCGGAGATAGATGGAGGCGCTTGGATCTTGCCGCTCCGGATCTCAAAGTGGGGCGCGACAGTGGAGGGAAGGCTGCCAGTCTTGCACGAGCTGGCACCAGAGAAGGATGGAGGCGCTTGGATCTCGCCACTCCGGGTCTTGCCGCTATGGATCTCGGAGTGGGGCATGATAGTGAATGGAGGCGCGGTGAGGGATGGAGCGCGGCGCAGCTGGGGCGCGCGCGGCTAGGGGCGTGACACGAGAGGGGCGTGGCTTGGTGAGAGGGACACGTGAGGCTCGGGCAAAGTGAAAGCTGTAGTTTGGTTTTGGTGAATTGATGAAACCTATTTGGATTAACCCTATGCTCTAAGTGTGGATTTGAGATAGGTTGGTCCAACCCAAGTGGTGGAGCTAGGTGGCACTCATGGATAGAGATGGCCACACAAAAAGAAGTCCATGGTGTTGAAAATGGACATGTGATAATGGTGATGATCACATGTGATGATGATCAAGCTCCGAATTTGAAAAAGAAGAAAGAGAAAAACAAAATGGGCTCAAGACAAAGGTATATGTGATAGGGCCATTTTATTTTGGTGATCAAGACACTATATAGAGTGTGATCACATTTATGATAGATAGTCGTACTATTAAGTATTAACAGGGGAGCTCTTATCGGACAACTCGATCATCTAGTGCCACTAGGTGTTGGAAAACTTGCATATGCTATATGCATTTTAGGCCTAGTGCACATTCGATGAGAAGTGAATAACCTTTGAAAAATGATTGTAAAAATGCTAACACACTTGCACATGATGGTGAAACACTTGTGGTGTTGGAACATTTGCAAAAGATTCAAAGGAGACGAAGTAGGGGATGAGATGCTGCCTCTGTGGGCACCGTCACCCCTTGTCCGGTGCACCGCCACCCTAGGGCAGTGACCGGCTGGAGGCCGAGAGGAAGGTGTTGGCTGTTGCCCTGGGTGGGGCACCGCCACAGCTTGTCCGGTGGCACCGCCACCCCTAGGGCGGTGCCCACCAAACCTTGGCCGAGAGCAGCGAAGTAAGGGCTGGCACCGCATGTGGCGGTGTACACCGCCCTAGGCGCGACGGTGCACCGCCACCCTGCCCGGTGCCACCGCCGTTTTTCAACAGAGCAGGGGTTGCTGAGTCGGGCACCACCGCGGTCACCGCCACCCCTTAGCGGTGCACCGCCCTAATTATCCGGAGAGGAGGGAAAAAGGGTAGCTGGCTCAGTGTGGCACTGCCATGCCATGTCCGGTGCCACCGCTGCCTATCCGGTGCCCCAACGGCTAGACCACCGTGTCTGGTGCCCTCGCAGAAAGTGGCTCCAGGGTAATTGCTCTATTTGCTTGTGGGCTTATAAATAGAGGTGGTGGCCGGCCTTGGCTACTCTCTTGGCACTTCCCACACCTATGTACACCCTTTGGGAGCTGAGCAAACCACTCCACTCACTTGCACACTTGATTTCATCATCTTCAGTGAGATTGGAGAGCCTCTAGTGTATTGCTTAGTGATCTAGCATCTTGTGGCACTAGTTGGGCGATTTGGGCTGGTGGAGATCTTGTTACTCTTGGTGTTTGCCGACACCTAGATGGCCCGGTGATTGGTGGATCGTCGAGCGGAGGAAGGTGATTGTGAGGGGTTCTTGTGCTTTCCCCGGCGGAGCGCCAAATGCAACTCTAGTGGATTGCACGTGGCTTGTGGATCCTCATCTTGAGTTGGTTGTACGGCACCCGGTTACGAGTTAGGCGTGTGATGCCTATTAGCGCGTGAACCTCTAAGTGAATGAATCGCCACAACGGAGACTAGCTTGCCGGTAAACAAGTGAACCTCGGAGGAAAAATCATTGTGTCTTGATTGTGTCCTTGGTATTCTTTGGTATTCATTGATTGATCACTTGCCACGACGGTATATCTCTCTACCACTCTCTTGTATTACATTGTGCCTTTACTTTGTGTAGAGCTTGCGGTAGTTGTAGCTAGTTGTGTAGCTTAACTTCTTAGTTGTAATTAGTTCCTAGCTCAATTAGTGTAGAGAGTAGCAACTTAGCCATTGTGTGAATTAGAGACCATAGCAAATAGAATTGTGGATAGGGGACTTGCATTTTTAGTAGGCTAACGCAATACTTGCTTCGCCTCATAATTATCTAACCACTTGGCTTAGTGTTGTTGTAGATTTTTAATAGGCTATTCACCCCCTCTAGCTGTTAGGACCTTTCACAAAGGCACAGCGTGTGCGGGGGAGGGGGCGCTGCTCGGGCAGAGGCGCGTCACGTCTGATGGAACAGAAGCCGCGGTGAGGGAAGGGGGCTGGAGGATGAGCGGAGTAGGTTTTTTTGAGAGAGATGGAAGCCGCGGTCCTACGTAGGTCAAGTCGCGTGCGGACGGGAGTCATGGGACAGACGCCCATGGAGAATCATTATTATAAAAAATTGGAGGCCTACTAAACCAGGCTGCGCCCTACCGTTTCCCACATTATCCCCCCTCACTCATGCCGGAAACTCTCAGGTGCTGCCCCCGTGTCATTCTTGATTCTGCCCATCTGCCGCTCGCACCGTCCCTGACGGCCTGACGCTGCCCGTCTGGAATTTTTTTTATTTTTAGCCTAAATTTGAAACAAATTTTAAATTTAACCCGTGTTTGAAATTTTTTTTTAAATCTAACCCGTTTGGCCCCGCCACCATGCATGGCGGGGCAAATGCACTGAACCCCGCCATGCATGGTGGCGGGGTACACATCCCACGTGGCAGGGGTGGCAGCGCGCCTCGCCAGCGTGGCAGGGGTGTACCCCGCCATGATGCATGGCGGGGTAGCCCTAACCCACCATGATGCATGGCGGGGTACAACCCCGGCCATATATAAGCCCGGGTACTTCTTGTTTTTGGCCATTCATTCATTCCATTTCCCGCAGCGTCCCTCTCTGCCATAGGACCGAGCTCCCCTCCCCTCAGCGGCCTTCTCCGGCGTCCCTCCCTCGTCCCCGTCAGGTATCGGCCCATCGTCGGTCCTTGTTCCGGCCACCCCTTCTCTGCGTGCATCGTTGCAGTATGTTTGGTGAATGTAGTTAGTAAAGTGTTTTGTGTTGAAATCATTTCGTGTTATTAGATGGAGGACTCGTATCGTGAGTCGATTTGGAGGAAAAAGGGTCGTCCTAGAGAGATGTACCCCGACGTGTCTTGCAAGGATGCGCCCGTTCCTCCCGAGGAACCTATACCTAACTGTGACTGTGGTCATCCGGCACACGTGGGCCAGTCGAGACATCCGGATACTGCGGCTCGTTGCTTCTACACATGTTATAGTTGTAGCGTAAGTAATTGTGCCCTTTGTTGTTCTTATTGGTTTATGATGTTGTATTCGCGATGAGATAATTGAAACTTTTGTATAGCCCTACTTCCGGTGCTTTTTCTTCCAATGGATCGATGGCCCGGACAAGTTTGATCCAAGGATTCTCCTTTTCTACCCCGGCATTGATCATTGCAAGCGTGAGGTGTTTACTCGCTGGGTTCCGCCCCCTCCAAACCCTCCTCCTATGACGGACGAAGAGAAGGCCGTAGCATCGGCACGGCGGCTCGAGGATCCTCCAAAGTGCCTTTGCGGAGAGCAAGCCGTGATAAACCCACGCAATGAACAAGAGTTCATTTGTCCTCTACAACATGAGGTAAGGTTTGAGTGAACCTTGGAATGTCATGTCCTATATGTGTGTTTTACTGTTTTGATTTTGTAGGATCATGATTTTCCAAAGTGTCGTTTCAAGGAATGGATCTATGGTCCAAAGAGCCATTGGCCGGAGTCGGAGAAGAATGAGGAGGTGCCAGACTGGAAGAAGAAGAGGAGGTCTATTGCGCCTCCTGTCATGTGCAAATGTGGTGTTGAAGCTAGCTACGGCCTTGTCCCTTCAGGCCTTGGTATTGGGCACTTCTGTGGCCACATGATCGATTATGACGAGGTTTGCTAGGACTGTTGACACTTAGTGCTAATGTTTTATTTTGTTAACTCTGGTACGCTAACTTTGTATTCATCTATTTGTTGCAACAGAGCACTCAGAAATGCAACTGGGAATCATATGATGATGTGTATAATTTCAAGAATGAGTATAAGACAATGGTAGCACTTCTCAATACCAGAGGATATCCTGCAAGCTACGTCACTGATTTCATTAAGAACCATAAGAAGAAAATGCTACGACGGGCCCAAGACCTACGTGTTCGTAACCCGGAGAGTATTGCGTGGAAGAAGTGGTACGAGCAAAAGAAGAAGGATGTAGAGGAGTACCTGGCACGGAAGGCTGAAGAGGATGCAAGGAAGGCTGCAGAGGAGGCTGCGAGAGCAGAGATGCAAGGCTTGAACGATACTATTGACTCCTTATGTGCGAGTGAGTCATTGCATTTTTGGAAATTCAATCTTCTTTGTTTTACTGTCAATAAAGTCATTGCAAAGATCCTGTTAATTGTTTGCATTTTGTACTTGCAGAGATTGGATGCACCGGCGGCTGGCAAGCAGATATGGCTCGTGCTAGGTACACGGAGAATAGGACAGTAAAGCGTCACGCAGGAGTTGGTGCCACCGCAAGCCGTCCGATTGTGGTTGAAGAGGAGGCCGAGCCGGAGGAAGACGACGACACTGGGAGGATAGGCGAGCTCATTCGTCTAGCCAAAGAATTGGGCTACCCTCAGGACGTTGAAGTACAGGAGGGTCAGGCAGCGTACCACAGCCATAAGACACCGCTGGTCGACGCATGGAGGCCAACAGACATTACCGAAGAAGAGGCCGAGTTGTACTCTCAGGCCGCGGACGAGGCGGAGGCGGCTTACTACCGGCGTCAGGCCTCCCAAGCCAAGGCAGTCGAGGCCAGCAAGGGTAAGGAGGTGGTAGTGGAGGATTCAGAGTCCAAAGACGAGTTGCTTACGCAGTGGTGCACGCAATTTGATTGACGTACAAGTGTCATTGTAATAATTTGCATTGTCACATCTTCACGTTGTCATTGTTACTGTATGTCATTTCTAGTGGCTTGGAAACTTTGTGTCGTGTAGTTTGTCAGTGTTCTACTTTGAAACATGTCATTGTAATAATTTTCATTATCACATCTTCATTCGTTTCATTTGTTGGTCCACTCACTAAGATTGTTGTGTGGTTTATCGATGCAGTTTATAAATGCAGTTTCTTAGTGCAGTTCCTGCGCGGTCGTAGTTTCAGGGCAACCCCGCCATGGGTGGGGGCGGGTGGCGGGGTACCCCTAACCCGCCCCCACCCATGGCGGGGTTGCCCTGAAACTACGACCGCGCAGGAACTATGCTTTCGTTTTGCGTCAACTGATCGTCACAAATGCAGAATGCCATGTTGAGTGATTTACAGCATGTTTACGGAAGCTATGGCAGAAATAATTGCGTTTACGGCAAAGATTAAACGAGTGTTACCAACTACATTAGTCGAATCGAAATGACCAAGTAGAGTACTGCTGCTACACCTACACATAATTTAATTGTTCTAGCACTATATAACTATGATAACATGTGTCTGGCGTCTGCTAAATATGACTACTCTACTAATCGCCAGGGGTGTAGGGGTCTCGCGGTCTCCGTCGCCTCCTTGGATTTGTAGGGACCACGTTGCTTCTCCAGCCAACGTCTGTGCGGTCCCGTTGCTGCCTCTCGCGTTGCCGCCTATGTCCACGATCGAGCTGCTGCGTCGACGACGGCCCCTGCAAGCAAGCAACCTGATGAGCTACTATTAATGTTGAGCTAAGAACAGTAGAATTAAAGAGAAAGCAAAGCATACGGACCTGTTGCTCGGCTGGTGTGTAGTTCTCCTGCTGTGTGTAGTCGACCCCCTGTGTACCAAAAGGAGCACCGTAGAGCTGTGAGGCACCCATCTCCTCGTGACCGGTGTAATCCCACTGTGGAACGTCCTCTTCGTCGTCGTCGTCGTCGCCACTCGTCGTGTCATACTGAAGTGCCTCATCCACATCGTCCAGAGCCGCTGGACCCTTCCCTCTATCCTGCGGAGTACGAATAGACGAGGACGCAGCCCTGGTGTCGCTAGCAGAAGCAGCTGTGGTGGACATCGTCTGGCTCCTGGACCACATGGGGTTGTACGGTACGTCCAAAGTCGTATCCGCACAGCTCAGCTTTTGAGCCAACTTTTTGCAGCCTTTTTTCATTCTCTACAGGTTTAGATGACAACAAACATTATTAAGCATGAATTTTAAAGGTAACTGAGTTGTAGTCATGAATGTTACTATCAAAAGTACCTTGACAAAGGCGCGAAGAGGGTTGGTCTTGTCGTCCCTAGTCCGAAAAAGTTGCCTGGAAGCTTCCTCGGAGTAGTTCGACAACTGTTGTGCCTACAACATCACACAACGTTAACTCGATCATTTCAATTGAATTTTAAAACCCTTACCTCGTTTGAGAATGTAAGTGCAAAGTACTTACCACGTATCTATTAAGAGGGGCTCTAAGAAGTTGTGTTTGCCCCCTTTGCGCATCGTCGAACGCATCGGCGATGTCATCCTCATCGGCCGCATCTGCAGGCATGTTCGTGTACGGGACCATGAGATGAGTCCGCGTACTTCGCTGCAACCATTGCAGGTACTCCATCCATCTTGCCGGGTGGTGTGGCGGAATTTCGTTGATGTTACGACGATGCCTGTTATACCATCTGTTCAAATGTTGTTCGTGCGTCAACGCCCAATTCTTTTGCGTGGTCCGAAGCCTCCTATCGATCCTGCATTGCCATATTACATTAGAAATAAGGCGCTTAAGTAGAATAAACATATTGGCATCGTACCCATGCAGCTGAGCGTTGGTGGAGTACAGCGGTGGAATTCCTTGCAACCTCCCGAACTGTCTGTAAACCCTAAAAGGGTAGTGCATCTCGACGATATGGAAGAAGATAAGTGGCCCTTCGTAAAGCCACTCGTCCGCTTCCTCCTCGCAGCGCGGACTAAGGTAGTCCTCTAGCTCCCACCTAGACCACGGTGTCCATGTTACCTGCAAAGTAAAGAAACTTAATTTAGTATCAATCTCATTGATACTGCCTTTAGTAGGAAATGTGGATATAACTTATGTAGTTGTGTGTCAACACGTCTATCGCATCCGTGTACTGCTTGTACCTCCTTTCCAACTCGCCCCTCACTACCTTAGCGTCTTTCCAGATGAAAAGGGCGGTGGGTCGAACGTCTTGATGGTGCCATTCCTGCAAGTTTACACAAACAAGGTGTCACTAATCTCTTTAGTCGTATGAAGATATCAAAGTTGTCAATGTACTCACAGGCAAATGCGGAGGTTTAGTAGGCCTCCCAACCGGAAACCGCTCCCAAATCCATACTTGAAGTAGGTATGAGCAGCCACCTAGGTTAGCATTGTCCGACTGGCGACGACAGGCGGTACAAAGCTGACGGTATGTCCAAGCAAGGACCGCGGTACCCCAGCTATACGTTGCAATATTCTCAAGTGGCTGTATTAGGATCCTCAAAAAAATCCAGCTGATGCTGTCGCCTGAGGAGTCGGGGAACAAGAAAGCGCCCAAGAAGTGCCACAACCACACCTTTGCATACACCTCCACCTCGTGATCTGGAGCACCGAACGGAGGCCCTGCACCAAAGTGCTGGGTTATCCATGACGTCGACACTCCTGAGGTCTTCCTGCAATTGCAATTGAAGTATTATTGTACAAAAATAGATGTAGCTGAAATGGTTGTACCAGTGATTTCAATGGGGCGCAAATATCAACTTACTTTGTGCCTTTAACTTCTGCCTCTGATGGCCTCCTACCACAAAACTGCTCCACCAACTGTACCCAATTAGACTCGTCGGCGACCCCAGTCACCGGATGACCAGCCAAACTGAGACACAATATCATCTTCACATCCTGCATCGTGACAGTCATTTCGCCACATGGTGTGTGGAAGGTGTGCGTCTCCGGTCTCCACCTGCATCATTACAAGTTTCTGGTTATAGGTAAGTTGACAGCCCAATTTTACAAAACAAAGACAATAAATGAAAAAAGCAATGTTACCTATCAACAAAGGCAGTAAGAAGTGCAGGGTCTAGTGTGGGGAGTGTACTGTTGTACACCCGAACGATCTCAAGGAAGCCCGCCCGCTCTATGTAGGGCGCGTATCGCTCGTCCCAGCTATGTACGCGGTGCGTGCGAACACGAAGCGGACGCAACGGCCTCTGCTGCTCCGACAAGGCCTGGGCCCGGTGCTCCTTGTCGTAGTCAGCCTCAATGAGGCTAAAGCGCGGATGAGGAGCCCGCGCCTCCATCTTGCAAGCCTGAAACTCCCTGTTTGAAAAAAACAAAGACAACATTAATAACATTAGAGCAATTAATAACGTTATAAAAAAACAAAGACAAGTACAAATGAAAATTATAATATCATAAATGCATGTTTACAATATATACCACCTCTTGTCTCGCCCGCCTATGAAATCTAGCGTTATGACCAGGATTCTTGCAAATGGAGCAAAGGTTCTGCGCACGTTCTTCGTCAAAGTCCCCGCCACCATACATGTCGGCGCCGTAACCTTTCATATTGTCCATATCGCCTTTCAATCGCTTCTTCTTCCTCCTTCCCTTCCCTACCTTCTTCAGGTCCGGATAAGGCGCGTAGTCCTCACCATAGTATGGAGGCCACTGTGACTCGTCAAGGTATGGCTCGAAACTCTTCTCCCAAACTTTGAGGGTGTTGGCACGGAGATACAAGGGTGACATGTATGGTGCAACTGTGTGGTCAAAACCTCTAAGCCAACAAGAGGTGATCATGTGTGAGCAAGGGGCATGCATGATCTGAGGAACGTTGCAACTGCATTCTACTTTAGCAAGATCGACACGGTACGTTCGGCCACCAAATCGTTCGCCGCCCAGGTTTGTGCCCCCTCTAGCTCGTACGCAGAAAACAAGCATGTCCCGTCCATAAGCATCGGCAACCTGTTGTTTGGCCAATTCCTCAGCCTCCTTCAAATATTCGTGTGCCGCCTTACCCCATCTTCCAAGCTCCTCTTCATTCCTCAGGGCTAGGCCATACCGCTTAACAAAATACTCATTGCACTTCCTAAAAGAGAACTCGACAATACCAGACACTGGAAGAGATCGAACGCCTTTGAACACACGATTGAAAGACTCAGAGGAGTTTGTTGTCATGATGCCGTACCGGAAGCCGCCCTCATCAAATGCTAATGCCCACTTGGCTTTATTTTCCATCTGCTGGTCTAACCATGCCTTGCCAGCTTGGTTAAGCATCTTCTCTAGTTCTACCATAGTCTCGTTGAACTCGCGTTCCGTACGTTTATTACAAAGCTCCTTTAATTTGTCAGCCACATCCTTCTTGCGTTGACGTCGCCAGAAATTGGCGGCAAAATGTCGCATGCACCAACGGTGCACTAGGGCCGGGTGACCATCAATGTGTTCATCGGCTGCATTTAGAATTCCAATGTGATGGTCCGAAATCAGACAAATGGTGCGAGAAGGGCCAAGCACATGAACACGGAGCAGACGCATAAACCATGACCTTGAATCGTTGTTTTCCCCCTCCGCCAAAGCAAAAGCCATTGGTACTATCTGGTTCTCTGGGTCTACAGCAGCAGCCATCATCAATGTGCCCCTGTATTTGCCGGTGAGGAACGTGCCATCAACAAGAACAACTGGCCTACAATACTGAAATGCATGTTTGCACTGATCGAAATACCAGAACACACGATACAGAATATGCCTCAACGGGTTCTGAAGATAGAACCCTCCTGTGTATATGAACGATCTCATGCCAGGGTTGAAGTGTTCCATCGCACACAAAATGCGTGGAACCCTGTTATAGGCTTCCTCCCAGCTACCCCAACGAATTGCCAGGGCAATTTGCTTTGCCCGCCAAGCCTTTCCATACGTGACCTCATACCCAACAAATGTGACTATGGTCTCCTGCAAGAAAGACACTGATACGTCGTTGTCCTTATCTACAAGACCCAATATACGACGGGCTAGATACCGAGCCGTTAACTGGGGATGGTACCTTTTACCCTCATTAGTCTGGCATCTGTGCGGCTGTTCCACCGAAGTTACCTTCCACTTACCATCACTCCGCCTCTTTCGTGCATTCAACTTCCACGAGCACGGGAATCCAGCCTTACATAATATGTGGAATTTTACCTCCTTGTCAGAATGTCGAACCGTGTAAGGCCTATGATGATACACAGCATAGTCCTGAAGGAACAACTTCATCTCCGACATCGTATTAAAAAGTATTCCCTTCCTCAGTATTAAATTTTTATGGTTGTACAATGATTCCTTACACATCTGCAAACCCGTGTCACAAACTGCCATATGCGACATACTTACATCGTTGTAATTTGGCACACCGGTAAAAGGCAAGCCAGCCTCCCTCAGCTGTGTAAGCTCTGCCGATGTATAAAAGGGTGGTGCAACGTATTGTTGTGGCTCCCTAACCCTGCTCCATCCTTCATATTGCACTCCATCATCTGGATAACCGGTGGCTAATGTGCCCTGACTCTGCATGCCATGAAGTACCTCAAGCGGTACTCCTGAGGGCATGCCACGAACTGGTGTACACATGGCAGGTGCACCTCCAGAGGGCATGGCTTCAACCGATGCTCGCATGGCATGTGGACCTCCTTCCTCATTTCCTGAATCGTCCGAATCAGTGCTAACATCATCACCAATCATTTCCTCCGCTGCCGCCTCCTCCTCCTCCTGTTCAAACTCGTCTACATCAAAATCATTGCTTATATGACCAACTGGAGGAGAATGAACCCGCTCCTGCGTCAAATTACCATCCAAGTCCATACTCTCCATAGTTTGTTGCATCTGCACACCACAATCTCCTAAAGTATCACTGTCCAAGGACGGCTCCTCATTCTCAACATTCTCCAGCACCAACTCAGCCATGCCGACATTCGAACCTTGGATGACCCTATTGTATCGGGACCACTCTGCTTGGTTGCACAAGTCCATCATCACATAGTGTGCCCTATTCTTTCCAACATCGAACCTACCCTTTAGTGTGAAAGCCTCGCCAAACTTCAAACTCAAACGGTCACATAGATCGCGGAAACTAGGGGTGCCATCAAACCATTCCAATTCTTCATACATATCCTCAAACTGGCAATCCTCTCTCCTAACACTTCCTCCGTAAAAACTCTTACACCGTAATCCATCTACAAAACGATTTGACATCTGATTATGAACTGACCATTATGGTACCACTAATTACTACATAACTAACTAAATAACTAATATTACCTAATAAAATCCGAATAACTAATAATCGTTAACTAATTAACTAATAACTAAACAACTAATACGAACCCATTAACTAACTAAATAATCATCAATAACAAAATAGCGTCAGTAACAAATAATCATCAATAATATCGTCAATAATCATCAATAACTAAATAATCATCAATAACTAATACGAACCAATATTAACTAACTATCAATAATATCGTCAATAAGAAATCATCGTTAACTAACTAAATTACTAAATAACTAACTAAATAATTCAATAACTAACTAAATAACTATTGTTCAATAATAAATAATTAACTAAATAAATAATTCAATAACTAAATAATAGTTTAATACAATGAATAATAAATAATTAACTAAATAAATAATAAAAACTTATTAATATTTAGTACAAATAAATAATTGAAACGACAAAGTAAAAAAAATTACCGTAAATCGGGTTGCGGCGGCGCGACGAGGTTGCCCGGGCGGCGGGGTGCAACGGTCCGTGGCCGGGGTGGCGGCGCGGGAACGAATGCCGGAGACGCGGCCGAGGGCGCGGTCGCCGGGGCCGCGGCGCCGGGGGCGCGGGAGACGGCGCGGCGGCGCGGACGGCGGTTGCGGGCGGCGGCTAAGCGACGGCGCGGCGGCGGCGTCGCGGCGGGGCGCGGCCGGGGCGGCCGGGGCGCGGGGGAGGACCTCCGGGCGAGCACGGCAGCTCCGGCGGCGGCAAGGCGCGGGCGACGGCGGAGGCGGCGGGACGAGTGAGGAGGCCGAGCGGACGGGCGGGCGGGGCGCGGCTTATATTTACGCCGCGCCCCGCCATGACGGGTGGCGGGGTATACCCCGCTATGATGGGTGGCGGGTTTGGCCTACCCCGCCACCCATCATGGCGGGGTACGCCCCGAGTGGCTGCCACGTCAGCCTGCCACGCGGGATGTGTACCCCGCCACCATGCATGGCGGGGTTCAGTGCATTTGCTCCGCCATGCATGGTGGCGGGGCCAAACGGGTTAGATTTAAAAAAAAATTCAAACACGGGTTAAATTTAAAATTTGTTTCAAATTTGGACTAAGAATAAAAAAAATTCCCCGTCTGCCATACTGCACCACCCAAGCCCTCCTAGCCTCCTCCCCGAGCACGGCGTTGTCAGTGAATTTTGCATCCGACTAGTGATCGGCGTATCACACATAGCGAATGGTAACACACATGCACACATCTATATTAGCATGGGTATGAGGTACACTACGTCCAGTGAAGGAGCCTCCTTACTGTGCGCCATGTGCTGGTTGCAAGGGTGGGGTGCTAGTGTTCATGGTGGAATGACATTTATGACAATGAACTTCAGCCTCTCCGATCTAGGGCACCCTAAGCCTCCTTTATATAGCTGTTGGGCTGGGCCACCAACCATAGATCGATTGGGCGCCCCCGATCAGGGCGCGATCCAGAGGGGAAAGGCCCCAGCCGTTGGGCTGGGCCTGAGATCAATCTAACAGGAAGTAGGGTTTTACAATGGAAAGGCCTGATGGGATAGGTTGGTTTCCTAGTTTGTTAAGAGATCTAGTTGGATCTTTACAGATTGAATCAGTTTCTAAGTGCATCCTATGATGCCTTATAGGTCAAGTAGATGAGGTACCTTCGTCTCGTTAGGCCTTCGAAATGGGCGGATTGGGACACCCTGTCCAGTTAGACGTTTTCCCTGGAGGTGAAGCTTTTGTTTTTTCCTCCACATGGAAGAAATCAAGGTAGTGAAAGGCCACGGTCGATCTTTATGGGTTCTTTGGCGAGGGTAAGTGGTTAGAAGAGACACGGCTCCCTTGGGAGCTCCTCAATAGAGTGTGATTTATGGAGGTGAATCTGAACTTTGATAAACAAAAACACGTCTTCTTTGCTTGTTCTTGTTGTGCAAGTTGACTTCTGAATGATTTGCCCCGATCTACTTGTTCTTATGTTTGTGATTGTAGATTTTGGGAGGAATGAACTCATATATAAATGAGCCTTCCTTCCAACTATTTGAAAATGGAGCGAATTCATATATAAATGTACTCATATATAAATGAGCCTTCCTTCCAACTATTTGAAAATGGAGCGAATTCATATATAAATTTGATCATACCAGGCAACTGACATCCAGCTAACAGGCGAAAGGTCAGCACTCTTCAGTGATGTCAATCCAGGAATGAACTCATATAAATGAGCCTTCCTTCCATCTTCGATAAACAAATACACATGTCTTCTTATATATTTAAAAATGCAGCGAATTCATATATATACAAATGAGCCTTCCTTCCAACTATTTCCATGCTCTGACCACTGCACAATGGTCCCTATCTGATAATGCATATCAACTACAAATGTGGAAGCATCCTATAAATTATAATTTTTTTTTCTCAGCTCCACGTAACAGAGAAAAAGGCTGCTGGCTAACCTAGAAGCATGCGATGACATAACCAGGAAATCTAATAGTAATGTCCAAGGAACTGATGGAACCTGTTTGGTTTTGTGCCACTTTATACTGCATTTTCAGTCTAGACCTGAAACAGAGCACATCTCTCTCCAATCCGATAATTTGCCTGAGTCTTCACGATTGTACTTAATCTTCAGATTCCTGAACCCAATAAGTGGCAATAGGTGCTGCATGCAGCACCCAAACACCCTTATGTGATAGAAACCACACAAGTATGTGATAGCCTCTTATTTCTCACCTATAATGCTTTTGTAGTTGACCATGTAGATGGCAACCAGTGTGAGAAGCGCACCACCAAGCTGTACTGGTGAGAAGGTCTCACCCAGGTACAGGTACCTGAACAGCAAAGAGGTGGCAAGGAGTCAAGATAACATTGTGTGAAAACTGAAAATCAGGTAGCACAACATCCTCATAAGGATCTTACCCGAAAACAGATGCAAACATGGGGGTCAAGAAAGTGAGAGAACTAAGTGTGGTTAAGCTACCTGAAAAAATGACAAAGAACTAGTTATGTGGGATACCTTTCAGAGTGAATCATGAAAATAGCATTGGACTAGTATAAAACAATCATACCCCTAGTAGCATTGTAGAAGTATACACCGTAGCTGACAGCACTGCCAAATATAGATGTATAGCCAAGTGCTAATATGTCGCTCAATGTAAGATCTTGAATATGACCACTCAGAGCAGGATCATGATTAAGAACAGATATACCAAGCAGAGGAAGCCCACCTATAATCATGTGCTGTCATAATGTCGATGTTAGTATTTAATAATGAGGTAATGGCAGATTTGATACTAATTGTGAGGACCATTAAAATCATCCCATAAAAGGGACAAAATTTCAACAACATGCATTAAAGGTAACATCTTCATTCTGACAGAACACGGATCATTAAACAAGTTGGGAGGCCTAGGTACCTTTAAGAATATCAACAAATAAAAAATGCAATTCTGTTTTGCAATCTATGCATCTGCCTTCAACTACATGGGTCATATTATTGGAACTACATGAGTATGCAATAAGCTTTGCAATTATAATAGCAACAAATGCTATATACATTGCATTCTGCAGAATGAACTAACTAAATTAACAATTCCAGGAAACATGCAAAATCATTTGCCAGAATAGACCACAAAAAGGATAACTTGAAGCAACATAACCAATAACATAGTAGAGCTTTGGCGTGTGTGACACAAACTAAGACATAACATGGACTGATTGTTCAGCTGTGGATAATATACCCATCCTGTTGCCATAATTGGATCAGAGTACTTTGACACCCAGCGGACCATGATAGTTCCGACTGCCATGCTTTGAGCTGAGAGGAACATCAACCATTCCCCACTTCCCCAGATTGCTGTGTCATTTCCTTCAATTGACAGTGCTGGAACCTAGCGAAATAAAAAAAAATCATTGAAAGGGGAGACAAAAATCCAGCTATAGTGCATGGCAGAATCCATAATTAGAAGCAATTTATTTGTAAAAAAGGGCTTTACTTGGCATTCACGATCTGAATTTCATAGAGTCCAAACTGACCAACCATCTTTGAACATTTTACAGATGAATGTGATGTAAATATACACTTGACATAGAAACAGTGGAGAAGAATATAGAACATTTGCAGAAGACAATTGTTTTAAACACCAAATCAGTTAAGGTGCAATGTTTTCAGATCGGACGACTAATCACGATTAGTCGTCCTTATCGGAAATAGGTGCTCGATAAGGGCCCTCGATTAGTTTTTTTCGATCAGAAAACTTATCGTCCGATAAATGACGACTAATCGCGATTAGTCGTTCGATAAGGCTAGCTGGACGATAAGTTGGGCCAGTACAGGTACATGATGTAGATAGAATTTGGCCCACCTTTGGCTGGCCCATTAGGGTTAGAAGAAGAGGAGTGCTGACGTGCTGAGTGAGGGGAGTGAGTGAATCAGTGAACCAGCTGCAGCCGCCGCATTTCCAGCTCCCACTCGACACATTCCATTTCCCGCTCTGGCTCTGCTCTCCCTCGCAGCCGCCGGCGCCTCCGCCCGCGTCTCCTCCGCCTGAGGCCTGCGTCTCCTCCGGCCGCAGCCTACCTCTCTGGATCTTCCTCGCCTGCGTCCGCAGCTACGTCCGCGCCTCTCTCCGGCGTCCGCGGCAGCTCCATTCATGCCTCTCGCCGGCGTCCAAAGCTCCGTCCGTGCCTCCACCTCTGCCCGTGTCTGTGTCCTCCCGTGCGCAACCCCAGCAGCTCCGCCGCCGCCTCTTAGGCTCTAAGATACTTCCTCCATTCCTTGAGACCTCGAAGCTTGGAGGACGGACGCGGGAGGCCTGAAGCTTCAAGATACAGGGTCGATCAGGTCATCCAAGCATGAGGACGACTAATTGGTCCGACTAGCCAATCAAACCGATCAGACCGACTAATCGACCCTGATCGACGACTAATCGCGATTAGTCGTCTGATCGGTGGTCATACGACTAGCCTCGATAATACGATCTGAAAACATTGTTAAGGTGTGGTCCAAAATATTGCATAATAAAGAGCATATATATATATATGCATGAATGTCTGCCTTCAAATGTTGCAAATATGCACTTGAACATGAAGAAAACAGAATATGAACAATGGAACTTTTGTCACTATAATCAATATTCAGGTCCCAAGATTGCCAACCTGTCTACTGTATATGTTAAGTTTGAACTCGCATCAGCAGAAGGCAAACCTCGAGAAGCAAGAGCCCCACGACACCCAACACGAGCCCTCCAACTCCTATGGCGCCAATCGACTCTCCAAAGAGCAGTGATGCAAGGATAGCAACCGTCAATGGCTGCGAGTCAATGATGACCTGGAATGGAGAGTTGAACTGCGTAAGTGCTACCAGCTCACCGGGCCAAGACGACAAGGCAATTGCTTGCCTTGCCTGATGAGCTAAAGAACACCGCGGGAGTTTGGATTTCGCCTTACGCTCCCGAGCCCAGCCGACGTCTTCTGCAATCCCTCCGCGAGGAAGCCCTGTGAAAGCAACCAAGAACAAACACCGCGCTTTTGATTCCAAGAACAGACACACTCGAGGAGGCACAGGCGCTAAAAGCTCACGCCTTGAGCTGTCAACAAGGCGACGAGTATGCACCTGGAAGCAGGCGGCGTCGATGAGTCCGAACGCGGCGATGGCGAGCCAGGCCTCCCAGCCGGAGGGCTGCTTCCTGCCGCGCGCGGCGGCGAAGGCGACGAGCAGCGCGCCCGCGGGGAGCAGGCGCAGCGCGGCGACGAAGAAGGGGCCCGTGCGGGGGATGACCCCCTTCATGGCCACCATAGCCGTGCCCCAGAAGAAGAAGGGCGACACCAGGGATGCCCACTCCCAGAGCTCCCTCCCGGCAGGGGATGAAGCCGAAACCGCCGCGTCGCCCTCGTTCTTCCCATCGTCCTTGGACGCGCCTGGGGCTGGGGAGCGCGTGGGAAGGAGGGGACTAGCGGCGTCTTCGGCGCCGGCGTCGACGAAGCACTCGACATCCGAGCCAGTGCCGACGCAGTCGAGCGAGTCGGCCGGGGCGGGAGCGGGAGGGGAGGGCGCGGAGGGAGGAGAGGATTCGCGGCGCGCGCGCACGGCCGCCGCCGCAGGGCGGCGGGCGGGGGCGAGGGCGTAGAGTCTGCGGGTGGGGGCGGGATGTGAGAGGCGGGGAGGAGAAGAGAGCGGGACGAGTAGGAGGAGGTGGGCGGACGCGGGGCGCGCGGCGGCGGGCATCGTTGCCGGAGGCGGGACCGCGCAGGAAGCCTCGAGCGCGGGTCCGGACGCGGGAGGCTGTGAGCCTGTGAGCAAGGATTTTAATTTCGTTATCGCAAAAATTTCGGTCACCACCGAAATTACCGAATTTCACGAAATTCGGCCGAAATTTCGCCGAAATTTTTTTAAAGATTAGGACATGAAGTATGTTGTTTCTAAAAAAGTTTAGATCTAAATAAATATTAGTATGATTTATCACTACACATCTATTGAATAGAAGAATATACAATATAATCAATAGAAAAATACAAGTCTAGAGTTATATATCACATGTATTAAAGTATTACAAAATTTCGGAGTTTTCTTTCGGCCACCACCGAAATTACCGAATTTCGCGAAATTCGGCCGAAATTTCGCCGAAATTTTGAACCCTGCCTGTGAGGCTGTAAAGGAGGAGCGGTGCGCGGCGGAGACGGGGCCACGTGCGACTTTTTTTTTTCCTTCGGTTCGCCGTCTGCCCGCGATCCTGTGAGAGCAACTCTGCTCGCGTACGTCCGCTTCCTCCGTACCAATATTGCACAAGGCCGTTTCTTAAGGATTTATTAGTAGAGTATTTATATTAGATAAATGTTCGTATGTTCCAACGAAAAAAAAAATTAACGTCGTGATGATACAAATATGATGTTCCTAGCGTTACTATTACACGAGCATTAAAAAAAGGTTAGCATGCATGAAGACTCTCTCAATGACCTCCCTGCAAGCTGCTAGACACATTCACTCATAAACCAATTGCAACTGATGCTCGACAGGAAGGATTAAAGATCAGCAAGTCTGCATTTGATAATAAGGAACAACAAGTGGGCTCAGCTGGCCGTGGCAGGAGACGATGGGGTGGTACGCATTACACGTACGATATGCCAGTCGTTAATTGCAGCACTCAAGCATGGCGTAGTACACGTAACATGCTGATCACACTTACTATATTCAACGAATCTTAAATGGGAATCATATGGTGCATCTTATGCGTTTTTTTTCTTTTGCGAACGCAAATACACACTCATCCCTATAAACACACACCTTACCCTTATAAGCATCTCAAGAGTACCGGGTGAGTACTGTGTAAACACACACACACACTTTATAAGCATCTTAAGAGTTTTTTAGGAGTTTTATGAGTACCAGGTGAGTACTCCTCCGATCAATCGTATCTGTGGAGAATGGAGGTCTAAGAGAAGATTAGTAAGGCCTTGTTCGGTTATTTGAAATTGATTTCCAACCACATCCTTCCTTCACAAATTTGTATTACGGAGGAATGGTTTCAGGCCCAGAATGGCCTGTTCCAGAACAACCGAATGGGGCCTAATTGTTTTTGTTGTGTTCTTTCAAAGATGTAAGTGTTAACATAAATATATTTTTGCTATTTAATGAGCAGCGTTTATGATATTTTTCATATTTGTCAGTACATGTGTCTTATGGATATCCTGGACACACATATAACAAGTGTTTATTCTTCTTAGGAAAACCGGATGCTAACATATATATTGTGCATCTGACATGCAAATATAGCAAGTGTAAGATCATGCACCTCTAACTAAAGTAGAATTCGTTAATGTGCGTGAAGACCTCCCTACCATCATTGTTTGATTCAATTGTTGTGGGGGGCAATGAGGTTGCACGCGGGGCAATTGGCTTGACACTTCTCCATTGTGTGGTAACAATATTGGTCCTGTGGGTTGTTATCACAACAGTAGCAGGGGTGATGATCCTCGTCGCAGCTATACCTCACACAAAATTTTATAGTGAACTTTTTCTCCCCTACCGATGTGTTTTGGACTAACTGCACTTGAGCTTGTGTCCATAGATATAAGACTATTTTGGTAACTCGTTGCGTCTCCTGCCTTGAGTAGCTCAGGACAACCTATTTGAAAATTTATTTTTATTATTAGTAGATAATATCCAATTGTATCCATCATGAATTTTATATAATTAGGGTTTAACACAAGAAGGTGAAGTATACTTACCAGGCAATGTCAGGCGTCCGAAAAGCACAATTAGCAAGATGGGCATCGCATTCACAAGGCCTTCATCGCTACTCCTCATATTGGATCTTCTGAATTGACTGAAGTGTACCTGAGGTATGAGGAAGGATCAATATGGAATGTAACAAATACTTGAATATTTATATAAATAATAAGAACAAAGGGAATGGCTCATATATATATGTGCATCATCTATATCTAATATATATACCTAATATTAAAGTGCGAAAGTTTCTCTCCCCTGAGTATGCGTCCTTCAACACATCTCAACGCACCTCGCTCTCCACCGTCCGCATCTCACTCCTGTCGTCCACACGTTTCTAACCAAAATACAATACAACACCATGTTTTCAATCTAGAGCCAACAAAATCCAAATCTAACATGGGACCAAGTTTCAAACGACACGTGTGTACCATGGTACGGGGTCTGATTTCAATATGTATATTCGAAAAGATAACACGGTCATTGCATAAATCTTCGAGCGTCAAGTCATCTAGATACCATGCAACAAACTGTAGATTAACATGCAACCATGTGTGTTAAGCCGAAGTTTGCTTGTGAGTTCCATAATGAAAAGGAAGGTAGGGGGATACTATAGGGAGCATGTAAAAACTCGTTTGATCCATAAAAAATGTTCTATTGTAGAAAGTAAATTTCAATCATTTGCTGTGGTTCCAAACTCCACCAAAAGATGAGACGGCATCATGACAATAACAACAGCATGGGTTGGAGTCCTCAAATGGAGATCGATGAATCCCCAGTGCACTAGAGGAGGGGGAATCTGGCTGCTCAATATTTCAAATACACAAATAAGATTGAAGACAAAAAAAACCTCTCTTACCTCAGATGAACTCCAGGGGCGATGAAGAAGGAATATAAGGAGTATCCTCTGCAGCGGCAATTTTATTGAAACAGCATGAGAAAAACCTAATCAGCCTCCCATCTCCTCATTTTATTCAAGAATAGTATCTATTTTTAGGTACTACATCTTTTTCTTGGGGAACAGGTACTACATCTGATTAACATTAGCCTTGTCTTGCATGTCTCGATGAATAGGTAGTTAGGTACACGGTGGATCCAGCCTGCATTTCTAGGTAGTGCGAATAGCCAGGCACATATGTTAAACTTAACCAATATTTGGTTGAATCACGTATGTTATATTGTATTTATACTGATATCACATATAATTATTACAGCCTTAATGGTAAAAGGATCGTATAGGCGAACATACAAGGTTACTTCTCACATGACAAACATGTAAGAATTTTTTCCCACACAATTTATATAATTCACTGTAAATCAAACGATCAAATCACTTAGTATACTAAAGAAGCTTTCCAATTAAATCTACACAAGTATGGAATTGACTAGTGAGTAACTCAATTTTCTACTCATTTTTTTTTTGCATCAACCCAACAACGATTTAACACACCATGGGGTCATTTTGCTTGCTCTTTACCTTTTTTTCAAAAAAATCTTCTCAAGCTGAAATCTAGAAAAACAAATCATCCGATTTTGAAACCAGGTGATCCAAAATTTATGTGATTGAGTTTTGGCTAAACAGTGATCTGTTTTTACTAATTTTTGGTGTTTTGCCCTGTCCTTTTGCTCGTTTAGCTTTGGATCATCCTAGTCGTGCTCCTAAGGCCAGTAGGTGTGTTGTGACTGTGTGATCCTGGGGGGAACTAGAACTAGAACTCTAGAAGGGACACTTGGGTTGACCTTTGAAAAATAGCTTACATATCACTCGTTTGCTCGGTGAGACAAGATTTTGAGGGTTCCTATTCAACCCCTGGTCCCCTATTCTGTTCTTCAACCAAACACCTTTGCAAAGGGAGTAGGAATTTGATCACAACCTAGAATTGGCTTGAAACTCTAAAACACCTTGAGGTTCAGTTTCTCTCTGCAGATGTGGAGGAAATGCATAACAGTGCAAAAGGATCTAAGAAGAAGAGCATTGGATGGCCTAATGGTATTTTTAATATTTAAAAAATAAAGAAATAGGAGAATATTTTAAAATAAATCGCTTGCACCATTCAAGTGGCCTTACTCCATTCTAAACTACAACGGACCATTCTAGTGTCCAGGTGAATAATTAGAGTCTCATGTGTTAGTTCCTTTTTTTATAAAGACACTCAAAAGAGTGTCACATTTGATATGTCTTAAGGAAAATAATCAAATAAGGCCTTGAAAACCAAAATAGTCACTCGCTACTGACAATGAGATCTAGTATTCATTGAAAGAACATCGGCTGGATGAAACCGCCAAGGAAGCAGACTTACAATCCTTCACCATCAGAATAGTGTATTGAAGATGCCGGACCTTGTTGTAGAACAGACCAAAAGAAGAGGTCGAGATCGCCGCATCGAAAGGCAACCAACTACTACCTCTAAAAAGCATACCAAATGCTAAGATCTGAAGAAAACAACAAACCTGACGAACCACTAGCCCTTCGCCGGTGCTTAACATGAGATGGGATGATCATATGTATGTTTTTTTTTAGATGAGATGATCTCAATCCACGATTGGTTAGAAGGATGGGATGGTTAGCATTTTTTTATTTGGTTGGTTCGAGAGGGTGAAAAAAAGATGGCATAGTTCTATCTCGTATTGGATAGGATGAGACATGTAAATTAATAGGTATAGCGTGTTTTAGTTAATAAGGCTACCTCTTCAGTATAATATTTTGACCTTTTTTATTATATCTTTTTCTTGGGTCAAATCAACCACATAATTGGGACACATACCACTTTAGCCTTCGTCACTCCCTGACCTTACTATCACAAGCCATGTGGGGCCCAAACAACATCTATCATCTATCTCCTCTAGCCCTAACAAAGTTGTTGTTTTGGTAGTGTTTGGTAAGAAGGATTTTTAGAGTATGGACAAAATGAATTCTTTTTTTTGGTGTTTGTTCAGAGACATATGGAGTTAAAGACATCCCACTCGGAATATTCTATAAAGATTCCGTGACTCCATGTCCCTCTTTTTTTGAGCGGACAAAGTCATCTCTGGCTTGGTGCGTGTGTGGGGCATGCGAGGAAGAGAAGGTCGTGTGTGGCATCCCCAGCCCTAGGCTACGAACGCCGTGGTTTGAGGTTTGGAGAGTGTCATGGGAGGGCGGGCGTCGCCGACCCATCAGTGCGCAGCTGGGTGGCACGGCGACAATGGCCATATATAAAAGCGGGAGGGCGGGCGTGGGAGAGAGGGCGGCGGCGGTCCAACCTGATACATGCGAACTGGAATGAGGGATGGAGAAAGAAGTAAGAGGCGAGAGAAGAGACTGGCATGTGGCCCTCACCTGTCATATAGCTAATCTCACTTTTGGTGATCTCAAACAAAAAAAATGTCAATCACGTCCTTTCTTAACCAAACAGAAAATAAGATCGTCCTGTATCAGACCATCTCACTCTATACCTTGTCTCTCAACTAAACACTACCCTAGTGACCTCACTCGCCTGCTGTCACACTTGCAGGAACGTGCTTGCTCATTGCGATGCTTTCGGTTCAATTCAAGACCTTGTTCAGTTGCAAAAAATTTTGCAAAATGACCCTGTAGCACGTTTCGTTGTTATTTGACAATTAGTGTACAATTATGGTCTAATTAAGCTTAAAAGATTCGTCTCGTCCATTTCGTCTAAACTATATAATTAGTTTTATTTTTTACCTATATTTAATGCTTCATGCATGTGTCTAAAAATTCGATGTGACGGGGAATCTGAAAAATTTTACAAAATTTTCTGGGAACTAAACCGGCCCCAAGGACAAAGAGCATGCAAGTGAGCCGAGTCGAGCGTGATGTGCACGTGATTGGCGGGAATAAATTGGAATGACCATATCCGCTGAATTCGGAAGTAAGGTAAGCAGGTATTCTTTGATTTGCTCTGGCTTGGCACTCGCACCCTGTCCTCTCCGCACTTGCATTTCAGGAGCAGGCAGAGCGATCACGTATGCCGCTTTTCCATTTCTGCGCCGAGCAGATCACCTCCTCCTTCCCTTCTGTCCGCGCCACCACCGGTCAGCAGCTCCGCGGCCTCTCGAGCTGCCATGCGTTGATGCATCTGTCTTCGTCGCCGCCCTCGTCACGACGGCGGTCCTCGGCACCGACATCGTTTGCAAAATGACGGAAGTTCGATTTCCCATCGAAGTTGCAAGACTAGCCTACTTGTTGTAAGATACTCTAGTAGTAGTAGTAACATGTATAATATTTCCGGATTATAAACCCGTGAGCACCGCGTCGCACAGGCGCTAACAAAGCATGCCACTCAACGCCAAGCACATTTGGCATTAACAGTGGTACGATGAACAGCGTTCTTAAACACGCTAATGGTCAGTTACCTAGCACTGACACCAGATCGAGTCACAACACAAAGCAGTAGATACAGTTGTTCCCAGGTACTAGAAGAGAACAGGACCCATCCTAGAGGATGCATTAACCTAAGGTACGCTAAACGAGTCACAGAGTGTCTGAACTCTGAATGTGGCCCAAACGAGTTAGTTGATCCAGTCATCCCCTCGCAGACGCTTGTTAGGCTTCTGGAGTCGAGTGGACTTCAACCTTGCTTCTCCCGTGCCAACATTGTCCTCAGGGACAGGCTCCTCCTCCTTGCATTGAGCAGCGGTTGGCGTAGGGACTGCCATGTTAACAGTGTGTTCAAGGAATGGCTCCTCCTTGCATTCATGTTTCGTGGTTGGAGCAGGGACTACCATGCTAAAATTGTCCTCAAGGACAGGCTCCTCCTTGCATGGAATCATGGTTGGAGCAGGGGCTGCCATGCCAACACTGTCCTCAACGATGGGCTCCACCTTGCATTGAGTAGTGGCTCGAGA
This sequence comes from Saccharum hybrid cultivar R570, assembly GCA_038087645.1. NCBI lineage: Eukaryota > Viridiplantae > Streptophyta > Magnoliopsida > Poales > Poaceae > Saccharum > Saccharum hybrid cultivar. The sequence goes on from JAQSUU010000066.1 coordinate 2,316,092, forward strand.
AGGGACTGCTGCGTTAACACTGCCCTCAGGTACACTCTCCTCCTTGCATTGACTAATGGTTGCAGAAGAGACTGGGACAGTATCATCGTCCATGATTGAATATACCGAGAAGCTCCCGCTTAGATGCTTGTCGAATACTTGGAAGGTGTGGGTCGATCCAAGAAGATCCTCGATTTCTTCTGGCAGGGTGTACCACTCCTCGTCATCCTCGATCTCATCAACGAGCTCCTCTGCAGAGACACCAACCAGCTCCTCCGCCACCTCACAGAAGATCATCAAGGTCATTGTGCCGGTTTCATCTTGCACCGTCGTCTTCAGCTTGTACCTTGCGTGCCCAGAACAGCAGTGTGGTAATTAGTGACTTGCAAATTGAGCAACAAGTAAAATTGATGATCAATTGAGCAACAAATGGCAGCATACCAGTTAATTGGCCTCTTAATTGGGCCACATCGGCTGCACTTGTATTTTCTTGGGGCCTTGTACATTGACTTGTAGCAGGTATTGCATCCAAGATAACACCAACCACTGGTGCAATCTATATCTATCAGGGAGACTCTGCACAGAAACGTGGTATCCTACAAGTGAAGACAGGTATGTGAGAAAAACAGATAAGCTTTGCACGTCATGATAAGAGCAACCTCTTAATTAACCTCGTCATAATCCTTTGGATCGAGGCGTTTTATCTGTTCAATTGTTCGCCAACTCTCGGCTAACTTCTGAGCTTCACTTTTTTCTGGAATAGGGTTTTCTAGCTGAATGCGCAGACTGCATGAACACGAAAAGTTAGCCACGTACTAATAAAACACCATCAATGTAGGTATTAACTTATGAAGTCCACTCACTTCGCACAGAATTCTTGAACCTCTGGTATTTCCAAATCTAGATAGTACTTCGAACATGTTGTAGAGCAAACTATAACACAAAAGATCATGACTTCAGAACAAATGGCACCAGAATATCTCAGTACACACTATAGTTGCATCAAATGATAGAGATTAACGTTTTACAATAAAAAAAAGAAAGAAATATAACTTGATAGTATACATGGTAAAAGCCGACAATGAAAAGGTGGATCAAGGATTAACCTGAATGTGAGCTTTCAACGCGCATCCCTGCAAAGACAGCAACAACTGAGGCTTTTTGGCCTTTCTCGAGCATATCTTCAGCAAAACCGCAAGCAATATCTCCATACAATGTGACACCCAGTTTCTTCCACTGTAAACAGTAACTCCAGCAGTGAGGAGCTATCAAGGGGCATCAATCATCCGAAAAGGAGAACTGTATTCAATTACCTCAAATTCTGAATTGTTGCATTGCAAATTTCTATAGTGCGGGATTTTTTCTCGACCTCTTGCAGATCCCCAACATATACTATGTGGCCAAGAACATCTGCGCAATTTATATAGCCACGCATGTAAGGGGGGGAATGAGATAGAAATGTGGCAGGTCTAACTCTGATCAAATTTGCAGTTCCAAAAGAATCTACCTGTTAATATGCTATTGTCGTCGCACCTAGAACGGAGATTCTTAAAATCTATGAACTCAAAGCTGTGGAGGGGTATCGAATCAATATCTCCTTCTATCTCATTGACCACTGTCTGCCTTCCAAAGTATATAGTGAACTCATTGCTACAGGTCATGTAGCTTTCCCTAGTATCATCAACTATAAAATCCGACAGGGCATAGACCTTCCCTTCAATTAGCTGCTCTTCAAACTGGTCTATATCGTCAGGAAGTACACGTGCCTGCATAGTTTCACCCTACAAGTGAAAAACAAGTGGAAGAATCAGTGTATTGAAAACTCAAAGGATGGTAATTTAACATTTGTAGCAAGCAATGTGATCAGCCATTTGGTGTTTAACTTGGTAGGGAATGCATCACCTCATCATCAATCAGAAGACAGTCAAGGCCGAACGATATGTCATTTTTTGGATTGAAGGATTCCCACAGCCGCGAGACGCGCACCCGGACTCTACATGTGTTCATTCCAACGTCCAACTCAGACAGTGGGGTGAAGTCATCCTCAGAAGAACCCATTTTGTCCTTGTTCGCTTGAAGCATATGCTACAAATACATGCAGCTGCAAGTTAGCATAGAGACAAAAAAAGGAAATAGTGACCAATCTTTTGTATTGTATATATATGTTAATCCCATCCCATAAATGGAGAAGCTTAAAATGCCTAATAATACTCTGCACCATGAATCCGAAACTCTGAAACTTTACGGACTATGGTTGCTTTCCCATCTTAAATTGCCGACTAAACAGGAGTTTTTAACTCGTTGAATTTTCTGAGTTTTGTGTTTTTTGTACTGAAACGTCATCATTTATAAAGCTATTCCGGATGAAAATTGTCCTATTTTTCGTGTAAATATTGGCAGTGATTTCGCATCAGATGCTGAGCTAAGGGAAGAAGAAAAATGCTAACATCAGTTCAAAAATACTGCTGCCACTATGCGGTGCATAGGAAAATTGGAATAACATGATTTTCAATCAACGGATGCGGTTATATCTCAATGTGATATGCCATTACTCAGGGGCGGACCCAACAAAGGATATGGGTGATGGGTGTACAAGATAATTTTTGCAAAGCACTCAAAAGTTAGGAGGCATAACCGCAAAATACATGAATAGATCAGATCCGATTGCAAATAGTAAGTTAGGGTTTGGGTGCTCGGTTTCGCACAGCAGGAAGGGAAGACCAAGGGGTGGGTATACCTGGTGGTGCCCGTCGCCGGTGAAGGCCCGAAGAAGACCTGGGCACCCGGCGTACCTAGGTCGGCAGCGAAGGCACGCTGGGGGCAGTGGAAGAAGAGAAGGCAGTGTGTCAGCGTATAGTCCGGAGCAAACTTAAGGTAACAATGGTTTGGGCCACAACCGGTTTTTATGGTCTGCTTATTATGTTACTGGGCCACTTCGGTTTGGAACTGAAACAGACTGGAGGTTGGTGGGCTGATTTCGTCTGGGTGATCTGTTTGAAAAAAGTCTATTTGACATCAGATTTTTAGAATCCTAAATTTTTAAAACTATACCTTCTAAGCGGTTTTAAAAGCGATTACATCAACCATCATATGTAGCTCTACATCAGCCACGAGAGACTTTCACAATAATTTAGGAAGGTCAATTAAACTTTATCAAAAAAAAAATAAAAAATATTTTTTTGAAAAATTATCCAAATATTTTAAAAAACATGTACTGAAAAATAATAAACATTTTATTTAATCTTAGAAAATTCTTAGAAATTTGTTTTATCTCAAAATATATGAAACTGATTTTATATTTTTTTATAAAATCATGCTATATTATTCCTTGCTTATAATTATTTGAATATGGTATCCTAAAATCTGAAACTAGGCCAAATATAAAACGGAGGATGCAGGACAAGACAAATCCTTATAGATCGCAACATGAATATTTGTGCAACCTATCGCGTAAACTGCAAAATGTTTTCTCAGCAACACGTCTTTGCTTAATCATCAAAACATGCACGAAAAATTCCAAATAAAAAATACAACATTGTAAATAGTGTGCTATGACATTTAGTGATATCTTACTCTAAAAGCTATAACAAGCTAATAGTGGAAGTTGTTGCTCCAAAAAAAAAGCTAATAGTGGAAGCTATTTAATTTAGCGGTTTTCATGGGAACATGAAAATGTTTAACCAATTATGTACGAAAACATTTAACTAAGGAAAATTTCATGAACACAAATCTCAATCTGGATGGACGCGGCCGCTTTCTTGTTTGTCATCACCATTATGTCTGTGCACGTATCGGAAGCACATGATCGAGCAAGGAAGCAGTTTGGACAGGCTCAAGATGGCGAACTTCATGTGCCTAGCTCACAAAAAACATGGAGCATGATTTTAGAAAAAATATATAAAACTTTTAGTATTTTTCTATGAATTTTCTAAGGTCAAATCAGATTTTAGTATTTTTAAATTTATTTTTTCTAGAAAAATATTTGATATTTTTTATAAACTTTTTTTATAAGTTTAATTGGCCTCCCTAAATTATCATAAAAGTCTGATTTATCTTTCTCGTGGCTGGCGTGACATCACATCAGCTACCAGACGGTTTCAAAAGTTAGAAAGTCTAAAAAATTCAGTTTTTTAGTTGACAGAGATCTGTGCAATAGTTCCTATTAAAAAAAGAGATCTGTGCAATAGTTAAGGGAGGTCATATGATTTTTTTTCCAATCTGTTTTAGATGTCCACAGGCAAAATACTCGGCTAGACTGCTAACATTTTGGCATTAATAATGGTACGATAACCATAGTAGTAACATTTCCGGATTATAAACCCGTGAGCACCGCGTCGTACAGGCGCTAAGAAAGCACGCCACTCAACGCGAAGCACGTTTGGCATTAATAATGGCACGATACACATCGTTCTTGAACAAGTTAAGGTCTGTTACCTAGCACTGACACCAGATCGAATCACAGTCACAGCACATAGCAGTAGATATATACACCCTGTTCGTTTGAGCTATTCAGCAGAATCAGCAGCCATCCAGCAGTATTTTTCTCTCACAATAAACCAGCGAACAGTACTTTCAGCCACAATAAACCAGCGAAACGAACATGCGCTCGACGAGTTAGTTGATCCAGTCGTCCCCTCGCGGACGCTTGTTAGGCTTCTGGAGTCGAGTGGACTTCAACCTTGCTTCTCCCGTCACAGCGTTGCTCTCCTCGTTGCCTTGACTAGTGGTTGCAGAAGGGACTGGGACGGTATCATGGTCCATGATTGAACATACCGAGAAGCTCCCGCTTAGATGCTTGTCGAATACTTGGAAGGTGTGGGTCGATCCAAGAAGATCCTCGATTTCATCTGGCAGGGTGTACAACTCCTCATCCTCGATTTCATCAACGAGCTCCTCCGCAGAGACACCAACCAGCTCCTCCGCCACATCACAGAAGATCATCAAGTTCATTGTGCCGGTTTCATCTTTCACCGTCGTCTTCAGCTTGTACCTTGCATATCCAGCACAGCAGTGTGGTAATTAGTGACTTACATATTGAGCAACCATTAAAAACTGAGGATCATTTGAGCAACAAATGGCAGCGTACCAGTGAACTTGCCTCTTAATCGGGCCACATCGGCTGCACTTGTATTTTCTTGGGGCCCCGTACATTGACTTTTGGCAGGTATCACATCCAAGATAACACCATTTACTGGTGCAGTCTATATCTATCAGGGAGACCCTGCACAGAAACTTGGTATCCTGCAAGTGAAGACAGGTACGTGAGTAAAACAGATAGGCTTTGCACGTCATGAGAAGAGCAGCCTCTTAATTAACCTCGTCATAATCCTTTGGATTGAGGCGTTTTAGCTGTTCAACTGTTCGCCAACTCTCAGCTAACTTCTGAGCTTGACTTTTTTCTGGAATTGGGTTTTCTTGCTGAATGCGCAGACTGCATGCACACAAACAAGTTAGCCATGTGCTTACAACATAGATCAATCATCAATGTAGGTATGAACTTATGAAGTCCACTCACTTCTCATGGAATTCTTGAACCTCTGGTATTTCCAGATCTAGATAGTACTCCGAACATGTTGTAGAGCAAACTATAACACAGAATAATCTCAGTACACACTATGGTTGCATCAAATGATAGAGTAACGTTTTGCAAGAAAATAAAGATATATAATTTGACAGTATTGCATAGTAGAAGCCGACAATGAAAGGGTGGATCAAGGATTAACCTGAATCTGAGCTTTCAACGCGCATCCCTGCAAAGACAGCAACAACTGAGGCTTTTTTTTCCTTTCTCGAGCATTTCTTCAGCAAAACCGCAAGCAATATCTCCATACAATGTGACACTCAGTTTCTTTCCACTGTAAAAGGTAACTCCAGCAGTGAGGAGCTATCAAGGGACATCAATCATCCAAAAAAGGAGAACTGTATTCAATTACCTCAAATTCTGAATTGTGGCATTACAAATTTCTATAGTGCGGGGTTTTTTCTCAACCTCCTCCAGACCCCCAACATATACTATGTGGCCAAGAACATCTGCATTATTTATATCCGCACATGTAAGGGTGAAAAAAAGAGATATAAATGTGCCAGTAACTCTGATCAAATTTGCAGTTCCAAAAGAATCTACCTGTTAGTATGCTATTGTCGCACCTAGAATGGAGATTCTTAAAATCAATTAACTCAAAGCTGTGGAGGGGTATCAAATCAATATCTCCTTCTATCTCATTGACCACTGTCTGCCTTCCAAAGTACATAGTGAACTCATTGCTACAGGTCATGTAGCTTTCCCTAGTATCATCAGCTGTAAAATCCGACAAGGCATAGACCTTCCCTTCAATTAGCTGCCCTTCAAACTGGTCTATATCGTCAGGAAGTACACGTGCCTGCATAGTTTCACCCTACAAGTGAAAAACAAGAGGAAGAATCAGTGTATTGAAAACTCAAAGGATGGTAATTTAACATTAGTAGCAAGCAATGTGATCAGACATTTGGTGTTTAACTTAAGTAGGGAATGCATCACCTGATCATCGATCAGAAGGCAGTCAAGGCCAAATGATATGTCATTTTTCGGATTGAAAGATTCCCACAGCCGTGAGACACGCACCCGGACTCTACATTTGTTCTTTCCGACGGTCAACTCAGACAGTGGGGTGAAGTCATCCTCAGATGAACCCATTTTGTCCTTGTTCGCTTGAAGCATATGCTACATATACATGCTGCTGCAAGTTAGCATAGAGACAAAAAAAAAAGGAAATAGTGACCAATCTGTTGTATTGTATATATATGTTAATCCCATCCCATAAATGGAGAAGCTTAAAATGCCTAATAATAGTTTGCACCATGGATCTGAAAATCTTAAATTCTATGGACTATGGTTGCTTTCCCAACATAAATTGCTGACTAAACAGGTGTTTTAAAAATTTAACTCGTTGAAATTTCTGAGTTTTGTGTTTTTTGTACTGAAACGGCATCAGCTGTAAAGCTACTCAGGATGAAATTTGTTCTATTTTTGTGGAAATATTGGCAGTGATTTTGCATCAGATGCTGAGCTAAGCGAAGAAGAAAAATGATAATATGAGTTCAAAACACTGTTGCCACTTTGTGGTGTATAGGAAAATTAGAATAACATGATTTTCCATCAACGGATGGGGTAATATTATCTCAATGTGGTACGGCATCAACCAGGGGCGGACCTAGTAAAGGACATTGGTGTACACATGTACACCCGAAAATTTTTGCAGTACTCAAAGTTAGTAGGCATAACCGCATAATAATGCAATGCATATACACTTTAACTAGATCAGATCCGATTGCAAATAGTAAGTTAGGGTTTGGGTCCGGTTTCGCACAGCAGGAAGGAAAAACCGGGGGTGGGCGTACCTGGTGGTGCCCGTCGTCGGTGAAGGCCCGAAGAAGACCTGGGCACCCGACGTACCTAGGTCGGCAGCGATGGCACGCTGGAGGTAGTGGAAGAAGAAAAAACGGGCAAACGGCAGGGTTGCAGCATTCCGGCGAAACCGTTTTTATGGTCTGCTTATCTTATTGGGCCGATTTGGGCCTTTTAGTTCGTGAGTGAAAAGTTTTTTTTTTTTTGTGTCACGTCACATCGGATGTTTTATGGGATGTCGGAAGGGGTGTTCGTATATTAATAAAAAAACTAATTACATAACTCGCCTGGAAACCACGAGACGAATTTATTAAGCCTAATTAACCCGTCATTAGCACATGTGTGTACTGTAGCAATTATAGTTAATCATGGACTAACTAGACTTAAAAGATTCGTCTCGCGGTTTCCATGCAAACTGTGCAATTAGTTTTTTTATCTATATTTAATACTCCATGCATGTGTCCAAATAGTTGATGTGACGGGGTAAAAAGTTTTTGGGTGAAAACTAAACAGCGACTTGATTTGGAGGGAAGCAGACTGAGAAGGTTGTGGGCTAAACTGGTTTGGGTAATCTGTTTTAAAGTTAATCAGTTTCCCCAACTATCACCTTATATTATTCTGATTTTCCTCGTCAAACTCTAAAATCAGATAGTTTTACCTTTGTGTCCTGATTTTGAGTGATTTTGAAGGTGGTTAACTTTTCTAATTAAAATTTTCAATAAATAGTTGATAAGTTCTTTAAACCACGTGATATGACATATCTCTAAGCTTTTAAAATTCTAAAAAGAATTCTAAAGATAGATTGGGATATGGAAAATTCAAATGAAATATTTAGAGCTCATGAAAATATCTCTAGATGCTTTAAAAAGTAGGTTTAGCTCTAGGAAAATGAAGAAATATTCAAAAAAATCTTAAAACATTCTAATCAATCTGTAAACATGTTTTCAAAACTTATCAAATATAAAATACATAATACATAACCATTACAATTGCATAGCATAAATGCATTCAACATTAATGTATGCTACATTCATTCTAGTTGCATCTCATTTTTTTTGTCATGCAAAATTTTTAAAACACGTTTATACTTTGATTAAAATGTTTTAGGAAATTTCTATATTTCTTATGCATTTTTTTCCATTTTTTAGAGATAAAACTATTTTTAAACGTTTATGCATTTTTTTTCCATTTTTTAGAGATAAAACTATTTTAAACGTCTAGATATATTTTTGTGAGCTCTAAATATTTCATCTGAATTTGGCGTATCTCAATCTATCTCCAGGATTTTTTTTTTGAAATTTGTAAAAGCACAGTGAGAAAATTAGCCGTGGGTCACGTGTCTGAATTTGGGAGACTAAGGAGAAAAAGATGAGTTTTGTGATAATTGTGGCCTTGTGGGAGGAAAAATGTATCTTTTTTTCCGAACCAAATGGGATCAAAGTTGACGGGCCGTTGATTCGCAGTCCGTTTTCAGGAATTATTAGGATCTATCTGACCCGCGGAGAGGCTCTGGCCAGCCCACCAGGAGCCGTCCTACCGGAGCCTCCGCCCTCCGAGCCTGCAGTTGGGAGATCGGCAGGGAGCAGGGCAAGGTCTGGCACTCGCGTGGCCAGCCAGGGATTGGGAGAGTTTCGCGGCCAGGCGCCAGGAAGCTGCTCGGCGCCGCCCGCTCTCCCACCAGCGTCCAGATCAAGGTATCCCGGCCTGACGGCTTCAGTTTGTTGCTTCGTTTGGTTCTGCGTGGAACCTGCCGTTACAATTTTATAGCGTACGAAAATTCTCTCCTCAATTCAGATGGCAATGAGCGATGCCTGTCGTGCCATTGAGTGGGTGAAGAATCGGCGAAAGCGGGATGGCATTTCCATATTCAACGAAACGAAACCATGATGGTATAAGCTTATTTCTCCCGCTCTCTGAAATCCGTTCACATGCTCGTAAAGAGAGTGGTGGGCAAGCCAATTTTATTGCTGCGACTTTGCAAACATTCAGTAATACAGGCACTGACATTTGACAGTGCCTTAGATACACTTACAGATTATAAATTATTCCCCACTATGATATCTCGTTTCCTTCTCTTGGAATCCTTGCCTGCATACTCTTTTTCCTGAATCTTGATCGAATGGTTGCATCCCACACTATGGAATCTGCTATTGTCTTCTAAGTTAATTTGGCGTCAGGACATACATCTTGCAGTCATGTGGTGCCACTGAAGCTGATAATTGTCCCTGAGCCGAGAATGATGAGTGCTGCACAACAAAATGGAATATGAAATCTCAGTCTGAGCATCAACCTTCATTACATGATTGTGTTATGGAGTATGCAATCTGAAGAAAGAAAGAAAGAAAGAAAGAAAGAAAGAAAGAAAGAAAGAAAGTGTACCGCCCATAGGTCACGAGCAGTGACAGCTGTGGATGAAGCAAGCCCGATGCTCGACCATTGTGCGGTGATGGTTGCCTGGTAGCCCTGCCGGTTCCAGAGCACCACGGCCTTCCTGTTGTTGCTGAGTGGCCCAGCCCAAACCTACAAAAGAACACAGCACTCTCAGCATCAGAAATCAGAACAATACTAAGGCTTTCTGTTCTTTTGCTGTGGAACAAACTGCTTCATGGAAGGTGCTAATGCTAAGGTTGAGGAAAACTGACCTCCAAGCCATTGTTGGATTGCACTTTCTTTCCTTGGACACCAAGACTATCTGTTCAGAGATCTGTTGCATCAGTACACTAAAACGCCATAAATCATCAAAGTTAAGAATGTGAAAGGGAAATCTTGCCTTGGTTCACAGCAATGACTTCCGAGTTGCTGAGTATGTCCTTTGTCTGCTGGCTCATCGACCGCACGTCACACCCGATCAGAAGAGGAGCCTGCAAAAGGCAAGACATGTTTCCCATGATGAAACTGCAAAACATTTTACATTGCAATAGCACTGTTAACATGCTTAGTACCTTGGCAAGTGCCCAGATGCTGAAGTGAGAGCGGTACTCCGCCTCAGACATACCACCGTTGCCCACTTCAAGCATGTCAGGATCTGATGTTCAAACACAAGAGAATCTATTATCGATTTTCAATTCACAAATGTTTAGGCACGAACAGAATCGTCTGATTTGTACTCTCCTTTTAAAATTAATTGAAAAGTCCTCACTGTGGGGATCTCCCCTACAGTTTTTTTCGGTCAAAAAAAAAACAGAATCGTCTGATGTCTGAACTCTTACCATTCCACCCACCAGGTCCGGCATAGGAAGCCCATCTGTCATTCTGGTCTGCACGAGATGTCATGCTGAAATATCATGGTAACTGTGATTAGTCCTGTCAATTTCAGTAGCTATCCAGGGGAGATTAAAATGAAATGAACAGCACCTGCCCCAGTTGTCAGCGATATCATCAGTTGTTCTCCAGCTGTTTCCCATGCTGCCTGCCCAGGTAGCAGGATTTTGTCTTCCCCTATATAGAAGAGGCACAGTTGAAGAAATTAGTACCAGTAACAATTTCTTCCCTCTGGACAGAAGTGCTGCTAGGAGGAAACTCACCATTCACACAGCGAGAAGAAGATGTTCTTTCCATAGGTCTTCATAGCATTGCTCATTTTAGTATATCTGCGATAGCCATAAGTTACTCAGCAATCTGGCATGCAATGCTAGATGCATCAATCACAATGCAGTTTTAAGGTATCTTTCTTGTTTACCTCTCCATTACACTCCTGCCAGCATCATTGCAGTTGTCATATTTCAGATAGTCAATACCCTGGAGTTGAGAGAAGAAGAGTTAGAAGAACACCAGAAAATGTTGATTTGGCACAGTCATCAGGGAAGCAATAGAAAGATTTTACCCAAGATGAAAATGTTTTCACATCCTGCTCTTCATGATCAAGTGATCCTGGCATTTTTTGGCTGCATGTCTGTGTCCTGCAATGAACAGTAGCAATTCAGTGGTTTGCTATTACAAATTATTATTTTGCTTCGGTATTGAGGATTACAGTTACTCTAGAACCAGAATAAATTGGCACCTATATATCATAACAAAACTTATTTTTGATAGCTAGCAGCCTAGCTTACCCAGCATCACTGTAGATGCCAAGCTTCAGCCCTTTTGCATGCACATAATCTGCGAGTGCCTTGATGCCAGAGGGGAAGGTTTGTCTATTTGCAACAAAGTTTCCCTGAGAAATAATAATGCAACTTTGTAAATAGCGACAGATCGCCAGTACTAAAATGTAGTCAGATCATCCTGTAAGAGGAAAATAAAAGTCGAGTGTGTTTTGGCCACTGGATGACAAAAGTTTGTAAAAGAAAAAAAAACTTCATTTACTCATTATAGCTGCAATAGTCCACATACTAGTTCTGCATTTAAATCCTCATTACCATATATATAAAAACAAAGTTTTAAAGTTCTCTATCAGCTAGTTATTGATGAGTTCCTCTCCGTTTACTTTTGTGCTTTCTAGAAGTTCCTCTCCACATTTTTTTTTGCTTGCACTGATGTTAATGCTGAAAATGATTTGGGTGGTTAGTGGTTAGCGACTTAGCGTGCTGCATCTGTAGGCAAATTGGATCTTCTTACCTGGTAGTCCCTGTCAGATTCTGCCCAGCAATCATCTGAAAAAAGATACGCAAAACCTTTCAGCTAAGGACTAATTTATGTATATCATACAATGAGTTTTAGATCATAATCCATACCTATATTAACATATTCATAGCCCAATTTCGCCAGACCAGTGTTGACCAGTGCATCAGCTGAAGAAAAGGAAAACTATTAGAGCAGAATTGAGGATCTCGAGCAATTTCTCCAAACCAAATATGTTTGTAACGATGGCAAGTTTATGAATGATCATTGTTGATAGGAGAAGTTTTACAGGATAATATATCCTTTGCATTATTCTGATACAACAACGTGTTCACGGGCCATTTGTCCCGCTTCAACCACCCATAACATGGAACTGCTGACTAAGTGGTTCAGTACTAATCACAGTTATATGTCAATGGAGACAGTCCAAGAGGAGCAGGTGCATGATCTACATCTGCCCCTCTCCTATTAGAAACTGGTTAGGTTAGGCTGCACCAATCCTTGTCTGACCCAACTTTGTTGGCTCAGGCTCAGACGTCCCTTTTTCTCAATGCTTTCGTCCATCAACAACCACATAGATTCTATAGACCATGGTGACACAATGGTCAATTGATTTGCTATCCTGTCCATTGGACCACAAAGATTACGATTAATGTATCCTGTCACAAAGACCGCTGTCTAGATTTATTCATAAAGACGATATCTAGATTTATTCAGAGATCCGCCAGCACATGCCGTGGGGATCATGATTCATTCAATTTTCCATTCAACGCTCCAGGAACAAGAGGAAGAATCCATGGAGCCCTTTTGTCGGTGGATCATGAGCCTTATGGGTATGGGTCGTCATGTAATGAACAATATATAGAAAACTTCCCAAGGACACACTCTGCCAATCCCTTTGTAACTCTTCACTTTTTAATAAAAAATGAAATATTCTGCATGTCTCTGCCAGAAAATTTAGCTACACACAGTCACACATGGTATTTTGTTTCTCTCGGTGTCTGAAGTGTGTGTTTTTATGGTTTGTGTTCTGAACTTTTCTGAAGCAATCAAGCGGTTCAGCTGAGCCACAGTGCTCCGACTGTATCGAGTCGTTGGTCGTTGGGCGAGACCATCTGCGCAGGAGTTAAAGGCAAAAACACCTCAGATCTGATCTGATCTGATCCGGCCGGTGCTGAAAGAACAAAGAGCGGCTAGAGGATTGGATGGCATGAAGCAGGAAAGAGAGTGGGGGAGCCGGGGAGGGAAGAGGAATCTGGCATTGTGCGGTGCGGCGAATCTGGTTTGTCCTCTCCCTCCTTGGAGGGTCCATGACTTGCATTTCAGTTTGCTGCTTGCAAGGTGCAAGCTGTAACAAACATCCAACAACTCTGCAGGAACTAGTAGATAATTTCCGCCGGCCGACATCAGTCGCGCGGCGGTGGTGGTTGGCGAACTGTATCCAGTACTTCTTGCGGTATCCGATGGCCGGTCCCCAATGCACAACAGCACAAGCCTCGGTGGGCATCTCTGCCTTGTGCTCCGCGTTCTGATCGCCTGGTTTACTAACCCGGCCGCGTGTTGTCACTGACAACGACAGGTTGTTTGGACGGTAATGTATACTTGAACTGAAATTGTTCCCAGGAATTCTCTCTTTTTTGAAACGGCCGGCAGGAGTTCTGCCCGGCATATACGTGCCTAGCATAAATCTTTCCTGCTTGTAAAAGATAGAGGAAGGGGGTGGAGCTCAGACGTCTTGCGAAATCCGGGAAGAAGATACATGATTTCCGCAGTCCATACCAACGGCACCTCTTTTGAACCTATACGTACTATTTGGAGTGTCGTGAGTTTGTGGTTACCTACACAATCGGTGATGTCGATGCAACTTGCGCACAGGCAGCACCGCCATGGTTGATTTGGTTCTAACCCAGACAAGCTAAAAAAAGGTTGCATTGGTTGTCCTTCTAGAGCAGGACGATTGAAAAGCGGACAGAGACGCAACAAAATCCTCTTGTGCGCAAGCGCATCGCCGAATTTGCTGATGCTAACATGCCACCCGAACCAACAGGATGCTAATGCTACGTACGTGAGAGAGAGCCTAACCGACTGACCGACCCTCGGCCCCGTAAGTCGGTTGAAAAATACTGTTAGCTGATTTGTTGTTAGAGAAAAACATTGTGCCGACTAAAAAAACGAGCTGAAAAGTACGAATTATAAGCCGGATGAACAGGACCCTGCCGAACTCGACCGCACCCAATGAAAGGGAGAGTCGGCACTCGGCACGGACCACGGAATCGACCTCTCGCGGATAATAATACACACACGACACACTAGCACTCCCCTTTTTTTTCGCCCGGAGAACATGCAGAGATACGCCCGCGTTTCATTCACTCTTGTATTCTTTTCTGCTCCGCGAGACCGCGAACACGCAAAAGACTACCTACTCCTAGCAAACCAAGAAGCCGAGAAAGAAAAGGGCTAGCTGGTTGCCTCAGATGGAGATGGAGACATGGAGTGGGTAGGGGAAGGGGTACCTGTCTGCTTGATGAGGTTCTCGTTGATCCCGCAGCCAAAGTGGTTCCAGCTATTCCACCTAAAACAACACAGCAGTACGTGCACGCACATTTCGTCACCGGAGACCCAAAAGGTTAATAGTAACTGACAGCAGCAAGTAAACACGTGATGCAAGCATTCGAGTACACACATGCTCTGCTTCACAGTAGTAGCACCCCGGTGTACGTATGTTGCAGGAGTGCAGGTTCAAAATAAGCATGACGACATGCTTGTTAATTACCGCCACCAAGAAAGTAGCTGAAACGCACACGGTGATTCACCACCAGGCCAAAATGGCCGTGGGATGTGTTCGCTTGAATTTATCACCTGGCTTATTAGCCATGGTAATATATTGTTTTTCTCTCGTAATAAATTAAATAGCTTTTCAGCGAATTAAACAGGGCCTATTGCTTTTATAACACTTAAGTACGCCTAGCAGTACACACGATGCCATCGCCTAGTACGTTACGTACGTCATGCACGGCGGCGAGATGGAGAGTGCAGTGAATAAACTGTTGATTTTTTTTTTCACCCACAGACAGCGGCGACTCGACAACTTGCCTTGTGCGGTTGAATCATGCCGGTACGGTGATACATTAGGGCCTTGTTTAGATGCACAAGTTATAATTTTTTTACTCTCTCCGATACATCAATTTTTAGTCATTTACATGGAGTATTAAATGTAGGTAAAAAAATAATTAATTACACAGTTTAGTTAGAAATCACGAGATGAATCTTTTGAGTCTAGTTGGTCCAGACAATATTTGTCAAATAAGACGAAATTGGTACTATTTATCGGGCCGAAATTTTTTGCAATGTAAACCTGGCCTAGATGGAGCCAGGCACGAAAGGCGACAGGAGAGTGGAAAACCGGGAACACAAAAGCTAAGGGCGAGTCCCTGCCGTCAAAAGCAGCGAAAAAAGGGCGCATCCTTTGGGCATTTTCCGCGGACGTGCTCCGACCTCTATCTACAGATAGCATCAGTTGCCCCCGCCAAGTTTCGATCACTTTCACCGTCCAAATAAATAGCTCCATGGAATATTGGAATTTCATTTTCAACTGTAAGCGACATTTAAAGTGAGAGCAATATAACCGATGTGGACAGCCTGTAAATTTCCTGTGCCCATTGAGCTCGTTCCATGCATGCATCCGACCTGTTGGGAAGGGCTAGAGGAAATTTTTTTTTTTAAAAAAAATAAAGGGCAACCACCACCTCGACCGCGTCTTAGCTAGCTTAGCTGATTACAGTAACTAAGGATATGCTTGGTTTCATCCACTAAAAGTTTAGTGACCATTAAAGTTCAGTGATTCCTCTAAAGTTTAGTCACTCCTATTTGGTTCCATCTAAAACGGCTGTCATATGTATATTTTAGTCACTTTTAATTATAAGCCACTAAATTTTAGTAGGGATGTTTGACATTTTAGTGATTAAAAGTGACCAAAGCACCAAACAAGTCCTAGCTAACAACTAGAAGTAATCCTGCCACTCACGCATGCAACGAAAAAGAATCTATCGGCCGAGACGCAACAGAAAAGGGGCGCGCGGCGCGCGGCGCGCGGCGCTACTTGAGCCATGCAGGAAGGCAACGAACAAAAGGGCTTTAAACACTGGGTCAGCCTCGAGCTGGCCATGATGAAAGCCAAAAACACCAAGCAAAAAGCTGCTGACGCTGAGCGCGGAAACGCAAGGGGGATTGACCCCGTCTCGCTTCCGACGCAAGCCAAGGACATGTCCGTTCCCCTCCTTCCCTCCCTCCCTCACTCCCGCGCCCAAAAAAAGTTAATTTCGTTTCAGTTTCCCTCGGTGCCTCCGCCCAAAAAACTCGGTTGGTGTTGGACTGTTTGTTGGTGGTGCCATTTTCTGAGCCATGCGGGTCGTGCAGATCAACTGGCAACAAGCGGATGGCGCGGCAAAAAGCAATCGACAAGCAAGAGCAGGTGGACGGCGGTAATGGCGCCGCCGCGGGAATATCATATATACGTACTAGTAGCTAGCACTAGCAGCGACGACGACGACGGCGAGTGTATATGTACGTACCCCATCTGCGGCGTGCGGCCGAGGCCGTTCTCGAACGCCCGGCGCCGGGAGCGCCACCCGTGCCGCTGCCGGGCCCGCCTCGCCGCGGCCCCGCGCAGCTCCTCCGTCCAGTTGCCGACGGCGGGCACCCTGACCGCCTCCGACGCGGTCACGGCGGCGGCGGCAGCCACGATGATGAGCACCAAGGCGAGGGACGACGACGACGACCACCTCGGGGCGCGCGCCATGCTGGCCGCTCTGCTGCTGGCGCTGCTGCAGAGTGCAGAGCAGAGACGCGGAGGAGGGGTTGGGGGCGTTGTCGGACTGGGGACGCGGTTACTGGACCGGCCTTTATATAGCCGCTGCCACGGTCGCGCGGCGGGTCCCACCGTGTCAGTAAATTTTACTCCTTTTCATTTCAATATATAAATATACATATACTGCTGGGTATAGTACTAGGCTGTGTTTAGATCATTAAAAAGTGCACTATACAAAAAAAGATTCCCCGTCACATCAAACTTGTGATACATGTATGTGGTACTAAATGTGGATAAAATCAAAAACTAATTACACAGTTTGGTTGTACTTTGCGAGACGAACATTTTGAGCCTAATTAGTCAATAGTTAGACAATTATTACCAAATACAAACGAAATGGTACAGTGTATTTTGGCACTCCAAAATTTGAATCTAATCACAGCCTTAGTATTATACTCTGCGTTCAACTCCTCGCTTTGACTTGTGTCGCGGGCTCCCCGCCAATTAGCAATTAGAACCAGCTGGCGCTCGTGCGTGAACGACTAATCGCTCCTGCTAGTAGATTCAGAGCGGGGCCCGCCCGTCAGAAGCGGTGCACCGTGCCTGGAGGGTGATGGCATGGCACATGGAAAATCGTTGCTCTCGTACGCTGGAGCTTGCGTGACATGCTGCAGCTCATGAGCAATCGTCCACACGCGTCCTGCATGTATTTATGATGTGATGTCGTGATTGGATGCCGTGGAGTTGACGGAGGGAGTACGCAATCAGATACTCCTGGCGCTAAGTATAACACTACTAAAGCGGTAAAAGCTCATGATGCCGTAGCCGTTCATAGGAGTTTAATCGGTGCCGGCCCTCTGGGGCAATCCATTCCCGCTATGTGGATCAATCAAAGCAATGGCGAAGCACTCAAGCTTATAGCCCACTCTGTGTGGCAAAGTGCCCGTCCACACAAGTCGTTAAGAGAAAAAAATGGCCATGGTTGTTTATTAGGTGCCATCACTACGTAAGATAGTTCACGATTTCTTATGTTTGTCTTCTCGACATCTCATGGTTAGTGACTGAGTGCCAGACAGTGCGTGCGTTTGTTAATTCGGCGACTGCAGCTAGCGAAAGGGCCATCCAATTCCTCCCCACTCAAAGCAACAGCAACGATTTTCCATTTATTTTTAGAGGAAAAAAAGGGCCAACAATTTCTGACCTTTATTCTTGCTTTTTGGCGCCATGCATGCGCGTCTTTCTCCCTTTGTTTGATCTTACGAGAGGACAAAAGCGGTCAATTAAGATATCCTACTACTGACATTTTATTAGGTCGCTGGATTTTCTTTTTAAATTTTGTCCATTTCGACCAACACGCACCGCATCAGACGGTGCAGCTAGCGCCCCTCCGATCCGCAGGAATCAGAGTACTAGAAAAGTTAACAGAGATGCGATTCAATGGTTTGGTGAGCACATCCTAACCATTTTCATTTTAATTTGGCTCTGTCACAAGCACTACTACCAAGAAACTGATCTCCCCTCCTTTTCTTTTCTGGCAAAGCAAGTGGTTATTATAGATAAAAACAAAAGTGTTACGAATAGGACGCCAATTCGTGCAGCTGGACCCAAAACCAAAAAGCTCGCCACTGCTGCCGTTCGGGTGTGCATATACGGCGCGGAACATGGGCATGTAGAACCGGATGTTGACGCACACCAAAGGGACAATGCCACTCTGGATGGATGAATGAATGAATGAATGAATGAATAAATGAATGGGTGTGTTTAGTTGGGGAAAATTGGGTGAAAAGTTACGGTAGCACTTTTCGTTGTTATTTGGTAAAATTTGTCTAACCATAGACTAACTAGACTCAAAAGATTCGTCTCGACATTTACAGACAAACTATGCAATTAGTTATTTTTTTACCTACATTTAATGCTCCATGTATGTGTTTAAAGATTCGATGTGATGGGTGAAAGAGAAAATATTTTAGGTTTGCATGGGAAGTAAACATGGCCAATGATGAAATCTGGATCCGACCTGCACCTGCTAATTGACTCAGGAACCGCCTGGACCAGCGCGTGGTGACCGCGCTCACCATCAGCACAGATCGTGAATTGCTGAAGATAGCAACCTCCATTTGTTGTACTATATATACGTTCAATTGAGATCAATACAAGGCGTTGGCTTCTATTACTTCTCTACATGGTATTGGCTAGCGCGGGCTGATCCTGCTCCAGCGCTCCACACTAATCGCCTCCGGCGTTCACCGCCGTTTGCCTCCGCCCCTCGTCTCCGCTGCTTTCCTCCTCCATCGCCATGGATCACATGGACGGCAATCCTCTCTCCGGTCTCAGCATGTCCAGTGCCCCTTCTTCTCCATCCTCCTCCCTCGATGGCGAGTCCTACACTGGCGCAGCCGGCACCGCCGCCCCCACTCCTCTTGTCGCCGTCCTTCAAACCATGAACATCAAATCTCACGTCCTTGTCGTTCTTGAGCTCGCCAACCCCAACTACGACGAGTGGCGTTGTTTCTTCGATGCTTTCCTCGGCAAGTTCAATCTCGGCTCGCACATCTCCTCTCCGCCAACCGCCGAGCAGCGCCACGATCCCGCGTGGTCCGTCGTCGACCAATGCATCGTCAGCTGGCTCTACATATCCGTCGCGAAGGATGTGCGCGACATCGTGCGCACCGCGAAAGCCACGGCGTTCCGCATCTGGCAGGCCATTCACAACTAGTTCCTTGACAATGAGCTTCACCGCGCCGTGTACTTGGAGGTAGAGTTTCGGAACCTGGTGCAAGGCGACATGGACGTCGCCCAGTACACCGGGCGCCTCAAGACGCTGACCTATGCTCTTCGCGACGTCGGGCAGCCCGTCGGCGAGACAAGTCAGGTCCTGAACATGCTGCGCGGCATCAACTCCAAGTACCGCCATGCCGTTCCCGCCATCACCGCCAAGCAGCCGCCGCACACCTTCCTCTCCGCGCGGTCGTACCTCCTTCTCGACAAGGAGCACGCCAAGTCTGCTGCCCAGCACGCCCTTGTCACTACTGGCGGCTCCCTGGCCACTGATGGCGGTTCCGGATCCGGCGGCACTCCTCCAGCTGCCAGGCCGCCAGCGGTTACCGCGACCCCTCAACCTCGCCACGATAGCAAGCGGGGCCGTGGGCGCGGACGTGGGCGTGGCTTCACCAACAACACCAGCGGCGGTTACCCACCTGCGCCCCGCGCCCCCATTGGATGGACGCTTGGCCTGAACCCATGGACCGGCATGGTCCAGGCCTGGCCCATGCCATTCCGTGCGCCAGCTGCTGGCGTGCTCGGTCCTCGTCGTGGCACTGCTCCTCGGCAGTCCTACTTTGCCAGGCCACATCAGGATCTGCACGGCGTCGGCGTCCCACCTCCACCAGCTGCTCTCGCACGGGATATCTGGAATCACTAGGCTCTCCTCGCCGCACTGGCCACGGCCAACGTGCCAGCGTCAGGCCCGCAGTCTGCTGAATGGTTCCTCGACACAGGCGCCTCGTCACACATGGCTTCGAACCCCGGTATCTTCCCCTCTTCCCAACCTCTTCTTCATTCATCTCACATCACAGTTGGCAACGGTGCCCAAATGCCTGTCACTCACCGGGCATCCACGGATATTGCCACTGCTCGTTCGCCCCTTCACCTCAACTACATTCTTGTCTCCCCTTCCTTTGTAAAAAATCTCATTTCCGTGCGTACTCTAACCCGTGACAACAACGTCAGTGTAGAATTTGACCCTTTTAGTTTTTCCATTAAGGATCTTCCCACCCACATGGAGCTCCTCTGATGTGGTAGCCGCGTTGACCTCTACTATAACACCTCTGGTGTAACGAGCTTGCTTAGCACTAAGATTAAGGCCTAAGAGAATTAGCGAAAACAAATTCCTCGGATTTTAAAATTTTAGCACACATGAAGTTAATAAACAATTTCTATAAACAAAAGTAAAATATACCTTGTGTGTAGCGCTTAAATAAAGTTGATGAGCAAGTAGTGTAGATGAAAATGCAGCTTTAATGTTTGAGAACAAAAAATGTTAACTAGTGTTTTTGGGAGCTCAAAGATGGAATTTGAAATTCAATTCAGCCTCAGCCCTAAAAATTTTCTAAGTCTGAAAATATAATGACAATGCCATTTTGGCAAATTAATTCTAGAAAATCTAGTTAAACACTAGTGCTATATTTTTGTTTAGTGGTTTGCATCAAACTGAGTACGTTGGGACGATGTGATGGTTAGTATTGTTAGAGCTTGTTTTAGCTATTAATTAAATGCGCTTAACACCTAGAATACCATAATCCTGGCCGTCGGGCCCTTCTAGCCGTAGTCACTGCGTGCGCTGCTGACGCTGAGCTCAAGCCGTGGCCGGGCTGTTGCCGCTGGCCAGCTCGCGCGCCGGGTCGTTGCTGCACAGCGGCCTTGGTCTCGCGTTAGCCGGCCCGGCTGGCTGTGGTCTAGTCCCGTTATTGCTACGTGTGAGCATCACCCTCCGGCTGCCGAGCCGCGCACGGAGTCGAGCCGAGGCTGCGGCCATCGTTGCTTTGTCAACGTGGCAGTCACTCCACCCTTCGATTCACCCACCACGAGCATGTGCCACTGCCCGCCGCATCAAGGTCGCCCGACCCCGGTTTTGGTAGTGATGGCGACGCCTTCCTGCCTCGCCTGGCTCCCCTGCTAGCCGCCATCGGTGAGCCCCGCTTGGGTTTGGCCGCTTCAGTTCAAGCACGTCGCACCAAACCTCCCCGACTCGTCATCTGTGCGCACTTGTTCGGGCTGTCGTCATCGACCGTTGTCCGCCTCGGGGCGCCATCGCGCGCAGGGCGTCGGGGACCGACTCAGTGAGAAGGTAGGATTGTAACAACCCTGGTGTTACGTATGGCCATTAGCACTAAACATAGAATTATTAACTTGCTAATAATTAATTATAGCAATATTAGCATATAAAAGAACAAACTTGATTTTTGTGAAAACGACAAACTAAATGATTATCAAAAATTATTTAAAGTCATGTATATGAAAATGTTTAATTTATCAAACACCCGATGTATAAATCTTAAGTCATGGTTTGGGGACTTGCCATGCTCTGGCTAAATATAGTCGTGCACGCTCCGTATTTCTGTCGTTGCGGGAGTTAATGCGCTTGCTTGTTATTCCTTATACGATGCTTTTAGGTGCGTTAATTTAATCATGCATGTACTTTGTTTTAGTGCTTGTTGTAGCTGCTTAGTAAAAAAAATTAACAATTGTTATATAAATATACTTATTTAATGGTATTTATGTTTGTAAAACAAAAAAATAAAAGAAAATGGAAAACATAAAACTCACGCACGCCAACACCACAGACTACGCACGCACACACCCAAGCTGCCCACCCGCATGTCTTCTCCTGCCATCCGACCTGACCGAGAAAGAGAGGGAGCGAGGGAGAGGGAGCAGTATTCCTGTGAGTTAGTAAATGCGAGGCCAACCCCACCCACACGTAACGACAAGAAATGGCACTGCTGACCAGCTGCATGCGCCCGTCTCCCACGCTGCATGAAGAGCGAAATGTCATGGCCACTCACGTCCCTGCGTTGCTCCTGCGGTCATGGTCCGTGAGTCTATTCTCTTTGGTCAAGCGAAGTGTGTCTCCCAAGTCAAGAACCGGCTAACACGCCCCTGAGTGGAGCATGGAATGAATGCAATGCATAAAGACGCGACTTACATTGTTCATCTTATTGTAGTTGCTCGCTAAAGCTATCCCACCATAGCTCTGTAGCATAGATATTGTATACCGGTGGTTAGCTCGACCCGTCCAGCACGGTAGTGCACGAGTCGATGCCTAACTTTTGTGTAATTGCCTTTCAAAAAAATGTGTAATTATTTATTGCTACGAGTATACTAGCATGTCATAGGCAGCACTAGGTAGACAAGCAGGGACTAGTTTTTTTAGGATGACCTTCAGGTAGAGTATTACTGTAGTTACCGTACTGGTACCGTATGAAGTTCCATCTCCGTTGTGTGTCGCAGACCATTCCTTTTGTTAAGAAGTGACGAATGAATCAACCGAGATGCGACCTGTTCATCTTGTTGCCACTACTAGCTTGGCTAACGGCGTGTTTGGTTCAAACCTAGAGCAAACTTGGCTGCAAATTTTGACGAGAGCTTCCGGTAGCCGAGCAGTGTGCGTGCTCTTTACAGCACCAGCAGCCGAGCAGCCGTGCTTCCGTGTAGCCTGTGTGTGCTCTTTAAGACCAGCAACAGCTCAGCCATCCAAGCTAGACCCTTTCTTTCTGACCTCCAACTGCGCTCAGCTTCGCCCCTGCCCCGGCGTTCGCGCTTTGCCGCCCGGCACTTCGTGATGCCGCACCACCATCGCGCACCGGCGACCGCGCTCTGGTTACCTCCGCATGCCCGCGGCATAGCGACGCCCACACGTGACTCCATCTCTGCCGACCTGTTTGAAAGTCCCTAATTCGGTTTTGGCTAATTGATGAAACCTAGGACTAACCTTTGTATCTAAGTGGATGATTTAGATAAAAGTGGTCATTGAATATGAGACATGACATTGACTCATATGACCAAAATGGTGAAGACCAAGATGAGGCTTGGCTCGATGGACCGGTTGTGAAGGTGAAGGGCAAGTCGAGGCTTCGAAGCGAAGGACCATGCGATGGTGAAGCTTGAGCAAGACTTGGCGCCGATGGACCGATGCAACGGTGAAGAGCAAGTGAAGTCAAGGTCGATGGATCGAGATGGTCATGTGATGATATGAAGTGGATCATATCATTTGGAGAAACAAAATGGGCTCAAGGCAAAGGTATAACCATAGGGCCATTTTGTTTTACACTCAAGACACCATAGAGGGTGTGAGTGGTTTAGGGTCGATAGCCGAACTATTAAGAGGGGAAGTCTTATCGGTTATTCGACGTACGGGTGCCACTAGGTGAATTCATGAAGTGCATTGCATATAGGGCCTAGTGAGCTAACTGGAAAACCTTTGAAAATGATTGAGAAAAAGCTAACACACAAGCACATGGAGATGTACACTTGATGGTGTTGGCACATTTGCAAAGGTGACGTTGGTCGCGCTGTGGCTTGCGGGTAGAGAGGGGTTTGGGTTCCTCTCTCCCTCCCGCCGAGCTCGCGAGAGCGGGATTCAGGCGATTTCGGGGAAATGAAATGCCTATTTTCCACTACGCCGGAAGTCGGAAAAGAAACGGAGGCGAACGGAGGTCACCAGCGTAATCGGACGCTGGACCGGACGCGGTCAAGGTTTGACCGGACGCGTCCGGTCAGTATAATGCTGCAGTCAGGCACGCGGGCTAGGGTTTGCAACCGGCGCGTCCGGTCCTTCGCGGAACCGGAGCGTCCGGTCGGGCACCCAGAGGAATAGTGCGTGGCGAAGGGCTGAGCGGACGCACGACGTGTCCGGTCACACACGATCGGACGCGTCCGGTCATGAAGGGAGCTTACTGGACTCCGACCGGACGCTGGCACTGTCGCGTCCGGTCGCTGCATGGAGCGCGTCCGGTCGATGCGTCGCGGGCGCGCGGTGCTGTGCGATCGGCGCGTCCGGTCGGTTGAGCAGCGCGTCCGGTCGTGCGATGACCGTTGGAACACTGTGTCGACTGTTGAAATCAGACGACCGCATTCGTGGACGGCGTAGGGCGACCGGACGCGGTGAAGCGCGTCTGGTCAGTTTCGACTGGCGCGTCCGGTCGCTCGCGAAAACGCCCAGTGGATTGCTAGCGGCTCTATTTGTTTGGGGTGCTTATAAATACTTGTTGGCCGGCCCTTGAGGCGGTCTCTTGGCATTTCTAACACTCTTGTGCATCCTTTGAGCTAAAGCTTCTCCTCCCACTCATCTCTCTTGCTTGATTGCAAATCAAAAGTGAGATTGAGTGATCCCAAAGTGCATTGCATAGCTTGAGGGCATCTAGTGGCACTTGTGGGTGGTTTAGCTGGTGGATTTCTTGTTACTCTTGGAGAGTACCGCTCCTAGTCGGCTTGGAGATTGTTGGAGGCGTTGGCAAGAGAAGGTGTTTGTTCTTGGCCACCTCTGGTTGATTGTGAGAGGTTCTTGTGCTTTCCTCGGCGGGACGCCAAAAGCAACTCTAGTGAAATGCGCGTGTCATTGAGTTACCTCACTTGAGAGTGGTGTCTTGTGGTGCTATGCGGGGCGTGCCTTGAGGGGCAAGTGACTTGAGGGTCACACCAGGAAACCATCTAAGTGTTGGTCGACATAACCGGTGATGTAGCTTGTCGGTGCACAAGTGAACACCGGGTGAACAAAAATATTATGTCTCTTGTCTCCCGGTGATTGGTCTTCATATTGTGTTGTTGTCAATATTGATTGATTGTATATCATCTTGGTGATTGGCAACATCTTCACTCCACCGTCGGTATAAGAATCACAATCCTCTCTCTTGCATTTACATTTACTAGATTATCTTGTGTAACTCTAGTGGTAGCTTTGCTAGTAGTGTTGTTAGCTTGCTCTCTAGTGTAAAATTAGTGACATAGCACTTGTGTGAACTAGATATCATAATCTACTAGACTTGTGGATAGGAGGCTTGCATCACAACCTTTGGCTAAGCAAAACTCGCTTTACGCCGTTTGTTATTCTAACATGTTTGCTTAGTGGTATTTGTAGAATTTTTTATAGGCTATTCACCCCCCTCTAGCCATCTAGGACCTTACACTGTTGCCTTGGCTAAGCTCCAACTTATCTCTTTCGTCTTTTAAATATCTTGTTTATGCATGTTTCGCTTAGACAAGCATATTGCAACGATGTATACCATTGAGGTTCAACGGTGGATTAACTAGAGTAACCAAAAGAAGGCATGATGGTGATCACACCCCGCGGATGGAAATGCTAACTTAGTTATAACGTTGTTTATCCAGACAAGCACCGGTACATAACCCTTATTATCTGCACTTTATTTTATGCTTGTGCATTAAGTTTTAAGGAGTTGAATGAAATCCACTTGCATATATATAACCTTATCCTATGAGTCTTACTAGTATGGTAGGATCATGTAGATTGCTATGCTATAGGACCCCGGTGGAAGTCGAGTGATTACCTGTCGCTCGCGAGAGATAGAAAAAATATTATTGTTATTATTATCGGATTACTATCACCTAAAATATATATGAACAATAATTGGAGACCGGGCGGGACTACATTTTGGATTTGGACCTAGTTGGCAACTGAGCGAGGCTCTAGTTGCATTTGTCTCGCCTGTGTCGATTGAGGACCATCCGTTGCTGTGGATGGTAGTCAGGTCACAGACTTATTATCCTGAACACATACTTGCTTATAGGAGCGGGAAGACTTGTTACTCTCTTGTCATGGGTTCCGACTCTTTCTGGACTGACTATTATGGGTGGATTATTGGGTGGAGGTCTAAGCACTGCGCTGAGGTCGGGCCTCAGGTGTTAGGAGCTTAGAGTCCCAGTTTGGACGGGGACCTGGACCCCTTGATGGAAGTGGAATGGGTTGGTCTTGTTTGTGCCTGGTGTACAAATGAGGCGTGTGTTTTGGGGGTACCCAGCTGGGTTACATTGATTCGCGAATCGCCGCTTTTGGGACGGTACCGACTTGGATATGGTCTAGCACCGTAGTAAGAACTGGAACATGAAAAGAGATAAATTGGTTCTGATTACTTACCACATGCTTGAAAGTAGTATAGGTGCTTACACATTTAGTAATGTTTCCTGCAGATGCAATAAACCCACAAGCCAGATAGCCTTGCATATCCGTAGAATCTTTTCTTTCCTCCTGACGGGTAAGTCTGGGTACTCAGAGTTTGTTCTACCCTGATGCAGGTGACAGATGTTTATGGAGCTGACACTTATGTGTGGAAACCTCCTGGTGGGCTCAGCGTGGATTTCCTTTTCGTGCGGACATAGAGTTTATTTAAAGTTTCCACAAAAATATTTTACAAAGAAAAAACTTATAACCTGTTATTATTGCATGTATATAAAAGTTCATCATGATAATGCTTAACTTGCCATTAAATGATTTTTTTATTTCCGCTGAAACCCTGATAACATTTTATATTCCGCTATTATAAACTGATGCCATACTCTGATGTTGTATTAAAGTGATGTAAAAAATGGTTAAGAATGTTGTAAGCTTATCTCTCATTTATAATCCTGCCGAAAAATTATGGATTTTCGAGTTCTCCCTTGTGTGTGCTCGATAGAATCACATAGTTTAATGCACTCTCCTGAGTACTTAGTGTCTAATGGAAGATGAGTACTCCCAGGAGGCCATTAGATTATGCGGTTCTGTCACAGGTAGTATCAGAGCATAAATGAGGAAATAAAGCTTCAAAACCCTTTCTAAATTAAAATTCAATAACATATTGTTGCAAAAAGGTTTGGGTGTTTGCATACGAAGTTATATAAGTAGCCCTATTACTATAGTTAAGTATTCAGAATAGGTTTAAATAGGCTTTCGTTCGGTGAACTAACTCGTGCATAGTATGCGGTCCTTAAGTCAGACGCGTTGTTACTGTCATAATCATCATGCTAGTATTGCTTGTAGGTGCCATGTTCGTAGGTACCACGCGTCCTTGTCCATGAGTTACTGCTGTATTGTGGCTTTGTGCATCGCGTTCGCCCGTGATTCATGCCTGTCGTGGCTTACGTCTTTTGCACTCCTTTTTGCGCTCTTGTCGGACCTCTGCCCTGCAGCCGTGCTAGTCTTTATGGCCTCAGACACCATTCGTCTCGTGTGCGTAAAAGTCCTACTATTTTACTTTACTGGTCCCCGCGCATGGCTTAAGGGTGGTCTGTGCCAGGAGCACTGACCGCTCTACCATTAAAAGGGGCCCAAGCCCAGCCACTTGGTATCACCACTCGGTGCATTCCAGTTCGCTTAGCCCTTTTCCTTTAAGCAAGCTTCTCCTGAAGCCTCCCTTGCAACCACCACCCACCAAGGATGGCAGGAGCCTGGGTTAGCAGCTACTGCCTGAACACCGAGGATTTTCCCAAAATCTTGTATGCCACCCTACAAAAGCTCGGAGTTAAGGATCATCCCGAGTATGAGGGCCACGAGTACATGAAGAATGGCACTAAGCGATGTAAGGTCACCCGTCTACATTGGTAGGAGTGAGGAGTTCCCTGATATCATTGAAGCTTGGAATGTGACTGCAACCGGGTTTTGCTTCGGTGACACCTACCAAGTTATGGCCCGCAAAGCCTTGTGACATCTTTGCCAGATCTATGAAGAGCCATTGCTCGTACCCCCATGTGGTTCTTTTCACCTTTGGATAAGAATCGGCGGGTATGGAAGGCTCGCATAGAGGCTTTGTTGGGTCAGGACGTGCTGCTTGCTCTGGATGAGCAGTATGACCGGCAGGCCTCGGATATGAGGGAGTGCCTTCACCGGGCCGACGAAGCCGAGATCTTCATCAGGATGCTCCAGGTGCAGTTTGCTGAAGCGCACGCCAATGTGGCAGCCGCATTAAGTCGAGAAGCTACCATAGCGGAGCCCTCAAGGTGGACGAAGATCGACATACCCAGGAGCTAGAGGACGCCTATCTCGTCACAAGGGCCAAGCGTAGGATGCTAGACACGAAAAGGTAGGAACCCTTGATCTTGGAGGGAATACCTATCCATCTGTCAGAGAGAAGGAGAACCGGTGTTGCAGCACCGCCAGCTCCTCCACCCTCAAAGTCTTTGAAGTAGAGTCCTTGCTTCCTCTCACTCAATCACCACCAAGAGAGGAGGCAGATCCAAAGCCGAAGCCTGAGAACGAAGCTGGTTGTTCCGGTGAAGTAGATTAGTTGTTCTAGGGGAGGTATACCCATAGTTAGTAGTGCTTTCCATCACTATCCTCCAGTGTTGTAATCTTTCCGTTGTATTTTGTCCGTAGTTGTTAAGTTTGCCTAGTCGCAGGAGGCAAGTGATGTGTCAAGAGGTGTGAGAGCGAAAGCATGTATGTTGGTACCCTTAGAAGGGCGTTTGGAAGATGTATTTTGCATAATCCGTTGTGATTGGATGACAGAGGACACTGTGTCGACTAATTGTGGATGTCCTGGTAGACCATTTGAATCTTAAATTAAATCCGTTGTTGGGTTTGATTTCCTTATTCCTTGTCGTGGAAGGAACCCTTGTTGCCGGAATCTTCCCTAGCAATACTCCTATGATTCTATGGTCTATGACCTACTGCATTCATTGTGTGTAACTTGGTAATAGTTGCCTGGTTAATTGCTTATAGTGCCACAATGAAACTGAGGGCCCCTATGGAACAGTTGCCACATGGTGATGCTGCTCGGCACATGTTGGTATCGAGGTGGTTGACCGAGCACTTTTACCAAGTTACACAGCCGTACCCTCTTACTACTAAATATTCTCCGTGGGAAAAATATCCTTGTGTTCTAACGGGAAATCCACAACGGGTTGATGGAGCAGTGCTCTTTCAAAGTAATAGAGTTAATATGGGTTTTGAAGAAAGAGAAGAGCAACAAAGAACAGTTAGTCCTCGAGTAGTCTAGAGTGATTGAAGCGCCTGACTTGACGTCGTCCCTATGACCGGCTGGACCACGCTACGCATGCTGGGTCACTGTCGCTGCGTGCCCTGCGAACGCCGTCAGTGGTGGGGCCCACTTGTGCCTGCTCCCGAGTGGCCGCGGCATTGTGCCGCACTCGCCTCGTCCTTTTGCATAGTGAGCCCCTCCTTTCCGGCACCCTTGTCGGCTCTTGCCCCTCCCCCTCGTCCCCGTACCAGCCCCCCTATTCTTCTTTCTTTTGAACACAGTCACTCGCACGCCTCCTCGCCGAGCGAACCTCGTCCCCTCCTTTTCCCTCTTTTCCTCACTCAAGCTCGTACAAGGAGAGCACCATGGCCGACGCTCTCCTCGCGTCGTTGTTAGTATTTATTAACGCAAATAGAATATGAAGGATTCCGCAAGCGCACAGAATACCATTGTAGCATTTTACCAGGAGTATTCCAGGTATCGTTATTTATATTTTACCACAAGGAAACAATGGAGTAAAGATTTATTGAGTAATGGCAAAGGAGTAACCACTGACGTACCAACATAGCTAGAGCAGGGGATAAATGTGATGATAGGAGTTGCTCTGAATCTCGGGACGAGATTCTTTTAAGGGGGAAGCTTAGCACTAAGATTAAGGCCTAAGAGAATTAGCAAAAACAAATTCCATGGATTTTAAAATTTTAGCACACATGAAGTTAATAAACAATTTCTATAAAAAAATAAAATATACCTTGTGTATAGCTCTTTAGTAAAGTTGACGCGCAAGTAGTGTAGATGAAAATGCAGCTTTAATGTTTGAGAACAAAAATTGTTAACTAGTGTTTTTGGAAGCTCAAAGATGAAATTTGAAATTCAATTCAGCCTCAGCCCTAAAAATTTTCTAAGTCTGAAAATATAATGACAATGCCATTTTGGCAAATTAATTCTAGAAAATCTAGTTAAACACTAGTGCTATATTTTTATTTAGTGGTTTGCATCAAACTGAGTACGTTGTGATGATGTGATGGTTAGTATTGTTAGAGCTTGTTTTAGCTATTAATTAAATGCGTTTAACACCTAGAATACCATAATCCAGGCCGTCAGGCCCTTCTGGCCGCGGTCACCGCGTGTGCGAGTGCTGCTGACATTGAGCTCAAGCCGTGGCCGGGCTGTTGCCTCTGGCCAGCTCACGCGCCGGGTCATTGCCGCGCAGCGGCCTTGGTCTCGAGTTAGCCGGCCTTGCTGGTTGCGGTCTGGTCCCGTTATTGTTGCATGCACGTGTCACCCTCCGTCCGCCGAGCCACGCACGGAGTCGAGCCAAGGCTGCGGCCATCGTTGCTTTTCAATGTGGCAGTCGCTCTGCCCTTCGATTCACCTACCACGGGCATGTGCCACTGCCCGCCACATCAAGGTCGCCCGACCCGGTCTCGGTAGTGATGGCGACGCCTCCCTGCCTCGCCTGACTCCGCCGCTGGCCGCCATCAGTGAGCCTCGCTCGGGTTTGGCCGCTTCAGTTCAAGCGCGTCGCGCCAAACCTCCCCGACTCGTCATCTGTGCGCACCTGTTCGGGCTGTCGTCATCGACCGGTGTCCGCCTCGGGGCGCCGTCACGCGCAGGGCGTCGGGGACCGACTCAGTGAGAAGGTAGGATTGTACAACCCTTGTGTTATGTATGGCCATTAGCACTAAACATAGAATTATTAACTTGCTAATAGTTAATTATAGCAATATTAGCGTAGAAAAGAACAAACTTGATTTTTGTGAAAACGATTAACTAAATGATTATTAAAAAATTATTTAAGGTCATGTATATGAAAATGTCTAATTTATCAAACACCCGATGTATAAAGCTTAAGTCATGGTTTGGGGACTTACCGCAGCCCGGTTAAATGTAGTTGCGCACGCTCCGTATTCCTATCGTTGCGAGAGTTAATGCGCTTGCTTGTTGTTCCTTATGTGATGATTTCAGGTGCATTAATTTAACCATGCTTGTACTTTGTTTTAGTGCTTGTTGTAGTTGCTTAGCAAAGAGAATTAACAATTGTTATATAAATATACTTATTTAATGGTATTTATGTTCGTAAAAGAAAGAAATAAAAGAAAATGGAAAACATAAAACTCACGCACGCCAACACCACAAGCCACGCACGCACACACCCCAGCTGTCCACGCGCATGTCTGGTGCTGGTGCAGCAGCTCCTGCCATCCAATTTGACCGAGAAAGAGAGGGAGTGAGGGAGAGGGAGCAGTAGTATTCCTGTGAGTTAGTAAATGCGAGGCCATGTCAAAAAAAAAAAAGTAAATGCGAGGCCACCCCGCCCACACGGAACGACAGGAAATGGCACTGTTGACCAGCTGCATGCGCCCGTCTCCCACGCTGCATGAAGAGCGAAATGTCATGGCCACTCACGTCCCTGCGTTGCTCCTGCGGTCATGGTCCATGAGTCCGCTCTCTTTGGTCAAGCGAGATGTGCCTCCCAAATCAAGAACCGGCTAACACACGCCTGAATGGAGCATGGAATGAATGCAATGCTCAAAGACGTGACTTGCATTATTCATCCTATTGCAGTCGCTAAAGCAATCCCACCATAGCTCTGTAGCTTAGATATTGTATACCGGTGGTTAGCTCAACCCATCCAGCACGGCAGTTCACGAGTCGATGCCTAACTTTTGTGTAATTGCCTTTCAAAAAAAATTATGTAATTATTTATTGCTACGAGTATAATAGCATGTCATAGGCAGCAGTAGGTAGACAAGCAGGGACTAGTTTTTCCAGGTTGGCCTTCAGGCAGAGTATTATAAAAATTAGAGAGTAACGAGGATGCCTATCTCGGCGTCCCTCGGCTGCGTGTTATAGCTGATGGGGAATAGCCACCCATCGATGGCTCTTACAAGTGTCAGGAGTACAGCAGGCTTTGCCTAGAGACTAGGAGCAATGCAGACCAATGCTACACACACTATTTTCAGCACACGCTAACATGCACCACCAATGCTTGGTCAATTACATGCATATTCAACACACTAACATGCACCGCTAACACACACACTATTTTCAGCACATGCTAACATGCACCACCAATATCATCTAACATCCCCCGCAATCTCAGCCACTAACAAGGTTGAGATTGGAGCAAAAGAGGCCGATCCTGGCCGCTGCAATTGGTTTCGTAAAACCATCGGCGAGTTGATCATTTGAAGCGATGAACCGCACATCCAAAAGTTTCTGAGCAACACGTTCCCGGACAAAATGAAAGTCAATTTCGATGTGTTTGGTGCGTGCATGGAACACGGGATTTGCAGACAGATACGTGGCCCCTAAATTATCACACCACAGTCGAGCCACAGGTGAATGTGAGATACCTAGCTCTTGCAGAAGTTTTTGTACCCACATCATTTCAGCAGTGGCGTTGGCAAGGGCCTTGTACTCAGCTTCAGTGGAAGAGCGAGAGACAGTAGGTTGCTTCCTAGCACTCCAGGAGATCAGGTTGGATCCAAAGAAAACAGCAAAACCACCAGTGGACCTTCTATCATCCACACATCCAGCCCAATTAGCGTCCGAGAAGGCACTGACCACCATAGAAGGAGATCTCCGAATCTGAAGACCAGTCGTCAAGGAGCCTTGGATATAGCGTAGTATTCTTTTAACACTGCTCTAGTGAACTGTGGTGGGGGCATGTAGAAATTGGCACACTTTGTTGACAGCAAAGCAAATATCAGGGCGGGTGAGTGTAAGATATTGTAAGGCTCCAACCATACTACGATACTTAGTTGAGTCTTCAGCACCAAGTGGATCACCATCAGTGAGACTGAGCTTTTCAGAGGTGGCCATGGGGGTGTCAACGGGTTTGCAATTGAGCATGCCTGCTCGCATTAAAATGTCAGAGGCATATTTTTGCTGGGACATCAGTAGGCCGTCTCGGGTTCTCTTGACTTCAATCCCCAAGAAATAGTGGAGATCACCAAGATCTTTGAGAGCAAACTCACTTTGTAGGTCCTTGAGAAGTGCTTCGGTAGCTGCCTGAGAACAACTGGCCACAATAATGTCATCAACATATACCAAAACAAATATGATGTAGCCTCTTTTGTTGTAGTAAAAAAGTGAGGTGTCAGCTTTGGAAAGAAGAAAACCAAGCTTCACTAATTTGGTACAAAGGCGAGCATACCATGCCCTTGGAGCTTGTTTCAAACCATAGAGAGCCTTGTCCAACTTACACACATAGGAGGGGTGAGACTTGTCAACATATCCAGGTGGCTGGTACATGTACACTTCTTCTTCTAGTACACCATGCAGAAAAGCATTTTGTACATCAAGTTGTCGGAGAGACCAGCCCTTGGTCACTGCAATGGACAAGATAAGTCGAATAGTGGCGGCTTTGACAACAGGACTGAATGTATCCTCGTAGTCAATACCATAGCGTTGGTTGAACCCTTTAGCAACAAGTCTTGCCTTGTATCTGTCAATAGTACCATCAGATTTTCGTTTGACCTTGTAGACCCATTTGCACCCAATGATATTTTTGCCTTTTGGTTTGGGAACTAAATGCCATGTGTTGTTGTGGAGTAGAGCTTGATATTCACTATTCATGGCTGCACTCCAATTTCGATCATTAAGTGCAGCAGTAACTGTGGATGGTTCTTTAGACAAATGTGTGGCCAGGTTACACCATCTAACAGTGCCATCGGTATAAGTTTTTGGTTTGAGTATACCTCTTTGAGCGCGTGTAACCGGTCACTGTACAGGTGTTGTGGCAGAGGTCGGTGCCGTAGAAGATCCGGAGGGGAGGATCTCGGTTGATGGCGCAGGATCGAGCGGTAGCTGGGACGCGATGTCCGTGGGCGCCGGGTTGTCGGCTTGCGACGTAGAGGGAGCAGTGCCTGACGACGTGGTCGCCAGGATGGGAGCACGTGGCGTGGCGAGGTGGGTGTCGCGACTTCCGCATGGCACGGTCGGGGACGGGAGATCCCACTGCGGTGGAGACTCGGTCGAAGCGGGTGGGTAGCCGTCCTGTGGTGGCGTAGAAGATCCGGACTGGGCGGGCGGCTCGTCGCAACGTGGCAGGGCCAGGTCCGACGCTGCCGACGATAGGATCCGCGCATGATCCGAGGTACGAGGAGCAGCGCCGCGATCTCCTTCATGGCCCGCGCCCGCCGTGTCGTTATCTGGAGACATAAAATGATGGCCCAATAGTCGGATCTAGCCACCGTTTTGCGTCGGATTTGTTTTTGTCTGCACTGTTTCATCCACAAGACTTGGCAACATGTTGTAGACACAGGCGGAGAATTATATTGATCAAGTAACGTTGCGTTCCCAAAACTATCATTAGGACTTAATAAGGAGGATGGTAAAAGGGCAATTTCTGCCCGAAGTTGAGTTTCGGCATTGGGACGAAGGGAGGAGAAGGGAAAAATACTTTCATCAAAGACCACATCTCGTGAAATATAAATCCAGCCTTCAGCAGGGTCCAAGCATTTGAACCCTTTGTGCATGTGGCTATAACCAAGAAAAACACACCTTTTTGAGCGAAACTAAAGTTTCTTGGTGTTAAAAGGCCGAAGATTTGGCCAGGCTGCGCATCCAAAAACACGAAGGAATGTGTAATCGGGTGCTTTCCCATATAGTCGTTCAAAAGGAGATTGGTGATTAATGACTTTGGAAGGTAAACGATTGATGAGGAACACAGCAGTAAGGAAAGCTTCATCCCAGAATTTTAAGGGAATGGATGCGTGGGCAAGAAGTGCAAGTCCCATGTCTACGATATGACGATGTTTGCGTTCAGCTGATCCATTTTGCTGGTGAGCATGTGGGCAAGATACAAGATGGGTTATTCCTATGCGTTGGAAAAAATTGTTCAATGTTTGATATTCTTCCCCCCCCAATCGGTTTGGACAGATCAAATTTTGCAGTTAAACTGTCGTTCAACAAGGTTTTGGAAATCTTGGAAGCATCGAAAAACCTCAGATTTTTGACGAATGAGGTAAATCCAAACAAATTTACTATAATCATCAATGAAACTTACATAATAAGCATTTTTGCCAACAGAAATTGGGGCGGGGCCCCATACATCGGAAAAAATAAGTTCCATGGGTCTAGAGGACACACTACTAGACTTAGGATAAGGCAACTGATGATGTTTGCCTAGTTGACAAGCGTCACACACAGAATTATTGGAATCTTTAACAAATGAAAGATTGTGGCGATTGAGAATTTGGTGGACGGTGGAGGTAGAGGGATGGCCCAATCTATAGTGCCATACCAAACTAGAGGGTTTGATGACGCCAAGTCCTTGTTTATTGAAGGACGACTTGAGAGGGTAAAGGCCACCTTCACATCTGCCGGTGTGGAGAATTTTCTGCGTCCGCTGCTCCTTAACGAAAAAATGATCAGGATGGAACTCTAGATATGCATCATTGTCACGAGTAAAACGATGAACAGAAACTAAGCTTTTACTAGCTTTATGGACATGAAGGATATTATTTAGATGAAGAGGATTATTGCGGGAACATAACGTACTATGACCAATATAATCTATCTCCATACCTGATCCATTTGCTGCATGCACTTGATCTCCTCCCGTGTACTTGTCACGAACAGTGAGCCTCTCAAGTTCTCCGGTGATGTGATCCGTCGCGCCGGAGTCCATGTACCAATTGGTGTCTACTCCATACGAGGTTGTGGCCGAAGAAGCTGATTTGTGAGAAGAGGAAAGAGGTCTTGTAAAATTTTCATCAAACCTCTTGTAGCAGCGGTCTGCGCCATGACCTTCTAGCCCGCAAACTTGGCAGAATCGGTCATGTTGGTAATTGGGCCCATGACGACGACCACAGATGGAGCAGTTCACGCCACCGCGACCAGACGCACTGCGATGTCGCCCACTGCGACCGCGCGGCTGATGCTGGTTGCCGCCGCTGCGGCTCCCTCGAGACGCGAGGTTCACGGAGGAGTTACTCCCCCCGGCACGTAGATCGATCCGTTGTTCGTGGCTGACGAGTTGGGTAAACAACTCGTCCACCGTGATTGGCTCGACGCGCAGGGCTACACCGGAGACGATGGAGTCGAAGGGTTCATCCAAGCCGGCGAGGATGTAGGAGACGAGTTCTTCGTCATCCAGCTTCTTGCCCGCCGACGCCAATTCTTCAGCAAGGCTCTTCATCTTGCCGAAGTATTCGGCAATGGTGGAGGTTCCTCTGGATGCGTTCGCAAGCGCCATCCGTGTAGCGATGACGCGCGCCCGGGATTGGGCTGCAAAGAGCCCTTCAATGGCGGCCCATGCACCGGCCGCTGTGACCTCGGTGTTTACATGCCCGCGGATTTCATTGGAGAGACCGGACAGCAGGTAACTCAGAACCTGCTGATCCTTGGCCATCCAGACATCATAGTCTTGGTTGGGTTGGGATTCTTCCTTCCCTTCGGCATTCTTGGTGGTAATGGCTTGGGAGGGTGGCTTGGTGGAGGGCTGAATGAAACTAGCGGTCATAACCCCTTTGATTGTAGAGAGTGCCTGGGCACGCCATGACTGGTAATTGTGGCGTGTTAATTTGTCGGTGATGGGGATGAAGGCGAGGCCGAGGGAAACAGCGGATGGAAGAGTGGAGGATGAGGAAAAGGCCATGGAGGATCGTAGAATTTTTCCGTGGGGAATTAGGCCAGGCTTCGTGATACCATGTAAAAATTAGAGAGTAACGAGGATGCCTATCTCGGAGTCCCTTGGCTGCGTGTTATAGCTGATGGGGAATAGCCCCCCATCGGTGGCTCTTACAAGTGTCAGGAGTACAACAGGTTTTGCCTAGAGACTAGGAGCAATGCAGACCAATGCTACACACACTATTTTCAGCACACGCTAACATGCACCACCAATGCTTGGTCAATTACATGCACATTCAACACACTAACATGCACCGCTAACACACACACTATTTTCAGCACACGCTAACATGCACCACCAATATCATCTAACAAGTATTACTGTAGTTACCGTACTAGTACCGTATGGAGTTCCATCTCCATTGTGTGTCGCAGACCATTCCTTTTGTTAAGAAGTGACGAATAAATCAACCGACATGCGACCTGTTCATCTTGTTGCCACTACTAGCTTGGCTATATGGGCGTGTTTGGTTCAAACCTAGAGCAAACTTGGCTGTAAATTTTGACGAGAGCTTCCGGTAGCCGAGCAGTGTGCGTGCTCTTTACAGCACCAGCAGCTGAGCAGCCGTGTATCAGTGTAGCCTGTGTGCGCTCTTTAAGACCAGAAGCAGCTCAGCCATCCAAGCTAGACCCTTTCTTCCTGACCTCCAACTGCACTCACCGCCCGGCGTCCGCCCCAGCGCCGCCCCTGCCCCGCGTTCATGCTTTGCAGCCTGGCACTTCGTGATGCCGCGCCACCACCGCACACTGGCGACCGCGGTCCGGCTGCCTCCGCACGCCTACGGCATAGCGACGCCCACACGTGACTCCGTCTCTGCTGACCTGTTGCCCTGGCTAAGCTCCAACTTATCTCTTTCGTCTTTTAAATTTCTTGTTTATACATGTTTTGCTTAGACAAGCATATTGCAACAATGTATACCATTCAGGTGCGACGGTGGATTAACCGGAGTAACCAATAGAAGGCGTGATGGTGACCACACCCCGTGGATGGAAATGCTAACTTAGTTATAATGTTATTTACCTAGGCAAGCCCCGGTACATAACCCCTATTATTCTGCACTTTATTTTATGCTTGTGCATTAAGTTTTAAGGAGTTGAATAAAATTCACTTGCATATATATAACATTATCCTATGAGTCTTACTAGTATGGTAGGATCATGTAGATTGCTATGCTATAGGACCCCGATAGAAGTCGAGTGATTACCTGTCACTCGCGAGAGATAGAAAAAATATTATTGTTATTATTATCATATTATTGTCACCTGGAATATATATGAACTATAATTGGAGACCGGGTGCGACTACATTTTGGATTTGGACCTGGTTGGCAACTGAGCGAGGCTCTGATTGTATTTGTCCCGCCTGTGTCGATTGAGGACCGTCCGTTGCTATGGATGGTAGTAAGGTCACAGACTTATTATCCTGAGCACATACTTGCTTATGGGAGTGGAAAGACTTGTTACTCTCTTGTCATGGGTTCCGGCTCTTTCCAGACTGACTGTTATAGGTGGATTATTGGATGGAGGTCTAAGCATCGCACTAGGCCGGGCTTCAGGTGTTGGGGGCTTGGAGTCTCAGTTTGGACGGGGACCTGGACCTCTTGACAGGAGTAAAACGGGTTGGTCTTGTTTGTGCCTGGGGGTACAAATGAGGCGTGTGTTTCGGGTACCCAGCTGGGATACATTGATTCACGAATCACCGCTTTTGGGACGGTGCCGACTTGGCTATGATCTAGCACCGTAGTAAGAACTGGAACATGAAAGGAGATAAATTGGTTCTGATTGCTTACCACATGCTTGAAAGTAGCATAGGTGTTTATATAAAATGGTTAGCTAATGAACTAATGATGACTGCTAGAAAAATTAGATATAAGGATGCACGTTTAGTAATGCTTCCTACAGATGTAATAAACCCACAAGCCAGATAGCCTTGTATATCCGTAGAGTCTTTTCTTCGGGTAAGTCTTACGGAGTACAATTGAGTACTCAGGGTTTGTTCTACCCTGTTGCAGGTGACAGGTGTTTATAGAGCTGACACTTGTGTATGGAAACCTCCTGGTGGGCTCGGCGAGGAGTTCCTTTACGTGCGGACATAGAGTTTATTTAAAGTTTCCACAAAAATGTTTTTTACAAAGAAAAAACTTATAACCTGTTATTATTGCGTGTATATAAAAGTTCATCATGATAATGCTTAATTTGTCATTAAATGATTTTTTTTATTTTCGTTGAAACCCTGATAACATTTTATATTTCGCTGTTATGATCAATTGATGCCATACTCTCATGTTGTATTAAAGTAATGTAAAAAATGGTTAAGAATGTTGTAAGCTTTATCTCTCATTTATGATCCTGCCAAAATAATGTGGATTTTTGAGTTCTCCCTCGGATGTGCTCGACAAAATCGCATAATTTAGTGCACTCTCCTGAGTACTTAGTGTCTAATGAAACACGAGTACTCTCGAGAGGGCATTAGAATAGGTGGTTCTGCCACATCTACCCTTTGGCATCCACCTCGCCGCAGGCCCACCTGGTCACTGCTCCAACTGTCAAGCTCTGGCATCTACGCTTGGGGCATCCAGGACGTCATACTCTCCGGCAGTCCCTCCCCAGCCTCAATTTCACCTCCAACGACAAGCATTCCCCTACCTGTGAAGCCTGTCAGCTCGGCAAGCATGTTCGGCTGCCATTCTCTTCTTCCAATTCAGTTAGTTATGTTCCATTCCAAATTGTTCACGCCGATGTATGGACATCCCGGTTAGTCTTTCTGGCTTTAAATATTATCTTGTTTTAATCGATGATTACACACATTATATTTGGACTTTTCCATTGCGTGCCAAGTCTGAAGTTTTTCAATGTTTACTGAATTTTCATGCCTATGTCTCAACTCAATTCCAACTTCCACTCATTGCTTTACGAACTGACAACGGCCGTGAATTTGATAACCAAGCCCTTCGTGATCATCTTCTCGTCATGGCATTGCTTTTCGCCTTTCTTGTCCATACACATCATCGCAAAACGGCAAGCCTGAAAGAATCATCTGCACTGTCAATGACTGCATTCGCGGTCTGCTCATCCATGTCGGAATGCCGGCTCATTACTGGGCTGAGGCAACACAGCCACGCATCTCTTGAATCGGCGTCCCTGTCAAACTAGCGGCACTGCTACGCCATTCCAGCTATTGCTTGGTGCACCTCCATCTTACATCCATCTGCGCGTTTTCGGGTGCTTAT
Organism: Saccharum hybrid cultivar R570; assembly: GCA_038087645.1. Taxonomy (NCBI): domain Eukaryota; kingdom Viridiplantae; phylum Streptophyta; class Magnoliopsida; order Poales; family Poaceae; genus Saccharum; species Saccharum hybrid cultivar. The sequence continues at coordinate 2,356,160 of JAQSUU010000066.1, forward strand.
GTTATCCCAACCAATCTGCTACTGTGCCACATAAGCTCAGCCCGAGATCTATGGCCTGCGTGCTTCTCGGTTATCCTACCGACCACCGTGGTTATAGATGCCTAGATCTCTAGAGCTGCCATGTCATCACGTCTAGACATGTCATTTTTGACGAAACCCAATTCCCCTTCTGATTTCCTCAGTCTTCTTCTTAGCCGACAATAGCCGGACTGGCTACAGTGACTAACGAAACTGTCATCCTTCAGGCTCCCATTCAGACGCTTGATTCCGATTCTCCGGTTCCTAGCTCTTCGACCGGGAATCCACCAACTTCTTCCTCGCCTTCTCTTCTAACACCGCAGCAGCCTTCTCCCATTACTACAATTTCTCCTACACCCGAGCCTGCTCCGGCCACGGCTCCGCCTGCAGCGCCCATGGCTCCGGCCCCGACACACCCGATGGTCACACGGGCCAAAGCCGGCATCTACCGTCCCAACCCCAAATACGCTCTTGCGGGCACCGCAGCGTCTTCCCCATCGGCATCATCGATGCCGATCTCGCCAATTCCAAACTTCGCTCACGCTGCACTCAAAGACCCGAACTGACGCCAGGCCATGGCTCTCGAGTTCGAGGCCCTTCAGCGCAATCGCACATGGCGACTCGTCGATCGCCCACCTAGAGCTCACGTAGTCTCTGGCAAATGGGTGTTCCGTCACAAGCTTAACCCCGACAGCACGCTGGAACGCTACAAAGCGCACTGGGTGGTCTGTGGCTTCACACAACGTGCTGGTGTCGATTTCGGAGAGACATTCACTCCCATCCTCAAGCCGGCAACCATACGCACTGTTCTCACCATCGCGGCATCTCGGGGCTGGCACACAAAGCAGCTCGATGTGTCCAACGCATTTCTCCATGGTCACCTCAAAGAGCGTGTTCTCTGCCAGCAACCGATTGGATTCGTTGACGACGCGCAGCCTGACAAGGTTTGTCTGCTGGACAAGTCGCTCTACGGTCTTCGACAAGCCCCGCGCGCATGGTTCACCAAGTTCGGGTTCACTGCGACGCGCTCGGACTCCTCCCTCTTCGTCCTTCGATGCGGGAACGACGTCGTGTATCTCCTTCTATACGTCAATGAAATCGTCCTCACCAGTTCGAGCTCGGCCCTGCTCCGCCACATCGTCGATCGCCTCCACGCTGAGTTCGCCGTCAAGGACATGGGTGCCCTCCGCTTCTTCCTCGGCATCGACGTCAAGCGCACTCGCGACGGCTTCTACCTCTCGCAAGAGCGGTACGCTGAGGGCATCCTCGAGAGCGCCGGGATGAGCAACTGCAAGCCCGTCTCCGCGCCCGTCGATTCCAACGGCAAGCTTGCCGCTGAGGGCGACGCCATTGACGACGCACAGTCATACCGCAGCCTGGCGGGCGCGCTGCAATACCTCATAGTGACTCATCCGGATCTTGCGTTCGCCGTGCAACAAGCATGTTTACACATGCATGATCCGCGGGTACCGCACCTAGCGCTCCTCAAGCGCATTCTACGGTACGTGCGCAGCACAACATGGCTCGAGCTACGTCTTCGTCCCTCCACCGAGCTCGCGGTCACCGCCAACTCCAACATCGACTGGGCTGGCTGCCCCGACACACGACAATCGACATCAGGGTTCTGTGTCTTCCTCTGAGACTCTCTCGTCTCATGGTCGTCGAAGCGGCAACCTACCGTGTCGCGATCCACCGCCGAGGCGGAGTACCACGTCGTGGCGAACACGGCCGAGTGCATCTAGCTTCGTCAGTTGCTCGGGGAGCTTCACTGCGGCATCTCGAAGGCTACCGTAGCTTACTGCGACAATGTGTCAGCGGTCTACATGTCCTCCAATCCTATCCATCACAAGCGGACGAAGCATATCGAGCTCGACATTCATTTTGTGCGGGAACGTGTCCAGCTCGGGGAACTGCATGTTCTCCACGTTCCCACCGGCGAACAGTTTGCGGATGTGATGATGAAGGGGTTGCCGACGATGACATTTGAAGCTTTTCAGTCCAGTCTTTGTGTCGTTCCTACTGCACCTCAGACTGGGGGGAGGGGGGGATTTGATGATAGAGCACGTGAGCTTGACTCAGGAACCGCCTGGACCAGCGCGTGGTGACCGCGCTCACCATCAGCACAGATCGTGCATAGACTAGGACAGTTGCTGAAGGTAGCAACCTCCATTTGTTGTACTATATATACATTCAATTGAGATCAATACAAGACGTTGGCTTTTATTATTCTCTACATGGTATCAAAGTCAGAAGTCTCGAGTTTGAATCTTAGTTAGCGCAATTAAATAAAATAATTGCTGCCCGCTCCTATTCCACGTTTGAGGCATGAGGGAGCCTCCACGTGAGGGGGAGTGTTGGAATATAAGTGAATTGCCCACGTGTCCCCATTAGTTTAAGCTTTTGGGTTTAACTGGTCGGTGCATACAACTCAATATGACACCAAAGTCAGAGGTCTCGAGTTCGAATCCTGGTTAGCGCAATTAAATAAAATAATTACTACTCGCTCATATTCCACGTCTGATGCCTAAGGGAGCCTCCTCGTGAGGGCTTCTGTTACTTCTCTACACTAATAGATCCTTGGGAGCCGGATATCCATGGAGCGCGTTCAGACTTTCAGACGGTGTATAGTTAGTGGGCTTGAGAGAAATTGGGAGGTCGGCGCTCGGCGTCGTCGGTGGACAGATGATGGGTTTCGTTGCGCACATGCGGCGGCTAGTGGAGTGGACTTGGACAATGATGGATCATCCCTGCCTCCCTCCCCGGGTCGCCGCTCCGTTTCCGTGTGTCATTAGTGGACGATGTCGTCATGTCACCTGATCGCTTGGGCTCTAATCCTTTCGCCATTAACAATTCCAGTAACCATATCGAGCCGCTGCATGATGGTAGTGCGGGTAGGGTAGCCCCAGGACGCAGGAGTCGGTGTGGCGTGAAAGGAAAAGAAATGGGCAGATGCGATGCGAAAAAACAGAAAAACGGAGTTGGCCAACAACACCGTGGATACCACTGCACTCTGCTGGGAGAGAATGTTGACCTTTGTGTTGTGGCGTCGTTGATCTCGGATCGGAGTCCCATCGCCAGCCGCAGAAATTCAGATATGATGATAACGTCGGATTGGGTGGTTTAATTTTTGTATCCTGAAAAGCGTTGTACACTGCTACTGCATAATTGGGCGATAGCAAAACTCCACCATCGTTTGTTTTCTCTTGACAGTGATATGGTATGCAGGCCTGTGTGTGTTTATGCTTATCGTCTCACTCAAAGAAATGTCAAAATAAAGAAGCCTTGGTGACGTCTATATCCCTTGTGGATTTGCCGATTTGTGAACGCACTTGCAGCGTTGCACTAACTGTATGGGCCGGCTAGCTGATGGTGGGAGCATGCACAGCGAAACGCGTGATCACCAGCAATTGATTGGAGGGTAGGATCCGAGGCTCCACGATTTGCTCCCAACATATATAATCCTGGCCGTGAGCGTGATTGATTGTAAGCACCGCAAAGATCGAGGTGGTAAAATCTGCTGGAAGTACGTTCCAGCATCTCGATCCGAAGTGGCCTGCTTCCCGTCGTTGGCTCCTTGCATTGTACAGTATCTCTTTCATTCACGCTCGACGAAGGTGGATCTTCATCTCGATCAGTTTTATTTTCAAGAGCGTATCACATTCCCCATGCATTTTGTATCTTGGACAGGACAACACTGCATCCGTGTGCATTTGAGCTGCACCACAGCAGTGTAGAGCATGTTATGGAAGCCGGGAGGGATGATTATTATATTATTAGGTTTATCCTCCGCGAGAGGAGTCGTTGGCTGGATGGCGGCCAAACGCAGCCGGGTCACGAAACTGACGCCGGTGACTGGGCCCGTGTTCAGTTCCGGAATCGTTGACTAATTAGGCTCAAAATGTTCGTCTCGCAAAATACAACAAAACTGTGCAATTAGTTTTTAATTTCATCTACATTTAGTACTCCATGCATGTACCGATATTTTGATGTGATGGGAATCTTCTTTTTGCATAGTGGAATTTAGGGTAGAATTTGGAAACTAAACTAGGGCTGAAAAGAGCTATCCGGCCTTGCTTGCTTGCACGGAACCTAGGACTAGGATTGCCGGAAGCAGGAAGGGGAAGGGGTCAGCCGTCGTCGTCTCCAATCCTGCCGATTGGGCACGGTGGTGTGACGGCAGCGGATGGGAACCGTGGCCACGGCCCGCGGCTCACACGCCAGGGCACAAGAGCTGCCAGGGGTTTCGCACTCGCGCGCTTGCCAACTACTCCCTGGTTACCAACTGCACCGTACCGCTGGGTCTCCGGGAGACGATGCTCTGTTCGCTTTGCTAAAAAGGTTAAAAAGTACTGTGATTTATTGTGAGAAAAAACATTGTTTTTTTGCTGAAAAAATATAGCTAATAAGCTAAGCGAACAGGGCCGATGAATCCTGCGGGTGGGGCCTCGGCTACCATCCTGCGTCTCTCGCCCTTACGAAACTAGGCAGACTCAAAGTTTCATTAAACTAAACCCTTATTATACCTTAAACGAACGTACGTGCATCTGACGAGGCCTTAGCGTACGGTACTACGTAGTATTATCCTCTGACCTTATCCCTACGCTCTTCCAATGGCCACCGTGACTCCACATCCTTTTCGACCCGTGTCGGGATTCAGGACTGGGGACGACGCATGCTCACTTCACTTGATTCGATTGACTTGTTCGACGCAAGCTTAGCCTTAGACCCACACCACATCATCAGTCAGGCTCCTTATCGCTACACCTTATCTACACACATTCGTGCATCTACTATGCCAACGTGGCAAAATCGTAGGACGCCGTGCTCGATCGACCTGTGCCCGCACTGGTCAGCTGGGTAAAATACCCGATACCCATTACCCGTACCCGAAATACCTGAATCCGGACCTGAATTACCCGAACCCGAGGTACCTGATTTTAAATTCGGATAGCAATTCTGATTACCCGAAATAACTTTGGGTAATTCGGGTAATATCTCCCGGTACCCGAACTACCCAAACTACCCGAATATGTGTTTATGTCTTTGTGTTTGTGTTTGTGATGTGTTGTCAGTGGAGCACTTGAACTTATCACTTTATTAGTATATGATTCTCTTTGTTTGAACAAGTGACTGTAATATATTATTCTCTGTAAATTGTTGTTGAAATTTTATACAAATCATTGCTGAAATTATGTACAAAATTGCTATAAAAGTTTTGTGCAGTTTGCTCTTTTCTGTGAATTCGGGTATATTGGGTATACCCGAACCCAAACCCGAATTATCAGGTACCCGAAATTTCGGGTAGTGTTTTTTCGAGGTGAATATCGGGTAGCAATTTTCATTACCCGAATTTTGAATTTCCCGAATTATCCGACCCGAAAAAATCGGGTAACCCGAACGCCCAGGCCTACGCACTGGTCCCAAACTGGTCCGCTTGGCCCGTATTAACTGAACATCCATCCCTCTGAACCCTTTCATTTTCAGGCCAACACTCTGTCCCTAGCCTACCATACCAATTTCGGCCCTGTTCATCTGGCTTATAATCCGTCTTATTCGGCTTGTTTTTTCAACAGAAACAGTATTTTTCTCTCACGAAAAATCAGCCAACAGTGTTTTTCAGCTGGCTTATAATTCCAGCCGAACGGGGCCGAAGCGCATATGGCACGGATCGATGTTTCTAGCATGCAGAGGTTAGTTGGAGCAGCGAGCGTCGCCGATCGACCTAGCTACCTCCACACATGAACATGCAGTGAGCAGGTTACATACATTACATGCGTATATAACGGTCCAAGCACTGTGCGTGCGTGCGTGCAACAGTAGATCGGAACATGAGCCCATGATTCCATCACACCGGCCATGCCTTCATGGCCAAGGAACATCCCAAGGATACACACGCGTACACCTGACCTGCGGCTCCATGTGTCCTGTGACTTTAAGCCCTTGATTAGTTTCCAAAATATTTTGAGAAATGTAACTGTAGCGCTACTGTAGTACTTTCGTTGTTATTTGACAATTATTGTCCGATCATGGCCTAACTAGGCTTAAAAGATTCGTCTCGTCCATTTCATCTAAATTGTGTAATTAATTTTATTTTTTATCTATATTTAATGCTTCATGCATGTGTCTAAAGATTTGATATGATGGAAATCTGAAATATTTTGGGAAATATTTTGGGAAAACAAGGGCTAATTCGTGACGCATGATCGGCAATGATTGGCGGTGACACCGCGCTGGCTGTTGTCGGCGAGTGTTCTGGACGCTGTTTGGATTGGAAGCTGCACTGCACATATCCCGGTCGAGCACAAGGGAACGGAAAAGAATTAGTCAACACCGTTGCTGCGTGCGTCGTCGCTGACTCGCTGTCATCCAGCTGCAGAGGCTAGGCTACGCCCTTGTTTAGATCCCGATTTGGGGAGCCCGAATCGCTACAGTGCATATTAAATGTGCACTGTAGCAATTCGTTTGTATTTGATAAAAATTGTCTAAACTTTGATTAATTAGGCTCAAAATGTTCGTCTCGCAAAGTGCAACAAAATTGTGCAATTAATTTGTAATTTCACCTACATTTAGTACTCCATGCATTTGCCGACATTTCGATGTGATGGAGAATCTCCTTTTTGCATAGTAGAATTTGAGGAAGAAGTTGGGAACTAAACGAGGCCTACGTAGCACTGCGGCTGGCTTTGCTTGTGACAAGCAATCGGTTATGGATTGAATAAGTTGCTGACAGGCAATCAATTTCATCCGTTATCCGTGCAATGTGGGAACTCATCAGGCAATGTCCTTGTTTAGTTTCCAACTTCTTCACCCAAATTCCACTATGTAAAAAGAAGATTTTCCGTCACATCGAAATGTCGGCACATGTATGAAGTACTAAATGTAGATGAAATTAAAAACTAATTACACAGTTTTATTGTACTTTGCGAGACGAACATTTTAAGCCTAATTAGTCAAAGTTTGGACAATTTTTACCAAATACAAACGAATTGCTATAGTGCGCATTTAATGCGCACAGTAGCGAATTCGGATGTCCCAATTCGGGAACTGAACAAGGCCAATAACGATCGAAAATCAGGCAGCAACCGTGACGATATGACCCACACGCACACGCAGAGAGAGACAACCGCTCAAGTGATCATGAAGGAGGGTTTACTCTTATTCAATAACCCAGTGCTAGCTGCAACTGCCTCCTTTTAATTTCAGACTAACTGCTCCTTCTGCTCTAGTACTATATCTATCTATGGGCCTGTTTAGTTCGCAAAATTTTTTTAAAAAAATGTCACATCGGATACGTCGGGAGGGGTTTTCGGATACTAATAAAAAAACAAATTACAGAACCCGTCAGGAAACTGCGAGACGAATCTAATGATACTAATTAATCCGTCATTAGCATATGTGGGTTGTTGTAGCACTTAAGGCTTTTCATGGGCTAATTAGGCTTAAAAGATTCGTCTCACGATTTCCCCGAAAACTGTGCAATTAGTTTTTTTTTCTTCATTTAGTACTCCATACATATGTCCAAACATGTCCTTTTAGTATAGAAAATGAAAATGTTTAGGAACTAAACCAGGCCTATATACAAGCCAGACGACGCCTAGGTTAGGTTGCTGGACTGGACACATGGAAGAAGGCACTAGCCACCTTTGGGTTTGTCTGCCATCGGCACAGAAAAGCAAACGGGAAGCAGGCCAGAGTCCAGAACAAAATGCCGTACGTGGAGCCTGCTGCTTGGAAATTGGAATTGGAAAGCATGCATGCGCTGATCAGTGATGGTCCGGCAGGCAGGCCGGAATGCCTGTACAGTGTACACGCAGTGGGATTCTTCTCTTATCATATCTCACCAACAACCTGTCCTGATTGTCTGCCTGCCTTCCACCATCGACATCCAGTGGTTGGCAAGTGACGACGCGGCGCCGTTTGGTAGGACCTGCTAGCGTTTTCTTATTGAAAAAGTCTAATTGACCCCCTAACTATAGGGGTAGTCTAGTTTACCCCCGAACTATGAAATGGTCTAATTTACTCCCTGAACTTTGCAAAACCGGCCAAATCACCCCCTCGGGCGGTTTTGGGTGGTTGTTTTGCTACAGTGTCAGCGGTTTTGCTACAGTAACGACGGTTTTGTCTTTTTCTTTTTTATTTATTTCGTCTGAATCTTTGAAAAATCATAGTAAATCACAGAAAAATCATAAAATGAAAAATCCAATTTTGTTGGACTCCACATGAGTAGATCTACACAGTGAATATATAATATAGTATGCTTTAGTACAAAGTTTTTGCTGTAAATTTTGATCTATTTTTTTTCTGTAATTAATTTGAATAATTCATACAACAAAAACTTTGTACTAAAGCATACTATATTATATATTCACTGTGTAGATCTACTAATGTGGAGTCCAATAAAATTGGATTTTTTATTTTATGATTTTTCTGTGATTTACTATGATTTTTCAAAGATTCAGACAAAATAAATAAAAAAGAAAAAGACAAAACCGCTGTCACTGTAGTAAAACCGCTGACACGGTAGCAAAATCACCGCCCAAAACCGCCCGAGGGGGTGATTTGGCCGGTTTTGCAAAGTTCAGGGGGGTAAATTAGACCATTTCATAGTTCAGGGGCTAAACTAGACCACCCCTATAGTTGGGGGGGTCAATTAGACTTTTTCCTTTTCTTATTCAAGCACTACTAGTTACTCCTACCGCTGATGTGCTTCATGGCCATGGGATGGAGCCTGGAAGCCGGATGATCGTCACTGTGGTGGTCGGCACTCGGCAGCTAGCGATGGAACTGGTGACGCGGCCAGACAGCGCCATGGCGGGCCGGCCGGAGAGCGCTCGACGCCATCGCACTCGGTCTCATCGTCTGCACGCTTCCATTTCCCTCGCCTTCGATCCGTATCCCGCTGTCTCGATCGCCTGGGACAACGCGGCAAAGGACACACACTGACACACACACACCGCCTGCGTGTCCGGCGGATCGAACAGAACGGAACGGAACGACCCGGACACCATGTCGTCTTCAAATCCTTCGGTCTGGATCCGTCCCTTTCGTTGAACGTAGCTAACACGGGCTTTAATTTGCCTGTGACAGGAGATTAACAACCTATCCACGCAGATTGTCCCAGTAGCTGTCAAGAGGATAAGTATGATCTCAGACGGCCCTGCTCGCCTGAACTTATTATTAGCCCGATTTATCGGCCATGGTATAATATTTTTCTCTCATAACAAATCAGCATCAGCCGGCTTATCAGCCACAGTAACCATCAGCCGAGTAGAAGAACAGCAACATCCCAATGAAGATTGAGGCCAACGAGGGGATGCGCTGCCACGCCACCGCACCCATGTGCGGTGGCGGCTTTGGCTCCCCTCCACGCCTCCGCCGGCGACGCACCAGAGGAGGTCGACGGTGGCGAAGCAGACGAGAGCGAGCAGGGCGGCGCTACCTTAAGGAAGATTGTGTGTGGATCTTGCATTCTGGAGCTGTGCTTTGGGAGGGATCTGTGGCTTGGGAGCTGGGTGACTTATACAAGTTCATTCCTCAGCAGAGCAACTCATAAATTCCACCTATAAGGCCGAGAGTATTTCCTTACCGCCAGGATAGATGTAGCGGTGGAGTGGGAGGGGCTCATGCCCCCTACCACCACTGATCCTATGGGCCCCTAGAGCCCCTTCAAGATTTTTTGTCCTGGTTGCTTTGAGAAGGAGAGGCCTAGCCTAAGGGCAGGCCAATGAGGCACTTGTCCAGATTGTTAAGCTTTTTCTAGAGATGGCAATCAAACCCTTATTCAGGTTGCTAAGCTTTGAGAAGGAGAGGGCCAGCCTGAGCCCGTGAGGTTTCACGTCCTGGTGCCCCGTGGCGGGGCTGCAAGGCACCGACGGTGGCAGTGGAGTAGCAGTCCACTCCGTCCGCCCCGCCACCAAGCTGAAAAGGAGGCACAACACTACGAGCACTCTCATGATTTTTGAGAGACGAAGACGAGGAAAGTATACATACATTTTATAAGCTAAAGGGAGGCGCTGTCGAAGTCCTATAAGATATTAATACCTCCTATTGGCAGTCGTTATTACTAAACCTAAATCACAGTTGTTCAACAAACTTGTTACAATAACATACCAGACATGTGCAAAAGATGCGGCCATTGTTCTTCTTAGTTCGAGCGGTGCGCCTAAATGCGGGTCTACCGCATCCGCAGAGTAGATCAGGTGGAGAGGTTGGAAGCATTGATACTTTGACAGGTGTATACTATATGTACTTGCCTCTTTGCTCTTTTCAGGGAGTTTTTCGGTGCGCGTAGTCCAGGAATGAACCCCCGAATCATTTTCCATTCAGACGGTTCAGGAAGCAATTAAACCCAGGGACGGATCTAGCGGTGGGGTGGGAGGGGCTCATGCCCCCCTACCGCCACTGATCCCATGGAGCCCCCTAGAGCCCCTCCAAGAATTTTTGCCATGGTTGCTTTAAGAAGGAGAGGCTGGAGATTGGAGATGAAATTTTAACCCCCTGAACTTCCTTTCTACATCCGTCACTACTAATATTCTACCGGTAGAAATTAACGTTGTTAAGTTAGCGTTGTTAGTTTGATACCGGTGCGGTTTTCTTTTCCCATGCATGTGCGCATGGCGTGGGCGTTCGGCGAGCAAGCCCCAGTTGGGGCACGGTAAGGCATGACGATGGCATGCGATAAGCGAGGTAAAGCAAACTGGCCTGGACACATTTGGGCGAGTTGAGCCCGGTGAGCGCTCGCGCGCGACCCGGCGTCACGGCGATGTGCTCCGGCCAAAACACGCGCACGACGGCCATTGTGGTCCCCGGCGGTGCGGTGTGGGCCAGAATAAAGAGCTTGTAGGCGTCGATGTCTAGCGGGTTGTGTAGGAACACGTCGGTGTCGCCCGGGGGTAGAGCGCCCAGCATGTGGCGAACGATGGACAGGCCCGCATCAGCTTGAACCACCACGTGCCACCAACCAGGCACACTGCCACCTGTTGGGGAAGTGGCTGCAGCTGCGGGTGCTCCTCCTTCAGATGTGGCAGTGTCGGCGGCGGACAATGGCGTAGCTAGGGGTGGTCCATGTGGGCCACGAACCAAGAGGTGTGCACAGCCGGGTCAACACAGCCATCGAAGCAGACAGGGCCTCACAACTCTCATCTCCCCGCATCTTGTCGTAGCACCGCCGCCGTCGCCACCGCGCCTCCACCACCGTTGTCCCCCTCCCTTCCCCCTCTGGCATCTCGTCGGAGGCCGGAAGGAGTGGGGATCTACCGTTTTTTAACAAATTTTCTAGTAGATCGAGTCCTTAGGGTTAGAATCTCTCCATGCCAAGTTTCTTAGTATTGGGGATTTATCTCCTCCTTCTCTCCGGTGACGGCAATATGGTAGGGTCAATTTGTTTTCTCCATGGCGGCTCTGTTGAAGATGAGAATGACAACTACGACTCAGCGTTCTCGACATAACGACATAGAGACTTTTCTTTCCGGGTGGTGAGATCAAGGCGGAGATGATGTCGCCGCCATGAAATAAATTTCTTCGGTCTCTTCTCCGTGTTGTGGTTAGATCTAGCCATGATGAAGGACTAGAGAGAACAAGTTTCAGATCAGTCTTACTTATTCTTCGGTAGCAGGAAGAAGAAGATGGAAGAAGAAGTTTCTCAATTCAGCCTACAGAAATATTGGCCATCGTTCGTTGGGTATCTATTCTCAAGCTTTTTGCCAAGTGTTTGCCTATACGGTTATCCATACAAAGTGCAATACAGGTTTGGACCTGAGATTTGAACCTATTCATAGCGTGGGTACAATATAGTTGAAAGAGTACTTGTAACGTGATGATATAACCCGTAATTATCTAATATAATTCTTCCTGCGTCTAAAAAAAAGAACGATAACCTGCTCGCTGCCAATGCACGCGTGTTCCAGTCCTCAACCGCTCAACGCTCTGCTCATCGATCTGCTACTCGAGTCAGCAAACCGCTTTAGCTTCCATCTCCTCCCGCAGTGAGCCTATCCCCACGAGGTAGTGCTCTTGGCATTTTGCAGTTTCTTAAAGTGCCATGTCATCTGAAGTGATTTGAGTTGATGAAATCTGTTGTTTCATAGTCTAACCAATATAGCATTCATGCCTGGATATGGTCGGATGAAATGAAACTTCATTTCCATATTGTCAATGTCAACACATTTTGATTTTTGTCTCGTCTAATTGTCTTCATAACTCTAATAATACTAATTAATCATTTTTGTCTACGTTAATGAGATTGATCGAAACTCTGATGAGGCTTGCCTAGTTATGAATTCTATCCGTTAACGTTACGCTTACACCAACAAATATTACTACTATGAGCTATTAGTAAGTTTATAAGAGTAAATGCATGACCGATTTTAAAGAAAAAGCTTCATCGAAAATCAGACCTGACTCCAACTCTCCAAGTTGGCGAAAGCAGACCACAATCAGCTGCGTTGATACAAGCTGATCAATATAACAAATGAACAAATAATTTCTTTTTCAAAAAAGAAATGCTGCATTGGCACTGATAGTAGCAAAGTGAAATGACGTACTGTCATATCTGAAATCAAATTTATTAGGTATGTTCTGTAATGATACAGGATATCGAGGCATAGATTAAGTTAATCCTTGTTGTATTCAACAATATAATTTGATCCTGTAAGTTTGTATATCTCCCTTCTGTGAATCTTCAATCTATGTTATTTGTGCCACATTTAGTTGTTAATTTGCATCACCTAAAATGTCACCGTGACGTTAGCACGGGCAATATACTAGTTATATTATAACTAACAAATGTGCTTTCAACGGAACAGTAGGGATAAATCCAGATTCAGCACTACGACACAGTTCTACACGTATGCAGTTGTGTAGACTGAACGATGGGTTGAACGAAAATTTGTTGACAGAAATTTTGGCTCTTTGATTAATAATAAATAATAATATATATAAGAAATATATAAGTGCCTTGCAAAGGAACATAATTATATATATTGGGGCACGGATCTAATCAATATGATAAATGGGTGATACGAAAGTTGCACACGGTCAATATTTCAATGGTGCCTTACAAATACTAAACCGGCTACGCTTGAATCTTTGGCCTCTTTGGACTTTGGCAACAGAAGTGTCCGCCAGGTTTACTTGGAAAGAAGATAGGCAAGTTGTCAATTAACTTATTGCACCAATAAATTGCTGAGATAAAAAAGGATTAGAATCTCAAAACAAAGACATATAGTCAGAATATATTTGGAGCACCTCCAATCTTGAAAATTATCAGAAAAAGAAATCAACATGAGCTGCAGCAGAGGAATTTCCTTGTTCTAACGCGAATTGTGAAGTAAACCTGCTCTGAGAAGAGTTAAAAGAAAATAGTTGACTTAGTAAAAAAAGAAAGAAAGTATATAGTAGACACGAGTGCATGACATGATTAGTATACCAGTCATACTAATTTAGGATTAGTTCATCCATTGCAAACTCCGCAACACAGAGGACATGCGAAGAAAAAGATAAGGAAAAAAAACTATCAACGACAACATGATATTTGATATATCAGCCAAAAATATACCGTAGGCGTCAGTCACCTGCACATTGTTCTCCATGGAACAGCCGAACAGGGTCATCTCAACAACAAAAAATGCCCGCAAGGAATAGGAGGTGTGGATTGGGAAACGAAGCATGTACGTACTACGTACAATAGCAATGAGCTGGGCGATGATCTGTGTGAAATATGTGTTGATGCCGCTTTGGTCGTTCAGTGGCGACTCCAACACATCCTCCAGCCGCATCAGGCATCACCTTCGATGACAACGATGACCACGTCACTTTCCACTTCCCCGTCCTTCATCCCCAAATCACCCACCGGCCACCGCCAGCAATGAGATCAGGAGCTTCTATACTTGTTCTGCTTCGAGGATATCCAATGACACCTTTTAATTTTAGTTCCAACCAAAATCTCTAATATATACTCCGTATAAGTAGAAAAAAAGTGAAAGGAATTTTGCGTTTAACTAACCCTGGATTTGATTTTTTTCCCTGATAGAAGCTAGAGTCTTTGTTCGATTCGTTTCCAATTCCGATTCCGACTCACTCGGCCAACACTGTTGTGCCGGCTTGTCGGAAGAACGCGACAGCAGGGGCGGCCACAATGGCCCTGGGAGAGGCGGCGCATCCCAGACGCGGAAAGCTCTATATCCGCAGATTCCTTGATTGAGCGGCGGCGCTGCACGCGGAACTAGATCAGCGGCTGGCGGCACTGCCCGCTGGACGGCAGAGCGGCGACGAAGCTGCATGCTAGACGGAGGTAAGGAATGAAATAAATGGCTGTGCTGCGCGATGGTAGGAACAGCGCTGCTGCGCGACGGCAGGAGCGACGGCGTCGGCAGGTCAAGGAGACAAACATTTTCTTTTATTGAGAGGAGCGACGGGATGGGAGCGGACTTGAGCAAGCTAGTGGGCCAGCAGCTATCGAACGCAAGCGGATATGAGTGAGTGGACTGACGTTTAGGCGTGAATAGAATGGGCCAGACAAAAAAAACGAAAGGCCTAGCGCTGAACGTCCGGTCACTACTCCAGAGCCCGCGTCGCGCTCATCCATAGCCTCGTGCCTTGCTAGCCAATGTGGCCTATTCGCATCCACAGGCCATCCCCATCCGCATGCCATCCCCATCTGCACAACAATGCTCCCTGCTCCTCCACCGCTACCCTACACCCAACTTGAGCACCTAGATGGGGAAGGGCACCGAGGAGAGGCAACAGAAGACGAGGAGGAAGAAGATGTAACACCGATCTACTTTTGAAACGTCCGGATACAACACTTGCAACATATGTCTTAAGACTGATGAAACACTTGAAACATGCATCTAAAACACTTGTAAAAACACCTAAAAACACTTGAAACCATGTAAACATACGTAACATCCAGATAAGCACACTTGCAAAACTTATATCTAAAAAAATAAATGAAACATTGAGAATAGAAGCTTGCAACATACATGTGCAACATGCATATGAAACACTTGCAACGTACATATAAAACATTTGAAACATGTGTTTTGCAACAAGGGGGAGGCCAGGGCTGGTCGAATCTAGCCGTTGGGGTTGGAGTCGGCGACGGGTGGCAGCGCACGAGCACCACCAGCACTAGCGGTGACGCGAGCACCATCAGCGCCACCAGCACGGGGCTTGGCTCGGCCAAGCAGGCAGTGCGCGCAATGGGAGGGGCCGAGCGGCACGCACAATGGGCGGAGCGAGCACCACCAGCACTAGCGCTAGCTGCAACGCGTGAGCACCACTAGTGGAGAGGAAGGACGGTGGCAGGCAAGCAGCCACGCAGCGGCGGTGCTGGAGTCTGGGACCTCGACGAGTGGAGGGTGGGGTTTTCATTTTGGAGAGTGGACAATGACCGAACGATTTTCCAATAAAAAATACGAACATATTGGAACACACTTGTTAGGCCATTCATGCCAGGATTGCGGCCTACGGCAACATCAGCGTCGAGAAGATCGAACACCCGCATCTAAGCATTGTGGGAGTGAAATTTTGACTTTTTAATATTAGTTATAGATAAGTATAAGCTAATATGGCGTAAGGGGGTAGGTTTTGTAATTTTCTCTACGTGATGAATACGGCGATTGCATTTGCACACGTGCATGGTCATTGATTCGGGTGTTGCTCGTTGGTTTTCATATCTATCTCTTCTCTATCTCTACCCCTTATTATATAATTATAATTATATAATATAATACATTATATTATTATTATTATATAATATTGTGGGGGTATAGATCCGTATACCCTCATGGCTCCACATGGGCCTTGCCAGACGAGGTGGCCCAACTCACCAGAAAGGGCCATGCGGATCTCCGAACTACTCAGCGAACCGTGCAGAGCAAGCAAAGACTACTTGACGGTCAAGGAAACTTAGTCGGTTAGGATAGACATCCTGTCCTCCGTGGATACAGGAGTTGTAATTGGCTGCGGTTAGATTCCTTAGATCTGTAACATTGCCCCCGTACTATATAAGGCGGGCAAGGACCCCCTCAAAACATCTCATCATGCATAATACAATCCACAAAGATACAGGACGTAGGGTATTACGTAATTCGCGGTCTAAACCTGGATAAATCTCGTGTTCCTCTTGCGTCACCATCTAGTTCATTGTCTTACGCACCTCCACCGATAATCTACTACCATGGGTATACCCCTCGGTAGACTGCCGACCACATCTCGTCGATAAGTATAATACACTAGTTAGAATTAATCTATAGCCACACAGCAAATGCCTACTCCACAGTCATGACCTATGCTACATCCACACCCACAAATGCACCTAAAAAATGTAACACCATCAAAACGGATGCACCACATCATGTCTCAGGCATTCTCTCTCCTTACTCGACCATATCCAACGGTGATGGTTCAATGTGTCTGCTACTCCCCCACGGGCGCGCGCCCTCTGTAAGGTCCAAATGGCTAGATGGGGGGGTGAATAGCCTATTTAAAAATCTACAAGCTTCACTAAACAAACACGTTAGTATAAAAGATGGCTAAGCTAATTCTAACACTAGCTCAACTACACTATGCAAGCCACCTATATAATTCTAGTGAAGCAAGGCTATGATCTCTAATTCACACCAATAAGGCTAAGTCACTAAGCTACTTACTCCTATGTGATAAAAGCTACACTAAGCAACCTACACTAGGATTAGTACAAGAAAGTAAAGAGCAAGTGACTTGATTCTTATACCAACGATGTAGAGAAGTAATGCAATCAAAGAATCAATCACAAGAGAAATCTTCAGCAAAGAGATGACACAATATTTTTACCGAGGTTCACTTGCTTTCCGGCAAGCTACTCCTCGTTGTGGTGATACACCCACTTGTCGGTTCGTGAGCTAATCGACTATCAAGAGTCGAGCCCTCGGCGGGCGCCGCACAACCACACACAAGATGGGGATCCTCCAAGCCACGAGCTCCACTAGAGTATCCAATTTGTGAACTCCCGTGGGGAAGGATCAAGAACCCCTTACAACACTTGGTGAGGGCTCCAACAATCTCCAATTGCGAGCTCAATCACCTCCGCTGCTCCAAGCCGTCTACCGTGTCGGGAAACACGGAAGAGTAACAAGAAATCCGCAGCAACTCGAAGATCAAGTGCCTCTAGAATGCAACTCTCAAGCAATGCATTGAATCTCACTCAATCTCACTCAAGATGTGCAACTAAGCAAAGAGATGAGTGGATGGGTTGTTCTCTAGCTCAAAGGATGTCTCTAGGTCTCAAAATGTGCAAGAGTTTTTCCTTAAACCCCGAACAACTTCTATTTATAGCGAAGGGGTACGCAGCGAGCCGTTACCGGACGACACAGTTAAAATCGTGCTGACCGGACGCACCGGTCAGGGTGACCGGACGCGTCCGGTCACTACAGGACAAGCGTGAACAGTGCGTGTCAGAAGTAGCCGTTGCCCTGACCGGACGTGCCCCAGCGTCTGACCGGACGCGCTGCACCTAGCGTCCGGTCGGAGTCCAGTAAGCTCCCACCGCGACCGGATGCGTCCGATCGCACGTGACCGGACGCGCCACCGCGTCCGATCGCATTTGCCCTCCGTGCTGAACTCCTGGGTGCGTGACCGGACGCGCCGGTTCCGCGAGGGACCGGACGCGTCGGTCCGCGACCCTTCTCACACGCGCGTCTGTCTGTGGTTTGAACTGACCGGACGCGCCAGCCGCGTCCGGTCAATTTGACCACAGCGTCCGGTCACTGTATTTTCAGTGGTAATCATTTTGGACTTTCGCCACCTTTTCTCGCCTCTGGCGCAATAGAAAATAGGCATTTCATTTCCTCGAAAACGCCTGAATCCGAACCACAAACCCCTTACTACCGCTCAAACACCACCGCCTTTGCAACACCATCATGTGAAAAACACCATGTGCATGTGTGTTAGCATTTTTCACAAACATTTTCAAGGCGTTATGTTAGCTCTCTACTAGATCCTAATGCATATGCTCAAGACATTGATCTAGTGGCACTTGATTCCCGAGCTAACTGTGATTTCCCCTCTTGATAGTCGGCTATGTATCCTAAACCCGGTCAATCACTTCTCTACTCATCTTAGACCGGCAAAAGGAAAACCCTATGGTTATACCTTTGCCTTGCGTTCTTAGATTCTTCTCTTCCACTTGATCATCATGTCCATCATATTATGTGCATCTCCACCATGATCGTCATTTCATGTCCATGCACCATTTCTTTGTGATCTTGTGGCCACCACTCCTTGCCACGTACACCTTCATCACATGTGTTGCTTATGCCTAACTCAAAACACTTAACACATGGCATTAGCAACTTGGTGTCATTAATTACCAAAACCAAACTTGGGTTTTCAATCTCCCCCTTTTTGGTAATTGATGACAACTATCACAAAGATATGAAATGAAATCAATTTTTAATTTCGATAGTATTAGCTCCCCCTACATATGTGCTACCATGAGTTTGGTTCAATTGTGCACATATGCATGGATTTGAATTTTGAGAGAGTTACTACTATCAAATTGATGCTAAGGTATATAGAATGGACCTTTGAAGCGTGATACCAATCGGAGTTGCCTTTATATACCATCCTTAGCATCGATGTAGCTAGACACCACCTGTAATACATCACTTGTAAAGATCACAAAACACTAAAGTACCCCGTGAGATCAACATTATAAGCAAAGGTGTCTAGATACCACTTGTAAAGTTACTCTCAACAATTTATCATTCAAGTTCTATTTCTAGCAAACACCAAACGATCATGAATATGAATTTAAGCTTTGCAATGCAACAATACATCATGTTAATGCACATACAAATGCAACAAATAAATCATGAGCTTGCTCCCCCTACTTGTGTGCTCAATTTTAATTGATCCCTTTCCAATGTCATTCTCTCCCCCTTACTATATTTTCTCCCATTTTGCAACTTAACTTTTATCTTTGTGACTTTTCAATCTTTGTGACTTTTCTCTCCCCCTTTGTCAACAATCACCAAAAAGGTGCCAATTTTAGTGAGAGTTAAGTCAATCAATATGAGGGAGTCCAAATTATGGTTCAATCTAGATCACTTGCCTAGAATATGTAATTCGGTTTGATCCAAGCACAAGCTTCTTCACACCTCATAAAGTATAAGGGTTATCTTGAGCATGTTGAATTACACACCATGAGCTCATTTTCTAGAGTCAACACTAGGTTTGCAAGCCCACAAACATGTCATATGCTACCACTAGATCAAACAAACATAGAAGCAATAGTGGTATCATATATACATTAAACTCATTTGATTTTCATGAATGAGCCTATTTGACATGCAAATATGTCTATATGTTCTAAACATGTCCTTAATAAAGTATGGATGATATGCCAAACAACTTTACCTTGCTATGTCGGAGGAGAGGCATGTCATTTTAAGAATGTGGGGGTGCACTCATTTCAAGTTGGAGAAGTCAAGTATGTTCAATTCATTCTTCAACTTATAAAATCTCTTCTCATCAAGTGGCTTTGTGAATATGTCGGCTAGTTGATCTTCGGTGCCAATGCTTTCAATGCTAATATCACCCTTTTGTTGATGGTCTCTTATGAAGTGATGTCTTATGTTAATGTGCTTCGTTCTTGAATGTTGAACCGGATTTTGAGTCATCTTGATATCACTTTCATTGTCACAAAACAATGGCACATTCTTGAATTTGATTCCAAAGTCATTCAAGGTTGCTTTCATCCAAAGCAATTGTGCACAACAACTACCGGCACTAATGTATTCGGCCTCAGCGGTAGATAGTACAACACTATTTTGTTTCTTTGATGACCATGAAACAAGAGACCTTCCAAGCAATTGATAAGTGCCACTTGTGCTCATTCTATCAATCTTGCATCCACCATAGTCGGAGTCCGAATATCCAATCAACTCAAAATTAGACCCCTTTGGAAATCATAATCCAACATCATGAGTGCCCTTAAGATATCTCAATATTCTCTTGGTTGCTTTCAAGTGACTTTCTCTAGGTGAAGCTTGATATCTTGCACATTTGCACACACTAAACATTACATCCGGCCTAGAAGCGGTGACATAGAGCAAACTTCCAATCATAGACCGGTATTGCTTTTGATCTACCATGTTGCCACTAGCATCAACACCCAATTGATCATTAGTGCCCATTGGTGTACTCATTGGCTTAATATCTTGCAATCCAAACTTCTTGATCATGTCCTTGATATACTTGCCTTGACTTACAAAAGTGCCATTCTTCATTTGCTTAATTTGAAGTCCAAGAAAGTAACTAAGCTCTCCAATCATAGACATCTCAAACTCTTTTGCCATCATATTTCCAAACTCTTCATAAAAGTCTTGGTTAGTTGATCTAAAGATAATGTCATCCACATAGATTTGCAACACAAACAAGTCATTTCCAAGCTTCTTGGTGAAGAGAGTGGTGTCAACCTTTCCCATCTTGAACCCTTTAGAGAGAAGAAAGTCCCTCAATCTCTCATACCATGCTCTAGGTGCTTGCTTCAAACCATACAATGCCTTCTTGAGCTTGTAGATATGGTTGGGCTTCTTGTCATCTTCAAAACCGGGAGGTTGCTCAACATAAACTTCTTCATTGATGTAACCATTGAGAAATGCACTCTTGACATCCATTTGATAGAGCTTGATGTTGTGTGCACAAGCATATGCTAATAAGATTATAATTGCTTCCAATCTTGCAACCGGTGCATATGTCTCTCCAAAGTCAAGACCCTCAACTTGAGTGTATCCTTGTGCTACTAATCTTGCTTTGTTCCTCACAACCATGCCATCTTGATCTTGCTTGTTTCTAAAGACCCACTTAGTACCAATCACATTGTAGTTCTTTGGCCTTTCAACAAGTTCCCAAACTTGATTTCTAGTGAAGTTGTTTAGCTCTTCATGCATGGTATTTACCCAATCGGAATCTTTCAATGCATCTTCTATTTTCTTAGGTTATTCAAGTGACACAAATGAGTAGTGCTCACAAAAGGATGCTAATCTTGATCTAGTTTGAACACCACTTTGAATTCCACCAATGATTTGGTCCAATGGATGATCTCTTGCAATACTAGTAGGTTGGAGTATTGGGAGTTGATTGCTTCCACTTGTTTGACCTTAAACTTGCACTTCATCATGAGAACCACTAGAGCTTGCTTGGTTTGTATCAATTTGCACACTTTGGTTGATCACATGAGTATCATCATCATCATCAACTTGTCTTGGCCTAACATCACCAATGTCCATGTTTCTCATTACATTTGCCAATTGATCTCCTCTCACATCATCAAGATTTTGATCTTCATTTTGAGACCCTTGAGTTTCATCAAACTCAACATCATGAACTTCTTCCAAGGTGCCATTTGTGAGATTCCAAACTCTATATCTTTGCTTGTGGTAGAATAACCAAGTAAGAACCCTTCATCACATTTCTTTTCAAACTTGCTCAATCTAGTGCCTTTCTTGAGAATATAGCATTTGCAACCAAACACTCTAAAGTATGCAATGTTGGGCTTTCTTCCATTTAATAGCTCATATGGTGTCTTCCCAAGCTTCCCATGGCAATAGAGACGGTTGCTACAATAGCAAGCCGTGTTGATGGCTTCACTCCAAAATAAATGACTAACATTGTATTCACTAAGCATTGATCTAGCCATGTCAATCAAGGTTCTATTTTTCCTTTCAACTACACCATTGGATTGAGGAGTGTATGTTGGTGAGAATTGATATCCAATACCAAGATCATCACACAAATCTTCAATTCTTGTATTCTTAAATTCACTACCATTGTCACTTCTTATCTTTTTTATGGTGATTTCAAACTTATTTTGCACTCTCTTGATAAAAGATTTGAATAGATCAAAAACATCACTCTTATCATAGAGAAAGAACACCCAAGTGTATCTAGTGTAGTCATCAACAATCACAAAATCATACTTGTTCCCACCAATACTAGTGTATGTTGTTGGCCCAAACAAGTCCATGTGCAATAGCTCAAATGCCTTTGATGTGCTCATTTCACTCTTACTAGGATGTGTACTTCCAACTTATTTGCCGGCTTGACAAGCACTACATGGTTTATCCTTTTCAAAAGTCACATCTTTCAAGCCTCTAACTAAGTCATGCCTCAAAAGTTTGTTCAATTGTTTCATTCCAACATGACCAAGCCTTCTATGCCATAACCAACCCATACTAGATTTGCTAAGCAAGCATGATGTCAATTGTGTCTCACTATCATTGAAGTCAACCAAGTATAAGCTACCATGTCTAAATCCTTTGAATATCAAATTTGATCCATCAACACTTATGACTTCAACATCATCACTACCAAATATGCACTTGAAGCTAAGATCACAAAGTTGTGCCACCGATAAAAGATTGAAATCCAAGCTCTCAACTAGCAACACATTAGATATGCTTATGTCATTTGAAATAGCAATTTTACCAAGCCCCTTGACCTTGCCTTTCTTGTTGTTGCCAAAAGTGATAGCATCAAAATCACCATTTTGACTTGTATCAATTGATTTGAACATACAAGAATCCCCGGTCATATGTTGAGTGCACCCACTATCAAGCACCCAATGCCTTCCTTCGGCTTTGTAATTGACCTACAAGACAAGATCAATTCTTTTTAGGTACCCAAATTTGTTTGGGTCCTCCAAGGTTAGTGACCAAGCTCTTTGGTACCCAAATGGCTTTCTTCTTTGAGCCCATTCATGGTGTACCAATGAACTTAGCATGAACACCATTAGTACCCTTGGTAAGCATATAGAAAGAATCAAACTTAATTGAGGATACATTAGCATTGGATTTCTTGTTCATGCAATGTTGCTCTATGTGACCTACTTGCTTGCAACTTTTACAATAGCTACCATTGTTCTTCACAAAATGAGTCTTGTGAGGAGCAAAAGCGGCCTTGCCTTTCTTGTAGGGGTTACAGCCCAATCCCTCTTTGTAGAGAGAAGCTCTTTGGCTACCCAAGCACATAAGCAAGCGGTCCTCACCACCATAAGCCTTGGCTAAGGTGTGATTGAGCTCTTTTACCTCCTTCTTGAGATTTTCATTCTCAACTATTAGTGTGGAGTCACAAGTAAAACCGTCACTACTAGATGAGGATGATGTAGATGAGCTACATGAAGAGTTAGTGGGAGCAACAACAATAGGCTTATGACAAGATTCATCAATTATATTACAAGATATGCCTATGTTGCAAGTTTTAGCTTTCTCAACATTAGTTGGCATGTTTTCATATTTTTCAACTAGAGAGGAATGAGCTTCTTCAAGCTTAGTGTGAGACTTTTGAAGCTTCTTATGGTCTACCTTTAGACTCTCATAAGATGCCCTAAACTCATCAAGTTCTTGCATAAGGTTTTTCTTTTCCTTAAGCAAGCCCTTGCACTCATTTCTAGATTCTTTAAAATGTTGAGTGCAATCTTCTAGCATAGTGATTAGTTCATCTTTAGTAAATTCTTTTTCATCACTATCACTATCACTAGCATTATCATGATCACTCTCATCGTCGGATGATACCTTAGTGGCCTTAGCCATGAAGCACGATGGAGTGTCGAAGAGGGAGACCTTCTCTTGGATGGCAATGCTAGCATGTCCCTTCTTCTTACTCTTGTTGTCATCCTCATCATCACTTGAGGAGTCATCACTATCCCATGTAGCAACATGAGAATCATTCTTCTTCTTATGAGAACTCTCCTTTTTTGCTTCTTCTTTTGCTTCTTCCTCTCCTTCTTGATAGCATCTTCATCATCACTATCATAAGGACACTTTGTAATGAGATGGTCCTTGCTATGGCATCTAAAACATCTCATGGTATGCTCATTCTTCTTGGATGAGTTCTTCCTCCTTCTTGCATGAAAGCCCTTCTTCTTCATGAATTTGCCAAATTGCTTGACAAAAAGAGCCATCTTCTCATCAATGTCATCACTATCACAAGAGCTTGAATCTTCATCACTTGATGATTCAATCTTGGATTTGCCCTTGGATGTGGTGGCTTTGAATGCCACACTCTTCTTCTTCTCATCATCCTTCTTCTCATTTTTCTTCTTCTTCTTCTTGACCAATTCATCCTTCTCATCATCTTCTCTATATGAATCATCGGTCATCACTTCTTGAAATATTTGTTGAGGAGTTGAATCCTTCAATGTAGTCCTCACTAGCACGGTGATCAATGTATCAAATCTCTTGGGCAAGCTTCTCAAGAACTTCATAGAGAATTGGTTGTCCTTGACCTCCTCACCAAGTGCCTTGAGATCATTGGCAATGACTTGCAATCGATGAAACATTTTCGGTACACTTTCATCATCTTGCATCTTGAAGCTTGAAATTTTTTTTTGCAAGATATATGCTTTAGCGGTCTTTGTGCCTCCGGTGCCCTCAAATGTTTCTTCAAGCTTGGCCCAAGCATCATGTGCAACTTCTATGTTCTTCACTTGCTCAAATGTCTTATCATCTAATGCCTCATGAAGAGCACTAATTGCAATGTCATTGCATTGGAGCTTCTTCTCTTCCATCGGTGTTGGTGCTTCCGGATTAGCAACCTCAAATTTTGTTTCGATGACCTTCCACACTTCTCTATTGATTGACTTGAGGTGTGCGGTTATCTTAACCTTCCAATACGCATAATTTGTCCCATCAAAGTGAGGTGCCTTCTTGGTGTTGTTGATGTGCAAGCTTAATTGAGCTATTTCTTTTTCACCGTAGGTTGTTAAGCCTCAAATAAACGGTGCCTCGGCTCTGATACCACTTGTAAGGTCCAAATGGCTAGAGGGGGGTGAATAGCCTATTTAAAAATCTACAAGCTTCACTAAACAAACACGTTAGTATAAAAGATGGCTAAGCTAATTCTAGCACTAGCTCAACTACACTATGCAAGCCACCTATACAATTCTAGTGAAGCAAGGCTATGATCTCTAATTCACACCAACAAGGTTAAGTCACTAAGCTACTTACTCCTATGTGATAAAAGCTACACTAAGCAACCTACACTTGGATTAGTACAAGAAAGTAAAGAGCAAGTGACTTGATTCTTATACCAACGATGTAGAGAAGTAATGCAATCAAAGAATCAATCACAAGAGAAATCCTCGGCAAAGAGATGACACAATATTTTTACCGAAGTTCACTTGCTTCCCGGCAAGCTACTCCTCGTTGTGGCGATACACCCACTTGTCGGTTCGTGAGCTAATCGACTATCGAGAGTCGAGCCCTCGGCGGGCACCGCACAACCACACACAAGATGGGGATCCTCCAAGCCATGAGCTCCACTAGAGTATCCAATTTGTGAACTCCCGCGGGGAAGGATCAAGAACCCCTTACAACACTTGGTGAGGGCTCCAACAATCTCCAATTGCGAGCTCAATCACCTCCGTTGCTCCAAGCCGTCTACCGTGTCGGAAAACACGGAAGAGTAACAAGAAATCCGCAGCAACTCGAAGATCAAGTGCCTTTAGAATGCAACTCTCAAGCAATACACTTGAATCTCACTCAATCTCACTCAAGATGTGCAACTAAGCAAAGAGATGAGTGGAGGGGTTGTTCTCTAGCTCAAAGGATGTCTCTAGGTCTCAAAATGTGCAAGAGTTTTTCCTCAAACCCCGGACAACTTCTATTTATAGCGAAGGGGTACGCAGCGAGCCGTTATCGGACGACACAGTTAAAATCGTGCTGACCGGACGCACCGGTCAGGGTGACCGGACGCGTCCGGTCACTACAGGACAAGCGTGAACAGTGCGTGTCAGAAGTAGTCGTTGCCCTGACCGGACGCGCCCCAGCATCTGACCGGACGCGCTGCACCTGGCGTCCGATCGGAGTCCAGTAAGCTCCCACCGCGACCGGACGCGTCCGATCGCACGTGACCGGACGCGCCACCGCGTCCGATCACATCTGCCCTCCGTGCTGAACTCCTGGGTGCGTGACCGGACGCGCCGGTTCCGCGAGGGACCGAACACGCCGGTCCGCGACCCTTCTCACATGAGCGTCTGTCTGTGGTTTGAACTGACCAGACGCGCCAGCCGCGTCCGGTCAATTTGACCACAGCGTCCGGTCACTGTATTTTCAGTGATAATCATTTCGGACTTTCGCCACCTTTTCTCGCCTCCGGCGCAATAGAAAATAGGCATTTCATTTCCTCGAAAACGCCTGAATCCAAACCCCAAACCCCTTACTACCGCTCAAACACCACCGCCTTCGCAACACCATCATGTGAAAAACACCATGTGCATGTGTGTTAGCATTTTTCACAAACATTTTTAAGGCGTTATGTTAGCTCTCTACTAGATCCTAATGCATATGCTCAAGACATTGATCTATTGGCACTTGATTCCCGAGCTAACCATGGTTTCCCCTCTTGATAGTCGGCTATATATCCTAAACCCGGTCAATTACTTCTCTACTCATCTTAGACCGACAAAAGGAAAACCCTATGGTTATACCTTTGCCTTGTGCTCTTAGATCCTTCTCTTCCACTTGATCATCATGTCAATCATATTATGTGCATCTCCACCATGATCATCATTTCATGTCCATGCACCATTTCTTTGTGATCTTGTGGCCACCACTCCTTACCACGTACACCTTCATCACATGTGTTGCTTATGCCTAACTCAAAACACTTAACACATGGCATTAGCAACTTGGTGTCATTAATTACCAAAACCAAACTTGGGCTTTCACCCTCTATTTGCCTCCAGCTGCAATGCATGTGCCCTGCAGCCAGGGTTCGACCCCTCAGGTGCCTTTTTCCCTGAAAAAATGAAGCCCCAAGTTCAAAAAAAGAAAAATGAAGCCCCGCGGTTCCCCTGGCACACGGCGACTCCTCTCCCCTCACACATGCGATGGTCTAGGAACAGTCTGTAAGGTCCAAATGGCTAGAGGGGGTGAATAACCTATTTAAATTTTCTACAAGCTTTACTAAACAATAAATTAGTAAATAAGATGGCGAAGCTCTTCTAGCACTAGCACAACTAATCTATGCAAGCCGTCTATACAAAACTAGTAAACAACAAGGCTATGATCTTTAGCTCACACCAACAACCTAAGTTACTAGGCTAATTACTCCTATGAGATAAGCTATTCTACTTAAGCTAAACAAGGCAAAGAACAATAAGTAAAGGATAGAGTTTGAATAGATATACCAACGTTGATGAGAAGAGATATGTCCAATGTACCAATCAATCAATGTGATCACATACACAAATAAAATCCTCGACAATAAGATGACACAAGATTTTTTACCGAGGTTCACTTGCTTCCCGGCAAGCTACTCCTCATTGTGGCGATGCACCCACTTGATAGATCGTAAGCTAATCAACTAACAAGAGTTAAACCCTCAGCGGATGCCATACATCCACTCACAAGATGGGGATCCTCCAAGCCACGAGCTCCACTAGAGTAGCCAATTCGCGAACTCCCGTGGGAAAGGCTCAAGAACCCCTCACAATTGCTTGGTGAGGCTCGAAATAATCTCCAATCACGAGCTCAACACCATCGCTGCTCCAAGCCATCTAGGGTGTCAGGAAACACCCAAGAGTAACAAGCAATCCGCAGCAAACTAAAGAATCAAGTGCCAGTAGATGCAACTCTCAATGCAATGCACTTGAATCTCACTCAATCTCTCTAGAATATGCAACCAAGCAAGGAGATGAGTGGAGGGGAAGTTCTCTAGCTCAAAGTGTGTCTCAATATCTCAAATGTGCAAGAGAGAACCCCTAAGGGCTGGCCACCTCTTATTTATAGCGAATGGAGAAGCCACTAGCCGTTAGCAATTCACTGGGCGTTTTTCGGGGGCAACAGGCGCGTCTGTTGCACCTGCAACAAACGCGGCCAGCGGTTGTCTCTGCACGGACATGCCCGCTCGATCTTCGCCACGTGTCCCTCTTTGAAAGTGGATCGTTGATCTCTAACGGTCGCTAAACTTCAAAGGTCAGCAACACAATGTGTCGGATGCGTTGACGTCCACTCACCAGACGCGCCAACTAACCCGTCGGACGCGGTCTAGAGAAGACATTTTCGCGCTCGGTCGACGGACGCGTCAGACGCACCATCAACAGATGCTGACATCAGCGTCTGATGAACAGACAACGCTACGCCTCCACCGCACGTGCTGACGTCAATAGCGACGGACGCTGACGTCCAGCGTCAGATGCCCAAGCACTGCCATGTTCGACGCTCACTCGCCAGCATGCGCCACCAAGGACTAAGCACCAAACACTAACGTCAACGTTCGACGCCTGTGAAGCCAGCGTCTGTTGCCGCGTCCAACGCACACAACTCAGCTCAAAAACATTTCGCAACTTCGCCACTTATTCCTGACCTTCAGCGCAATAGAAAATAAGTGTTTCATCTCCTCAAAAACGCCTGAATCATCTCCGCGACTTCGCCACTTCTTCGTGGCCTTCGACCCCAAATCCTTCTTTACCGCTCAAACTCCGCCGCCTTCGTTAATGTGCCAACACCATCATGTGTATATCACCATGTGTGAGTGTGTTAGAATTTTCACAAACATTTTTAAGGCATTATATTAGCTCTCTTTACTAGATCCTAATGCATATGCTCAAGATGATGACCTAGTAGCACTTGATTCATGAGCTAACCGTGATTGTCCCTCTTGATAGTCGACTATCAATCCTAAACCCGGTCAATTACTTCTCTACTCATCTTAGACCGGCAAAAACAAACCCTATGATTATACCTTTGCCTTGATAACTTTGTTCCATGTCTACCTTCTCATGCTTGATCACCTTGATCATCATTTCATGTGCATCTTCACCTCTTGTGATCTTGTGACCATCACTCCATGCCACATGCTCCTTCATCACGTGTGTTGCTTATGCCTAACTCATTCCACTTGATACAATAGCATTAGCAACTTGGTGTCATTAATTACCAAAACCAAACTTGGACTTTCATAGTCCAAATTTGTTGTTTGAGAACAATCGTTGTAGGCGTTGGGCTATAGCTCAGGTGATGTGTTCATCAGGAGAGTTGTGGCTAAGGGCTAGGACATATAGTTGAAGTCAGCGACGGAGCTGCCCTAGGGGTGTAGTGGGGCGGCCGCCCCAGCTACCGGCGCCGTAGCCTCAGACCCCTGGACCCTCTCTTTTGCAGTTCTGCGGCTTCTGCCCTGTCTCCGGTGACTGCGGCTGCCGATGACGCGAGGCAGAGCGCCATGGCTACGAACGACGCAAGCAGAGCTCCTGCTGAGCCTTTTGTTGTAAGTTGAGTTTAGCCCAGTAATAACTCAGTAAGGGCCCAAATTTGGTCCCCAATTCCCCAATCCCAGCGATCCCAATCCCAATAGGTCGAGATGAGTGCACCCCGCATCGAGCGCGTGCCACCCGCCCTTCCGCCTACCGCCCGTGCTCGCCGCACCTCCGCTTCTGCTAATCCGTCCGCTGCCCACCGCCAGGTGCCCAGCCTATCTGTCCACCGTCCGGCGTTCGAGGTCTGAGCCTCCAAGTCTGAGGAGCTCAGGAGCAGCCGAGCTGCCGATTGCTGAACTGCCGATGGAGGGAGGAGGGGGGCGTGATATTCATTCAATCTACAAGTTCACCCATTCTTAGTTATTTGTATTTTGCAATCTATGGATCAAGAACTTTTAATTTAATCTTCAAATTTGTGGTAACATCTCGTGTTTCTTGTCTACTTTTCGCCATAACGTGTGATTGCAGTGGTTTTGCCATGATTTGTATGATTGTAGTATGTGAATATGGTGCGTTGTGAATATAGTATCTTTTTGGTTCATTTTCTCATGGACCTTCGCCCCACCTATAATTTTTTTCTGGCTTTGTCATTGGTTGAAGTAAGCTTTTATCCCAATGGTAGTAATAACCTCTTTATATTTTACTTCATATGGTGTTGGCACTTTGGCGTAGCTTAAAATTATGACCTCTGATATTCTCATTAAGGATCACTCCTGCATTCTAAAAGCTTCTACTGTTCATATCAGGATGTATAAATATTTCCTTTCCAGGACTTTCAAGAACTTAGGATCAGCCTTAAGGAGCAATATTAAGATGCAGTAAATCTAAGTTTCGATGATTTTCTAGGTGATTTGAACCAAACTGTTTGATGCAAATCTTTTTCTTTAGTTTTGATTGTTTCTACACTGGATTGGTTCCGAGAAGGATAAGGACAGAATACCTGGCATTGACATCACTCTTAGCTTGTCCTAAATGTCATATATTTAAATACGGATGGTGTATCTGTTACGGTCGGTATATCGTTCCTAAATCAACTAATGATCCTTGTTTCTGTTCAACAAAGTACAGCTAAGTACATCATGATTTGGTTCTGCTTCCCCTTTCCATCTTCATCCATCAGACCATCACTTATAAGCAATGGATTCTGTAAATCATGATCAAGCTACAGTTATAATGTTTTCTCTTGCTGTCAAATCTTGCTATTAAGCAATGAAACATGCAGATAATTTCTTGCTAAGTTGATTTTTTTTAACTATGGATGGGAGCAATGACTGGATCTGATTGCTACAATTATGTTGTTACCATCCAGTTGGCGTCACTTCCAACAATCATTCTATAAGAGGAAGGAAGCTCTAAGTGGTGCTGACTTGAGAACTAATACAAGTATTTGTTCTGACCAAATGTTTAGTAGCAGCAGCACTATCAAATTCTTCTTGCCATTATATGATTTTGTCTTGCATATATTTTCAGGAGACTACTAAGGATCTGAGGACAAGTGGACAAGCACCAACATTCATTGGATTTGAGGAACAAGATAATGTCAAATAGTAGAAGTAAGCAATTAACCCTGATAGAGGAACATTAACCCTGATAGAGGAACATTTTTAGCCAAATTATCGATAACAGATCAATTTCAATTTGCAAATATTGTTCATACGTATTTTTCCCATTTGGTTGTTTTTATGTGCATTCCTGAAATGCTGCCGTGACGTTAGCACGAGCAATATACTAGTTTTAAAAGTACTGTACGTTGAGCGTTAACTAGTGAGCGACTGTAAGTCTGGAATGCTGTGGCCCAAGTTTTCTTTTGCTCGTAATACAAGCCCGAGTGTGTAAAATTTCTGGCCCATTATATATGTGGGCTTAGTGGGTCGGGGCCACCACCATATGGGACAAAAGCTGATGGGCCGTTAATTCGCAGTGTCTTTCGCCATCGCCGTCCCCTTATCAGATGCACACCGACAGTTCGACAGTTCCTTTATCTGACCCGCGGAGAGGTGTGGCCGGTGGGTACCAGCAGCCGTTCTACCGGAGCCTCCGAGCCTGCAGTTGGGAGGTCGGCAGGGTTGTCAAGGCGCGAGGTTTGGGAGAGGTTCCTGGCCAGCCGCCGGGGAAGCTGCTCGGCGCCGCCCGCTCTCCCACCATCACCAGCGTCCAGAATCCAGATCAAGGTATCCTGCTGCGCTGCTCGCCCGGCTTCAGTTTGTTAGATTAGATGCACCATTTGGTTCTGCGTGGAAAAGTTCCCCTCAATTCAGATGGCAATGAGCGCGATGCCTGTCGTGGCATTGAGTGGGAGAAGAATCAGTGAAATTGGTATTTCCATATTCAACGAAATGGAACCATGTGGTAAGCTTATATAGAAGTCTATTTCTCCCGCTCTCTGAACTCCGTTCACGTGCTGGTAATTGGTAAAGAGAGTGGTGGGCAAGCCAATTTTATTGCTGCAACTTTCGTTACAAACATTCAGTAATACAGGCACCGGCATTTGACGGCGCCTTAGATACACTTACAGATTATAAATTATTCCTCCATTGCACTCCTATCCTGTATAACCAAATGATATCCCATTCCTTCTCTTGGAATCCTTGCCTGCATACTCTTTTTCCTGAATCTTGATCGAGTGGTTGCATCACACACTATGGAATGCTCTCTTGTCTCCTAAGTTAATTTGGCGTCAGGACCAGAGGCGGAGCCAGGATTTGACCACAGCAATAATGCATAACAAAATACATACAGGACTAGATTATACATACTAATCAAATAAATATTTGTTTTACAATAGAAAGAAAAATAAAAACTAAAAAAAGAACGCTGAATATTTTATAGAAGAAGGGAACAAAATTAGCTCTAAGTCTCTGACGTTCGCTCGATCAATCTACAGCTTGTTCGCTTGGCTGAAAATAAGTGGCTGAAAGTACTGTTGACTGATTTATGTGAGAGAAAAACACTGCTGACTGGCTGAAAATAAGCGGCTGAAAGCTCAAGCGAAAACAGGCTGCTAATTCTTAGGCCAGAGAAAAGAATCACGATAATTACATGAACAAATTAAGGAGACGACGAAGACTAATCCCAAAGAATATAGATGCTATTAGAGATGAATTATTCGGAGGGAGAGCAAATAAGAAAACACTGATTACATTTAACTAACTCATTAGAGGGTGTACTGTGGGGATGGACTAGACGTTTAGTAGGCATAACAGAAACAACAAAAGAGATGGAGAAAATAATAGAATGACTAATTCGTAATTGTATAAGATGATTAGAGGGTGTACTGTAGGGATGAAGTAGACATTTGGTAGGCAATAATAGAAAGAGCAAAAGAAATGGAGAAAAAATAATAGGAAGACTAATTCTTAATTATACAAGATGACATTAAAAATTAATAAGGAGGTAGGACAAATAACAAAACATAAATAACATTATTAACTTGTTAATTAGAGTAATATGTAGCTAATTAAGTAAACATATTGTAGGGGGTATAGAAATGTTGGGGGGTGCCAGGCCCCCCTCAGCCCCCCGTTCCCTCCGCCACTGGTCAAGACATACATCTTACAGTCATGAGGTGCCACTGAAGCTGATAATTGGCCCTGAGCCGAGAATGATGAGTGCTGCACAACAAAATGGAATATGAAATCTCAAGTCCGAACACCAACCTTCATTACATGATTATGATATGGAGTATACAATCTGAAGAAAGACAGCAAGCGTACCGCCCATAGATCATGAGCAGTGACAACAGTGGATGAAGCAAGCCCGGTGCTCGACCATTGTGCGGTGATGGTTGCTTGGTAGTCCCGCCGGTTCCAGAGAACCACGACCTTCCTGTTGTTGCTGAGTGGCCCAGCCCAAACCTACAAAAGAACACAACACTCTCAGTTTCAGAAACCGGAACCATACTAAGGCATTTTGTGGTTTTTCTGTGGATTCATGGAAGGTGCTAATACTGAGGACGAGGAATACTTACCTCCAAGCCATTGTTGGATTGCACTTTCTTTCCCTGGACACCTAGACTATCTGTTCAGAAACCTGTTGCATCAGTACACCGAAACGCCATAAAATCATCTTAGTTAATAATGTGTAAGGGAAGTCTTGCCTTGGTTCACAGCAATGACTTCCGAGTTGCTGAGTATGTCCTTTGTCTGCTGGCTCATCGACTACGTCGCACCCGATTAGAAGAGGAGCCTGCACAAGGCAAGATAGGTTTCCAGTGATGAAACTGCAGAACATTTTACATTGCAATTGCACTGTTAACATGCAGAAAAATTCTTAGTACCTTGGCAAGTGCCCAGATGCTGAAGTGAGAGCGGTACTCCGCCTCAGACATACCACCGTTGCCCACTTCAAGCATGTCAGGATCTGAAGTTCAAACACAAGAGAATCTATTATCAATTGGTAAATTTTTACAGATGTTTAGGCACAGACAGAATCTTCTGATGTCTGAACTCTTACCATTCCACCCACCAGGTCCGGCGTAGGAAGCCCATCTGTCATTCTGGTCTGCACAAGATGTCATGCTGAAATATCATGGTAACTGTGATTAGTCCTGTCAATTTCAGTAGCTATCCAGGGGAGATTAAAATGAAATGAACAGCACCTGCCCCAGTTGTCAGCGATATCATCAGTTGTTCTCCAGCTGTTTCCCATGCTGCCTGCCCAGGTAGCAGGATTTTGTCTTCCCCTATATAGAAGAGGCACAGTTGAATCAGTAACATTTCTTCCCTCTGGGCAGAAGTGTTGCTAGAAGGAAACTCACCATTCACACAGTGAGAAGAAGATGTTCTTTCCATAGGTCTTCATAGCATTGCTCATTTTAGTATATCTGCAATGGCCATAAGTTACTCAGCAATCTGGCGCAATGCTCAATGCATCAACCATAGTGCAGTTTTAAGGCATCATTCTTGTTTACCTCTCCAGTACACTCCTGCCAGTATCATTGCAGTTGTCATATTTCAGATAATCAATACCCTGGAGTTGAGAGAAGAAGAGTTAGAAGAACACCAGAAACTCAGAATCATCAGATGATCAGCCACTTTTGTCACTGTTGATTTGGCAGTCATCAGGGAAGCAATAGAAAGAGATTTTACCCAAGATGTAAATGTTTTCACATCCTGCTCTTCATGATCAAGTGATCCTGGCATTTTTTGGCTGCATGTCCGTGTCCTGCAATGAACAGTAGCAGTTCAGTGTAACGTTTGCTATTATAAATTATTAGTTTCCTTGGTATTGAGGATTACAGTTACTCTAGGACCAGAATAAACTGGCACTTATATATATCATAATAAAACAGATTTTTTATAGCTAGCAGCATAGCATACCCAGCATCACTGTAGATGCCAAGCTTCAGCCCTTTTGCGTGCACATAATCTGCGAGTGCCTTGATGCCAGAGGGGAAGGTTTGTCTATTTGCAACAAAGTTTCCCTGAAAAATAATAATGCAACTTTGTCAATGGCGACAGACCGACAGTACTAAAATGTAGTCAGGTCATCCTGTAAGAGGAAAATGAGAGTAGAGCGACAGACCCATTATAGCTGCAATAATAGTCCACATACAAGTTCTGTATTTACTATTTAAATCCCCATTAGCATATATATAAAAACAAAGTTTTAAAGTTCTCTATGAGCGTTGTTATTGGTGAGTTCCTCTCCATTTACTTTTGTGCTTTCTGGGGTTTCCCCTCCACATTTTATTTGCTTGCACTGATGTTAATGCTGAAAATGACTGGGGGTGGTTAGTGGTTAGCGTGCCGCATCTGTAGGCAAATTTGATCCTTACCTGGTAGTCCCTGTCAGATTCTGCCCAGCAATCATCTGAAAGAAGATAAGGAAAACCTTTCAGCGAAGGACTAATTTATGTACTACGTATGTATCATGCGAAATGAGGTTTCAGATCACAATCCATGCCTATATTAACATATTCATAGCCCAAATTCGCAAGACCAGTGTTGACCAGTGCATCAGCTGAAGGAAAGGAAAACTGTTACAGCAGAATTGAGAATCTCATGTGATTTCTCCAAACCAAATATGTATGTATCGATGGCAAGTTTATGAATGAATGAATGTGTTGATAGGAGGAGCAGGCGTACCTGTCTGCTTGATGAGGTCCTCGTTGATCCCGCAGCCAAAATGGTTCCAATTATTCCACCTAAACAAACAGCAGTACACGCACAATTTCGTCACCGCCTCACCGGAGACCAAAAGGTTAGTAATTTTTTTTTAAAATCAGATATATGCCCGTGCATTGCACTTCCACGGGGTCATGATTATTTGAAGTGAAACATAGTAATCGGACGCAGATACGTGGACCCGATCTTCGCATCGGAACCGGGTAGGATGCGGACATATTGAACCCTGAGTGGAGGATGATTCTTATTGGACGAGGATACGTGAGCAGGGATCAAGATTTGGTATCACCATGTAGATGATGACGTTAGAATCTTTTTAGTGTAGAGATTAGGAATAAGTTCCGATCTCTGGTGTCGCAAAACAGCCAAAAAAAATGACAGCAGCAAGTAAACACGTGATGCAAGCATAGGAGTACACATATGCTTGGCATGACAGTTAGGGGTGAAAGTGGTATGGATAATCCTCCGTTCTGATCCGCTCCGAATCCGAATTTCAAGGATATGGAGAAGTATTTTTAATATCTGTGCGGATGCGGATAATCCGAATCCGGTTATATGCGGATGCGGTGTAGGACATTGACGAAATCCGGCGGATATGGAATATCCGATAATTGAACGCGGATTATCCGACGCTTATAATAGGATAATCCGAATATTTTAAGGAGCCCAAGCGGCAAGAATACAAGTCAACCTAGCCCATGACACAAACTTTATTATATTGTAGCCCACAAACAAAGCTCGTCAACTATATATACTAATTTAAGTATGTTTACACACGACATGGAATGGTAGTTCTAGTGATTACCTATTTGCCGCTTTATGACTTTGGTTAATGAATTATTTGTCATCATAAAAAAAACACGTAAGCACATATTATCCGACTTAAAAAAAGTCTGCTTCCGCTCCAACACCGGTACGAATCCATACCATTTTCGACATCCTAAAAAATCCGTATCCACATCCGAATCCGTATAATATCCGATCCGCTCTAAATCCGATCAAAAAATATAGATTAGAATATGGGGAAGCCATTATCCGCTCCGATCCGATCCATTTTCATCCCTAATGACAGTACACCGCTGTATGTGTGCTGGAGTGCACCTACTAACAGTTCACGATGCCATCCTGTAATATACGTGCATTGGTGACTGTGACGCCTGCGGGCGGCGCTAACCCTATTTCCGTGTGTCCCCTCTAACATTGTCTTCCAAGGGTGAAAACCCG
Organism: Saccharum hybrid cultivar R570; assembly: GCA_038087645.1. NCBI lineage: Eukaryota > Viridiplantae > Streptophyta > Magnoliopsida > Poales > Poaceae > Saccharum > Saccharum hybrid cultivar. Next base: position 2,392,766 of record JAQSUU010000066.1, read on the forward strand.
GTGTTAACACTCAAAAGTGTCTCAACATAGGATATGGGCATCTCCAGCAAGTTCTCAACATTATGGACGTGTTGAAAATTAATTGGTGTGACAAATAACAAGAGAAACGAGCAAAGAAGAGAGGAGACTGCACCTGGCTCGCCCTAGTTGGCTTAGCCGAGCCAGCCAGTCGGCTTAGCTGACTCCACATACCTAGTCTATCAAGTGAAGAACGGGCTCAACATCGGTCTAACCGGGTCTCTAGATCGGTTTCGTCGGTTCACTGTGTTCTTGCGCGTTCAAGGTCGTTTGTCGACCGTGGGTGTGCTAACCCTTGCTAGTGTTTGATCTGGATCACCTTCCGGTGTCAACACCCGGTCTAGTTTTGGATGAGCGACGGTGGCGCCATCGACGTTGCGCCCTTCTTGAAGGCGTCGCTGTTGGAAATTCATCTTGGCTTTGATGTCACCTTCGGTGGTTGCTCTTCGCTTCTGGGCGCCTGGTTGACGTGTGGAGGCAGGTCTTGCCGTGTGAAGTCGGACCAACTGTGTCAGGGACGTGGCTCGGCAACGATGACACAGGACGAGCTTACACTTCTTCGAAGACTAGGGTTCTATTTGGGAGATTTGCAACTATTGGGGGCGAGGCGTGAGATAGTGATAGGAAGTCCAAGTTGCTCTTCGCGGCGCACTTGAGATGACCTGTTGTGGACTCTTGCTTCGGGCCCATCTGTTCACCTTCGCTAGAAGGTCATCTTTGTTGTGTTCTGCCATGAGAAGTCGGAGTTGCTGGCTGTTGCGCAACCATGCTCGATAGTGATAACTCATGACAGTGCTTGTACTCTGCGGCGTCACATGGGTGGGTAAGCCTTTCGGGTGACTTGTGTTGGCATCTCGTTTGGTTATCATTTCCTGTACATAAAATTATTTCATCTTAATTGAGAGGCAGAGCTTCTGTCATTCTTTTTTCTCGAATACGCATGAGTGTGCGTATCATTGTTTTAAAAGAAAATACCCCAAGAGCGAGATGGAAAGTGCAGTGAATAAACTGCTGTATTTTTTTCACCCGCAGACAGTGGTGGCGAGTCGACAACTTGCCTTGCTACTCTTCTAGGTTCTAATGAAAAAAAGAGGAAGCACTATCCGGATGATCTAAAGATCGCCATATACCTTGACTTGTTGGCAAAAACTGATCCACTTATTCTTCGCCGTGGTGTTTCGAAATCAGTTTCTGAAAAAGTTGGTGTCCCTTTAAGAATTGTACAGTCCATTTGGAAAAATGGTCAAGATGGTGGAATTCAAAAAATTGTAAACAAGTATTCCAAGAACTGTGGTAGGAAACGAATAGAAATTGTATGGAAGGCATAAAAAATATCCCTCTCAAGCAGTGCTCTACCTTTCAAGAACTCGCTAAAGCTTTAGGAGTGAAGAAAAGCACGAACGGCGACAGGAGAGGGAAAAGCAACGACCAACGAGCGAGTCTCTGCCGTCAAAGCCAATGAAAAAAGGGCGGATCCTTTGGCCATTTCCGCGGACGTGCTCCTGACCTCTATCCATAGGAATTTCATTTTCGGCCATGATTTTTAAAAGAGAACAATATAACCGATGTGAACAGCCTATAAAATTTCCTGTGCGCATTTAGCTCGTTCCATGCGTTGAAGAAGACCTTGCTGGCAAGTGAAAGGTCCTAACGGCTACAGAGGGAGTGAATAGCCTATTAAAAAAATTCTACAATAACACTTAGCAAATATGTTAGATAATTAAACGGCGAAGCGAGTGTTGCGCTAGCCTACTAAAAAAGCAAGCCACCTACCACAATTCTAGTGACTATGATCACTAAGCATACAAATGCTATGTCACTAAACTAAGTCAGTGAGCTCTCAAAAACTAACTAAAGAGCCTCACTAACCACTAGACTTGACTCTCGCTTGCCTTCAAAACTAGCTACACTAACAAATGTAAATACACGGAAAGGATGTATTGTTATACTGTCATGTAGAGGAATAAGCCAATCACTAATGGAGTCAATCAATCACAAGAATGAATACCAATGAAGACCAATCACCTCAGAATCAAATGAGTGATACAATGATTTTTTATCGAGATTCACTTGCTTGCCGACAAGCTAGTTCTCGTTGTGACGATTCACCCACTTAGAGGTTCACGCGTTAATTGGCATCACACGCCAAACCCACAACCGGGTGCCGCACAACCAACACAAGATGGAGATCACACAAACCATGAGCAATCCACTAGAGATGCCTTTCGTGAACTCCCACGGGAAGGCTCAAGAACCCCTCACAACCACCACGATCTGAGCCGGAGACAATCACCTTCCTCCACTCGACGATCCTCGCTGCTCCAAGCTATCTAGGTGGCGGCAACCATCAAGAGTAACAAGCGAATCCTGCAGTGAAACACGAACACCAAATGCCTCTAGATGCAAACACTCAAGTAATGCACTTGGATTCTCTCCTAATCTCACAAGATGAATCAATGATGGTGATGAGTGGGAGGAAATTGGCTAAGCTCACAAGGTTACTATATCAATGCAAAATGGCCAAGAGAGTGAGCTAGAGCCGGCCATGGGGCTTAAATAGAACCCCCATGAAATAGAGCCGTTGGGCTCCTCACTGCTGCTGATTCGGGGCGACCGGACGCGCCGGTCGATATGACCGGACGCATGCCTCCAGCGCGGTGGCCCAATGAGCGCCACGTGTCGTCCTCGTTCAACGGCGTCCACATGATTTCAATGGTCGAAATTTTCCACGTCAACGATCAAGTAATGACCGGACGTGCGCGACACCGACCTGACGCTACCACGCAGCGTCTGCTCGCTCGTCCTAGCGCTGCCACCACATCACGACCAGACGCGCCGGTCCTCTGCTGCTACCGCGAGTCAGGTCGATTATAGAGAGCTCCCCGAGTGCACAAAGCACGACTTGACACGTTCGACGGAGCGTGACCGGCGGAGCGGCGTCCGGTCCATACTGCCAATGCGTGCCAAGAGTTTCACCACCACGTCATCATACGTCAGCGTTGACCGGACTCAGAGGCGGCGCGTCCGATCACTTCTTGCGCCAGAGTCCGGTCGAAGACCGAGGCCACACCCTTCGTTGCATGGTTGACCAGACGCACAGGTCTAGAATCTGGTCCTGCGTCTGGTCGAACTAGTGACCTCCTCGACTTCACCAACTTCTCCACCCTTACTCAAATGTGCCAACCACCAAGTGTATTACCTTGTACACGTATGTTAGCATATTTTCACAAGCATTTTCAAGGGTGTTAGCTCTCCACTAGATTCTAAATGCATATGCAAAGAGTTAAAGCATCTAGTGGCACTTTGACAAACTGCATTTCGATAAGAGTTTTACCCCTCTTAATAGTACGGCTATCAATCCTAAATGTGATCACACTCGCTAAGTGTCTCGATCACCAAACCAAAAAGTTCCTACCACTTATGCCTTTGCCTTTTTCTCTTCCTTATTTTTCAAGCCGAGCACTTGATCACCATGGTCATCACCACCATGATCTTCATCCATTTGCTCCACCACTTGGAATATCTACCAACCTATTTCATATATACTTAGAGCACATAGGTTAGTAGTTAGAGTTTCATCAATTCACCAAAGCCAAACTAGAGCTTTCAGCAAGGACTAGATGGGAAAAAATTAAAAGGCCACTGTTACAAATACTTGTGTGTGGTTTCCTTCAGGAACAGGCACGACTCGTCGGATGGTTGCCGCTTGCGCGCACGAAAAAAATTCTATGGATACGGTATCCACGGTGTTCTTGTGCATACATACTCCTAGATGCTTACCACGTGTACAGACACATGGATCCAACGGCCCACAGTCATGTGCTCAGGCCGAGTCGAAGTCGTACGTTAAAGCCGAGTGGAGGAGGCTGCAGGGAGCTTTCCCAGGCGCACATAGTTGGGGGTATGTATGCACTAAGGTTGCAGTGGATACGGTTTACACGGAATTTTTTTCCGCACGCACGTCCTTGGTGTCCTTTCCCCTGTACATATACACCAAACAGTGATCAACAAAAAACTTACTAGTTCATTTGCCATTCTATCCCTGTCTTTTTTACATTATACTCGCAACAGTCGCCGCCACGTCAACCGCATCGTAGCTAGCTTAGCTGATTACATTACAGTAACTATACTAGGAGTAGTAGCAGGTAATCCTGCCAGAGCATCCTAGCAACACCCTCTACTAGATCTTTTATCTCTAATTTAGGTAGTAGAGGCAAAAAAACACCTTCAGCAAACCCTCTACAGAACCCCAAATCTATTGCCCTCTTATTTTCCACTCTCACTACCTAATCCAGTTGGCCCCTACTCTGATTACCCAAACTTTTTTCCCATGTTCCTTCTCTGCACACAACTCTTCTTCGCTTAAACAGGGCACCAGCGGTGCAACTCTCTCAAGCGCAGGTGCCTCCCCGGTGGCGCTCCCCAATGCAACCCGACCTCCCCACGCAGGACCTCCTCCTGCCAATCTCCCGACAGCAGCCTGTTTCCCATGGCCGAGTTTGCCAATAGCTACAAGGAAAAGGATGGCATGTGTGTCTCATGTGTCATCCAATGCTAAAATGAATTTGAGCTATGGTTCAAGTAATATTGCTGGAGTTGAAAGTAAAAAATAGGTAGTATTAAAATGGGTGGCTACCCATCAGACAAGCAAGGGGTCTGATTTGGATAGCATTGTTGAAAACGCTCTCGCACATGGAAGGAAAAACGAGTGGCTAGTGCTCGGACGTCCGGACGCTATCCCCCATCTGGACGCTGCTCCGACGCCTGCACCCGCGCTCACTTCATATCCTGCACCCAGTGATCATGTCTGGTCGCCCACGATCCATATGGCGCCAGCGACCGCGTCCGACCACCCGCAACCGCAACGCATCCCGCACCTCGATCCCATCCCGGCTGTGCCCCCGTGTCCGGCCCACCGCGCTCCTTCCCCGCTATGCCACGCTCCTCCCCTCACTATGGCGCCATCCCCCGCCGCGCTCTATCTCGGCCACACCCCTTCCCCTGTCCTAACGTCCCATTTCCTCTGCAACATCCATCAGATCATTGCAACATATGCAGTAAACTCTTGAAACATACTTGTATAGTCATTGCAACATCCAAATAAAATACTTGTAACACGCGTTTAAAAATAGCTAAAACATTTGGAACATACATTTGCAACATACGTTTAAAATAGATAAAACATGCGGAACATACACTTGAAACATATGTGTGTCAGTACAACATATGCAACACCAGATCCTTTTGCAACCATATGTTTCGACTAGCCTTTTGCAACATACAGTTGCAACAAATAAAACATACAGATCAAACACATGAAACATACATCTGAAACGTGTGAAACATACATCTGAAACACGTGAAACATATGGGTGCAAAAGGCTCATTGACGTGGAGCTTGACGCTGGTGCGGAGTTCGATGCCACGGAGTGACGACACGGAGCTCGTCGGTGTGAAGCTCATCGACAGCACAGGCCTCGACAGTGGCCACAGCAGGCGGATGGGTGCACGGCCAGGCGGGCGGTGCTAGTCAGGTGGGAGGCGCAATTTCTGAGCATGAGGTGTGGTGAAGGCGGCGATGAGCGGGGCGGGCGATGGGAGGGAGCAAGCGTTGCATGTAGGGCGCGCGTCATGGGTGGGAGCGAGCGGCGTGAGGGGGACTAGAGAGGCGGAGTGGGACGCGCGGCGTTCAAACGGTTAGATGCCCAAGTCTAAGCATTCTATGGGCCGAAACACCACAAAAAGGGGCACACAAGGCCATGCAGGAAGGCAAGAAACAAAAGGGTCAAGGTTGAGCTGGGCATGAGGAAAGCCAACACGAAAAAGGTGCTGATGTTGAGCGCGGGAACAGAAGGGATTGACCCTGTGTCGCTTCCAACAATCTGACTTAACCTAGGTCTTGTTTGGATGTAGTCGGATTCGCATCAATTTAAATGTGTTGGGTGGATCAGAGTGGAATTAATTTGAACTAAATTTTACCTAAATTCATTCCAACACATGTGGATTGAGGTGAATCCGATAATATGAACACCGAGGACATGTCCGTTCCTTGCCTCACACGCCCAAAAGGTTAATTTTGTTTCAGTTCCCTTGGTGCCTCCGCCCTAGCACCATCTACATTTTTTGAAGAAACAGGAGGGGTTCAGAGAGCCCCTACTAAAATTTTATTGAAAGTAACCAAGAAAGTTACAAGACAGGACAACCTGGAGAACAAAATGGAAAGCAAAGACAAACACAGAAGTTCAAGAAACAAAAAAGGACACAAAGAAAATTAAAAATATTACACAAACTGATCTAGCCATAATTCAATAGCAGGATAAAAACTCTTCTTGGTCCTCGACAAGAGTTGGCCAAAGATGCTTCTAAAGATGTCAGAACATCTCTGAACAGACGCAGGAATACCTCTGAAGATGACATCATTTCTAACAGACCAAATGCTCTAGCACATGATAATCACAATCTCCAAGAAAAACTGACATTAAGTTGTGCTCTGAAGCTTTCAAAAATCTAAAATGGATCAAGGGATGGATCAAACACAAGCCCTAACCGGCTCTAGCAGGCTTTGGTCATCTCACGATCCAAAAAAAGGTGCTGGATAGTTTCTTCAGTGTTCAGGGAGCATGACACACAATTATAAGAGGGTAAGTGCATGCTTTTCCTTCTCAGAATATTCCTAGTGTTGAGCCTGTCATGAGAGAGTAACCAAAAGAAAACCTTATGCTTATGCTGACATGAAGATTTCCAAATCCACCTGTAAATTGGATGAGACCAGCTACTTCCCATGAGCTGACCATAAGCTTTCTTGCAAGTGAATAAAGGGCTACCCCAAATGTAACTTCATGTGTCAGGAACTGAGTTGGTGATCTAAAGTTTCCTAGCTTGAGAAAGGAACAGGGAAGTACAGACCAATCTTCTCTCACATCTGGTTACCAGGGGCAGAAAGTCATCAACTCTTGGTTTGGTGAGGCCCAAAGGGAGCCCCAAATAGGTAAAAGCAAGGCTACTAGTGTTGCATCCAAAAGTGGGTAAAAGATGTTGAAGCCTCCCTTTAGGCGGGTTAATGGGAACCATCATTGACTTTGAGAAATTAACCCTTAATCTGGTGAAATCAGCAAAGGTGTTCAGAAGGGCTTTTAACACAAACAGTTGTCTGGCACATTCCTCCATAATGATCAGTGTATCATCAGCATATTGGAGGATAGGAAAATCATTGGTATACTGAAGAGGGATTGGAAGATTAAGCAATCCTTGATCCTTTGCCTTGTTGATGATTGATTGCAAGAGATCTGTAGCTAAGACAAACAAGAGAGGGGATAGAGGATCTCCCTGTCTAACACCCCTTCTGCAATGAAAAACCTTGCTAGGAGTACCATTTAGTAACACTGAAGATGTGCCAGAGCTAAAAATAAACTTCATCCAAGCCAGCCACTTCTCTCCAAATCCTTTCTTTCTCATAATTTCTAACATGGCCCCATGCTCAATTCTGTCAAAGGTCTTTTCAAAATCTAGTTTCAAGATGACTAATTCCTTTCTAGAGATATGACAAATGTGTAGGTATTCAAAGGTCTAGGCAAGACAGTCCTGGATAGTCCTAGATTTGATGAAGCCATACTGATTAACATGCACCAGCTTTGTGATCAAAGGTTGGATTCTGTTGGCCAACAACTTGGTGATGATTTTAACAGAGGAGTTGAGTAAAGAGATGCGCCTGTACTCACTGATTCTGGCTGGCCCATCAACCTTGGAGATGAGGGTTATGAAGGAGCCATTGATACTTTGAAGGTAGATATCCTCAGAGTGAAAGGCAGAGCAAAGATTATAGAAATCTTGCCTGACTAAGAACTAGCATTTCTTCAAAACATCATTGTTAAATCCATCTGGCCTAGGGGATTTGTCAGGGGTAGGTGTTTGAAAACATCATTAATTTCTTGACTACGGAAGGGCTCTTCTAAAGAGCCGAGGCCAGGAGACTGGCCAAAGAGGGACTCAAGGTCAAAGTGCATGCACTGAAAGTTTGAAGAACCCAATCTCTCTTTGAAATCTAACTAGATAAGTTCAGCCTTTGCATTATGGTAAAAAATGGGGCCTCCAGAAGGGCCAGAAAGGGAGGTGATCAAATTCCTTCTATGTTTAACAGTTGCAACAGCATGAAAGAACTTGGAGTTTGGTGTCAATTTAGATGACAAATTTAGATTGCGCGGCTTGTATATAAATTAGAAAATAAAGGAAATACACCAAATGGCAAGGAAATCAAGTGATAAATGTTTGGAGGCCTATTTTTATGAAGTCAACGATTGGAATCTAAAAGTGCGAAGCACGGCGATTGAAGTCCTAAATATGCAATTTTCTCTTATTGCATATTTGGGTCTCCAATCGTTATTATACATACGTGTTTGGTGTACTGTTTGTTGGTGGTGCCATTTCTGGCCATGCAGATCGTGCAAATCAACTATCAACATGCCGATGGCGCGGCAAAAAAGCAACCGGGAAAGAAGAGGAGGTGCACGGCGGTAATGGCGCTGCGGGGGGATATAGCAGCACTGGAAGCAACGACGACGAGTGTATATTATTATACATACCCCATCTGCGGCGTCCGGCCGAGGCCGTTCTCCAACGCCCGGCGCCGCGAGCGCCATCCGTGGCGGGCGCGCCTCGTCGCAGCCCCGCGTAGCTCCTCCGTCCAGTTGCCGGCGGCGGGCACCCTGATCGCCTCCGACGCGGTCACGGCAGCGGCGGACACGACGACGAGCACCAAGACGAGGGACGACGACGAGCTCGGGGCGCGCGCCATGGCCGGCAGGCGGCAGCTCTGCTGCTGGCACTGCAGAGTGCAGAGAGAGCAGCGAGCGTCAGTTAACACCACTCTATCTCCACTACCTAGCTAGTTCACGATTTCTTATGTGTCTTCTCGCCAATCTCATGCAGCCTGTTCGTTTCGCTGGTTTATTATGGCTGAAAGTACTGTTCGCTGGTTTATTGTGAGAGAAAAACACTGCTGGATGGCTGCTGATTTCGCTGAATAGCTCAAACGAACAGGGTGATGGTTATAGTGACTGAGTGCCAGTGCGTGCGTTTGTTAATTCGGCCATCCAATCCAATTCCTCCCCACTCAAAGCAGCAGCAACGATTTTCCATTTGTTTTCAAGGAAAAAAAGGGCAAACAATTTCTGATCTTTATTCTTGCTCTTTGGAGCCATGCATGATGCATGCCTTTCTTCCTTTGATCTTTCGGAGAGGACAAAGTGGTCAATTAAAATATCCCTTGTACAGACATTTTATTAGGCCGCTTGAATTTTCTTTTAAAATTTTGTCCATTTTGACCAACACGCATCGCGTCAGACGGTGCAGCGCCCTCTGCAGGAATCAGAGTATTAAAAATGTTGAAGATGCGAATATGCGATCCAATATAATGGTGAGCACATCCTACCCATTTTCTTTTTAATTTGGCTGTTACATTACAAGCACTACTACCAACGAAACTCGCCTTTTTTTTTGGCAAAGCAAGTGGTTATTGATATAAACAGAAGTATTGCGAATAGGACGTCAATTCGTGCCATGTTTAATATTTTGTTTGGTTAGTCTTTCTTGTCCGTAACTTCTTTCGTCTTATTGAGAGGCAGAGTTTCTATTCTACCTTCTTTAAAGAAGAAAATGGCCTCGAGAGAAATTGGGAGCTTGGCTTGGCGTCATCTGTGGACCAAGGATGAGTTTGTTGGGCATGCGGCTAGTGGAGTGGACTTGGCCAGTGATCGATGATCACTCTCTAGTGTCATTAGTGGACGATGTCGTCATGTCACCTGATCCCTTAGGCTCTAATCCTTCGCCATTAACAATTCGAGTAACCCTATCGAGCTGCTGCATGATGGTCGTAGCGGCTAGCCCTAGGAGGCAGATCGAGTCGGTGTGACGTGAAAGGGGAAGAAATAATGGGCAAATGCGATGCGAATAAACAGAAAAAACAGGGTTAGCCAACAACACCGTGGATAAATACAGCGTCGTACCACTGGACTCTGCTGGGTGAGATATATGACCTTGTTGCACTGTGGATCATGCATCGGAGTCCCATCGCGCTGCAGGAATTCATATATACTAGACGGGCCCGCGCGTTGCTGCAGCCCCAAGACCCGGTATTGTTACAACGGGCAGAACTGTTCCCAAGACCTGTACTGTTGCAACCAGGCGGCACTGTGCACTGTTGCAAACGGATAGTACTGTGCATGGGGAACCGTTACTGTAGCTCGCAGAGGACCCGGTAAGGGCCCATTACTGTAGGACTGTTTATTTCGCGGCGCTGTTCCAGACGGATCACAGTCTATAACTACTGGTATATGATAAGATAACATCGGACTGGGTGGTTTTTGTATACCGATGAAACTGCAGAAATTCACCCGTCCATCTCCCACTCCGCCCGCCCCGCCTGCTCCTGCTCCACAGCCCGCTTGGCTGCTCCTCGTGCCTATCCTGCTCCTCTTGCTGTTGCTCCTGTTTCGCCGCCCCTGCCCCGCTAGACGACGATGATAGGCGCCGTCAGCGCAAGCAGAAGCGCGGGGCCCTGGCACGAAAGCCATCCGGCCTCGTCTCCTGCTATGGCTGCGGCGCCCAGATGCAGATGACGGAGGAAGCCGAACCGGGATACGATGCATGTGGCAAGTGTAAATTTCAAATGTTTCGGATGTTTTAGAGATATGTTTTTAGTATTTCATACGGATGTTGCAAAAATAGATTAGGATGTTGCATATGTTGTAATGATTTTACGCGTATGTGCAAGCGTCTGTGTCCCCAATGTTTCATCTGATTTTTCAGACGTATGCTGCAAGTGCGTTATTCGGATGTTGTATATGTTTCACACATATGTTGTAAGTGTTTTATATGAATGATGTGCATGTTTGCAATGGTTTTTAATGGTTTTTGCAAGTGTTTCAGACGCATGGTTCAAGTGTTTGATCTGTCTTTTTTATATGTTGCAAGTGTTACATCTGAATGTTTTAAAAGTAGATCGGGTGTTGTATATGGGATACGCGTGGGAAGCGGAAGAGGACACGAGCATTCCCCACGCAGGCGCGCGGCGCAGGCAACATTCTGGCAGCACGGCCCCCGCGTGGGCGCGGGTGACACAAGCACGGTCGAGCGACGTCCGGACAGCACGAGCCCATCCATGGACGCGTGAAACGGAGGCAAGAAAACGGTATTTCTAGTGACAGGTGTGACATGTTTTTGCTTGGGAAAAAGTCCACTTTTCCTCCCCCAACTCTCACCGAAGTCCGTTTTTCCTCCCTCAACTTCAAAACCAGACAAACCACCTCCCTCAACTTTTCAAACCGTCCATTTTACCTCCCTCGAGCGGTTTTGATGGCGGTTTTGCTACAGTAATCGGCGGTATGCTACAGTAAACATATAATATGGTATGCTTTAGTACAGAGTTTTTCTATGAAGGTTTTGCTTTTTTCTTTTTTATTTATTTTGGCTGAATATTTGAAAAATCATAGTAAATTACAGAAAAATCATAAAATAGAAAATCTAATTTTGTTAGACTCCACATGAGCATATCTATACAGTGAATATATAATATGGTATGCTTTAGTACAAAATTATTTTGTTGGACTAAAGCATACCATATTATATGTTTACTATCTAGATCTACTCATGTGGAGTCCAACAAAATTGGATTTTCTGTTTTATGATTTTTCTATGATTTACTATGATTTTTCAAAGATTCAGCCAAAATAAATAAAAAAGAAAAAAGCAAAACCTTCATAGCAAAAACTTTGTACTAAAGCATACCATATTATATGTTCACTGTGTAGATCTACTCATGTGGAGTGCAACAAAATTGGATTTTCTATTTTATGATTTTTCTGTGATTTACTATGATTTTTCAAAGATTCAACCGAAATAAATAAAAAAAAGAAAAAGACAAAACACAGGCACTGTAGCAAAACCACCGGTTACTGTAGCATACCGCTGATTACTGTAGCAAAACCGGCATCAAAACCGCTCGAGGGAGGTAAAATGGACGGTTTGAAAAGTTGAGGGAGGTGGTTTGTCTGGTTTTGAAGTTGAGGGAGGAAAAACGGACTTCGGTGAGAGTTGGGGGAGGAAAATTGGACTTTTTCCTTTTGCTTGCCACAAAAAGTCTGAAGCCACCGTAGACTGGCGCATAGCGTGACCAGGCCCGTATTATTTGGCCCAGTGCAAGTGGGGCGACCGCACTAGGCCCCCAAATTTTAGGGCCCCACTGGCTGGGCTTCGTGAGGCTACTATGGGCCTTTTGGTTTCGTTTTTCCAGCTGCCGGACTAGTGGCTCTACTGAGTTTTGTGTGGTGTTTTGACTAGGACTCGAAGCGACGAAGCCGAAGCAACCCCACCGCCGGTTCTTCTTGCGAATGTGGACTGCGATTTTGGAATCTAGCGGGCGATCAGCATTCGGCGATCCCGGCCATATATAGCCAATAAGCTTTGGCACTTCAGCAATCACAAATCAGCGGACCACAGCTGAGCAGCAACTCGGCGATCGCAGGTACATGCCCTTTACTCTATCTAATTAGTAACACCGTCATATGTTTTTGTCTTTTTTATTTGTTTTGTTGTGTTTTTATTCGTGAAACGGGCACTCTATTTTCTTCTCATGTCTTCTAGAATTATAAAATATGATTCTAGTCATGAAAAGCGCAAGAAGAAAAAAGGATTGAATAGTTACTGACATTGTGAAAAAAAACATGCTTTATATAATAGAATCAAATGCACTTTAATTATTTGTATTGCTCTATATGACCTCATTTGTGTGAATCGCACCAGGCCTAAAATTCTGGAGTACGGCCCTGGGCATGACTGGCTATGGCGGGAAACCAAACGGGACTAATGTAATACTCTCTCTATTTTAAATTATAAGTCAACTTAACTTTTCTAGTACATCGAATTGGTATATATCTAAACATACCCGATCGATGAAAAAGCTGGATCTTTATCTTTGTTTTATTTTCATTTTAGGAGCGGATTGCATTCCCCAATTTGTATCTTGGACAGGACAACACTGCATCCGTATGCATAAGAGGTGCACTACAGCTTATGTACTATTTCATCCGTTCCAAATTATAAGTCGCTTTGAATTTTTGATTCATCCATTTTACTACGTATTTAAACATATTATTATATATAGATGCATAATAAAATAGATGTATCAAAAAAATCTAAGAGATATAATTTAGAACATAGGGAGTACTGTATATGGAATCTGGGACCTGGAGGGAATAAGTTTATCCTTCGCGAGCGGATTCGTTCGCTGCCAGCCAAACGCAGCAGGGTGACGAAACTGACGCTGGTGACTGGAACGAGCCTTGCTGGTTTGCTTGCAGTGGCCAGGTGGGGACTAGGCAACTCGGGATTGTATTAGGAAGCAGTAATATCATTAGAGGCGTAAAAAAAATACTCCCTTCGTCTCAGAATAACTTAGTTCTCGTTTCCTAAAAAATAAGTTTAATTAATTTTATATAAAAATATTAATATTTATAGTACACAATTATTTTCATAAAAATAGATTTTTGAATCTATTTTTATAATAATTTTATTTAAAGTTACAAATGTTACACGTATTTTTTATAAAATCTAGTTAAACTTACGGTAGAAAAAAAAGATATTTAATTTGAGATGGGGAAGTATGTCAGCCGTCGTCATCTCCTGCCGACTGGGTGGTAAAGCTGCAAAGGGTTCGGTTCGACCCGCTTCGGAAGCCGCTCCGCTCCTCGAAATAGCTAGTGGATCGAATCGAGTCGACCCGGAACAGAAGAGGGGCAAAAGGTTCGTGACCCTATCGACCCGAGGGTCGACCCGCGACTCACCTGCGCCGCCTCACGGCTCCTCTGCACCTCCCGTCGCCTGGGGCTCCAGCCCTCCGCCGCCACTCATCTCGTCGCCGTGACCGAGAGTGCGGGAGCTCCACGACGTGGCTCCTCTCTCCCTGCAGCACGCCCCGTGGCACGGCTCTTCCCTCCCGGTCGCCGTCGCCGTCGAGACCCCCGGACCTCCGCCGCCAGTCCTCCCGTCGCCGTCGAGTCCCCCAGTATGCTCACTTGCTCCTTCCTCTCGTGATTGGAATCTTGGATGGGAGTAGTAAGAGTCTGTGATTTGCTATTGGACTCCTTCATGTGAAAAAAAGATTTCGTGTAGATCTTGGATGGGAGTAGTAAGAGTCTATGATTTTGCATTGACTGAAATCTGAGAGAATCGATCATGATCTACTTTATATGATACTGAGAACTGAGTAGAACTCCATATCTTGTACTCTCTAATCTCCCAAGCATTATTGGTAGTATTTTTTTTTACTGATTTCTGAACATAGATATTAGATAGCCCAAAGCATTATTGTTGGTACTGAATGATTATGTGGAGAATAAGGATGCATCATCATATATATTTATTACTAATTGGTAGTATTTTTTTTAGTTAGATTTGTGTGAGGTCTCATTCCATCTCCTCAAAGTCCAGGGTTTGTAGTTAGATTTGTTCTGATTTTTCTCTTTGGAGATCAAATGAATGTCTTTACTTTCACCGCTGACTGCTAGCGTTATCTAGTTTGGTGCGGAGAGCTGTGAAAAATGGCTCTTTCTATTTGGATTCTTAATGCTATTTGGATACCTAAACCAGTGCCAATTGCGAAATATTGTTCTGTTAACTCTGAACATATTTTCATATTTTCAGTTGCGAAACATTTTCCCTCAACTTTTCATTGAAAAATGGTTCAGGTTGTAGCGTTGTGCCTTTCCTTGCCTTTTCATGGCTACTTACACAATAGGAAGTCTGGAACTGGTCTAATTGGTTGTAGATATGGAGTTTCTGAACCTAATTTCTCCATGTTTCTACCACTTTCAGCAAAGAGTGATGCAGCAAAGGGCGTCGCCGCCTCCGCCACAGGCGACTGAGCCACCCCCGTCGCAATCTCCACGGGCGGTTCATCCTCTGCCACCGCCACTGCCACGGGCGACTTCGCCACTGTCGCCACAACTTCCACGGGCGGCTCGTCTCCCTGCGCGACCATCGCCACGGGCAGCCTCCTACAGCCCAGATCCCATGACCCTAGCCCCATCGCCAGCCATGGCCGGGCAGTCGCGGTTCCTGCCTCCTCCTGGGGGAGCTGGAGTTGACGCTGTCGCTGGTGGGGGACACCAAGGTGCTGGTGTTGATGTTCACGACAAGGACCAGTCGTTCCCTATTGCCGCCCTTGACGCCACAGCTGAGACCTCGGCACCTATCGGCGCTACCACTACCACTGCAAAGGTTAGGTTTGCTATAATCTTACCTCAATCCATTGTCTTGGTAGAATATTACAACATGAAGTTAATAAATCTTTGATTCATTGTTGTTCCCATGTGATGCAGAAAGTTTCCTCATCAGCAATAAAGCAGAAGGAATCCGGAGTGAAACAACGAAAAGAACAACCAGCAAAACACAAAGCCAAGCGGGCACCTCTCCAACCCGTCACGGAGATGCAGCGAAGGGCGCTGCCGCGGCCATCGCCACGGGCAGGGCAGCCCCGTCCCTTGCCTCCTCCAGAGGGAGCTGAAGATGGCATCGCCGCCACCGCCGAGGCCTCAGTTGCGGCTGTGCGTGTTCCCTCCCTATCCTCATTGATTCCATAGCAACTGTACTGATCACACCTTTGTATGAGGATGTCTTGGACTGTTTTAGGCCTTATATTTTGTTCCCGTGTGATGCAGAAAGTTTTCTCATTAGCAACAAAGCGGAAGGAATCCGGAGTAAAACAGCGAAAAGAACAACCAGCAAAACGGTTCAAGTCACCAGAAGGGCCAGTGTCGCATGTGTCGCCACTAGTTCCAGCAAGATCAACAGGGATTCGGATGATGCTATCCCCAAGGCTGATCTCCCAATCTACGAGCCTTGCATGTGAACTGCATGTGGGAGATTATGTGAGATCCCCAGCTACTACCACTTCACCGGCAACAATTGATGTTAGCTCATCCAATGGTGAGGTCCCTTTACCTTTTCTATACTTCATTCTTTAGAGTAAAATGAAGCTCCTGTTTTCTTTTACTAGATTGATGACAAAAAATTCTAAATTGCTCTCAATATTGTTTAATCTGTTCCATATGCCCTATGATGCTATATTCATGCTAAAATGGTTAGATTGGATTCTTTTTGGGAATGTTCAGCCACAAATTGATAAAATGGAATTCTTCCATTAACAAAGTAAATGTGTATGGATGCACATACACCTGATGTGTGGTAAAACATATATGTAGTTGAGCACCCATTTTAGCAATATTTCATCTCTTTTGGACATATTCTGAATATGATAGTTATCTATCATCTTCAATGTTGATTGTTCTAGCTGGTAATCATTACCGGCTAGAAATTTGGACTTAAGTACTTTCTTGCCGTCTATCATAAGATCTGAATGTATTGATTTTAGAGAGAGAAAAACCACTGGTCTTAATGATTTTTCTTTTTCCTACATGGTATTAGAATTTTCGCTGTGTTAATTCTCTTGGATATGTTGAAGGACACTAAGGCAGGTTTTAGCTAGATTTCTGGTATAAAATAATTGTCTTGGATGTTAAAGGACACTAAGGCAGATTTTAGCTAGCTTTCTGGTACAAAATGTAGATGTTGGCAGCCTGTAGTCAAGGAATCTTTTACTTATTATTTTTTATTTTACTTTAGATCACTTATTATTGCTGCTTTTGTTAACATTTCAGATGTAATTGATGTCGGTGATAATGAGAATGACGAAACAGAGAAAGCAGCTATTGCAAGGGCTAAAAAAAACTTCAGGTCTCAGTGTTGGAAAGAGTTTGAACCAGTTCTTGAGGATGGAGTTGTTGTGCAAGCAAGATGCAAACACTGTGATGAACTGATGGGTGCCAGGCGTGGTCAGGGAACAAGTGCACTTCTTAATCATTTGAAGAGATGTAAGAAACGTAGTAGTGCTCTCAAGATTGTGCAAGACTTGAGTTCTACATTAAGGTCTCCTTCTGGCAGACGTTTGAAGGATTGGAGGTATGATCCGGATGTGTCACGATATGAGTTGATTAGAATGATATCCTTGCATGGGGTTCCCTTCCTCTTTATGGAGTATGATGGGTTTAGAAGATTTCTTTCAAGTCTGAACCCTTTGTTCAAAGTGCCTTGTAGAACCACAGTTAGAAATGGCTGCATAAAGGAATTTCAAGAGATGAAAATTGCACTAAAGGATATCCTCAAGAATGTAAACTGTAGGTTCTCTTTGACTACTGACATGTGGACAAGCAATCAAACCATAGCGTACATGGTTGTCACTTGTCATTTCATCGATGCTAGCTGGAAATTACAAAAAAGGATAATTCAGTTTATTGATGTGAAGACAGCACATAGTGGAGTTGAGCTGTTCAACAATATCCTTAATTGCATTCAAAGTTGGTCCATTGAACACAAGTTGTTTGGAATAACACTTGACAATGCATCAGCAAATAACACTATGATTGATTTGTTGAAGCACCATCTTGTGAAGCAGAAATTGATACCAGTGTGGGGAGAGCTGCTTCACCATTGATGTGCTGGACATGTCATAAACCTTATTGTGAAAGATGGGCTCAAGTTTGTTGAACCGATTGTTGACAACATCCGTGAAAACATCAAGTACCTTCGTTCTTCAACTTCTAGAAAACAAATGTTCAGAGAAATTGTTGCACGAGAAGGCATTACATGCAAGAAAAAGCCATCACGGGATGTGATCACACGTTGGAACTCAACATATTTGATGCTTAAAACAGCCCTGAAATTTAGGAAAGCATTTGAGGTGCTAGAATCAGAGGACCACAAGTACACATACTTACCCTCCCCTGAAGAATGGAAAAGTGTTGGTGTACTTTGTAACCTGCTAAAGGTGTTCAAGAAGGCAACTAAAGTTATTTCAGGCACTAACTACCCTACCATAAACCTCTATTTTCATCACATGTGGAAGATCAAGATGGATTTGGAAGAAGAGTTGCAAACTACTGAGCTTGAGTTACAAACTACTGAGCTTGAGTTACAAAATGCTGAGCAAGAAGATAATTATAACTCTGAAGTTGTTGTGGCAGATCAAGCTAAGGCAAGGTTCCTAAAGGAGATGATCAAGGTACTAAAGGAGATGAAGAAGAAATTCATCAAATATTGGAACAAGTCACAGATAACACTATGTGTTCCTGTGGTTTTTGACCCAAGGTTCAGACTGAAATTTGTTGACTTTGTTTTCAGTAAGGCCTTTCCTAAGACAGGAAAGGAAAAGATTGATAGAGTAGAAAAACTAGTCCGTGGACTGTTTTCAGCATACAACTCTGAACAAGAAACCCCATGTGCAGCATTTACACAACAAATACCCAGTGTTTGTTCAGTGAATAATGACCCATGGGCGGAATGGTATCAAAAAGTCAATAATGATCTTCGAACTCGGAGAAGCACGGAGCTTGATAGGTATTTGGATGAGGACCCAATTCGAGCTGAAGAGTTTGACATAATAAATTGGTGGATGGGTAATGCGACAAAGTATCCGACCCTTTCTCGTATAGCCCGAGATTTGTTCGCTGTTCCAGTCTCGTCTGTACCATCAGAGTCAGCTTTTAGCATGGCAAGAAGAACCATAAATGATTTTCGAAGTAGCCTGACCCTGAGACAGTAGAAGCGCTTATATGTACCCAAGACTGGTATAGGGCAGAAGGTAAACCTCTTTTCTATGATATATATAGGTTCAACACATTTTAAATTAGTCCTTCATCTACTGCAACTTAAACTTTGCAAATTGGTATATAGGTTCTACGCAGTTTTCTACTGCAGCAGTCGATGATTTCATTATGGAAGAGAATGAAGCATGAAATTCACAGGTAATATGCTTGTAATCTACTTATTTTCCTTTACAATTTGGTATACACGTTTCATCCAGCTGCGTGGAAGCACTGCAGTTTACAGGCATCTTTTTATGTGTGATCTGCTATTGCAAAAATCATTTCTTTATTGCTTGCCAGTGGCCATTATACTGCTCCAATTATCTTAGTTCCACTAAGTAGGAGTAACTATTAAGTCAAGTGCTCTGGTAATTCATTTCCGGATTGATGGATCAGTTTCGATGGATCCCGAGTTACAAAAAAAAGTGTGGGTAGTGGGTAGTGGGTAGTGGGTAGCACGATTAGCTTCTCATTCTTTTTTCATGGATGATTTTCCATTTGTGAAACTGAATTCTAGACTGAAAACTGAAGATAAGGAGTTAGCTCTTAGCCCAGCATCTAATTGGGTTACTTTCAGGTTAGTTATGTGGCAATCATTGTATTTCCTAGACAGGTACCTTAGCACAATGGTGCACTTTATGACAGCCTATTGTCATTCAGTTTAGGACAATGGTACACTTCATTTTAGTGTCGGATGTGTTACTGAGTGCTGACACACTGGAGCATTTCATATTTAGTTTGTTTTGATAGTTTGTTTTTATAAGCTCCAAATCATGCATCTGGTTCAGATAAAGTTCAGCAAACAGATTTGAGACAAGGAACCACTGCATTTTTCATGTGTTGTTGAAATGAACATGATGCTATCTCTTTTAGAAACACTAATATTGCAGAGTTGATTATTATCTCTCTTTTAAAAACATTAATTCAAAAACTCGTGAGTTTAGTCATACTTAAGTGCTCAGACTGCAAAGTACATAAATCTGATGCATTCTTTGATGTACAGGTACAGTCACTTCAATTGTCACGAAAACAAGGAAGATGATCTGGGACAAGTGGTGAAACAAGTGGTTTCAAAATCTCATCTAGAAAGGCTGTTATGGTTATGTAATTTGCTAACTAGGTATCTTGATTTGGAGGCTTTGTAATCTATGTAGTTTTCCACGACTTCTATGTGTCTGTTATGCTATAATAGATTCAGAGCATCTCAATCCATGATTTGTTTATGGATGAGGATCATACATCAAATTCACAATCATGGTAAGCATTGTGGCTAGCTAAGACTTGAACTCTTCTAGTTTGTAAACTGTATTGATGTTTGAATTCTTTGTATTTATGTACTCTGGAGCATTTGTTTTCACTTATTTGTGTAACATTTTATCCTTTGTTGTGAAAAAATGGTATTTCAGTAGATAATTAGTTCTGATTTGTTGGAGGCTATGGAATTTTAGCCTTTCACGCTTGTTTCATTCACATTTTGTAATTTCCTCTGATTTTTATTGTTTGTTCAATGGAAGATCATCACTTACTTTAATGTTTCTGAAATTCTATGTATGGGTGAATTTATGCACTGTTCTAACAAGGGTTGAGCTTGTTAGCTTATTAATTGAGCGAATTGTGCTATTGGCCGATTGACCCTAAGGTGCCCCGCGGGTCATCAGGTTTTAGCAGATAAGCGGGGCGGTTCGACCCTGAACCTTTTACATATTCAAACGGGGCGGAGGGGCAGCAAAAGGAGCGCACCGACCCGCACCCTTTGCAGGTATACTGGGTGGTGTGACCTGTGACGGACGGGACGGCAGCGGAACGGCCATCCCGCCCGCCCGGCCGTGGCCCGTGGGGCGGCTCCGCTCACACGCCAGGGCACAAGACAAGAAGAGCTTTGCCTGGGTTTTCGTACTCGCGCGCGTGCCAAGCAGGTTAGGATATTCGTGCTGCATACAGTAGGTACCCGGGATCGGGAGCGCGACGAATCGCGCAGTTCACGCGCCGCGCGTGTACGCGTACGGCGTATCTGACAAGGATTAATTAGCGTACAGTATAATTATCCTCTGACCTTATCCCTGGCTACGCTGTGCCAGTGGCCACCGTATCTCCACGTCCTCTCTTTGGTCCGTGCCTTGGAGATGGGTCGGGAGTCAGAGACTGGGGACGACGACGCATGCCCACTTGAATCAGTAACGGTGCGAAGCCGGCGTCCGTACGTTAGCTCAACTAATACTCTCTTCTATCCGCTTGGAAGTTTTTTTTTTTTTTAAAAAAAGGTCTTCCTGACTCGCGGCCCCCTTTCTTCCCCGTCGCGTCGCACTCGCACGTAGCTCACGCCGTCGTCCAAAGCCCCGTAGGCCACCAGCGCAACCGTGTGCCCCTACCGCCTCCTCGCTGCCCTGACCCGGCATCGCGTCGCCCACCACGCCAACCTGCCGCGCCACCCACACTTGCTCCCCCGTGGCTTGGACCGCCGAGGACCCTGCTCCTTGAACTCAGGGTGGGAACCGAGGACCGCCGATTGTCCTTATTCCAAGATCCGTTCGTCACCTCCTTGACCTTGATATGGGCGCCATCTTCTCAACTCTTCGCTGAGATCCGCTCGCCGACCTAGCTCTGCTGCTCGCCCCGAGCCGTTACCTCCGGTGACCTTCACACGCTGACGAGCCTACATTCCCCCAAGTAGCAAAGAGATGTTGTGCTGAAAGCGCATGTTACAGGCGTATGTTTCAAATATTTCAGATGTTTGTAAGGCATATTGCAAGTGTTTCATACGGATGTTGCAAAAGTGGATCGGGATGTTGCATATGTTACGATGGTTGTACATGTATGTTGCAAGTGCCTATCCCCAATGTTTTCATCTGTTTTTTAGACGTATGTTGCAAGTGTGTTCATCTAGATGTTAGATGTTACATATGTTGCAAGTATTTTATCTGCATATTATGTATGTTTGCAATCTTTTTTAAGTGTTTTTAGATGTTTTTACAAATGCTTCGGACGCATGTTTCAAGTGTTTTACCTGTCATCTGTTTTCTTTTGTATGTTAAAAGTGTTATATCTAGATGTTTTAAAAGTAGATTACCTGTTGCATATGGGATATACGTGGTAACAAGAGGCACGAAATGGGACGGACTGCAACCACGGTCTAGTGCTAGCACCTAGCAGTACCGCACTTGATTCGATTCACTTGTTCGACAACCATCAGCCTGGGCCTGCCTCCTTATCCCGAGTACTGCTTATCCACTCGCACTGGGCCTAAACTGGCCTCCGATCTGTCTACATGCCATGCGCCTGTTCCGCATTGCCTTTTTAACTGAACATCCCTCTGAACCTTCATTTTCAGTGCAACACTCTGCCCCTAGCTGCCTGCCTACCACTACCATACCATACCAATCATCAATCATGCGCATATTGCACGGATCGATGTTTCTAGCATGCAGCAGCGAGCGTCGCCGACATACCTCCAGTCCTCCGCACCCCTGTACTGTAGTAGTATATCCCGGTCGAGCACAAGGGAACGGAAAAGGATTGATCAGCACCGGGCGTGTCGTCGCTGTCATTCAGCTGCAGCCTGCAGATGCTGGCTTTGCTGCTTTGCTTGTGACAAAGCTTATGGCTTGACATGAGTTGCTGTCATGCTGACAGGCAACCAATTCATCCGTCATCCGTGCAATCTGGGAACTCTCCTAGCGGTCAAGCTAGGATAAGTACCATCTTTCTCGGGCAAAAACGATCGATAATCAGGCAGCAACCGTGACGATTTGACGATATGGCGCCCCACACACAGAACCGCTCAAATGATGATCAAGGAGGAGGGTTTGTTCAATAAACCCAATGCTTGCTACAACTGCCTCCTTTTTGAAACTAACTGCGCCGCATTGCGCCTCTGCTCTGCTATAGTCTATACACAAATTATACGTGCCAGAAGACGCCTAGTAGTTGGTCAGGCTACTGGACACATGGAAGAAGGTACTAATCACCTTTGGGTTTGTCTGCCACTGGCACAAAAATGCAGTGGCCCAAGGCAGTTGTTCAACGCGCATGTCCATGTTTCTAAAAGCAAACGGGAAGCAGGCCAGAGTCCAGAAGAAAATGCCGTACGTGGAGCCTGCTGCTTGGAATTTGGAATTGGAAAGCATGCCATGCGCTGATCAGTGATGGTCCGGCCGGCCGGCCGGCCGGAATGCCTGTACAGTGTACACGCAGTGGGATTCTTCTCTCTTCAGTCTTCATATCATATCTCACCTTTGATGTCAGAAGCGCCAACAACCTGTCCTGATTGTCTGCCTGCCTGCGTGGTGCGTGCCTTCCACCGTCAAGTGGTTGGCAAGTCTTATTGAAGCCCTACTGCTGATGTGGTTCATGGCCAAAAGGGGTGAAGGATGATCCCTGTGATGGTCGGCAGCGATCGGACTGGTGACGCGACCAGACAGCGCCATGGATCCGACTATCAGAGAGCGCTCGATCGACGCCGTCGCGCTGATCGTCTGCACGCTTCCACTTCGCTCGCCTTCGATCCGTATCCCGCTGTCTCGATCGCCTGGTGGGACAACGCTGCAAAGGACACACACACACACACCGTCTGCGTGTCCGGATCGAATGAAACAGCACGGATCGACCCGGACACCCGACCATCTTCAAATACTTTTCAGTCTCTGTCTCTCTCGTTGAACGTAGCTAACACGGGCTTTAATTTGCCTGTGACGGGAGATTAACAACCTATCCACGCACATGGATCATCCTAGTAGCTGTCGATAGGATAAGTATGATCCCAGACGATGAGACGACGATTGGCCACTGCTGAAGACATGGCTCCTACACAGAACTAGTGGACAGTTCAGCTTCAGCATGGTTAGCAGTTGGTACAGACTGCATGCATATAACACAGAATAAATTGATCAGCAGTATGATCTCAGTTAGTCTTTCCCCACATACGTAGTAGACGGCACAATAAAAGGAACAAGAAACATTCTTGGTGATTGATCCCACGTGTATGCAATTAGCCTGCAGTACAAATGAATCGCCTGGTATGGTACCAACCAGTGCTGATGTCGCCTGCCGTACGCAGCGTGGTGTAGCGTAGTTCACCGGATGTGGATGCTGGGCTTGAGGACGAACATCCTGCACGAGTGCGGCGCGACGTCGAAGCTCATCTTGTCCGTAAACGTGGCGTCCAGCGTCTCGTGCTGCGACACACAACACAACAACGACAAGACACCCGAGTCAGTGTCAGTCGAGGCTCGCTCGCACTCGCTGAACGATTCGGCCATGCGTGTGCTCGCGCTTAGGAGTACGTACCAGCCACAGGTCCCTGGCCTCGACGGGCGTGCCGGCGGGGAGGCCGATGTCGTCCCAGTGCGCGGTGATGGTGGCCTCGTCCTTGGCGTGCCGGTTCAGGAGCACCACCGCCGTCCGGTACTCGGAGAGCGGCGCCGCCCAGATCTCGCTGCTGCCCTCCATCCGAACCTTCTTCCCCTGCACGCCCAGCGGATCTGCATCGCATCGCATCGCATGCCCAAACAGAACGGAAACAGTCCATCGCCTGCCGTCGGTAAACTGAAACTGGGAATGCTAGTGGTCACGCTCGGCGCTCTCACCTTGGTTGACGGCGATCACCTCCTTGTTGGCCACGATGTCGTACGTCTCCTGCGACATGTGCCTCACGTCGCAGCCGATGATGAGAGGCGCCTGCACATTCATTGGACTGGCCCTAAATGCTCTATCTGTACTGTACCAAGATGCAGGGAGCAGGTATGTATGCCTGCAGTCTCACCTTGGAGATCGCCCAGAGGCTGAAGTGCACGACGTACTCGCTATTGGTCATGCCCCCGTTGCCCACCTCCAGCATGTCCGGATCTGCACGCGGAACCACAGGAGTATAATTAAGGCAAGAATCCATCTAGCACGAACGTGATGAAACACGTTGTCCGGAATAGGATCCGGCAACTGATGATGTACAGACCGTTCCAGCCACCGGGGCGCGCGTACTCCGCCCACACCTCGTTCTGGTCCGCCGTGGCGATCATGCTGAAACGCCGGCAACGACAGGTATGCTCAGTGAAGGCTGAAGCAAACAATCTGGACAGAACAACGCAAGAAGCAGTATCAGTCAAAGATGTTCTGACCTGTCCCAAGTGTCGGCGATGTCGTTGGTGGTCCTCCAGCTGTTGCCGTAGGCCGCCCCCCACTTCGCCGGGTGCATGTCGCCCCTAGCGATAGATCCCCGGCAAGGCGAGAGGCAGCATGAGTCACTGACTGGCCACGAAACCGATCATGGTGATCAAGAGACGTCTGATTAGTGATTACCGTACCATTCGCACAGGGAGAAGTAGATCGGCCGCCCCACCTTCATCAGCGCTCTGCTCATCTCCGGGTACCTGTTCACGTGCCACAAAACCTGTCAGGTACATTTACTCGGCTGCTTGCAGTACCTACCTCAGACATCACATGCCGATGCGATCGTGCCATCAGGCAGGGAGACGTTGAGATGGACAGGGAGAGGGGGGGATCAGGGAAGGAGGGCATGTGTGAGTCTGACTGACCGCTCCAGCGGCTTGAGGTCGCCGTTGTTGCAGTTGTCGTACTTGAGGTAATCCACTCCCTGCGTGCGTGGACACAGCCAATGAACACAGTATTTGGGTCAAAATCTTCCCTTGAAAAAAATGCTATCACAGATGGCATATCCTGCTCAAGTCACAAAAAAAAATAAAAGATGGCATATCCTGCTTTTCTGCTCACCCATGCAGCGAAGGTCTTGGCGTCCTGCTCCTCGTGGCCGAGGGACCCGGGCTGGGCCTTGGCGCAGGTCTGGAACCTGCAGAGCAATCGTTACACGGACGGGCAGACGGTGGTGGAGAAAAACAAGCGCCGGGGGCCGAAGCAAGCTGTTCGTTCCCCTCGGGTTCGTTAATGAATGGTGTGGGCAAGCAGCCAAGCAGAAGCAGGGTTCGCTTGAATCTCACCCGGCGTCGGAGTAGATCCCCAGCTTGAGCCCCTTGCTGTGGACGTAATCCGCCAGCGCCTTGATTCCGTGCGGGAACGTCTTGGTGTTGGCCACCAGACTCCCCTGCATGCAACGGCCGGAGCAGGTGCTTACTGCTTAGCACCAATCTGTTCAGTTAAGTTCAGACTTGAAGCATCGGTTGTACGTACCTTAGCATCACGTTGTGGCTCTGCCCAGCAATCATCTGAGAAAGCGAGAGAGGAGGAAGAACACGTATGATAATCCAGTTCAATTAATTTTTTTTTCTATCGTTCAGAAAAGAAAAGGCATCCAGAAGTAGCTGAAGAACCCGAGAGGCTAGAGCGAGTGAGCTGGCGCACCGATGTTGACGTATCTATAGCCGAGAGCAGCGAGTCCGGTCGACACGAGCGCGTCAGCTGAGGACCATCAAGGCATGGACGGCAACCGAGAAAGAAAGAAAGAAAGAAACAGATAGAGAGCAAGCTCATCATCAGCTGCTTTATTCAGCAAGCAAGCAAAGCTCCACCAGTAAAACGAGAAACTGAGGAAACAGAAGAAGTACCGGTCTCCCTGATGACCACCTCGCCGTTGCCGTCGCACTGGAAGTGATTCCAGCTGTTCCACCTGCGTTACGGTCAGAAATCACATCAGAAATCATACCAACACGCCCGCGCACGCAGCTACTAGACACTTTGCAACATCTCATCTCATCACGCTCCCAAAAGAAAGCTGAGTTACCCCATGGGAGGAGCCGAGCCGAGGCCATTGGCCAGCATGCTCCGCCGGTGCGCCTCCTCCACGTGCACCACCTTGCCGCCGCAAGCCACGACCGCCGCCGCCACCAGCAGCAGCAGCAGCAGCGCTAGCCTTGCCGGCGACGACCCACCACCACCACCACCCGCCATTGCTCCTATCACTCCATCCACTCGTGCCTCTTTGTCTCGGATCGGACTCTGACCGCTGCTCCTGCCTTCGTGGATCGACACCTGTGCTCCGTCGCTATTTATTATAGCCTCACGAGTCACGACTGATGTTGTAGCTGTTGAACTTTGTTGCCGGTGCACATCTTCTTCTTCTTCTTTTTCCCAGCGCAGATGCGGACGGATGTGTCGCGTTCGTCTTGTCGGAGATGGGCACCGGAGCACAGAAGCGCCCAGACTGCCTCACGTGGTTGGGCGCCGGAGGGTACACGTGCTCACTTAAGCCGTCCTGGGCCCACTGGGCGTGGACGACAGGCCGCACGAGAGCGGGGCAGGCCGGCCTGTCAGCCGGAGCCGCCGTGCTGGTCCGCCAGGATTGGAGCGGCCCGGTACCAAGGACGAATGGAATCGATCGACCGGATGATTCGCGATTGGCCAATCCGAATATCCGATCAACGTTATTGACTTTACCTTACTTATTTATCGTTATCCAGAGGACCGTGACGTGAACATGATGTAGACATATGGACTAGTAGAGCGTTAGTAGGTTGGTTAACTTTAATTAAATATATATTTATACAATATTATTAATATTTACTATGGCACTGTTAAATATGTTTTATAATATAAATTTGCTAATTTATATCTATATCTATATCTCTTATAAAGTTAATCTCCGCTACCTATTCTATCTAATCCACAGGGATCACGGCATCAACTTATGTGGACCATCCGATTCTTACACTCATCTACGTCCATCCGTACATCTGAGCCGGCCACCAGTCAAGAGGACCGCCGCCCTCATCTCCCCAAGCGAGCTGTAGAATCGACGCATGCCCTTCT
This sequence comes from Saccharum hybrid cultivar R570, assembly GCA_038087645.1. NCBI lineage: Eukaryota > Viridiplantae > Streptophyta > Magnoliopsida > Poales > Poaceae > Saccharum > Saccharum hybrid cultivar. The sequence continues at coordinate 2,420,188 of JAQSUU010000066.1, forward strand.
CTGTTCTCTCCCGTACTGCTCCCCCTTCCTCTCTCCTACTGTTTCCCCTTCTCCACCGACTCGTGGAATCAATATGGGCCTGTTTAGATCCAAATATTTCCCTAAATTTTACTATGCAAAAAGAAGATTCTCCATCACATCAAAATACTGGCACATGCATACTAAATGTAGATGAAATAAAAAAACTAATTGCACAGTTTTGTTGTACTTTGCGAGACGAACATTTTAAACCTAATTAGTCAATGTTTAGACAATTTTTACCAAATAAAAACAAAATGCTACAGTGCCGCACAGTGTACTACAGTGTTTCGGCCAGCCCCAATTCGGGGCAACTAAACACGGCCAATGTCTCGATGGCCACCACCCGCCGCCCTACTTCTTTCCATCGGTCCACCAGCTACCTGAAACGACGTACATGCAAATAAGCAAATTGCAATGCTTAGGCCACGTTTAGTTCCTAAAATTTTTCAAGATTTCTCGTTACATCGAATGTTTGGACATATGCATGAAGCATTAAATGTAGACGAAAAAAAAACTAATTACACATTTTGGTAGAAAACCACGAGACGAATCTTTTGAGCCTAATTAGTTCATGATTGGACACTAATTGGCAAATACAAACGAAAATACTACAGTATCCAAAGCTAAAAATTTTCGCGAACTAAACACACCCTTATTTTCCTCTTGCCTATAAAACAGGCCTAGGGTCTTTGTCATAGCAAATCATTATCCAGCCGATGTACACCGGTTTGATGCAGACTTGCAGTTCGGACTTCAAGAGCAAGGGCGGTCATTTGGTATCCTGACCACTGAGCATCTACTCGCAACTCGCAAGGAAGCCACACAATCTCACTGGCGTGATCCTACAACACGGTATCTCTCTAAAAAGATCCTGCTCAACTGCTGTGGGCAGCATCCCAAAATCCAGCGACAGCGGACAAAGAAAACAAGACGCGAGCTGACGAAGCCACGAACTCCTCCGCTCCCGGTCCAGGCAGGTACTGTACTAATCATTTTTTGGTGGAATCATATGTTCATTTGTTACTAATTGTTTCCAATGATGGTTGCTTCCATTTTTTAATATATAATGAAGCTTCAACGTATGAAAATAATTTGATTTTTTTGACTTATTAGTAGTGGAAGAATATTTCCTGATAATATCTTACAAAAATGCAAAGTAAACTGATGTTGACCTACAATATAGAAGTGCAAGCATGCTAAAATTTTTATTTGCCTTCCCAAACAAAGTGCACGTACAATATAAAAGCACAAGCATGGCAAAATTATGATATCCTACAAAAATGCAAAAGTAAACGGATGTTGACCTACAATATAGAAGTACAAGCATGCTAAAATTTTTATTTGCCTTCACAAACAAAGTGCACCTACAATACAAAAGCACAACATGGCAAACTTTTTATTTGCCTTCCCAAACAAAGTGCACCGTCACTCCGTTGAGTACATTTTCTGTCAACTCAAATGTGTATACCTCCCATCAGATGTTGCACCAACAATCTATGTTGACTTGTTGAGAGAGGTGTGCTAGATCCTCGATGGTTTCCTGCTTCAATAATATCAGCATGAACCAGTTGCATCTAACCAGGTCTGATGAACATGCTCTTTAGCCTTTGTTTTATTCATACAACGTTTCTGTAAAATTGACCCATTCCTGGTGTGGGGAATTCGTCTAGTATTTCCTATAAATCTAATCAAAGTTAATCAACTTGATTTACATGAAACCCTAAGCAACAATACCCTTTTTAGGACGAAGGGGTACTCCGTATGCATTAATATGATTTGTTGTTCCGTGAAATATTAATTACTGGCACATCTCTAAATAAATCAACTTTTGAAGTTCTACATTTATTCTAAGTCATTTTTTGTAAGTTTGATTTAGTTTATAGAAAAATATCAATATTTTACGATATAAAATTGGTATCTTTAGATATCATGAAATATAGTTTTCTTAGTGTATTTACAAAAGTGTGACTTATGATGAGTCTAGAAGTTGATTTATTTGAGGCCCAAAGAAAGAAGCCACCATAGTCGTAAAATTCGAACAAATTGAAGATGGCTCAATTTTGATTTCTTCGAACCAGTTCGCTCGTGACCAAATCCTCGACTTAGCATGTGTGCTTGCATTTTATTGGAATTATTCCAGGATTTAACAGCTCTATTCTTTCAATGATAAGCCAGGTGTCCCTCGATAGCAAGGTGTTTTGTGATGATTTTGTAAATTTCATGATTTACCGGTCCAATCTTTCATATATATTCATAGGAATAGGGCTTGTATAAGTGATGTGGGCATTTGATACTGTACTTTTTTAGAATTATTTTAGGATTTTAACAACTCTATTCTTGCAATAATAGGCGACGTCCCCTTCAACTTCAATAGCGAGGTGTATGTGGTGATTTTTGTCAATCTTGCGATCTACTGATCTTATCTTTCATAAAGCTTATAGGAATAGGGCTTGTAAGCGTGTTGTGGGTCTCTGCATCTATATTGCATAGTCTAGAAGAAAAAAAAAGATAATTGCAGAATTTGAGGAGGTTTCATATTGGGAATGCGCGGCCGAATGTACCATAAACACGCGGATGAGGCAGGCTGTGAGTGCGTCAAAAATCGCTATCTCATACGGAATCTTCAAGCTTTTGTGATAAGATAGCATAAATTTATAGATTTTTCTTTTCAATGCCACTGGAATCTATATTATTCTTTCCATGGTATTGAAAAATATATGATGTATTTGGTTTGTAGAAGAATTGGCCATACTTTATAAGATGCTGCATTATGAGTTTATTCATGAATTTTGATGAAATCGATTCATTTCTCATGCATATACCTGATTACTAGGTTATGAGGAATGAAGTAGCGACCCATTTTATTCTACAAACTAAATGGAAAAGCAACAAGTGAGAAAAAAATAGATCATCCTGCCTATCACACCAAACACACAATAGATTGCCATTGATTTCAACTTTTTCCCTCTTTGGCGCCACCGCCGTGAGCGTTTGCTGGGACATCCGACGCGGTGATGCGAGCGAGGCCGCTCGTCACCGTCTCACAGAGGGCCGCTTCGCTGGTGCTTGCGGGAGGGGGCAGGGATGACCGTGCAGTACACCGCGGTGGCCAATTTTATCCTTATCCAAACAAGACATGATAGCGTGTAGGGCTAGGTTCGAATCCTAATCCTAAGATTACGAATTTATGATAGGTTACTTTGCACTTCGAAAAAAGATAGAACGGCAGGCTATCATCAGGACTCGTTCAATTTTTTACAGGAGTGCAGTCTGTACACGTATCCGGGAGAGCTTGCGGGCAGATCCCGAACGTATCAGAAATCGTCAGCCTTTCCGATAAGATATGATAAACTATTGGTCGAGTCATTCTGCTATACTCAAAGTACGTACTCAAGTTTAATTAAAGGCATCGGTTTGGAATACCCAAGTGCAGCAGGTACAAAAATTTCGACGCGGTATCACCTGAGCGGTTCCCAGTACCTGGTGCTAGTCTTCAAGATTCCTCGTGCTGGATTCAAAGGCAGGACAAATAAAATACTCTTTGGGACACAAGAACGACTTAGGCTATCCGCACTCATGGACCTCTATATTCATTCTCTGTACATCCTAGTCAGCAAGATTCTCTCCTCTATACTCAATTCTCCCGCACCCATCCATCATCTATATCATCCTCTATCCACTCTATCCACTATGGGACCCACTTGTTACTTTATCTAAATATATCCATGTGTGATATAGTTTTGAAGGATTTATTGAGACGAATTTAATGGTGCAATCGAAATTTAATTTGGATTTTTGGTTTGTGAGTTATAGCATTTTTTCCTTGGTTTAGCTAGTGAGGCCCGCCACTGCGCACTATAGAGTAAGCACTGTACTACTCTAAATATAGAGTGAGAGAAAGGATAGAGTATCGTTTTAGAGTACCTGGTGTAGTAGTTTTTACTCTATATTCATACTCTAAACCTTTAGAGTATCGTTTAGAGTATCCCACTGCGGACAGTCTTATATACGAGGGGTTCAAATCTTTTCACAACATTATTGGACCTATATATGTTTCCCTGTTGGTGGATCAAGCTCTCAGGCTTCTAGAAGCTTTTTTTTAATATTCAAAACAATTATTCTCTTCATTTTAAAGATCCCTATATGTTTCTCTGTTGGTGGATCAAGCTCTCAGGCTTCTAGAATTTTTTTTTGTATTCAAAACAATTATTCTCTTCATTTTAAAGATTTGACCTTATAGGTCTGGGCTGGGCATAGGAATTTTTAGAAATGAAAAGATATGATGCGTAGAAAACAAAACTGAGAGATGTAGAAGAGATGAGATAGAAGTATATTGCTAAAAGACAAAGATATATTTGGAAAAAAGGAAATGAGTGTATTGAAATGTTGTAAGATCAAATATTTTGATGAAATTTGATACCTATAAGGTCAAAAAATTTTAAGGACAGAATTAAATTGAATTGATACAAATCATAATGTTCTAAACTACTTTAAATATTTAACCATGAGTATACCTGTAGCTATGTCCGTCACGACTCCGCTTTGGCTTGCCCGTTTTATGTTTGATGAGAAAGATCCAGGCATCTCGAGTACTCGTATACTCCCATCGTTCAAAAATTGTAATCGTATCAGACTAGAGAAAAAGTCATACAAAATATATTTTGACCATTAATTTCTCTTACAATATAAAGTCGACAACTTAAAAATCAATATCATCTTATAAGCACTTTTAACATAGATCTATTGGTGTAAGTTTTATGGTCTATATTTTCATATAATTTGATTAATAATTGTTGGTCAAAATTTTATAAAGTTTTGTCTTTTTCTCTAGTCAAATACGATTGTAATTTCTAAATAGAGGGAGTATATCTCTATCTACACCTAAAAATGATTGTAATGTCATTGTCTACTCAGTGATATCAAGTATCAATCCATGCTCACGCGTCGACATCTAATACGAATTATCCTTCACTCGGAGCTCACGCGTCCACATTCTACCTTATTTCAATACGAAGACTGGATCCACGGATCCACGTTCGATACCAAATTTTCGGAATTCACGCATCCATGTCCGACAGTCATGAAAACCTTAGCCCCGGTACAAGGCACCGATAAAAAAAAAGATTTGACAACACGCAAACTACACCTCCTTCGAGAAGTACGGGAGTCGCGCACGAGGACGTGACCAAAATCGTGCGGCAATTCAATACTCCCTGCCAGCCTTGACAGTCAACATGTCAACATGCCCCTACAAACAATAACCTACAGACAGCCCAAAAAAGGGTTAAGAAACACGCCCCGTTGTTGGCTTGCACAAGCTTGCAAATCGCAGAACGCCTCGTGCCTCGTGGGGGTTGGGTTGTGAATGGCTTAGGGGTTGTTTAGGTGGTGAAAAAGTTTGGGTTCGGCTACTGTAGCACTTTTCGTTTTATTTGGCAATTTGTGTCCAATCATGAACTAATTAGGCTCAAAAGATTTGTCTTGTGATTTACAACTAAACTGTATAATTAGTTTTTTCTTTTATCTATATTTAATACTCCATGTATGTGCCGCAAGATTTGATGTGACGGGTACGGTGTGTGGGCAACTAAACAGGCCCTTAGATGGCATTGGCGCCGGGTCCCACATTCCGTCCCCATCCACACCGCTAATCCGGCCCTCCGACGGTTGCCAACCGCCGATGACGAACGCGCAAGCAATGATGCCGTGTCAGCTGTCGCACCGCGCCCGCGCGCGGCGGCAATGATTAACCCCGCGCCGCGATAACCATCACACGCCCCTAATGACCCGGATTACGATTATTTTATTACTAATCCACCCCGCTGTCTCGCCCCCCACCCACCCGTTCCCATCCATCCCCCGCGCCGCTGCCACGTCGTCGCCCACCAACTCACCGGCGAGGTTTAGGACGGACACCCAGCCGCGGCGGGTGCCGTATATATCCGCGCGCCGAGCTTGAGGGACGCCCCACCACCACCACCACCCGCCCGGCCGCCCGCCCCTCGCAAATCACCAAACTGCCCCTCGCGTAAAAGGAAGGAGACGAACGAACGAGGCAGGGGAAAGGGGAGAAGATTTTCCAGATTTTGCGGCAGCGACCTACCCAGCTCCGCGAGAGAGACCGAGCGGCAGCAGCTACCATCCCCGTCCCCCGACATGACGCCGCATCTGCCCGCCGCCGTCGCCTCCCCCTCCTCCTCCTCCTCCTCCACGACCACCACATCCCGCGCCGCCGCGTACCACCACCACCACCTGCTCGACGCCGCCGCCGCGCCGCTGTCGTCCTCGCCGCACCAGCACCGGAGGCGGAGGCGGCGCCGAGTGCCGGGGTGCTTCCTCCGCCCGCGCCCGCCGCGCGCCGCGTCCGTCCGCTGCTGCGCCGCCGCGGCGCCCGCGCCGCAGGCGGCCCTGCCCGCGGCGGCGCGCGCCGAGGCGGCCACCACGCGGGTCTTCGTCGTGTCCGACCTGCACACGGACTACCCGGAGAACATGGACTGGGTGCGCCGCCTGCCCGCCGAGGTCGGGGCCGGCAAGGGGCAAGGCGTCGACGCGCTCGTCGTGGCCGGCGACGTGGCCGAGACCCGGGACAACTTCGCGCGCACCATGGAGGTGCTCAGGGAGCGATTCGCTGCCGTCTTCTACGTGCCAGGGAACCACGATCTCTGGCTGCGCCGCGAGGGCGGACGCTACGTGAGTCCATTTCCTTTGCATCACCTCCGTTCCTCGATGCGTTTCTTCCTTGTGCCGCAAGCCCGGTGTTTGACGAAATGCCTTGCCGTACCTATTACGGCATATTATGCTGTTTGGTTAGTCCACTCTGATGGTTTGAGCTAACCCAGTAATTCCACTTAATTTGATCCAATGGTACATTGCAACGCTTGCCTGCAGCCTGGTTAGTGTCCCTCCCTGTTTTAGGAGGCCTAATTTTAGACGCACTGCAGTGTAGAGTTTACCAATGAGGTTTTCATTTTGCTCATTGGTTTGTAGGAGCCCTGTCTATCTGGACTGCATCTCAGTTGTAAATGTTGTCTTGTGCTTGTAATATTGTAATTCTACTTGTTTCTTGACTGAAGGCATGGCACTCAGATTAGTTGTTGCTGGCTGAGTCCCTCCCTACTTAGTAACTTATGCAAATTATTAGCTGTGTAGAATCACACACATGCTGCAAAGCGTTGTCTGAATTGAAAAAAAAATGGAGTGTGGGGTTGTATTGTTAGATAAAGCTTAGCATAAATGACGGTACATCACATTCTTCTTGGAGTACATCATTCAGCTTTTCCTTTTTGATGAAATCATTACAGCATTAACCTTATTTGCTAATATATATCATTGGTGAGGCTCTCTCAGTTACTCAAATTATTCCTTCCAGATGGATTCGCTGGAGAAACTGACTGCATTGCTTGATGCGTGTAGTGAGCTGGGTGTGGATACTGGCCCAAGAACAATAGGTGACTTGGGAATCATACCATTGTTCTCATGGTATCACAAGGTGGTTTAATTTTCTTGCTTCATTATCATTCAATATTTTGTTTGAATTATTATGCACTACTTTCCTAGAATTATCCCGCTTTCTCACCTTGCTTAATTGTCCTCCAGAGCTTTGACAAGGAGAAGGATGTTAACAGTGTGCGTGTCCCGTCGCTAGAGATGGTAGGTTGGTCTTTCCCTCAATACCTACTCATTTGCAGAACACCATTAGTTACCAAGTACTGTTACTTACTTCAGTTTAAGTCTTGAATTATATATTCCATATCCTCAAGGGGTTTGCTTGATTTATTTTGCAAAATTAGATATCTCAATATCAGCTATTTAAACCATGAGCACCAAACTAACAAACTAGCTATCCAATCCAAACTATAATGTTCAATGAGAAATGTAGCTTGCATACAAGCCATAGGCACAAATATTTACTGGTGTGGACAAGCAAAAAATTGTGCGCTCTTTCTTTTTTCTTATGTAGAAAATTGCATGATTCCTCTTGATATCTTGAACTGATAGGTTTACGGTTTTGTATAATCAGGCTTGTAAAGACTTCCATGCTTGCCAATGGCCTTCAGACCTGACAAATGATGACGAGGCTCTTGCTCTTTACTTTGACAAGCTGAATGACAAGAATCATGATGCTATTGAAGAAGTGAAAAGTAGCAGCAAACAAATATTAACATTTTCACACTTCGTACCAAGGTGCATTGTGCTCCTCCTACCTAGACCTTCCATTTTTCTGAGCTTCTGTTTGATATTTGTTTGACCTTCGGTTTTGGGTATGCTTGACTGAATTACTTGTTGAAATGCAATTAATGATAGCCACCCAATAAATACTTTTTTTACTGCTTCCATTCCTCCTAGCATCTCAGTTTGTCTGTTGCATCTCTTTCTTGCTTTGTCAGCATCCTAAAGCATTTATATTAATTATTATTGGTAAGTGTGTTTCATTTCTTGTTGCATTTTTATGATGAAAACACCTCAAAGAGAAACCATCTTATCAATCAAGGTGCCAACTTGGAAGCAATATTTATATCTCAGTATCTGCACTAGCGACTTCATATTTGACCCTTTTTTCACCCCAAAGGAAGACATTTTGTGTGGTTGACTGGTTGTGTAGCATTTCAATTGCAAATCACATGGAGGAAAAGTGGAAAACTCTGTTTTCATACTGGCTGTCTAATTATATGAAATTGCAGATATACCAGCAATTGTGAATCTGTGATGGAGGCTATCCTTCCTTACCTAACTGGATTGTCTTGCCCCTGCTGTATTTATGTTTTCAGTGTTGTTTTGAAATTACCCATTGAACATTTAGGATGTCTTAGTATGCATTCATGAAACTCCAAGCCCAGAACTAATGTCTTCTATACGACACTGCAGGCAAGAGTTGTGTCCGGAGAAACGTATGCTTTATTACCCATACCTTCCTAAGGTCATTGGCTCTGATTTTTTGGAGAGGAGGCTCAGAGATATACACAGCAACAGAAAAGACGGAGCAGCTTGCCATGTTTTTGGGCACACTCATTTCTGTTGGGATTCTGTGGTTGATGAGATCAGGTAGTGATCCGGTGGTCTGGCCATTTCTGAGATCAAGATGCATGATGATTATTCTAACTCACGATATAAAATTCTTCCAATGCAGGTATGTGCAAGCCCCTCTGGCATACCCTCGAGAAAGGAAACGTCGGATGAACAGTGAAGGCTGGCTGCCATTTTGTGTATACCGTGACGGTTTCAACCCAGAAATATATCCGGCATTGTGGTCAGACTACTACAATAAGAACAAAAGGGAACCCGAGAACACTCAGCTCGCGCCATGGGTTGCCAGCCATTTCGCCAAGTACCACAAGTTCCACTGACCCTTTCTGAGTTCCCTTGGCTTTTTGCCGAAGTTAATGCAGTTCGTCTGTTCAGGATGGTGTTGAAATCTGCATTTACCTGGGAAAAGGAGATATTGACGTTTTACCTGTACATGATCTTTTTCTTGTTTCCACTCTTACCATAACTTTTGGGCAAGCAAGCGCCAGCCTCTGTTCGTTGTATGTTGCAGAAATCTGAATAATGTGTATAAGATTCTTCAAAGCCTTGCTGCAGAGATAGTGAAATATAGCTGATTCTGTTCATCTAGCAAGCACCATCTGTCCATTTGACTTCTCTTTAGTGGAGTTTTTAACTGCAAATCACAGATAATTCTGCTTCACCCTCATTACTATTTTAGGTTATTCTTGATGGGGCATTCGGAAATCATTTTTCTAAAATCTGTAGAGGAAGAGGATTACACGTGGCTGGCGCCTGCCTCCATTCAGGCTTGGGAAGGGAAAGTTCGCGTCGCGGGGCGTGCATCATTCCGTCTTTCCCGTTCCTCCGATAGTTGTCGGGTTATGTTCGGCTATGGATTGAAATTAGGGGACAGAAGCAGATGAATGTCATAGTTCAGTGAATGTGTAAATGAATAATGGAATAAAATGAACCAAGCGATCGATTTCATTGATCTTAGGGTGAGAGGAGCTTGCACCTGTGCCGTAGTGCGGTAGTCGTCTGCTGCTGGCCGGGATAACACACCCACTGCTACTTCCACTGTGGGCCTGTGTATTTGCTGCTGGGCGTTCGTTCATGCATGCTTCGCTTAGGCCCAAGGCCCACCGTTTCTTAATAGAAGAATAACAAATATATGTATTGTTTGCTAAAAAAACAAATATATGTATTGAAGTCAATTCTTATAGCATATTTCGGATACACCTTAGCGCCCGGACATATGGAGGGATGCCCCTAGCTGCTCTGTTTCTCATGCATAGCGAGGGTAGACCTTGGCTTGCTGCGGGGCCACCATGCGGGCATCGCGCTACCGTTGGCCTACCGGGCGGGGCCACCACCTCCGTGGGCGTCCACGCGCTCATCGGGTAGGGTTTCCTGGCCCAGCTCGAACTACCGCGGCAAGATGGAGGGAAGGGAAGGGGAGAGAGAGAGAGAGAGAGGAGAGGAGAGGAGAGGAGGAGGACGAGGTGAACGTGAGGAAGGCGCGAAGTAGCAGCCGAAGACCTGCGGCAGGCCGCTGTTTACCAGCCACCAGCGCTATTACAACATGTACAACACCCGATTTACTTTTAAAATATCCATATGAAACATTTGAACATACGTCGTCCGAAGACAGATGAAACACTTGCAAAAACACCTAGAAAAACACTTGAAAAGTTATTTCAAAACATATGCAACATCTGGATAAAAATACTTGCAACATATATGTGAAAAATATGTACGTCCAAATACACATAATTGCAACGTACGTCTGAAAAAACAGATGAAACATTTGGAACAGAGAGTAACAGACGCTTATAACATACGTGTATAGCCATTGAAACATATGCAACATCCTAATCTGCTTTTGCATCGTCCACGTGAAACATTTTAACATACCGACGCTGTACTCTCCTTCCCTCTCGGTCACACATCTGCGCAACACCATTTGTGGGCCTCGGGCTAGGCCGCACCATTTGTGGGCCTCGGGCTAGGCCGCCCCCTGATGATGATGGCGTGCTTTTCGGACCAACCCAGCATGAAAAATGGCCTGGCAGACTGTGCTTGGGGCCGTCGGCCAGACACGAAGCCCACGTCAGCACAGTCCGGCGGCACGCCGTGCCCTGTCTGGCCCGGTCGGGCTGTGCCGGGCCGTCCAAATGCTCGTCTACTCTACTCCGTATAGGTGTGAATCAGCGAATGTATGTACAACATTGTATAGGTGAGGATGTCGCCTCATTTGCCATGTGCAACGCGCCGATGAGATCATTTCAATGTCGTCACCAGTCGTCCAGTCCAGGGTCCAGACCACGTAGTGCAGTGCGAACGTCCCATAGCTGAGCCATCTCCGATCCATTTGCCAATGAGTACGAAAAGTAGACAATCAGAACCAGCCAGATACGATACAAGTCCTGCCTTTTTTACCTCGAATTTATTACATACACACTAGTAACCAGTTGAGATGTGTACATCACCTGATTCACCGTCTCCAACGCTGGGGCGACCAACAAGCACCTATGCCCGGCCCCTTATTAACCACTTCACACAACACCACAAATATAATTTCCGACACGTACGTGCATAACAAAACATGACGACAACAGGACTGGGTCCAACTAAGGAGACGCCACCACGCCGGCGCCGGCGCCGGCCGGCCGACCGACTAGCTAGCTAGTAGTCCTCCGGCGCGAGCGGCTGGTGATCCGTGCTGTGCGGCGCGGCGGCGTCGGCGGACGGGATGACCAGGTACTCGTACACCAGCCCCGCGAGCCCGGCGCCGAGGAAGGGGCCGAGCCAGTACACCCAGTGGTGCCTCCACCGCCAGCCGACGAGCGCCGGGCCGAAGACCCGCGCCGGGTTCATCCCGGCGCCGTCGAATGGCCCGCCTGCCAGCACGTTGGCGCCGAGCAGGAACCCTACGGCGAGCGGCGCGATGGTGCCGACGTGGCCCCGCTTCGGGTCGATCACCGTGGCGTAGTAGGCGTACATGAGCCCGAACGTCATGACGGCCTCCAGCAGCACGGCGTGCCAGTCGCCGACCCCGGACGCCAGCGCGAACCCCGGCGGGCGCGCGCCGCCCGTGGCGAGGCGCAGGAGCAGCGTGGCGGCGACGGCGCCGAGAAGCTGCGCCACCCAGTAGAAGGCCGCGCGGACGAGGGAGATCCGGCCGCCGATCAGCGCGCCGAAGGTGATGGCGGGGTTCACGTGCCCGCCCGAGATGTTGACGGCCACGGCGACCGCCACGGACAGAGCCAGCGCGTGCGCCAGCGCCACGGCCACCAGCCCGCCCGCCGTGCTCGTGTCGTGGTACATCTTCCCTGCACGCGAATGGCAAACCCCCGCATGCATCGGTCGTCTCGATCGTCAAAGACTTCCGATCGGAATTGAAGATGGCATGCATGTTACGTTACGTACCGAGCGAGAGGACGGATCCCTCGGCGGCGAAGACGAAGATGGCGGTGGCGATGAACTCGGAGATGGCGGCGCGGATGGTGTCCGGGTGCGTGGCGTCCTCGCTCCGCCCCACCGTGAACCGCACGCCCGTGCTCATGTCGTCGCCGAAAGCTCAAAACCCAAGCAAAACCTGCTGCCTGTCCTTGCTTGCTTGCAGTAGCCGCTAGGGGTGCGTACCCCTCTGCTTCGTTTCAAAACAAACTTTCGCTGCGGCGACGGCCAGCGCGCGTGGCTTATAACGTGGCCGAGCCGCGCGCGGCGCCACGCCACGTGTGGGCGCACAGGGCCAGCTGGGCGGCACGTCTCAGGGGCCGCCCGTCCATGCGTACGCGCTGGTGCGTGCCCTGTGAGCTCTCGTGCTCATCTCTATCCGCGGGGTCCGCGTTCCAGACTGACAGGTCACGGGCACATTTCGGCGAGTACGTGTACGTTTTCCCTACGGATACTGGGATACATATGCATGCGAAATCGCTCCCCTGCCTAGTCAAACATCTACGGCTAAAACAAACAAAAACAGAAATGCAATCCTTGCTAGTACAGACCCTGATCGGGATTTGGCAACGGCCCACGGGCTACTGGGCCGGTTTTCAATCGGGGGTCCAGTATGGGTTGGTCTTTGAACTTGTCTGGCCTGCATGCTACAGATTTGTTATAGATCAGCAAACTATTGGTGACGGAATAATCAAATTAGGAAACTAATTGCTCACTATCCCGAACACCTTAGGTGTTGTAGGAACAGTAATGGAGGACAGATTAAAGTTAAGGTATTATGAAGTTGACAGCATTAGCATCATAGACCATAGAGTAAGATTTATAAAGTCTAAGCTCTCAAGTAGTGCTATTCACCAAGGCTAAGCGCTATCACATATAAACCATAATGTCTAAATTTGAATTTAACAATTACCAATTTACCACATAGAATATTTTGCATTTGCAATTTGCATTGCACCGTTTGCACGGAATTCCAGATAAATTAAACAGACTCATCTACTGTGCACTAAAACACACCAAACAAGAGATATGATACTCATATATACACTGAGATGAGACGATCAGAGTTAGAAGTTAGATCGCAACGTAGGTTCTTCGACCTAGGAAACGGTGGTTCGGCGATTTGGGCGGAAAAAGGGCTAGAGCAGTTGGACCAAGAGGTGTGCGAGGGCGAGGCGAACGTGATGATGCGGTTTGCATGGCTGGTGGCGGCTCAACGACGGCAGCGGCGAGCGGCGGAGCTAAGCGGTGGCGACGGTAAACCGAAAAAGAAAAACGACTCCACAGTGAACTCGGGCTATATATAGGGCAACGGTCACGGTAAGAGCACTGGAAGGCTCACGACGTCGTGCTGGCGATCCTGGGCGCGCGAGAAGAGCCTGGACGGCCACGGCGGCGCTCCGGCGCCCATAACGGCCGGTGGCTGGTCGCCATTGGCCGAGCACTGTAGCACTCCCCCCCCTAAATTTTTAAAATCAAACTATTTTCGCCAAATTACTCACAAAATCATGTAGTAACTTGAAAAATTCTCAAAATATGAAATCTTCATAATTTCAAGCTCTACAAGTTTTATATTGAACACTTCTTAAAATTCGAACTGGATTTTGAAATTTGAAATTAAAAACAAAAGGGGACACTTTTTGGAAATTTGGTAATTTAGAAATTACTTTCAATTTTATATTGAAACTTCAAAAACTTCAAACACCAAAGTTGTACATCTAGCCAAGACCTACAACTTTGCTATTCAAACCATTTGCAAAATCTGCCTTCATTTTGAAATTTGAGTTTGGGGATGAAAAGGGGTCAAATTTGAAATTTGCTTCTTTTCAAAATTGCTCCACATTTTACACTAAAACTTTGAAAACTCAAAACACCAAAGTTGTAGCCCTTGAAAAGTTCTACAAACTTGATTTTAAACTTTTTCCCAAATTTTGCTTATGTTTTGAATTATTTCAAAAGGGGTGAAAATAGGGTTTTGGATTTTAGGGTTTTCCGGAGAATTCAAATTGAAACTTGTTGCTATTTTATTTGGTGATTATTTAATGATCAAACCATCACCCAAGGGCATCATTTAGACAATCATCACATGTTTGACCAAATGCCACTCTTGGTTGACCAATTTAACTTTTGAAAATCTTTTAATAATTCCCCAAATTTGAATTCAAATTCGAATCGGAAAACTCGCGATAAGTTTTGGATTCCAATTCAAACTCAAACTTGAAGTTCCATTTTATAAGTTGGACTTGAGTTCATACCCTACACTTGGCACTAGTGTGCAACACAGTCACACACCTCAAATTACGCAAGGCATAAACTAAGTATTTGCGGTGACATTCGAAATTAGGGTTTTCGGTTCGAGTCACACCACTGAGAAGCACATCCAACCTAACAAGGTAAACTCATTTTAGTTAATGCATAACATGGTTGACCTAATCATGGATGCTTTATGGTGCAATATGATGACATGGCAGGTTAATTAGCCACTATAACACACGTGGTGTTACAGCCCTTCCCCCTTAAAGAAATCTCGTCCCGAGATTTAAAGCCTTGAGTTAAGTAATGGAAAAGGAAACGTGTCAAGCAAACACGTCCAAGACTTGCTTACAAAACAGGTAGGGGGGTTTTCTACATTACAAAAATTTGAAAAGGACAGGTTACAATTTAAAGAAGAAATTGCAACCTAGATAGAAGCAAAGAACTTGGGAAAGTTCTCCAACAGGTAATCTTCAGATTCCCACGTAGCTTCTTCTTCCGAATGTTGATCCCATTATATCTTATACCATTTGATTGTTCTACTTCGGGCAACACGATCCTTTTAATCCAAAACTCGAACAGGATATTCAGAATATGTCAAATCAGGCTCAAGTTCAACTCCATCAACATCAACAACTTGATCAGGCACTTGAAGATACTTCTTCAATTGCGATACATGAAATACATTGTGCACGGCTGACAGTTGTTCAGACAACTTTAATCTATATGCCACCTTTCCACATTTTTCAATGATTTGGAATGGTCCAATATAACGTGGCGCGAGTTTGCCCTTGACTCCAAATCGAGTAACTCCTTTCATGGGTGACACTTTCAGATAAACATAATCTCCCACTTTAAACATCAAGGGTCTACGCCTTTTGTCAGCATAACTCTTCTGTTGAGACTGAGCAACTTTTAAACTCTTTTGAATTTGCTTGACTTTTTCTTCCATTTTCTTCACAAGATCAACACCGAAAAACCATCTTTCTCCCGGTTCTGACCAGTTCAGAGGAGTTCTGCACCTGCGGCCATACAGTGCTTCAAAGGGTGTCATTTTGATACTCTCTTGATAACTATTATTATAGGAGAACTCTGCTAACGGTAAACATTCATCCCATTGATCTTGATAAGTGAGAGCACAAGATCTCAACATATCTTCTAGAATTTGATTTACTCTTTCAGTTTGTCCCCCAGTTTGCGGATGATAAGCTGTGCTGTATAGAAGTTTAGTACCCAATGACTTTTGGAATTGTTTCCAAAATTGCGAAACAAACTGAGTACCCCTGTCGGTCACAATTGTTTTGGGTATCCCATGCAAACTCATAATCCGGGCAACATATATTTCTGCATATCTGGATGCTCTATAGTCAGTCTTCACAGGTATAAAGTGAGCTGATTTAGTCAAACGATCCACAATAACCCAAATTGAATCAAAGCCTCTTGAGGTCTTGGGTAACCCAGTAATGAAATCTATACTGATATCTTCCCACTTCCAAGATGGAATGGGCAAGGGTTGTAACATTCCTGCTGACTTCAAATGTACAACCTTCACTCTACGGCAAGTGTCACATCTGGCAACATATTTAGCAATTTCAATTTTCATTTTAGTCCACCAGAATCTCTGTCTCAAATCCTGATACATCTTATTACTCCCCGGATGAATAGAGAACCTTGTGTTATGTGCTTCATCAAGAATGAGCTGACGTAACTCCAGAACTTTTGGGACCACTAGCCGGTTCTTGAACCGCAACACATCTGTATCATCAATACTAAAATCTGTCCGTTGACCTGATCTAACTTTTTCTTTGATGTAGGCTATACCGGAATTCTTACTCTGAGCAGATATAACCTGATCTTTGATTGTTGATTCCACAGTGACATTGGTCAATTGACCTTGTTGGACTATTTCAATATTCAACTTTTCCAAATCATGACACAGACTATGATCCATTGGCTTCACAGTTATACAATTGTAATGATTCTTTCTACTGAGTGCATCGGCAACAACATTTGCTTTTCCAGGGTGATAGTGCACTTCTAGATCATAATCCTTTATTAACTCAAGCCACCTTCTTTGCCTCATGTTCAATTCTGACTGAGTGAAGATATACTTCAAGCTTTTGTGATCTGTATAAATGTGGCAAGTATTACCTAACAAGTAATGACGCCAGATTTTTAATGCATGAACCACAGCTGCTAGTTCAACATCATGTGTTGGATAATGCTCTTCGTGACGTTTCAACTGTCTCGAGGCATAAGCAATGACTCTGCCTTCTTGCATCAATACACAACCAAGGTCAATACCTGAGGCATCACAGTAAACATCAAATGACTTTTCTATATCCGGCTGTGCTAAAACTGGAGCAGTCGTCAGTGACTTCTTTAGAATTCTAAAAGCCTTCTCACATTCTGGAGACCAGATGAACTTGGTTTGATTCTTCAATAATTCTGTGATTGGCTTGGCTACTTTTGAAAAGTCAGGTATGAATCGACGGTAGTAACCCGCCATTCCCAGAAAACTTCAGACTTCATGAACTGAGATTGGTGGTTTCCAATTCAAAATATCCTTCACCTTACCAGGGTCAACAGCTACTCCTTCGGCTGACAACATATCTCCTAAGAATTGTACTTCCTTTAGCCAAAACTCACATTTACTAAACTTGACATACAGTTGATGATCTCTTAGACGAGTTAGAATAATTCCGAGGTGTTCAGCATGCTCTTCTTCACTTTTGGAGTATACCAAAATATCATCAATAAAGACAACTACAAACTTGTCAAGTTTCGGCATGAAAACTGAGTTCATCAAATACATGAAATGTGTCGGTGCATTGGTGATGCCAAAAGACATAACTAGATACTCATACAATCCATATCTGGTAGTGAATGCAGTCTTTGGGATATCTTCTGGTCGAATCTTGATTTGATGGTACCCAGATCGAAGATTGATCTTTGAAAACACCTTTGCTCCCGCAAGTTGATCAAAAAGTATATCAATGCGAGGCAACGGGTACTTGTTTTTAATGGTTACTTCATTTAACGGGCAATAGTCAACACACATCCTTAGAGTCTGATCCTTCTTCTTGACAAAAAAGAGCCGGACATCCCCATGGTGATGAACTGGGTCTGATGAAACCTTTGTCACGTAACTCTTGCAATTGATCCTTGAGTTCGGCCAATTCATTTGGTGACATTCTATAAGCTCTCCTGGATATTGGGGCAGTACCAGGTTTCAACTCAATTACAAATTCTACTTCTCTGTCCGGTGGCAAACGATCATCTGGAAACACATCTGGAAATTCGCAGATCGGAATATCACATATTTCTTTCACTGAAGTTGCACATACTCTTTTAACTGTCCTCTTAGGAATAGGAAGTTGGATAAGGAGATGAGATTTATTATCCGGCAAGTTCAACCTTATAGTTCTGTGCAGTGCATCTATAATAGCTCCTCGTTGGTACATCCAATTCATACCCATGATTACATCTATATCCTGATTCTGTAATATTATCATTGAGGTAGGAAATATATGCCCACCCAACTCTATAGGTACCTCATGCACCATTTCCTTAGTACACAGTCGTCCCCCGGGCGACTGAATAAAGAAATCCTCTTGTGTTCCTAAAATTGGAATGTCATGCTTTACAACAAAGGTGCGATTTATGAATGTATGCGATGCACCAGAATCAAATAACAGTATTGTTGGATGATTAGCAACAGGGAACATACCCATCATAACAGGTTCTCCCTCTGGAATCGCACTAGCTTGGGTGTAGAATACACGTCCCGTCTTATTCTTTTCACCCTTACCCTTCTGGATATTCAGACTATTGGTCTTACTCTGAGGCTGCTGCTGTTGCGGTACAGGAGCTCTTAGATAATTGGGGTTGTACTACCTTGGATACATAATATGATAGACTATTACATCGTTTTTCTTGCAACGACACCCTTTAGAAAAACAAAAAAATACATTCAAGTCCTTGCAAGGATCTCCCAGCTGTCTTCGTCATCGCCAATCGGATGAGCCACACGACGAACCACCGCTGCACGAAGAAGCATAAGAACTTGCCAAGCTTGCAGCTTGAAACTGACACCCTTCTCGACGAAGACACTTCGTATTTTTTGAACGGCACAACAAACCGCATATCAAACTTGATATGCACTTCAAACGTTGAACGAACCGGCCCTGCATTGGCGATGCTGATGGAGTCTGACGCCTCAAGCAACGCAGGCATCTCCGACTCATCCGACGAGAAAACAATCCAAAAGGAGATAGAACCACTGAAGCGGTAACAACAACACCAACCCGATTCCTTGGAATCGGATAAGTGGAAGGCTTACCTCGCAGGAGAGTCCGAGAACGCCTGGAGGGAGGCGAGAACGATGGACAGCCGAGTAGCTGCCATTCCCATCGGACACCACTATAAACTAAAATCCTACTATAAACTTACCGATCTACACAGTAGCCGCCGTCGAGGGCCAGGCACACCTCTCCTGCGACATCAGACTGACGCCGGAGGAGCAGGGGCCGGCCAGCTCAACGGCGAAAGGAGAATCACCCTCTGCTTACTGTAGCGTGGGGAACGAACGAGAGACTTCGACCATGACCCAGACGAACATGAGCAAATGCAATCCTTGCTAGTACAGACCCTGATCGGGATTTGGCAACGGCCCACGGGCTACAGGGCCAGTTTTCAATCGGGGGTCCAGTAGGGGTTGGTCTTTGAACTTGTCTGGCCTGCATGCTACAGATTTGTTAGGCCAGTCTCAATGCCAGTTTCATGTCCTAGTTTTCAACACACTTATATTTTGAAAACAGTGCAGAAGAGTTTCATCCCCATGAAACTCTCTCTACTCCCATGAAACTCTTACCATCTCTCTCTTCATTAACATGGTGCCATGTCAGCATACTTAATGCTCATGAAACTCCATAAAATCTCCATTGAGACTGGCCTTATAGATCAGCAAACTATTGGCGACGGAATAATCAAATTAGGAAACTAATTGCTCACTATCCCAAACACCTTAGGTGTTGTAGGAACAGTAATGGAGGACAGATTAAAATTAAGGTATTATGAAGTTGACAGCATTAGCATCATAGACCATAGAGTAAGATTTATAAAGTCTAAGCTCTCAAGTAGTGCTATTCACCAAGGCTAAGCGCTATCACATATAAACCATAATGTCTAAATTTGAATTTAATAATTACCAATTTACCACATAGAATATTTTGCATTTGCAATTTGCATTGCACCGTTTGCACGGAATTCCAGATAAATTAAACAGACTCATCAGAAACTAGCTAGCTAGTTAACTCATCTACTGTGCACTAAAACACACCAAACAAGAGATATGATACTCATATATACACTGAGATGAGAGGGTCAGAGAGTTAGAAGTTAGATCGCAACGTAGGTTCTTCAACCTAGAAAAAAAGAACATGGTAAGATAACCACCCGGTTCATCTCATCACATATACACTAGGTATGAGTCTCAGCTAATATCGTATAATTAACTTATCAATTTGATAAGATTTGTAATATATGTTTTCGTTGATCTGTAAAATCGTTTGATAAGTTGAACTTGAGTTTTCGCGGCTATAGATGTATAATACGCAACCAGGATCATGTGTCGTGCTCTAGTGGAGTTTGCAGATCGCATCTCTAGGGATTTCCGGAGTCAATTTACCTAAACTGAGTTGGTCAGGAGGGTAGATTAATTTGGTGTGTCTCTACAACTTTGATGGAAAAGAATACTCCCTCCATCCTGAAATAGAAAGCATCCTACGAATTCTAGAACCTATAAAACAACTGACACATTAATCCTCCCTTAACTGTGAAGAGACCATGTGCTTTCTATATTTTAATACTTGTGGTACACACTATGACAGGAGTTAGCAGTTCAGCTAGAATACTTTATAATTGGACAATGTTTAAATGCTTTGCGGACGGAGGGAGAAAGAATCTTTCCCTAGAAGATTTGAGCCCTATGAAAACTTAAAGCCCGTTCGCTTCGCTGAAAAGTCATGGTTGAAAATACTGTTCGCTGATTTGTTGTGGGAGAAAAACACTGTTCCGGCTGAAAAAACAAGCTGAAAAATACGGATTATAAAACAAGCGAACATGGATTAGGGTTTAGAGCTTAGGGTTTAGGGTTTATGGTTTAGAGTTTAGTTCATGTGGGCCGTGGCAAAGCTATCTTACTTGGAAAGTTTATTTCCCTAGAAATCTTGTTCGTAGGACAGTTTGATTGGGTACTTTTATTTTGTTCACATTTTATATTTTTTATATGCTTACGATGCTTATCATCTATGATTTGCAACCAGGAAAAGGCCAAAAAATATTACTCTTCAGGATTACGATCAACAATTATTGTTTGGAAATCAATAATACAGGTTCAGCATATAAATGGGCAAAACAAAATGTACATCACAAACAAGATGTTGAGTAAAAACTTTCAGCGCAAAATACCCTCTACATGAAACTAATCTTCTGCAAGCATGACAATTGGATGAGCACAGTTAAATCACATCAGCCTAATCCTGTAGCTTGAATGTGCACAACTATGATGCAAGCATGATATCTTGATCTGATGCTGATGGTTGATGCACCAGTGTACCTCATGCTGGTTTCGTCATCCAGCAAAGATCGTTCTCCTTCGTTCTAGTAGACCTACATACATACAAAAATGGCTGGAATTAAACAGCCTGATCGGCTGCTGTTTTTCTGGGCTGCTGCTGTGAGCTGGGTTACTTTTTTTTGCCGCTGCTGCAGCAGCAGCTGTAGGAAGGGTATCTGATCGGAGGCAAAAATGCGCACCGCACCGGAGCTCATTCCTCCCCAGCTAAGCACGAAAATAGTGAGCATCCCCAAATTAAAGATGCACCTCTAATAAGGGCCTCAAATCACCGATTCACCCGGGCATAAGTTTCAGCGCTAACAGATATGAACTTCACGAGTTCACGTCCTTTTCTCTGAATTGCACCAGAGAAATCGATCAGGGAGAATCGACGCAGTACTTCCTGTTCGATTGCAATGTTACAATTGAAAAGGGAAAAAAATGGAAGCAAAACGATTATGAAATACAAATCATATAAGTTCGAAATCAAGATGTCGACCAGCCCACACCCTGCATCGTCGTAGAGCTAGTTCAACGCCAGGCTAGTTCTTCTGGTCCGTCGCCGGTGGCGATCTCGTCGATCATCCTGACGACGTCCTGCACCTTGGGCCGCCTGTCGGGGTCGACGGCGGCGCAGAGGAGGGCGACCTCGGTGAGTCGGAGCATGTCCCCGTGCCGTCCCCGGTCGCCCACGATCTCCACGTCGAGGATGTCCGTGGACCACTCGTGGCTGAGCGCCAGCCGCGCCCACTCCGCCAGGTCGCCGTCTTCCTCCACGGGCACCTTCCCCGTCACCAGCTCCAGCAGCACCAGCCCGAGGCAGTACACGTCGGCGCGGGACGACAGCCGCCTGCCGCCGCGGCGCGCGAACTCGGGGCACTTGGCCGCCGCCAGCCGGTGCGCGTGGTGCGGAAGCAGCGGGTGGAAGCCGTGGTCCGTCAGCTTCGGCACCGCCTGCTTCTGCTGTGTGCCATGGGGAGCCGAGAAGAAGACGAGCACGTTGGACGACTTGAGGTTGCCGTGCGGCGGCCGGTGGAAGTACGGCAGCGACTTGTGCAGGTACGCCAGCCCACGCGCCATGCCCTGCGCTATCGACAGCCGCGCCGGCCACGGCAGCGGCGTCCTCCCCTCGCCTCTGTTTCCTGCGCACGCACGCGCAAACAAAGCAAAGCTTACATGGCGATCATCATCTCAGCTGACACCACACGGACGCGTCCGGACGACGTACCATGCAGGAGCTGGAAGAGGCTGCACCCGGGAACGTGCTCGTACACGACCAGCTTCTCTTCCTTGGAGTAGAAACACGCGACGAGGTCGACGACGTTCTCGTGCCGGAGCTTGCCCAGGAGCTGCATGGTGTGCGTGAACTCCCTACGCGGCACGTGCGACATGTTGCGCAGCCGCTTCACGACGACGACGGGGCCGGCCTGGAGGGTCACCCGGTACGTGATGCCCAACCGCCCCTTGCCGAGCATCTCCGCCGTGGACCGGAAGAGCTCGTCGAGGTCGAAGCTGGCGCCGTCGGCGCGGAAGAACTGCAGCTCGGCCCCTTTGCCGGACTCCGTGCTCCGGCTGCCGCTCCCTCGGCCTTGCTCCACCTCCACCTTGTCCTTGATGTCCTCCGCCACCGTCACTTTCGCATTAATTGTACAGAATAAGCCCCCGTCAGAAAAAAAGAAGGCCGTTGCAGAGGAAAGAGGAGTCGGGAAATGATCCGAATTTGTCACCTGCCGCCCTGGCGCGGCCGCCGAGACGGACCTCCTGGCTCTTCTTCTTGTGGTGCAAGAAGATGAACACGGCCGCGAACGGCACCAGCGCCGCGATGAGGGAGATCACCACGACGCTCCACGCCGCCAGCCTGAACCGCGCGTGCTTCCGTGCCGCCCGACCGCCGTCGCCAGCCGGCCTCACGACCGGACTGCTGCTGCTTCCATACGCTGGAGCACCGGACGACGACGTCGGGCCCTCCCGGCACTCGGCGTTCACAACCTCGCTGCAGAGCCTGAGGTTGTGGTCGAACGCGCTCGCGGGGAACCGGCGCAGCGCGCTGGTGCCGGGGACCTCGCCCTGGAGGAAGTTGTAGGACACGTTGAAGACGACGAGCCCGTGCTGCTCGAACGCCGGGAGGGTGCCGCTGAGCAGGTTGTCCTGGAGCTCGAGCCGCGCGAGCTCCGGCAGCGACGTGGCGTACCGGCGCGGGATGGGCCCCGAGAACCGGTTGCTGGACAGGTCGACGGCGCGGAGCCGCGACAGCCCGTCGAGCCCCGGGAGCGCGCCGTGGAGCGCGTTCCCGCGCAGGGACAGCGCCTCGAGCCGCGACACGGCCCGGAGCGCGCCTCGCGGGAGCGTGCCCGTGAGCTGCGCGCCGTCGAGCGCCACGCCGACCACGCGCCCGTCGCCGTCGCACGACACGCCGCGCCACCGGCTCCGCTCGCCGTGGCACGGAGGACCCGTCCAGTTGGAGTGCAGGTCCAGCGCCGACCGCAGCGTGTCGCGCAGCACCAGCAGGTCGCGCCGCTCGTCCCGGCGCTCCTCCAGATCCAACTCCGTCACCTCCGCGCCGCCCCGCTCCAGAATCACCGCTAGAACCCACGAGGCGACGAGCCACCGCCATGACCTCCACTTGCGGCTGTCACACTTGCTCCCGTTCATGGCGCCCTCGGTAAACTCGCGTCAAGCAGGCAACATGCATGAAAAGAAATCGCTTTTTTGCACCGATGAGGGTGATAAACAGATCGATCCTTGCAGGAGGATGCTTGCCGAGATGTGCAAGGCAAGGGAGGCAGTGGGCAGGAGAGAGAACCATGATAAGATACGTGGAGACGGAGGGACGCCGGTGGTAGTAGGCGGCAGTGGTGCGTGCTGGTAGCAGGAGGGCGCTGGATTTTTGGTGGATTCGACGTGAACGTCTGGGCAGTTCGGTCGCGGCTGCAGCGACGGGCCAACCGATCCGGATGGACGCCGCTGGAGTGTGGGAGAAGAGCTGAGAACTGATAAACCCAAGTGGCCGAGTGGCGAGTGCTGAATTGGTTGAGACCAGTGAAACTGACGCAACCTACGTACTCTTTACTCTTAACCAGTATATTTGACCATGCTAACGCTACGGGCCACATTAAGTCTAAAATTAATTATATGAAATTTGACGTACTTAGCTAACTGTGCTTTGTCAAAGTTGATTCCACAGCATTGAAAAGTTAAGTGTTTTGCTAATACGACGAGACATTGCATACAACTATTTTTTTTTGGCATGGATCGGATTTCATCCCGTCTCGGATGAAAAGCATAAAATACGGAGATCATTAATGATAAAAGAAAATATTGTTACATCTTGAGTTCAATTTTTGTAGCAGTTGCCTCCTGTCCTTTCTAAGCATATGTCGTCTTCTTTTTTTTGAAAACTGTGCAGCACAAACACTCTTTGGTTGCTTCATCAACATCAACCTAATACCTGATTTTCTAAAAAATGTCAGACTATCGTAACAGGCTAATTGAGAATGCATTATGGATTTTTGTCTAGTTTTAAAAGTAAAACCTTGTTAATCCATTGGTCAGATAATAAGCTAATTGTTCATTTCATTTTTGGCATATGGAATATTAGCTACATCTAAGTGGAAGGCCAACAGTTCAGGACGTTGTTGTAGTGGTGATTACACATAAAGCTTGAAACGAATAATGCTACAGGAACTCATAAAATGGTAGCGGACATAGAGTCAAAACATGGTATAAGGAAAACTGATAGCTCGATATGGAATGCATTATCCAGTCAACCCAGGTAGAGAATATGTAAACTTCCCAAAAGCAAGTATCTTTGAATGGTGAGAATCATTGAAATACGTAGATACAGGTCCGAGCACAACCAGAGATAAATGGCTTAATGTTCATAGGTACAAGCCTACATGCATTATCCAGTCTTAAACGAAGGGATACTCCCGTTTGTAGTTGAACAAGCAACAATGTGTTGAACATACTATAACTCAAATTCACTTACCTAAGCTAAGAAGGTACATCCCATCTGTAGTTGTTCGTAATCCAGTAACAACACTATAATGAGCCGTTGCATAGTTTTGGCTGGATGACAAACCGGGAAGCAATCTCTGTTGCTTCCAAACATGTATGTCATGCACACTAACAAAAAAGTTGGAATACAGTAAGACAAGCATAGCTCAATACCTTAGTCTGCAAGAGATCCAGAAATCCATCCATTCGCTTTTTATTTGCCTCCATTTTACTGTTGGCAATTCTAACAAGGTATTGGACATACTCCGGAGAAACAAGTTCGTCAACCTGCCCCAGTGGCACTTCCATGCAAATTGAGCATCTTATTGCTACCATTGCACGTTTCTGCAAGCTTGTGGTACCTGAAAACCAGATTAATTGATTTTTAAACAAACTTAATAAGGACAAGAAACATCATATCAAAACTCAGCAATACACATTACAATCCGATGAATCCATCTCTCATCGTACAAACCTTCACTTGTGAGTCAATTTATCATTTCAACTAAAAGCATGAACCAAAAATCATACTTTTCTAAAACTATATATATGCAAAATTGACTATAATGAACCCTGCGCCAGCCGTATGCCTTCCAAACATACTATTGCATCGGTTTCCTCCGATACGAACAATGGAAAAAATGCTTTTCGCTATTAGAAATCTCAGTCCGCAACACATTTTTTTGACACTCCAAATGCATCAAATGAGCATGAGTAAGTTTGAATGACCTAGATTACATACAATCGATGATCAGAAGTAGCCATTTTGGCCCTGACTAACATATGTCCACATTAGGTAGAGCCCGATACTATGTCATGCTTGTTGTAGAGCAACAACATGAGGACACATGATATTTTCATGGAATGAAAATAATTTTTCTTTTGCTGGCCACTTAATTCACAAGTGCCATGCTGCTCAAGATGACGATAACACTTGTTCGCTCTTGTTGATCCATTTTTTTACTATGCTTCCTGATCATACATATATTAATATTGCAAGTGAAAGACCTTCTAGAATTTTTACCCGTTTGAAGTGATATTTTCAATGCCCCTTTTGCTGGCCACTTAATACAAAAGTGCCATGCTGCTTAAGATGATGATAACACTTGTTCGCTCTTGTCCATCCATTTTTTTTACTATGCTTCCTCACCATACATATATTGCAAGTGAAAGACCTTCTAGAATTTTTACCTGTTTGAAGTGATACTTTCAATGCCTCAAATAAAGTCACAGATAACAATGATACATTTCTTGGTTTCCATCACTTGATATGCCAAAGATGTGAGCTCAATCAGGAATAATAGCAAACCCCACTGACCTTGACAAAGAAAGAGACTGCTTTGCTGCCAGCATGAACATTTACAGAGCCCTTTGTTGGTGTTTCTTAGCGTAAGCAGAGGAATCCGCAAGCGCACGGATACACCATTGTAGCACTTCACCCGGAAGTATTCAAGGTATCGTAATTTTCCAAAGGAACGGTTGTGCTAGACTCTTCACTTAGTTAACCTATGACCACAAGGGAGAAACGAATGAGATAGTGAGGTTTTCCCAAGGACAGATATCTTAATGGAGGTAGCTTTGTTACTATAGACTTGCTTCAGGCGCCGGATTGCACTTGGTCTGCCAAGCGATGCCGGCCTCTGCTCTACCACGAGCCCGAACGTGGGGGATTACAAGGGACGGACAGGGCTGTCACCACCTGCTGCCTACCCCTCAATCCGTAGGGAAAGAGGCAAACGAAGATAGCTTCTAGCCTAGACACCACGTCTACGCTATCAACTAATACTCTAGTGTGCTAGCAAGGATTATCTGTCTTTATCAGGGCCCTTCTACTAGAGTACCCGCCGCAAGGACGGACGACGAACCCACAGGTCTATAATAGTGCAAAGGTAACTTCTTAAGATAAATAACCAAAGTTAAACAACAAGTCTCTTACTCCAAACAGTAAGAAGCTTGCAGAGGTACAGGTGGAGAAGCTCCCGGTTCCAACACTTCGACTTAGTGTAGCTAGCACACTAAGGGAAGCTGCTAGTAAGGATGAAAACAGTCGGAAACGGTCGGAAAACTCCTCAACCATTTTCTACTTTTACATTTGAATACGAAAACGAAAGCGAAAACGGTAAAGCCGGACATGAAAACGAACGCGAACTTACGGAATATCGAGAATTTCGAAAACGAACCCATTCGAGCGAAATTATGTCGAACACGGTCGGTATACGAAAATTCAATACAGAATACCGATCCACAATACACAGACTTATCAATTTGGTTTCTTTGACAAGAGAAAAAAAGAAAATAAAAAAAAGAAAAAAGAGAAAAATTTGAGATGCCATCGGTACTAGACTAGAAAGGATAGCAACAACGCCTAGCCCATCCAGCTCTCTCTCTTTTGGTCGGCCCAGTCACGTGCAATGCAACAACAGCGTCGCGTGAAGTCAGATGCAGCCATGCAAGCATATAGTACCGTACGAGGTGATTAGTCCTACCTCGACGACTGAGGGAGGCGCGACGGGGGTGAGCTGCCTATATAATACGGCCAATGGGCATCAGTGCTCCACACTTGCCTTTGCCTAGTTGCCTGGACAGCAATGATTGACGACAAAATTCGGTTTAAATTGAATTTTGAATTCGGGATATTCCGAATTAAAAGTAGAAAACGGTCGGAAACGGTCGGAAAATGTCTAAACCGTTTTCTACTTTTACATTTTAAATACGAAAACGAAAGCGAAAACGGTAAAGTCGGACACAAAAATACGAATTCGATCGGATAAAATACAGAAAACGATGCGGTTCGGTTCGGGATATTTCCGTTCCGTTTTCATCCTTAGCTGCTAGTACTCCGACTCTTCTCCAACTCTCTCCTCACTCACTCACCTCTCTTATTTCAATCACATCTACTGAAAAAGTAAAAGTCTACTCCTCACTCCTTGTGAATTGAATTTGGATTTATTCTCTCCTCTTTGAGAGGGAAGGGAGACCCTTTTTATACTAAATCACAGGCGGTGCTCCTCCCTACTTTTGGCGTGAAGCACCAGGGGAACCGACGTTGCATGCCTCCATGCCACCGCCAGAGAAAGACCAGGACATATGGCGGTGATAGGGGGGCGGCCGCCCCCTGGGCCGGCCGGCCCACTAGTTGGCCCAAATGGCCACCGCCTTTGCGAGGTGATCTCTGGTTGGGCTTGGAACACTGTTGCTGGTGCCTTGCCCCATTGGTGTTGCGATGCTTGGTGCCTTCTTCAATCTTTGCGCGAATTAACATTGGAAAGCGCATTTTGATGGTTTATTCCATGTATTTGTGTTTGTGACCTGCAAAGTGGTATACTCCAAATACATGTGGAACTCTGTTAATAGTAAATGCATATGTGACTTAAGTTTGCTAGTTTCTTCTTTTTATGAGCTTATTGACGGTCGAATTTCATCGTTAGTGACCGTCAACACCCTTCTTCACATGTAGAGCCCTGTACAAATAGATTTTGAAAGGCATCCAGAGTAAAAACCAAAATTCGCCATTGATTGATAGTAGCCCAAGTAGTTACTGAGAGTCCAGAGCCTTCAAGTAGTAGCTGTAAATCAAACAAAATTTTAATATCTACAATACAATTTGATGGTATAACTGATATAAAAGGAAACTGATAATTGATTGCTTATTCTCTTGCAAAAAAATGGTAAATACATTTCTCTGCATGGTTTTTTTAAATATAAATCATCTAAAAAGTGTAAGCAGATTAGGATCATATTTGATGACAACCATATATCTCAAATATGAATCGAGAGATCCAGATCAGGGGGAAATGAACGAACAGGCATGAACCTGGAGGTCCTCGGGGAGGTACTCGTGCTTCATAGAGAGGCTCCAGCAGTCCTTCACCATGGCCCGTGGCACACCGAGCATGGTCTATTCAACCATGGCGCCTTCCCCTCTGGCTCCAGCAGCCGCAGCAACCATGTGTAGGACAGCGAGGCATCCCTGAACCATAATCTATTCCACTGAACCAGAAAGTTCTTGTCTACGAAAGAGGAAATTACGAAAAAAGTAAAAGAAAATTCAATAACTTTCCACCAACCAAATCTTACCCAAGACACATTTCCCACTTCAGAAACGAACAAAACGAATCGAATAACAGTAGGATTCAGAGACCGGGGACGGAGATCCAGGCGAACCACCGCTGCATTCCGTCGCGCCCGCTCCATTCCCATTGGCTCCCACGCCCAGGGCTTGCCCGACCGCATCTCCACATCTACGTCCTTGCCATCAATTGGATCTCCAGTGCTCCTCGTCCTCCATGGCCACGCCGCCGTCGCGAGCTCCTCCAGCGTGAGGCCGCGCAGGGTAGCAACGGCCACGTCCTCCCTCATGGGTGGAGATGCAGCCGGTGGGGGCCGGCCGAAGGGCGCGTAGCCAGGGCCGCGGCGGCTGGCGGACGTGGCAGTCTGTGCGCGCCCATGACGGCGGACGGAGAGGCTGCGAGTGCCGGGGCCGGTGGCACGCGGCGAGGGCCACGACGGCGGGCGGATGCGGCAGCCCGCGTCGGGGAAGGAGCCCACGCCGCAAGGTGGAGCCGGCGGCATTGACGGAGGCAGCCCAACATTTCTTTTTTTCGGAAGAGAAGAAAATGGGATGTGCGGGATGGGATCATGGGAATCGAACCCTGGCCGCCCAAGCGTCGTGTGGTGCGGGGGCGGGTGCGGGGGAGGAGTGTTGAAGCCTGTGTTTGAAGCCAAGCTTCAAACAAACAACATTGGCCATCGGATTAGGTTCAAGCTTGCGAGTGTTTTTTAACCCTTTATTTTAATGAAGATGATTTGTTGGGTACAATTTTTTGGGTGCATAATGATTGGGCTCTCTCAGTATGGGTTGTTTTTTTGGGTGGATCTAAAATAATTTAAATGTTCCATTATAGTATAGATAAATCAGTATATATACAAACAATTGCTAGTCACATCTTATCTTAGACGAGTTTGATCAAATGTAGCATTTATTTATTGGCAAATAAATTTAATTAATATTTTCAGCACGTGTCACAGTGTAAAGCGTGATAAGATTTCTTTTGGCATTGATTATAAAACTAGCTTGCCACACTTATCTAAAGTTAGTTATCGTAGACTATAGCTAGGACCAATATAACCTTAATATGTTGTGGCTAGTAAATATGCCCGTGCGATGCAACGGGAGAAGAAAAAAACATCTGAAAACTATCAGACGTTATAGAAAATAAGGACCAAAATCTATCTACACCTAAAAAGACTCTAAAATAATCATCTACCCGGTGATACCAAATCTCGCTCCTTCTCATGTATCCACGTCCGATACGAATCATCCTCCACTTAGGGCTCACGCGTCCGTATCCTACCCGGTTCCAATACAGAGATTGTCGGATCCACGTGTTCGCGTCTAATACGAAATCCTCGGAGCTTACACGTCTGCGTTTGATGATGAGGTTAATTACAAAAATATAATCCCGGTGCAACGCACGGGCATATATCTAGTATTATTTATCTATTTACATTTTACCATTTTCATAAATTTTAATGGCTATATTTTATTTTATGATGATCATGACATCCATAATAAAGTTAATTTCGTTAATAATATGACAATATCCTATTAGGTTTGTAACGATTAAAATACTACCATTGTCCCAAATCGTAAGTTGTTCGGACTTTTTTTTAGATACATAGCTTTTACTACGATTTTACATATACATTATGTCTTTACATAGTAAAAGGTATATATATCTTGTAAAGCTAGAACAATTTACAATTTAGAATAGAGGGAGTACAAGCTTGATTTTTTCAAATTTAAGGCACAAAAATATTTTCTCGTAATATAATAATATATCGCAATTTTAATCTATTTATATATCTATATGGATCTTAATACTAATCCTAATCCAAATAGAAAAAGATAAGAATAGAAATTACCCTAATCTTATTGTTGAGATTAATTAGGATTAATTAATTATTAGTGATCAATTTATTATTAATCATGTCATTAGCAACTGCTAATAACAGTTTCCTGTAGACATATTAGATAGACACCTCTTCACAAAGAGGTACCTTTTGGCCAACAGGCATCTGTCCTTTAGCTGGTAATATATACATGTACACTGTTTATCAATCAATACAATGATCATTCATCGATCACAATTTCCTCTAACACGTTATCACGCACGTTTGCTCTCCGCTGGTTACGAGCCAGAAAGCAAGAAGACGTCGATGGCCGATGATGCAGTTGCACGTCGTTTTCACTGCAGACCGTCGGCGTCATCTCCACCAACGAGCAAGGCCGGAGAAGATCGCTGGCATCGCTGTCTCTCCTGCGAGGCACGCTCCTTCTCCGCTGAGACGAGTTCGCGGGCGTCGCTGCTTCTACTACAAGTCCAGACGGAACAAGAACAGACAATGGTGTTCTTCACACCGATGAAGAAGAACTCACGAATCATGGTAACAACCATCGAGAATGAGTTTGTCGTTATTTACCTTCCTCTCGACGCCTGTCCTTGCGGTTGTTTTTCTGCAGCCTTGCGACCGGAGCGACCGCCGGCGGTGACCGCGGCCCGCTGCGCCTAGCGGGCCCTAGCGGAAGGGCACGCGCGCACGTGTGGTCCCGCGGCAGGCGGCCTCCACGCCTCGGCCTCGCGCGGCCTTGCGCCCGCGGCCGGCAGCCTCCGGCGCCCCGGGCACGCGCTCGCGGCAGCGGCCCCCGTGGTCAGGCAGACATGGCCTGGTGCTCGGCCTCCCTCGCGCGGCACTGCACCGCGGCGGCCAGCCCCGCGCGGCCTCTGGGCCGGCAGCCGGCGGCCTGTGGCCCCTGCGCCCGGCGACTCGGGGCCCTGTGCCTGCGGCGGCCGGCTGCTGCCGCGGCAGCCCCGCGTGGCCTGGTGCCTGCGATCGGTGGCGACGACCGGCTGCTCCATGGCTTGAGCGACAGCAGCGGCGTCCTCACGGTCGAGGAGGCCCGAGGCCGAGCGACGTTTCCCGAAGGGAAACTGTACGTCCGTGAGATTGGGATGGGGAAAGGATAAGGTTGTGCAGATTTGCACATAAACCCTTTCCCTTTCTGTGCATTACATGATAGTTCTGAAAGATTATCTTCGTATATTAGATTTATGTTGTAGCCCTCAGATACATTGTGCAATATATTGATAAATGCTTGTTTTAGATTTTACGTCTAAATAAATTATGATGCACAATATTTGCCTTGCGTAAATAGATGATTTTTTGAGACATATCGATCCTCAGAAATTGCATCATAATATATAATTGCGTAAATAGATGGTTTCCTGTTTTAGTCATGGACTCTAACAATATTAGTATGGTAGAGTTTTTACTCCTATACATTGTTTGCTTTAAGGACAGAAATTTGTTCATGTCTTAACATACATAGTTTGTCGATTTTGGTTTTCGGCAATTAATTCTAATTGCAACAAAATCAATCATCTTAATTAATTGATAGTTAATTAAGGATGGATGACTTTAGGCCCATATTGGCGTAGTGTGCAAAAGCAAAATGGCAGCTAAACCATTTTTGCTAGTAAGACTAACATAGGAAGTGGTTTTTGCTTTGATCCTACGGAATTTTGCATAGTTATGCCACTAGCCCACTATAGCATCATGTGCTTAGTAAGTTTTCTTGTTTTAACAGTATCAGTACAGTAGAGTGTTTATTCCTGTACTTTGTTGACCTTGTTAATTTGGCAATTTTTCCATAAATTGTATTTTAACAACGGTAGATCCTCTTAATTAAGTGTTTCTTAATTAATGATGGATTATGCAAAATTGTTATATTCATATCTTAGATACATTCAGGATCCTAACATAAGTAATGGAGTCCTAGGCATTGGCTGCGCTGAATTCATCTTGAATTATTCGGCCCAGAGACCGTGCCTATGGCAGCGATTATTCGCCCATTGCTGAGAGGTCTACATCAAGTTTATTTAAACTTGATGATTACCTACTTTGTGTTGTCCCAAATAAGCGTTTTAGAAATATGAGAATAGTACACCTTTATGGTGACTACCATCATTCATTATTAAAGACTACACACAGGTAGTAGAGTCTTAGACATTGGCTGCGGTATATTCCTACAAATATATCAGCCTAGAGACCGTGCCTATAGCAGCAATTTATTTGCCTACTACTGAGAGATCTACTCTATGTTTCGAACATAGAGATTATCTACAATGTGTGTACCAATGTTAATAATGATTGTTTGTGAGGTCTACACATTTTGTGATTACCCTCTAGTTGTTGGAAGGTTTACATTTTGTTGACTACCTCCAACAACCCAAAATAAAGTGACAAGATATGAAACCCCCTAAATTTTGCATTAGACAATGGACATTAACATTGATTATTCAGTAATGTCCATCGGAATATGTTGTAACACTTGTTGTCAATGCATAACTATTGTGAGTATCATATTGATGAATTTGATACTCGACAATATTTATGGATTTCTATATATTAGACAAGAATTTTATTGATTTATTGTCATATATAGACTGTACGGGAATCATTCCAATGAGGAATGATATGTGCCTAGTGGACATTTGTACCACAAACTCTATAATTAAGGAAGCAAAATATTTCAGGTTCTTATGATAAGAAGAGGGAATAATTTTGGTCATCACTAATATGATGCGATGATAGTTTGGCTTGTTTTGCCACTATCATCCTTCCTATCGATATTGAGTTAGTTACTAAGGATATTTAATTATGTCCTATACACTCGTATCTTACCAAATTATAGAGATATCCAAATGTGTTTTCATATGGAAACACTAAAACGACAACATTAGATATGGCATATAAGTAATGAGATAGGTCTCATTTTGGTTGTATTATGCCTACAACCATCCCCCATACAACATGTTGCGTATTAGAATTTTTCATAATGTTGATACATTCAAAGATTTAGAATGGTCAACTTGGCCATCCAGAAGGATACGTGAAAAATTATTGGCAATTCTTTTGGTCTAGATTTTCTCCTATTAAGGACACAATAAGGGCCATAGGGAAACAGATTTTAAGACCCTCTTATCTTAAAATCAGATTGAATACCTTAGATTCCTGGAGCACATTCAAAAGAATATGTATGGGTCCGATACAAAGATTATATGGACAGTTCAGGCATTTCATGGTTGTAAAGATACATTCGCGAGATGATCTAGAGTGTGGAAGTATCCACATTCAACCATGCATTTGGTAGATAATGCTTCTTCATATGAGCATTATCCTGCACATTACTAAACTTTTGTGCCTACAATGACGATTGTAAGGTATAATACAAGTTTAGTTAGATATCCAAAAGAGGATAACTGGAATCTATAAGTATGACATTAATGTCATAACAGGACCATATTAGTAAATTGCTATCGCCAACTTCATGTTGGGGTCACGTAGATTTACACACTACTGACTTATGATTAATTGCATATCCCCTATATGCATTTAGTACGTGGGAATCCAGGAAGATTTCCTATTTGCATAAGATTAGGGTTACGTTGTATAGTACCAATCTCACCACCACAGCATACTTGATGGGTTCACACAGGAAACTGGGGATCAACGAGAGATTTTAATCTCCGTCGATTATTAATAAGTATCGAGATCTCTTATTCAAGATCTATTTACAACCCGTATGCTGATTTCATTGAGCTTTTCCAGGCATTAGGGGGAGATTAGTAGTACCATATGTAATGCCCGGAAATTATCTAGAATGCATAAAGCATTTCAAGCTCAGGATCACGTACTAAATGAATTGAACATTGAGTTCAAAGAATTGTTGATTTGCATAAGTATTGCAAATA
The DNA here is from genome assembly GCA_038087645.1 of Saccharum hybrid cultivar R570. NCBI lineage: Eukaryota > Viridiplantae > Streptophyta > Magnoliopsida > Poales > Poaceae > Saccharum > Saccharum hybrid cultivar. The sequence continues at coordinate 2,455,336 of JAQSUU010000066.1, forward strand.
ATCTGCCAAATGTATTTACTAATTATAATCCATTGCAACTATGTGCCAGAAAGAGTAGTGGTATTAAGTAAACCACTCAACTCCCAATTATAAATAAGAGGGGGAGTAGTATGGTCATGAAGCAAGATTGTTCATGCTAGCAATAGAAGGTTTTCCTTCTAAGATAGTAAATGCAGGTCAACCTATATGGTTGGCAATACCTATTGGGTAAATATTAGTTATTACCCTGTGGATATATGTCATCCACAAACTCAGCTCGGAGGTGCACCAAACACTGAAGCTGGGATATCGAAAAGCCCTGACTCTCATTTTAGGAAGTCATGATGAGTCACGCAGGGTTCTTTGAGTTTTGATAGACTGGAGAATTATATAATAGAAAGGCTACATTTGTCGACAAAATATTTTTCTGAATAGATTGTATACAATATTCCAAGTCATCCAGTTAATAAGACCATGGCAGAGTGCTTTGTCACTCTTACTGGATTAGGACTTGTTGAGCAATGTAATATATATAGAGATAGTCTTGCTCACCAGAGAAGAGGTGTTCTGGGCTGTGATGCCAACACCTCATTGTACCTTTACTATACAAAATGTTTTCATCCTAGATTGGATTGAGAACAACATGGTGGTGAGTTACAAAGCAAGACTAGTAGCACAAGGGGTTTACGCAAAGCCTAAACATTGATTTTCAATGCAAATTATTCTCCATAGTTTTATAAATTTCCGATACTACCTTTTTATTGGCAGTACAAAAGCATCTATCTTTGCAGTTGATAATTGATAGATGTAGTGATCACATATGATCACTTGATTTGGAGTATTTGTGAAGCTTCTGGGAAGGAGTTCACATACTCAATCCTCATAAATAAAATCGCAACATATATCGTGTATTGCTTAAGTCAATATGTGGCTTTAAGCAGATAAGTCGAATTTGGTACAATCGATTTTGTGAGTATTCTTTGATCAATTATAGGGATACAAATTGATTACACGTGGTATTCTTTTGAAGTCCCTGATTGGATTTCATAGTATTATATAGTTGTCAATAATCTTGACATCATTGGGAATGAACACTTGTTAATAGCACGTTGTAATCTAGAGACGGAGTTTTGAGATGGGAGATATAGTCTAAACCAAAATTTCATTTTGTGTTTAGGACCCAAGTATCTTCTCCCAGGATTTTATACTAAAGCTATCTATATCCACATCATATTGATTGATACAATATGAAGATATCCTATGGTTGTTCCACCTCACGATAGAGGAAGATTGTTTTATACCATAGTGATTGAGAAGAGATATTGGGACAAGTTGTCCATTATCTTAGTGCTATTTATGCGCTAATATATCTTGCAAAGTTTCTCGCTGTATATCATTTTGCAATGATTTGCTATATAATAACAGCGCTACTCCTACCAAATATTGGTAGATTAAAGTTATGAATATCTTTTGATATTTCAAAATAGCACATGTTGTCTTGGTATAATCCAAGATCCAATTATATGGATATAATGATTCTGGTCATTCATAAGATCCCCAATTCCAGATCATTGAAATAAGCTTTACATAACAATCATTCTGATACTGTATTCACAAGCCATCACATGAATATGTATAGCTAGTCAGAATGATATATCACATACTGAGGTTATGTGATATTGACTCTATTGAATCAAAGGTCATTATCTTGAAAAGGTAATGCAACTAGTGTTGTTTAAGATAAAAACAAGTTATACCTAATGCAATATTTTTGCATTAAGATATTGTTCTGTTCCATAAGTAAATGGGCATATGAACATTTGCAAACCAAATCTTGTGATAATCTCATATAGATATTCACAGAGTCTACCATACTCCACATTTCTTATGTGTTGAGTACATTGGTATGAATTTAATTAATTAGCTTGAGGTTTGCAAGTATCAGGGGGAGAGTCTCCCTGATTAATAACTTGTTATCAGGGGGAGAGTCTCCTTGATTGATATCTTGTTACAAATATCATATTGCACTCTTTTCTTTGTATGAGTTTTTTCCCGTTGGGTTTCTCATATAAAAGTTTTTAATGAGGCAATATCAACATAAGATTATGTCATATCATCTATTTTCCCCATAGGGGTTTTTGACGGATAATATTGGGACATAAGATGCATTGTACTCTTTTCTTTGTGTGAGTTTTTTCTTTATGGTTTCTCACATAAAGTTTTTAATGAGGCAATGTCTATACAAAGGTATAGCTATATCATCTAGTTTTCCCCACCGGGGTTTTTGGAAGATGATATTTAAGGCATATTGACCCTATGGTCAAGATGCTTTTAGACTAAGGCTTTGAGTTTACTCAAAGGGTCTAATAACATTGGTGATTGTATATCACGATGTTTCTCCTTATTTTTTCCACTGGGTTTTAAGGAGTTTTGTCTGATATACTGTTATTATTTTGGTTTTTCCCATAGGGTTTTCCAAAGGAGATGTCATATTATCTATTTTTTCCTACAGAGGTTTTCGAAGATAATATTTATGACATATTGATCTTTGATCAAATTATTTTTAGACTATGTCTTTGGGAACACCTTAAGGGTCTATTAACATCGGGAGTAATATATATCATGGTGTTTCTCCTTATTTTTCCTACTGGGTTTTAAAGAGTTTTGCATGATATATTGGTATACTTTGGTTTTTCCCACAGGGTTTTCCAAAGGTTCAAGATAATGACTGATGAACAAACAACAACAACGGTGTCTACAAGGGATCAATTGATCAAGGGGGAGTGTTGAGATTAATTAGGATTAATTAATTATTAGTGATCAATTTATTATTAATCATGTCATTAGCAACTGCTAATAACAGTTTCCTGTAGACATATTAGATAGACACCTCTTCACAAAGAGGTACCTTTTGGCCAACAGGCATCTGTCCTTTAGCTTGTAATATATACATGTACACTGTTTATCAATCAATACAATGATCATTCATCGATCATAATTTCCTCTAACACTTATGTCTTATCCTATCTATATCAATACCTAGATTGTTAGGAATCCTAATTCTAATAGATCTCTCCAATCACGGTAACTTAAATAGAAATCCTAATTATGTTTTTTCTCCTGTCACCACTCCTGTTCTAGTGTCTATTTTTTCGCGCCAGTGTACCTCCACGGAGACTCCCAGGCATCCTGTGCCCGTTTCTTTTTCCCTTATTTTGTTTCTGTTTTTTTTCCCGTTCTAGTATTGTGTCTGTTATTCTATACGTATAAGTTTTTGTTTCATACAGGTTCGGTTTCGTTTCTCTTTTTTCCATATTATTGTTTTCTTCCCCCTTTCTGTTTACTTTATTTGGTTTTTTCCCACGTTGTGTTTCTTTTTTCCCCTTTTTTCACGTTTTGTTTTCGAAGTTGGATTGGTTTCGTAAGGAAAGAAAGAATAAGAAAACAAATAGCACCACAGACGCACTCCTATTTGAACTCGTTGACATTAGTTAACTTGGATAAAAAAGTAATAATAGAACGAGGTGTATGAGTGCAGGTCACCTACATGACCCAATACGTTTTGGAATCGAACCCCGTGTCACGTAAGACAAGAGCTATTCTAACTTGTATGAGCACGGGTTTATGTAAGTTCGGACGGAAGAAACTCTTCATTGTGCGGTAGTTACAGGGAGACAAACAAAAAAATGGACGGACTAGAAAAAGGTGGAGAGAAATTTTGCCTCTTTATTATTACTAGTAAATATGCCCGTGCGTTGCAACGGGAGAAAAAATTAATTGAAAAATAAATACAAGAATGTTGCATATCTATTTGTGTTTTACTCTTTTGTTAAATTTGAAAGCTATAGTTTATTTTATAATGATAATGACCATGGCATCCATATAAGTTAATATGGATAATAATATCACAATATCCTATTAAGTATATATCAAATTAAAATACAACTTTAATAGATTTTTTCCACTATAGCACAAAAACATTTACTCGTGATTATACCATAACTTTAACTATTCTAATTTTTTATTACAATTAGCAATGAGTTGCATCGTGTCAAAGATTGATGTCTATTTTATTATTTATTTTTGATGTTTATATGTATATATAAGAAAGAAGAGATACTCTAGAGAAGAAAGAAAGAACGAGAGAGAGATCCGGAATAGGTACATAAAAAACGGACAATTGAAAGAAACACGGGTCACCTAGCATGGACCAAGGAGTCATACTTTTCACATTGACCCCACAGCTTGGCATGCCCCATGCGATCCTGCATCCGCTGCCATCGTTGAACAACACGTCGACGTTAAAGCATACCTGCACGACGTGGCCCAACCATGCCCCAGCGGACACAATGTAGTCTCCCATGTTTTGATGTTTAACTCGCCGCTGACGTGTTGCACCTCGGTGAAACGCCCTTAGCTAGGACCCAGAACCATCGACGCGGCCCAACCATGCCCCATCAGACACAATGTAGTCTCCCATGTGCAACTCGCCGCCGACGTGTTGCACCTCCATCGGTGAGACTGCACGCCCTTAGCTAGGACCCAGCACCATCGTCCATTGGCCGCCGTGTTCTTGACGTCGTCGCCGTCTGTTAAGCGAACCAGGTCGAACTCCAAGGCTGTGCTCATGACGACGATTGTCCCGATCTGGTCTATCGTTGACACGACCATGCTGGGGTACAACAAGCTCTGGTCGGCGTCAGGAACATCACGAGCATTCACGATCACCTTGGTGTTGTTGAGGCAGACAAATTTGCCCAATTTGCGTCCTCTATCGTTGGCAAGAGTGTTTTCATATTTGTTCGATGAACCAATCTAATTGCATATCAGCCGCCGTGTTCTTGACGTCATCGCCGTCTGGTAAGCGAACCAGGTCTAACTCCAAGGTTGTGCTCATGACGACGATTGACCTGATCTGGTCTATCGATGACACGACCATGCTGGGGTACAACAAGCTCCGGTCGGCATTAGGAACATCACGAGCATTCACGATCACCTTGGTGCTGTTGAGGCAGACAAATTTGCCCAATTTGCGTCCTTTATCGTTGGCAAGAGTGTTTTCATATCTGTTCGATCAACCACGGTTATATTCTATAGTTGATGATGATCGCACAATTTCCGATCTGGAGATTATTTGAGAGAGTTGGAGTCTCTGTATATTATATAGAAAGTAAAATAAGATTTTGCTTAATTTATTTTCTATTTGAATTAGGATTTCTATTCCTATCTAGTTACGGGAGAACAACCCGGACTGAAATATATACAAGCATATCGGAGTGGACCCGAACTGGAATAGAACCCATATATAAACATACCGGAGTGGAAAAATCTTGGTGGAAAAAAAATCTTGGCGGAAATTTTGCCTCTTTATTATTAGGTATAGATATAGATATAGATTATTAGGTATAGATGTTGTTTGCTCAACATGATGTGTATGTATGATATTTCTTTTTCTACTACTAGTAAACATGTTCGTGCGTTGTAACGGGACCCAATATGTTTTGAAATCGGATTTCGTTGGATGTGAGTCAATCTAACAGTATGAGTTCGAATAGTAAGTCCTGGTCACAGTCATGGGCGGAGGCAGCCGTGTGGCGAGGTTTGGGGGCCGCCATACCTAATCTTTATACAAAAAACTAGTATGTTATGTGTATATACGTGAAATACAATACGTGGCTGGATTGATGTCTGGTGGGTTGGTCGTCCAGATCAAGTGATAGTCATGGGCCTACAGCAAAAGCCCACAGGAGGAAGCTAATTTGTCTCGTACATTTTTCTGGCAGTGACAATCCAGTCGGACGATTGTACGTCTTAGTGGCCAGGCAGCGTATGATGGCTGCTGGCTGAGTGTTAGTACACTTTTACAATAGATCAAAATAAAAAATGGCACCACCAACGAATGAATCAGCTATGTAATCTTCATTTAGTGAGGTATTTTAAGTGCAATGCTTTACTTTTGGATTTCTGTTATATTTGATGATCACAAAGTAATATATATATTTAGATAATATTCTAGTGAGTCCTTGTATAGTTATATTATACATGGTTGATCTTTATAAACCTGCGTTTCAACTTCTTTTTAATGAAACATGTGCTAAGCACATTCTCGGAAAAAAAAACTTTATAAATCAGCCACACCTTAAAATTATTCCTTCCTCCTCCACTGGTCACAATGAGACATGGAGGGCGTAGAAGTACTTTGGGAATAAAAAACATGTTGGAAGAAACCCTTCGCTATTTAATATTATTGTAGATTAGATATAGATGTAGATGTAGATATAGAGATTATTTATCTATTAATAAAGTTTTAGATTCCACTTTGTTTATTTTTCCTAACAAATATGATGGCACCTGGTGCAACATGGCTATAGTCTATAGGTGTCAACAGTGGCCATGCTTGATGTAGCTTTTTAGCATGAAACTACATTAGATACTAGGAGAATACCCCGTGCGTTGCTGCGGGGATTCTAAATAATTTAGACTATTTATATTTATAGTTATATGAATGAAACTATCTTAAATTAATTTTCGTGAATGGTTTGGCACATCTCTGTGGACAACTAAATGCATGTTAGTAGATGAAGAGATAACTATCATAATGACATGTGCTAGTTAGCTATAATTGCAAGTTCTAGTGGATTTGTTGATGTGAATAGCTTGCATGTTGAGAGAAATCTCTAGTGGGGTTTAGCTTTGTAAGAGTATAGGATGCTATATAGCCGCTTTAGAAAAGCGGATGTTATGACTAGATGTGGGCATTTTGCGGGGTGGACTAAAAAACGGGTTGTTTTGGACCGAAAATGCTGCCCATAACCGTCCTACTAGACGAGTCGACTATGCATGTATTTTTTTAGATAATGAAAAGAAATATTCAACTTTCTATTCTAAAATGAGAAAGACCACCCTAATACAAAAATCATATGCCAACACCCAATCGACTTTACATACAAATTCATCTTATCTCATAACTCAATTCATGAAATAAAAGGTCATTCCAAAGGACGCGAAGAAGCCCATAGCCAACGCAAAGTGGGCCTAGAACCGAAGCCAATACGTTTCCTTAATAAAACCTTCAGATGACTTTTTTTGTCCACATTTGTCAAAGACAATTTGGTTCCTTGTTTGCCGATCAAAGACTGTTATTTTTTCGTTAAAAAAAAGGTTGTTATTTTTCAGTCTATGCCAAAAGGTCCAACAAGTTAGGGTTAAGGGTTGGTTTTAGGCAACTAGGGTCATATAAGAGTGGTGCAGTGAAGCTTCATCATGATTTAGGGTACGTTTGGCTGGTTGAAACATTATTTTTTTTTCTCATTTGAATCACCAAAATCAGCTCAAACGGGTTTCTCGGACTAAGAATCGGAACTGAAACGATTCACCTTTCCTTCTTCTAGGCTCAAAACACCGATAGCCTGGTTTGACACCGTTCCACTCCTTCAGCCCTTGGACCTCTCCTCTCCTTTGACGAAAATTACAGGCATTGCCACTGTCTTATTTGCTCATGGTTGTAAATGCTTTAGTTTGCCCTGTAGTAACTCAAGAAATACGCAACACATATCAAGGGCACTTTGGTCTATTCCACCACATTCTTTTCTCTTTCAAAATCTGAATCCAACCAACCAGACAAATGGTTTGAGGAAGTGATTCTATTTCTCAAGAAACATTTTCTTTAGAGAATCTGAAATGTTCTCCGAATCTCTACCAAATGGAACTTATTGGTGTGGTAGTTGCAAGAAAAAAGGTGCCCATGAGGGAAGAAGACAGGAGTTGCTAGATGGAAGAAGGAGCCGTTGTATATGCATCGGAGGGCGAAAATATTTGAGTGTTGTACCTTCTAGTTCTAGAGGTCTAGAGTCGAGAATTTGTTTCCCTATATGTGAAAACGAAACAGTCTCTCGTTGGCCATTCCACTCTGGGGATCATAATTGCTTCAGTGCCCTTATGTAAATATTTACTAAAGATTTCAAGTATTAGTTCCAAAGTGGTTTAAAAGGACAAGGATAAAAAGAGGGGAAATGGACTTTCGCACTAGTATGAGGGATGATACGTCACAGTCATAAGAAGAGTTTGGCTTTGATACATTTATTTATTTATATGTAGAGGGACCTATATTAAAGTACTCCCTTCGTTCTAAACTATAAGACGCTTAGCCTTTCTAGATACATAGCTTTTGTTATACATCTTAATATACATTATGTCTTGATACGTAGTGAAACCTATGTATTTAGAAAAACTAGAACATCTTATAATTTGGAACGAAGGGAGTAGATTAACTAATATTGCATTGTTTCATGTTAGATTCAATATAATTATTTTGATAGTGTAGATATTAGTGTATTGTTCCATAAATCTAATCAAAGTCAAGTAGAACCTAAGACAAAACTAAAACGGTCTATATTTTGGAATGGAGGAAATCCTTGCGGCCACCAAAAAAACCATGAGAACCAAAGGTCATAGTACTACCTTTTGGCCATCTAAGATGAAGTCTAAGAATTGAGCCCTATGGACGTGTTTGGTTCATGTCTCTAGGCGGCTCTTGGCCCAGGCATCGTTCCTAGGCATTCAATTTCGAACGCCTGGGGTGGTGATGGCTGCCTAGCCGGCGATGCCCAGGCCAGTAGAGCAACCAAACATGCCTTATATATTATTAATACAACTATTTCATTATACATGTCAGACACCATGCTTATGAATATCGAAGTGCCTATAATAGGTTCAATCGTTTGCAGTTGTTCGGAGGAATGTATGTGTTTATAGAGTTTATTCATAAGGATGCGTCTATGTGTACGCGTGTTTACATCTTGATTTGGTTTCAAAGAAAAACTTATTGCTTTGATTAATATTTAGTCAACTTTGACCACTCTGAGTATTGAAAATTTAGTTTGGCAACATAAATGCTATGTGTAAAATTATCTCAAAGAGTATTTGTTAGTCTCGTACATCTATTTAGATGGTATTTAGAAGTTATGGATGGAAAATCATAAACACTCTCAACAGCGCAAAATGTTTTTGGATACCTTTTGGATAATACGCAGGTTCTCTGGAGAAGATTGAGAGATTAGAGTGAAGTTGCTCACTCGATTGAGCAGTTGCACCAACCGATAGATGGTGGGCCGAAGAAATTGGACGGCTGCGATCTGGTATGACCTGGGGTGCTCGACTGACGAGACGCACCGGGACGCCGACCTTTACTCTTTTCTGTACAAGCCATCAGCGTGTAAAAAAAGAGCCAGCCTTCACACTTCTTTGGTTGTTGGCTCTTGGCTGGTGACCAAAGAGTGCAAGGAATCAGAAACCGTCTTCGTCTTTATCTTTTCCTTTCCTTTTTTTTTTCTTTTCCTTTTTGCAGTCTTGTCATCACTTCTTTAATTGGAGCTTCAAAGAAGCAAACAGGCTCTGTGATTGCGTGGCCCTTGAGCTTAAAGTCTTGTTTTTTTAGATAAAGAGAGCTTAAAGGCTTAAGCCCCCTCAGTCAGAAGATTATTAGGGCGTAACTCGCTGTCTGATCTTTGAGAAATGGGGCATGAAAAAGAAGATACTGATACTGACACTGACACGTAGCTGCGCGTCTTTGGTTTGAAGATCGCGAGATCCACGCTGAAAAGAAACCAGAGATTGCAGAGGATATATAATACACAGGTCCCGCTGACAGTCCCCTTCTGAGCTTAGCTTAATGTAACATTTTCTTAACTAAAGAATAGCAACATTTCAGCCTCTCACACACTCTACCAAGTGATAGCACACAAAGACACATGCAACTCTAATAAATCATTCAAGCCTCAATTTTAAATCGATTTGCCGACCCAAAGTACCCTTTCCTGCATTATACGACAACCTTCCTTCAATGATAAACTTTGTTTCGCTTTAGACAACTGTGACCAAGGGCGGAGCTGGAGTAAATTTAAGAGGGGTGCGCTTGCCTCGTGGGTGCGTAGATTTTTATCGTGAGGGTGCGAATATGGTGAAAATTTGGACGCTATCACTGTTTTTTTTCGAAATTCACCCACAGCTCACTATATAAATCCGCCCCAGCCAACGCTTGATCCAATATGTTATTCTGGAACTACTTGCAAGAATAGATAAGTTATAGCCCTTTATTTGGAAGATAACACCATTTCACCGCAACCACACAACCCGGCAAATAGTCACTCCTACTAGTTAAGGTCCCGTTTGTTAGGGCTCCGGCTCTTTCTAAAGAGCTCCAGCTCTGACTACTCGTATGGAGTTAAAACCATTTTAGAAAATATTTGGCAAAAACGGCTTCAATGGTAATTTTATAATATTTTTTAGTAGGTTTGTGACGAGAAGAAGAGAGAAGCCAAGAAGCCACTTTTTTCGACTACAACTCCTTTTTGCGAAAGCGACTTCGGTCCACACAACCTTCTTGTGAGGAACTAATTTTTTAATATACATTTGGCATTTGGCAAGGCTCCTTAGAAGGAGCTGCAAGAAGCCAGAGACAGAGTTTTGTCAAACGAAGCCTCACATTTGATTTCTAAGCTTTGAAGACAAGCTTGTTTGTCAAAATCAAATAAATATAAATATTATACAGTAATTCGATAAAAGATAGATGTTGAATGATTTCAGCTGAACTGCAAAGCTAACATTTAGTGCACCTAGTCTAACATCTTTTAACCAAGTTATCTTTGGTCAAAATAACGCCTCCCTTTAATTTCCAAAGAAAAAATGATTTAAAGGGAACTTTGCCTTCCAAAATCTAGACTTTTTGGCATCCTACATCTTTGTAGAAGGATTGTACCGAGAAGAAGCCATTCCTGCTTAAATTCCACGCAAACACATCCTCGTCCTCATTCAGAGAAACTGACACAACTAATATAAGGTCACTAAATTCAATCAATACACCAATTTCTCACCGGTTAAAGTCTGTCTAAATGACACATTTAAAGGTTCAATAGTTACTACTTGACAAACAGCAACATGCTTTTTACTAACACCGTCTTGCTCTCACTAACAAATGAACCGTGGTGGATGATGGAAGATATTCCTTCCCTAAAAGAACATAAATAAATTAGGTCTCTCGTCTCCACTGAAACCATATTGAATCCCATACCCAGTTTATTTGAAAGTTTGCGTTAGTGAGGAAAAAAAAAGTCAGCCAGTTTTATTAGATGTCGATGTCTATATATCCCAATGCTTGAAATGAAAGGGTAAAAGTGCTTTTACATAGATCTAATGATTTCAATCAGTAGCTTGCATAAGTTGGTGTAATTATGCGTGCCAATTGAGTATCAAATTAATTGCTGTATCAACAAGTTGGAGGTGATGTAAAAACATCTGTGAGATTAATAACTAAGCAAAGTTCAAGCAAGTGAAGATGATGCTGGACGATAAAATGAATAAAATACAAAAATGAAAGAAAATGAGGATGATTCTACAACTATTTATTTATATACAAATATAAGACGAGGTATTGGAAATCCTACATCAAAAGCCATATTACATGATATAAGATGACATTCATCCTTTAATCAAAATCCACCTTGGACACTCATATAATCATACTACATAACAATATCTTGCCACACCCTTATGAATTACCATGCTCATGCCTAGCACATGACTGACGAAAAAGTCTCATGAAGCTTGGATTCTAACTTCAACATCAGTAACAACTAGCTGGCCATAGTGATAGCTGAACAATATCAAGTAGAGGCAGCATATTCCGAACACGAAAGTGAATGACACCAGGAAAACGGCGAAAACCTCACTCACACACGCGGACAGGCAATACATCATACATGTAGATCGCACCGATAGCAACCGCGAGACGCGATAACCTTAGACGCCGGCAGGGAATGTCACAAACAGAGAGCCCAACCGTGGCGCGCGACCGCAGCCAGGAACCAGAAAAGCGAGCAGACGACCGTGTACCACGGAACGACAGGAGGAGGAGCTCCTGAAATAGGCGAGGGATCACGGCGGGGCCCGTCCGCGCCCGCGCAACCGGCAACCGGCACGGCAAACCCTTGTTGGTCCAGCCGCCCTCGCCCGGTCGCCCCGCCGCACCAATCCCACTCCCACGCACCCCATCCCAACGCTATCCGCTGCTCCTCAGGCTCGCCCGCGCCGCGCCCCCTCCTCCTCTCTTCCACCACCCTCTCCTCCCCCCAATCCACCCCACCGGCCCCGCCGCCCGCCGCCAAGGAGAAGGCGTCCCCACCCCCGCCCGCAGAGGCAGCAGGTACCTATCTCGGGCATGGAGCTGGCACTCGCCTCCGCGAAGCCCTCGCCTCGGGCGGCGGCGGGGGCCAGCCCGCCACCACTTCTCTTCTCGCCGCTTAAACCCTTCCCGCTCCTCCGCATCCCCCCGCGTCCGCGGAGGCCCGCCGCCGCGCGGCTCCGTCTCCGTCTCCGCGCGGCCGGGGGCGAGACCACCTCCCCTGGCGAGCAGGTGTTCGGCGCGCGGAGGGAGCTGACGGGCATCCAGCCGCTGGTGGAGGCGCTGCCGCCCGCGGCGCGGACGGCGGCGGAGCTGGCCGTCGCCGCGGCGGCCGTGGCGGCGGGGTACGGCATCGGGCTCCGCGCGGGCGGCGAGTCGCGCGCCGTGGCCGTGGCGGGGGCGGCGGTGCTCGGCGCGGCCAGCGTGGCGGGGGCGGCCGCGGTGAACGCCGTGGTTCCGGAGGTCGCCGCCGTGGGGCTGCACAATTACGTCGCGGGCCACGACGACCCCACCAACCTGGACAACGGCGAGGTGGAGGCAATCGCGAACAAGTGAGTTGCTCTCTCGTGTGTTGCTGCGGCATTTGGGTTTAATATTGGTGAAATGGTTCGAGCTACTCCTGTGCTGCTGAAATTTTAGGGCTAGTCCTGGTAATCATGTTACCTCATGGTCTGAATGAATGGTCGTTATTCTTATATTTCGGAGTGAGCTACCTGGATCCAATGAAGTGCCCTTTAGCTGAGGTTGTTGTTTTGTTCATTCATCAACTAAATATTAGTACTCGCACAGTATTGTGATGGAATGCAAGTAAATTTTGCTTTACCTAGTTATGTGTTATGCTAAAAGAAGCTATATATAATTTCCATATTTGTTTTTTTTCTTTGTCTCTTGGGAATGTAAACTGCATAATCAGTTCCTATTGTCTCTTTTGGAGGCTAATTATGGATGCTGCTGTTGCTCCTCTCCATATTCTTATGATGTGCAATTTTAATTTAGATATGGAGTTAGCACACAGGATGAAGCCTTCAAAGCAGAGCTCTGTGACTTGTATGCCAGGTGAGCTTCTTGGTGCTCTTGTTTTTTCCCCAGCTGGCGCATGTGCTTGTATGCATTAATTAAGTTTTCTTAAATTCTTAAGGCGTCACCTTGCCTCACGCTTTAGTCGCTTAAGCGTAAGGTGGTAGTCAGTCGCTCCGCCTCGCCTCGCCCTACCGCCTTGACAACCATGGGCATAACTGGTGTTGTGCTACTCACTATTCACTACCTGTTGCCCCATGCATACTACACCAGTTGGAGGCATGAAAGTTTCTGCAAACAATTGCAAGAAAGAGGAATAACCACAATCTTCTAGCTGCAATCTTACTATTCCTTATATATTAAGGAGCAATGTCTCTTGATGTTTCTAATCTATATTAAGGAACTCAGGCAAGCAAATCAACTATTTCTATTAGGCGTGGCCACTCAGTTTATTCTGTGTTTTTGGGTTCAGTATATTTGGTGAGCAAAAATTTCAGTTTTCAGAATAGAAAAACCGGAGTTTCCGCCTCAAACCAAAACATCACATGCTTCGTTGTTCGGTGCCATCTGGTGTTTACCGAAGAAACAACATGGTAGCATATGCTAAACAAATAAAGGGGAAAAATGATGGGATGATGCCTAACTCAGATATGAGGCAAGTTTGATAGACACAACTGAGCAAGCAAAGCATTCAGAAAGCTTGGCATGTGGGCCTGGCCATATGCCTCTGTCTGCTTGTGTGTGAGACGGCCATAGTGGCCATGGTCGTATACTTGTCATTGTCAATGCACTCACTGAGGCTAGCATGCCGGTGGGTGGCTGTTGTCAACTCATGCGTTCGTCATGGCCGCCTGCATGTCCATGGAGGCTCGTGCCATCGTGCCCTCGACGTGGAGTGGATTGTGACGCAATGTGGGGTCAGCTGGTCCGGTTAGGGAACGAATTGTTGTTTTCTGGACAGGGCCAATTCGCATGCCTAGCGAGCTGCCTACTAAAGAACCATTAATCGTACATATTCCTCATAAGTTCCCTTCTTTGACCGGAGCTAATGTGCACAACACAAGAAGATACCAAGCTTGTTTGGTGGTGTTGGTTGTAAAATTTGTATTTGTGCATTTGGGTGGTGCCTCCAACTTTTAATTACAGCCTTTCGGTTTCGTGGATGGATGCCAACAGTCTTGCCTGGATACACCTGAGCTCATGCTTTATTGTTTAAAAAACCAAGTAAACTATATAGCACTCACGTAGTCACGTATCAGCATTTAGGTCAGAAGAGTATATTATTCCCCAAAGGTTGCTCACCCTTCTAAATTTCAGTTATCTGCTCATCCTTGTCCTGACCATGCTTTTATGCAGGTATGTTTACTCAGTACTTCCTCCAGGAGATGAAGATCTCAAAGGTACGGAGGTTCAGGCAATTATAAAATTTAAAAGAGCTCTTGGGCTTGATGATGTAGATGCTGCTAACATGCACATGGAGGTATTGCCTCCTGATCCAAACCATTTTATATTTTGTCATCTATCTCCTATGCTCTTATTGTTTTCGTCTCTGTTTTCCACATTCGCTGTGTTTTATGACAATAAGTATACCTTTTCCTCTTTGCTTGTTGTACTAGATTGGTAGACGCATATACAGAGAGAGGCTGGAAACAAGTGATCGTGATGCTGACATGGAACAAAGGCGGGCAAGTGTCTATGCTTCGATATATGAATGAGATACTTAGAGCTTTCTGTTGGCTCATATTATAACCATGTCATTCTTTGCAGGCATTTCAGAAGTTAATTTATGTGTCCAATCTTGTCTTTGGAGATGCATCTGCATTCCTACTTCCTTGGAAACGTCTTTTTGGAGTGACTGAATCTCAGGTAATTATTTATAAAAATACTTGTTAATTTTCTGCATACTTTCTCTCAGTTTTATGCTTTGATCTCACGGAGAAAGTAGTTTATTCGGAATTTGAAGTTTAGTTTCATCGTTTTCTGGCAATATTGCCTCAATGGATGCAAGAATTATTTTAAAGTATGATGAAATTGCCCTTTGCAGTTGATATTTCAAGTAGTTTGGACAAATGGTCGTAAAGTGTTAAGGTCACTACCTGTGTTTTTAAGGCGATAAGTCGAGCCGCGGCGACCCGCCCATTTGAGTCAACTAGGCGTTTAAGGCGCGCGGCGAGGCGACGCCATATGATTATCTTAATATATAATGCTACTAAAATTCAGAAGCAAATCATACCTTAATATTGTCAAGTCTTAGCATATAATACCATAATAAATAGTGCTACCAGAGTGCTAGTGCACAACATAAAGCAGCAAAATAGCTCTTATCACTCAATAGCAGCAAATTAGTCTCTAATGACATGATATAACTTAATGACTAGTGCTGCTAAGGCAAAACAAATATAAATAGCATAAGTGCAGATCTGAAATCTAACGCCAGCATCATCTAGGGATGATCATTCAAGCAATTTTCCATCTCCACTCTAATTGCAGTGGTAGTTTTCTTGCACATCATTGTATCTCCAAAGCCACCCGCTAGATGCTTCTTCAGCCTTCTTATCCCTCCAAAAAGTGAGACACCACATAGAGTGCGTGCCACTACATCTTTGTTTTGAAGGTTTGGCCAGTAGCCATACTTCCATCCTGGATCCGCAGAGTTTCCCTTCCGAGCTAAATCAGTCCTGGGATCGTAATTGCTGATGATGGAAGATGGACTTGCCATTGTGCTATCAGCTGTAAAAACAAAGAACTTGAGCACAACCAGTCAGCATCTGTATAACAAAGCCACAAGCAGAGGAAAGACATGGAAAGAAACAGAGGAAGAGGAGGGAAGCAGAGCTGCAGAGGAGATGCGAACTGCAGAGCATATCCAAGTTGAGCAGAGGCAGTGTACATCCAAGTCAAGAGCAGGGGCAGTGCACATCCAAGAGGAGGGAAGTCGAAGGGAGAGGAAGAGATGCTAACATACCTATCCTGTGACCTTACGAAGAGAAGGGGAAGGAGCCGTGCATCAATCAGTAGAGATGAGGGAGGACCAGAGGAGGGCAGGAGGCGCAAATCAGGGTCGCAAATCAGTGAAGAGGAAGGGAGGCTTGAATCGAGGAAAGAAGCGCGTGGGAGAGGTGGGTTTTGACCTTGCGGGATATGTAGGCGCCCGATTTCCCGTCGGTCTCGTTGGCGCGCAAATCCCCTGCGTCCTTTCCCTCTCCCGCGCACAGCTCCTTTCCCGCTCCCGTGCCTGCGCGCGCATCTCTTTTCCCGCGCCCGCGTGCCGCAGCTCTCTTCCCGCGCCCGCGCGTGCACGCGCAAGCTCGTGTGGCGTCCGCCTTGGGCTGTTCAGGCCTTAAACAGCACCAAATCGCGCCTAGCTGACGACTTCTACTGCAAGGCGGACGCCATACCGCGATTGGTCGTGGCGAGGCCGATGCCCAGCCTGGAAACTTGACTGGACGCCTAGGCGACGACTTAAAAAGCATGGTCACTACTCCGCAGTCCAAATAAGAACGTCTTTTTTTACTTACCATGGTCTTAAGTATCATTATTAGATCAATTTGACATTATGTTTATTTCCAGATTGACATTGCTATGAGGGAAAATGCCAAGAGTTTATACTCGGTGCAGCTCAAGTCTATTGGAAGAGGTACTGCTAGAACACATAGTTTCGTTTAGGTGTTAGTTCAATTCTGAAGTCATACTATTCTTAAGATTTGCTTTATCAAGTAGATCATGTAGTTATATTCATTGTCAATATCTTTTATTACATCTCAAGAACATTCTGAACTCAAAATGCTCTCGTTTTAGGTCTTGACATAGACACGCTCATTGATGTAAGGAGAGCGCAACTTGCATATAAACTTTCTGATGAGGTAACTCTTTTCTTCTAAAACTCAGTTTCTGTTGCTGCTTATTTGCTTTTTCTTCATTTGGGCTGAAATCTACATCAGTACTTATTAGAACAATGTCATTTTATATGCATGCTATGATGCATATAAACTAGTCAAGACTCAAGAGTTTAGACAAAAATAAAAAGGTCACTATATTTATCATTGGTGTTGATTTAAGTTTGCTTGGAAAAGATAAATAGAGTAAATCTAAGCATGTTTTGTTAAGTGACATTCTAAATTTCTTGCAGATCGCTGCTGAGATGTTCCGCGAGCACGTGAAGAAGCTAGTTCAAGAAAACATTTCATCAGCATTAGACATCTTGAAGTCACGTATTCCGTATGGAACCTACTTACCCTTTGAGAAGCGTGTTACCAGATTTCATTATTAGATGTGCATAGGAACCTGAGTGATGTTCTAAGCTAGATAGCCCGTGGTTCCAAGGAAAGAGCATAGCCAGTTTTCTGAATCCGTATATATTGGTTTGCAATTTGGTAGATATTTTGGTCATATAATGGAGAAAATATACCTTATAAGTAGCAATGAGTAATAATCTGTCTTTCACCCCATGTTTAAAACACGAGATGATCCATCATGTATTTATGTGCCAACCTTTCTCACACATGGCCCTGCCATGTTATGGTTGCAGCATTGTCTTGTCTATCATAAGCAACGCCATAACATTATCAAATCTCTATTTAAAATCTAAACTTTAACTCCGCTCATATGAACTATCAGGTAGGTGTGCCGTCAATAAATTTCATGAGTATTTTTGGTATATACATATGCTTTTATTACTAGAGGGAGTATTTAACTTCCATTAGTAGCAGCCAAGGCACCTGTGCATTTCTGATGGAGCATGAAAGACCATGATGATGCAAATAAAATTGCTTGACTTCTGACCAGTAATAATTAGCAAAAGCATGAATCCAGAATGGCGGAGCTTGGCAGCAAGTTCAGCAGGGGCCAGACAGAGAAATCAGCTAGATTAATTAAGTAGGAAAGAGCTTGCTATTTTTAAGCTGATAAGTAGACACCTAATGGACATCACAAATGAGCAGGAGGGGCCATGGCCCATGTTGGTCTCAATGAAGCTCCGCCCCTGCACGAATCCTTGTGCAGGAGTGGTCTATCCTCTGAATGTTGGCATGCTTATAGATTCAGACTGTACCATTTCAGAGCATTGGTGGATTTACCTTACTGCTGAACCATGTGATTTGCAGGGATAGTCTAACTCAGGCTGTGGAAGAAGTGAACATTGTTATTAAATTTAATAGTTTGCTTACAACATTAAGCAAACACCCTGAAGCTGATCGTTTTGCTCGTGGACTCGGCCCTATTTCATTAGGTAAAACGGTTAAAATTTTTGCAATCATACTTTTAGTGAGCTCGACCTTGTTTAATATTTTTTTTGGGTGCGTGTCATGCATAGCTGGAGAGCATGATCATGATAGGAGAGCTGATGATCTCAAGATACTCTATAAGGCCTATGCTGCAGAAGTGCTTTCAGATGGAATTGTGGACAATGAGAAGGTGATTTAATTTCTAGTTTACTGATGGTGCTTGTTTGTGTGATGACAAGTTAATATAACCCCTTTCTAGTTCTTTTTCTCTGAGGGGAAATACAGTAGGGGAGGCCCCCCTACTGTGCATTTTATTTAAAAAAAGAATGAAGAGGAGTTACAGAAAATGAAGACAAACCTGCATAGGTGAAAGGTAGAAAAGGCGGCATGCAACAGGCAGCCAAGAGAGAAAAAGAACACACAAGCTAGTCAATCGAGCTTAGCCATAAATAAATTGAAGATCTGGCAAATTGGAATAGGCCCCATCAGAAAATTTAGCTTGATTTTAGTCGATCAGTTCAATTTTGCAATGCCGCATTGCTCTTCATCAAAATAATAGATCACCGTCAGCTTGTACTGGCATCTTGTATTGTCTGTCACATGCCTTCTGACCATAAAGATGTTATTTATTCTGTAGTATCTCAACAGAAGTTTTTCTGTGATTAAAAAAATGCAGCTTTCCCCTCTTAATGAACTGAGAAACATATTTGGACTGGGGAAGCGGGAAACAGAAGGAATCTTGTCTGACGTCAAAGCTCACATATACAGAAAGACACTTGCTAAATCATTTAACACTGAATTGGCTTCAGTACCTAGCAAAGCAGCATTCCTCCAAATTCTTTGCGAGAAGTTACAGTTTGATCCTGAACTGGCTAGCAAGATGCATGAAGGTACCATCTCGACATTTTTTTCTTCTTGCAACATTAATTCCACAGCACAGCTGTCTGCTGTGGTAAATAAGGGGTTTTGCTCAATGGGAATCCGTTATACAAGGCATCTTTACACCATAATCTCTGTGCTGTCATGCTGATACTGCTGCATTGTTATTTTAGACTGCTATATTGTCAAAGCTATACATTGACTGCAGGAAGTATATATATTATATATATGTTTTGGAAAGGTAACTTGAGTTTGGTTCGTATTGAGTGTATTGCTTATGATCATGGATGAAATTCACCAACAAAAAAGTATGCTACAAATGTTTTGACCAAAAGAAGCCTCACATCTATTTCCATAATACTAATAATACTAATACTCTAAATTGTATGTATAAGTATATTAATACCATGCAAACTAGGCCATTCCGAGTTATGATTTTAGATTTTAATTCAAAAAAATTTCTGGCCTTGCCAGTATTCAGAATATCATGCTTATTAACTCCTCTTCAAACTTCAGAAATTTACAGACAGAAGCTTCAGCAGTTTGTAGCTGATGGAGAGCTGAGCAAGGAGGAAGTGGAAGCTCTGATGGCATTCCAAGTGCGTCTCTGCATCCCTCAAGAAACTGTGGACGCTGCTCATACTGAGATCTGTGGACAACTGTTCGAAAAGGTGACTCTAAATCTTTTTGATTGAACTCCTTTGTAGTTGTTTAGATTTTGTTCCATATCTTGTTCAGGCAAAGCTGATGGCGTGTTCTGTATAAGTGCTCTTACATTTGTAAGGACATTTCAGGTTGTCAAGGAAGCCATTGCATCTGTTGATGGATATAATGCTGATAGACGAGAGGCTGTTAGGAAGGCAGCACAAAGTCTAAACCTGAAACCGGAGGCTGCCATGGCGATCTTTAGTAAAGCAGTATGTATCTTTCCTTTGAAAAATGATACCACCTTATTTTCTCCTGATCTCTGATATATGCTATGTGTATTCTTTTATATATATTCCTTCAGCAAAGCTAGTTCACTATTCTAAGTTGTCACATTCAAATGATCAGGTACGGAAGTTATTCTTGAGCTACATTCAGAGAGCAAAAGAAGCTGGGAACCGCATTGAAACTGCAAAAGAGCTGAAGAAGTTAATTTCCTTCAACATAGTTGTTGTTAGCGAGCTTTTAGCTGACATTAAAGGAGAGATATCTCCAGTTGCTGAAACTGAAGCATCAAGTGCAGCATCAGAATCTGAGGGAGAGGATGATGAACATGAATGGGAATCATTGGACACACTGAGAAAGACTAGACCTGATAAAGAGCTCAAAGAAAAGCTGAGGAAGTCAAGCCAGAAAGAGATAACTCTCAAGGATGACATTCCATTGAGGGATAGGGCTGAGCTGTATGAAACATACTTGATGTTCTGCATCACTGGGGAGACGACTAACGTATCATTTGGAACAGCTATCTCTACAAAGAAAGACGATTCAGAGTTTTTAATGCTAAAGCAATTGGGTGACATACTTGGTTTAACTCGCAAAGAAACTCAAGATGTTCACATTAAGTTTGCAGAGAAAGCTTTTGTGCAACAGGCGGAAGTAATTCTTGCTGATGGGAAATTAACAGAGGCTAAGGCTGACCAGCTCGCTAAGATTCAAAAGCAGGTCGGTTTGCCTACTGAAAATGCACAGAAAATCATTAAGGGTATTACAACTACAAAGTTATCTTCTGCTATTGAAGCCTCTGTTGCTCGGGGTCAGATCGGTATACAGCAGGTCCGAGGATTGAGAGAAGCAAACTTCCAACTGGATAGCTTGATTGCGGAGCCGCAGCGGGAAAGCATTTATAGGAAAACTGTTGAAGAGATCTTTTCTTCAGGTACAGGGGATTTCGATGAAGAGGAAATGTATGTAAAGATTCCAGCTGATCTCATAATAAGTTCTGAGAAGGCCAAGTCAATTGTTCAGGATATTGCAAAGGTTAGGTTGGAGAACTCCCTTGTTCAGGCTATTGCCTTGCTTCGTCAGAAGAAGAGAGATGATGTGGTATGGTACTAAGTTCCCCTTTATTTGCTCCTTGAAAATTCAGTTCTGGAAAACTAATGTAATTTCGAAAGTCAGTTCTGGAAAACTAATGTAATTTTGGTATGTGCTCTAACTATAAAATTCCTATTGCAGGTTTCATCTCTGAATGACATGCTCGCATGTGACGCTGCGGTCCCTGCATCACAACCCTTGTCATGGCCCACACCAGGAGAGCTAGATGATCTGTATGCCATCTACCTAAAGAGCATTCCGAGGCCTGAGAAGCTATCAAGGTTGCAGTACCTGCTGGGCATAAGCAACGAGAAGGCTAACAAGATCCGGGACGCGGCCTCAGAGGGATCGCTGCCAATCGCAGCTGAAGAGAAAGAGGAGTTGGCCTTTTAGGAAGGGGCACAGTTTTGTTAGGGTAGCCACCAGAGTTGAGGTCCCTTGCCAATGAACGAACGAACTTGGTGCTGTGGCCAACAGCTGCTATTGTAGCTAGGCGCATACATGTTTTTGGAATAGGAAAGCGACGTGTGATCCTGACATATTGCATAGGTATCTGTATAGACAAGTCAATGACACCAAAATTTGGTGTCTTCTTTTGCTGTTGCATTCCACCAGACCACACTGAAAGCCTTTTGTTTTCTGGTTTATTGTTTCTCTTTTCGTTCAACAATGTATCACAGCTATGACTGCAACCCTTGCTTATAACCTGGATTTGTTGTTAACCTACCTGGGGTAGGTAAGATCAGCCTTCTGTTTTGCCATCAGCACCCTGTTTGGAAAATGTGAAATGTGCATGGTGTTTCAGCTCGTTAGCCAAACGAGCTGGCTCGCGAAGTTGCACGCACCTATGTAGTGCAGAGTGCAGACGCAGTAGATAAAGCCACCCGAACACTACAATCATACTCAAACGACCTGATTTAACAGCGGGTTACCGGATCGAATGTCAGACAATAACAACTATAAGAACTATTTAAAAGAAAACCCAAGCATTCATAAGAAAACATAGAAATCAGGAAAAAAATTCCAGTATGATTGCTTGAACTAATTATCCTACTCCTAATAAAACATATGAAGCGACCTAGCTATCGGCCGCGCTCTGGTTTGTGGCGACCTCGGCCGGATACAGAGAGTTGGCCGGCGTGCACGCACGGCGATGAGCACGGCGGAGCCGCCTCGAGCAGGAAGCACCCGTGAGGGCGAAAGGGAAAAGGGATTTGGTTTCTTAATTTTCGCTGTCCTCCCAACCACCCACACAGCGAGTACTTAGTTCAACGGTACATGGGCCGAGCCCGATACAACCATGCGGTCCAACAGCCGGCTTACTGGCCCGAATAGAAGAAAGCGTAATCTGTAAATGTAAACACGTAAACACCTAGGCTCTGGTATGTGACATCCCCGCTCCCTTAAGCAACAGCGCGTCCTCGCGATGTCGATGGAGCAGATGCAGACAGCGCCGGAGGCAGGGACGAAGAAGGTTCCCAGGTCGCCCAGTGCGGAGGACACGACTGGCGTTGCACCAGGGCAGCTGGGACAGCATGACGGCCCACCAGCTGCAGTCGAGTCGCCAAGACCTGTGCTGGAGGTAAACTGTGAAACAATGTTAGGAGATTGAGCTCATTATCATCAGACAGAGAAACCTGAGGTGGCAGAGCCTTTTTGAGCTGGGAAACATGTATGACCGGATGAATTTGACTGGAAGCTGGAAGCTGGAGTTTATATGCCACTGGACCAACTTTCTGGAGGATCAGATATGGTCCAAAGAACTTGAAACTGAGCTTGTGGTTGGTGCGACGATGTACAGATTGCTGGACATAGGGCTGGAGCTTGACATAGACCCAATCACCCACCTGGAATGTGCGTTCTTGTCTGTTCTTGTCAGCTTGATGTTTCATGCGGTTTTGAGCACGCTGCAGGTTCTGCTGTATGTGTTCCAGCATGGACTGGCGATCTTCAAGCCATTGTTTCAGATCATGCACAGTGCAAGTATCATCCAGTGTGATGCCAAAATGTCGGGGTTTGTGACCATATAGAGCTTGGAATGGAGTGAGGCCATGAGCCGAGTGGTAGGTTGAATTGTACCAGAATTCAGCCAGAGGGATCCATTGAGCCCATTTGGTAGGACAGGATTGAACCATGCAACGTAAATAAGTTTCGAGGCACTGATTTAATCTCTCAGTTTGGCCATCGGTTTGAGGATGGTAAGAGGAGCTCATGTTTAAGGTTGTGTCAGTGAGTTTAAACAATTCTTGCCAAAATGCACTAGTAAAAACTCGGTCTCGGTCAGAAATGATGACAGTTGGCATGCCATGAAGTTTGTAGACATTGGCTAAAAAGGCTTGAGCTACAGTGATGGCCGTGTATGGGTGAGAAAGGCAGATGAAATGAGCATATTTGGTGAGCTTATCAATGACTACAAGGATTGTGTCAAAGTTTTTGGATTTGGGCAGTCCTTCAATGAAATCTAGGCTGATGGTGTGCCAAGCAAATTGGGGAATGGGTAAAGGTTGCAGTAAACCTGGTAATTTGCTATGTTCAGACTTGGCTTGGGCACATACCTCACAAGCTGCAATATAATCTTTCACGTCTTGTTTCATGTGGGGCCATGCGAAGAGAGCTTTAATCTTCTGGTATGTGGCTATGATGCCACTGTGACCACCGAGTCCACTAGAATGGAGAGCCAGCAAGACAGCGTTGTGAGCCTCCTTGTGGATGCCCAACCATATACGGCCTTTATACTTGATGATGCCGTCAACCAACGAGAAGCCCTTGTCATTTGTACCAGTGAGAGCTAACTCGGTGAGGAGCTGTTTACTGTGGTCATCTTGCTGATATCCGTCCACAATGATTTCTAACCATTTAGGAGTTGTAGTAGACACAGCCATGAGTGCTGGCGGATCTGGTTGCCTTGACAGGGCATCAGCTGCGGGGTTATCCGCACCTTTCTTGTGCACGATCTTGTATTGGAGACCGAGTAACTTGATGAAGGCTTTCTGTTGTAGTCCCTCGAGCAGCTTCTGATCGCCTAGATGAATGAGACTGTGGTGGTCGGTTGCAATGATGAATTCCCGATGTTGCAAGTAGGATTTCCATTTGGTGACTGCCATGATCAATGCCATACACTCTTTTCTCGTATGTGGACATGGCCTGTGCTTTGGGACCCAAGGCTTTGCTAAGATAAGCAATGGGATGGCTGTTCTGCGATAAGACTGCTCCAATACCCGTAGCAGAGGCATCAGTTTCAATCTGAAATCCTTTGGTGAAATCTGGGAGGGCCAGAACGGGAGCGGAGACTAAGGCTTGCTTCAATGTGTCAAAACTGAGTTGCAACTGTGGTGTCCACTAGAAAATGGCATGCTTCTTTAGCAGATCAGTGAGGGGCCTACTGATGCTACCATACCCTTGGATAAATTTGCGGTAGTACCCTGCGAGTCCCAAGAAACTACGCAGCTGTTTGGCATCAGTTGGGGTTGGCCAGTTGGCAATTGCTGCTGTCTTCTTTGGGTCGGTAGACACACCTTGATGACTGATAATATGGCCGAGATACTCCAGGGACTGTTGTGCGAAAGAACACTTTGACTTCTTGAGATACAATTGGTGCTGGTGCAAGATACTGAAGACTTGAGTCAGATGGTCCAAGTGGTCAAGCAGAGAGTTGCTGTAAATAAGGATGTCATCGACAAATACTAGCACACACTTCCTGAGGAGATGCTTGAAGATGGTGTTCATTAGAGCCTGAAAGGTAGCTGGGGCGTTTGTAAGCCCAAAAGGCATGACTCTGAACTCCCAATGACCATGGTGTGTTTTGAAAGCGGTTTTAGCTTCATCCTCAGGCAATACTCGGATTTGATGATACCCGGAACGCAGGTCCAATTTGGTAAACCAAGCTGCTCCATGAAGCTCGTCCAGTAACTCATCGACTATGGGTAACGGGTACTTATCCTTGACAGTGATGTTGTTAAGCTGCCTGTAATCCACGCAAAAACGCCATGCACCATCTTTTTTCTTGACTAAGATAACTGGAGATGAAAACGGACTGTGGCTGGGCCGGATGATTCCATTGGCCAACATTTCCTTGATTTGACGCTCGATCTCATCCTTTTGTGTCGGTGAATAACGGTAAGGCTTGACATTCACCGGCTTGACCCCAGGCAGCAAGGGTATCTTGTGATCGAATCCTCGTGGTGGCGGCAATCCATGTGGTTCCTGGAACAAGTTATCATTGATGGCAATAAGCTGTTGAACTGCAGGTGGAATATCCTCCGGTGCAGTGGTCTCCGATGATATGGGACACAAATGAACCACCTGAGCAATGCCTCCTCGGCGCAGTAAACCCTTGAGTTTCCGGGGTTTGAGCTTTGGGCAACTAGACAAGGAATCCTTGATGCCTTTCAAACTGATACGAGTGCCATTATGGGTGAACCGCAGCAATTTGCGCTTCCAATGGATCCACATGGGGCTGTGTGCCTCTAACCAGTCCATACCGAGCACAAGATCAAAACAGGATATTGGCAAGACGCGGGCCGAATGAGTGAAAGTGTGCCCCTGAGCCCACCAAGTGAAATCAGACACCTGTTGGTCACTAGTAATTTTCTGTCCATTGGCCACAGTTACGGACACGGGTGGAACTTCTGTGATCTTGCACTGTAAGGTTGTGGCTGCTGTCTGACTCAGAAATGTACAAGAGCTCCCAGAGTCAATGAGAATCAATATCTCCTGTTTGTCCACGATGCCAGAGAGTTTGATTGTTTTCTTGCCTTGGACACCTTCAATAGCACACTGAGACAAAACAAACATGTCTTCGTCGTCATCGTCACTGGAGGCATCAGTAGAGACATCCTGGGATTGCTCAGGTTGGATGACATCCAAGAATTCCTCCAGAACATGCAAGGCAATCTTGTCTGGACATTTATGTTGCTTGCCCCATTTTTCCCCACATTTCATGCACAGACCTTGTGCTCTGCGTTGAGAGCGTAGAGCAGCCAGCTTGTCATCCCACTTGGGTTTGGCTTCATCAGTGGTTGGGTTGCCCAAAATGCCTGGCTGCCGCCCTTGGTTGCGGTTGAATTCGCGGCCTGGCTTCTTATAGAATGGCTTGGGCTGACTGTCGAGGACAGTAACCTGCATGAGGGCAAGCGATAACGCAGCATCAACTGTTCTTGGTTTATGCAAAACGATAGCGGAGCGAATGTCAGGTTGGAGTCCTTGCAGGAATTTACTGACAAAGAAGACATCATCGAAAGATTTGTTGTGCACGAGCACCTTATGCATGGCATGCTGAAATCTATCATAATACTCTTGCACATCAGCTGTTTGTTTAATTTGCAAAAGGTCATGCATGGCATTGTGGTACAAATCCTTACCAAACTTAGACTCTACCGCAATGCACAATTCAGCCCAAGTGATTTCGGCATCAGAATGTTGAGCCTCATATGTTTGCAACCAGAGTTCAGCGCTACCCTTAAAGTGTATGGTGGCAAATTGAGACCACAGATGCATAGGAACATGGTACATGTTAAAGTATTTTTCACATTTTTCACGCCAAACCTTAGGATGAGAGCCATCAAACTTGGGGAAAACTGCCTTAGGTAATCTAACCTCCTTATGGTATGGATAAGGTAACGGAAAATGCATGTACTGGTTAGAGTCACCCATATCAGTGTGATGAGGTGGGGATCCATTGTACTGACCATTGGCCAGGGGAGGCGGAAGGACCAAAGTCCCACCGACAGTCCCCTGTGTAGTCGAGGCATCGCCGAGGCCCTTGGCCCGCCCCTCTTCCTCGCGCGTCGGGGCCGGAGGCGGAGCAGATCTGGGTAAAGCTTCCAACGCCTCGATGCGCGATGTGAGATTCTTGACGTCGCGGCTCAGCTCGGTGGAGGATTGGTCGACCTCAGGGCGCCACCGGTTGAAGGACTCCATGAGCAACAACATAGATTTCATTTGCACGGCAAGCGCATCCAATTTTTCCTCGGCGGTCGCCATGCGGAAGGTTAGGGTCGGAGGTTTAGGTTTGGGCGCCAGTGGATGGATTGGTGGCGGATTGGTGGAGGGGAAGGTGGTGGTGGAGGTGGTGGAGGTAAGATCGTCGGACCAACCGTGGAGATTGCGAATCAGATCGGCCGGGTGCGGACTGAATCGATGTCGCGGTCTCACAACGGGATTTTACGGATCCAGACGATCGATAGGTAAGGGATGGCTCTGGTACCAAATGTGGCGACCTCGGCCGGATACAGAGAGTTGGCCGGCGTGCACGCACGGCGATGAGCACGGCGGAGCCGCCTCGAGCAGGAAGCACCCGTGAGGGCGAAAGGGAAAAGGGATTTGGTTTCTTAATTTTCGCTGTCCTCCCAACCACCCACACAGCGAGTACTTAGTTCAACGGTACATGGGCCGAGCCCGATACAACCATGCGGTCCAACAGCCGGCTTACTGGCCCGAATAGAAGAAAGCGTAATCTGTAAATGTAAACACGTAAACACCTAGGCTCTGGTATGTGACATGGTTCTCGACGACGTAGGTGAGGCCGCACCTGCCGCAGGCGAGCCGGTCGGCATGCGCCGCCATGAACACGCCGGCGCCGCACTCCGCGTTGGGGCACTCCTTGCGCAGCCTCTCCACCTTCCCCGTGGCCTCATCGACCCTGTACCGCCCGAGCACGGCATCCAGCCCGGCGTTCTTGTGCTCGTGCTTGCTCTTCTTGGGAGTGGTGAACGTCTTCTTCTTGCGCTTCTTGCCGCCGCCGAGGAGGCGGAGGCACAAGTTGAGCATCGACTCTTTGCGGATACTGTAGTCAGCCAGGGTGGGGCCGTCCTTCAGCTCCTTCCCCGCGAAGATGAGGCGCTGCTCGTCCGGCGGGATGCCCTCTATGTCCTGCACCTTGGCCTTCACGGACGCCACCGTGTCCGACGGCTCAACCTCCAGCGTGATCGTCCTCGTCAGCGACTTCACGAAGAGCTGCATCTTGACCCGCGATCCCTTGGCTTCTTTCCGCTTTCCGCGGCAGCCGGAGTCGATCGAGATCCCGGCGTGCGGCGGCGGGTTGTGAACCTACCGTGCCGTGTGACCGTGCGGTGGATATATAGGCCGGGCTCGTTCTCCTGTGCCGGCGTGCGACGTCCGATCGGTAACGGACGGCCGTGACTGAGTCTGGGAAGATACCGACTCGTGAGGGGTCGGCGCACGAGTCTGAGCCGCGCACGGCACGGCAAGGGCCCGAGCCCGACCCGGGACGAGGAGGCCGGCCTCACCCAAACAGGCGCATCGCAGTTGCATCGCACAGGACAACGAGACGCCTGACGGCGTGAGAAACCAAAGGAGGACAGAGAGAGAGAGAGAGAGGAGCGCAGCGGCGCGGCGGTCCAGGCGCCGGAGGGAGGTGAGGGAAGGGGAAGAGACGAGAAGAGGCGATGGCGGCAATCGGATCCTCCAACATCGGGTTCCAGGTACGTGCGTCGCCCCATGTCCCGCATGATGGCTGGTAGTTTTCTGATTGCGCGTCCTGCTGCTTAGGGTTTGATTCGTTTCTTGAACCTGTTTCAGTTGCTGAAGAAGTCTGGTTGGAAGGAGGGCACTGGCCTTGGAGCGCAGGAGCAGGTCTGTGTCTGGATCCTTGCTTACTCCCGCGTCACAATTTCATATTTCCATTTTCCCCAAAATTTAATGTCGATCGATTTTAGTGGTGCTATTTGTTATAGTTATGGCATTGTCATCTGCCTATTGATGCCTCATTCCGTGCGGCTTAGAGTTATTGCCTTTCTGCACACTAATCGCAAAATAGACCGTCTGAATTGTATAGGTTTTTGACAGATCAGTTCAAAGGGCAAAGAGCATGGGGAAATAAATGTTGTTTGTGGGTCGCTGGTCACATGGATTTTTGTATAATTTAATAATTCAATCTCCATAGCTGGTAACTCGAAATGTTTAGGGCCTGTTTAGAATTCGGGAAAAATTTCCTGTTCCTGCGTTTTTCATGTGAAATTGAACTGATTCCTGCGAAATTCATTCTTGCACGATTCCTGCGTTCTTTGAAGCGTCCTGTCATCCTTTGTTAGCTAAGCAGTGGTGTAGTTTTGACTGATTCAGTCATCTTTCTCATCAATGCACTTTAATCAAGAGTTACGGTTTGGCGATCTTATTTAAGAAATTTGTGGTTATGTGACACACTGACACTTGATCAAGCCAGTGTCCAGTGTAGCACAGTTGGTCTATTTTGTTTGTTATTGCTTACTCTGTTACTAGCCTCAACTGTGTGGAACAGGGAAGGTTGGAGCCTGTAGAAACTCGTGTTAAGAATAACAAGCGTGGTTTAGGTTCTAAAGAACCAAAACCAAAGCCTAAGGTTGAGGATGATGTTGAAACAAATCCTCAAAAGCCTAAGGTGAGCTGATGACGCGATTGTTTCAATCCATTTAATTTTTTTATTACTGTAATAGAGTTGTCGTTCCCCATTTTTTGTTTATCTTGTTTTTTTTTTGGTAATCTACAATACTGCTGACTTTTTTTGACTTACTGATTTGTGTTGTGTAACTTGGAACAGCTACTTTTTTTTAATAGACACCTAAGCCCTCCTTGCATTGCCTTGTTTAATATTTGTAGTATATGATTTAGTAAATAATAGACATTGCCTTTAGATAACTTAAACTGTCTACTTTTAGTCACCACATTGCCTGATGGGGGTTCTAGCTTACTGTTTCAAACATGTCACTGTTGCAGCAGGATGTGCCGTCAAAGAAAAGGGCAAAGTTAGCTGCAAAGAGGATACGAAAGATGCAAGAAGAGGAGAAGCGCTTGAAAGAAAAGGAATTTGAGATGGCTTTTTTCAGGGAATTTTGGCCAGATAATGTGTAAGACAGAAACTTCAAAAATCGACATTGTAGCTGCTGACCTTGCCTGATATAGCGAATGTATAGGCTTGCCAAATGCGTCAAGTTTTGCAACCGTTCTGTCATACGGTCATCCCAATTGTGCTGGCCTACAAAATGTTACCCATCCAGTCCGTGGATGATTTGGCACATGATTTGTGGCTAGGGTTGGGCTGGACAAATCCAGTGTAGAATTGTTCATGCATGTGATCTTCTAATTTTTCTACATGATATAAGTGTTTTTTTTAATTCATATCTGTGCACAATATCTTGCCTTGCCAATACAAAGATTTATATGGCTCAGAAATCAGGCAATAGTTCACTATTTGTTATGGGCTTTTCGTATATGTACTCCATTACCCATTGCGCAGAAGGGAGGCTAACTATTTCAATTGTGTTCTCTTTTATCCCCCTGTTCGGCTGAGCTTATCAGCACGGCTTATCAGTCGTGGAACAGTGTTTTTCTCTCACAGCAAATCAGCCACAGCCGGCTTATAAGCCAAAAAACAGCCTGAAAATGGAAGCCTTCTGTTTTTAATACTAGCGTTTCTAGGATTGGCCCTTAACTCCTTTTTCTTTTCACATTATAATTCCTTGTGTTCTTTCCCTTGCCTTGCATTCTAAGCCTGATGATTTTTCTAGCTCCCTTTTTTTTGTTGTTGAAGCTGACATGTTTCGGCAACTATTATGTCTATGCATCCATGGAACTAAATTGCAATATTACGTCAACACATGGATGCAACTTTTCATAAGTTGATGATCCCCTTATTCCTGAAAGGGAACTCCATGATCAACTCCATACGTCTCAAAATAAATTGACTTCTAGAGTTGTTTGAAGTAACGTTAAAAGTTTGAAAAGTTGAATTAGTCATAGATGTTGGTACTCTTCTCAATATAGAAAATACGATAATGCTACTATTGACGCCCAGAAGGCCTGGCGTCTCGTTCCACTCAGAGCGTCCTCCCCCACTGGGAGCCCCCAACGCTCGCAAATTCGACGGCCATCTCCCCCACCCTGGCGAGATCCATGGAGTAGGAGCGAGATCCACTCGCCTCCGACGAGATCCATGGAGGTGGCGCGACGGTGTTGCAGGGGAGTGGACGGCTCTCCTCTACCCCGGCGCGGTGCCCTCCCCACCTCAGCGGCGCCCTCTCTCACCCTTGCGACTGAGCTCCCCCCACCTCGGCGCCCATGGTGCTCCTCGCCCCCATCCCCCACCATCGCCGCCGAGCCAAGCCAGGTACTGGTGGCGCTTGGTGTCGGTGGTGCTCGTGCGCCGTCGCTCACCGCTGGCTTTGACCCCGACGGCTGGAATCGATCGGCCCAGGCTTCCCCTCTCCTACGTCGCAAATGTATGTTTCAGGTGTTTCAGTTATTTTAAAGGTACATTGCAGTTGTTTTTTTTACGGATGTTGCAAAAGCAGATTAGGGGATGTTGCATATGTTGCAAATGTTTCAGAAGCATATTGCAAGCATTTGTTTAAACTGTTTCATCTGTTTCCAAACGTATGCTGCAATCTTTTTTATCTGGATGATGCATCTGTTTTCACACATATGTTGTAACAATATGTTCCAAATGTTTCAACTATTTTAGTCTTATGTCGCAGTAAGTGTTTTTCATGTTGCAATTGTTTTACGTGGATGCTGCATATGTTTCACACACATGTTGCAAGCGTATGTCCCAAATGTTTTATCTGTTTCAAATGTATGTTGCATTCAAGTGTTTAGTGTTGCAAATGCAAACCACCGACATTGGTGTCCATGAGGGCGGGCAGGGCCAAGCCGCGGCCATCGACGCATGAAGGAGGCGCAGGCCGTCGGCGGTGTGGAGAGGAGGCACAGGTCGTGCTGTGCTGTTGTGGAAGAGGCGGGGCGAGTCTTCGAGCGGCCCGGAAGAGTCGAGCGCCGCGCCAGTATGGAAGAGGCGGGGGAGAGTTATCCGAGCAGCGTGGGCAGCGGATCTGAAGCGGGTGGTTCTCGGATGTGAGCGCGGGAAACAGAGCTGACACGGGTGGCACGTGAATCCGAGCAGACGGGGCAGAGGAGCCGCGGGCATCCGGACAAGATGCAGCGTCCAGATGATCCGGATGCTAGTGCTGCCGTTGAAAATTGCATCAATACTTATAATACTAAATTAGTATCACTACCAATACAAGGTTAATAAGATTTACAGAGTTAACTGTTACACGAAGCTCACTTTTAGTTTTAGGAAGTCAAAACCAACGTCACTCAGCTCTATCTAATGATATATCCAGTCTGTTCCAAAACATTTAGGTTGTTTAGGTTTACCCTAAATCAAACTTTCTAGTTCTGATAAAGTTTAGAAAAAGACCAAATAAATCCACCATTGAAACATATTTTATTACAAATTTAATAAATATATTTACTGATATACACCTTGATGTATTCTTGTATAAACTAGATAAAAGCTAGAACGATTTTATTTATTTATGACAAACCAAAATGGCCTACATTTTTAGGAAAAGAGGGAATAGCTCTCGATTATTTATCCGTCGTCCATCAAATTGTATAACAAGGCTAAACTCGTTGGGAGAGCCAAGAAGGTAAGCAATACTATCGGTTCATTCGTCACTCACTGGCCGTATTTGGCCTTGTAGTCCTGCCACAGCTCCTGCACGCACTTCCCCAGGATCCGAAGCGGGCAGTTTGGATGTGAGCACGGAAAACGGAGCTGGCATGTGTGGCGTGCGAATCCAAGCGGACAGGGCGGAGCAGCCGTGGGCGTCCGGACAAGACGCAGGCGTCCAGACGTTCAGGCGCTAGTGCTGCCGTAGAAAATTGCATCAATACTTATCTATACCTAATAAGAAAGAGACAAAATTTCAGGTTCTTTTTTTCGTCCATCCATTTGTTTGGTCCGCCTCCCTCTAACTACTGGACGATGGAGACTTTCTTCCGTCCGGACTTATATATATAACCTGTGCTCCTACGAGTTAGAGTAGCTCTTGTCCAGCGTGAGTTCCAGTCCGAGTTGTTCTCCCGTAACTAGATAGGAATAGAAATCCTAATTTAAATAGAAAATAAATTAAGCAAAATCTTATTTTATTTTCTATATAATGTACAGAGACTCCAACTCTCTCAAATCATCTCCGGATCGGAAACTGTGCGATCATCATCAACTATAGAATATAACCGTGGTTGATCGAACAGATATGAAAACACTCTCGCCAACGATAGAGGACGCAAATTGGGCAACTTTGTCTGCCTCAACAACACCAAGGTGATCGTGAATGCTCGTGATGTTCCTGATGCCGACCGGAGCTTCTTGTACCCCAGCATGGTCGTGTCATCGATAGACCAGATCAGGTCAATCGTCGTCAGGAGCACAACCTCGGAGTTCGACCTGGTTCGCTTACCAGACGGCGACGACGTCAAGAACACAGCGGCTGATATGCAATTAGATTGGTTGATCGAACAAATATGAAAACATTCTTGCCAACGATAGAGGACGCAAATTGGGCAAATTTGTCTGCCTCAACAGCACCAAGGTGATCGTGAATGCTCGTGATGTTCCTGACGCCGACCGGAGCTTGTTGTACCCCATTGTCGTGTCAACGATAGACCAGATCAGGACAATTGTCGTCATGAGCACAGCCTCGGAGTTCGACCTGGTTCGCTTAACAGACGGCGACGACGTCAAGAACACGGCAGCTGATGGACGATGGTGCTGGGTCCTAGCTAAGGGCGTGCAGTGTCACCGATGGAGGTGCAACACGTCGGTGGCGAGTTTAACATGGGAGACTACATTGTGTCCGCTGGGGCATGGTTGGGCCGCGTCGTGCAGGTATGCTTTAACGTCGACGTGCTGTTCAACGATGGCAGCGGATGCAGGATTGCATGGGGCATGCCAAGCTGTGGGGTCAATGTGAAAAGTATGACTCCTTGGTCCGTGCTAGGTGACCCGTGTTTCTTTCAATTGTCCGTTTTTTATGTACCTATTCCGGATCTCTCTCTCTTGTTCTTTCTTTCTTCTATGGTGTATCTCTTTTTTCTTATATATACATATAAACATCAAAAATAAATAATAAAATAGACATATCAATCTTTGACACGATGCAACTCATTGCTAATTGTAATAACAAATTAGAATAGTTAAAGTTATGGTATAATCACGAGTAAATGTTTTTGTGCTATAGTGGAAAAAATCTATTAATGTTGTATTTTAATTTGATATATACTTAATAGGATATTGTGATATTATTATCCATATTAACTTATATGGATGCCATGGTCATTATCATTATAAAATAAACTATAGCTTTCAAATTTAAGAAAAGGGTAAAGCACAAATAGATATGCAACATTCCTGTATTTATTTTTCAATTAATTTTTTCTCCCGTTGCAACGCACGGGCATATTTACTAGTAATACTAAATTAGTATCACTACCAATACAAGGTTTACAGAGTTAACTGTTACACGAAGCTCACTTTTAGTTTTAGGAAGTCAAAACAAACGTCACTCAGCTCTATCTAATGATATATCCAGTCTCTTCCAAAACATATAGGTTAAGGTTTACCCTAAATCAAACTTTATAGTTTTGATAAAGTTTAGAAACATACCAAATAAATACACCATTGAAACATATTTTATTACAAATTTAATAAATATATTTTACTGATATATACTCCTTGATGTATTCTTGTATAAACTAGATAAAAGCTAGAATGATTTTATTTATGACAAACCAAAATGGCCTACATTTTTAGGAAAAGAGGGAATAGCTCTCTATTATTTATCCTTCGTCCATCAAATTGTGTAACAAGGCTAAACTCGTTGGGAGAGCCAAGAAGGTGCAATACTATCAAGTCCTTCGGTCACTCACTGGCCGTATTTGGCCTTGTAGTCCTGCCACAGCTCCTGCACGCACTTCCCCAGGATCTGCACGAAGTGATCGTCGCTGTACCCGTTCTTCAGCTTGGCGTTGAGCACCGCGACGAAGCCCGGCCGGAGCGAGTCGCAGTAGTCCAGGAACCTCGCCGTGACGTCGTAGCCTTTGTCCCAGCTGCTCCCCTGGCCGGGCTGCACCCAGTGCGCCGGCGCGTACCCGGCCCGCAGCCGGACGAAGTCGGCGATCCCCTCGTAGATCCACCAGTACACGTCGTAGTCCTGCAGCCCCCACTGCCACACGTGTACCGACTCGTGATACAGCACCCCTGTTACCTGCACGCGTGCATCACACACGCACGGATGTCACGAACAAAAGAGGGCCACGTACACGCGTGCACGGGTGTGCACTGAAGGTAATCGTACCTCTGTCTTGACGTCGCTGGTGTAGTTGTTGACGTAGCCGGCGTTGAGCACGATGGTGCTGCCGGCGGTGTAGGCGATGCCGTCCACGGCATTCACCACGAGGGTGACGTGGTCGACGGGCCGGCGGTCCGCGGGGCTCGTCTGGTTGAACACCGCCCAGATGAAGCAGGAGGCGTCGGAGAGGACCTGCACCGCGTAGCTCACGCCGTAGTCCCGGTCGAAGCGCTGCCCGCCGGGGGTCGTCGTCGCGTTGTTTATCACCTCGAACGTCACTGCGCCGGCCGTGGCGGCAGCGACCAGGAGGAGGAGGAGAGAGGCTGCGCCCACTGCGGCGAGCTTCATCTTGTGCTAACGCCTCGTGCCCTCGTGGTATAGTAGGCTATAGCGTGCAGCGCACGTGCTTTAATTTGTGAGCGAACGGGAGGTGGTCAGGGTCAAATTTATAGGCAAGTCAGATCATATATAGTTTGATCGATCTGCTTGCCGGAGGTTGGTATACGGTGTATCTTTTTTGGTGGTCCAAATTCTTGTCTCAAGCTTGCATTGGCTCGGCGCCAACACAGCTGAACGAACTCCTGTGCACCACGCAAGAGTCCTAGCGCTACCGTACGCAGCCGACCGATCGGCGTTACATCCTTCGTTTGTCAGTAGTAGATCGTCATTTGTAACATTTATTTATATATAAGAAACGCCACAGTGCATACAAGTGTCACCCTGTCCTGGATTTGTTGTGTTGCTCTTGCCGGCAAATGCAGAATGCACCCGTGAATATTGTTGATGCAAAAGTGTATCTGCAAACACAAAGGGCTAATACTCGAAATCGATATCTAAAGCGTGCCAGTCGATTTGACCTGTTAATCGACAAGGATGAAGATACGAGCACTTTGGTCCTGACAACAGCGATACGCCCGGAAGTCACGGCCAAGAGGTACTCACGCGGAACTCGAGGATCGACGAAGATTGCACTTAGAGCAATGCAACTCGCCGAATCGATGAGAACTCGTAAAAAGGAAAAATATGCAAATTGACGAAGTCGCCGAAAAGTAGATGTAAATAAAAGTAAAAGCTGTTTTTTTGATGTATTGATTGATTATCTTTTACATTGCCCTTCACTCTATATTTATACCCTGATCTATAGAAACATAACCAAATACGACTAGGACACTAAATCCAAATCTAAGGAAAAACATGACTTTGATACAACTCAGACTCTACTAATCGTAAACAAGGAAATTAACTCCTATTTTATTCCATAGTCCGCCTTAATCACGATGGTATTCTCATCGACCTCCTTTTCAACGGCACAGCCGCTGTTCCATCGGCAGCAGCCTTTGAGCTCCTTCCATCGGTACATTCCCTGTTTCATCGGCTGCAATCTTCATACCTTCCTTCATCGGTACATCCCCTATCTCATCGACAGCAGTATTCAAACCCTCTTTCATCGGCATCGGCAATAACACCCTTAACCTCATCGGCAACAATCCATACACTGTCACCACTCAAAAACAAACTTATTCTCCTTGGCTATCAATTTACACGGTAATCTTTCCTTTGTTCATTAGCCCTTCCTGATCATCTTGACACGTGCTAAAAACGATGTCAACACATGCCCCCCAATTTCGGAGTATAAGATACTGATGCTCCGAAATTTACTCCAACTGATGCTTGCTATCACCTATTTCTTTAACCCATTCTCTAAGCATAACATGATTTGTTACCAGATTCAATCAAATCTAGATCCAATCCATGTATCTCAATAAATATCGCATATTTTCCAACCTTCTTTGCCTTAACTACGGTTGAGATACCAAAATAACAATCCATCAGCAAGATCTTACCACAACGCATCATTTTTAGAACTGAAAAATCCTGTATCGAGATATCCTTCAAGTCATGATTACTTGCCGTCAAATCTTCTGCACCATCCCTTGATTGTCGTGCGAACAGTTACCATATCCAACTGAACCACCTCGATCCATCCGCATACGGCACAGAGATAAGTCAAGAATACCCCTACTCCAAATAACCTATAAATAGATTTCCCCAGGCTGTTCATCTTCTACCTTCAAACTCCATCCTTTGACATTCTCACTCCGGCGGCAACCCTAACCAACGACCGCGCGTCCTCAACTCATCAGAGCCATCATCATCTTCAAGTTCCCAGCTCGTGCCCTCATCCGCTTGAAGCAATGGCTGTTAACTTCGACGTCCCTGCGGTTCGTTCTTCCTCTCATTGCTTTTACTTTAATCCTTTTGGTTCCCTGCGAGTTCTTACAGTCGACATCTTTCTTTCTCTTTCATTTTCTTGGTCCTCCAAACCTAGGAACTTCGCAACACACTGGTGATTCCAACCCATCAAGCTCCCCTCCATTGCCTAGGTCCGATGGGTGACCCAGATCCAACTGACTTGATTAATGCAGAGGCAAATCGTATTCCATTCAAATCCCAAAATTTCTCTTTGAATCTGTGGAAAGACACGTTCCGTTCTTGGCCCAAACCCACCAAAGGGTGGAAAAACTGGTTCTTAAGGGTCAACAGATCAATGCAAGTGTTTTGGGCAGAACGGAAGATAGATCAGTGTATCAGGCTATCCATTGCCGATATGCAAAAGAATGAATCCATGATGATAACTGCTGCTCAGTTTTGGTCTGACACCACCAACACCTTCATGTTCGGTCATGGTCCATGTGCCCCTACTCTTGCCGATGTATACATGCTCACGGGCTTGGACATCTCAACTGTCGATGAAGGCCATATTTTCGGCAGAAAAGCTGAATACAGAGTAACTACACGCAACATCGGCGGCTGGACAGGATATATCCAGGAGTACCAAAAGACTGGCACCGTCAATCAAAGGGAGCATGCCACATTCCTGAACATGTGGCTGGAAAAGTTTATTTTCTGCGGCCGATCGGTAGGACCAACTAACGCTTTCCTCCCAGCAGCAGAACTCTTGGCCAACGGTGTCAGATTTCCACTTGGCCGATATCTCCTGAGCTCAACCTACCACCTTCTCCACCAAGTATCTCAGAAGCTTATACTTGGCGAACCCATCGGCAATCTGGGAGGCCCATGGTGGTTTGTTAATATGTGGTTAAACGCTCACATGCACAAGCGTTTACAGTGGGATCTCTTTGCTCAGGAATTCCCACGAGAGATTCCCGAAGAGTACGTCCTTAGGGATGATGAATCGGCAACACGCCCCCCCCCTCAACTTCGGTGAAGCAATCATCGTCCTTCCCGGAACAGAAGCCAATGAGGACCAAATCGGCAGATTTTTTCAAACTTTCTACCATGGCCTCCCTCGTGACCTCAGGGCTTGGGTGCCTTATATTGATGAGGATAACAAGTTCCCTCTCCTCTTCAATTTCGCCGATAGTGATCTGAACCAAGACAATGATCTCATGATGGCCATTATCACCCCCAGAGCAATTCTAGTCAACACATTTGGTAGCGGGAAAGCCTCCCACATTACTTATGAATTTTACAATCCATCGGCAGTATCTCGCCAGCTGGCCTTTGGGCAACTGCCCATCAAACTATGCTATGCCGATGTGATCAAGCCCAGAGAAATCATCACTGCCGGAACTGAATGGAGCAGGATAGTAAGACTTGCTCCCGATGCCGATATTTCAAATGTCGATCTCTCCGCCTGGTCACCAGCATCTTTCATAACAGAGTCATATAAGCAATGGTGGCAGGAGTGGAAAGAACAGCTGTTTTCAACGTCTGTTCACACATATCGGCACCTGATCGACCCCGATTATGCTATTCCTGACAATGCAGTAAGTTCCTCTTAACTTTTATTCTTTTCCTTCCTTTTATTATGTATATCGGTAGCTAACCTTCCTTGAAACAGGCTGATGATCCAGTTCCACCAATAAGCAAAAGTGGAAAACCCTTCAACCTCCATCCAGCCTCTCCAATCTCAGCAATCGGCTACAACGCCCCCACCTTAGAAGCCTTGACCTTCCAAAGGGCTCGTACCAAAACTATCACTTCCAGACCAAGACTGGGAACATCCAGGGCTTCTCCAAAGGCTGCTGCTTCAAGCCTGATCAAGGCTTTTAAGGTAATAATCTTGCTTACTCTGTTTTCTGCCGATACACTTCATATTAACACACAACTATCAGGGTGTACAAGCTGCAGCTGGATCATCATCGGCATCTTTACCAAGCACCGCAACTTCTACCCCTCCTTCAGAGGTATTCTCTTATTTTTACATTT
Source organism: Saccharum hybrid cultivar R570 (assembly GCA_038087645.1). Taxonomy (NCBI): domain Eukaryota; kingdom Viridiplantae; phylum Streptophyta; class Magnoliopsida; order Poales; family Poaceae; genus Saccharum; species Saccharum hybrid cultivar. The sequence continues at coordinate 2,494,995 of JAQSUU010000066.1, forward strand.
TTCTCTATTAAATATCCAATCTTATACCTGTTTTTGCAGCAACAAATGGGCACATCGGTAAGCACACCAAGCATGCAGGCTCCCCAACCAACAGATGTTAATGCCCCCCAGCCAGTTGTTGTTGAAGCACAAACAAAGCGTAAAACTTTGACCGATGCTGAGGCTCAACAGAAACGACAGAAACCTACACCAGCCCCTGCGTCTGCTCCAACACCCGTCGATCAGCCCTCTGAACAAACTGCTCCTGCCCAAGATACATCATCGGCAATTATACCTCAAGGGCCGACTACCGATGCGATCATAGAAGACATTCCATCGGCATCTTCTGCCGATCCTTCGTATGACCCTTTACAAGCCGCTCCCTCAAGCCAAGCTCAAGAAATCGCCCTGAAGCAGGTAAACCAATCAATTACTTGGTTTATTATATCCCCAAATATCATCAACAAGATTTCTAATTCTCTTTATTTCATAGGAACAAGATTCTCCCGATAGCTTATTCTCTTTTGCTATCGATGTTTCTGATGATGACGGAGAAGAAGCGAGTTCCTCCCTGGCGTTGGGAACAATATCGTCAGACACCTATGGCAAGCTAGAAACCCTCCTAAATCTGCTGCAGCAAGACACTGCCAAATTGGTGATCGACTCGGATCCTGCGAAATCTATCTTCAAAACGATCCGCGGCCAAGTCCCTGCTAATGTTGAAGAAATCATCTTTCCAGCAGTCCATCTGGAGAGCAGACAACTTCAATATCAAAGGGCCGTTCATCGTATTGCTGACAGAGCAGCTCAGTCTCAACTTAAAGAAGAAATGCTACAGCTGAAGCAGACTGCCGACGAGAAGCACAAGAATATCAACAATTTGCAAGCCTCCAGTGCCGATATTAGACAGAAAATCTCAGATCTATCGACAAAGAAAGCAGCCCTGCTAGCTGAACTAGAAAAGGTTGAGACAGCTCTGACTCAAGCTAAACAAGAAGAAGACCAGCTTCCCGACGCCATCAAGGCCCTTCAACAGGAACGAGATGCTCAAGCTCGCAAGGCCTTGGCTTTGAAAAAGAAAATCAAGCCTGTAGAAGGGAGTGCCGATGAAGACGCCAAAGAATTACAAGAAGCCGATGAAATTCGCCTGCGTGCGATATCAGCCATCTAGGCTTTGTTAAATTAGCGCATCGGCACAATTGACACTTTGTTTTAACTCCAGCCGATAGGATTGTTATCGGCAACTATACCCTTATGCATCTATCCAGATACTAGGGTAATATTTCTTTAAATATTTTCCATTTAACGCTCTGGGAAATACAACTCCTTCGAGAGTTTCAAGAATATACGCATTACCAGGAACAGACTGATTTATCCGATATGGACCTTCCCAATTAGGAGACCATTTGCCAAACTTAGAACTTTTAGTCCCAATCGGTAAAATCAATTTCCAGACCAATTCACCATCGACAAATTCCTTTACCTTTACTTTCTTGTCATACCATCTAGCTACCCTTTTCTTATTCTCTTCGATGCTAACCAAAGCTTTTAACCGATGACCTGCTACATCTTCCAATTCATCTTTCATAAGAATATCATAATCATCGGCTGTCAGTTGATCCTGAAAGCGCATTCGCCTAGAGCCAATCTTAATCTCCCAAGGTAATACCGCATCGTGTCCATACACCAATTGATAAGGTGATACCTTGGTTGCACCGTGACATGCCATCCGATATGACCACAAAGCTTCATTTAATATTGTATGTCACTTTTTAGGATACTCTTTGATCTTGCGCTTAATAAGTTTGATAATTCCCTTATTAGATGCTTCAGCCTGGCCATTAGCTTGGGCATAATACGGTGAAGAATTCAAAACTTTAATTCCCATATTTATAGCAAACTCATCAAATTCACCTGATGTAAACATAGTACCCTGATCGGTGGTGATGGTTTGAGGGATGCCAAATCGGTAAACAATATGCTCCTTCACAAAATCAATCATGTTAGCCGATGTCACCTTTTTCAAAGGAATTGCTTCAACCCACTTTGTAAAATAATCGGTAGCAACCAGAATAAACTTATGCCCTTTACTCGATGGTGGATAAATCTGACCGATGAGATCAATAGCCCAACCCCTAAACGGCCAAGGTTTAATTATGGGGTTCATAGCCGATGCGGGTGCTCTTTGAATATTACCGAATTTTTGACATTCCTGACATCCTTTAAAATATCTAAAACAATCCTCAAGAATAGCCGGCCAATAATATCCATTTCTTCTGATCATCCATTTTATCTTGAATGCTGACTGATGAGCCCCACATACTCCTTCATGAATTTCACTCATCAGGCTTTTTGATTCCTCTATGCTAACACACCTGAGTAAAACTCCATCTATGGTACGGTAATACAATTCATCATCGAGGAGTACATACTTTGTCGCTTGGAACCTTATGCGTCTTTCAACCTTTTTAGATGGATTCTTTAAATAATCAATGATTTCCTTTCTCCAGTCATCGGCATCAACCACCGATGTCAATGCTTCTTGAACAGGTTGATATCCTGAAGCATGCTGAGCCAATTGGTTAGCCTCTTCATTATGCATCCGGGGAATATGCTCCAGATGAAAACTCCTAAACCCTTTTAACAATTCCAAACACTTTTCATGATATGAAATTAGAATTTCACTTCGGCATTCATAAACCCCAATCAACTGATTTATAACTAGCATAGAATCACCAAAGACTTCAACAGCATCAGCCTGTACTTCTTTAAGCAATTCTAATCCTTTTATCAAGGCTTGGTACTCAGCTTGATTGTTTGTCGATGTGGCGACGATTGGCAATGAGAATTCATACTTCTTCCCCTGAGGGGAAATCAACACGATGCCGATGCCTGCCCCTTCACCACAAGTAGACCCATCAAAGAAAAGTGTCCATGGAGCAACTTCTAGAGAATCCACCGTGTTGCAATGTTGAGTAACAAAATCGGCCATAACCTATCCTTTAACTGCTTTAGCCGATTCATAACGTAGGTCAAATTCTGATAACGCTAAAATCCATTTACCAATCCTACCATTTAATATCGGCATAGATAGCATATATTTGACCACATCATCTTTGCATACGACAGTACATTCAGCCGATAGTAAATAATGCCTCAACTTACTACAGGAGAAATATAAACATAAGCATAATTTCTCAATGGCCGAATACCTGGTTTCAGCATCTATTAACCGTCTGCTCAAATAATAGATAACACGCTCCTTCCCTTTAAATTCTTGAATAAGAGCTGAACCGATAACAGTATCTTCAGTTGATAAATACAATCTGAAAGGTTTTCCATGCTGGGGTGGAACTAACACTGGAGGATTTGTTAAATAACTCTTAATCTGATCTAAAGCCAATTGCTGTTCATCCCCCATTTAAACTCCTGATCGGCTTTCAATTTCAATAATGGACTGAAAGCCTTGATCTTGCCTGACAGATTAGATATAAACCTTCTGATGAAATTAATCTTACCGATCAAGGATTGTAATTCAGTTTTATCGGTAGGAGCAACAACCTTGTTGATTGCCTCAATAGATTTTCTACTAATTTCAATGCCCCGCTGATGCACCATAAAACCCAAGAATTGTCCTGCCGATACACCAAATGCACATTTATTGGGATTCATCTTTAATCCATGTTTTCTTGTGCACTCCAGTATCTTCCGTAGATCGGTTAGATGCTTTGTGATGTCTCCAGACTTAATCACTATGTCATCAATGTAGATTTCTACCAACGTGCCGATATATTCATGGAAAATAAAGTTCATAGCTCTTTGATAAGTAGCACCGGTATTTTTCAAACCAAATGTCATAACTATCCACTCAAATAATCCCACATGACCTGGACACCTGAAAGCAGTCTTGGAAATATCTTCTTCAGCCATGAATATTTGGTTATAACCCGCATTTCCATCCATGAAACTAATAATCTGATGCCCTGCTGCAGCATCAATCAACAAATCAGCAATCGGCATTGTGTAACCATCCATCGGTGTGGCCTTATTAAGATTCCTGAAGTCAATACAAATACGGAGTTTTCCATTTTTCTTATATACAGGAACCACATTAGAAATCCACTCTGCATATCGACACTGCCGAATAAACTTTGCCTCAATTAACTTGGTTATTTCGGCCTTAATATCAGGGAGTATATTAGGATTGCATCGGCGAGCCGGCTGCTGATGTGGCCGAAATCCAGATTTAATAGGCAACCGATGTTCAACTATAGATCGGTCTAATCCAGGCATTTCAGTATAATCCCAAGCAAAACAATCTTTATATTCCTTTAACAATCTTTACACTTGGAATTTAACTTAGAGCTAATAAAAGTGGGCCTTGGCCTATCGCCTTCACCAATATCTACTTCTATTAAATCATCTGCCGATGTAAATCCTTGACCTAATTTTCCGTCATCGGCAAATCTATCCATTAAAACTCTTCTTCAGAACCGACTGCTTGGATCGGTAGAATTTCATAATCGGCAATCTTGAGGAACTCCTTTTCCCAAGCTTCTCCCGATATGCACTTGGTTCGCTCATAAGTATCTGATTCTGCCGATGCAATGATATAAGAAGAGTCACCAGGAACAACTTCAATCTTATCTCCAATCCATTGTACCAGACATTGATGCATTGTAGAAGGAACACAACAATTAGCATGAATCCAATCCCTTCCCAAAAGTAGATTGTATGCACCCTTGCCATTAATAACAAAGAAAGTTGTCGGTAAAGTTTTACTGCCGATGGTCAACTCAACACATACTGCCCCTTTAGCCGGTGATACATTGCCTTCAAAATCCTTTAGCATCATATCGGTCTTAGTTAAGTCTTGATCTCCCTTACCAAGCTTCCGATACATCACATAAGGCATGATATTAATCGCAGCTCCTCCATCAATAAGTATCTTAGATACAGGCTGCCCATCAACTCTGCCTTTTACAAACAAAGCCTTGAGGTGTTGTCTTTCATCATCAGCAGGCTTC